>OY754307.1:82241641-83509919 GCA_963573325.1 Astragalus glycyphyllos | reverse complement strand
TTACTGTTACTAGTAAAGTGACTGGGTGTGTGATTTAATAATTGTAAAATTATCCCTAGAAGTATGTAAACCCATGTGTGATCAGGTGGGAAAATGGTTGGATTTGTTTGCTTGTGACAATAAAGAAATGGTATAGAGTTGAGCTTAAACGAAAGTTTTGTTTTTGTTTTGTTTAAAAAGTAGTGGGATGGATGATTGATTACGCACGCGGTGACATATCAATAGGTTAACATCGTGAATTGGATGGATATGCATTCCTTGCTTTTGCATCTTATCTTATTCTTACCAGATCTTGCGTTTTAGCTCAAACTACTTTTTTCTAGGGTAAATATATTTACCTTTCGTGGTGCAAGAGGATTTAGCTTGAGCAGTGAAAAGTATGCCACAGTTAAAATTTTGGTGAGTCTATCCCCACCCCATTGAGACGACTACTCGAGGTTTTGCACCAAATAAATGAGATAAATAACTTTAAAAGAAAAAAAAATACTATTAATTTTTAAATATTTCATTTATGTGAAGTTAGTTTACACCAATGTTTTTAAAATAGGACCGGAGATCGAACTGGTGAGACCTATAAGTCATAGTTCAATTGGTTCACTTGGTTCAACAATAGTTGAACGTGATGATTTGATTAATGGAGAACATCTTTACTCATACACAATTTAGATAATAAAATAAACTTTTAGATGATTTGATTAATGAAGAAGATCTTTATTCATACACAATAGTATGGGGTAATTTAGATAATAAATTAAACTCTTAGATGATATTAACAAGAAGAAGCTTGAATAACTACCTATCTTTTTTTAAGTATGTAAGTAGTATATTTTACTTATATTTTTAAATTTGTTACAAAGGGGGAGGGTATATGCATATTGTTTCACAAACTTTCTAAACTTAATTGCACTTTTTGCCCTCTTATAATAACTCATCCACGATTTTGATCCCCCAAGTTTTTTCCCACGATTTTTGGCCACCCTATTATTCCAATTTCTAACTGCCAAATTTGGTCAAACATGAAGCTGATATGGTATTCACTTAAATGATGTGGTATACCATATTTGACTCCCAAATGATTTTTTAAATTAAAAAAATATTTTCAATACAATTTGCTCTCACTTTGATTGCCACAATGTTAGACCAGTAAAAATTAGTTAGAAAAATGAATCTAAAAAAATTAGTTAGAAAAATTAGACCAAATTGCATTAAAAATATTTTTTTAACTAAAATATTCATGTGGCAGTCAAACGAGGCATGTCGCATCTTTTAAGTGAGTACCACGTCAGTATCTGGTTTTATTACCAATTTTGGGGATCAAAATTGTGGATAAATTATTATATAAGGCCAAAATTACAATTAAGCCTATTTTCTATATCTTTGGTGTCTAGTGTTAGAGGTAGACCTCAAGTTGTTTGGGTGAATTATAATTGAGAAAAAGAAATCTTCTATTTGCATTTTTCTTATATAATAATATTTTTAATAATACAAATAGCGTTTAATTGCTTATGCTCCATTGTGTAAGATTTTTTTACGTTGATTACTAATTGTAAATTATGATATGAATGACTTTTATAATTGTTAAGAGAAGCGTTTTGCAGTTTTTGTCATCTAATTTTCTAAAATAAACGATTGTTTAGAACTGAAAAATGCAAGAAGTTCACGATTTTTAGGACAAAAAATGTAATTAATTTTTTTTGAGAAAGAACCGTAAAAGATACGAAGTATGAGAACCAATTTAAAAAAATTTAAATAGTGTTATGGTGAGACTTTTTACCTATATACACCCCCTTTCTAGCATCTATTTACACCTCTCAAGGGCCCAATCTCCAAAGGCCCAATTCCAGAAACAGATCCAAACATCAAGGGCTCAGATCAAACCACAAGATCGGACGGTCCTGATTCATCAGGTCAAACCCTACCACCATCTATAAATACAACATTCAATGCCTCATTAATGGTAAGCAATCTTATATTTATTACACTGCTAAGACTACATCGCTGACTTGAGCGTCAGAGTGGCTTTGCAGGTACAACCTCAGCTCGGATTGGACAACTTGCGTTGATCAAAGACATCTACCACAAACTACCTCGGACCGCCTTTCTAGGTCGGAAGTACTGTGCAGAACAAATAGAAAAACCAAAATTGTAAATTTGAGAAAATACAGGACCAAAATTATAATCAAGACTTCTTTTTTTCCCTTCAAAATCGATTTTAGTTGAAGCAACTCCTTATCCATATAGCTTTCACGTTTGGATGAAATTGATTCTATGCAAAGCATATTATACTAGCCGCTTGACCCGTGCTACGCACGGGGTTGACTAAATTTTAGTTAGCAAAACTAAAGTAAAACCGGAAAGGGAAACCCTCTTTAATAAACCAATCATTCAAGACAACAGTTTTCTGTCCACTGCAGGAATCAAACTTGGGAGCACTAAGTCGACCCGTGTCCCAGGGTAGCTTATGCTAGTGGACCAATGATGTTGATTTGTAAAATATATAGTCAAATAATTGTGGATTGAAATTAAATTATAGCTATAAATTAAATAAGAAGATTATAAAATTTAAAAAGAATATTGACAAAAAAACGTTGAAATTAAACCTCTATAGATAATGGGAAGAAAATGTCTAAAGCTTTTAATAACATAATCCATATTTATCAAATGTAAATATAAAAACTTAGCCCATGATAACAAAGAAAAGAAGACAACACAATTAAAAACTAAAACACGTGAGTATCATGCATGGTTGTATGAAAACTCATGATAAAATAGGAGCAGATATATAAAGTTGAAAGAAGATGGTGGAGGTTGTATTATAAATGTGGCTGAAGTTCCCGTTGAAAGAAGATAAAAATTTAAACACCAGTTAAAGTATGTGTTTAATACCGTTTGATGCGAAATGACAAAAATAAAGAAGACAACACAAATAGAAAGTGAAACACGTGGGTATCGTGCAGGGTTAGATGAAAACCACCAATAAAATAGCACCACCTATAGAAAGTTGAAAGTAATGTTAGCTAGTAGCTTATACATAGTTGGTTGAAATATATGTGTATCACTCCCGTGCGATGCACGGGGTGAGCTAGTATCGATGGATATAAATATATTAAATCAACTCCTTTTATTACCAAAAAAACATTAATATTGTGAGAAGATGACTATTAATTAAAAATAGTTTAGTAAATGTATTTATTTTTTCCATGAATCCAAGAAAATTAAATGCATAAAACTACTATTCTTAATATGTGTAAAGGTAATTATTTTTGCTTATAATCAAGTCCGGAAGAAGTACATCAATACATCATGCAAGGTTAAATAAAAGTCACCATTAAAATAAAAACACCTATACAAAATTGTAAGAAAATGTTGGAGAGTTCTATTGTAAATGAGACCGAAGTTCCCATGGAAAAAAGTTAACTTTTAAATATAAATTAAATAACAATATTATAAAATTAAAAATAAACTTTAACAAAGACATTGGAATTGAAAATTCACAAATAATAATAAGAAAAAATATAAAAAGTTTTAATAATGTTATCTATATTTATTAGAAATATAAAAACCTAACCCATAATGAAAAAGAAAATAAGACAACACAAATAGAAAGTGAAACATGTATGTAGGTATCATAAAGAGTCTGATTTAAAACTAAACACCAATTTAAGTATGCTTCTAATACTCGCTGGTGCGAAATTATCAAAATAAAGAAGAAAACATCAATTTGAACATGTAAACATTTTTCTGGAACCTATTTTGTCACGAATTTTTTTTGCTTTTTCATCAAACATGTTATTGAGGAACGAACTTCGCGTATTTGAACATCTAAAAAAAATTTGGGACCCTATAGTATCCCAAAGTACATCGTCAGCATCACACTTTACGTATTTTATCACAAACTTATTATTATTTTTTACCAAACCGGTTATTTACAAAGATACTTCTGGTATTTGAAGACTTAAAAAGTTTTTATGAATCCTAAAGTACCCCAAAACATACTATTTAACATTTCACTTTAAGCATTTTGGTACAAAATGATTTTTTTCACAACCAAGTACACTAAAGCACACTGTTTAGCATCTCACTTTACGTATTTTGTCACAAACTTATTATTCTTTTTAACCAAACAGTTTACTTACGAAGAAACTTCTGGTATTTGAAGAATTTTTTTTTATGAATTCTAAAGTACCGCAAAACATATTGCTTAACATTTCACACGTATTTTGGTACAAAATATTTTTTTTCCACCATAAGTACACCAAAACATGCTGTTTAGCATCTCACTTTACGTATTTTGTCACAAACTTATTATTATTTTTTACCAATCCGTTTACTTTCGAAGAAATTTTTGGTATTTGAAGAGTTAAATTTTTTTATGAATCCTAAAGTACCCTAAAACATACTGCTTAACATTTCACTTTACGCATTTTTGTACAAAATAATTTTTTTGTCTAAGAACACCAAAACACACTGTTTAGCATCTCGTTACATATTTTGTAATGAAATTAAATCTTTTTCTCACAAAATGGATTATTGAAGAATTTTTTTTTTTGCATATTTAAACATCTAAAATTTTTCGAGACTGTAAAATACCCCTTAATATATAAAAAAGAAAAAATACAAAATTTTAAAATATAAAAGTAGAAAAAAAAACTGAAACCAAAATGGAAGAAGGGAAAAAATGAAGAAAAAAAGTAAAACTTTAAAATATAAAAGAAGAAAAAGAAAAAAGAGAAAAAATGGAAAAAAGGAAAAGAAGGAAAGAAAAAAAAAAGTTTTGGAGCCAATTTGAAGTGGCATGACAAGCCACATATATATATATATATATATATATATATATATATATATATATATATATATATATATATATATATAAGAGATATCCCCAGCTGCGTTTTGTCTAGTGGCGCAGAACATCAAGTTCTCTTTTTTTTGGTCAAGTAACATCAAGTTCTCTAGTTTAGAGAAAGGAGAGACATTGGGCTCAAAGTCCATTTCCTCAATAAAAAAGACAACATCAAAGCCCAATCTTCTACTTATTTTTTGATAATATTTTTTAGGCTCAGGCTTATCCCACACCCCACGCTACTCACCCCACACCCTCTAACCCCTTTAATTCTCAAAATACCCTTAACACAAAAACACCCCAACGAAGAAAAATGGATGATTCGGTTGAGGTCAACCGAATGGATTCGGTCGAGGTCAACCGAATCGTGAAATGGGGTGTAAAATGAGGTGTTTTTTAAAAAAATACACATTCGATTGAGGTCAACCGAATAGTGCAAAATGGAATGGGTGCCAAATAATACACATTCGGTTGCCCATAACCGAATTTATTCGGTTGCTCGTAACCGAATACTCTAAAAATGCGCATTTTATTAATGGCCTTTTGGTTATTTCGCATGGGTAAGGGGGTGTTTTGTGAGTAGTATGTGGTGTGGGAAAAGTATGGGCCATTTTTTATACCCCACACTTGGACACCATACCCTTTCATTAATAGATAAATACGTAGTACATTTTTTTACTACCGGATTTATGAGTGAAAAATTCGACTAGATCGCTTAGATAAATACGTAGATTTATCACTACTAGTCGGATTTATCTTAAAAAATTTAACAACCGGATTTACCAATAGTCAGTCAAAATGGATTTATGTTAATTTATAATGTTGAAGGAAAATATATGCCAACGGATTTATGCATAAATCCGTTCACTAAATGTATTGCTTCAAAAAAAATGTTGAAGGCAAACATAAATTTAAATGGTCACCTGACATATTATCTTTAAAATATAAATCTTGTGGAGTCTCCCACTCCACTTTCCCTTCAAAACTCACATCCACTCTACCCCTCCCCCTCCCGCTCCCCCTACCCCCCATTTTTTTAATATTTTCCTTTTTTATATTACATTAAAATATTGAAAAAAATTATTTTTTTCCGATAATCAGATTGGTGAAAAACGAAAATTAATTTCATGATATATTATGTAAAGTGTGATGCTAGCAATTTTTTGAGGTCTTTAGAGTCCGAAACAAAATTAGTTGTCAAAAAAATAATAATTTTTCCTCAATAATCAGATTGCTAAAAAATAAAAATTAATTTCATAATAAATTATGTAAATTATGATGTTGGGCAGTGTGTTTTTGTGATGTTTTTTCAAATACTCAAAATTCATTCCTAAATATCGAAAAAAGTTTACCTGTTCGAATACACAAAGTTTGTTCCTCAGTGACCGGTTTTGGTGAAAAAAATAAATTCAAAAAAATATGTAAAGTACAATGTTAAGTAGGGTGTTTTTTTATGCTTTATTGTTTCCAAAAAAATCTACTATTCAAATGTCAAAAATTTGTGACTCAATAACCGATTTAGTGAAAAAATATATAATTTCATGATAAAATACGTAAAATGTAATGCTAAGCAGTGTATTTTTGGATACTTTAGTGTTTGAAAAAAAAAATTACCATTCAAGTACTCAGAGTCCATTCCTCAATAACCGATTTAGTGAGAAATAATAATTTCGTGACAAATATGTACACACTCTATTTTAGATTTTAAGTCCGCAATTGCCTTTATTAAATAAATATTTTTTTAGTCTATACTTACCTTCAATTTAAACAAAGTTTTCTCATGTTGCAATTTAAAAAACAAATTTTACCCAATAACAATTCTATATTAACTAGAGCTTTTACCCCGTGCCAATGCCACCTATTTAAGAGAAATGTCAGCTATAAACCTATAAAACTTGGATATTTTCTCTAGCATGTGAATTGCTACGACCTATAATAAGTTGACACTAACCAGAAAACTCTGTTTTGTTCATAGGATTACAAGGTGGGTTGATGAAGATGAAGACAAAGTTAAAGCTGCAGGGGACAAAAGTTTGCAGTATCATTCTACACCACATTTTAAAACACCACACTTTGAGAGTAGAGTGATGACGTCTTATATCACTCTTTTTCTTGTGTTGAATTTGTAACGAGTAGAGTTTGATTTGTCTTCAGATTGTTTTCTTTGGGCGAGTAAAGGGTTTGGTAGGGGTTAAATTTTGAAAGCCGCTGATTGGAATCATATTTAAATTTGTAAATTAGTTTATATGGGTTTGTCATCAAGAAACCCACTTTGGGTCAGGCTCAATAATTGGGAAGTTGATAAAATGTGTGTCACTTACTAAATGTTTGGCATTTTTACTACTCTAAAATCACTTTCTTTATGTTTTGAGAAACATTTTATGTTGATGTATACTCTTTGTGTGAATAAGACTGGGCAATCATACTTAAAGACCAAAATCACTGCTATAATGAATCTTTTTGCTTGAAGGTCCTGCACTTTTTGATTTCAGTTATGTATCTCAAGGGCATGTCAATATTCATGTTCCTTGACAACTATTGTTGATCGTCGTTGATGACGTGTTATGCGTAATCAATGACCTTCCATCCAAGTGGAGTATCTTAATCAAAATGCTTATGGTGGAAATGTTAACGGTGCTTATGCCGATGGTGGGTATGCTAACAACCTAATAGCAACACAACGTGCCTTATATTAAGACCAAGACTACTGAGATTATGAATCTCTTGGGTGTTGATGGTTTGATTGGAACACCTATTAGGAGTGATGTCGTTTTAACCTATGTTTCAAAGGGTTGCTTCAAAATCCATTGTCCGATGACTGCTGCACGTGTTCGTCTTAGAATAATGTGCAATCAGCCGCCTCCAATTTAGATGCTCTACCCTCATCGAGGATGTCGTTTTAACCTATGTTTCAAAGGGTTGCTTCAAAATCCATTGTCCGATGACTGCTGCACGTGTTCGTCTTAGAATAATGTGCAATCAGCCGCCTCCAATTTAGATGCTCTACCCTCATCGAGGCTGCCGTCCCATTTATAAGACTAACTCTTCTCATCATGAAGAAGTTGGCCAAAGTGCTCACAATCCTATTATTATGTAATGACTTTTTTTAGTGGCATGTACCTTCAAGATATTTTATCTTTGTTTTGTTTATTTTGCTCTATCTTCAAACCTTTGTTAAAACTTTTATTGCTATGGGAATGTAATATTTAGACCTTTTGTGTAGCAACTTCTATTTTTTTTTTCCGCCCCTCGTGCACGGCACGGGTAACACGGCTAGTACATATTGTTTTCGCACTTTAAATTGTAACATCAAATTATCATTTTAATCTACATATTTTTAATGCTAATATAGCATTTTTGTGTGTCTATTTTATCCAGTTTTATGTTGAGGTCCATAATGATAATTTTACACCCGAAAACAATTTTGATCCAAATTATCTAAACAACAAGTATCGGCGAAAATCAATTTTTGGAAGAATGTATCCAACAACGATTATATTACATGCAACGTTTTTAGTTGTTGTTGATTGTATGTAGTATTGGGGGAGTCACAACCTAATATCTGTCAAGGCTTGCTTGATTGGTTGATTGCTTGCCTCTGAATAATACCAACCTTATAGTTTAGATTGATATCCAAGATCACTGACACTTGGCTAAACACGACGACCATTGTTCGTAGTTGTAGACATTTTCCTCCAAAAATATCATCCACAACAAACTTGGAATCCAACTCAAAGTACATTTTGTTTAAATCTAAACTCTTCATCTACTAGATCGCCTCAAGGAGCCCACCGCTTCTTCTTAATGAATAAGGGGGAAACATGTGAATACCATACTCCTTGCTTTGACAAACTTTCCTTTTTTGGTTCTAAAACAAAACCCTAGACCAAAGAGTCCTTGATTTGTGAAGATTATTGTATTTGAGATGCACATTAATTCGCCTGAAACCGATTTTGTCTAGATCATATTGGAATTGCTCGATATATCAAGGAATCCATGGTCGATCTCGATGCAAATTTCACTCTATCTCTATAGCAATTCTCAAGCCATACTACTTGTTGTACGATACGAGGCAAAAGTTGTCATTCATTCTCTTCCAATTGTGCGATACGAGGCAAAAGTTGTTAGTTTTATAATTTGTAAGAAATGTTTTTTAGCCGCTTGAAAGTTTCTTCTGTGAAGTCTCAAGCTCCCCTAGTTCTGCTTTGCACAATCACCCATAAGCCAGATTATTTTCAACACTCAGTTGCCTTGTCACAATTGAAGAAAACATGTTATGTATTTCCTGGATTTGTCTCGAATTGAGGGCACGAACAAGAGTACTACTGCACACCCTTTTTCTACAGTTGCAAAAAGTAACACACGAGTAGCTTTTAGTTGTAGCGATAGACTTGCATTGAGAAGTGTTTTTTCATTTCTCATGTGAGAATAATCTAAACCAAACATGAACTAAGTTAGTTTCTTTCTTTTTCTTTAAATTTCTATATACTTTATTTTGTCATAAATATTTCTATGTTTTTTTTTGTCCAAATATTTCTAAGACTCTTTTTGGCATCGCTAGGTTATAGCGGATCCGCTAGTTGTAGGTGTTTGGCAATACTAGCTTTTAGCATTTTTTCAGTAGCTTATAGCGTTTGAGCTTATAACTTATTGTGTTTCATTTTTTATCTCAATTTTACCCTCACTATTTTAATTAAATTACTCACTTATTATTCATTAAATGAGTTTCTCTCTCCTTTTTAAGCATTAATTACATATGTCTATTTACGTAATTTTATATTTATAAGTAACTTTAACCGCTAATTTTACCAAACATTTTAAATTCATTCTGCTGCGCTATCTCATCCGCTATCATTCGCTATAAGCTAGCTTATCCACTATCGGATATTATTTGCCAAACAAAGCCTAAATATTTCATAAGAAAATTATTATTTTTTGGTACATAGTAGAAGAAAATTCTCTTGTAAAAAAAAACGAAAATTCTAAATGAAATA
Source organism: Astragalus glycyphyllos (assembly GCA_963573325.1). Taxonomy (NCBI): domain Eukaryota; kingdom Viridiplantae; phylum Streptophyta; class Magnoliopsida; order Fabales; family Fabaceae; genus Astragalus; species Astragalus glycyphyllos. Next base: position 83,500,082 of record OY754307.1, on the reverse strand, counting down.
AATTTGAATTTGATGGCAGTAACTCGGTCCAACAAACAGAAAACGTTATTGTCGGGACGAAGACAAGACAAGACAAACACAGCAGAGCAGAGAAGAGAACAGCTTTCTTCTCTTTCTTTCTTTCTTTCTTTCTGTGTAGTCTCTCAATACATCCATCCATGGCAGATTACGAAGTCCATCACCAACAACAGCAACAACAACAAGGCGTTTCAAAAGAAACAGCTTTCCAAGCCTTAAACACAATCATCCAGCTCCATTTCGAGAAAACCCTCGAGAAGAAACGTGCTATAGATCTCCAAAAGAAAGAGCTACACAAACTCTTCCAAATGTTCTTCATCTTCCTCAGCCTTATGTTCTTAGCTCAGTCACAGTCACAACGTCTCCAATGCCGTCACTGTTGGATCCCTATCACTCTTCTTTCCATGGCTCACCTTATCTTCTATGTTTCCGTTGCACAGACTTTGAGGTGTATCAATGGTTTCAAGTATCAGAGACGGTGTCACAAGCTTACTCTTGGTTTGGCAACGGAGAAGCTTAGAGAGATTAAGATGAGGTTGAGTGGTGGTGATTACGATGCTGTTTCTGATGAGGATTTTGAGATTCATTATCAGGAACCACCTGAAAGTTATTTTGGTAAGTTTAAGAGGAATTGGGCTCTTCATTTTGGGTTTTTGATCTTGATCTATGGGTTCATGATCTCTTCCTCTGTTGTTCTTCTTTGTTTTTAAGGTTCCTGGTCGGGTAGTTAGTTTAGTTTTAATTGAATTTAATGGGAGAAAAAAGAGGTTTAATTGTAGTTAGGTTAGCTTGTTTTTGTAATTGTATGGTATGATTTCATTCACTTCTACTTCAACTGGCAATTCTGAAAGGCTTTAGTAGCAAACTGAGTATACATTCTCTATTCTATTGGTCTTTGTAGTGTTTGAAAAAATGCATCATTGAATTTGAAAGTGAAAACTGAGGAGATATTCTAATTGGATATTGGATTCCATATACGTAGATAGCTTGCATTATAAAAGGATCCAATGATGAAACAGTTTTCATTTAAACGTGCAACTAGATGACTGAATCTAATTGTTGAATTGATCTCTAATAAAGTCACAAGGGAGGAATCAGGAATAGATGCCTAGCAAATGAAAGGGTGAACTTTTGTACTAATAAAACGGTCCCTTTTCTACATTCCACGATTAGAATCACTCTGTTGCATTGACTCGCCAACAAACAACACCTTTTTCTGTCTTTAACTTTTGACAATTGGGTGCAGCGAATAATATCATTAGGGGATTTTATGCCATGGCTCTCTCAAAGGCCTTTTCCTTTAGACCATCCCCAATTATAGTTCCTTAATAGGTGCTTACCAAATAAGCATGATTTGGTCACGAGTCCAAATACCTGCCACTACACGTGGTAGCCTAACTCTCCAAGGCAAGCTTCACTCGAATAGTGCAGAAGCACCGTGATTTTTTTTATTTCCAAACACACTCTAAGAAACCACTTTTCAATATGCATATTCTTGGTGGTCTAAACTTTTACAATTTGATACCCTGAAAGCAAAAAGCATCAGTTCTCTTTATCCTTTCACAAGCTCACCAACATGACACGATTTGTCTACTTGTATAGTGGTTTCATTCCTGCATGTAGCACAGATGCGTGTATGAATCCTTCTCAGCAAACTTTGGGAGCTATTTCCGGAAAAAAAAATGCATTACCTGCTTTTTTTATAGAAAAAGGAGTTGGCCTACATCGCAGGTAAGATGTTTTTTTGATAATTCATGACATGGCGGATATTGTTTGGTGTATTTACGCTTAAAAAAACTCCTGCATAATAAAGGCTATAATACCACCAGAAGATGTGAATGTGATGCAGTATTTCACGGGAGCATTCAGTGGGAGCAATTAATTAAATTTAGCCTTATAAAATGACTAATTTTCTGAATGAACATCCTTCACTTCTATTCCAGTTAGAATGAAAAATTAGCCTCAAATCTTGGCTTTATTGTGAGTAAATAAAATACAAGTTAAATTTGACCTACATGGCTACACCAATGATCAGCTCTGATGAAGATCACAACTGACTTTGAAGCTTTGACCAGCCATATTGCCACCTAAGTTGGGGAGAGAGCATTGCATAATGTTTTGTATGCAGTTACACATAGTTTAAATTTTTCTTCAGCCACTGCCTGCTATCACGGAAAGGAAAAGTTGAAACCTAAGATTTGATGCTGATAAATATATAACCAGAAAAGCGGCTTTCATAATGCACCAAGAAAAAAACTCCGCATCTTTCTTTCTTCTCACACTCTTTATTTAAGAAGCAGATAGGCTAAACAAATATTTCCAACTAACCTGGGAAGGGCCTTGATGCTTATCAGGATGCCATTTTAAAGCTGATAAACGGAAACTGCAGGCGCAATAAAGAGATATCAGCAATTTGTAATGTGTGTATGATATGTCTGGTACAAGACCTAGCACCAAACAAGAACCTTAAAGCACTTACGCATTTTTAACATCTTCTATCTTTAATGGACCTGTTGGAGGCAAACCAAGAATGGTTCTATCAGAACTTGATCCTACACAACGCGAAACATCGTCATCGGTATCATCACACTCGGCATCACTTGCACTTTTCCACTTATTTGTCCTATTTGTTGAATGTTCCCTCCATTCAAAACTGTTAGTTGAATGTTCGGAAGAAGATCCCCTCATATTGCTGAAGGACCAGGTATACCATCTGTTACCAAATGTTGCCTGGAATACTTGTTCAGGTTGGCCATCAATGTCCTCCTCAACAAAACTTTCTCTTCGTATTTTTCCTGGACATATAGTGCAGATCAATTGTTAGGAAAGTAAACAAAATTTAAGAAACACTGGGACAAGGATATCCTGGCCTCCTGGGTGGTATAACAAAATATCTTTAATCCATGTTCAGATCATTTACCGGTCTGGATAGTACAAATAGTAAGTTGTAATGACTACATTATGCATTAAAATTGATTGCACTTTTTTAATCTATCCAGTTAGAGATCATATCTTTGATTGCTGTGGGCACTAGAGATTATGTCCTTTCTCTGGCCTCTAACCATGTGCAGAAGTTGTTTGTTTGTTTGATATGATTACAAATATAACTCAAAATGGGGAAGGTTACAAAGACAATCTTTGACTGAGAAATTAGGGGCAGCATTCTTATATTAAAATTTGTAACAAGAGAATTCTAGTAACTTGTCTCATTGCCACAGGCCCTCCTCTCATCACTTGTCTCATTGTCCCCAAAACAATTTGCTACCAGACCCGCAACTTATCGCCAGATATAGAAATTTTAACAAATACAGACGTGTGTTTGAGGGTGGGGAAAGAAGGCGAAGAAGGAACAAATGATATGTATCAACTGAAAGGAACTCACGTTTATTTTTCTTTTGTGATTTGCCACCAAACCGCTGACCAGACTTTTGTTGACCTTTATGGGAATGGCTGTTGGAACGATCATTGGAGTTTCCTTCAGGCTTCCATTTTGTTTCTTTGTCCTAGGAGAATGCACGCCATAAAACATTATTGGTGCAAAATATTGACAGATGTTCTTCTAATATGTAAAAAATTAAAAAAGGAACACAACATGAGGTATTATTAAGTACAAGCAAAAGTATTATCCAAATGTGTGAAAAAGGATGACTTGCATTTTTACACAAAAATGAGTTCATCAACATATCTACCATTGTTAGGTACAAGCAAGAATGCATATTCGTTCTTAATTCTGTCCACAATTTCCCATCCTATATACTCATTGCCTATGGGCAGTGCTGAAAAATCCATAAAATCCCATCTTAGTGCAAAAAATTTGCTTCAAAGAAGTTGTTTTTTGCATTTGCAGTCTGTTTTTTAATCTACAGACTTCACCCACACCATCTTTAAAAATTAAACAATCATTTTGACGGGTAGAGATAGAGAGCATACCACAAACGAAAATTTAGACGATCCACTCCTGTAAAGGAGATCCTTGAGAGCTTTCTTTGCATCAGCACGCCTTTGACGGGTAACAAATTTGATATGATTCTGAAATTGACATTTCCAGTATCAGTGAAGCAACTATATCAATAATTATATGGATGCCAAACAAGCAAGGTTTTCCCCAAAAGAGTTGCATGAAGAGTTAGAAAGACACAACAATATTTGTCCTAAACAGATTTCTATTCAAACTTCATACTGAGTCCCAACTGATACTGCACACCTCATTTAAAAATCGAGTAATGTTAGATGTATAGCTTTCTAGCTTACCATTGTTTTGTAAATACCTCACTATACACCACACTTACATATAGCACACCATAGCATTCCTGTGTAAATAACTGATTGAGAATTGTTCAATCAGTTAGAATTCCCTCTCCCAAATATATAAGCAAATCATTTGTAATTCAAACACAAGAAATGAAAGAATGAATATTCAGTTATACTCTCTCTTCTCTAAGTGTTGAAACAGGCATGGCACATGCCTCTCTTCCATTTGAATACTGGGACCATGCCTTTCAAACCAATGTTCATCTCATCAACAGGCTACCAACATCTGCTCTGCAATTTGACACACCATATCACAAACTGTATGGTGCTCTCCCTGATTACAAGTTTCTGAGAACATTTGGTTGCTCATGTTTTCCACTGTTGAGGCCATATAATCAACACAAGCTGCAATTCAGGTCTGAGGATGTGTTGTTCAATGAGCACAAATTTCCCTACAAACAATTGATGCTCACTCAACCCTCAACTTCTCCATCTGCCACCACTGTCTCACCAAATATTCCATTGGTCTCCACATCCCATGTCACTCCTTCTCACCCTCCTGGCTTCCCTCCAATCCCACCACATGTGCAGCAACATACACCACACTCTGCCTCACCCAGCAACCAAACTGATTCTTCATCATCTCCACATGTCACTACCTCTCCCTCCAGCAGTGACACACTCCCTTCACCTCCACACATACCACCTCAAAATACAGATCCCATGCAAACAAGATCAAAGAGTGGTATTGTGTGCCCCAAAATCCATCCCACACTTCTCCTAGCACATGTTGAACCCAAAACTGGGAAGCAAGCACTTGCTAGCCCTACATGGCTTACTGCCATGAAAGAAGAGTATGATGCTCTCCTAAGAAACAACACATGGACTCTTGTTCCCCTCCCACCTTCTAGGAAGCCCATAGGTTGCAAATGGGTCTTTCGTGTGAAGGAAAATCCTGATGGTACTGTGAACAAGTACAAGGCGCATCTTGTTGCCAAGGGCTTTCATCAACAATATGGTGCTGATTACAAAGAGACATTCTCACCAGTTATCAAGCCAGTCACTGTGAGAACTATCCTGACATTGGCTATCTCTCAATCCTGGTCTCTTTTCCAACTAGATGTGAATAATGCCTTCCTCAATGACACACTTGAGGAAGAGGTCTTTATGGTGCAACCACCTAGTTTTGAGTCCACTGATAAGACCTTAGTCTGCAAACTCCACAAGGCTCTGTATGGCCTCAAGCAGGCACCCAGAGTATGGTTTGAAAAGCTTCAAATGTCTCTCCTTCAGTTGGGCTTCACTGCAAGCAAGTGTGATCCCTCTCTTTTCATCTTACAATCTGATTCACTCAAAGTATACATGCTGGTATATGTTGATGACATCATTGTCACTGGCAATGATCCTTCCTTCATCAAGAACCTTATTTCCAAGCTTAATGCCACATTCTCTCTCAAAGATCTAGGCCACTTGGAATACTTTCTTGGTATTGAAGTCAAGCAACAACCTAATGGTGCTCTACAGTTAACACAGGCAAAGTACATCAGAGACATCCTGCAGAAACACAATCTACATGAAGCCCACAGTTTCCCTACTCCTATGGTCGCAGGCAACAAATTATCCAAAGATGGCACTGACAAATTTCATCATCCATTCCTCTTCAGGTCCACTGTTGGTGCATTGCAATATGCCACTATTACTAGACCTGACATTAGCTTTGCAGTGAATAAAGTGTGCCAATTCATGTCTGATCCTCTTGATAGTCACTGGGTTGCTGTCAAACGAATCTTAAGATACCTCAAGGGCACAATCAACTGGGGTATTCTACTTAAGCCTATTTCCATTGCACCTGTCTCTCTCACAGCCTTTAGTGATGCAGATTGGGGCTCTGACAGTGATGACAGAAGATCCACATCTGGTGCTTGTGTGTTTCTAGGCTCAAATTTGATCTCTTGGTGGGCCAAAAAGCAAGCTGTAGTCTCCAGGTCTAGCACAGAAGCTGAATACCGAGCCCTTGCTCTTGCTACAACTGAAATTCTATGGTTCTCACTGAACTGGGTGTTCCTTTCACCACTCCAGTAGCCTTTTGTGATAACCTGAGCACTGTTTCTCTTGCTCATAATCCTGTTCTTCATGCAAGGATTAAGCACATGGAACTTGACCTCTTCTTCCTTCGTGAAAAGGTTCTCCAAAAGCAGCTGAAAGTCACCTATGTTCCTGCTACCTCACAGTATGCTGACATTATGACTAAAGCACTGCCTCCCTCGCTTTTTGATACCTTTAGGACCAAGCTAACTGTTTGCTCCACTCCCAGTTAGGCTTGCGGGGGAGTGTTAGATGTATAGCTTTCTAGCTTACCATTGTTTTGTAAATACCTCACTATACACCACACTTACATATAGCACACCATAGCATTCCTGTGTAACTAACTGATTGAGAATTGTTCAATCAGTTAGAATTCCCTCTCCCAAATATATAAGCAAATCATTTGTAATTCAAACACAAGAAATGAAAGAATGAATATTCAGTTATACTCTCTCTTCTCTAATTGTAGAATCTGTTAGATAGAAAAATCAAGAAGGTGAAAGCACACTTTCTAATAAGTAAACCCTCATTTTAGTCTCTAGAACTAAATATTGGTGTTATTTCTAAAGTTAAATGCTGCAATGCAAGGCATACCTTAGATGGTTGCGGTTGTGAATGTTGTCCTCTGTTTACATCCTGCAAAAAGGGAAAGCATTCTATTAAACTTCCAAACTTTCTCATAGCTAATAATGAGTTAATCCCTAGTCCATGAACAAATGATAATAAAAAATAAAAAAACAAATTGAGAAAGCTGATCTTTAATCTCACGAGTGCAGGGTCGTGCCGATGGTAAGGATTAATAGGATCATGCTAACTGAATACGCAGATCAAAACAATTATGATTAATAGGATGAAAATTTTAGTTACTCCATTGACTCGTAACTTATTAGCACGTGGGGATGAAAACAGCACAGTATTGAGAAGAAGAACAATGTTCATTGCTCAACGCGCAAAACAAATGCCTTTTGAAATTGAAATACGAAAAAATTAAAAAGAAAGAAACTCACGGAGTTGGATTTGCCTTTCCATTTCTGACAGGCACAGGGAGTGGAATGAAAAGCAGAGAAGGGAATCGTGTAATTCTTCATGGATAATAAGTTTCGCCATCGCGGTATTTGCATATCGATGGAGATCCAAAGCGTTTTTTATTTGCTATGAGGAGACCAAAGTCGATGATGGTGTGGTGTGGTTTAAAGGGAACAGTTTTATGGGTTCGACGTAAGAAGGTTGTTGTACTTGCAGCTGCGCCGAGGTTGTCTCTCTAGTCTCCTTTTTTTCTTTGGACAACTCTTTCAGTTTCTGGTTCTCCTCTATCATTCATTGAGTAGGCCTCACGTCTATAGACCATATTAGGGTTATGTTATTAGCCCCTCTCCTTTTTAATTTACCAACTCCCATATTGAAGAAATGTTATTAGGCCTTTTTTTTTTTGGAAAGGGACACTGTATTTAGGACTAGGGCATTTTGGTCATTTTATTTCAAAATTTTCTTGTCAAAAAACTTTGAACCAAAATACCTAAATGTCCCTAATCCTAAATACCTAAAATGTTGTTCCTTTCCAAAAAATTTAGGTTCGAAATGTTATTTTCTTCTTCTTTTTTCGATTTTCAATAACCCATATTTAGGTTGCTCAAGTATCTCCCTAAAGCATGAATAACAAAAGCAATTTTAAAACAAGTACAAACTTGTGCATATATATATATATATATATATATATATATATATAAAACTACCAACAACAAAAATGTATTAGACTTTTTCCATTTCAACTATTTCTTTATCATTTTGAGGAGATTGGATTCATAGAGTTTATCTCCTTTTTGAATAGGTGCAACACATGGGGAGGAAGAGTGTATATTGAAATGCTTGATCATGAGACAATCTAAGAACACTGCATGACCAATCATGAAATATTTGGATGCTTAGAACAATTAAAGCATCATCACCAAGGTCCTTGATATCAAAGTGGTTTACTTAACACGTGTTTTGTCTCAAGTAAAAGGTTAATGCTGCTTGCAAGAAAACACCGCCAATGTATTGATCTGAGGCATTTCCCTTTAAGTTACCATATTTTATCAAAGGCAACCTAGACCTCAGGCAAATATATACATACTATGATATTTTAATGTTCAAAATTCTGTCAATAGGTTGTTGAAAATGCAATCACATTTTATGACAGTTTTGTTTAGTTCAAACAATATGTACATAAGATGATACGAATCAATTCACAATTCATTCATCCCAGTTGTGAGCTCACTCTAATCTGATGCCTGTTCCAAGTCTGGCGAAGCTTTTGGTGTTTGTTCCCTGCTCTTTCCCCATAACACGCTGTATAGTCCTATAACTAATAGGAACCCACCTAAAAGGCTGATCAAAACACCAAAAATGATCCCTCATGAATATTTTATTGGAGTTCAGTTCATAAAATTATTAGAGTTAGTTACCTTCCCAAACTTATTATCTCCCCCAAGACAATTGAAGATATAAAGATTGTAATGATCAGAGTCAATGGTGTTGACATGGCTAGAAACACCGGTCCTTTCTTCTCTATAACCCATGTCTGTAAGTAATATGAGACACCAGTGACAATAATTCCCTGACATTTAACAAGACAAATTAATGTCATCAGCATAAATATTACTAATTTTTTGTGTATATAGAGATAAAAGTAAATCAAATTATAGGTAGGTGAAATTGAGAAAATTACACAGTATACTAAAGCAAGGAGACCCACATTCCAACCCAACTTCCATTTCTCAATGTCCCTTTCTATAGCTATGGCAACAATCAAAGACTGAATTGAGCTTAAGAAACATTGAAGAGTAGTGAAGATCAGCTTTGAAGGGTAGCTTCTAATTACAAAAGCCTAACAAACCAATTTATAGTTAGTAATATAAGAATTAACAATATACTCCCTCAAGTCTTATTTATAAGAAAAAAATGCAGTTTTAGGTTAACCGTATAACTCATGTATCTGATCTATTCAATGAACATAACACTGCGTTTTTCTCTTATAAACAGGACTAGAGATAGTATTGTATATAAGAGTTGAAAAAAGTAAAGATTACCTGTAGTACCAACCACAAGCTCCAAGAAGTGTTGGAGAGTAGCATGAGGAAGCAACCTTTTACCCATGTACTACCAGAGGATTGAGCATGACTCTGTTGTTGTTGGATTTTATGGTATCCCAAAAGGTGATAGTGGCTCAAAAGTTTGAAATGAGGACCTCTATAAAAGGCAAGGGTTGCTGCACCAGCCAAGCATGCCACAATGCCTATCAACTTAGCAACTCCAGCTGCTGTCTTTATTTTCAAACTTTCAACCCTGAAGTACAAAATTCTCACATAGATTAATGATGTTATAATATTTAAGTTAAAGATTAAAAACCTCATGAGAACCTAAATTTGAAAGTGATTTGTTTTACTTCATTCCTGCATTAATTTTCTACTGTATTATTTTTTGCTCTGCTAAGTTAATTTTCCAATGTTGTAATTTTGCTGCTGTAAAATCTAGTTTACAAAAAATTACTAGTTTAATTAGGTGATGAGTATAATTGAAAAAAAAATGGAAAGCTATTATATATCATGTGTCAGGTTGGATCCCCATGTACCTGAGTATGAACGCCAAGATGAAGGTGATAACGGGAAGACAATTTGCACTAGCCGCTGCCAAAGTCGGAGATGTGTAAATAAGCGCAACACCAATTATATCCAAGCTCAATGTAATCCTGCAATTTAAGATCACAAATACAACTTTTACAATAATGTTATATAGGCAAATTTTTCTAGACAAAAATAGCCAAAAACCAAATTACAATACCAATTCACCAAGTTTTTTAAACAAATAACCAACCTACTTTTTCACAGTTTTCTAGGCCATTGACTAAAAACTGTGAAAAAGTAGGTTGGTTATTTGTTTAAAAAACTTGGTGAATTGGTATTGTAATTTGGTTTTTGGCTATTTTTGTCTAGAAAAAATTGTCTATATAACATTACTCCAACTTTTATGAAGGAAGCTGGGAAAACACATAACACTACCAACAACGGTAGGTGTTGTTGGTCCGAGTAGCAGCGGATCCAGGACCCCGGAGTCCGGGTGTCAAATTTTTTGAATACACAATTTGCTAAAAATATAATTAAAACAATTATAACATATTTAAATAAATAAATTACATTTCATAATTATCCTCTACGTGATTTCATATTCTGAAATCGTTGAATAATAAGTTCAGAGTCAATTTTATTGAATACATCACTCTCAATGCAATTTTAGGGGGTGGTAAATGCCATTTTTTTTCCAGGGGTGTCATCTGTGGATCCGCCTCTACCGAGTAGTAATTGGTTCGAATCTCACCGTAAAGTCTCGGGTTCTAATAGAGAGAGAGAAGTGATATGTAAGTGAGTTAGAGAAAATAGAGAGAAAAATAGGTGTTTGATAGGTGTAAGTAAACAATTAAGTGGCGTCCAAAAATCAGAATTCTAAATTTTAATACGTATACATTACATGCCTACTCGATATATTGTTCTTTCCATCAAAAAGAAAAATACTCAATATTTTGTACATACCCGCATAAAGAAAGAAAGAAAATCTTGCAAAAGGTCCTGAAAGACAAAGGAGGTGCAACTTTCCTGCACACAAACAATATCGTATGAGTTTTGCTAGCTTTACATTCAATTCAATAATTAAAACTAGCATTATAAAAATTGAATTAAGATATATCATGTTTTGATCACCCAAAGAATTCAAAATGACATTTCTACATACCATTCAAAGATCAAAGCAAAAGGGATCAAGAAAATGGTAGCTATTGCCTGTCTGTAGAAAACGAAGATGAAATTGTTGATACCATGGTCGAATGCAGCTTTTAGGAGTAGATACATACCAGCATATATAGCTTGTATGACAAATACAGTGAAATAGGGTCTTGTTTCTTTCATTATGTTTTTTCTCTTGTTGTGGCTTCCTTGCCTTTGAGTTCGAGTGAGAAGTTTCAAGTTTCATACATTTATATGCAACCACGTAAAGGCCTTTTAAAAGCAACGCAGACAAATCTTGACTGCATTAGTGGTCCTAAGCATATTTTAGCAAAGGGGCATGCACTGGACCCATGCTTGGGTACTACCTCTGTTACACCGTATAAAAAACAAATTCATACATCACACCTAACAATGAATGATATTGAGGCTATCTATTTCATTTAATAAGGTTAAAGGTTCAACTTCTTTTTTAAAATTGAACCTTTTTGTGGATATCTCATACTTTTTTGCTGCGGTGTACGAATTAATCTCCTTGGTCAGAGGGGTTTTTGTCCAACTTTTTGCCTTTTTGAGTTGTGACTCTCTAGTGTGTTGATCAAATAGGTCTTTGTGTTCCTTGAAAACACTACTTATAATCAAAAAAAGGTTAAAAGTTCAACCTCTTTTCAAAATTGCCTTTTTTCATTAATTAATAATTTATACTCATAATTAATGACATCATCTTTAATTACACCACTTAAATAAGAGTAATATTGATCTTTTATTAATAAATTATAAAATAGTGTTTATTTCTTATATTTTTGACCACCAAAAAACACATTTTATTACAAAAAAAAATATTACCAAAAAAACACATTTTATTTTTTATATTCAAGACCAAAAATAGTATAAAATTTACTTAGTATATTAAATAATTAGGAGTTCTTTTACTGAATATGAAATAAATTATACAATTAAAGTTATATAAATTTTTCTATATAAAATACTACATCTCGTCCACAATATAAAAAACAAACTTCTATATCACAAAGATAAATGAATTACATTGAAATCAACTATTTTCATTTAGTAAAAGATTAAAGTTTAACTTCTTTTTAAAATTGTTAATTTTTATCAAATGATGATTTATACTTCTAATTCATGACATTACTTTTAATAATACCACTTAAATAAGGTAAAATTGGAATTGATCATTTGGTACATTTTTTTTTTGAAAAAATCATTTGACACATCTTAAAAATAGAATTTATTTCTTATATTTTTGACCAACATAAAAAGAAATAGTAAACAATGAAGAAACCCAACGGAAGAAAGTCAACCTATAAATGGTGACTCTCACAAACGACAACCAAAATTATAGTTAATTTTTAGGCTTAATTACTTTTCAGCTCTTGTGATTAATTTTTGGTCAAAAAAAAAAGCTCTTGTGATTATTTTATATTTTGATTTGTCTCTTATGTTTTAAAAGTTTTGAATTAGTGTGTAGAATTTATATCAATTTGGTCTCTTGTGTTTTAAAGTTTAGAAAGACTTGGGGTCATCAACTAAATTATATTGTAAACATCTTGCAACTTATTTAAAATATGATTTTTCTTATAATATATTAATGGTGAAATTCAGTTCACTGTTGATAAAATGGATGCCTTCGAAGTGTCTTCAATCCAGCGAGGGGATTAGTCACAGCGTTTGGCGGTGGATACCCTAGTCTCGACAAAAAATGGATTTAGTGACGAGAAATAATATCGGTCAAAATTTAACCGATGTTAAAAATAATACGTGGTATTTTTGCAATAAAACTCAAAACTTTAACATCGGTTGTTTATTTAATGAATCAGTTGTTTCTTAATCCATTTTTGTGTGCCTCTAATACTTATTTCTCAAAAAAAATTTCAGTTGGCTAAAAACTCAAAATTAAAAAAAAAAGAATTCTTATATAAACAAATTTATTGAATTCGATTCTTAGACACCCATTGTTAAAAGTTTCTTTTTAACATCAGTTATTTGGAGAATTGATATTAAAAGTAGTTTTTTTTTACATTTTGGCAAAAATCGATGTTAAAAAATACATCCAAAATCCACACAGTGAGTAGTTTTAACATCGATTGTTGGAAGAATCGATGTCAAAAAGCTTTTTCACATTTGCTTGAATTGCGAAAAACCGATGTCAAAAACCATTTTTTAACCGATGTAAAAAGTCTAAACTGCAACGATGGTTTGAAGAATTAAAAGTCATTATTAGAGATGTTTTAACTGATGAATCAAAATCAAACTTTATGATATTGAGTTTTTTTCCCCCTAGATAAGCTATGGTATTGAGTTCTGTGAAAATATTTAATTGTGGTCATCATTTGCATACATCACTTGTACAATAATATCAATAATTTTTGTCTGCAAGATCTAACACAACTGGCAAAATCATCGTTGTTAGGTTGTGCATTTTTCGCAGTTACTTAGGTTCTAGCCCGAAATCTCCACTTTGTGCGAGTTTACGGATAGTGCATGTCACTCATTCTACACCAAAAAAAATATCAACAATCCTTTTTTTTACAATGAAACTCTCAATATAATTAAGTCAAATAATGTGACATACAAGTTGGAGTAAAGTTAAAAACTTTATGGCTAGCAAAAGACCAGCAGCTAAGCAATAAACCACTTAATTAGCTTGTCTCTAATAAAACTATCCCAAAGTTTAGTCCTCCTATAATTCATCCTGGCATTTTTTCATGATAGCACCAAATTCATTATTAGGCATACAAAAAGGACATCAGCCACTCGTTAACAATAGCTCAATATTCTTACTACTATATATCCCTCCTCCTTTAACCAAAAGTCTTTGCAAATTCCATAGTAATTTCCAATTACCAAGTATTTGTAGGTGGTCATTGTCAACAGTCTGTTCCATTAATAATTGATTTCAACTTCGAACTGAGTAATTCCATCAGTGGTAAAATTGCAAATCAGCCTGTCATTTGTGTCGTGAAGGAACCATGTAACTTTGGATTGTGTCCCAACCGAGCTTTCAAAAAATCCCTCTAAAAAAATATTTAGCTTTGAAGACTTTTGTAATTACAGCATCTTTGTTGGTCAAAAGCCTTCAATTTAGTACCAAGACAATTTCAAGTGCAACAATAGATCTTTTTTCTTGTTTCTAATTTATTAAACAATGTAAATTAGTACCAAAAAGCTTTGCTTATTGATACATATAGTTTGTCCTCAAAGTGAAATAAATAGAAACAGAAACCAAAAAAGAAAATAAATAAAAACTAAGCAGGTTGTTGCTGTGGTTTGCTACCAACGGCCTCTGTCTTCACCTCTGCACATTCTTTATATGCTTGAATCGTTAATGAATTCTGATGACTCATTTGTTCTTTGCTTTTTGCCCACAAAACAGTGTACAGACTTAAAACCAGCAAAATTCCACCTAAAATGCTGAAAACCAAGCCATCCAAATTTATGATGAGCATTAGAATAACAAAGTAGATTGAGAGTGATTTATTCTAAGAATTAATGAACTGGATATATATATAAATTGAGAGTTATAATTATAGCAACTTACCTCCCTAAACATAGGGGCTCACCCAAGAGCAAAACTGAACCTATTGTGGCAACTATAAAACTCAAAGGGTTCCACATTGCTGGGAAAACTGGTCCTCTCTTCTCCATCACCACAGCTTGCAGATAGTAGGCCAATCCGGTCACCAGCGTCCCCTATTAGATTTAGGATATTCTATCATAGAAAATTAGTAATGTACACATCATAATAATCAGTTATTTATTTAATACTTAGTAGATAATATACTATTATAGAAAAGAAGTTGCATAAATAGAGTATATGTATATGCATTGCTTTGATACTTACACAATAAACAACTGCAAGTAGTCTCATGTTCCAACCCAACTTCCACTCCTCAATATCTCTTTCAAAAGCTATGGCAATAACAAATGACTGAATTGCACTTGATAGACTCTGAATGCTAGTGAACATTAGTTTTGAAGGGTAACTTTTAAGTAATTGAGCCTGTTTTCAATTTCAAGAAGCAGAGGATTCATGAATTAACACTTAAAAATTCCCAGTAAAACTTAATTGGAATAGCATAAATATGGTAAGTGGCTACCTGAATTACGGTGCAAAAACTCCACAAGATGGTGGCTAGGAACAAAAGTATAGAACCCAATATCCATTTTTTGCCAGATGAAAAATGATTTTCAAGTTGTTGATTGTTGTGGAGATTTCTGGATAGAAGGTGCACAGTTCTTAAATGGGGTCCTTTGTAAAATGCTAGGGTCACTACACCTGCCATGCACAATACTATACTTCCAATTTTTGCAATTCCAGATTTTTTCCTTATATTTACTTTCTCCACTCTGCAATTTATCATGATCATTCGAAAAATATTGATGAAATGTGTATTGAAAACATTGATGCTTGATGCTTCATTATTAAATTACGAACGAATACTAACATTTGCCATTAAAAAAAGTTTTTTTCCTTTTTTTCTAGGAAATTCCCTTTGATGGAGGTCCAACGAGTATCGAGAGCAAAAATAAGTTAATGATTAAAATTACCAAGAGACCATGGCATCACATCTATCACTATACTTACGCCACTATTACCAACCAAAGGAACATGCTGCCTGACTCCATCATATACTGACTCTCTGTATCATTCCAATTTTATCGGATGTTCCTGAAGGGACTCAATACACCTGGAATCATTTCTGCTCATGCGGCCAAACCCGACTCTTAAACCACCTTTGAAGTCTAGCTAATGACTAGCACTATCAAGAAACTATAACATCATGACATATCGGTCAACTCTCTTATACAGCCTCCATTTATTAGTCTATTAAAACTAACCACTCACACTTAAATCACCAAAGACAATAGTCTTAATTGGAAAGATAATTGTTAGACCCCCTCTTATTCCTTTAACTTCAAGGACAAGAAAACAAATAAGTGGTATTCTAAAATTTACCTTAGTAGCACAGCAAAGAAAAATGTAGAAGCAGGGATACAATTAACAATTGCAGAAGCCAACGTAGCAGAGGTGTACATAAGGGCAATACCATGCACATTCAGAACCAAAGTAAGTCTGAAAAGCAACGAATTGGGATTATATTATAGACTAATTAGTCCTAAGGTTTGTTGTCAAAGTAGCATCTTTTGAGAAATCAAAGATTAAAAAATAATAATACTATATATAGTACCCAAATAATGAAAGCATAAAAATCTTGCAGAAGGTCATAAATGACAATGGCACTGGCACTGCTTGTTTTCTGCACCATAGATTAAAATATACATGCATGTCAGTTATTATACTTATATAGCACAATATAATAAAAACTCTATATAGAAGACAAAAACAACATATGATTTTGAACATTACCGTTCAAATATGAAGGCAAGAGGGACCAAAAAAATGGTTCCTATGATTTGTCTATAAAAGACAAACACGCAGGTTTTCATTCCACCGTTAAACACTGCCTTGGACAACAGAGTCATCCCAGAATATGTTAATTGTATTATGATCACTGCCAAATATGGACCTATTTCACCCATTATTTGACAGTTAAAATATGTATGGATGATTACACCTTATGATATTCATCAATATGTGCATATATATAGTTTCAAATTTGTTGCTTAGTAATAGTTCCATTCAACAAAATGAAAACAGGGCGCCAGTAATTTGTCGGGAATACTATTCACGCTTTAGTGAGCTCAATAACAGTTCGATTGGAAATCTCAGTCAGTGGTGTATCTATTCTCTAAGCACTCTTTATTTTTAAATAAATCTTAATTGTGGCATCTCTTCTTTCGGTTTTCTGCCTTAAAGTAATAATTTAATAGAGCCAAATGTAGTATCTTTCATCAACAATCTTGTTTTAAATTACGTGTTCTTTTTGTATTTTTTTAATTAAATATATATATATATATATATAAATATAAATATAACTTTCTAAAAAAATAATGGTGCTCTCTTGTATTGAGTTTTTTATTTTTAAATAAGACAAATACAAAAATACCGTGTGATATTTTTTTTTCTCTAAATACGACACTAAGTGTGATAGTGTTAGCCTGTAATTTCGACAGGCTAAATTAAATGCAGTCAACGAGGTTTGACTTATTTTTAAAGTTTGATCTTGTATTTCAAGAGACAAATATCAATTTCGACGCTGAAATGAATTAAGCTATCAAGTTTCATTGAGTAGATTTCGACCTCAGATTTGGCAAAGTCGAAGAGGCTGAAGATAGATATTTCGACAAGAAGGAGTTGGAGGCTGATGACGAAGTAGTCGAAGAGGCGGAAGATAGATATTTCGACAAGAAGGAGTTGGAGGCTGATGTCGAAGTAGGATCAAGTAACGGTTACCAAGAGCATGTAGCAGTTACATTTTTTAAACTTTGTACAGTTATTTTCTATTTGTATAAATAGTAGTTTCTCATAGGAAAAACAGGTCACAATCTCTCATACCAAGTTCCCACGCTCAAAGTACCGACACGCACTGAGAAACGAGTACAAGGAACGCATGTATGATCTTGTGCACCACCCCTTTAAATTAATGCAATTTTAATTTTCCTTTTCTTTACGTTCCCTGCAAATTTTCTCTTTGTTTTATCCTCCCTCATTTGGAGTAATTTGACGGTTTCGCGGAGAAATCGACGGTTATCTTCTTCTTTTACTTTTAAACTGCAAGGACACAAGTAATTCTGGAAAAACTCTAAACACAAATGGTCTTAGGATTCACTGGTTGATCCTGCAAGTTAACCAAATTGGAGACCAGCGGTGTTTATCAAAATCCACGGTAAACAAATTGGCACGCCCGGTGGGACATTTGTGTCGAAATATTAGAGTGTTAGTTAACAGAATCTTGGAATATAATTGTTTATGCGCCTGAGGAGTGGTAAATCTTTGTCAAAGATGTCACGTTCTGGTGCAAGTTCTTCGAACGCACAGAGTGGCCCTGAGAATGCGTCTGTCAATGACGCTAATCCAGTAACCACTATGGGAATAACTGCTCCAATGCCTTCGACAGGCATGATCACAGTTACATCTCCTGTGCTTAATCCTATACCAACAATGGCCACCACGGTGACCACACTGCCTAATGAAATGGTTTCTATGCCACAAACAATGGGAACGTCTAACCCATATATGACTAGTGGTCATATCCCATTTAGCATGCCTACAGTTGGTCGAAATCTCCCTTATGGTATGCCAACTGGCATGATGGTAGGCTTGCAAACCAATTCATCAACGTGTGCAGATAACATAATGAATGGTGGTTTCTCCCCTATGCATGCCTCTCAAGAGGGCATTTATGGTCGAAATGCCTAGCCCACATTAACTACAGCGTCTGTGTTGGCATTAAGACAACAAATAGATGATGCCAATCATGATATGGTTAACATGTTAACCTAACAAATTGGTAATGTATTCAACCCTTTGATACGTGAGACCAATAACAGTTACCAAGCATTGGCAACTCAAATGGGTCGAATTGCAGATTTCTTTGGCACTCCAGGAATGCAGAATCAGCCAATACCCCAAGTACAACCTTTGAGGCCTGTAGAAACATTGAATTGCCTAGAAATCAGGCACAAGCACAAGTTGTCGAACAACCCTTGCAGGGGATGGTTGAAAACGAGCCTGATATAGTGTTAGTAAATAGAAATCAAAATGGTGATGAAGTAGTCAGGCAAGTGCAACAAAACAATTTTGGAGCGCAGAACAATATAGCTAATCTTGTTGAAACAATTTTAGCCCAGAATGGCCTTAACTTAGGTATGCATAGGCCAAATTTTGTTTCTCCTTTGTCTGAATATGTTTTACAAAGTGAATTGCCAAGGGGTTGGAAAATCCCTAAGTTCACTAAATTTGCTGGGGAAACCAGTGAATCCACTGTCGAACATATTGCTCGTTATTTAACTGAGGTTGGAGATTTAGCCCACAATGAGAATTTAAGGATCAAATTCTTCCCTAGTTCTCTAACAAAGAATGCTTTCACTTGGTTCACTACTTTACCCCCACATTCCATGTTTAATTGGAACCAATTAGAGAAAGCTTTCCATGAGCAATTCTACATGGGACAATGTAAAATTAGTCTCAAAGAATTGGCCAGTGTTCGACGCAAAGTGGCTGAATCTGTGGATGATTATCTCAACAGGTTTAGACTTCTCAAAGCAAGGTGCTTCACTCAAGTGCCTGAACATGAGTTAGTCGAAATGGCTGCTGGTGGTCTAGATTATTCTATTAGGAAAAAACTAGACACTCAACATTTAAGAGATATGGCCCAATTGGCCGATAGAGTAAGGCAAGTCGAAAGACTCAAAGCCGAAAAAGCCAGAACAGGTAGATTCCAAAGTAAGAAAGAAAAGGTTGCTTATGTCGAAGCTAATGACAGTGACCAAGAATACGACATATCTTATGAAGATGTCGAAGAAGAGGTTAACATTGCAGAACTAAAACTAGGACCTCCTTATATTTGCAAGTTGTTAAAACCTTTTAATGGCAAAAATATGGTGGAACCTAAGAATGATAAATTTGTCGCAAAAACTTACACTTATGATGTATCTAAATGTGACGAAATATTTGATCTACTTGTGGCTGATGGTCAAATCTTAGTGCCTAAGGGCCTAAAGATTCCACCATTAGAACAACGACAGAAAAGAGGCTTTTGTAAGTTTCATGGTTTCTTAGGTCATAACACTTCCCGTTGTGTCATTTTCAGGGATTTGG
Source organism: Astragalus glycyphyllos (assembly GCA_963573325.1). Classification (NCBI taxonomy): domain Eukaryota; kingdom Viridiplantae; phylum Streptophyta; class Magnoliopsida; order Fabales; family Fabaceae; genus Astragalus; species Astragalus glycyphyllos. Next base: position 83,480,231 of record OY754307.1, on the reverse strand, counting down.
TTCAAAATGCTATCAACGAAGGAAGGCTGAAATTTGGTGACAAGTCTAAGCCACCAATGAAGATTGATACTGATCCCTTGCCAACAGCTGATGCATTGCTGGTCGAAGTTGATCTCAATGTGGTCGAGGTCACTGAAGATGTTGCTGAAAATGCTAAGGCAGAAAAAGCTGTCGACAAGGTAGGTGTCGAAATGGTTACTGAAGACCAATATGCTGAGAAGATGAAGGTAGTGTATCCAGGGGCTGAAGAGGAATTGATTGACTTCGTCAATCGCTGCAAGATCAATAACACTGAAGTTATGCTTTGCCCAAGGTGCAGTGCTGTCTTCGACAAAGAGGCTGCCAAGAATCTTGAGAAATTGAAGCCTCAACTGAAACGCAAAGGAAAATGGGTCGACAAAAGACCAAAGTTCAGTTACAATGACAGAGGGATCCAATATAAGTTTACTTCGACAAGGAATCCTCAGAAAGGTCAGTTTAGGACTTATGTTCCTCCAGCAAAGTCACCTGTCGAGAAATGGGTGCATTCTGATGGAAAGAGCACTAGGTATTACCCAGTGTATTATGCTGGAAAGGATGTTGGAAATCAACAAGAACCGGCAAAATTGGTCAGGGGCAGCACTAGTGCTACTAACCAAAATAAGGCAACTGAATCTAACAAGTATGCCTACAACAATAATTACAAAGGGAAGAACCCTATGACGAGAACTCAATGGCGTAGATATCAACGCTAGAAAAAGGTTGCTGCTGTAGGCAAGGTGGAAAATTCCAACAAAGAAAAAGGTAAACAAATACCTTCAAAATCTCTTGAAATGGCTAGAAAGCCAGCAACTGAAAGGATATTTCCATCTCTCTCAGTGGTTAAAGAAGGTCTCAATCTAGACGAAGAAATGGGATCTGATTTCGCAGACTCGGGGTCAGAGTTCGACGTCTTGTGTGGTGTAGTCTCAATCCTCCCGATTGAGTATGACGTGGTTTCGGAAGTAAACGACGTCGAAGAGGATTTCGACGAAGAAACCACTTACAAACCCATCTGTTACTATGTCCTCAAGAATGGTTGTGTGGAAGAACAACACGCTGTCTTTGAGAGACCTGATTGTGGGATGAGGAATCATCTCAAACCTTTGTATATCCAAGCAAAGGTGAACAATGTTGGGGTAAGCAAGATCTTGGTGGCGCTGCTGTGAACCTGATGCCACAACATATGCTGAAGAGGATTGGGAAGTGTGAAACGGATCTGAAAACACACAACGTAATCCTTACCAACTATGAAGGTAAAAGTGGCCACTCTCTTGGAGTCATTGAAGTTGACCTTTCTGTTGGAAGCATTAGAAGGCCAACTATGTTTATGGTGATTTCAACCAAGGCAAATTATAATATGCTGTTGGGAAGGGAATGGATCCATGCTGTGGGGGTAATTCCTTCGACAGTTCACCAGAGGCTCATTATTTGGAGAGAAGATGGTCTAGTTGAAAATATTGAGGGTGATCAAAGCTATTTCAAGGCTGAAGTGAATACTATCACCAAGAAAACCTTCGACAAGAAACTGGCGAGCATTGCGCCATGCATTTCCTCTGAACATGGTTATGAAAGCCAAGATAATGTGAGGACCTCAGTGATTCTTGATCCCAACAATGGATTCATTTGGGATAGAGAGGTCATTGACGAAGACAACTACCCACAAGGCTATGTCAAGCCTACAGGGTGGGAAGGACCATAAATAGTTATTTATGGATGAACCCACTGTATGGGAAAGAATTACGGCCTATGTGGCCGAAAACAAAGAAAAAGCTATTCTAGAAGCTGAGTTACATCAAATGGTTGTTTTAGCCACAGAAGATAAAAATAAAGACAACATTGTCGAAAACCAAAGGCTTGATTGCGTCTATGATGACGAGCCTTTAGGCTTTGAAAAAGATTCAATGGGTTCAACCAAAAAGATCCAAGCACAAGATCCCTTAGATGAAATTGATTTGGGAGATGGCTCAATAAAAAGGCCAACATACATCAGTGCTAAGATTGATCAAGAGTTGAAGGCGCAGATTGTTGAATTGTTAAAGGAATACAAAGATTGCTTCGCTTGGGATTACAATGAGATGCTAGGGCTGAAAAGAGAGGTGGTTGAGTTGAAATTACCTATTCGACCAGAGAAGAAGCCTGTGAAGCAAACACCAAGAAGATTTGCACCAGAAATCATGTCGAAGATCAAAACAGAGATCGAAAGGCTATTGAAAAGCAAGTTCATCAGAACTGCCAGGTATGTTGAATGGCTTGCTAATATAGTTCCTGTAATTAAGAAAAACGGTACCCTTAGAGTTTGCATAGATTTTAGGGATCTAAATAATGCTACTCCCAAAGATCAATACCCAATGCCAGTGGCAGAAATGTTGGTTGATTCCGCAGCAGGTTACCAATATTTGAGTATGCTTGATGGATATTCAGGCTACAACCAAATCTTTATTGCTGAGGAAGATGTTTCAAAGACTGCATTTCGATTCCCGGGGGCGTTAGGTGTTTATGAATGGGTAGTGATGCCATTTGGTTTAAAAAATGCTGGTGCTACGTACCAAAGAGCTATGAATACTATGTTCCGTGATTTTATGGAAAATTTTATGCAAGTATACATAGACGACATAGTAGTTAAATCAGCATCAGAAAGTGGTCATCTAGACCACCTTCGACAATCCTTTGAAAGGATGAGAAAATATGGATTGAAAATGAATCTACTAAAATGTGCCTTTTGTGTAAGTGCAGGTGATTTCTTAGGCTTTGTCGTGCACAAAAAAGGCATGAGATAAATCAAAATAAGACGAAGGCTATCATGGAAACACAACCTCCTTCGACAAAGAAAGAATTGCAGTCTTTACTAGGAAAGATCAATTTCCTGAGAAGATTTATATCAAATCTAAGTGGCAAGACTCAAGTATTTTCGCCATTACTTCGACTGAAGAAGGAAGATGTTTTCAAGTGGGAGCCATGCCACCAACAAGCTTTCGACGAAATCAAAGCCTACCTGATGAAGCCACCAATTTTATTGTCTCCAATTAGAAATAGAACAATGAAATTGTATATAGCTGCATCAGAAATGTCAATAGGTAGTATGTTAGCACAAGAGGATGATGATGGAGTCGAAAGAGCCATATATTACCTCAGTAGGGTTTTGAATGATGCTGAAACCAGATATCATCCTATTGAAAAACTGTGTTTGTGTTTGTATTTCCATGTACAAAGTTAAAGCAATATATAAAGCCTGTTGATGTTTATGTTTATTCTCATTTTGATATAATTAAACATATGTTATCGAAACCAATTTTGCATAGCAGAATAGGTAAAGGGGCATTAGCTTTATCCGAATATTCATTGACATTTCAACCACTAAAGGCTATTAAAGGCCAGGTAGTGGCAGATTTTATTGTAGACCATTCAGTGGTCGAATCAGCAATTGATTGTGTTCACCTTCGACCTTGGAGGCTATATTTCGATGGCTCAAGCCACAAACATGGTACAGGTGTAGGAATGTTAATCATTTCACCAACAGAAATACCAACCAAATACAAGTATAAAATCGAAGAAAGTTGCTCCAACAATGAGGCGGAATATGAAGCCTTAGTAACAGGACTTGAAATTCTGTTAAACTTGGGGGCAAAACAGGTCGAAATTAGAGGTGATTCTGAATTAGTAATCAAACAATTAACAAAAGAATACAAGTGCATTAAGGAGAATTTGATTACTTACTTTATTGCTGCCAATACTTTATTGAAACAATTCGACAGCATTGATATTCAACATGTGCCTCGTATTGCAAATCAAGAGGCCAATGATCTGGCACAAATAGCTTCTGGTTATAAAGTTTCTAAAGAAAAATTAACAGAGCTAATCGAAATTAAAAACAAGTTAATTTCGACAGCAATGACACAAGAAACCTTGTCAAGAAAAAAACTGGAGGAGGCAGAGAGCTACTCTTTAATCTTAAATCAATTACCTCCAAGTGAAAGTGAAAATTTTATTGAAAATTTTAATGATGAAGTTTCCGACAAAGGTTATTGTAATAATGTGTTTGAAGTTTTTGCCATTGACAGTATGTCAAATGATGATTGGCGAAGACAAATTGTTAATTACTTGGAAAATCCAACAGGGATAACTGATAGAAAAACCAAGTATAGAGCTTTAAGTTATGTCATCATGGGCAATGAGTTGTTTAAGAAAACCCCTGAAGGAGTTTTACTCAAGTGTCTTAGTGAAAATGAGGCATACTTGGCAATATCTAATACTCACAGTGGAACTTGTGGAGCTCACCAAGTAGGCCATAAAATGAAATGGCTCTTATTTCGACAAGGTGTCTATTGGCCGACTATGTTAAAAGATTGCATAGAGTTTGCCAAAGGACGCCAAGAATGTCAAAAGCATGCAGGAATACAACATGTACCTGCAAATGAATTGCATTCTATTGTAAAACCTTGGCCATTCAGGGGATGGGCTTTGGATATAATTGGTGAAATCAAACCAAATTCGTCGAAAGGCCATCGTTTCATATTAGTAGGGATAGATTATTTCACTAAGTGGGTGGAAGCTATTCCTTTAAATAATGTTAATCAAGAGGCCGTAATTGGTTTTATTCAAGACCATATATTGTATAGATTCGGTGTGCCTGAAACTATCACCACAGACCAAGGTTCGGTTTTTATTGGTCAGAAAATGGTCGAATTCGCTGCTGAAAATGGTTATAAATTGTTGAGTTCGACGCCATACTACGCTCAAGCAAATGGTCAAGTTGAAGCAGCCAATAAAATTATCATTAGTTTGATTAAAAAACATGTTGGGCAAAAACCCAAGAATTGGCATAAGACACTTAACCAAATTTTATGGGCATGTCGAACATCTCCCAAAGAGTCAATCAATAGTACTCCTTTTAAACTTGTTTTTGGGCATGATGCAATATTGCCAGCAGAGATTTGCCTCCAATCAACAAGGATTCAAAGACAATTTGAAATCCCATCTGATCATTATTGGAATATGATGTTAGATGAATTAGTTGATTTAGATGAAGATAGGCTAAGTGCATTAGATATGCTCACAAGACAAAAAGAAAGAGTGGCTAAGGCCTATAACAAAAGAGTCAAATTGAAGACTTTCGACGTGGGAGATTTGGTTTGGAAAGTTATCTTACCTATGGATAGAAAAAATAGAGTCCTTGGTAAATGGTCCCCAAGTTGGGAAGGACCGTTCAAAATTTTACAAGTCTATTCAAACGGCGCATATGAAGTCGAAGAGATTGGCGCTGATGAAAGAATTTTGCGTATAAGTGGCAAATACTTGAAAAAGTATAAGCCAACATTGCAAGAAGTTAAAATAACGCTGGAATAAAGATAAAGAAAGCGTAAGTACGTGGCATTCAAAAGAAATTGTGATTGCCATATGAGCATTGTCAGAAATACAAGCAGAACGTGGAAGGCCACTCGAGTTCAAAAATGCTCTTTTTCTTCCTTTGTCTTAAGCTCCTGTCGAAAAAGACATTTTTGAGGGAGCAATTTGTTAGCCTGTAATTTCGACAGGCTAAATTAAATGCAGTCAACGAGGTTTGACTTATTTTTAAAGTTTGACCTTGTATTTCAAGAGACAAATATCAATTTCGACGCTGAAATGAATTAAGCTATCAAGTTGCATCGAGTAGATTTCGACCTCAGATTTGGCAAAGTCGAAGAGGCTGAAGATAGATATTTCGACAAGAAGGAGTTGGAGGCTGATGACGAAGTAGTCGAAGAGGCGGAAGATAGATATTTCGACAAGAAGGAGTTGGAGGCTGATGTCGAAGTAGGATCAAGTAACGGTTACCAAGAGCACGTAGCAGTTACATTTTTTAAACTTTGTACAGTTATTTTCTATTTGTATAAATAGTAGTTTCTCATAGGAAAAACAGGTCACAATCTCTCATACCAAGTTCCCACGCTCAAAGTACCGGCACGCACTGAGAAACGAGTACAAGGAACGCATGTATGATCTTGTGCACCACCCCTTTAAATTAATGCAATTTTAATTTTCCTTTTCTTTACGTTCCTTGCAAATTTTCTCTTTGTTTTATCCTCCCTCATTTGGAGTAATTTGACGGTTTCGCAGAGAAATCGACGGTTATCTTCTTCTTTTACTTTTAAACTGCAAGGACACAAGTAATTCTGGAAAAACTCTAAACACAAATGGTCTTAGGATTCACTGGTTGATCCTGCAAGTTAACCAAATTGGAGACCAGCGGTGTTTACCAAAATCCACGGTAAACAGATAGCCAAACACAACTTCTTAATTTTTTAGTTAGTATATCGCACTTTCAAAGTGCAATACAACAATTTGGTTAATGCACTCAATCTAAATGAACAAATTCAACTAGTACCTGAGTTCGATCCCCCGTGATAAAACAAATTGGAATCACACTTTACTTACAACTCTGAATTATTCAGAGCCCCTTCTTATTGACGCCAGAGCGGGGTCAAAGACCTCTGGACAAAAAAAAGCAATAGGCCTTCTCTCTTCCCATAGTTGTTGAGTAATAATAGGAAGAGATTGCAACAAACCAGTAGGATTTGTGTTGAGGGTTTTTGCTTGTTGATAGATAGCACAATTGACAATAAAATGCTTCACATCATGACGTAGTTTGGGCTAAAAAATTGGGCAGCTATGCGAGCAGTGGATCAAGCTACTCTAGCATGCCCTCCTCCAACTGGAGAACTATGAAATTCGTTGAGAATTTGTTGAATAATTGAACTGCCAACATGGATAACTAATCTGTCCTTCCAAAATAAGAGTCCTTCTTTCACAATGTAGTAGTGGGAAGAAAACAAGAGGGCAATTGAAAATAATATCACTAGTGCAATTGATAAAACAAGAAATAAAATATCAATAAAGCAAAAAGACACAAAAGTCACAACTTAGGGCTTTGATCCCATATGTAAGTGTATGTTCATGGACGCTAAAGTGTCTTTAGAATGGTTTATTGTGGGAAGTCCCACATTCAAATGTGGCATGTTTCGCGTGTGAGTCGTTTTCCATGCCTCTAAATGGGTTAAGCTAAATCCAACGGATCATCTCGAGTAGAAAATACATAAAAAATTTTAATAAATATAAACCATATGATTGCAGGGTTAATTATATTTTTTGTTCATGACAAATTTGCGAATTTTGTTTTCAGTCCTTAAAAAAAATTTCACTCACTTTTAGTTCTTGTATTTTCGTTCGTCAATGCTTATAGTCCATCATAATTTTTAATAGGGCTTAGAAGTGCTATTAAAAGGCTAAAAATGAAGAAGATGGACTTGTGGGTTAGAGGACGAAACTGAGCCCTGTCTGCCTATTTTCTTTTAATTTGCGAGCATGTGGACTGGCCATGGTCCAACCAGGCTAGTCCCGGTGTGGGCTCAAAAATTTATGGACAAGGCTAAAAATCCCAAATATAAAAACGAGCTCAACTCTTTCGGCCCAAGTCCTATATTTTTTTCGGGTTAACCAAGCCTAGTCCGACGAACTCAACCTATTTTACCAGCTCTACTCGTCACTACATAATCAAACACACACTTTTTTTGGCAATAATCAAACACAACTTGGTTTGTGTTGGACTATCTCTCGACTGTGTTTGATCTCATACTTCCTACAAACCCCCTCTACTCACCACACATCTCCAAACCTCAAATATTCCAAAAATACTGTTACATGAAACGCACTCCCAAACCCGCCGCATCCCCACGTTGCATTTCTGATCTATGTTCCCCATGTCATTTTAATGTTTGGTCATGCAAGTTGAGAGAGAATTGAGAGCCTTGATCATTTTAATGTCCTGATCTGTATTAATAGCTCATTTTAATGTTCGGTCTATCATTACTTGTCTATAGCGATGGTTGAGGTAGAGGTTTCAATTATCATAACAATTCTCTCCTGATATCGTTTGATATTATAGTATCGAACCGGTTAGTGACTATAGTACCTGTTTAAAAGACATGCACATGAGGGTGTTTGACAAGACATAAGCCATAGTGTCGTGCCTGTTGAATCCGAGAAAAAAAAAAGAAACTCGCACGGTTTGGGATGTCGGTGAGTAGAGGGGGTTGTAGGAAGTATGAGACGTTTCTCTTGATCTGTTTTGGCCTTTAATGGATTTGATTTGGACCCAAATTTGTTTTTAAAAACCCAAACCCTAACCCCTTATTATTTCGACCAAAAACCCTTTCTGTGTTGTTTTTCTGAAAGTTCTTCATTGTACATTCCTTTTTCCTCTCTCCTTCACTCTCGATTCAGTGAAAATGACCGACCTGTAAGGGAAAAAGCCTCCATAACGGTTCCGATTCCAACAATGATTTCTCTTCTTGGGAAAAACCTCTTGTTTTCTTCCTCTCCATCATCGAAAGTTCGCACGCTTCTTATTCGGTTTCAAGTGTGTGAGTTCTCATCATCTTCTTTTTCTCCTCCGCAACCTTATTCTCTTCCGCAACCTTATTCTCTTCCGCAACTTCCGCAACATCACCGGAAGCTGGGAGATGAGCTTAGGGTTTCGGTATGGTGGGACTTCGACAACTGTGCCGTACCTTCCGACGTTAGCTTTTCAAAAGTAGCAATTTCAATCATGAGGGCCGTTAGAGCTAACGGGATTAAGGGTCCTATTCATATCGACGCTTATGGCGATATTTATCGGCTTTCAGAAATCAACCAAGAAGAACTTTTCTCCAACGGCATTGATCTCCACCACATTCCTGGTTATTTTTTCTAACCTGTCACTATTACTATATTCATTTTCAGTTCTATTGATTTTCTCTATTTATTAGTAATTATCAAAAATCAACTTTTGAAATGTTGTAAGTTGAATGAGAAAATTGGCAATTCAATCTTTTGATATGCTTTTGATCATCCTCAATCAGTAGACTATGTGTTTTCTGTTGTTTCATACCATAAGTCTTGTAACATATCACGTTTTTCTCATATATGAAACCTATGCATACGCTGTTTTGGAAATGAAGTATTTATCCTTATATTTAGACCAACCCTGTTTTGGCAAAAACTAGATTATAATGTTGAGGGAATGGGAATTCTTGCATTAAAGTTTATTTGACCAATACATTAGATGGATTGAAGTGCAATCAATGCCTTTTTTGTGTAGTTCCGCAGCCATGCCATTTTGTTTTGCTTATAATAACTGTGTCAATTTACAACAATTTACTTTTATTTTAAAGTTAATGTGTTAAAATATAAAGAGCCTGCCTGAAATTCTTTTGCTAGTAGCAAATTTGACTGTGTCCGGTAGATAATATGTCCGGTAGATAACTTCTGCTAGTAGCAAATTTGAATGTAGTGTCTTTGGTACTCGGTTCTTATTTGTTTGAGATGGAGGTGGAGCTAACAAGTCATTATAAACGAATTATTGCTCCTGTCTTAGAATTTCGTTCAAATGTTTTCTCTTCTATTTTATCTTTTCAAATAATAATGACTTTTAACTATATTGTTGCAGGTGGAAAGAACAATGCCCAAGGATATCTTATGGATTGGGTTTCCCAAATTCCTCCACCCGCACACCTCTTTTTGATATTTGGTGATAGAGACTTCCACTTCGCTGGCTTGTTGAACAGATTAAGAATGAATAATTATAATATCTTGCTTGCATGTCCGGAAAGGCCTCCTCTTGCTCTCTGTCATGCAGCAACTATAATGTGGCAGTGGTCTTCGATGCTCAAGGGGGAAGATCTTACCGGAAAACATTTCAACTATCCTCCTGATGGACCGTTTAATTCATGGTATGGAAACTTGAATACGCCTCTTGAAAACCCCATCTCAGCTGTTGAGCCACCAACGTCTTCACAAAATCAAGTTTCAAACTCAGTTTCTAGGCAGGTTAGGAAGATATTGAGTTCACACCCAAATGGGATCTCCATTGGAGATCTTCGTGCGGAGTTGGCAAGGTGTAATATGCTTTCGGGTAAAGGCTTCTCTGGACATAAAAAGTTTTCCAACTTTCTGGCATCTATACCAAATGTACAACTACAGAACCTAGGAGAAGGTAAATGTTGTGTGCGTTTAATCCCATCAATGACATCTACTGTTAATAACAAGCAGGGGGATGACACCGCAACTCAGAAGCCACACAATGAGGGTAAAAATATGGATAGAAATGCTAATGGGATTCCTAGAATATCCTCATCGTATGAAAGCAGCTTGGATGATGATTCAAAATCATTCCAATCTATCCCCTCACAAGGCAAACCTATTGGAGAATATGTGGATGGTAAACCATCATTTCCTTCCTTCAAGGAAAGTATTGTGCGTCAGCCTCCGGATACATTGCAGAAAACATCTCTGGGCAGTGAGAAAGTTGTGGATGTGGCTAGTGAACTATTGCCGCAAATTCAATTTCCTCCAAATCACAGTGATATTTCCATAAATTCTGACAATGACATTGTTAGGCCTGAGGATGTAAGTCCTGAAATTCTGGAAAAAAATACCGCTTCACAGAATCCCTCTACATGTAATGATTACACAGTGTTGGAAAGCAATGATATTACAAATTGTGATTCTGGAAAAGCAGAGAACAAACATGAGAATCCAGCTAGAAAGGAGGTTGATGAAGTTAGTCCTGAAATTCTGGAAAAAAAGACCACTTCACAGAATCCCTCTACGTGTAATGATTACACAGTGTTGGAAAACAATGATATTACAAATTGTGAATCTGGAAAAGCAGAGAACAAACATGAGAATCCAGCTAGAAAGGAGGTTGATGAAGTTTGTTCTAGCCAATATTCTTCACCAGTTGGCAACTCTCTAGTTGAGAAAAAAAGACCCGGTGGAAGTGCTGAAACATTCCGCAAAAGTTCAACTTTCTTTAGTTGGATTAGTAGTTGGTGGACATTTTTGAAAAGCGGTGCTAAGTCCAATGATTTGACTGCAGATCAGAACAAATTGGTTTGTGAAGATTCAAAGTTATCTGAACTGGAACAGACTGCTAGTCATTTTGAAGAGCCTAAATTATCTGAACCGCACCTGGATGTTGTTCATTCAGGAAAGCCTGAGTTATATGAAAAGTTATCTGAACCGGATCAGACTGCTAGTCATTTTGAAGAACCCAAGTCAGCAGAACCAGATCAGGATGTTATTCATTCGGGAAAGCCTGGGTTGTTTGAGGATTCGAAGTTATCTGAAGTAGACCAGACTGCTAGTCATATTGAAGAGCCCAAGTCATCAGATGTTAATCATTCAGGAATGCCCAAGTTATTTTCTACTGGTTCCTTTTGGGATGATGTGGAATCTTTTGTTTTCACGCCCAGAGGAACGCGTCTTCTTTGCCAGTCAAGAAGCAGGTTTGCTAATTTTGTACTTTCTTCATAAGTTCCCTTTTGCTATGCAATTTCTGGCCTACTTTTGTTCATTCCTTGCTCTAATCTGAACCTCAATCACAAAAAAGAAATGCAACTCATTAAATGTTTTGTGAAGTTTCAGTTGAAAGTTGTGACCTTCCAATATTTATGACGATCTTTATATAGCTACTTGTTGAAAGAATAATTTATTAATATTTTGCTACATGTTATTGTCAGGAAGGATATGGCTCATAAATTACAAAAGCATGGACCCCTGGTTCTTATGTCTCTCACTGAAAATGATATCCTTCAATTGGTGGAATTGTTAATCGCAGAGAAGAAATGGTTGGAGGAATACCCCTCAAAAGCATTTCCGTTTGGGCTAACTCAAGCAGCTCAGAAGAGCTCATTGATGGGCCAATCTCAGGGTACAAATGGCTTGAGATCTCTCTTTCTAAATAAAACACCACAGCCCAACTTGCAAAAGTCATTCAAACATGATGTGGAGACAGATTGTCAGACTATTCATCAGATCATAGTTTCCGAACCTGCCATTGAAACAAAATGTTCTGAGAGGTCTAGAAGTGATATATTAGCAGACTGTCAGAAACTTGTAATGGAGATAATGAGGGATTACCCAGGGGGATATAATATGGGTTGTTTTCCAAAACTATTTGCTGATAGGTATGGCTATCACCTTGATTACAAGAAGCTTGGTTATCTGAAGTTGGCATCCTTATTACAGATAATGCCTGGGGTTAAATTAGACTCCAGTCATATATATCCTTCTATTCCTTCTGTTTGTGCTTCTGACTCAGAAACCTGTATCATCAAAACTCAGGTAACCAATGGAGACTTTGACCCAGAAAATCAATCATCTGATTTATCCCTAAAAGATGATACTGTGGAATCTCAATGGGAGGAATTAGGTCCTGTTTCTGTTAAAGATCCTAAACAGCATGATCTGGAGTCAAAATTAACGCTGAAAGCCATAGAACTAGATACACCAAAGCATCACGATTATGAACTTGTGTCAGATTATGATTCTTCTGAATCCGAAGGAGATAGCTCATGTTTAACCCAACCAGAGGAGCAAGGAAAGTTAAAATGTAATGGAAAAGACAGTTCTTTTTGGGAAGCTCTGGATTTGTGGCACAGCAGCAAGGAAGGAGAGAATAGCGGCAAGAAGTCCGACAACGGCTCCAACAGTTCTCTGCTCGATATTTTAAACTCATCCACCGGCGCAACACAGAGTACCGGTTCCAAAATTACTTCAAGGAATCACAGAGAGAAGCAAAGATCTCCAAAGAGCTATTCATTTGTTGCTGACCCAACATTACCTGACAAGGACAAGTTCATTGGTGGGATATTAGATGGCTTCAAAAAAGATGAGACAAAGATGCAAAACTGAAGAGTGGCAAGTTTACAGCTTTTTTTTTGTCCCTTAATTACCACTTAAAGATTGAGAATTTGAGGAACTAGCTAGCTAGAGAAGATTTTTAATGGTTTTAGTTAGGTAATGAAATGTCAATGCCTGATTTCTGCATTGCCGTCATTCAAATAAATATTTATTTTTTTGCCTGATTCCAGTGCTACGACTATTTTTGGGTACAAAGCACTACAGCTTCTATTTCACTAGGTAATGATGAATCAGAATTATTATGTTTTGGTTGAGATTTGCAACCATAGTTAGGTCTATTATTTGTAGTCTAAAAATTCTCTTCCCTCGTTTTAGATTTTAATGTTATGTCACTACAAATAATTGATTTGATTTTAATATTTGTTCTGCTTGTGTCTCGTGCTCTCTTAAATGTAAACCCATATAGTTGATGCAATGTTATTAGGCTAGATCCAGCTTTATCAGCTTGCAAGACATTCAAAAACATGTATACATTTGGCAGGAATTCCTAAACATGTATGTATACATTTGGAAGTTGAAACTTGGAACTAATCATTAGTCTTAATAACAAAAGAGGATGTATCTCATTTATTTAGAAGCACCAATTGCTGAACCTGTGATTGTTTCATCTGGTAATATTGAGACTGTCAAAAACAGGCCTATCTTCCAACAGTAAAGCATGATATTCATTTTACTTTATATTATTGATCTTTGAGTCTTGTGCCGTCTTCGTTTTAATTTGGTTCTGGCCAACTGAAATATTTCCATAAGCTAAAATTAAATCTTTTGATCTACATTTCTATCATTGATGTACCTATCTGAATTGTGTTTGTGCGTTTCTTAAGAGCTAAAAAAAACCATAGGATTTCTAACTTCTTCAATTCATATCATCATTCTAACTCAATCTAACATCCATAAAACAAATAACAAAAACAACAATGTAATAATCTCATCGTCAAAAAAAATAATGTAATAATCTTATTATTATTATTATTATAGGTGGAAATTGGTATTTTAAGCATATGGTTTGCTGCTGTTTTTAAGCTATGAATAGGCAGGCGCAGCTTTGTTATGTGAAAGGATGCTGTTAGTTTACTTTTTTTTTGATGATATGCTATTAGTTTGCTGTCAATGTCATACTCATCCAAGCCTGATTATGCCCATTTAGTTACTTAGATTTATTTCCAATTTTCTAATCTAATCTATCTAATATCTAATCTAATATCTATCTAATCTATCTATCTATCTAATCTAATATCTATTTAATCAAACAAACAACTTACAAAAAGACCATTTTAGACATCTTCATTTTTTGACACATCACCACATTATTTCTTATTTTTTTAATTCTATTTTCTATTCCTTTCTATCTCTCTCTCTTTCTTTCAATCTCACATTTCCCAATATTTCTCACTTTTTTACACATCTACTATTTGTGTCCCCGACATCTTTTATTTAAAAATATTTTTTTTCCCAATTTTTTTAATCTACTATATAGTATAATATAATTTTTTTTTTGATATTATAGTATAATATAATTAAATTAATATTAAATGATTTACAATTAACTCCTATTTACTATCTAATCTAATATCTATTTATACAAACAAACCACATTTAAATTACTCATACAAGCCTCCCTATTTACTTAAACTCATCTAACTACTGACAACATTGTAATTTACTATCACACCTTTTTTCAAATTTTCTTCTCACTCCTTTTTTCCTACTTTCTCATACTTTTTTTCAAATTTCAAAATTCTAATCAAACCCACTCACTTTATTTTTCCATTATCTAATATAATCTACTAATCAACTAAAATAGTCAATTGATACTACGAGATAACTGCACTGATATATTAAAAAATACGGGATAACTGTACTGATATATAAAAAAAAATGAAATTAATATCTAAAAAAACAAGAAGACTTAATGACTATTTAAACTACTGATTAATATTTAAAACACATGTGATAAATATTTGTCACTGATACCTATAAAAGGACAAATAATTGTAACGATAAATTATAAAACACAGAATAAATATCTCTCATTAATAATCTACTATCTATCTAATATCTTTTCACCAAAAAAAAATCTATCTAATATCTATTTATCTAATCTAATCTAATATCTATTTATACAAACAAACCACGCTTAAATTATTACCTAAACAAGTCTCCCTATTTACTTGACAACTCATCTAACTAAGGGCAACATTGTAATTTACTATCACATTTTTTTCAAATTTCTTCCTTCAATGCACTTTCTTCTCATTCCCCCCTTTTTTTTTTCAAATTTCGAAATTCAAATCAAACCCACCCACTTTCTTTTCGCACTATCTACTATAATCTACTGATCAACTAAAATAATCAATTTGCTTATCTAAAATAACTAAAATAATCAACTGAAACTATGAGATAACCGCATTAATATATAAAGAAACACGGGATAACTTCACTGATATATAAAAAAACAAGATATTAATATCTAAAAAAAGAAAACTTAATGACTATTTAAACTACTGATTAATATTTAAAATACATGTGACCTTCTCATTCCCACTTTTTTTTTTCAACTTTCTCCTTTTTTTTTTCAAGTTTCGAAATTCAAATCAAACCCACCTACTTTCTTTTTCCATTATCTACTATAATCTACTGATCAACTAAAATAATCAACTGGAACTACGAGATAACTGCACTAATATATAAAAAAACACTAGATAACTTCACTGATATATAAAAAAACACGAGATTAATATCTAAAAAATGAAAACTTAATGCTTATTTAAACTACTGATTAATATTTAAAATACATGTGACAAATATTTGTCACTAATACCTAAAAAAGGACAAATAATTGTCACAGATATATAATAAAACACGGGATAAATCTTTTCTATTGATAATCTACTATTTATCTTTTACTATCTACTATAATCTACTAATCAATTAAAATAATCAATTGAAAGTTGAAACTACGAGATAACTGCACTAATATATAAAATAAAAAAAACACGGGATAACTTTACTGATATATAAAAAAACATGATATTAATATTTAAAAAATGAAAACTTAATGACTATTTAAACTACTGATTAATATTTAAAACACATGTGACAAATATTTGTCACTAATATCTAAAAAAGGACAAATAATTGTCACAGATATATAATAAAATACAGGATAAATCTTTTTTATTGATAATTTAGTATCTATCTTTTACTATCTACTATAATCTACTAATCAACTAAACTAATCAATTGAAACTACGAGATAACTGCACTGATATATAAAAAACACGGGATATCTAAACTGATATATAAAAAACACGAGATTATTATCTGAAAAAACAAGAAGACTTAACGACTATTTAAACTACTGATTAATATTTAAAACACACGTAACAAATATTTGTCACTGATACCCAAAAAAGGACAAATAATTGTCATTGATATGTAATAAAACACAGGATAAGTATTTCTTATTGATAATCTACTATCTATTTTTTACTATCTACTTTAATCAACTAATCAACTAAAATAATCAATTGAAACTATGAGATAACTGCACTGACATATGAAAAAACACGGGATAACTGCATTGATATATAAAAAAATACGGGATAGCTGTAATGATATATATAAAAACATAGAATAGTTGCACCGATATATAAAAAAACAAGGGATAAAAACACTGATATAAAAATACTTCACTGGTATATAAAATACACTGGATAAATGCACATATTGTTTTTAAATGATACTTTTACATTTTTTGATTTTAATATTTATCTATTTTTTTAGACTCCTTTTTTATCTATTTAAAATTTGTCTTTATTTTCACGGGGAATGTTCAGACTATTTAAACTATGTCTAAGTTCATTCATAAAAAAACGCGACGGCACCCGTGCGTAAGCACGGGTATCCTACTAGTTTATTGTTAAATTACAATGGATAGTTATAATATCTAATGATATTTTCGATCACGAACATTGTTTCATGACAATTTATTCTTGTTTAATTCCTAAACATATTCTACGAATCACCTTATTAATTTGATTTGAAAAAAGTAAGCATTATTTTTTTTAATCAACGAAAAAAAAAGTAAGCATTATATTTCTTTTCTTAATTTATTTCTTAAATGTAAACTATATGTATGCAGAGTCAATTCAATATTATCAGCTTTCATGACATTTAAAAACATATATGCGTCACTATTCCTTTGATATTAGTATCTATGGGACCGACCTCATCTAACACATCATCTCAAAGTAGCATGTCAGAAACTGTTACTGGGTTAAAAGCAGCATTTGACATTGAAACATTTAGTGAATCTAGCCTGATAGTAGGAGGTTGAGTGGATGATGAATCAATTGAATCACTCCAAAGACTACTAGTAATATGCATATCATCTATTACAATTGCGTTAGAGTGAGTGAATGTGGTTTCAATATTACAACTATTAATAGTATGAAAGGAGTTTGGAGATGTCTTCAGAAGTTGATTCAGAAGTTGGCTAATGTTAATACTTCTGAATGGAGCTTGGAGATGTCTTCTGCATAACCGCAGGAGACACTTGCTTACCTTCCTCTAAAGCAAAAGAGTCTTGGACAAATTGGGCAAAGTCTGATTTAGCATTAGATATCATGCTCGCGTCTCTACTCTTAGTTGATGAAGTTTCCCCTTGTTGCTTATCCACACTTGAATGTTGCTGCATATTCATAGCTAAAGCTTGTTGAGCATTAGACGACTTAGTAAACTCCAATAAAGTATTAGGGTCCAAACCATGCCAAGGAACATTATTAACACATTTAAAAGCTTTCTTTTTCACTTGAACACTTCAAACTTGAGCTTTTTGCTTAAAATTATCCTCAGGAACATATTTAGAAACTCGTTTTGGTTGAACAACATGATCTTGGCTCTTTTGCTCCTTATTCTCCATTCCCAGAGTGTTTCCTTTTACTACAATTGCTAGTGGTATGACCAATAGTCATGCAATTCATACAAAAGGAAGGCACGTTTTAATACTCATTGCCCATAAAGAAAGCATACTCTGACCTCTCAACTAGAATTTGATTTCTTAGTTATGATTTGAAATCTATATCAATCAGGATGCGAGCAAAATGACCGAATGATCTTTTACTTATTGTACCATCTAGAGTAATTGGTGTGCCAATACTGCTAGCAATTGCAAAAAGAATTCTAGGACGTCAATATTCTTGATCCAACATTGTGCATTTGAATGTTTTATAGTTGAAGGATTAAAATCAGACTGTCAGATGAACAACCAAAGAAAACCTGGCTTGCAATGTCAAGAAGGTTGTGATTGTATTCTATGCAAATCTTCAATAGACTGAAAATAAAATTCATGATAACCTTTCCCCAAAGAGATGCTACCGCCCCATTTACCTACTGGTTTCCTGAGATCTTGAAGTTTGGATCTCAAAGAATCAACCTTGGAACGAGTATCTCCTTTTGATGGTAATAACCTACCATGGAGGTGCGTCTTGCATCCCTTCAAACATTCTACACATTCTTCTTCTAGATTAGAGATTGCCAATTCATCTCCGTTTATACACAGACGTGGAATTTGACTCAAAAGAATATCACATAATTTATCTCTTGTTCCTGTTAGAGTTTAAACATAAGATTTAGAATTAGGAACATGTATCGGTGTAGAATTATGCACACCTGTAGATTCAATATTTAGAATTTTATTATCTAGTGCAGCGTCAGACACAGTGTTTTAAAAATTATTATTCAGCTGCACATTTGTATTCAAGAAAGGATCTTGAATTTCAACCATACAGGGCCTCTTGGACGACGAACCAGAGTCTACAGTGACATTCACGCTTTTTTGTTCACACCTTCCTGCACCACCGGACAAGTCTAGTCCCACTCACTTCAGCGCCTTAGAGCGAGGATTACCAGCCAGGTGCCTGGTAGAAACAACATTCTCCCATTGGTTAGTAGATGGCACGCGTGCCGAACCTGCTGGGAATCACATGTCAGCACAGTAAAGTCTCCCCTTCAACGCCAGCCGCGGGTATACAAGGTGGTAGAAACCTGCCATGTATTGGCAGAATTTCAGCAGTCCCCTAACAGAGCCAAAAAAATTCGCCTTGCATCAAGAGAGAGAAAACCGTCCTATGATATAACAGAAAATGTTCTACCTCAAAAATGCTAACATTTAATGTTTTCCAAAGACGTCTAATTTTCTTCAACTGCTATCCGCAAGTCAAATCCGCTATAAGCTAGTGGATTTGACTTGCCAAACAAAACCTAAGTCACCCCCTTTGTATTCTGTTTTAAAATTAATCTATTGAAATTTTTACTTAACATTGTCAAGTAATTTAACTTTTCTTTTAACAGTGTTTTAGGTGGTTTAAAAGCATAGAAATGTCACTAGTTTTATTTAGCTAATTACATGACATCTTTCTTTAGAAGCACATTAGATTCATATTTAATAGATTGTGATCTTTTGGAATTTGTATATTGCTCTATTCATTTGTATTTGGGGTAAATAATCATTTTGATCCTTCAGAGTGTCAGGCGCTGTCAACTTCGTCCGTCACTCGAATAAAAATGCAAAAATGTCTCTCACTATGTATTCTGTCCATCACTTTAGTCTCTCACATTAACTGTGTATTCTTGGGGATTAACACAAATTTTGAGGCATTGGTGATCAAAAGAAGTAGTAAAAATCACACCTAAACTCATTCAAAATGAAGATCTCAATGTCGCATACGAGTAATCACTAAATTTTGAGACATGTTTAGCAATACACACCTTTGGCCATCTCTATTTAACTGTTTTGCTCCCGTATGATACCTTGACCTGTAGGTGATTGTGGTAAATCATTTTATTTTGATTTGGGCTATTGCTGACCATTCATGGAGTGTCTCAACACTTTCAACAAAAAACTAATCTCCACCCATACTTGGGAGTAAGTTTCATACTAACACCAAGTGTGTTCATTGCGAAAATCAAACTCGGAATCACTGAATCAGTCCCCCCTAATCTTTGGGAGGCTTATGCCGTGTGTCCATTGCGGGCAAATCATACTTCTCCTTATACCTTTTTCAAGGATATTAACATCATTTAGCCCTCATCCATATTTTCTCCTGCAGAATCACGCTGCTCCAAACAGAGCATCTATAAGTATATGTTTCACCAACCAACCTCCACCACGACCTCTTCTTTTTCAGGGCATTCTTGTTTATCACAATCATTCTCAAGACTTTTTTTGGTGCGAGTACCTCTTGGATCGACTCCCTCTTTCTATTTTTGAACTGACTATTGGTGCGAAGGAAGCCGCTGTTTCAAAACAAGTCAATGGAAGCAGACTGCATTTTTAACTCTTACCCCCACCCTATCCCATGTTTGATTTTCAGAAAATTGCAAATATTCATTTCATTCCAATCCCTCCCAAAAACTTAGCAACTAGTAGTAAATTTTCCCAATAACTCAATTACCCAAAACGATGATACTTTCCCTTAGAAACATTAAGTGCATGTTTGGATGCGCGATGGAGGCATCAAACGTACAATAAGGAGTTGGTTTGGCCGTGATTTCTCGCAGCAATGGTAAAGCTACAAAATGGAGCTTCTGCATGGACTTGCAGCGGCAGCGAGACAAACGTGCAACCAAACTTGCACTAAGCCTAAGAGAGCAGATAAAAACACTCCTCGATGTTATCGAGAGAAAACAACCCCGTGACTTGATGTAAAAGTAAGATAATGTCTTTCCCACAATCAAATTCACACACCCGGGAATCCGCCTTCTTAGTAATTGGTCAAATATCATCCTTTGTTGACTTTGTGACTACTGCTTTTTCTTTTTTTTTTTTGACCAATACTGCTTTTAATTCTAGAAAATGCTAAAATGCCATTAATGGAGTTAGGCATCAATTAAACCCAATAACTTCAATTCAAATTCAACCCAAAATACACTGTTTATACCTATATCTTTAACGAAATCCTTTTTCAAGCCCCAATCCTATTCCATCCCTATCCGGAATCCTGAAACCACGTGCTCCTCAGAAACCCGACAAAAGCTGGTTTGATAAGTCCACTTTCAAAAAACGAAAAATATTGCAGAGTGATTTTTCTTCGGTTATTATTGTTTGAAGTAAAATAAAAACCACAAGAAAAAAAAAAGTTTATAATCGGGGAGGAAATTCCACGGGGATGAACTGGACATTTATCCGAAGCCCCACAAGCTTTTCCACGCGGGAAATGGCAGAAACAATGGGACATGTATCACCAATGCCTTGCTTGAGAACCGCCACCACCCTTGTTCTTTGGAAAGAAGCCATTCTTGGGTTTTGACTTAGGTAAATCATGGATGTCCATCACCTGAATCGTTCTTTGCTTTTTCGCTATACACCCCCACAAACACACGAAATTAATGGTCAGTTAGCTACACATAGAAATAGCATGAAAATGAAAATGAAAAAAGTATGTCAATGAAAATTCCACCATTTTCAGCCTCTTTGTAGTTCTCTTGAAGTCGTTTTCTAGCAGAAGCAAGCCTCTCTGCATCAAAATTGCTCTCTTTCTGTTCTCTTTGTTCTCTCTGTCTCTGCAATCATTCAGCATTACATCAGGATCACTTAGCACTAGCAAGGACATTACAATTAAAATGATATTCCTACGTTTTGAGAAGTAGGAGCAGGGGTAACAGGTGATGGTTTTGGTGGAGCTTCTCTGCGAGGAATTGGTTTTGGTTTTGGTTTTGGTTCTACTTCTGTGTTTCTGTCAGAGCCAGAGCTCCCATCTGTGACAGCAAAAAGCACATCAACCAAATAATGCAAACAGAAGATACCAACAAGAAGATTTGAATCCGATGCTACACTCACTGTGTGGATTTGGTGAGTACGCAAAATCAGGAATCTGCAAAAGGAATACAGAATATTATTAGCAAGCCAAACAAAGTCTATGACCGTTGAACTTTTCCAAGGGGAAAAGCAGTATAAGAAAATTTCTTTGACCTGACTATGATGATACCCATTTGGGGTAGTTTTCTGCGGCGGCGAATCTCCATCAGCTGCCAACATTATAATCAATAGCCAATAGTGAATTCATAAGAAGATTCCAATTTCCAACTTTTTTTTTCCATAAGAATTACTGAGATTGAGATTACCCTACCCATAAGAGTGTTATTGGTTCCTCCCTGCGGATTCAACTTCACCCACTCATCTACAATTTCCTTCCATTTCCTGCAAATATCAAAATCAGCGTTCATGAATAGAATTGAAGCTACAATACAACGCACCCAAAAACACAACAAAAATAATTTCTGAAAAAAAAAAAGTCTCTTCCGAAACCTGACAAGTAGCTTCACCAATCGGCGAACATCATTGGATGGATGCTTTCGCAAACGATTCACGTGCCTTCCGATATCAGTCTCCTACAGGAAAATAACCGTTTGAAAGCAAAAGTTAGTAAAATATTCCTTCACGTGAAAACAACCGTTTGAAAGCAAAATTCACCTTCAAAGCTTGAAATGTAATATCCATGTCGGCGAGATTTTGCAGCAAGTCCACCAAATAATCTTCAGACTGAAAAACAAGGAGGAGGAATAAAAACAAAAAATAAACCATCAGAAGCGAGGATATTAACTACTAACTAATTAATTAAATAAAAGTTAACTCAACAAAACCTGGTGAGGGTCTTCAAGTTGCTCCTTAATCTCTAGAATCTTCTTTTGTTCATCATCAAACAAACCACCATAAGGATCTAACTCTTCGTCATCGTCGTCGTTTCCGAGAGACTGCGGCGTCGCTGGAGAGGAGGCGCGGCGGCGTTGTTGTCGTTCGGGACTGGGACTAGGACTGCTCTGTTTCTTAATTTGTTTGCCGTTTGGCTTAATATTACTACCGGCTTCGCAAGTCCGGCACAGCGGAGGAACCACCGTGGCGGCATAGAGGCGCTCAACGATTCCATCTCTACGGCGCTTCAAGTCACCGGCGTAATCCATGGAAGCAACGGTGATTGCGGTGTCGATGAACATCCAAACGTCAACGCCCGCCGTTTCCAATATTGATCGGAAATCGTCTAAATCCATAGCGAAACGTTTGCGTTGATCTACCACTTATTGAAAACCGATTAATCAGATTTTTTGATATAGTGAGTATGAAAACGCTAACAAACGCACTTAACAAGAATCTTGGAAGATTCGTTGTTCGGTTGTGAAGGCTTTCGTAGCAAGAGGTTAGGTCGTCGTGTTACATCACGGGATCTAAAAGGAAACGGCAAGTGGTAGATCGAAACGACGAGATAGTAATGGCAATAAAGGGCGTAGATCTGAGGCGTGGTGTGAGAGATCCGGGAAGAATTGTGAAATTGTGAAAAGGAAATTCGATTGGAGGAATAGGATAGTGAAGATGAGGATTGAGGTGGGAGAATATTCTAGAAGAAAATCCTTTAATTTTTGTTTTTGTTAATTTTGATTTTTAGGTTTGTTAATTTGATTGATTGAAGGATGGTGGTGTGTATACAGTGGGTATGGTAGCAGGTGGTGACCAATGTCCAATGCCACACCACCACCCTAGTTGGTGCGCGAATGGTTTTGGTGCGAAGCTGTTTTTGTTGTTTTTTAATGTTTGTTTGTGGGCTAGCCTAAGGGAGATGAACGGACAAAAACAGAGACGCATTTACTTTAGACGACTTTTTTAGAAATAATTTCTCTGTTTTTTTTTACTAGCAATCCATTACTTCTTGATTTAATTGGATTTATGAAGAAAATTTTGAAGGAAAAAAATCTATTCCGCGTGACGTCTTCTCGACTACAGTAGACATTTTTTTTTTTTTTGACAATTCAGTAGACATGTTAATAAATGCAGGAATATTGAGCGTGTATAATGTATTGTGTGTTTTTTATATTGGATTTGTTGCCTCGCAAATTTGGGGATAGTGTCCTGTATGTAGTTAGTGTTTAAAATAGAAATACAGGAAACAGAAAATAAAAAAATAATAGTTAGTATGAAAATGACAAAAATAGCCCTGTGATAACCCTTAATGCAGGTGATGGCAGTTTTTTTGTCGAGACTAGGGTATCCACCGCTGAACGCAATTAATCTAACTGCAGTGGATTACATTCTGTGATCCCAAATTTGGCGAGGGAGGCAAAGCCAGTTAGAATTTGCTTCATCTTATCGAGAATTGTGTTATGTGAAAGGACTAGTGTATTAGTAAATATCGAGTGTGTCTATTATGAGAATTGAACTCGAGAGTATTTGATCGACCTCCCATGTCTCAGAATAAGTTATGTTATTGGCCAATGATGTCCTTTACATTGTGATAAAACTATATATGGTTTAATTTGTCCCACAAAGGTAGCCAAGGAGATGCAAGAAAAAGATTTAGGTTCAAGTCTTGAAAACTCACTTTTCGCTCACCCCCTAACTACTCCCCCATCTCATAATAATTGTCGTTTTAGCTCATTTCACGCATATTAAGAAAAGACCATAAACGAATGAGAGAGAATAGTATTTTTGCCAAATCATTCATATCAAACATTGGGAGCAATGAATATTATTTTAATTAGAGAGTACTATTGGGGGAAAACCAACTAATATTACATTGAAAATCGTAAGTGATATTTATTGAGACAAATTTTCTTTGGGAGACGGTGGGAGCAATAATTACTAATCACTAAGAGCATCCACGGGGGTTCTTATCTCTTAAGAGTTGAAATCTTATAAGTAACCCTCTTGTGGAGATTAAAAAGTTGGTACCTGTTAAGATGAAACTCTTGAATAAGAAACTCTCCCTCTCTCTCTTCTGACGCAGGAACCCACACAATTACTTTTCATATGTCATAGTATAAAACTTAAATATTGTCAAAATGTAATTTTTGTTGGGATTCTTGACTCGGTAGATAGAGTTCTTATATAAGTACTATACTATTAAAAATTATAAATGAGTGATGTGTACACGTGAGATCTATTTTAGCACTCAATTTGGATTTTTCCATTAAGATACTCTAACCTTGCCTTTTATACGTATGGTTTACATTTCTCATAAGAGAAGCCCATATTTAATGTTCAAATGTGTTTTGAATAAGAAACTCTCCCTTTCTCTCTTCTGACGCAGGAACCCACACAATTACTTTTCATATGTCATAGTATAAAACTTAAATATTGTCAAAATGTAATTTTTGTTGAGATTCTTGACTGGGTAGATAGAGTTCTTATATAAGTACTATACTATTAAAAATTATAAATGAGTGATGTGTACACGTGAGATCTATTTAAGTACTCAATTTGGATTTTTCCATTAAGATACTCTAACCTTGCCTTTTATACGTATGATTTACATTTCTCATAAGAGAAGCCCATATTTAATGTTCAAATGTGTTTTGGATAGAATTGTCCTTTACCTAGGATACATACATGTGGAAAAAAATTACATTTAAAAATAAGACGATATAATATTAAAGGGTTAAATATGTTTTTGATCCTTATAAAATTTAGGTTTTATTATTTTAGTCTCTCAAAAAATTGACGGCTTTTGGTCCCTATAAAAATTGATTTTTTTGCTTTTAATCCCTTAAAAATTTTGTTTTGGAAATTGAATTTTGACCTTTTTTACACAAAATAGTGATTGTCATTTGTTGGTGGAACGTGGGAATTTATCACAATCAGTGATAACTTCTGCACATATTAATTCAATGCAAATCAATTGTAACTTTTTTGGACATGGTCAATCGTAACTTTAATAGGCCATTTTTACTACTATTTTTTTGAAGCAATTCTTACTACTATTAACCATCATTGTCCACAATGTGATATTAATGGGTTATTATCCAACTTGTTCCGGACTAGGTCAAGCGGCCCAATAAAAAGAGAAAGAGGCGGAGCCGACTTCTACGGTCAGGATTGGTGCCGACTGATCCAATGGTTCAGGCTCAGCACCTTGATGCTTAGTGGCAATCACACTTAAGAGCTAGTTCAATGATAAGAGCATCAAGGTGCTGAGTTTAAATGCCTCCGGGGACAGTGGCAATGGCCATCGAAAAGTTCTAGAATATTGAATTACGAATGACTAAAGCCTTCAAAACATTGGCCGCTTAAGTTTTAAATATAACTTTCAAACTTACAGGCATTTGAATCCTCCGAAACTCCCACTCGACATTATTATGGACCTTGACCCTAAAAATGCACAACAATCATTTTTACTGTTATATTAATTTTGATAAGCAATGATTTGTTGATAGGAGCACTAGGGGTGCTCAAACTCAATACAAAATGAACAATCTCAGAATTTGTTAATACATTTTTTTTTTGACAATAATTTGTTAATACATAGAAGTGCATTATTCCACCAAGTGGAAGAAGGATGACTAATATGTCTACTTACTCTATAAATAAACCAATTCCAATATAAGCATTTACTATTAGGTGTTACGGATGGGAGGCTCGATATTATTTAATAAGGTCTCAACTTCATCTTCTTCTCCCCATTTGTGTTAAGCTTCTTCCTCGTTCTTTCTCTCATTTCTCCTCATCCTCTTACTGTGTCCCTTTAACCATAAGTATCCCTCATCTGTTGTTCTTGTAGTGTCGCCTTTGTCCCCTTAACCATAAGTATCCCTCATTTGTTGTTACTAGTCACGCACGATCCAAAAAACTTCAAAGGCAGGGTATTTGACAAAAATGCAAGCTAGATAGTACCTACACAAATGCTTCAGGAAATTAAATACGAACACATTTCAAGTTAATTAAAGCCAACATTTTTCAAGTCCATTTAGACAAAAGTGTTTGAACATATTATTATTACTTTTGTTGTTATTAATTTAAGGTTTTAAAATATATGTTTATTCAGCAGAAAAATGAAATGCGTATTATCGCGAACAAAAATTATGTATATTTACTGATACTTAACAATTTTGTTCTGAACCGAGTAGAAACTCGATTTGATGTGCTAATGGTATCTCAGAAGTCGACATGTTACTTCAGTGCCTAGCGTGAATGGATGGTTGAGATCTATGCACAACACAAAGCGCGTCCCAAATCGGCGCGGCCTGGGCGCGCCGCTTGAGGCACAGATCTTCATCCATGCGACATGGACATCAATGGCCGGATTGCTCCAACGACGCATGCCAACACGATCATCGCATACAACGCCTATAAATACCTCATTGATCATTGGACCAAATATGTTTTCATTCCTACCCCACACCCAAATTTCCCATATTGATTTGAGCGTTAGAGTGTGTGTAGGTAACAAAAGATCCATTTAAAAAGAGAATGGATCTTCTCCTCTATATAACCTGAGAGTTCAATCAAAGAAAAAAGTTTAACCTTAAAATTGATATCACATATTTTTTGGAAGTTTTTTTTCCATAAATCTTTTCTTTTTATAATAGTAGATGGAGTGAAAAGGGACGTCAAGTCATGAAGAAATACTTGCGTAGCAACCAACACAGCACACCATTTAGTGCTTGCTAGCTGTTTGATGTGTAGTGTTTATCTTTATTGTTTGCAAATTTACCATTAATGAAAATAGGGTCTTCTTTGTGTTATCGTTCCTTCCAAAACAAAAACATGGAACTCAAAAGTAAAGACAGAAACAAGGTCTAATTTTTGTTGGTTACACAAACAAGGTCTAATTGTTTGCATTTTTTAAAAAACTGAAAATCATTAAAAGAAAATACACCATTTTTTACTAAAAGAAAATACACCTTTATTAATTTAAAATCTAAAAATAGTTTTCAACAATAGTAATCAAATAGGCTATAGGCTCTTAAATTAAGGCATTTTTTGTCAAACATATAATATTTTATTGAACATGAGCAAAGGCTACCAAAACGTTGCACATAATGTAAGTTACTAGCTCACATGTGAAACATCATCAGGTCCTCTAAGGACAATTCACATCAATTAAGTTTAGCTGAAGCTCTAAGGATAAGATTAAACATATGAGTATCACAGACAATCTAGATCCTATTGAACTAACTTGAGGCATAGCATAATTAAAAGCGACATTAATGATAGAGAAATAGAATCTAAGACCAATATGGGCCTTAACAGGAGCACAACATCACGGTCCAGCCTATTAGGGCTTCCAAAGCAAGCAACCAAAAGTATCAATGTGCATGCCCCTCTATGTCTCCATCACCCACCGAGATCTGAACCAGCATCCCAACACGCTAACAATGACAACCTCCCCCTCTAGACAACGTAGCCAACCACCACAGCCAAGAAAAATTATCCACAAGGAAAACCAAGTGGGGAAACGGCCTGTTAGCAAGTGTCACTTGAAAGTCACACCCACAATTATAAAGTCATAGGTTCAGACATAATATTCAATCTAACAATTCCAACATTTGCCAATTGAGCTTAATCTTACATATTGTCGGCAGCTTCAAATATATAAAAATAGAGGGGACATAATACAAACACCAGAAATATCATTTGTAGTTTTACTTACATGAACGGGTGCAATTAGACCGTCACATTAAATGCATGTTCGTCTATGTTATTCGCTCTGGTGCTTGGATAATATAGTGAGAGTGATCCAATAAATTTAAAAGTCCTATAAGCCAAAGTGTAAAAGTGGATTGGTTGGGTCAGCCCACTTTTTTATTGGACTGTGTTTTTTGTAATTCAATCCAAAACGTTGAGCCAACAGCCCAACCTGACCCAATCTAACTTTAAATAACAAAAATCACACAAAAAATACAAAAAAAAGTAAGCCCTGTTTTGCCCGGGAGCCAACTAAACTGGGCCAAAATATTTCAGTTCTTATTGGGCCTCTATTTTGTGAGCTCAACATAGCCCAGAATACTGAGTCATTCGGCTGACTCGTTGAGCTATGCCAAAATTGAAAAGTCTACTAGTTTTGGCACATGTGACTAATAGGTTTGCAACAATAAAAACATTACATGTTATTGGAAATTTCTATGGTACACCTGAAAAATTAGATGGTACCGGTACATTTATCCTCTAAACTAATTGTTAAATATGTTATATTTTAGTAAAAAAAATTGTGATATTATTTTAAAAAATGTAGTGACTAAATCTTTTTAAATATACAATCGATATAATATATTTTAAATTTTGGCTATTTTTTGTAATATAATTTTTTGGCAAAAATATAAAAACCATTTTAGATTCCAAAAATATTAATATTATGAAAATATTCTTCTTTAAAACTTGGAAGTACATATTCTTCAATTTATACGAAATTTCAGTCTAATAACTTTTAAATTAACTTTTAAGTTTTTTTAAGAATAATAGTGAAAACTTTATATTTTCCAAAACTATATGTAAAATAAGAGTAGTTATTTTTTTGAAAGAAATATTATTTTATAATAAAATTATACTTCTTAAAGGATAAGAGTTTATAAATAATTCATAGAATTTTTTAAAAAAATCTCACTTGTTATTATTATTAATTATATAAAACAACTGTACCACCGATATGGCGACGCCACCTAAGGCTCTGTTTGGCAAAGCCAAACCGCTAGCTTATAGCGGATAAGTTCATGGTAGTTGTTTGGCAAGACAAACTTATAGCATTTTTTCATTAGCTTATAGCATTTTTTAAAATACTAGTTAAAGTAGCGTTTGAATTCATAGTTTATAGTGTTTCATTTTTCTATCACTTTTACCCTTATTATTTTAAACAAATTACTCATTTATCCACCATTAAATGATTATTCTCTCTCGTATTCAAACATTAATTACAAATGTCGATTTATGTCATTTTATATTTATAAGCTAGTTCAATCCGCTAATTTTACCAAACACTTAAAATTCAATCCGCTAGTTTATCTGCTATAAGCTAGCTTAAATCTTCAATTGTACCATGGAGGCTCTCCATGTTATTAAGTTTTTTAAAATATATGATCAACACGATGGATGGCATTTGTGCTGCAAAGTACTTTGTCAATGAATTCGTGGAAACCGTTGTTTTACAAAACTCCACGTTGCTATTGAATAAAAAGTGTAAACTAAATTTTAATAAATTTGTCTTATTAATTTCTAATAATTTTGTTTTATTAATTTCCGTAAGATTCTATTTATAAACTACTAGTGGGGAAAGACGGGCCCTTCGGGCCCGTCTTCCATGTGTTGGTGTGTGGTTATAGAAGTTATAGATAAATAATATATAAATAATAAATAATAATACAGTGAAATAGCAGTTACTATTAGAACATACATAAGAATGTGTTAATTGTTTGGGTGATTTTTAAAAGGGTATTATGGCCATTTAGAAAGTGATACACCAAAAGTTGGTTTTTATGGTGAACTCTCTTTATATATAGGTATAGATAAGAAGTAACTTTACTGATATTACATACTTTTACAAACTACTTCTTATTTTCATATACTTTAGGACTTAAGTAGGAAATAATGTGTAAACTTTGAGACTAATTTGGCGATAGACTTTTAAACAAATTTGTATTAGATAACTTGATTCCTTAATTTTAGTAAATTGAGTGAAAATAGATGAAAAAATTGTAAATAATAACCAACTTTTTTTGATAATGAGTTTTTTTGCACCCATGACTTAGGGTCCTGGGTCGCCCAACTGGTCACAAATGCAAGAACACTCTCATTGGTGATGATGCTAGAGCTTCTGATGGCACAGATCTCTCTCATGGACTAGTAAACACTAGTTATGTCAGTTGATTCTTGCAAGTTGAAGGATAAATTGAAAATAAAAGATATCATAACGAACCAATAATGTATTTTAACCAAAAAAATATTAAGACGAAAAAAGTCGATGCACACACATATATGTTAAAATAATTATCTTTTTTAATGTCAAAAAAATTGGTGAATATTATATCATATTTATATCTTATGATATTATAATATTACCTGTTATTTAATAAATTTAAAAACATAAATAAATAAAATAAAAAGAAATCTATACAAGATATAAATATATAAAATTCATATTTATTTTGATAATTTTACATTCGTTTTTTTATTATCATATCCAAACAACGATCGATAAAAATCAATTTTGCTGCAAACATATCCAAATATAAAAACGCGTTTAAGTTCAACTAAATTTCAATTCTATCAAAATAACTTTTTTGCCAGTGCAAAATTTGCTTATAAACATAAGTAGATATTAGTCTTTTATTGAAAACGTTGAAATACTCCGTAGGCAGCCAACAATAATCCAAACCAAAAAATTTATCAAAATAAGTTTCCTGCCAGCAGCCTTTTATTGAAAGCCACATTCCAAAGTCCAAACTTCTTAATTTCCTGCCCAGTCAAACAAAAAGGTTTCTGCTAGTGTGCTTATATTAGTCGCAATGTTAGGCACGTACGGTTTCATACTCAACTTATACCATCAATTCTTTTGATTTTTTAATCTAGAATTAAAATTTTACATTACAATATTTGATAAATTTAATTGTATCTTTTATTCCTTTAATTTCCTAGATCTACTCCGTTCTTTTTATTTTTGACAATATCTATTCCGTTCTTTTATTTTTCATGAATTTCTTCGTCAAAAGTGCAAACAAATCAAAATTTAGGAGACTGAAAGTACAATATAATTAAAAAAAATATGGTGACCAAATTTATGAAAGATATAATGTATTACGACCAAATTTGCGGAAAATAAAATCATGAGGATCAAAATCATGGATTTGAAAAACTATATGACCAAAAATATAATTAAATCTGTTAAATTTTTAGCACAATCTTTTTTTTCAACCCCTCCTTGATTCGTCCATTTTTTTGGTGAAAGACAGTGGACAAGGCCTCGAAAAACAACAGACACTACCCACGCAGGGAAACAATCATGCATCTGTGAGCTAATAAGACATGATTGTTAGCTCACATATATATGCATGATTGTTAGCTCATGAGGCGTCTAGGTTACTCATCACTTGTAAAATTTATGACATACTACTCCGTTACAAAATATAAGTAAAAACTGGTCAACAGAAGTTGATGTATTTGGTCTAGTTTGCTTTTACAAGTGATAAGTAACCTAAAAGACTCGTTTTCTAAGGCATATGTAAGTGGCCTAGTTTGCTTTTCAAACAATACATCTCTAGAGATTCTCGAAGGGAGTACGTACACAACACGTTTAAAATGTGGGATATATATATACATAATATATAAGTTGTTGACTTATAAGTAAATTCCTTAAAAAGATATGCGTATTTTTGCTTCAATAAATTTTCCCCGAGAAATACAAAGTGCCTGTTCCCTTGGCTCCATTGTCATAAAAAAGAAGTACAAATAAACTTTTTCAACTCATCTTTTTTTTTTCTAAGTCAACTTTTTTAAAATGATTCATTAAAATTTAAATCAAATTTAGACCAACGGTGCCTAACCTACCTAGTTTTTTGTAAAAACAAAAGTTTACCTAAATAATGATACTTATTTGCCATAAAGATGAGATAAGATCTACTTCTCTTCTTTTGCTATTGAGATTTCATTTTCATTTTTAATCAATAAATGAAATGATAAGTGTTACCTGAAACTCATTACTCATGCATGCAATTATGAGAGGTCTGATGTTCAAACCCGAGTGATAATATTCGGCCTATGTTAAGAGTTCCACATTGAATGTGATATGACCTGAAAAAGAGTTTATAAGTGGGAGGCATCCCTCACCTTACAAGCCGGTTTTGTGAGGTTGAGTTAGGCCCAATCCACACTCTTAAGATGGTATTAGAGCTAATCCAAGATCCGTTGGGCTACCCGCTATCGGGCCACCCACCATTATTATCCACGCACCAGTTGTCCGGTCCTGGGCGTGAGAGGGTGTGTTAAGAGTCCCACATTGAATGTGATATGGCTTGAAAAATAGTTTATAAATGGGAGGCATCCCTCATCTTACAAGCCGGTTTGTGAGGTTGAGTTAGGCCTAATCCACATTCTTAAGAGCCTAACAGTTTCGATATTTGACAATAGAGATAGGTCTTACGGATAGATCTCATTCTCATTTATGTGGTTGTTGGATTTTCTTTCTTTCTTAGATAAATACTATATATTTGTGAAGAAAAAAAAGACAAATATTATTAGAAAAAACGACAAAAAAAAAAATGTGAGGCTGCCGAGCCACACAAATCTGAACAGCTACATTTCCAATACATTTCCAGTTATCACGGAGGCGGTGTGGCTTTGGCCTGAGTTTTGCTAGGAACTGCTGCTTTGTGTAGCTAGAGTCCTACTATTTTTTTTCTTATAGTTTAGAGGCTAAATCAATATGTTACCCTAAAAGTATTTACTGTATCCTTGTATTATTCCCTTAGTTACTGGTTTTTGAAAAAAATAACGATATCTAGAACGGGTAAACATTGAACATGAAAGGATTTCTCCATCTTATAATTGTCAAGTGTCAACCCTTTGACTTTCTTCTATCTTAGTTCTTCTATATATTGATACAACAATGTAATAAGCCAAATGAAGCCATCCACACAGAAAGAAAGAACTAGTCATAATATTCCATTAACTCATTCATTTGAATTGAAACAATGAGCCTGTTACCAATTCTGCAGCTGACCCTTTTGCCATTAGTCATCTTTCAAGCAACCCTTACCTCTGCCGTCGATCCCACAGTGGGCTTCAATCGTGTACCGTTAGATAGTTCAAACTTTGTAGTTCAAAAGCCTTATGATGTTCCAGTAAACCAGCGTTACACCTTCGTAAATGGAGTCCATAAATTCGGGATATATTCCACTGACAAGCCTTTCATGTCTGGCAGCGACACACAGCCACGAACTGAGATTCGTGTCACCGTAAGCCCCTCCTCATCTCAGCTAATTATTTAAATGTTAAATATGATGTTAGTCTTAATATTTACTATCTTATTATATTATAAATTATAAATTATATTCCATCTCAGAACGACTGTCTGTATATCGCTTTGCCATGTTAGACTTTCACAAAGAAATGTTGGTGTGGTTCATTGCTTGGGGTTAAGATGAGCCTTTTTTTTATCATTTATGATTTTATTCATTCTCCTTTGTAAATGCAAAAGAACACTAGTACAAACCATAAGTCGAACTCGTGAGACCTCTCGGTCATTGTTCAATTGGTTTGTTCCGGTTCAACTACAATTGGACAAAATGACAAATAAATAAAAAGGATTACATTTTAGCAAAAAATTGATTAACAATAAAAAATCATTTTAAGAATTTCACCCGATTCAATTAGCAGTTCGACCATAGTTTAACTTGAATCTAGGCAATTCAGCCAGACTACGACTCAATTAAGGTCAAACCAACCTCGAAAGTGCCTGATTAATGGTTCCACCAAAAGATTCGGTCGAAGTCTCAACATTAGTGCGAATATTAAAATTGTCAGATCTAAAGAGAAAAACTTCTCTCTTTAAATTGGACAATTTTGTATGCCGTTTTACAACACAACGGCAATAGAAAATTTGCACAAGCAAATATTAGTTCTTTATATTCATGGTTCTTCATTTTCTGTAGAACAAATACAAAACTCAAAACATGACATGATGATCAAATTTGTTACTATGTAGGGGTATGATTATACATCTGGTGTATGGCAATTTGAAGGGTATGCTTACGTTCCCAGTGGCTCAACAGGAGTGTGCATTATGCAAGTCTTTGGTGCAAACCCTACTTCTACGACCTTGCAACTTAGGGTCTACGATGGTTCGCTAACTTATTATAAGTCCCCTGTTTTGTCTCAGAACATCTATAATAGGTGGTTCCGTGTGAACGTAATTCATAATGTGGGTGCTTCCAATGTTAAGGTTTACATTGATGGAGAACTCAAGTATGATGGAGCTGGTCGTGGAGAAGCCAATCACTACTTCAAGTTTGGGGTTTATGTTCAGAATGATCCTTCCAACTACATGGAATCTCGTTGGAGGGATATCAAAATTTTTAGAAAATAGTTTGCTTTCGTTTGATTTGAATAAATAAGACAAGTAGAGAACTTGTTTGGATATGACTCTTAATAATAAAGTTTGAGGACTGCTTAGAAATCTATTTCCTAAAGTGACATTCGCAAAAAATGTTACACCAATTCAAGTATAAAAAATCTCCAAAAAAGGTTTAATATGTAGCCAAAGGAAAATAAATAGGAAAATAAAAGTTTGAATTAAAATTATTGGCCCATGCAGGTCTCGAACCTGCGACCTTCGCGTTATTAGCACGACGCTCTAACCAACTGAGCTAATGGGCCGTTGATATTATTTTATATTTTAGATATTATTTATTTAATATTTGTGTCAACTGTCAAGTAATATTTCATTACAATACAAATAATATTTAATTACAATACAAATAATATTTCATTTAAAAGGCAAAAGAGGGAGAGATGGGAAATTTCATATCCAACGTACCTAATAGACTCTTGGCCAATATTTGTGTCAAGTAATATTTCAT
Organism: Astragalus glycyphyllos; assembly: GCA_963573325.1. NCBI lineage: Eukaryota > Viridiplantae > Streptophyta > Magnoliopsida > Fabales > Fabaceae > Astragalus > Astragalus glycyphyllos. The sequence goes on along the minus strand of OY754307.1, from coordinate 83,445,161 downwards.
TACAATACAAGTAATATTGCACCTTTGTATGTTTCGTAGTGGAAATTCAACGTACCTAATAGACTCTTAGCCAAAATGTCCAGGCAATAGCTACAAGTTCTAACGCAGGCACAACATAACATATAACATATCGATTCCAACATAAAGAAATTGAATTTAGTTAAATAAAATGCTTTATTTCCGTAGGACAAAATTATTCTTATATTTCGAATAGTAATTAAAAGAAAGCATATACATGAACACATCCCAAATCAAAGCCTTCTAAGTTCTCGGTTCTCTACTAAACTTGAAATATCTTAAGCGGTAATAGGATAAGGGGGCAAAGCAATAGGAGGTGAAGCAGCAGCAGCATCACAGTAACCTCGTAGAACATAACCTTCTTCTTCGGTAAAACCCAAAGAAGTGAGCATTGCAGGCCAACAATTATGTGTTATCACAGAAATTGCACGACAACAATCGGGGCCAATGTTTGCATTACCATTGATGAAGAAAAGGACAATCTCATTAGAACAAGATTTTAACTCCCATAATGAGCTCCAACAGTCAAGGTCCCCATTCGTTTGAAGCTTTGTCGTTAGGTCCTGTTTTTGTTTCATCATCACTGAGTCCCTTGTTGTTGTTCCAGGTGCAACGAGACAACCAAGGGTCAAGAACAAGAACATTAACACTACTTGTTTCATAACCATGATCAAATGCGTGTTTTTCTAACTTCACGAGTGAATGGTGATAATGTTATAGGCAAATGCAAGGATTGATGATGGAAAGCTCTTCAAGGGTTGGAACTACTTATACTGCTAGTTCTTTATTTGTAATTTGGTTAATTAATGTGAGAAGGAGACGATGAGTTTGTGTAACTGCCGCGGCTATCAATACTATCATTAGTGAATTGGAATATAGAAAGCTTTTCAAGTGCCGATATAGTAGTTGTTGTTGTTCTTATTATTATTATTATATTATTATTATTATTAGGGTTAAATATGTTTTTGGTCCCTATAATTACAACAAGTTTTGTTTTTAGTCCCTATTAAATTTTTTGGACACTTTTAGTCCCTACTTTATTTTCCGTTAACACTTTTAGTCCCTGCCGTTAAAATCCACTAACGGCGCTGACGTGGCACGACACATGTGGCATTTTTTTAATGTGCTGGCATTTTAGAGACTTTTCCATATCATTAAAATTACACACCTCAGCTTCCATGTTGGATTTTTTTAAAACAATAATTAAACAAATTTTTAAAACACAAATTAAAACTGGAAATTAGAAAAATAAAAATTGAATTAGAAACCCAATCCCCAATTCAGTTTTCACTCTCGTCTCACTCACTGCTAACTCTCACTCTCACTCTCGTTCTTCGTTGGAATTTAGTAATAGTGGTTGTTGGTTTTCTTGAGAAGGCATGGTGATAGAGAATGAGAGAAGATGAATTTGCGTTGTGGCTACGTTGGTGTATTTCTATGTTTAGCCGTTCATAAAAGCTTTGAAAGTAGTCATTGTCTTGTGTCTACTGCAAGTGTAAGAGTGAGATTGAAAAAAAGGAATAAGATTGAAAAACGAACTGGAAAAACAGAACTTTAAAGCTGGAAAAAAAAACCAGTTCCAAGCAATGAAAATGGGTTTGAACTGAAATAGGTCCAAACAGATCCAAGCAATGAAAACAGATCCAAACAGATCCAAGATGGAAAAAACAACTCTAAATGGAATTGGAAATCTGAAAGAAAAAAATCAAAAATGGGTTTTGATTTTTACAAAAATGGGTTTGAACGGAGAAGATTTTGATTTCGTTACTTTTCAATTTCGATTTCGTTACCAATAGCAGCAATGTCATTTCCAATTAGGGGAGGATTTGAGAAAGAAGGAAGAAGATGCTATAGGAGAAAGCTGAAGTTTTTTTGGAGGATATCGGAGAAAGAAGGAAGAAGGAGATGTGCCATAGGAAAAAGATGAATTTCTTTTTAAATTCTGACCTGACGTGGCATCCAACCTAGTATGCCAACACATTAAATAATGCCACATAACCATTGCCACGTCAGCGCCGTTAGTGAAAACTAATAGTAGGAGCTAAAAGTGCTAACGAAAAATATTGTAGGGACCAAAAGTGTCCAAAAAATTTTATAGGGACCAAAAACAAAACTCGTTATATTTATAGGGACCAAAAACATATTTAACTCTTATTATTATTATCAACAATGTTTTAAAATTGGGTTTTTTAGACTCCGTTTGGCAATGCCAATATATTAGTTTATAGCGGATAAACTCATTGTAAGTGTTTGGCATGATTAGCGTATAACATTTTTTCACTACGTTATAACATTTTTTGAAATGTTACTTGAAGTAGTGTTAGAGCTTATGACTTAATTATAGCGTTTCATTTTTCCCTCATTTTTACCCTTATTATATGTCCTCCATTAAATGAATCTTCTCTCTCATTTTTAAGTATTAACTACAAATGTCCATTATGTCATTTATATTTATAAACAAGTTCAACCGTTAATTTTAAATTCAATCCGCTATCAACTTTTCCTCTATAAGCTAGCTTATCTGTTACCCGCTATTCACTCTTTTTTACCAAACAAAACCTTATTCTTTTGGTCGAAGGTTTAATCTGTGGTTAGTGCGTATGGAAAAACATCTGGTGGGAGATGTCAACCCCTTAAATGAATGTCACTACGTCGAGATATTAGTCTCTGTAGTTGCGCGCATGAATACTTTGATTTACCAAAAAAATGGACTAGAGATCCAACTTGTGAGATATCAAGGTCATGGTTCAATTAGTTCATCCGGTTCAATTATGGTTAAATCGAATGACGAATAAATAAATAAATAAATAAATTAGGGTTAAATATGTTTTTGGTCCTTATAAATATAACGAATTTTGTTTTTTAGTCCCTATAAAATTTTTTGGGCACTTTTGGTCCTTACATTTTTCCCGTTTGCACTTTTAGTCCTTGCCGTTAGCTTTCACAAATGGTGCTGACGTGGCATAGGCTATGTGGCAATTTTTTATGTGTTGGCATGCTAGGTTGGATTACACGTCATTTGCTACTTGCCACATAATTTTACACACTGGAAAATAAAAATATAAAAACAAACCTTATCTAAAATTAAAAAATCAAAACCCAAATATGCTCTTCTTCTTCCCCAGATCAGTTCTTCTTCTTCTTCCCATATTTGTTCTTCTTCAATCATCACTCCACTTTCTCCACTCACAGAACTACTCGCCTATTATATTCGCGCTCCTTTCATTTTCCAGTTTCTCTTAACTCAACTCTTCAAATCTCCCATTTTCCCTTTTCGCGCTCCTTCCATGATTTTGGAGTTTACTATTATTGTTCATAGATCTGATTGTTTGCTTCGTTTGGAGTTTACTATTATTTTCCAGTTTCTCTTAACTCTTTCTATGGTGGCGACGAACCATTCAAACTTAACTGCAACAAAAACGAAACCACTACGATTTCAATTGGGTCACAAAATTTCACAATACCGAATATCAAGATAAAAGATTACACCAATTGAAGATACTTATTTGAGTCCCAATCTGTTCCGTTATGACTCAAATGTCAGCAACATCACCATATTCTATGATTGTTCTTCTGTTGACTTACCCAATTTTATGTGTGGATCTCAGAATTCTACCATCTATTATGTTATTGTGGAACACGACCTGTTGGAACAGTTATGCAAGGGACATATTCAACTAGATCTGGGTTTTGGCGTTTCGATGGAAGAAGAGAGGAAGAGGAAGAAGAGGATTGATCTGGGTTTTTATTTTTTTAATTTTATTTTTTAATTTTTTTTAATTTATTTTCCAGCGTGACCATTATGTGGCATGCAGCAAATGAGTTGGAATCCAACATAGCAAGCCAACACATAAAAAGTTGCCATATAGCTTATGCCACGTCAGGATCGTTAGTAAAAACTAACGGCAGAGACTAAAAGTGAAAACGGAAAAAAATGTAAGGACCAAAAGTGCCCAAAAAATTTTATAGGGACTAAAAACAAAATTCGCTATATTTATAGGGACCAAAAACATATTTAACCCAATAAATTAAGTACTATATTTTAGAGGAAAAGTAAAAAATCAAAAAAAAAATTGGATGGTTTAACCGAAAACATATGAGTCATCTTTGATGACTTATTTCGAGAGAGATATTTTTGATAATATTGACAATGAAATCAGCATATAAAATTTGTGACACATAAAAATGTGTAAAAACAAGTGTAATTAGTAAAAGCTAGTATATCATTTTTAGGGTTTTTTTTCTCTCGACTAATGTAAAAACATTTAATATTTTTTGTAGATAAATTATTTTCTTGCTAACGGGAGGAATTTTTTGGATCTGCCACTATCCAAAGTATCTCCCCGTCTTTGAGTGTGGTACCATTCTTTTACCCTAAAATTTTGCATCAAAATAGTTGTGCTAAAGAATATAAAGATAAACTTAATTTATTTTTGTCAAACTCAAGAAAATAAACTCAAGGGTGGTGATTTTTCTACCCCCACCATTGGGCACCATACCCCCACATATTTGATTTATCCCCACTTTACACCTCTCATTTTTTTACCACATTTACAAGTTTGGGTAATTTTTTTTGGGATTTTCAGATTTATCATTTTTAGCGTAAGTCCGGTATAGTATTTTTAAAGTTGTTTATGGATTTAAGGTAAGTACGGTATTAATTTATAAAAAATAAACTTACGAATTTATGTGTTGTTTGGATAAACATGTAGTTGAGATATAATAGATTTGTAATATAAAGATGAATCCATAATATAAAAATGAATCTGTATAAATATAAAGCTAATGAGATAAATCCGTATGAAATGTAAAGCTAATGAGATAAATCTGTTTGAAATGAATTGAAGTTCTTTTATATAAATATAAATCCGTAAGCTAACATATAAAATCCGCATTGTTTTTTTACCATATAAACTACGGATTTATGAGATAAATCCGTAAGCTAACATTTTTTATCATTTCGGATTTACATCCACCATATAAATCCATAGCACAATTTTTTTATATCGGATTTATCTTTTGAGCTAAATCTGTAATGCGTATTTAAAATTGTTTACGGACTTATCTCAAAATATAAAACTAGTATAGAAAACCTGTACTAGGGATTTATGTGTTTTAGGGTAAATCCGTAATGGGTTTTCATATGCTTTCCAAAGTTATTTTATTTTTAATCTTTTTATTTGGTTTCATGTGGTGCTCGTTTTTTATCAATACTGTTCATCATGATTCCTGTGTGCAAATTTAACACATCCATTTTCCTTTCAAGAGCAACTTATTCAATGGTTCAATATATATATATATATATATATATATATATATATATATATATATATATTATTTATAATGCGGAAGCTGGCCTGCAGTTGTCCTGCATTCAGCTTTCTGCGCCAAAGTACTTTTTTTTTTTACTTTTTTATATTTTAATATTTTCTTTAGATAATATATTTTTTCCTTTTTAATATTTGTAGTATTAATTTACTAATAGCACAAGTATTATTAAAACCAGATCGGACCGGCGAGTTCGACCGGCCCAACCAGGATCCGCAACCTTGTCCGACTCGGCCTGTATGTTGATTCGGTTCTGCACTTGAGTTGGGGTTCGAACTCCTCTTCTAGAGTTCAACCTTAACACTTGCAATCAACTGAGCCACACCTTAATTGATGTGAAGGTGTTGCTTATATGATATATATATATATATATATATATATATATATATATATATATATATATATATATATAATGATTTAGCGTTAAATTTTTTTGCCAAGCTTTCCATTAACCTTCCATTTGTTAAAGTTGTATTTTTTTTTTTGCTTTTATATGTTATATACTTATATAATATATTTATATCTCTTATAAAAACTAATTATACAGCCCATTAAAATAACATTGCTAATTATTTTCCACCATTTTAATACACTACTATAACATTGTTCTATTATTAAATTTAAATATTTTATCATTTTACTTAATTACAATTATAAATACAAATACTTTCTTTGTATACATTATAATTTTTCAATTTATTTAATATAGACCGGCTCATGCGGTCCGACCAAAGAGCCGCCGGCCCGACCAAAGACCCAGTGCCTTGACCAGCTCGATGACCGGTCCGGTTCTGATAACATTGAATAGCACATTCTTTCTTTAAGGTGTATTTAGATCATTTTGGATTAATTAGTATTAAAAGCGTACTTAAATTGGTTTTATATTATATGCGAGTATCGTGGCTTCAATCGATACTTCGCGCCAAACTTCTCTATTTTTGCGTTTTTTTCTTTTTATATTTTTTGGGATATTTAGAGTGCGAAAAAATTAGATGTTCAAATACGCGAAGTTCATTCCTCAATAATTGGTTTGGGAAAAAAAATTATTTGTAAGAAATTCATTAAATTACCAATATGCTAAGCAGTATGTTTTGGTGAACTTTAGAGTTCAGAAAAAAAATTAAGTCTTCAAGACGAAAAGTTTATTCCTCAAGGACCAGTTTGGTGGAAAAACAAATAATTTTGTGACAAAATGCGTAAAGTGTGATGCTAAACAGTATGTTTTGAGATATTTTAGTGCTTAGAAATTTTTTAACTATTCAAATACTTGAAGTTTGTTCCTCATCCTTTTACTAATTTAAGCACTTTAAAAAAACAATTTCTTTTCATACTTTTTCAATTTATATTTTTTAATAAATTTATTTATTTTTATAATTATTCTCCTTATATTTTGTGAACCTAAAATCTCTATTGAATCCATTTAGTTCGGTCACTACTAAATCACATATATATTTTTTAAAATTTTTTAGGATTTACGGCTTATAAGACTAACTCCTCTCTTTCGTGTTTGGTTACATTCATCATTACTGAGAGTTATTTTTTTTATCTTGCAATATATACTATGCTATAGATACTTACTTCTGCGGGAACTTCAAATACATTTACAATAGAACCGCCTATTATATTCTTTCATCTTTGAATAGGTGCTTCTATTCTATTGGTGTTTTTCATTTAACATTGCATGATACCCACGTGTTTCACAAGATTTATGTTTCACATAATCATTGATTCCGCATGTTTTCTCTCGATTTTTTTTACGCATTTTTTTGAGATATAAGCAAGTCTTTTTGTTTGTTTGATCAAGATAAAACTATAACTCTAATTGGATAGTAAGAGAGGTGGATCAGAAGTCTTTTATAATTATGTTATGTGATCATGCACATGCACTAGCTGTGACGGTAGGAAAAAAAAGGAAATAATGTGGATTAATTTAAGACTTAAATAAATAGAACACCTTTTTTTGACAATAAATAAGTAGAACAACTAAGAGGGCAACACTCGTACTTTAATAAAATATCATTTTTTTAATATTGTATTATTATAAAATTTCTTTTTTACTAAAAATAGGAAAGCTCTGTCGATAGACCTTTTTTGAGAGGTCCATATTAGATGCACTCATATTTTTAAGACATATTTTTCTCATTCTTAAAAAAATCATTTATTTTTTATACTTATTCTCCTTATATATTTTCTGAACTTAAAATCTCTATTGAAATCATTTAGTTCGGTCACTACCATATCACAAATACATTTTTTAATTTTTTTTGGTAGTATTAGGGTTTCTAAGAGTAACTCCTCTTTTTCGTGTTTGGTTACATTCATCGTTATTTTCTTTGTCTTGGAATATATAATATGATATAGATACTTACTCTTACATGAACTTCAATTACATTTACAATAGAATCCCATTATATATTCTTTCAACTTTGAATAAGTACTTTTGTTTTATTGGTGGTTTTCGTCCAACATTGCATAATATCCAAATGTTTCACTTTCTATTTGCGTTATCTACTTGATGTTTCGCACCAACAAGTACTAGAAGCATAATATATTTTTATCTTTAGGTTATCATTTAGTCTTGCGGAAACTTCAGCCACATTTGCGGTAGCTTCTTTCAACTTTGTATAGCCGCTTCTATTTTACTGATGATTTACATCCACTACAATTAAGTATCCAATTGCTATTCATAATAGTTTTATTCATTCCACCGTATATTTTCTTAATACCAATAATACGATTTATTCTACTTATATTTATTTTTTGTTATTACTCGCCCCAATTCCCACCCCCTTTTTTCTTTAACGAGTACTCCAACCGACCCGTTTTTTATGACCCTTATTTTGGTCATTTCGCATCAACAGGTATTGCGTGTTTATATTTTTTTAGTCTTTCTTTTTAGTATTTGATTTAAATAGTATTTTCAAAATCAATTTCATTTTATACTTTATTTTTTTGTAAATGTTTTTTTTTTAATTTTATAATATTCTTATTTAATTTATAGTTATAAATTAATTTTTATTCACGAGAACTTCAACCGCAATTACAATAGAATTCCACATCATATTCATTCAACTTTGTATAAATGTTTGCATTTTATTTGTGGTTTTCCTCTAACCCTACATGATGGCGACTTGCTTCAGTTTCTATTTGCATTGTCTTTTTTATTTTGATCATTTCTCATTAACAAGTATTAAAAGGATATTTAAATTGGTGTTTATAATTTTATCTTCCATTTGTATTCAAGAACTGTGTTGCATCATGTTCTATCGCGGGAACTTGCAACATTTACTTCCGCGGGAACTTCAATCATATTTACAATAGGATCCCATCACTTAATTTCTTTCAACTTTGTAAAAGTGGGTCTATTTTGTTAATGATTTTTTATTCAACCTTACATGATGCCCATATATGTTTCACTTTCTAATTGTATTGTCTTATTTGCATTCAAATTATGGGCTAACCTACGAGAATTTTAGCCATATTTACAATAGAACCGCATCGTTTTCTTCAACTTTGTATATCTGCCTCTATTTTATTGGTTGCTTTTCATCCAACCATACATGATACCCACGTGTTTCACTTTTTATTTGTGTTTTTTCTTTATTTTGGTTATTTTGCACCAATGGGTATTAAAACATACTTAAATTGGTGTGTATATTTTTATCTTTCTTTTATATTCAAGTATCATGTTACAATGTTTTCTCCCACGAAAACTTCAGCCACATTTACAATAGAATCCATCATCATTTTATTTCAATTTTTATATATGTGCTTCCATTTATTAGTGGTTTTCATATACTTTTAACTTTTTGTGCATGATAGACACGTATTTCACTTTTTATTTGGGTTGTTTTATAGTTTGAACTTTCTTTTGAATCAAGTATAATTTTATAATTCTCTTATTTAATTTATAGTTATAATTTAATTTTCATTTACGGGAATTTCAACCACATTTACAATAAAATTCTTCATCATATTCTTTCAATATTGTATAGGGGCTTCTATTTTATTAGTGATATTTATATTCAAACTTGCATGATACTCACATGTTTCACTTTCTGTTTGTGTTGTCTTCTTTGTTTTAATCATTTGGCACCAACGGGTATTAAAAGCATACTTAAGTTGGTGTTTTCTTTTTATTTTTCTTTTAACATTTTTACTTCTGCGGGAACTTCAGCCACATTTAAAATAAAATTCGCACTATCTTCTTTCAACTTTATATAACTGCTTCTATTTTGTTGGTCATTTTTATCCACTACAATTAAATATGTCTAATCCGTTGTTATTCATAATACTTTTGTTCATTCCATTGTATTTTTTTAATACCAATAAAACGATTATTTATTACTGAAATAAGGCGAGCCCGTGCGGAGCACGGGTAATAACACTAGTATATATATAAAAGGGATTCTATAAAAAAGTGTCATTTTGGTGTCAGATTTTTCTGACCAAAATCCCCTTACTTTAAGTACAACTTTCTAATAAACGATAACCATCGACTAAGACACCGACACATTTCTAAGAATGATAACCACCCACAAACACACTCACATGAATGACGGGCACTCCCCGAGAGAGAGAGAGAGAGAGAGAGAGAGAGAGAGAGAGAGAGAGAGAGAGGAGGGAGGGAGGGAGGGAGAGAGAGAGAGAGAGAGAGAGAGAGAGAGAGAGAGAGAGGGGGGGGGGAGGGAGAGAGAGAGAGAGAGAGAGAGAGAGAGAGAGACGTTTGTATGTCCATGAAAGCTATGTTAAGTGCTATCAACGAAAGTAGAACCAATATTGCTGGTGCACAAACATCATTCAATGAAGATGATATTAGAGGTAGGGGGGTGTGCATGGTACCATACCAAACTATAGCACAAACCAGTCCAGTACAAGATTACAACCTAGACACTGGATAAAAACTGATTCTTAACTGGTTTGCCTAGTAACCAGTTTATCCAAACTAGTCCTCAAAAAAAGGTTTTCCCTTAAAAGCAGTTCTGTTTGCTGGTTTCACCTACAAAAAGGTTTACTATTTCCAATAAAAAACAGTTACTTGTTAACTATATATAAAACAGTTTTCCTTTCAATATTGATTGGAACACTTCAAAAAATGACTTAAAAATTACAACCAGCAACCCACATAGCTCTTTTTAGCTTAAACACTTTGTGAGGGTTTTCAAATACGTACCAAACATTTGTATATACCAAGGAAACTAACTAGCAGCAAGTAAAAAAGGATATACAAGAAGAGTATAAGCTCAAAGTTTTCAAATACGGAAAACAGCATAACACCAAAAATCAGATATGTGAAATATTGGATAATGTTTGCGACTTGCGAGCAAATAGCAGAAGCCCCACATGGCGGTTGGAATATTAATTATATGTTTAAAAGATGTTGCAGCTAAAAATAACAATAAACACCGCATAAAATATAAAAATAAGAGTGACATAATATTAAATCTTTAAAAAATTGCAAATGGCCAGCATATGGGAGAAGGGAAAAAAATATTTACAAAAACAAAACAATGAGAGGAAATAAACTGAAAGAAAAAGGCGTAGAGCCTTAAAAAACCTGAAAAAACAGAGGAACATCTTACAATCGGAGATGGAGAAGCCATTGAGAGAGAGAAAGAAGAGTTTGTTATGAAAACTGAAATGTTGTTTATTCCAATCTAAATTCACTGTATAGAATTACATGATATATACTAATCTCCAAACAAGCTAACTAACTAACAGAATGAATAGCTAATCTAACTGAATAATGATAAGCTAATTACAATTCCAGTTTATTAACTTATGCTGACAAGGCTCCAGCTGGATGCTGACTAGGCTTGTATACTTGGCAGTGCTTTAATATCTTTAACATCCCCCCTTAAGCTAGAATGAATATTGATCATTCCTAGCTTATCTTGTAATGTTGTGAAAGGTCCAGGTCCAAGAGATTTAGTGAGAATATCAGCTACCTGTTCCTTTGAAGACACTGGCAGTAAGTGTAGAACTCCACTCTGAACTTTGTCACGAACTACATGGCAGTCAATCTCTATGTGTTTGGTACGCTCATGGAACACCGAATTAGAAGGGCAGATTTATTATCACAATACAGAATAATAGGGCCATCATGAGCAATATGCAAATCCTTGAGTAAATATAACAACCATTGAGCCTCACAAGTGGCCTGTGCAAGGGCTCTATACTCTGCTTCTGATGAAGATCGAGACACTATAGATTGTTTCTTGCTTTTCCATGAAACAAGAGATGTTCCAAGAAAGAAACAGAAACCTGTTGTTGATCTTCTGGTATCAAGACAGACTCCCCAATCTGAGTCACAAAAGCCTTTCAAAGACAGAGAAATATCTGTTCTGAAGAAAAGTCCCTGTCCTGGATTATTCTTCACAAATCTCAATACTCTGATTGCTGCTTGCATATGAACATCTGTAGGCTTGTCCAAAAATTGACTTAATTTCCCCACTGCATATGAGAGTTCAGGCCTTGTGTGGGTTAGATATAACAATCTACCTATCAATCTTCTATATATTGTTGCATCATTGAGTGGCTCTCCAGAATGTTTGTGTAACTGCAGACTGGGCTCCATTGGAGCTGAGCAAAGTTTGGTTGCTAACAGACCTGTTTCCTGCAACAAATCTAATGCATATTTTCTTTGACATATAGAGATCCCACTGTTATTTCTGGCTAGCTCAAAACCAAGAAAGTACTTCAAATTTCCTAAGTCCTTGATACTAAATTTTTCATCTAGATTTCCTTTAACTCTGTTGATCTCTGCCATGTTAGTACCTGCCAATATTAGATCATCAACATAAAGAAGAATTGCAGTAAAGCCAGCAGCATTAGAACTAGTAAACAGTGAGTAATCTGATTTTGATTGTGAGTATCCCATAGCCAATAATGTCTCTGTAAGCTTTGCATTCCATTGTCTACTTGCTTGCTTCAACCCCCATACAAAGATCTTTGTAGCTTGCATACTAGGTTAGGTTGAGGAATGTCAAGGCCACGAGGAGGTTGCATATATACATCTTCTTGTAAATCCCCATGGAGAAAGGCTGTATTAACATCTAACTGGCACAGATGCCAGTTCTGTATTGCTACAGCAGCAAGCAGCATCCTGACTGTAGTCATCTTCACAACTGGGCTACATCTTCTTGTCTACTTGCTTGCTTCAACCCCCATACAAAGATCTTTGTAGCTTGCATACTAGGTTAGGTTGAGGAATGTCAAGGCCAGGAGGAGGTTGCATATATACATCTTCTTGTAAATCCCCATGGAGAAAGGCTGTATTAACATCTAACTGGCACAGATGCCAGTTCTGTATTGCTGCAGCAGCAAGCAGCATCCTGACCGTAGTCATCTTCACAACTGGGCTAAATGTCTCCATGTAATCTATCCCTTCAGTTTGTGAGAAGCCCTTGGCTACCAAGCGTGCTTTATGCCTTTCTACACTACCATCAGCTTTTAATTTCAATTTGAATACCCATTTGCAACCAATGCCCCTCTTATTGGCAGGGAGAGGAACCAATGACCAAGTCCGAGTCTTCATTAGAGGATCTAGTTCAGCCATCACAGCATTTTTCCAATTGCTATCACACATTGCCTCCTCATACGAGGTTGGTTCAGTTATAGCAGACAATTTCAAAGTATAAAGCTTGTGTTTGGATGATAGCCTGTCATATGAAATAACATTAGAAATACAATACTTGGTACCTTTGGGTGTTGATGATGGAATTGCTGACTTGAAGTCATGGATTGTGTTGTTGAGAAGGTCTGTGTGATAGTCTTGGAGATAACTAGGTGGTTTTCTGTCTCTGGTGGACCTTCTCAATGTCTCAGTAGGTAGATTATGTATATTTTCTGAATGATTTTCTGGTGCATTGTTTGGTAAGTTTTCTGGCAAATTTTCTGGCATGTTTACTGAGTCATTTTCTGGTATATTGTTTGACAAGTTTTCTGGTAAATTTTCTGGCATGTTTCCTGTTTGAAAAGGAAGATGTTCTATTTGGGAATGAGTGATGTCTGTTGCACTTTCTGGTTGATGTGGTGTGATGGTTGTTTGAGGTGATTGTTGTGAATGTGCAACAGGTGGTGAGTCACACTGTGAGGGGTTTATTGTTGTAGTTTCTGGTGTGTTGGTCTGATCTGTATCATTAGTGTGCAGGTCATCATTGTAAGGGATGGATGATGTATAGTCAAGTAATGTAGTATCATGATAAGTTTGGTTTCCATTTGTTGAGTATGAATGATATGGAAATATATGTTCAAAGAATATAGCATCCCTAGACATGAAAATTTCTCTACTATGCAGATCAAATAACATGTGACCCTTAACTCCAATTTTAAAACCTAAGTAGATGCATTTTCTAGCTCTTGGATCAAATTTCTTCCTGTTTGCTTTAACAGTACTGGCAAAGCATAATGAGCCAAATACTCTTATGCTATGCAAATCAGGGATATTGCCAAATAGAATTTGAAAAGGGGTTTTTTGAGATAAAATTTTTGAAGGTATTCTATTAATAATGTGTGCAGCATATGCAACTGCATGAGCCCAGAAAACTTTTGGTAACTTTGATTGAAATATGAGTGCTCTTGCTGTGTTCAATAAATGTTGATGCTTCCTTTCAACAATTCCATTCTGTTGAGGAGTTTCAACACATGAAGTTTGATGCATGAGAAAGGTCCCCAAATGTCCATGTGGACAATATCAAAACATTCTTTAGAAATACTAGTACTATTAGGGAAAGGAAGTCGTTTTTGTTTAGCATATTGACAAATTTCACAAGGTAAATCAGATTTAGCATGCTTGACTAGTGGAAAAGGTTTGCTTATTTCATTCATTTTCTCAACAGATGGATGTCCAAACCTCATGTGCCAAACCTCTTGACAGAACAGAAATTGTTTACTGAGTTTGAGCTATTTGTAGATGATCCTTTGGGACCTGGTGAGACTAGATGGAATAATCCATTCCTACTTTCAGCTATCCCAATCACCTTCCCCTTCTGGATATCCTGTATTATGCATTTCTTTCTGTTAAAATTCACATCACATTCAATATCATCAGTCAATTTTGGTATAGACAAAAGATTGAAAGAGAACTTAGGGATGTATAAGACATCACTAAGTACAAGGTTATCATCTAAATATATGGTTCCAGCAAGTTCACAGTGGACTATGGTTCCATTTGGTATAGACACAGTGACTGGTTTTATTTTCCTAATACATTTGAACAAATTTTTGGAATAACAGACATGGATAGTGGCTCCTGTATCTATGATCCAGGATTTTTCCTTTTTAGAATTTGAAATGGCACAGATAATACCTGATTTCACCGTAGTGAAATGGTTGACACTTTGAGAAGGCATTGTGTTAGAGCTTTGAATAAGTGCTAAAATGGCCTTGTATTGCTCTGGAGTGAAGTTCACACTAGCATTGGCTTGAGTCTTTGCTGTTTCATTGTGCTCTTCCCCATAGGAATTCTCATCCTCTCCTTCTGTTGCATTCTCAGCAGCAACATTGTTCACACTTCCTTGTTGATAATGTGGAGGAAATCCATGCTTCCTATAGCAAACATCAACCGTGTGCCCTGTCCTTCCACAGTGAGTACACAATTTTGATCCTCTGCCTCCTCTTCCTCCACGTTCACCTCTGCCTCTGTATCCTCCACGTCCTTGATAACCAGTAGCAGCAGCTGCAAGAACCTTTGGTTCTTCTACAAAAGGAACTGTGGATTGTCTTTCTTGTTGAATTAAGAGAGAATAAACCTTGCTAATGTTAGGGAGAGGTTCCATCAGCATGATCTGTGACCTAACAGGTGTATATTGTTCGTTCAAACCTTTCAGAAATTGAAGCACCTTGCTTCGTTCTCTGTATTCCTTGAATTTGACAACTGCATTGCATTTGGTGCTGCAATCGCAGTCACAAGTTGGAGCAGGAAGGAAATTTTCGAGTTCCTGCCATAATTTCTTCAGTTTCGTGTAATAATTGGAGATTGAGCCATCACCTTGCTTCGTTGTATAGATCTCTTCTTGTAGATCTGAGATTCTGAACATTTCTCCTTGGTAGAAGCGATCATTCAAATCCTTCCACACATCAGCGGCGGTATCCATCCACAAAATGCTTTGTGAGATTTCAGCAACGATCGAGTTGTTTATCCATGACATTATCATGGTGTTGCAACGATCTCAAGCAAGAGAGTTCTGATCTTCGTCGTTAGGTCGAGGAAGCGAACCGTCGACGAAATGTATCTTGTTCTTCGAACGCAGCGCCATAATCATCGCCCTTGATCAGGTGTGATAATTGCTTCCGTTCAACGGTGGAGTGACAATCGCCGTTCCAGGATTGTCGCTAGGGTGCATAAAGTATGGATTCAACATATCATTCTGATATGCCTTGTTTGATGAAGATCCATTTCCGCTTTCATCAACGGAAACTAAAGAGTTCAAGTTTTCAGCAGCCATGGCTGTAGAGTGAGAATACAAGAAGAAGAAGGAATTTAGAAATTGAGATTGGAATTAGAGGAGTGATTCTTCAATGACGTTTCTTCGATGTGCAGCGACAGCGACAGAGCTCCGATTAGAAGCTCTAATACCATCTTACAATCGGAGATGGAGAAGCCATTGAGAGAGAAAGAAGAGTTTGTTATGAAAACTGAAATGTTGTTTATTCCAATCTAAATTCACTGTATAGAATTACATGAGATATATACTAATCTCCAAACAAGCTAACTAACTAACAGAATGAATAGCTAATCTAACTGAATAATGATAAGCTAATTACAATTCCAGTTTATTAACTTATGCTGACAAGGCTCCAGCTAGATGCTGACTAGGCTTGTATACTTGGCAGTGCTTTAATATCTTTAACAGAACACAAAACAAACAAGAAAAGACAAAGGAAGAGATATCAATGAAATTGAGAAAAACCATAACAAACAATAAAGGAGAAGAAAGAAATCAAACAAAGAAGGAACATGAAGAGAAGCTACTTAGAAATTGTCGAATTTGTTTTATTTATCTCATTTCCCATGTATCACAAATTTATGCACGTATAGATTAAAACTTCAGTGACAAACTCATAAACAGAAACATAATCATAAACCAAAGCTATATCGACACTAATATTTGGCAAGACAACAATTATGAGTTCATACCTAACAAGTAACAAATGCCATCTATAAGATCCCCATTTGGACTCTGAAATGTGATCCAATAGCAACCAAAAAAAGCAGCAAGTAATTAATTTGCAGAAATAATTCATCACGCCTAAAGATACTAGTGACTAATATCTTCATCTTCATCAAGACTAAAAAATCTGATCTAGAAGGAAGAGAAATAAACGTTGAACCCAAGGAAAACAAGAGTAAAAACTGAAGTGAAGTAAAAAGGAAAATGGCAATGTTCTTCTTTACTAATAGCATACTATCTTCAGACCCAATAGAAACCTTATCCTTTTATACAAAACTTGATTAAACCCCTTTATGTGAGTATAAGCAAGAATTAGTTCAACAAGTTGGATGAAGAATCGAAGACAGTAATAGCTTCCAAAATTAAATCCCAAAAACTGAACAGTGTCAACTATGACAAATTAAGGAATTTAGCTATCCACTTGAATGAATTTTATTCCTTTCACTAACCAATTTAAAGTGTGTTTGGATCCACAGTAAACTTCCACTTATCGCGAACCAAGTCACAGTGTGTTTGGATCCACAATGAACATGTACTCATGCGTGGATGGTTAAAGCTACAAAGTGTAGCCTTTGGTTGGTCTCATAGTGCCACTGCAGAATTGAGGATTTCCTAACACGTGTTTAGTGCATTAATAGTCAACATCTTCCTAAGTTTATCTGTGGGCTGCTTAGCAAGCAAGGACTAATTAAATTTCATATTTTGACCAATCTTTTAAAACATGATTTTATAAGTTCTCACTGTCAAACAATTGATCTAGCTTACAATTAACTATGAACAGCTTTTGTTTGATACAAAAGTTCCATCCATGACAATTGGATGATAAAATGAATGTAAATAAAACATTGATATATCTTATGGATAATAACTCAAGTATAATTTATATTATTAGAATTAGAATACACACAGCACATGTGTATTAGTTTAGTTTAAGTAAACAAGTTCGTTATGCTGACTCGGCATTAGTTAAAACTTAAAAGCTGAATCAGCACAGTTATAGCTTAGCTAACAGATATCTGTTAGTTCTAGTTGGATTCTTCAACTGACTCAAAGTCGGTTTACGATTAGATTCTCTTCTTTCTCTTTCTCTCTATTCTTAGTTGAAGAATTAGCAAATTCTAAAAGATAAACTATCCATTAATGACCTATCATCAAATTTAGTGCACTAATAGTCAACATTTTCCCAGGCTGCTTGGCTAGCAAAACACTAATTTCATATTTGTAACAATCTATCAAAATCTAGCAAATAGTTAACTAAAGTTTTTGACAAACTTTTGCGAGAAAAAAGAATTTGGGTTGATGTAATAATCCTATGCATATCAACCTCTAAATAATAGAAATGCTAACTCTAACTCATAAAAAGGGGCATATGTTATTTTTGCTAATGAATAAAAAATGAAGGCAAAAAAGGAGGTAGGGATTGGCATACACATAGCTAGAATGTTTCTTCCCAGAGTATGCTTGATATGCCTTGAGTGAAGCTTCATAGCACAAACAACTATACCTATTTCAAAAGGAGCTAACTTCAAAGTTAACAAAAACACACCTCAAAACTTTAAGCACATTCTCTTCTTGCTTGTATTATATCTGCATTCCAACGCTTGCTGCTGCTTTTGTTTCTTCCTATAATTCTCAGTGGGAAAGGGCGGTTGGACAAGACTTTCCACCCAAATGTTGGCATCAAAATTTTTTGGGATTCCTGGAATTGTAACATGACTCACGTGTTTACTTTTCAAGTTATACCAAAACAGCTTACTAAGATCTTCTTTGAAGAGAACCTTCATACCATCGTCGTCACTGTCGTAACCCAAAGGTTTCACAAATTCCAAAAGTCTCGATTCCAAAAAACTCAATTCAAGGGATTCCACCAAAGTAAACCGTTTAGACCAGCTATCTTTACATCCATATTGTTTCATCACCCAAATATCAATTCTAGTAGTACTCTCATAATTGACAACGATGCTCAAACACCCTCCCAATTGTGATACGTCGATTTTGAAACCCTCACCTAATTCTGGAAGAGGCACTTCATTGAACACCTCAAATCTAAGGTCAAACGCGACAATAAAATTAGGGTCACCCAGTTTGTGATTTCCCTTGACGACGACCCAGTGGAGTGCGTGGTCGACGAAGACACCCGTGGTTTCA
Organism: Astragalus glycyphyllos; assembly: GCA_963573325.1. Classification (NCBI taxonomy): domain Eukaryota; kingdom Viridiplantae; phylum Streptophyta; class Magnoliopsida; order Fabales; family Fabaceae; genus Astragalus; species Astragalus glycyphyllos. The sequence goes on along the minus strand of OY754307.1, from coordinate 83,426,493 downwards.
TACCAGGAGAGTGCATAAGGGATGCTGGGAAGGGTTTTCCACATGTTGGTTCTGCAGCTGAAGAGATTCAGCTCGGTTTCCAAAGTGCTTCCAACACCGATGAAATAGGAAATTTTCACAAGTTTGTAGTCTTCCGTGACGAGATCGAAGCCGAAGCCGAAGCCGGAGATGCGGGAAGCGCGCCGAAGAGATGTTGGGAGAGAGGGAAGAATCCAATGCTTACGGAGGGACGGGCTCCAGATGGCAATGTTGTCGAAGACATTTTCGAAATTTTTGATGCAGAGGAGGCCATTACAGGACCCGAGGATAGTGATGATACTGCTTTTGCAGGACCAGAGAGGTTGGTTGAGGTTAACGGCGTTGCTTAGAGTTGGGAAATCAACAGTGTGGAATTCGGAATTGCTGCGGAGGATGAGGTTAAGGTTGGATTTCGATTTGCGCAGGTGAAGGGTTTTGAAGTGGTCGCTGTCGATTAGGGATCGCCATGATTTCGAGGTTGATCGGAATTGGAGGAGGGACGTTACCGGTAAACGTGAGAGGATGTTGGTGATGACGTCCGCTGGGAGATCCGCCATTGAAGAGGATGGAACTTTGATGCTAGGGTTTCTGTCTGTCTATTTACTCTTCACGGAGATAGGCAGTGCTCTGAGTTACCGCTAATTTTGTTGTCCAATAAAACTGGGATTCTGGGCTTTACTTTTGGAGAAAGCTAACAACTTTAAAAAGGGTCCTTTTAAAAAAAAACACTTTTAAAAAGGGTTTCGCAATAAATATCTTTAAAAATGAAACATAATTTTAATAAAAGAACATAATTAAAAAAAATGAAACGTAATTTTAATAAAAGAACAAAATTTTAAATAAATATTATCTATTTTAATATTATTTTTACTAGGGGGAAAGACGGCCGAGATGTGTTGGTGGGTGGTTATAGAAATAATAGATAAATAATATATAAATAATAAATAATAATATAGTGAAATAGTGTTAGTGGGTAGTTATAAGAGTATTTTGGTCAGAAAAATCTGACACCAAAAAATCAGTTACAAAATAAATCCCCTTTATATATAGGTATAGATTTTAATAAAAATTCCTTTTATTGATTACTTTTTTTGGTTACATAAAAGAAAAACAAAAGAAGCTAAACAACAGCAAGCCCTAGAGCATCAGCAGCAGGGCCGACCCAACACTAAGTGAGACTTAATGGGAGCTCCGAAAATGAGACCATTTTATATTTTAGTGAAATTTTTTTGTAAAACTATTTTATTTTTATTGAAATTTAAACTTTCGAGGTTTTTGCGATACGAAATCATTTATCAAACTATTGTAACCAGTTTTACTTAAAATTTCTTTTTCAATCGATTAAAAAGCTAATAATCCATGTAATCTTTGTTGAGACATTATTGATTTTAAGTAGAATTTTATTAGTTTTAGTTTTGAAAAACTTCTTTCTGCCAAAGCAACGTGAGGGAGTCTGTCACATTCATAGGTAGAAGTACCCAGCATAACAAAGTCTATCACATTGTAAAATGGGGTAGCAGTGGCGCTGTGGCGGTAAACAATTAACAACATCTTATCTTTTTTTTTTTTTTACTTAGAAACATATCCATGTCATTCACGCAAATTTTGCTTCGATGTATATAGCACTTCTGATAATATAATAGTTTTATTGTTTATATTTGAGATTGCAAAAATAATAATGAAACAGTTTTTTTGGTCTGAAATCGTTTAGCGTGAGATAAAATATTGTGGTAAAAATTGTATTATAGTGTGATATTAAACAGTTATTCATTTGGATATTTAACTGCAATTTTAAAATGTTATATGAATTGTTTTTTTTTTTGACAAAGTTTATATGAATGGTATAAAAATTACTTTTACGTGATATATGAATGGTATAAAAATTACTTTTACAGTACATTCTTTTAAAGAAATGACAAAAAAGAGAAAAAAGAGGCTAATGGGATTTGAACTTTGTAGGTAATAAAGAACAGGCAAATGATTTTCACCAATTGGGCTATGTTGTATCATTGTAATGTACAGGAAAATGGAGACCCTTTTCTTTTGACAAAAAAAATTATTTTTTTAGGCCCCAATTCCTTGATTGGGCCTCTTGGACCTTGGGTCGGCCCTGATCAGCAGGTGGAACCTCTACAATAACATGAGAGTGGGAATCTGGGCTGCCAAGTTTGGCCAAAAAATCTGTAGAAAAATTTGCTTCCTGAAACACATGATGAATCTGCACCTCCCACAAATAAGAGGAATGGCATTCCCGAGCTTGTGATAAATAATATCAGACGAGCTTCAAAGTATCCAAAGAATTAGAGTAACAAACATATTTTCTATAGCCCAGATCCCAACATAAACTCAGCTCATGCAAGATAGCCTTAACTCAACATGTACAACGGGGGAACTTCCCAAGCAGCCATGAAACCCTTTAAGAAAGCGGTCATCTACTATAAAAAATGGATACCAACCCTCCACCAAAGTTACTATTATGCTCTCCTTCCATTAGTTATATCATTAGGATAAACATGTCATTTCAAATTATTTCCTTTTACTTTTTCTTTCTCTCACTCACTATTCTTATTAGTGGGTCCTACTCTCACATCATCTTTTATCTTTCCTCTATCTCTCTCACTCTTTCCACTTCTTTCTACTATCAACATAATCAAACAATCCACAACCAAAATTTTTTATTTTAAAAATCAATAATTACATAAAATTAATTAAATTAATATGAATTTACTATTTATTATAATCTACTAAACTACTAAACCCAAATAGTTTGACCACTACCAGTCGTCAAAAAAACGATGCCGTTAGCAAAAAAATCCAAAAATATTTTTCCTAAAAAAAAAATAGTTAAATCTCATCCACTTTTTTTGGTAAGCTGTACGGGAACCGCAACGAGAGCAGCAATGACAACGCCAACGAGAGCGCAAAAAAAGTAGCAAAAGTTGTCTGCCGCGCTGACGCTCGCAGTCAATTTTTTAAAAAAAATCAGTAATTAAATAAACTTAATAAAATTAATATTAAATTATGTAGAATTTATTATTTACTTTAATCTACTCAAAACTACTAAACCCAATTAATTTAACCACTACCGATGGTCAAAAAAAAGGGATACTACTAGCAAAAATTACAAAATTATTTATCAAAAAAATAAATATTAAATCTCATCAACTTTCTTCGTCGGCCGCACTGGAACGGCAACGAGAGGAGCAACGACAGCGCCAACGAGATGACCAATAGAAGCGCCAACGAAAGCGCCAAAGGGAGGGAGCAGCAACGAGAGCGCCAACGGGAGCAGCAACGAGAGCGCCAATACGCGCACCAACGGGAGCGCCATTTATGGAGTTTTTCCTTTTTCTTTTATTACATTTTGCAACAATCCTTTACCAAAACTTTTTTATTTTAAAAATCAATAATTACATAAAATTAATTAAATTAATATTAATTTACTATTCACTATAATCTACTCAAACTACTAAACCCAATTAATTTGATCACTACCAATCGTCAAAAAACGACACCGTTAGCAAAAAATCCAAAAATATTTTTCCTAAAAAAAATAAATAGTTAAATCTCATCAACTTTTTTTCGTGAGCTGCACGGGAGCCGCAACGAGAGCGACAATGACAACGCAAACGGGAGCGCCAAAAAAGTAGCAAAAGTTGTCTGCCGCGCTCGCCATTAATTTTTTTAAAAAAGATTAATTTATTTTTTCTAAAAAATAATAATTAAATAAACTTAATAAAATTAATATTAAATTATATAGAATTTATTATTTACTTTAATCTACTCAAAACTACTAAACCTAATTAATTTAACCACAACCGATTGTCAAAAAAAGTGATGCTACTAGCAAAAATAAATTAATTTTCTAAAAAAAATAAATATTAAATCTCATCAACTTTTTTCGTCAGCCGCACTGAAACGGCAACGACGGCGCCAACAGAATGACCAACAGAAGTGCCAACAGGATGACCAATAGAAGCGCCAACGGGAGCAGCAACGAGAGCGCCAATAGGCGCACCAACGGGAGCGCCATTTATGGAGTTTTTCCTTTTTCTTTTATTACATTTTACAACAAACATTGACCAAAAATTTTTTATTTTAAAAATTTAGTAATTACATAAAATTAATTAAATTAATATTAATTTACTATTATCTACTCAAACACTAAACCCAATTAATTTAATCACTACCAATCGTCAAAAATATTTTTCCTAAAAAAATAAATAGTTAATTCTCATTCACTTTTTTCGTGAGCTGCCAAGGAGCTGCAACGAGAGCAGCAATGACAGCGCCAAAAGTAGCAAAAGTTGTCTGCCGCGCTGACGCTCGCCCTCAATTTTTTTAAAAAAATTGATTTATTCTTCTTAAAAATCAGTAATTAAATAAACTTAATAAAATTAATATTAAATTATGTAGAATTTATTATTTACTGTAATCTACTCAAAACTACTAAATTCAATTTCTTTAACCACTACCAATTGTCAAAAAAAGCGATACCGCTAGCAAAAATTGCAAAATTATTTTTCAAAAAAATATATTAAATCTCATCAACATTTTTCGTGAGCTGACACCGATAGGAGCAACGACAGCGCCAAAGAGATGACCAACAGAAGCGCCAACGAGAGTCGTCAATAGGCGCGCCAACGGGAGCGCCATTTGTGGAGTTTTTCCTTTTTCTTTTATTACATTTTGTAACATTCAATGTATTTATAATTTCATGGCAAATTTTTCCTTTAAGAAAGCGGCCATTATTACCTCAAATCAAACCACCAAAACTGGCCACGACACGATTATGTAGAGCACTTCCATCTGCATTAATAGCAACAAATCCTTCAGGTGGGGGTCTCCAAGAAACCTCAGTGCCATAACTGATTCTTCTAGTTGCCACTGTCGGACTAGACGCATAAATAGTATCCACGTGCAAACCTTGAGCTTGGGCCACAATGTCATAAGGTGTGAGGTTTTTACCCTCAAAGATAAACAAGTTTCTAGTACACCAAATTTTCCACAAAACAATTTCACGTAAAGATCCAAGATTAATGACAATATCATGAAGCCACACTTCAAAGGGATAAAATCACTGGAGGGAAACATAAAATTCCCATCAAAACAATTTCTCCAAACCTCTTGTGCACGATCACAGTAAAATTAATAAACAATGAAGAAGGGATTCTTCATGAATATCACACAAAGGACAACTTCCATTTTGGAGTACATGGCACCTCAAAGAGTAACTTTAGTTGGCAGAGAATTTTGAGAAAATTTCCAAAGAAAAAACTGCATATTTGCTGGAATCTTCAATTTCCATAACAAAGACTAATTCAGACTGTTGTGGCCAGTTATATATTACCTGAAAGGGAAGCTGACCTAGTGGTGTAGTCAACGCTGACTTGACATTCACAATTTGTAATAAGTCTTTGAACAAGTTAAAAATTTGTAAATAAGTCCTTAAACTAATTTAAACATATAAAAATCGGATTTGAATGATATCTCGTTGGAAGATGATTAATGTACCCTGCTGTTAGCACTCAAAATAAACTAAGTTACTGGCCGAGAAGAAAAGTGGAATTCAAGGCTAGGACAAGGCTGAGGCAGCCATAAAGGCACTAGGGCAGGGGTAATTTGATACTTGTCATAACACGGAGAAAGCTCAGTTGGAAGCATGAGGATGAAAAAGACTGAGGCCCCAAGGGAATAAGGAAAAGACTAGAGTTTACTCCACTAACCTGTGCTAGTGAGGTTGTGGAGAGAAGACATGCTAGTGAGGTTGTGGAGAGAAGACTCATTGCTTGAAAAACAGAAGAATCAAAATTGTTACTAAAGTGTTATAGTTTTTGATACAAGGCATGGTACTGTTAATTATATTAAAAAGATAGTCTGAGGGAACCGAACCCCAGTGGCGGACCTAGGACCCTAGGGTCAAGGGATGCAAAAGATTTCAAACACACACGTCACTAAAAATATAATATAAATAATATTTTAATAGGTTCACAAATTGTGTTGCACTAGAGCAATACAAATTAAATAGCACTAACAATTCCTAAAATCAAATTGAATAGCACTAAAAGAATTAACATATTCACAAAATAAAGAACAGATAGATTAAAACTAAATAGACTAACATAATCAAAATAAATTAAATATCACTAACACAAAATGCAAATTAACTAAATAGTACTAACACAAATTACCAATTAAATAGCATTAACAGAATCAAAGTTATGATAATAAGAAAAAAAAACCGATTCAAGGAGAGAGAGAAACATTTTTAAAAATAAAATGTGAGAGTGGTGTATTAGAGTGGTACAAAATTAGAAACTTTTGTGCAAAATTAAGAACTTGGATGCAAAATATACTTTTTAGAGAATGCAATTTTTTTTCTTTAAGGTAAGCGAATCCCTGGAATACATATAGGTCCGCCACTGCTGAACCGAGAACTGACTCCTTGTTCCAACGATTTTTACCACTAAGCTATTGCCATATATTGATGATAAGTGGTGTTTGAAATATATCAATGCTCTAGTTTGAGTTTCCTCAATTGCGACCTTTTTTTTCAATTGTAACTTAAATCTTGACACAAATATTTTAAAAAATGTACTTTTAAACAAAATAAATGTTGATACAAAAATATTTAATAGAATCTTAAAAAATATATTCTTAATTCTTGGAATGTTATATTAAAATATATAATTTTTAAACTTATGTATGAATGTCTATCTTAGATTATGAAATCAAAAATAAAATTAAAAATATCATTTTGGACATTTTTAAGGTATGAGAAAAAATATTGTCAAAAAAAAAAAGGTATGAGAAAAAATTCATAGCTCTGTGATGTGTGAATTTACACACAGTATAGCTATTTTTTTTTACCAGAGCAAACTTACTTCATTTCATTGCAAATAATGTTGGTAATACAATTTGGACTCAAATCATGATATTGAGAGCTAGCATAAAATCTCAACGCTCTAGCCAGAGTATGAGCAACTGGATTTGCTTGCCTTCTAATAAAGCTAATCCTATAGCTATGAAATTGAGCAATGATAGTCTTACAATGAGAAAAAATTACACCGATTTCTGTGTTGTTGGGAGTGTTATTATTGACGTCATTCACTACGGAAAGACAATCCATCTCAACGTCAACTGATGAAAAATTCTTCTCTTGGAGAAACTTTAGCGCTTGAAAAAGACCCATTGCTTCTGCTTCTTGAGGACTTGGAGAGCCTTGAAACCATACAGTTTTACCTCCTCTAAAAACCCCTTTGTCGTCACGCACACACATACCGACCCCGTACTTGTTTTCCTCTTCAAAGATCGCCGCATCAACATTACACTTGAGACACCCTGCAGTTTGCTTTTTCCAACAAACCTCCCTACTCTGTGCTAAATTCGGTTCTGTTGTGGCAATACACCTGCTGTTAGTAGTGTTACGGGTCATGTGGGCAAACCATCGACCTTCGGCCCGACCATTAACCCTGTGATCTAACTGGGTCAATCACCAGATCGGTTTTAATACATTGGAATTTGACAACAACAGTTGCTATCTAATTTTTCAAGAAACCAGATCATCTATAGGCACGGTCTATGAATATGCTTATGTAAGTTTACTTAGAGAAAGTAATTGTGAAAGAATAATAAATGATCCCTCTTTTACCTAAGTAACTTTTCATATATCAAATTCTCTACAAGATGTGTGTGTCCTAATGGAAAATTGTAATAATGATTCAAAAACTATAACTTCAACTACACAGTATTATTTACTGAAACAACTATATCTATTTTATATCAAAATAAAAAACTATAACTATAAAATCTACACGGAGTCACAAATTGGGTTGAGTATATTCTGTTATTTTTTTTAAAAGGCTGCATTGATTCAATTTAAATTATAAATTTTCAAGCATTGATAACATTGACCCACACTTTGAGGGAAGACAACACTTGCAATGATTTCATGGCAAAACTAGGATCTGATTCAAATTCGAGTTGGACAGAATTTGAGCATTCTTCTGTTGGCATCTCCCATATATTGAGGACAGATGCTAATACTCTTTCATTTTTAAGAGTTTAATTCATTTGTTGTTGTTTTTGTTTTTTTCTCCAACTTTTACCAAAATATATACTAATACGACGTATTCACCGATTACAAAAAGCTCTGGGTATTTTCAAGAAACATTATAGTCCAACCTATTTCGCTATATCTATTGTTCTTTTATTACACAACTATATCTACTCTTTTCAAATGTGTATTTACACTATAACAGGTAATGTGCCAACGAGAGTTGCCTCAACATGACCATGCATTTGATAGGTGATTTTTAAGTATCTCTGTAAGTATAACTTTTTTGTAACAAAAATACACTGTAATGGGTAATGTTTGATGCCAAATTAATGTAAGATTAATTGTAAATAAAAAATCCGACAATGTATTTTTCTAAATAGTAACCACGACGTGCAAATGGACACATTCTCTTATAAGGGTTTGTTTTGTTTAAAAGTTAAAATCAATTAAATATAAAAAATACATGTGTCAAAAAAATATAAAAAAGTACATATCAATTAAAAGTTAAAATCAATAAATACCATGAAATATGGTCATTACTAGTTACATTCTCAATTATAGGGGTGTGTTTGGTTTAATTTAATTGACTAAATATATATTTAATTATTTAATTAAATTAACTATGCAAGGTGAACTATTTATTTTATTTTATTTTTTTGACATCACCTAAAAATTGATAATATTTTATTTTGACTTTTTAATTTGTTCTCCATTTTCCATCGTTGATTTAATAGGTCAAAAGTCCAGGTCCAATGAAATTATATAAAACTGAAAAAGTGCGCAGGCAAATAAAATAAAAGTAAAGTAAAATGACACGGTGGATGTATGGTTTGTTTATCGGGTAGGAGCCAGATGGTGAAAGCGAAGGTAGTGTCCTGTCCATTCCAAAAAACCAAAGGCGATTTACTGGATACAGCTCATACGCGCGGCACAGTCAAAAGTTTATTAACTCAATTTAATGACAGACTCCAACAGTTCCGTACAGTGAAACCGCTCGCGTAATTTGTGATCCGTCAGAATATCAGGCAACCAAAAAGGCCAACATTAAACAAAAGTACATACATACTACATACTCATACGCTGGAGTACACACAGTTACACACACACACCGTAGGATGGATGTATCTATGTAGAGAGAGAGAGAGTACTTATACTGTATTTTTGTAAGGAAAAGACACACACGCCAGCCAGACAGACAGATTCACCACTTTACTCTCAATCAAATCTCCTCTCTTCTTAACCCTGAACCGACAGTTTAGGGGTTTCCATTTTCTGCAAAACAAAAACCCTACTACACCTACTTCAGACGAAGCCTTTTTTCTTCCTTCACCTCAACAAAAAAAAATTACCCCCCAAATTTTCATTTTAGATAAAGACAAGACACCAAAAGAATAGTGTAGGAGTAAAAACTTTCACCAAACTCCGGTGGGGCACAAACACACACACAGAAGCCATCTGGGCCCCCACCAACCTCCCTCGTCTATTTTAATGAATTACTCCGTAATTAATCGAATTTTCCCTAATTAATTAATCGAATTTTCCCTCGTCCTTTATTTCAATCGATCCTCCTCAACCAGGATCTCTCTCCTCTCTGTACGTCCTTCTCTCTTACGCGTCTTTCCTTCCACATTCACAATAATAATAATAATAATAATAATAATATCTTTTCTCTCTATATAAAGTTTGCCACAGATCAGGAGTACGAAGGATACTTGGCTTCTGAAGGAATCCAAATACTAGCACGCCCAAGTCCACGGCATTTTTTATGTTGTTTATTTTTTTTTTATTTTTAACGCAAATTTATCTACATTGAATTGAATTAAAATCTCAGTCATTTTGGATCAGTTTTGTTTACGAGTCTTCTTCTCCGTCGTGCAAAACTGAATATTCTTTGTGAGTGACAGTAAGAGCAAGATTGTGTTTCGAGTTGAGTGTGTCGGTGAGTGATGGATACTGGAGGTCGACTCATTGCTGGATCCCATAACAGGGGCGAGTTCATTCTCATCAATGCCGAAGAAAATGCAAAGGTAATTACTCCCTATTCATCATCATCATTATCAACATTATCGCTTTCTCATTTTTCCTTCTGGTTTTAATTTACTGATAATGCATTCAGATTTCCGATTTACTTTCTCCTTTTCTTTGCGGTGGCGATATAGGTTTCTCTGTTTTGATGCCTACCAGGCTACCTACCTTTTACTTTTATTTTGCCTTCAAAATATGATATTTATGATTTATATTATTATATCCTCTCTAAAATCTTGGTTTTCAGAATTAGAGTTCATAAAAAAAAATTAAAAGTTCTAAATGGTTTGTTGTACACTTTGACTGTTTTATGGTCTCTACCACTGTACGATGCATTCAAATTTGTGGGGACTCTCTGGGTTTTCCCTGTTGAATTTCAAAACTAATTGACTTGAAAGGGTGAGTGCATTGCCATGTTTTTGTCACACATGTTCACATTTTCTTTTATATATGTGTAGTTTATGAAAGATCAATGAATTGAAGAGCAAGGACATGAATTTGCCTTCTTCTCTTTATTCCTGTCTTAAATTGGGCGATTTTATTAATTTTGTTGGAATTTGTATCATTTAGAAGACAAGGACTGTGTATTTGGTTTGACTTCTTATATGCCTTAGCATGTACTATAATGTATTTGTTTGGTTTCACTTCTTCAGCAAATGTAGATGGGGCATGGAAGGTATAGTGTATCAGTAATTTAAAGAATTAATGATATTAATGATAATATAGATCAGTGTGAGGACTGAGGATAAACTTGGGAGGTGTATACATTCATAGAAAGTAGAAAGGAAATTGATAAGGAGATGGTATTTTTAAATTCACAGAACCTGGTTAAGCCAAAGGATCAGGCATATTAATTTCCCAATGTCATCAAATGCCACTTCATTGTAGGGATTTTAGTTTAATAGTGGACATATAGATGCATATGGTTATTACATGTCCCTTTGCAGCCAGTGAGCTCAGTTTTTTTTAATAATTAAAGCACATAGTAAATACATATATATATGTGTGTGTGCATGTGCTCGAGGTGCCAAAAATGACATGGTATGCTTGTGTGCTAAAAGTGATTTTTAGTTTCTTAAAAAGATTGTGTATTTAAAAACCTCATATTGAAATACCGGTTTTTTTTGGGTTTGATTCTTATCAGATTGAGTCTGTCCAAGAACTGAGTGGACAGATATGCCAGATTTGTGGGGATGAGATAGAGATTGCAGGGGATGGGGAGCCCTTTGTTGCCTGCAATGAGTGTGCTTTCCCTGTTTGTCGGCCATGCTATAACTATGAGAGAGAAATGGGGAGTCAGGCATGCCCACAGTGCAAAACCAGATACAATCGTATCAAAGGTAAAATTGTATCTACGTTATTCTTTTTTATTTATATAACATGCTCTACTATAAGCATACACTAACTAATAAATGAAATTGCAGGTAATCCTAGGGTTGAAGGTGATGAAGATGAGGATACTGTTGATGACTTAGACAACGAGTTTAATATTAGACATTCCGATTCTCTGGGACAAAAACATACTTCATGTGCTGCCCTCCCCAAAATTTCGGATCATGACTCGCCTCCTCTCAATTCTGAAATCCCACTCTTGACTAATGGGGAAGAGGTATATTTGTGAATTGTCCTTTTCACATGTTCATGATTTTCTCAACCAGTAACCATAATTCATATGTAATATTATTGTTTTAATTCTTCGTAGGATCTCGATGAATCTTTTGATCAACATGCTCTAGCCCCATACATGAATAATGGAAGCAGTGCTCAGTCTGTTCCATGTAAGTCTTATGCTAGTGTTATACATTCTGGTTCTACATTTCATAATATCTTAATTCTGTATAAATTGTCACCCTGGTGCTTCTCCTGTCATAGTGCAACCTAGGCCAATGGTTCCAAAGAAAGATATTGCATTGTATGGGTATGGAAGTTTGGCTTGGAAAGATCGGATGGAAGACTGGAAGAGGAGGCAGGATGACAAACTTCAGGTGGTGAAGCGTGAAGGGAATAACACTAAAGGAAATTTTGGTGACGAGTTGCACGGCTCTGACTTACCCATGTAAATCTTAAACTTCTGATCCCCTTTATCTTTGTAAATCATACTCGTGCTCTACGGTTGGAGCTGAAATTTAGAGTGCTTCGCCGTATACGCTTCTCTATAATATTGAGGCAAACCATTTTAAAATAGTTGCTGACTTACTGGTACAACATACATACCTATGTTTTTACCAAGCAATCTATTATTGTTTTGTTAGTTGTTAAGTGTTTGGTAGGGTTATGCAGAAGTTTGATTAAAATGAAAATTTACTTTTAATTTTTGCCATATATATATATATATATTATTACTTTAATTGATTTTAAACTTCTTTTCTTTCAATTATACATTTCAGGATGGATGAAGGCAGGCAGCCACTTTCACGGAAGATACCTATCCCTTCAAGCAAGATAAATCCATACAGAATAGTTATAATACTCCGGCTTGTAATCCTTGGGCTTTTCTTTCAGTATAGAATTCTCCACCCACTTAATGATGCATATGGCTTGTGGTTGACATCAGTCATATGTGAAATATGGTTTGCTGTTTCATGGATAATGGATCAGTTTCCAAAATGGTGCCCAATAGTGCGAGAAACATACCTTGACCGTCTGTCGCTGAGGTATTTGTGGCTACCACTTCTGATGCCTTTGTTTCTTGATTTGCTTTGAGTCCTTACTGATGATATGTTTAATATTAATTTATTTTGTTCTATTATACATAATCAAATTTGTAGTAGGTTGTTGCCTCAGTATTTACTAAATGCCTGCTGCAGGTATGAGAAAGAAGGGAAGCCATCTGAATTATCCAATGTGGACATCTTTGTCAGCACAGTTGATCCCATGAAAGAACCTCCATTGATAACAGCAAACACTGTTCTATCTATTCTCGCAGTTGATTATCCAGTTGATAAAGTTGCATGCTATGTCTCAGACGATGGTGCTGCCATGCTTACTTTTGAGGCCCTTTCCGAGACGTCTGAATTTGCCAGGAGCTGGGTGCCATTTTGTAAAAAATTTAATATTGAGCCCCGAGCTCCAGAATGGTATTTCAATCAGAAGGTTGATTATCTGAAAAATAAAGTACATCCAGCATTTGTCAAGGAAAGAAGAGCAATGAAGGTTTCAAAATTTTGTCTGTTTGCACCTTTCCCCCTATTTCAACGTGTTATCAAGTTTTTAGTTCCAATATTTTTTGTTTTCATAATTTTAACCCTTGCTAATTCAATTTGTTCATTTAGTTACCTCCATAAAGCTATTACTTCCAATGTTGTACATATAGTAAATCGTCCTCCAATTATTATTTTTTGTAAAATGGTATCAGGTCGCTTTGAAATTTTCTTCTATCTAAAACAATTACATCAATAACCATTTGGCACATTATTACTTGACAAAAAATAATTTGGATTGAAAATCACAATAATGACCACATCATGTGATTGGAAAATTCAAGGAGACTCAATTTGAAAAAGGAGGTACTAATATGAACAAATTAAAATTTCATTTAAATTGAACGCTGATGTGTGTGTGTATATACGTGTGTGCGCAGCCCGTTGCACTCAAGGTTGCAAAAAAAGCAAAATATTTGAAACTGCTGATAACCCTTATTCATTTTTCCATTACAGAAAGAGTACGATGAATTTAAGGTGAAGATAAACAGTTTAGTTGCAACTTCACAGAAGGTTCCTGAGGATGGATGGACAATGCAGGATGGAACGCCATGGCCCGGAAATGATGTGAGAGATCATCCCGGCATGATTCAGGTAAGATTTTGTCTGCTAAGTGGATAGCAAAATGTTAATAGCATCAATGAAAAAATAAACACTGTATAGTTTTTAATTGCACGAAATTCGATAACAAGGCACAATTTTTATCTGGAAAGCTTGTGTTCAAGGGGTCTAAATCCAAATGATTTGCAATATTCCATTTTCTTTTAATCACAAAAATGTGTTTCTATAAAGTTTTGAAAAGATACAAGGTGGTTATGAATGTTTATTTACTTGGTTGAAGTAATCTGATTTGCAATATATAATGCAGTTATGCCAAGCATTAATGCTTTGATAGTAGATTTGCTTATGTCTGATTAGATTAGATGACTTGGAATCTAGCAACATTGCACTGACTTTTAAAATTGGAAAATGTAAATCTTTTTACAGGTCTTTCTTGGTCATTATGGTGTTCGCGATGTTGAAGGAAATGAGTTGCCTCGCTTAGTATATGTTTCTAGAGAAAAGAGACCGAGCTTTGATCATCACAAAAAAGCCGGGGCAATGAATTCTCTGGTAAGCCTACTCTTATTTTGGTTTTGATTCAAGTCAACTGATGATACAGCTATCTCAAATGATTTATTTTTGTAACGGTAATAAAATGTTATTTGAAGATACGGGTGTCTGCAATCAACTCAAATGCGCCTTATCTTCTGAATGTTGATTGTGATCACTACATCAACAATAGCAAGGCACTTAGGGAAGCCATGTGTTTCATGATGGACCCTCAACTTGGGAGAAAAATTTGCTATGTACAATTTCCTCAAAGATTTGACGGGATTGATCGACATGATAGATACTCAAACCGGAATGTTGTATTTTTTGATGTAAGTTTTATGTTTCATGTATCTTTGCTTGTTTCAATATCTTTCTTTTTTTTCTTTTTATTCTGAGTAATACGAACTCCCTTGTTAAAAACAGATTAACATGAAAGGACTGGATGGAATACAAGGACCAATTTATGTTGGAACTGGATGTGTTTTCAGAAGGCAAGCGCTTTATGGATATGATGCACCTGCCAAGAAGAAGCCCCCAAGCAAGACCTGTAATTGTTGGCCAAAATGGTGCTGCCTATGTTGTGGCTCTCGAAAGAAAAAGAATGCAAATGTCAATAAGGAGAAAAAGAAGGTGAAGCATAGGGAAGCATCGAGGCAGATACACGCACTTGAAAATATTGAAAAGGGGCTTCAAGGTGAGAACTTTGGATCATGCACCCGTCCTTACAAATTATATTGGATAAAAAAATTATAGTAACACTTGATTCTGTTGTAGTATCCACTATGGAAAAGTCATCCAATTTGACTCAAATGAAGTTGGAGAAGAGGTTTGGGCAGTCTCCAGTGTTTGTTGCCTCCACTCTTTTGGAAAATGGTGGAATTCCACATGAAAAAAGCCCTGCATCACTCTTAAAGGAAGCAATCCAAGTCATCAGCTGTGGTTATGAAGATAAAACAGAATGGGGAAAAGAAGTAATGGCAAATGATTGTTTTTAACTTTTGAAGAACTATTGTTTCATAGTTCTGACATTTTTTTTGTGCTCTTATTTTGGCTTATCAACAGGTTGGTTGGATATACGGTTCTGTGACCGAGGATATCTTGACGGGATTTAAAATGCATTGCCATGGTTGGCGGTCTGTCTATTGCATCCCTGAGCGGCCAGCATTCAAGGGGTCAGCACCTATCAATCTTTCAGATCGTTTGCACCAGGTTCTTCGGTGGGCCCTTGGATCTGTTGAGATATTTTTGAGTAAACATTGTCCTATCTGGTATGGCTATGGCGGTGGGCTGAAGTTGTTGGAACGATTTTCTTACATAAATTCAGTTGTATATCCTTTGACTTCCATCCCGTTGGTAGTTTACTGTACTCTACCAGCTATATGTCTTCTGACTGGAAAATTTATCGTACCTGAGGTATGGTTATGTGCAGTATGTGTTAAAGAAATCACTTTGAGTTCCCCCTTCCTGGGTTCTGTTAGAATTAATTGAGATATATATTTATGAATTTGAAACTAACGAAAATGGTATTGTTATTAGATACTCAATGCCATAAGGGCACATGCTGATAGATAAAAATAGCATTTATTATGCATCCTAAACACATGAACATGTATTTTCAAGATATTATGTGCGCGTACTTTTCATTTAGTAATTAGTAATTTTGCATTTTTCTATTTCTCAATAGGTGCATTTTAACAAGACCCTTTTCTTATAGTTCCAGGACATTACTTTCCGTTTAGCAATTAGAGAGTATACTGAAATAACCAGCCTAAATTTTAACATTCATTTTTCTTTCTTAATGTGCAGATTAGCAATTATGCAATTATTGTGTTCATGGCCCTCTTCATATCCATTGCAGCAACTGGTCTCCTTGAGATGCAATGGGGTGGTGTTGGTATAGTTGATTGGTGGAGGAATGAACAGTTTTGGGTGATTGGTGGTGTTTCTTCACACCTTTTTGCCCTTTTTCAGGGTTTACTGAAGGTTTTAGCTGGTGTCAACACAAATTTCACCGTTACATCGAAAGCAGCTGACGATGGAGAATTCTCAGAGCTTTATATCTTGAAGTGGACCTCACTATTAATCCCTCCAACGACTTTATTTCTCTTAAATATTGTTGGGCTTGTGGTTGGGATCTCAGATGCCATCAACAATGGATATGATTCATGGGGTCCTCTCTTTGGTAGATTGTTCTTCGCCATTTGGGTCATCGTCCATCTTTATCCATTCGTCAAGGGGTTACTTGGTAAACAAGACAGGATGCCTACCATTGTATTGGTTTGGTCAATCCTACTGTCCTCCATATTGACTCTCCTGTGGGTCCGAATCAACCCATTTGTGTCAAGAGATGGCCCTGTCTTAGAAATTTGTGGATTGAATTGTGATGAATAATGAATTAAAGAATGATAGAGTTTTTCTAGCTACACTAGTTTGCCTTGTGGAAGAAGCAAATTCATTGGATACGACACTCTTAGCAATTTGCACGAAATTTTGGTTTAAGTTTTATTTTTAGGGAGTGTAGAATAGATATAGAGGAGGCGGGGGAGCTGAACGCTTTGTTAACTTTAGTAGAGTTTTTCCTTTTTTTGAGATAAATTATATTTGAGTCCTAAGTTATTCTTTTTACCCCTCAGTTTTAGGTATTCTTATAAGAAAGAGTACTGAATGATAAGTTATTCTCTCCACAAAATGTGGGATTAAAAGTGTCAGGAATTTGTTGTCAAGTCTTTAGGTGTTCTTGTTTAAAACTTTGAACTTTGGGAACAATGGCATGTTACTTCCTCATTTGTAATTTGTAATAACATCAATTATGGATATTCTTGATCGTGAAGTCTATTCTTTAGTTGGCACTCAAAACTTGATTCAACATACATATTGTAGTGTGACAATGTAATATGTGTTTTTACATTGATACCGTAAATGATTTGAAACTTGTAATACTACTTAAGATTTGTTTTCCTGTTTATCTCAGTTTCGAACCAAGGTGACATACACGAGTTTCAACTTTCAAATCCTTTTGTTTTTAAATGAAAGTGTTGGAGTCCATTGGAAGGTTTCCACGAGTGCCAAAAGTGGACTGGTTTCTCTTTAATAAATAAACCCAACGTCTTTTACAACAGAGAAATTGAGGAGGAAGTATAGTTGTCAGTTTGATGATTAGGATAAGAGAGACAATATAAGATAAACTATCATATTGCATCTTAAATTTGGTGTTGGTGTTTATTAGATATATAGTTAGATATAAGTTAGAGAGATAGTTAGTTAGTAGTTAGTTTTATGCCTATATAAAGAGGTTTCATGTAATCGTTTCACACAACTCTTCTCATTTTATATCAATTCCATTTGATGAATATTTGATCTCTTAATCTTTTCTCTTTTATCTTCAATGGATGCAATATTATTCAATATGGTATCAGAGCACACATGGTATCCACCTTGAATCTGAATTCCGCTGCAGGTTCTTTTTCGTTTTATTAGTTTTCTTTTCATTCATTTCCTTTTCCGATTTATTCCTTCTTCCATTTGCATCCTTTTTTGCTTCTGTTTCTTGATTTGTTCATCCATGAGAAACAGTTTCTTTACATTCTTTCCCTCTTTGTTCATGGCGTTTGAAACCAATATTTCGCAATTCACCATTCAGTTTGCATTTTTTGTTCTGTGATTCAAGTTCTAATTTTTCATTTCATGATTTGCCTTTGATTCCTCATTTGCGACTTTCGTTTTTGATATCGCAATTTTCCTTGATCGCTCTTTTGTGTTTTGCAATTTTAGAGTTTGTGATTCTCCATTGTGTTTGTATTTTTGATTTCACATTTTGTGCTCTTAGTTGCACTTCGCTTTTCTGATCTTGTTGATCGTTCTTGATTCCGATTTCATCATTCTTAGTTATTCTTGGGTTTTCCCCAATTTGATTTCGGAAATTCGTTTTGTTAGGGTTTTCACTTTCTTTTCCCCAATTCTTGATATTTCGTTTTCGGAAATTTGGGAATTTGTGATCACTAACTTTCGATGTGCGTTGCGTTCTTTCTTCATCACGTTTGCGTGTTCCGCAATTCCGCACATCGCATTTTTGGTGTTCTTTCAATTATATCATTCCTCTGTTTTTGCGTTTCCCAAAATTTCGAATTCGCAAATTCTTTGAACCGATTTTGATTCAATCATTTGCTTTTCAATCTGAATCACGTTTTTCTCCTTCCTCTCGCTTCTATGAGAGTGTCAGTTTCCGCAACTTGCTTTCGTTTGTTCCGTTTCTGATTCGTTTGACTCAAATTGTTTGTCAGTATCAGTAATCGTCGTCTCCGTTTGCAATTCTTGCATATCCGTTTTGCATTTCGCTTCACTGTCCTCCTTTCATTCTGATTCCCGATGATTGTGATCTGAAGCGGAGTTCCGATTTCATTTTGGATCGTGATATTCCTTTTCTCTTTGCCATTATGGCATCTTCTTTTCTTGTGCTATTATTCTTCTTCATATCATCTTGGTTTATGTGGGTGCTGATTACCCTTTTCTGCATTGTTGGTGTTGTTGTGATTTCTGGTGGCATGTTACTAGTGTACCGCTTTCAAGAATCCAAGAAAAATGTTCTTGCTATTCCTATTTGCACCTAATGTTTTTTGCTCATCAGAATTATCAAGATGAATATGAGGTACAATTAGTGAGGAGATCAATTTGGAGTGTAGTTTCATGTGTATCACTCCTTCCTTGCATACTTTAACAGAGACAACATATCTGGAGTTTAAAAGTTCAAGGCTCACAGTAGTTGATTAACTATGAATCATTGTAATTTTCCTTTGTTTTGATGTATCTTTCTATTGTTCATGTCAAGCTAGAAGTGTTGTGAATAAGAACTTCTAGCTTACGGGGGACTATTAGATATATAGTTAGATAGAAGTTAGAGAGATAGTTAGTTGGTAGTTACAAATGAGTTTGTTAGATAGTTGTTACTAATTAGTGAGTTAGTTAGTAGTTAGTTTTATGCCTATATAAAGAGGCTTCATGTAATCATTTCACACAACTCTTCTCATTTTATATCAATTCCATTTGATGAATATTTGATCTCTTAATCTTTTCTCTTTTATCTTCAATGGATACCATATTATTCAATAGTGTTTGATCTTATGAGTTAAGGCGATATGATAACTCCATCATGTATAGTTTTAAAACCTGGACCGGTGATCGACTCGATCATGGTACCGAGTCATCGGGTCAGAGGTCCTCCAACTAGTGGGTCTCTTTGCATGACTTGGTATATACTAAAAAAATTAAAAAAATTGCAATCTAAAAATTTTAGGTTTATATATTTGATCCCCCTGCAAATATATTTTTCATTTACTCCCTTGTAAAATTTTTTTTTAAGGTTATCCCCCTGCAAATATAAAGAGTTTTATGTCACCCTCCTCTATTAGATTATGTAGTGTATAATGGGTAAAAACCATGTACGGTTACCCCCCTGCAAAATATAAAAAGTTTACGGTTACCCTCTGTAGGGGTAACTAGAAACACTTATTATTTGCAAGGTTGATTTAAATTTTTTTTTTACAGGGGGTAAATGGAAAAATGGGATATTTGCAGGGGGATCAAATATTTAAGCCAAAATTTATATTTAAAAAATGACTAAATTACACCTGAGGTCCTTTAAGTTATTTAATTGTAACAAGTTGGTCCTTTAAGTTATTTAATTGTAACTTTTAAAGGCTGAATAACTTACATTTCTCAAATCTAAAATTCCCCCAAATTGTTACAATTAAATAACTCAAAAGACCTAAGTGGTACGAAAAAAGTTAAAAGACCAACTTGTTACAATTAACAAACTTAAAAGACCCAAGTGGTACGAAAGAAACTTAAACAACAAACTTGCTAATATACTAAAAATTAATATCACGCTGAATAAATATTTACAATCTTACTTTTAGTTTCATAAATCTAATATAAATGTTTTAGACATAGGTAAATTAGTAATTTATAATCATTTAAAAGAAAATATTTTAATATATTGAGAATTCTAAATATACTACATAAGTTAATATTAAATAATTTTATTTAAATATATTTTCATATCACAATATTAATATTTACTAGTCGCCTAACCCGTGCTACGCACGGGGTTGACTAATTTTTAATTAGCAAAATTAAAGTAAAATCGGAAGGGGAAAACCAATCATTCAAGACAACAGTTTTCTGTCCACTGTAGGAATCAAATTCGGGAGCACTAAGTCGACCCCGTGTCCTAGGGTAGCTTATGCCAGTGGACCAATGATTTTGGTTTGTAAAATATATAGTCAAATAATTATGGATTGAAATTAAATTATAGCTATAAAGTAAATAAGAAGATTATAAAATTTAAAAAGAATATTGACTAAAAACGTTGAAATTAAACATCCATAGATAATGGGAAGAAAATGTCTAAAACTTTTAATAACATAATCCATATTTATCAAATGTAAATATAAAAACTTAGCCCATAATATGAAAGAAAAGAAGACAACACAATTAAAAACTAAAACACGTGGGTATCAAGCATGTATGAAAACTCATGATAAAATAGGAGCAGTTATACAAAGTTGAAAGAAGATGGTGGAGGTTGTATTATAAATGTGGCTGAAGTTCCCGTTGAAAGAAGATAAAAATTTAAACACCAGTTAAAGTATGTTTTCAATACCGTTTGATGCGAAATGACAAAAATAAAGAAGACAACACAAATAGAAAGTGAAACACGTGGGTATCGTCTAACCACCAATAAAATAGAATCACCTATAGAAAGTTGAAAGAGGGCGATGAGGGGATCTATTGTAAACGTGGCCGAAATTCCCGTAAATAAAAATTAAATTAAAAAACTATAAATTAAATAAAAATACTATAAAATTAAAAATAAACATTAACAAAAACATTGAAATTCAACATCTATAGATAATAAGAAGAAAAAACGTAAAGAATATTAATAACAACAAATACATTGAAATTGAACATCCATAGACAATTAGAAGAAAAAGTTTAAAAAACTTTAATAATGTTATCTATATTTATCAAATGTAAATATAAAAACTTAACACATAATTAAAGAGAAAATAAGACAACATAATTAGAAAGTGAAACACGTACGTATAGGTATCATGTAGAGTTTGATTTAAAACCACCAATAAAATAGAAGCACATATACAAAGTTGAAACTATTTTTGAAGAAAGGAGTTCGCATATTTGAATAAAATAGAAGCACATAGAAACACTATTTAGTATCGCACTACATATTTTGTCACAAACTTATTCCACCAAACGGGTTTTTGAGGAATGAGTTTTGTGTATCCGAACATGTAAAAAAAATTGAATCCTAAAGTACCTCAACAAATTGTTTGACATCACATTTTACGTATTTTGTCACGTATTTTTTTTTTCGTCAAACAGGTTGTTGAGGAACAAACTTCACGTATCTAAACATATAAAATTTGTTGTGGACCCTAAAGTACCCCAAAATTCAATGTTGGCATCACACTTTACCTATTTTGTCACAAAGCTATTTTTTTTTTTACGAAACCAGTTATTGAGGAAAAAACTTTGGGTGTTTGAACAACTAATTTTTTTTCTGAATCCTAAAGTACCTCAAAATACACTACTTAATATCATACTTTATATATTTTGTAAAACAATAACATTTTTTCACCATCAAGTACACCAAAACATACTGTTTAGCATTCCACTTTACGTATTTTGTTATGAAACTAAATCTTTTTTCACCGATCGATTATTGAAAAACAAAGTTTGCAGATTTAAATATCTAAAATTTTTCGAGACCGTAGAGTATCCGTTAGACTATAAAAGAAATATAAAATTTAAAAACATAAAATATTAAAAAAAACAAAAAACTGAAATAAAAAACAGAATAAAAAACAAAAAAATAAAAATAAAAAGCGGGAGTTCCCGCGCGTCATTGACAAGCCGCTTACAATAAAGAGATTAAATAATTAATCACCGAGTTCGGCGGTGGATTCTTTGGTCTCGACTAAAAATATCAGAATATTAATATTACAACTCATGATATTTTTTTGACAATTACATCCTCATGATCCTGTTTATTACCATTGTTTTTTTTTGGTATACGTGTTTTTTACCAGTATTGACTTAACATAATTGTATTCAAAATCGTGTGTCAAAAGAAAAAACTTGTATTCAAAATCTGTTAATAGGTTAGCGACATAGTTAAAGCAGCGGAATGTTATTCAATGTAATAAAAAATTAAATTGCTAACAAAATTAATTTAAACTATACTAAAATAATATATTTAAGATAAGAACTAAAAATTTTAATTAATAATAAAGTTATAAAAACTAAATAAAAGAAAAATATACAAATAAATGTGAATTTTAATCTGAATATTCAAAATAAAAACTAAAACTAATAAATTAATTTTCTTTTGTTTTAAAAAAAGTTATCCTTACCCATCTCTCTTTGAAAAGCATATTATAAATTCATATTAAGAAATTTATATTTAAATTAAAAAGCATTTGAAAATATGTTTACAAAAAGTTATTTATAGTTTTGTCATAATTTGTTTTTCATTTATATTATTGATATCTGTAAACCACTCCCTCTCTGGTCAACAATGTAAGGAGAAAAATGGTGTTTTTTGTTGGTCCAGAATATTATAAACAAGCATTATTTTAAAAATGTATTAAATGATTAAATCTCAATTTTACCCACATTTAAGTGGTGTAATTAAACGTGATGTCATTAATTAGGAATATTAATTATTACTTAATGAAAATAGAAAACTTGAGAATAATTGATTTCGATATCATTCCTTAGTTTGTGTGATATAAGAGTTTATTTATTATATACCGTGAAACGTTTTTTTGACAAATGTATACTGTGAAATATACATCAAATGTTTTTTTGACAAACAGATGATCTAATAATAATTTATCATGTCAATATCCTATAACATCATTATATTCATCATTCTTTTCCTATTTGTCTCTATCTTATCATGATCATTAAATGGGAACTAAAATTCTACCACGAGGCGAGGCCTGCACCCCCTTTACAAAATTTAAAATCTAATAAAACATAAAAATATTTAAAATAAGATTTTAAAGTTTAATATTTAATATTACAAATTAGAAAAACACTAAAACATTTAAAGTAATAAAACTTATTTTAGAAAAGAAATGCGTTCTCTTAGCATAGAACATAAAACAGAATTAAAAGTAATTTAAAGTGTAATAAAATACAAAATCTTAAAACAAAACTAAAAATAGTAAACTAATAATAAAATGATAATATTAATCAATGTAAAAATATACAATATTAAATGTAATTAAGAAGGTATCAAAATTTTTAAATAAAACTAAAGTTAATGAATTCATATTCAAAATACAAATTTAAATTAACAATTTTTTTTGACTGAATTAATTAGTAAAATACATTTTTGTATTATTTACATCATAGTATACTATTATATAACCTATTTAAAACAAACGATAGAATAAGCCATAACAAGAGGGGAGAGTTGGTGAGACTAAGAAGTGTTGGATCCTTTGTATTTTCTTTCTATCATCAAATCAAATGGCAGAAGAACGTCCTTTGAGTGAAAGAGTAAACGAGATAACAAAGTCAGACATAGAGGCTGTTCGAAACCTTATTTACCTTAGGAACGGTAAGAGTGAATTTGAGGCAATGAAAAAGAATAAGAGATATCGGTCTGTCATGGATATATCGTGTAAAAGTGTAAATGATGAGATAACTGAGACGGAAAGGGACGTTGTTCAGTCCCTTATTCAACTCAGCATCACTGATGGATATATCAACAATGATAACATCCTGAGCAAGAGGAATACAATGTTGGACGATGAGGAGGTGGTTGATCAAGGGACTAGCGCCACCATCACCAAATCTACAACAAATAAGAAGAGGAAGCAGAAATATCGGTCTCTCGTGGATATATACAAGGCTACTACACCCATATCATTGCCTGAAACAAAAGACGATTAAACCTTAAATTGAGGTAGTTGCGTAGCTGATCTAGATCATGCTTTGTTATTTAACTGCATCTCTTTTGTAGTGATATTATTTGTGATATGATATCAATTTGATGTGACATCGTGAATTGTTAGTTATACATTGTTCACTGCCAATGTCTCAATAATTTTCTATTCATCTTCATTGTTAATCGATGAATGATTTTGATAATATTATTTTGAGTGGTATTTTTAATTTGTTTTTGAATGGTTTTGATAATTGTTAATTGTAATTGACCACCCTTTTGTTTTTTTATTCATGGAGAGATGCATAAATTAATTTGGTCTTCATACCTTAATTATAAAATGCGTTACTACGTCTCCTGTTGGGATTTCACGTGTGAGTGGTTAATCCTATATAACTAGGAATGAGCTATATGAATGACATATAAGAGAGGAGACTCATATACCTAGTATCTTAGGGTATGTTTGGGAGGGGATTTTAGGAGGGGAGGGTTAAGAAAAGATTGGTCTATATTTTAATATATATTTGAGATTTTTAAGAAATAAAAGAATAACTTGATAGATAACAAATAACATTTTTAACGACACTTAGATTTATATTTAAAGACATTTTATAACTTCTTCAATTTAGAATTGAAAAATATGTTCTGCCCTCCTTTCCCCTCCCAAACATACCCTTAATGTTTTGGGTGGATACGTGGCGTCCAAGTCTCTTGGTGGTTAGGTTCATTGGTTAGCTCGTTGTTGCTCCTGTTGCTCAAGGCTACCGATGTGTGTGATTCGCACTTGAGGGAGAAATTATTGGGATTTCAAGTGTGAGTAGTTAGTCCCATATCAACTAGGAATGAACTATATATAAGAGAGGAGACCAGTATATAACCCTTTAAGATTTTGGGTGGAGATGTGGCGTATAAGTCTCTTGGTGGTCCGGTTCAATAGCTAGCTCGTTGTTGCTCACGCTGATCAAGGCTAGTGATGTGTGTGATTCACAGAGATTGTTGGGAATTCAAGCGTGAGTGGTTAGTCCCATATCGGTTAGGAATTAGCTATATGAATGACATATAAGAGAGGAGATCCATATACCTAACCCCTTAAGGTTTTGGGTGGAGATGTGGCGTCCAAGTATTTTGGTGGTCCAGTTCATGGCTAGCTCGTTTGTTGCTCCCGGTTCTCCCCCGAACTCTCCAACAAGTGATATCAGAGCCATGGTTCGGCTTGGTGGGGGGAGCGGGAAGTGAACCTGGTTTGGATCAAGGCTAGCAATGTGGGTGATTCACACATAACGGAGAGATTGTTGGGATTTTAAGTGTAAGTGGTTAGTCTTATATCGGGTAGAATGAACTATATGAAGGATATGTATGAACTATATGAAGGATATGTAAGAGATGAGACCCTTATACCTAACGCCTTAAGATTTTGAGTGGAAATGTGGCGTCCAAGTATCTTAATAGTTCTGTTCATTGTCTAGCTCGTTGTTGCTTCTGGTGCTCCCCAGACTCTCCCAACATCTCCTTCAGCCCATGGTGGGTGCAAGTCTGTGTGAGTTGTAGATTGAGAGTAAGAGGATATAGGATAGTATACTCGTTGATAAGCAACCAATCAGTTACAACGTTATACTAATAGCACATTATATATGTGTTAATATGTCTATATATTTCAAGCATATTAGAGAGAGCGAAACCTTTGCTATGGATAGTATGTGTAGATGGAGTTTGATTTATATTTGACTCTTTTTCCTTTGGGTGAGTAAAACCCTAATAAGAACAAACTCTCTAAAATTGAATCATGAACTCGCGAGCATTTGTTACCAGCAAAGGGAGACCTGAGACGGTGGATGAGGGCCTCTCGCTAAAGTTGACTGAATAATCCTTTGGAGGATATATATATATATATATATATATATATATATATATATATATATATATATATATAACCAACACTTCTAGCCCAGTGGTTCAAGCTCCTGCTGGGACGTGGTGGGGGTCGATCCGATTTGCTCCCGGGTTCGATTCCCGCCTACGTCAAATATATATATAAAGTACTCTTGTAAGTGTCAAAAAGGATAGTTAGGTGATAGATATGGGAGCTTCAGATCACTTGGTGTTAGGAATTCAAGTGTAATTAGTTCATGACCTCACGCTTTCTCCTTAATAAAATCCAATCTCAAGCCAACCTAGTTAGAGAGGGTCGATGTTGACGATACCAAATGTGTCCTTTGTGGGGAGTATTAGGTGATAAAGCTATACTTATTCATTAGGTTCGGCTTCTCGGTTTGCCAATGAAATTTAGTGTTTAAAAGGTTTGAGATAATATTGTTAGCATGACTGCCAAACCTACTGTATTCTTGATACTCTATGGCGATGTGTTCTCGACGAGAAATAAGAAGACCTTCATCATAATCTGGTATATAATTTCTTGGGCAATCTAGGAAACCATATATGAGAGAAATTTCTCGTATAAATACCTATATCTACAAGCAATCTTTTTTGCAATTAAACTTTACTTGTGAAAATAGCTTCTGGCCAGGTTTAAGTCTAGTAAATGTCTTTTCTATAAATGGTGTGTGTTCAAGGTTTAACTGAAATCATGGCGAGTGGACATTGAGCTTTAGTTGAAATTAATGTGTGGATCTCAACTTTGAGTGAAATCAAAGTGGTGTCGACACTTCGACTCTAAGAAATTGAAGGAGCGCTTTAACATTTCAACTTTATCCTTTAATTTTAAAAATAGTATTTTTTTACTTGAAAAATAGAGTTAAAAACTATTGAAATTGTGTTCATAGAAAGAGTTGGAGTTTCTCAACTACAACTCAACTACTTTTTTTTAAAGTTAAATCAAACCATCGTTTACCCTTAAGTGTAACAAAAACATATTTATTCCCTAAAACCGTTAATTTTCATTTGAATTATTATTTTACACTTAGATAACAAATTTTTAATCTATATAAACTCCAAGATGTCAGCCTAGTGAGTACGATGTCACGACTTGTATTCATTATGTTGTGGATTCAAGTCCTCGCTAGTTCTATGAAAGTTGCCTAAGCAAAACATAGAAGTAGGGAGTAATTAAAAACATAAATAAGATCATATGGAAGCAAATCAACAGTTTATTTGGAGATCAACAATAAAAATAACAGCAGAAAGAAAAATATAGACGAAGAGGATGCCAATGGCATTACAGTAGTAAGACTAAATCTCATGCAAAGAAAACAAAACCCTAAACCAAGGTAGGAAATGAAATTAATTAGCAAGGTGTACCAAATCATTGATCATTGTTAATTACATTAACTGCCAGATTTTTCTGTGTATTCAGAATTCTCTCGTAGTGAAATTAATAAGTATATGACTTCAATTAAACTCAAAGTCTTAGATATTGTCAATTATTAAATTACATTGTTGACGTACGATATGTCTCGATCGATAACTAATTTGAGCAATGAGCTTATAAAAAAAAAACAAATTTGAGCAATGAACTTTTGCTTATGGTCCAATTGACCCCTTCCTCTTTTCATGGAGATGAGCTAATTAATAGCTTCCTTTCTCATAGAAAACATGATGTTGTGACCATAATCTTCGGGGCAACAAAGTAGGAATAGGCTTTCTCAGGCGTATATATGCAACACTTTGTTTAAGAAGAAGATGAATAATAGAAAGTATGGAAGCTTTAGTTAGAGGTAGTGTGTACAAAACTGATCTATCTATAACGTATCATAATTCATACAATTAAAAGGAGGAAAGAGGATGGAGGATGAAGTGGATAGATGAGGGAGAGCTAAAAGGGATACACAAAGAAGCGGAAGACAAAGCTTAGTGTATTCACTATTCAGAGGGAGTAAGGAAGGAGGGAGTAAATGTTAATGAGAGAAACACATCTAAACCATACTAATATGTATCACCGTGCCAGCACGGGTATACATTTCCTTTTAACTTAAATTTTCAAATTGTTGTTTGGGGATTAAAAAAGAGCCAGTTGAATGTTTACGTATATTATGTCAAAAAAATTGACTACTTTGGACACCTTAAAAAATAAACTCATCATGACAAATTTTAGTAGGACACGTTTATTAGATTAGATTGTATACTAAAAAATATTATAGTTAAACTAAAAAATCATAGTTTAATATTTTAATATAAAATTTAGTCCTCCTTTTATTTATTGATATTCAAAAAATAAAATTAAGAATAAAAGATAACAGTTAGCACTTTTTTATTTTTTATTAATATTTTTAATTAAAAAACACATATAATATACTTGGACAGCGGAATGGTCCCCGTCCCCATCCTCATCCCAGAGTAGCGGGGGAATTATCTCTCTCGTCCTCGTCTCCACACGAAAACATTCCCCATTCACGCTCCACTGTGGGAAGTCCCCGTCGAGATTCCCACGTACAGGTAGAAAGCACTCGTTTAGTCGAGTGTGAGACTGTGAGGGAAGGATGAAACAATACATCCATCCATAAGTATACATAACAAAGATCCTTTGGCCACTCTAAGATCTTCCTCATGATCTTCATCAAACTTCCATATTGAGTAACACCAAGCTTTGCTATCTCCGAACCTTCATCACAGAGAAAGAGAATCAGTAAGTTGGAAAAAAATAGATTAAAAAATACTTTATTACCAGATATTGGGATGTTTATTATTACTTATTTAAAAAACAAATTGTTATATTAAAATATTATGTTTTAATTAAAAATTTCATGTGGCACTCAAACATGGGATGTCACGTCATTTAACTTAGTACCACTTCAACCATTAGTTTGACCAATTTCGGCTGGGGGACCAAAATCGTGAATGAACTATTATAGGGGGACCAAAAATGTAATTAAACCTAAAATATTTGATGTTATAAGTTTGAAAGCAATGTACAAAAAGAAATTAGAATATCAATATCAATATTAGTATTGCTTATTCCCCATATCTTATTTGCCTATAAAGCTCCATAATTAATGAGGTATATTTTTTTTTTAGAATTGACAATAATTTATGATATTTTATTTTAATATGAACATTATATATATATATATATATATATATATATATATTATTAAACCTTATATATTGATTCTATTATAACATCTATGACTGAATAATTAATAGTTTTTTTTTTTACAAAAATAAGTAATAGTTGGAGAATGGTAAATATTTTACTTAATAATTAATAAAAACATAATGATGCATTAGATTAGAATTTTTTATCATACGTGCGATATACATTATTAGTTGGAGAATGGTAAATATTTTACTTAATAATCAATAAAAGCATAATGATGCATTAGATTAGGTTTTTTTATCATATTGTTAGTATCCAACGACTTTGCCAGTGACTAATTTAATTTTGTAAAAATCTAATTTTTTATCATTATTCAATAAATAAGTATTAGATATTGTTGGATATTCAGTAGTATCCCTATTCAAAACACTAAAAGCTCCTCCGAGAATTCAAGAAGCTCTGAGCAAGACTTTTTAATCAGGCTCACTGCTTCGTGACTAAACAGAACAAAAGTTGCAAATTCAATATCATATATACGACACACAGCTTCACAATAACCTAAGATAAATTTATATATGACACACAGCTTCACAATATCCTAATTGCACTACTATTTATGATAATTTTAATATTTGGATTTGAATAATTGTATTCACTCTATCCATCATATCCATCATTGCTTAGTAGTTACTTACACGAACCCAAAATTACTACTTAAAGTAAGTTGAATGCCATGTGAGCACAAATGAAACATAAAATTGAATTCTAGTTTTATATTTTGCAACCCCAACATGTATTAAAATGAAAGTGCAATGTAAAACACAGAATATTGGTAAATGGAATAAAAAATTTATAGTTGAAAAGAATGGGGAAAACCAATATGCAGTTATAAGAATACTTACGGAATGAACCAAAAACAGGTTCAGCATCTATGTTGTAACAACCGGGCTACCTTGTTGCTCTTGTGCTTCTGATAGTCTCCATATTCTCTCGATAGTGGTTCCGACCGAAAGGATTTTCAAAGCTACAGCAGTGATCAAAACAGGGAAAAAAACCACATTGTTATAAGGGTGACAATAACACTTCCGTAACCGGACAACCATAGGTGTACCTTCATCGCTGCATCAACACATTTTTGTTACTATTATAGCAATATCTCACTATTTTCTACATCTGCTATTCTGGGTCTGATTATATATATTGGAGAGTATACCTGTATACAATACAAACGTATGAACAACTATATCCTTAATTTCTCACTATGGAGGTTGACTATATTGTAGGCACAGTCTTCAATCTATTTATTGAAATTAGATGATTGCAAAATTGATAAACTTAGGAAGTACTCCAAAACAATGTTATGATTTCAAAAGCTGAATCTTTTTAGCCATAAAGATACTGCACTACCAAAATTCCTCTAAAGATTTATGATCACAAAAGTCGAAGGGGAAAAAAACCATTTGAACATGATTGAAGAAAATTTCAAAAACTTCAAAGAATAAAAATATTACCAAGCAAAAGCAAAGAAAACCCATTTAGTTTGACATGATAAAAAGACAAACTTTACAACAGAAGAAATAGAATAAAAAACAAATCACGGTAAGGTGCTGAAGAAGTTGTGGTGGTTTAGAACGTCGGCGTCTTTTGGCGGTGGAAGTGGCGAATATCGTTTTTCATCCTTCACACAGTATCGTGGCCAACTTTGTTATGACGCTAATGAAGGAAATTCTTCAGAAATTTAGGGAAAAACGAAAACCTAACGAAGGAAGACAGAAGGAGTCATGGTCCATGGAGAGAGAGAAATGCAGTGCTCTGTTTTTCTGATTTTCTTCTTTCGTTGCTTTGCGTTTTGAGTTGATCAAGATGAAAGAAGAGATGAAGGACAAACTTTTGTAGTTCATCAAAAAAAGATTGAAATTTTGTGATAGAAAATGAGAGAAAAAGAAGGAAGAGGAATGTGCGAATGAGAGATGAAGAGAGATTGTCGAGAGAGAGATTGGATTCACAAAATTAGCATTGTATTCATTACTGGATCCACAAAATTAGCATTGTATTCATTACTTGTTTTTGTTTTTTTGAAGCAGTTGCAATCAATGTTATTAAAACCGACCCGATGATCGACCCGAGCAGATCAGTGGGTCATTGGGTCAATGGTCGAACCGAGGGGTCACTAATTGACCCGCATGACCCGATATCAATAAATTTGGTATTAAATTAATATGAGAATTAGAAAATGTAAGACATTATAAGTCAATATTTTTAAATTTAATATAATTTTGAATTAAAAACAAATTTGAAAATCAATAAAATTACTCATATTTAATAACATTCTAGTTAATAAATATATAGAATCTAAAATCTATGGAAAGTGATACAAAATATTAGATGTCAAATAAATATGATATATAAATGTAATATATATGTATTAAAATACATATAAATAAATATAATTAGTAGGTAATAAGTTTTGCTAGAAATAAAAGAAACAAAAGGGTATATATTCTATAATACGCTTTAGTTGCAACAAAACATGGTTTCTCAAATGGTTAGTTTTGGAAGGTGCGGGTGTGAGGAAGAGGGTTCGATCCCCCTGATTCTTCATTTTTGAGATATATTTAGAAATTAATTTTCAATAAAAGCTGAGGTGGATGCCACGTATTTAATTGGAGATGTGTGTAAAAGCTGAGGTGGATGCCACGTATTTAATTGGAGATGTGTGTGGCTTTTTCTGATTGGTCCTAGTTGTAAGCCTATGTGGATAAACTCATTATTTATATTACTTATGATACATATGGATGGTCAAGATCAAAAAAATTTGAAAACTTTATAAAGTCATTTGCCAATTTTAAAAATATTGCATAAAGCTTTTATTTTAATATCGACTGTTCATGATTGGATCTAATAACTATGATGTGCTCCTCTCGTTCTCAAACAAAATCCAAGGCACGAACCTGTCTGTCCTAAACACCTAACACTTAGAGAGGGAGAGAGAGTGGCGGGCTAAATGTTATAGGTGAATAGTGTGATAAGAAGATAGAGACGGAGAAAATAATGTGTTGAATAGGTTTCTAGAAGGTTAAAGTGTTCAAAAATCATGTGCGAACAATGAGTATCATTCTGTGAATGAAAGACCCATAATGTAGTATGCATTAGGCTGGACATAGTCGCATTACAACTTTTGTATTAAGGTCGCGACTGCCTTTTCGTTCAGAGTAACATAGTGAATGTAAATCTTAAAGTTAGTGTCGTGGGTGGCTTTTTTTTCAAGCTCTTCACTATCTCAATATTTTTGATGAATTGATTCACCGTTTTTCACACTACCATATGACATGAGTTATTTTCCCTTCCACTGCTTGGTAAAGTAGTTTTATAGGCGAATTGCACAATAGCTATGATGCACACCAAACATGTTTTCTTGCATTACAGGTATCAAACCCTAGAAAGCGGAAACAAGCAAGAAATCTATATAAAATAATCAATTAATTACAACACAGTCAATTATAACAACAATGTTACATCACCCGAAAAATTGTCCTGAAACCAACAAACACTAAGTAATCAATATGTAGGCTTGGAGAGGAGAGAGTATGCAATAAGTAGTTATAAAAAGTTGTCCCCCACTTTCCCATACTTTATGCATTTATGACACTAAATTCCACCCGTTTTACTTGTAATTACCAAGCTATACATACAATCAATGGCGTATCTAGGACTCGGGTCTAGAGTGGTCAGAATATTTAACTAAATAAAATTTTATATTATAATAAATAAAAGTAAAGACATAATTGTTCAAATCATAAATCTTGTCAAAAAATCACTTACATATTTATAAATTGTAGAGTAAAGGCCCATTTTAGTCCTGGACAATTTTTTGACATGACAAATTGGTCCCTAACAAATTTTTGGGATAAATAAGTCGCTGGCATTTTCAAAATGGGGACCAATTAGTCATCGTCCTCATTTTGAAAATGTCAGGGACTAAATTGTCCCAAAAAATGTCAGGGACCAAATTGTCCTGTTAAGAAATTGTCAGTGACAAATTTGTCCTATTAAGAAATTGTCAGTGATAGTTTTTTGGAGTTTTGGGTTGGGCTAAATGAGTTTTGCTATTTTAGGCTTAATGAGTGGTGCAAATAGCAGAGACTAAGTTGGGGAGGATGTGCAAAATGAAAACAGATAGGGTCAAAAAAAATTATAGTAGGGGTATCAGTGAGATTTTTAAAAGGGTAGGGTGTGCAGCTGCACACCCTAGGCCCTATGTAAATCTGCCAGTGCCAGTGGCGGAGTTAACCTATTTTTTATGTGGGGGCGAAATATAAAAGTAGTTTTTTTATATACAAAAGCAACTTCATTAAAAGAGAACCAAAGTAAACTACAAGATTAATATCAAAAAAAAAAAAGTAAACTACAAGATATAAATTAAACCAACATAGTCATTTAGAAAAGTTGAGTTTGATGACGCTGCAAGGAATCAAATTCAACAAAAATTGTCTTTATACTAAACAGAATAGCAATGTATTTTTCAATGTAAACTAAACTATCGACAAAAAATTCTTCAGCTATTTTGTTTCAAAATCTTGTCTCTAAAGAGATGGACAGTGTCAAAACAAGACGAGTCAATCTATCAAGCAAGTGATAATTTTTAGACTTTCCCATTTCTACTAATTCATGACACAACTCAAAGTTTTAATATCTTTCTGAAAGCTTGATGTTGTGGTATATATATGTCTTTCAAAGGTATATGCCCCCGCATAAAAAATAAGCTCGCTCCACCATTAATGAGGAGGAGCAGTAGCCACTTACATTCATGTCTTTCTATGTAGTAGTTAAAACGAAAGGCTAACTATAATAGATTGCTGGGTTTGGGGACTTGAAACCGATTCAAGAGATGCAATGTAGCTTGTCTAACTGTGAAAGGCCACCTTGGCCACATGTTGCCATATAACATTGAATAGGTCAATTGTGTAAATATGTAAAATACATGCACAAAAATTTCACGTAAGTTGCCTATCTTTAATCTCAGCTGTTGCAGCTTTTTACTGTTAAATCTACGGTTTTTTATTTTTATTTTTTGGGTCAACTATCCAATGGTTGCTAACTATTGTCCATCATAATGGACCATTAGTTTAATGGTCCGTGTAATACAGACCTTTCCTTTTAATATAACACTGATATTGTGGGAGGATTACTAATAATGCTGGTAAGCGAAAGGGGTAAAGTAACTGCTACATTTCAACTTTTTCATTGCAGAGAATTGAAAAAGTTTTAAACCCACAAAACAGTAAGTTAGACACTTTTTAATCAAAAAATAAAATCAAGAAATCAGAGCTAAGCAAAAAAGACTCTTTCTATCAAAAAATAAAGCGATGCCCAGCAAGGGGAGACTACTATATGACGCCATGATTCCTGCCCGAATACATGACAACCAACACTCAGGTGATCAAGCAGCAGCTTCTCCCCAAGCAGCTTCTCCTCGGCCTGCATTACGACCACGTCCACGACCTCTTCCCCTTCCACGTCCTCGGCCTGCAAAACAATCAAACAGAAATTACTACTATATCAACTTGACTGATAATAAAAATGTAATTTATACATAAAAGTTTATCTTCATTATCTGGAAACTTGAATTTTGTGGACTTGAATGCTTACCACGTGGGGCAGGTGGTGCATCATATTCACCATTTTCGTAGTACCCAACAGGTTGGACAGCATAGGCTCGTCCTCGTCCCCTGAAACCACGCCCCCTTCCACGGCCACGCCCTCTGCCACCATAGCCGCGTCCACCATCCCAACCATCACCATATTCCATTCCCCCATTATACATTCCTACAAAGAATAGATTGTGTCCAAATAAGACAATTTTGTATTTTAAAAGAAACCAAAACTACAAAAAAAGAAAAAGGTACATTCAGTTACAGCGAAATAAGCAAAACAAAGTACTCAGCAATACCTCTACCCCTCCCCCTTCCACGACCACGCCCTCTTCCTCGCATCCTTGGTGAGCCTTCTGTACCAGATCAAATTATAGTCAGGACTAAACAGGCCATAATAATCACAAGTAAAAAACACTAATTATTAATTCACCTCCTTCCTCATCATATTCATTTAAAGGTTTTACTTGATCCGCTGGAAGAGGAGGTTGATAGCTGCATGAGGGGGAAAAAACTTAATTTTGACAACAGGGGTACAAATAAATAAATAAAAAATATCAATTACGAAACACAATGCGGAAGAGAACCAGATCAGTAAACTGTTACCGGACATTAATATTACAGAGTTAAATATTTAATAGAACCCATCCATTACAACGAGTCAAAAATTAGAAGTGCCAATTTATGAATTAATAAAATTCAACCCTTCCATCAATCAGCATGAATGTCAGGTAACAACCTTAGCCCTATATCATTTCCCATTCGACAAGCCATATAATCTATAAAGCTTGTGCGACAATCAAATAGTAGAAACTTTCTGGACACCGATAGCAAGACATAAAACAACATTTGCTTCTAAAAGAAAGTAGCATCGGGGAATTTATATATGTTTTTGACAGCTCATCTTGACACTTGACACTGATGCTTGTAGAACAGCAGCAGCAAGGAGAGTAATAAAGCTATAGTCTTAGTGATGAAGTAGCTTGGCTCAAAAATAAATAAGTATATCAAAAGTCAAAGCATAAAAGAACAACATTTAGAGATACAGACGCCATATGATACGACATCACAAAAGTTCTTACCCAGTGGAGGATGTATCCAGCTCTTTCTTTGACAAGGTAATTGTGATCATTGAAACATGACGCGTAGTCTCCAAACTGAACAAGTAAAACGCAAAAGTCAAAAATCATTGCCATGCACACAAATTATTTAAAAGGGGAGCATATAGGAAGCAATAAGCCATACGGAAGAAGGCCTTCTTCTAATGGTTCCCATGTATCAGTTATATCAGTTGATCCAATTAGAGTGTTCTGATGCAGACCAACAATCCTTCTCTGAAACAAGTACACACAGCATTTGCAAAAGTAAGACATACAAATTCCAACCAAGTATCAATTTACAGTCTTGCACCATAAATATATCTATGTTCCCACCTTTATCAGTTCAGTAATCATCACAGTCTTATTTATTGCACGGCCCATTGCTTTCAGAACAATTTCATCAGATCCCTTCGCCTGCAGAACATACATGTAGAGCAACATAAAATGTTATACAAAATTTGATACTTGAATGGAATGGCCAACCTACTTGAAGGTGAGAGGTGCTCTTGCACCCCTCAAAAATAAATTATTCACTTAACTCCTTGTATAATTTTTAAATTTTTTGCACTTAGACCCTCTAAAAGTTAAATAAAGACAAACTTCTCAATTTACTACTCGAACTTACATTCTCTTCTACTTGATCCATAAAGCAGATAAAATACTAAGTAGTCCTAAGATTTGTGAAATATGTCAAATAAGTCTATAAAATTTTAAGACATCTATCTCATTAGTCTCCACAAGAGACTACTTCTTAAAACTTCAATAACTAATTAGATACTCCCTATGTCCGAAATCTTTTGATGTTTTCGCCTTCAAATTTTGTCACAAAACTTTTGATGTTTTACAAACGCAACGTTAATTTAACTATTTCCTTCCAACTACACGCTTAACAATTATAGTTATATCAATTGTAGAGAATGCATTTACCAAAGCAAAATTGTGCAGAACAAGATATTAAATGAGGGTATTTTAGTCTACATATTATCAAATTAATGTTTTCTAACTGAGAGTTTTCTTTTAAAATAAATTTGGACGTTAATGCAGTTTCTTAATTTCAGTAAATCAAGTGAAATTAATGTAAAATTAGTGTAAAACGATTAAGCAAAACCAACATAAAATTAATGTAAAATGATTAAGTAAATGCTAATGTGGTTTAGCGAAGCGATAATAACTAAGTAACTAACCTGAAAAAGAGTGGTGGCATAGGTGATGTAATTCCTCATTCTTCCTTGAGTAGTAATGCGAATCTCATTCTCGTTTATAGGACTCTCTGATTTGGGCTTCTCCACCCTCTGATACCTATCCATCTGAAGAAAATAAAAAACAAACAAAAAAATTCAATCGAAATTACAGAGGAAAAACGTGAAATCGGAGCATGTTAGGGTTTAGAGAAAGAGATTACCGTATGATTTGCGCGTTAGCGTGAGTGAGATGGAAACGAGGCTGGGTGGCTATGGAGGGAATAGTTATCCCTTCTTCTCACTCAGTTGACAGAAAACGGGTTTTGGGGATAATGGTTTGAAAATTTCAGGCCCCGAAACGAAGAAAAAAAGGTTTCACGCAGCAATTGCACTCTCTATGGTATCTTGTGGTTTGCTGAAGCAAAGGCTGATTAGTAGGGCTGTGTTGTCGCGGTCTTATTGCCGTATAGACCGCCAAACTCAACTACCCAATGGGCCAATGGGCCAATGGGCCAATTGCCGTATACACCTCCATTTTATTAATACACCATATTTCTATTTCCCTACCCCTATTTTCTCCGTCTCACTTTCCCTGAGTGCCAACCACAGCCCGATCTCTCCTTCTCTATATAACACCAGTTCTCTTACTCATTCCAATGTGTTGTTGAAAACCATACTGGAAATCGAATTAATGAGACTTTCTGGTCATGGTTCAACCGTTTTAGATCACTCACATCCGGATGAAACCGTTGTTGATCTGGTGAAATGACCGGACCGTAGATGATGTCGGTATATGGTTTAGACGGTTAAAATTCTCGGTTGGTTTGGTTCTTAAAACACTGCCTCATTCTTATATTTACTCCACTTTTGACCATGTAAGAGTCAAATTTTTGTTATGGACATGAAACATGACTTTGTAGGACATTCTCTTAGATTTTTCAGACCTCACTAGATAAAAATATTCAATCCAATAGTCGTAGCTCAATATATGACTTGTGCGTCGTGCTTGTATGAAACCTAATCTATTAGCACAAGTTTCGAATCAATT
The DNA here is from genome assembly GCA_963573325.1 of Astragalus glycyphyllos. Classification (NCBI taxonomy): domain Eukaryota; kingdom Viridiplantae; phylum Streptophyta; class Magnoliopsida; order Fabales; family Fabaceae; genus Astragalus; species Astragalus glycyphyllos. Next base: position 83,388,153 of record OY754307.1, on the reverse strand, counting down.
TGAACATGTAAAAATGCTTTGGTAATTTTTTTTTGACAAGCAATGTTAGTGAGGTGGAGGAAATGTTAGTTTTCGGAGTTTGAATCCGAGACCTCCTTGCACTCCTTCCGTATCCCTTACCTCACCAACTGAGCTACCTACTTGGGATAAAAAAATGCTTTGGTATGTTTTCTCGAGAACACATAATTGATTCATAAATAATTGTTATTGATTACACTCATAGTCTACTTTTTGCAATTTGGACTTTTCTAAATTGGTACTGGAAGGCTCGTATCTCTAGACACTTGTAAAACACAAGCCAGACCCTCCATAAATGTATTTTCATCACTTTTAAACTTCTCCACAACATTCATATATGTTTCGTGTGTGTTTTTTCCTTCTTCCCTGAGAGCTAAGTCGTCATGAAAGAGCTACACTCAATAGCAAGAGCCAAAAGAAATTAACACAATTTTTGTTGCCTTTCTCGCACTTTGAAAAGAGTTCCCTTAACTCTGAATTTAGCAAGTCATTCTCTTATCGTGGATTATATTCTTTGATTCTAGGGTTTTACTTCCAATCTTGATTTATAAGGTTCCTTTGGCTTTTCCATGTTTTGTAATGACTTTATCTCCAAAGGATCAAAGTCACGAGCTAATGGGGTGACTGTAAGGCCTTAGTCGATCAACAAGGAAAATTAGAGAAACCACTACGAACACCTTCCTTCTCGTATCGCATGAACTCACAATCAACATGTGATTCGACAATTCCGCAACTGATCCACAATGATCCCACCGGAGACCTGCAAAAGTCGAGTCTTCCTAGGCACGAACACTATAGCCAAGAAAGCTTGTGAAATCGTCCGATTCTACGAGTCAAGACACGATTTTGACTACCATTAGAAGTAATGCATTCAATTCATTCCTTGAAAGTTTCAAAGTTGTTCCTTTCAATAGAAAACTTTTATATTTTAATTCCTCAACTAGTGTCATAAGGGCTCTTTAGTAAGCCTCTTGAAAATATTGGTACCCACAGTCTCACTATTTTAACTTAATTGATTATCCCCTCATATTCTCAATTCTCAAAATAGAGGGAGTAAAAAAAATTATCTTATTAATTCACTATATATATTTTACTTTTTATTGTTTAATAGTACTTTGGGCAAAAATAATAATTAATGCTTGAAGAGGGATTTTATTTTAGACAAAAGAAAAACAAGAAAATGATGTAATAAAATGAGATAAACAAACTTTTTAAAATGTTCGTAAATTGTAGGACAGCAGAGAAGAATGAAAAAATGACAACATTAAAACAGAATGAAAAAATGAAAAGAAAAAAGAGTCAGAGAAGGCTGGAATGCATTCTGAAAAGACAACATGGACCCCATGAAATTCTAATGATCAATTACATTCCAAAGTCATGCATGGAGTCATGGTTGATTTCTTCCATCGCGACTTAGGTAAACTTGGTTGGACTTGGACCACAATATCACACCATAATGTAAAGCCTATTTAATATTGAGATATGGAATCAGTTTTGGCGACCTTTGAAAATGAAACAAATATCGCCAAAACAGAAAAGTCTCAGGAGATTGAAGATATACATTAAATAGAGAAAATATGACAATAATTAAGTATTACAAAAGTGAAAGGTATTTAATTAGTATCATGTTGGCTGACTTGGATACATTTCAATATTTCAATACTGATTAATTATTTAAGATGATATATAAGTTCAAATACTATATAAGTACATAACAGTTGCCTTTTTCAAAAAGAAAAAAAGAGAGGTTGCAAGAGAATCAATGGTCAGCATTAATTATGAATATGTGTAACAATAAAGTGGTTAAAAAAAGAAAAGAAGAAATAGCAGACGACAACGACGGAATGGGTTAGAAAAAGGTAAGTAAATATGTACATTTGAAGAGATATATTCAAACTTCTAAACAATTTCAGGGAACCCACCTTGAAGTTTCTTTTTCCCTCAAAGGTGAGGGCCCACTTCTCAATCCATTCTCTCTCATACATACATAACCCAAACTTATACCCTTCACGTGTTCCCCCCTCACATAAAAAACGCGCTCCACATAACTATAAGAAACACGTTGAAGCCTCAAAATAATTTCTTGAACACGCAATATGGCAGATCAAGCAGAAACTGAAATTCAGAAGATTAGTGATGATGAGTTTACTGACATTTTCGCTGCAGCTCAGAGGCTTATGAAGCTCCGCGATGTTAAGGCGAAGAGGAAGAGAATCTCCGGTGAAGATCATAAGGTTGTTGATCAAAGAAGAACCAATGGTAATATAACTTCAGCGAAGAACAATGAGAATTTTGGGAATGATATTCGGCAAAAGACGAAGAAGAAGAAATATCGGTCTCTTGTGGATATATATTCGGTGACAACACCAATTGATACTGGAAATTAATTAGGGACAAAGGTGAGGGCTTTGAGTTTCAACAAGTTATCTAGTAACTTATATTAGCATCTAGGGTTTTAATTTATTTCTTCTACCAATTACTATTAGCCTATGGTCTTAGAAGAGGAGGCCATAATTTGCTGTGTATATATATATATGTCTCCGTGGATATGCATGGTTACTGGTTAGCTTGAATTCAAGGTGACAAACTTTTAATTTATCTTTTTAGTTTATGATTAATTACCATTTGTTTATAGATATCAAAATGATTTTCTTGTTCGAAACTGAAACTGGAGATGGGGTGGATTGCTAGAATGTCTTTGTTTTCTGATAGAATTGGGAGACAGCTTATACATTCAATTCAAAATTATCGATCTCAATTAAGTAGCTGGGAATTTGATTCTGATCATGCTCATTTTACGTTGGTATATTCCTTAATTGTTTTTCATACTGGAATGAAGTTTGCTACTATGAACACACATGTGCGTTACTTAGAATTCCATTACTTGGAAATGGTATATGAGAAATTAAGAATAGGAGTTGATGAATTATCCCTGGTGTAGATTAGTAGGCATGAAAAAGCTGGGTTTTATATATACTACATATAATTTAGTTTAGGAATTACCCTTCCTTCTTCTTCCACTTCTTTCCTTTTTCCTAAAGCTCTCTCTTCTCCTCCCCTTCAAAACTTTCAAACATAGCCTACAAGACCGGCTTAGTGGAGTATATACGACTTGTATATTGTAGGCTCAAGGCTCAAGGTGAGGTAAATGTAATTCTTCGTGAGTACTCAGTATTAACAGGGTCGCGTCGCGGCTTCTGTTTTCAATCAAAGAAAAGGAATAAAAAGAGAATATAGAATATTATATATATTGTTATGCTAACCACACTAGTCCATGTCCATTATCCTTCTTCTGTCTCGGTCAAACTTCCATGGTGACTGATTGTGGTATTTGATGCCAACAAAGTCCGAATTGTGAAACTTCAGTTCTCAGTTGTTTTGTAGTATGGACTATGCTACAATCAAGTTATATGAAAGGGCATATTATATTCTTTTGCATTTTATTTCTTTCCAACAAATTAACACGTCAAAGCTTTTACTGCCTTTTTTCCCCTTCTCAAATACTTTAATATTATATTCTTTGTAGTACAGTACAATCTTTAGAAACAGGTCAATTATCAAATTTGTCCTTAATTTGTGATTCGTTACTTAACGAGTAAACTATCAAATTAATCTCTCAACTATTACCTAACCTCTCTTTAATTTAGTCCTTAAACTATAAAAATATAATAAACAGTCCCTAGGCTATTCTAAATTCATCAGTTTAGTTGTTAAACTATCCATCATCTCTACTATATTTAGAAAGTAATTAGGGTACTAAATCGGTGAGTTTAGAATAATTTATGGACTATTCTTTATGCTTTGACGGCTTAGGGACTAAATTGGAGAGAAGGTGATATTTAAAAGATCAATTTGAGAGTTTACTCCTACTTTAATATATGAAATGAAATTAAAGATATTTTAAAATAACTTTCAATCACATTGGTCTTGGCAAACAATTTTAAGAACTAAACTCCCCAATCCAATTATATTAGATAAAATAAAAAATAAAAAATTAAATCCAACGAGTTTTAAAGCATTAGTAATTTTATACTTCAATTGACAATTTTCTAAAATTTTAAAGGCTAAATTGATCTTGAAATTAACTTTGCAGTGTCGCTAGTAGTCGGATTGAGCTCGAGAACCAAAGTCCATGTACTCAATAGCGCTTTAAATGAGATGGTTCGGGTCTCTTTCAGTTTAACCAAAGTTTGGGTCGAATCTAACTTTGGGAATGCAATAACGTTAAAATTCTTGAGAGAAAGTTTCACCGTCCTTTGTGGTCCTACCCGACTCGACGGATTAATCTATACAGTTGCGCGTAGAGAATACCTGATTTACCCAAAATAAAAGTCCATACGAGAACTATAAAACATGAGACCCACGACATCTCGTTCCCCTTTAACCGTATGTACGAGGTCTGAAAAGTCAAATACTTTTCTTGCACAAGATATAGTGACAAATTAAAAACTTTTTAAAAATCCAGTTTAACCAAGGTTATGGCTTCAAATCCAGCATTGGACATATAGCAATATTAAATCTCTTAAGGGAGAATTTTGCAGCTCATTGTGGTCCTACCCGACTATATTAATTGAAAGTAGCCGCTATTATTCCGAGGGTAGTTTAGGATTTTGATGAAAATCCAACAAATCATAGCCCTTCATCTGAAGCCGCCACTTGAATACTTCTGCTTCACGGGGTTTTAGTATTCCATGAAGGATTTGTGTTCTGAGTTCTTGCTTTAATAAAGTGCCCAACATCATCACCGATACAAAAACCAAACTCAAATTGCATAGAGTCCTTCAATTTAAAAGTGAGTTTCGATGACTTCAATTCATATGATAATTCTCTATTCCCCATAATATCATCCTTAGATTCTTCCTCATAGAAATTAAGAAGAAAAAAAAGCTTTAAATGAATAAAAATGTGTAACTTTGAGTGATGTAGCTATTATAAATTTGAGAATAAAGATAGAATAATTAATAGTACAGTGAAATAGCACTACTAATTATTTACAAAACGAAATGCAAGAAGCTTTTTTGACAAAATATTTACATATACATATTAGTGACTCAATTAAGGATAAATTAGTAAATATAAACAAAACAATTAATCTTTAATACTACTATAAGCAAAATAATTATATATTTCATACCATATTGCACTTTTTTTCGTTAGGTGTAAATTTTATATTATCCATTAAATTATACTCTCTATTTGTAATTTTAATTTGAATGCATTACATTTTAATACCATTGTCCTGATTTAGGCTATGTTTGACGCGTCTCATCCGCTAGCGAATAACGAATGAAACTAGTGGATCAAATTAGCACGTGAAAAGTACGCATGTTTGACAAACACTAGCGTTAAGCGATTTTCAAATAGCGTTAGCATTTTTCTTCAGATGCTACTTCAAGTATCATTTTTTCAAACACTAGCAAATAGCGAATAGCATCTCACTTTTTTTGACATTTTTACCATTTTTATTTTTCTTAAATTACTTCACTTTCCTCATTAAATATTTTGTCATCATTAAGTAATTTAATCATTAATTAAATACTATTTTATGTCATTTTACATTTATCAACTATTTTAACCGCTAGTTTTACCAAACATATTATTTGTTATCCGCTAGCTCATCCACTATTCACTATCCGCTATTCCCTCATTCGCCAGTTTATCCGTTATCCGCTACTTTTTACCAAGGAGATGGTATTTATGTTTGTAGTATCGAATTTCAATTTTTGAACATAGTTTTCGAGAATTGATAAAAATGAACTTTTCCATAAACATATCCAAACAAAAATCACCTTAATCTCACCTTTAACCAAAATTAATTCTATCAAAATCAATTCTAATTACCACATAAACAAACACATACTAAAACAGGAACATGAAGTCGGACTCTTCTTTTATCAAAAATTGAAGTTAAGAAATCTAAGCTAAGCAAAAACGACTCTAACAAAAGAGAAAGGAGTGCCCAGCAAGGGGAGACTACTATATGACGCCATGATTCCTGCCCAAATACATCAACCAACACCCAGGTGATCACGCGGCTTCTCCCCAAGCGGCTTCTCCCCGGCCTGCATTACGTCCACGTCCTCTTCCCCTTCCACGTCCTCGGCCTGCAAAACCATCTAACATAAATTACTACTATATCCACATATAAGAGGATTAACATTCTGAAACAAGGAAAATCAGGCACAAAGGGAATTAAAATACCGACAAAGAAAGTGGTAAACTCAAATTAATTTTCTTCGGTTGCCGGATTTAATAAGAAGCACCAGGTAATGCAAAAAGCACAGTAAAGTATTGAATTGGACTAGAAAACAGAAAATCTGTTCACTATGCCAGTGCTACCTGGTGTTTTCATAATTTCATCTGATAATAAAATGTAATTTAAAGATATAAATGTATCTCCTTATCTAGAAACTAGAATTTTGTGGACTTCCATACTTACCACGTGGGGCAGGTGGGGCATCATATTCACCATAGTCATAGTACCCACCCTGCTGGGCAGCATAGGCTCGTCCTCGTCCCCGGAAACTGCGCCCCCTCCCACGCCCTCTGCCACCATAGCCACGCCCACCATCCCAACCATCACCATATTCCATACCCCCATTATACATTCCTGCAAATAATAGATTGTGTGTTAATAAGACATCTGTATTTTAAAAGAAACCACAACTACCAAAAAAGAAGTTCATCATTATCTAGCCCTACACTACACTCAATTTCAGTGAAATAAGAAAAACAAAGTACTTAGCAATACCTCTACCCCTGCCCCTGCCCCTGCCCCTTCCACGACCACGCCCTCTTCCTCGCATCCTTGGTGAACCTCCTGTATCAGATCAAATTAGCATTATCGACAAAACATGCGATAATAATCACAAGTAGAAATTAGAAAACACTATCAATTCACCTCCATCCTCTTCATATTCATTTAAAGGTTTTACTTGATCAGCTGGAAGAGGAGGCTGATAGCTGCATGAAACAGCAAAAAACTTCGATTTTAACAACAAGCAATACAAGTGAATAAACAAAAATATGAATTACCAAACATAATGCGGAAGACAACCAGACAAGTAAACTCGGACAGGACCTTAACTTTTACAGAGTTAGATATTTAATGGAACCTATCCATTAGCAGGAGCCAAAAATCAGAAAAGCAAAATATTAGAAGTGCCAAATTATAAACACCACAAATTGATAGGGTCCAAAATTAATGAAATGGAATCCTTTCATGAGTCAGCATGAATCTCCGGTAACAATAAGTACAACAGCACCATAAAAACTGTATTCCCTGAACTCTTGAAATCAAGGGTCTAAGTCTAACATGTTCTCTCGTCCTCAATGCAGTACATAGAAAACTAAGTACAAGTTTTTTTTTTGACACAGAGAAAACTAAGTACAAGTTAAAAGTCAAATATTTAAGAATGTCGCGTGTCACGTAAATCCTATGAACGCATAAGGGAGCTCTAAGTACAAGAGATAGACTATATACAATAAAATTAAAGAGAAGGCCTCTATTTTTTAAAAGGAAATTAGGTTTGAATTTGAAATAAGGGAGCTCACGCTTGGTGAGAAATTTACAATTACATAATTTACAAGTTTGTACCTTTTTATTATATTTAGGACCAAAAAAACCTTTGAAAATTCTCTTATAATAAGGAGCAGAGGTAGTATAAAGCTTGTACTACAATAAAATAATTTTTTTGGGCATCCATAGCAAGACATAATACAATATTTGCTTCGAAAAGAAAGTAGCATTATGGAAGTTATATATGTGTAACACTTCATGTTGAGAATTGACACAAACAATCGTAGAACAACAGCAGCAAGGAGAATAATTAAGCAAATCTTAACTAGTGATGAAATAGCTTGCCGGAAAAATAACTAGACCTATCAAATAAAAGAACAACATTTTTAGAGATACAGATGACATACAACATCACAAAAGTTCTTACCCTGTGGAGGATGTATCCAGCTCTTTCTTTGACAAGATAATTGTGATCATTGAAACATGACGCGTAGTCTCCAAACTGAGCAAGTAAAACACAAAACCAAAAAAATCATTACCATGCACACAACAAAAATTATTTAACATCGTAGCATAGAGGAAGTAATAAGCCATACGGAAGAAGGCCCTCTTCTAAAGGTTCCCATGTATCAGTGATATCAGTTGATCCAATTAGAGTGTTCTGATGCAGACCAACAATCCTTCTCTGAAACAAGCACACACAGCATTAGCAAAAGTAAGACATAGTGACATACAAATGCTAACCAAAAAGTACCAACTTAAACCATAAATATATCTACCATCCCACCTTTATCAGCTCAACAATCATTACTGTCTTATTTATAGCACGGCCCATTGCTTTCAGAACAATTTCCTCAGATCCCTTCTCCTGCAGAAAATACATGTAAAACAATATAAAATGTTATACAAAAATAGTAAAATATTAGTTGATTCTAAATAATTTGATACTTGCATGTTTGGATCCCACTAAACAAAATAAAAGGGGGAAAAGTCCTAAAACCAACATAAAATCAATGTAAAATGCAATGTCATTAAAGCAGAGTGATATAGTTGATCTAGGGAATGTTTCTAAGTAAACTTAAATCCGTGGCCATTTTCTGAGTGGTTGATGAGAGGAAAATGACAACAGTTATAACTAACTAACTAACTAACTAACCTGAAAAAGAGTGGTGGCATAGGTGATATAATTCCTCATTCTTCCTTGAGTAGTAATGCGAATCTCATTTTCGTTTATAGGACTCTCTGATTTGGGCTTCTCCACCCTCTGATACCTATCCATCTAAACGAACAAACAAACAAATAAAAAATCAATTGAAATTACAGAGGAAAAACATAAAATCGGAGCATGCTAGGGTTTAGAGAAAGAGATTACCGTATGATTTGTGCGTTAACGTGAGTGAGATGGAAACGAGGCTGGGTGGCTATGGAGGGATAGTTATCCCTTCTTCTTACTCAGTTGACAGATGACAGGCTTTGGGGATAATGATTTGAAAATTTCAGGCCCCGAAACGAAGAAAGAAAGAAAGCTTTTTCTTGTAGCAATTGAACACGCACTCTCTCTCTATCTACGGTATGTTGTGGTTTGCCGAAGCAAAGGCAGATGAGTAGGGCTATGAGGTCGCGGTCATATCGCCGTTTAGACCGCTAAACTCATTAGCCCAATGGGCTTTTATATACCATCCTACTTACATCACACTATTTTTAGAATTTATACATACACCCCCATTTTATTCACACACCATGCTTTTGTTAAGAGGAAATATTTTGTAAAGAATTGTAAGAAGACTTGTGTAAAATTTTTAAAAGCTGTGTTAATCATTTTTTTTTTCAGATCATTGTTGGCTGCCCACAAAGTGTGCTAACGCTTTCAATGAAATATTAATCTCCGTCCGTGCTTAGGATCAAATTTTGCACTGATCAACAGTGAGTTTGTCCACTATGGAACTCGAAACTTGAGTGCACTGAGTCGACCCCATATCCCTGGATAGATAAAGCCACTAAACAACAGTGTTGGTTATGTGTTAATCATTTCAAACATATGTGATTTGTATGTTTCTTGCATATGGTAAGATGTTTTTTCTTACTATATGCAAGAGAAAAAGATATTTTTTTCTAATTGTCAAAACAAAAGATATTTTTTTCTTACTAAATAAATAGCACTTATGTTTTTTCAAAACCCCGCTTTTCTTCGTCTCTGTTCTCCTCCCTTTAGTGCCTTCTCCTTCTTATGTTTTAATTTTATTGCACTTTAGACCATGCACAAATCCAATTTTTGTTACGATTGTGAACTATGGTTTCGTAAGGACATTTTGGCCCATACTTCGTCCAACCCCCTCTACTCAGTAGACACCCCCATAAACGCGTGAAAAAACCAAAATACTCTTAATGAAAGTTGCAATTTCTATTTTTTTTTAAATTTAATACGGTTCGGCGCACGCTTGGCCGAACCAATTCGCATCTAGCTGCGCCAAGGCTGTTAAATTTTAGGCAGACACCCCTTTTCAGTTTTTAAAAGGTTTGGCCAAGCGTGAGCCGAACCAGTTCGGACGTGGAACAGCCGAACCAGATTGTTTTTTTCTTTTTAATTTGCCTTTAACCAAGTTACAACGAACGATAAATTAGCTATTTGGGAACGATAAATTACTAACTTTTGACGAATGTAACGATAAATTGAATACTTAACTATGGACTACTAATAAGTACAACAAAAACTAAACATATATACATATGTGCAATAAGTCATACAAACCGAAAAAGTCAAACAATCAATCCGTGCAAATAATAACTAAACAATCTATAGAATGAACAAGTCGATAATAACTAAACACAGCTACTGTGTCTGCCTCTCCCTTCGCTGGTAGACACAGCCAAACTTCCTTAGCCCCCGTGCAAATGGCCTAGTGAGTTGCTTAAGCCTATCAATAATGGTATAGCCACGGGTCCCACGGGGATGCCCACCGTCCCTAAGAACCACCTTCATCTCATCATAGAGGCGCAGAATCTCTGACATACTCTATAAGACACAAAAAAAAATCATCTCATTGACAAAACAAAATAAAATAACAAATGATTTAATAACACTGTAAGACTGAAATAAAGGATCATACCTCTCTAATCTTTGAAGCCTCAACGGGGTAGTTGTCGGGGTTAATGTATGGGTGGGATACCCTCCGATACCATGCAACGTACTCTTGAATAGTGTCTGGCATCCCAACCACTACTGGGACACCACGGGGAATAAGGTGCAAGTGGAAATCTATCCACGCTTCATCAGCTTGCTCCTTCGTGACTACCTCCCGTCCACTAGGCCTAGGGTCCTCTAGGATGCCCTGTATCCAGCCAAACTGCCTCACCACTCGATCAGGGTTATATGCCAACATGCTCCCAGCATGACGCGGATGCCCCTTAAAATAGGTCAGGCTATCCATATCTCTGTGGTGAGGGTTCGCAAATGGCATCCATGTCACCTCCTCTAACCTGACATGATCCAGAGCTTCCCTGAAATGATCCACTGACCCATCAGCCCTCTTGCAATCCCACCTCTTAGCTCGTGACTGTTCTTCAGTGTACCCCTCGACCAACCACTTAGTACCAAATACCTGCCCCTGGAAATGTTCAAAAATCCAGGCCTGTGATAAATAAAAAGCGGGTTAGGGATCCAACATATAATAATTCACATAAACTTATACCAACTGAAATAAAAATTTAAATAAAGTCAAATACCTGTAGGAGAGTGGCAAATCCAGCAATCTGTGAAGTCGATGGGGAAGAGGCATCCGTCAGCTGCTGGTATAGGTGAGCCAATGCCATGGCCCCCCAACAGTAGTCACCAGCATGCTCTAGATCTCTGATCATGTAAAGGAATGCAACCTTCACCTTGTTGCCAGACTTGTCACAGAATAAGGTACGACCCAGCAAGATCAAAAGGTAGCAACGGGTTGCATCGTCCCACCTCTCAGCTCCAGTGGCTTCGTTGTAGACTTTCTTTAACCAACTCAGCTTCACACTAGTACTTTTGGCAGGTACCTCAGCAAATGCCTCCTCCTGGGAAACCCCTAAGTAGTCAACCAACCACTGCTGCGCCTCCATCTTTGTAGGCTCTACCATGTCATAAAATTCCCCGGTGATGGGGATATGGAGCAGCTGGGAGACATCATCCAGGGTGATAGTCATCTCACCAACTGGAAGGTGGAAGGTGTTTGTCTCTCTGTGCCATTGCTCCACGAAAGCAGTGAATAGGAAATGGTTGACTATATTAAACCCCACGTTAAGAAGGGAATACAGACCAACCTAATTGATGTAATGCAGAATAGAATGATGAATCTCAATATCCTTCATAGAATGGTTATGCACTTTCTGCTTATGCCCATCACTCTGACGCTCCTGCATTTTTCATTATAAAAAAAAAAACTCAATAATTAGATAGATGTAATAAATCAGACTTATTAAAAACAGAAATTGTTAAGTAACTGTAAACTTACCAGGCCGTCCCATATGTTCCGAGCAATGTGGGACCCATAAGCAGATAGGACAGATCGATCGTCTGAGATGGGCGAGCCTGAAATGGCCCATCCAACTGAGCAGCCACAATGTCAGCTGCAGCATCAGTGTCTGAATCATGAAACTCTAATGGTTCGTCTAGTGCAGGGTCATAATCAGTCTGTATCTATTTCCCGCGTCCACCACGGCGTCCACGTACGCGTCGATTCTGCAATTCCCGGCCACGACGGACGGACGCAGTGGGACGAACCCTCCCGTCGTCAGCCTCAGGCTCAGCCTCAGTCTGCCTCCGGCCAAGAGTCCTACATCCTCGAGTGTTAGCCATACTGAAAAGAACAAATTGAAACATTAAAAATCAGTTAAAATCAAACAACTTAGCATCCAGCAACAATCAGGGTAGTTCGACGCACCCATGGCCGAACAGGTTCGGCGAACGCTTTTGGCCGAACCACCAAAAAAACAAAATAGGGGGTTCGGCGCACGCCTGAACGAACCGGTTCGGCCTCTGCTACGCCGAACCGCCCTAAACAGCGAAAAAAATATAACTCGCAAAGAAGAAGGATAAGGGACGTACCTAGATGCCAATGGAACGAAATGTGGTTGATTCTTGATGGATTATGCATGAAAATGTGAAGGATTGGAGTGGAAGGGTGTGTGGGTGAGAATGGGAAAGTGAGGGAAAGTGAGGGGGTGTGTGGGGTGAGAAGGATATTGATAGAGGGGAAAAACAGCTTTAAAATTAGGGGTATTTTGGGAATAATAGGTGTTATGGGGTGTCTACTAAGTAGAGGGGGTTGTACGAAGTATCAGCCGACATTTTCTTAGATTTCAAACTCCAGAAAAAATGCTTCAATCCGTCAACCGCTGCACAAGAGATTGCCCCTCATCATGACTTCAATAAGCTCTGTTGGTGTTCAACCTGCTCCCTTTAACTCACGCTCCCCTTCCACCTTCTAACACCCAATTTATAAATATTGATAACCGTGTCCATTTTATTAATTATCATGATTTGTAGACTTGATGATTTCTAGTCCTAGAGTTTTTGAATATATCTATTAATAAAAACATTTTATTTAATACATCTAGATGATAAATGTAAAATGTGAGGCGTCAACTTCTTAGCCCCACCATAGAAACATTGCTATTTTTCGGCCCAGTTGGATCCTTCAATCCATGTCACTTGCCACGCTTGCATTAATCTTGCTAGATTTGTCAAGGGTTTTTTTTTTCTGTACCCCCACCACCTTCCCATCTACCCCCACGCCCCATGCGAAAAGACCAAAATACCCTTCACAAAATTTAAAAACCCCAACATATCCCCAGCTCAAAAAAAATAAAAAATAAAAATTTGGAATTTCGTATATACCTATATACGAAATTCCCCAAAAAATTGGAAATCGTATATAGGTATATACGATTTTCCCTAAAAATTTTAAAAAATAAAGTCGTATATACCTAAGGTGGGGGTATATACGATTTGTTAAATTACAAAACCGTATGTACCTCCACACCTAGGTATATACGACTTTGTAACCCAAAAAAAAAAAAAAATAAATCATTTAAAAAATTTAAATTATTTTTTTTAGAAAAATAAATTAGATATGAATATTGACCGTCTTTTGGTTCTGTTTAGTGTGTAGTTCGTTAACACGTGACTTTGTTATACGTCGAGCGAATAATGACAGGGGGCTCCTAAAGAAGAGACTTCTAAAGAATGGACTTCTTTCAGGACAGGGGGGCTCAAAATCCCAAATTCCATCGTTTACTATTTTTTATTAATTTTTTAAATTTTTCATAGTCTCCAAAAAATCTAAAAAATTTTGCATAGCCTTATTTTGGTTTTATTAGATTTTTAGTGGTGTTTTTATAATTTTTTGGATTAGTTTTGACTCTTTAACGGATTTTTACTAGCATTTTTAACCTTTTTTTAAAAATTAAAACAATTTTTTTTAATAACAAGTCGTATATACATAAGGGGGTGTATATACGACTTTGTAAAATACAAGTCGTATGTACCCCCACACCTACGTATATACGACTTGTATTTTACAAAGTCGTATATATGTAGGTGTGGGGGTATATACGACTTGTATTTTACAAAGTCGTATATACACCCCCCCTATGTATATACGACTTGTTTAAAAAAATTTCACATATATACGATTTGAATTTTTCAAAGTCGTATATATATGTAGGGTGAGGTATATACGATTTTTGGTCAAATTTTTTAGGGGTATTTTCGTCCAAAAAAGTCTTGTGGGGGTATATGGGAAGGTGGTGGGGTACCAAAAAAAAACCATTTGTCAATTGAGAATGAATTCAAACTAAAATATCATCCATCATACGTTTGTGCTTGAGACGGCCCACTACAACTTTCACTTTTGAATAACATATTGGGATTTTTTTTTGTACCCCCGCACTCTTTCTATCTACCCCCACAAGATTTTTTTAGACGAAAATACCCCTTTAAAATTTAACCCAAAATCGTATATACATCACCCTATGTATATACGAATTTTAAAAACTAGAGTCGTATATACCTAAAAATTACTTAAATACGAAAAGTTAAAATAAAAAACGTCGTATATACCTATTATGGGGGGTATATACGACTTTGTAATATACAAGTCGTATGTACCCCCCCACACATACGTATATACGACTTGTATTGTGATCAAAAAATATTCGATCTAACGGTTAAGATTTGACTTCCAATGTTAATCAACGGTGTAGATTGCACGGATAGTATCAACGGTTGATATTCATTCACGAATTCTATAAATACCCACCCCCACCCTCATTCTTTTCACACAAAAATTTCACTCTCAATTACATTTCTCACACATCGAGAATGCAGATTTGTCTAACACAACGGTCTGCTGAGAATAGGCTCTGTATACATTATGGGGGCAACATCACGATGAGAGAAGATAGGGTCTACTTTTGGAGTCTGAAGCCGGCGTTATGCCGAATCGACCGCGCCATGGGGTTTGATGGGTTGAAGGATAAAGTGTGGTCGAAAGTACAAGTGATTGGGGACGACCGCGACGTCACTAGTATCATTTATCGGAAACCCGATCGTGGAGATGATGGCTGCATTTCCTACTCGTCCATGTCTATCAAGACTGACGAGGACGTGGCGACCATGTTCGACATTCACGACAGGCTTATGGGGTATAAGCCTTTGGAGCTGTACGTGGAAACATAACGGAATGTGAATAAGATTTTACGTCGCCTGCGAGCACCGGATTATTAGGATTAGGGTTTAGTTTGTTATGTTTTATCTTTTATGTAACTTTCTTTTAGCAAACTCGTAAGAAATAGTAATCAACTGATATAAAATAAAAGAGTTCAAACATAAATACAGAAAGTACAGACATAAAATAAATGTACAGAAAAATGCCCTAGTCACCAAGCCCTAGCCTGTGCAACAACTGATGAAGCTCCGTGTACGTGGTGGTGCCCATACGGATATGTCCACGACGAAGCCCATTCCTAACCAAGTCTGCCATACTGTGCGCCCACTCCTCAAGTGGTGGTGGTGCTGCCTGTGCTGGTGGTGGTGCTGCTGCTGGTAAGAGCCTTGGAATCGACGCAGTCACGTACCACTGCAAGTAGCCTGGACCAACCTCACCCAACTCCTCAACAACAAGGGTAGTGGGCAGAACGTCATGCACTAAGGGCAAGTACTGCGCAATCTGCATGAGGAAGTGTGCATGGGCCGGACGACCAGTAAGAGGGGTACGTGGGATGACCTGCACAAACCCAAACTGTCGCAGGCACCTATCAGGCATGTAGGGAACTCTGATGTCTCCCCAGCTGATGAAGCCCCTGTACAGTGAAATCATCTCAAACTCTCTATCCCCCCGGAGCCCCTCAAAGGGTCGCCAACACACATCATCGGAGGTCAGCCCATCAAGTAGCTGCCTATAATCTAGAAGCTTCACGGCATCAGACTTCTTCTTCCTCCAGCGTCCACACAGCGGTCCCTCCGTCACACCACTCGGCCTCCTCTCAACCAAGGTAGGAAAATACCATAAAATCCAGGCCTGAAATCCAATAATAAATAACAACATGGTTAATTAAAAACAGTTTATCAAAAACTGGAAAAAATGAAAAAAACAATTTAAACTAAATACCTGCAGTAGGCTCGCGTACCCTCCTATTTGCTGGGAAGAGTCCACACAGGAGTAGTTCAGAGCATCATACGTGTAAGCTACTGCTGCTGCCCCCCATGCGTATCCTCCAACAACCTCTGCACTCAAGTCATCAAGCAGGAGCAGCCACTTAGCCTTAGCCTTGTCTCCAGTCTTGCATGTGAAGATGGAGTAACTCAGAAGCAGAAGTATATATGCCCTGACAGCAGCATCCATGTTCCCCCTCGCAATGGAATTATCTCGAACAAGTCCCTCCAGCCACTCATAACGGAAGTATGGACCAGTAGTCCTACCACACCCCATACGAGCCTCCTGAATACTCACTCCTAGCTAAGCGTGTGCCAGCTGGATGGCCTGTTTCGTGGTCACAGAAGTGGGTGGAGCTCTGAAATAATTTCCCTGGATGGGAAGATGAAGCAGGCAGGACACATCGTCAAGAGTAATCGTCACCTCACCAAATGGTAAGTGGAATGACGACGTCTCCGGGTGCCATCTCTCAACGAAGGCGGACAGCAGCTCATGGTCCACCGTGGAATGTCCGGTGGAGATAAGGGGGGATAACTTGGCACCTCTGACATGGCTGAACAACTGCTCGTTCTGGCAGTAAACAAATAGTCTGCGCTACTAACCTTGCCGCCATGGTTCCACGCTTTCACCACACGTCTATAAGTCTACATTAAAAAAAATTAACAAAATAAGACTACGTACAGGAAAAAATTAAACTAACTACACAATGTAAATAATTTCAACTTACCGGGTCTGCCAGTACACGAGAACAGACATGGCCCTCACAAGTAAAGAGAGGCTCATGCTGAGGCTGCTGGTGATGGTGCTGGTGATGGTGCTGCTGCTGATACTGCTGATGCTGATCCTGATACTGTTGCTGCTGATACTGGTGGTACTGAGACGTAGACTGGTCCTCAGACATAGCGTCGTCTGAGGACATAGACTGCTCATCGTCAGTCACATATGGGTGAGGCTGCTGGCCCTCCTCATACTCAAACTCAGGCGAAGGGACCCGGACCTCCTCCACCGGTCTGTCTCTCTCTGCGCGCCTACGCCTCGTAGACGCATGTCCCGCAATCCTGTGGCGGGTGCGTGTGGACGGAGCTGCCGACGCCGAAGACTCCCCTCGATGCCTATGTGACACTGTAAAAAAAAAACACACAATTTTTTTTAAAAAAAATAACACAAACTATAGGTCGTATATACCTATATATGAATTCCAATCGTATATAGGTATATACGAGTTTAATCGTATATATGTGAGGGAGTGGTATATACGACTTACTCTTTGAACAAAGTCATATATATGTTCCTGTGAGGTATATACGATGCACCCGAAAAACTCTAATCGTATATGTGTGTGTTTTATGTATATACGATTTCCTCTGTAAAAACTGGTGGTAAATCGTATGTAAGTGAAAAATGATAAGTGTTTTGTAATTTTAAAAAATTTTAAGGGTATTTTAGTCTTTTCGCAGGGGACGTGGGGGTATGAGGGAAGAGTGTGGGGTACAAAAAAAAACCCTAACATATTTGATGATGGTCAAGTAAATAAGTGGCTTTGATTGAAGTATTTGAAGAGGGTCGGGTGTAAACGTGTATTTGGTTGCAAAATAACTTCATAAACAAGTGGTGTTTGAATGAAATATTTGAAGACGATAAAGTAAATAAGTATATTTGGGTGCAAATGAACCGTATAAATAAATGGAATTTTATAAAAGATTGAAGTGCATAATTTTACAAGAACACTCTTAGCTACCAGAGAAACTAGCCTATATTTCTACAAGAGAAATACTAAGAGAGAAACTCTCTTTACAACTTTTTTCTTATTTTTCTCTATGTTCTACATGGCTTTAGTGAAACCTTATTTATAGCTGAGATTGTCTAGTATATAACTTCTTAGGTTCCTCCATCAATGCTTCGTATGATACCCTTCACATGACACCTTGCATGACACTACATGACACTTTCACCTTCACGTACACCTTTTACTTTTTCGTTTTTTAGTCCATTCTTACTTGCCAATTCTTGAACACTCTCTTCCATGCATGCAACATCAATCTTTCATGATGGCTTCAAAATCATCAGCATCATTTTCATTATTTGACAATTTTTCTTTCATGCATCTCTCACATGCATGATTGATGCTATACTTAATACTTGTGCATAGTTGTCGAAGGACAGCTGAACTTTACTTTGTTGCTGGTGTGTTAAATGTGTAGAAAGGGAGTTTGAAACTTGCCACTAGACTCAAATCTCTTTCTTTTGTTGGCTTCCCATTTGTCTTGTCTATAACTAAAATCTCTTAGTTTGTTGCTGGATTTTATATAGTGCTTTGATGCAACAGTTCTTTCTAACCCCTTGACATTGAGAAGAAAAGCTTGTTAACTGATCTGATATAGTCATAGTTAATTTTTGCTGATCAGTGCTGAACTCAGGATAAGCTGAATAGAACTTCAAATAAATAGTTATTTCTTTTGCAATATTTCTTTTGGGAATAAACCAATTTTTTCTTCAAGATTATTGCTTAAATAAAGACACTCTGTAAGTCCAAATTGGAACATATTAAATGTCAGAATTTGGGGAGTGCCTGAAATAATTACCCCTTTGAAGCCAAACAATTTCATGTTGACTAAATAAAAGCAACTAATCTTTTCTCTTTCAGTCCAATTTGCGAATCTTCTTAAATTAATTATATTTTTTGTGAAATGATTTGAAAATGATCCAATGAAATAGGAATATATCCTAAAACTTTCATTGAATTCTTTTCAACTAGATTGCTTTTTGCTATCTCTTAGAAATAGGAATTTATCCTAAAACTTTCATACGATGATTGATGAATGCCCAAATATGCAACATGGATCAAAAGATATGTTGCCAATAGGAAATCAATGTGCTTCACTTGAAATATTTTACCATAAATTTCAAAATTTCAAGCTAAAATATTTCAAATCCTCCAAAAATTACATTACCCTAAAAAAAAATACTCCATCAAAACACACAGTTAGGTTTTATCAAGTCGAAAGATTTCCCAAACTCTTCTCCCCAACCAATAAAGTTGCAATAGTATGTATGTACACACACTATTGATATTGGTTTCATTCATTACCTTTTATTTTAACTAGCCGCCTGACCCGTGCTACGCACGGGGTTGACTAAATTTTAGTTAGCAAAACTAAAGTAAAACCGGAAGGGGAAACCCTCTTTAATAAACCAATCATTCAAGACAACAGTTTTCTGTCCATTGCAGGAATCAAACTTGGGAGCACTAAGTCGACCACGTATCCCAAGGTAGCTTATGCTAGTGGACCAATGATGTTGGTTTGTAAAATATATAGTCAAATAATTGTGGATTGAAATTAAATTATAGCTATAAATTAAATAAGAAGATTATAAAATTTAAAAAGAATATTGACAAAAAACGTTGAAATTAAACATCCATAGATAATGGGAAGAAAATGTCTAAAGCTTTTAATAACATAATCCATATTTATCAAATGTAAATATAAAAACTCAGCCCATGATAAGAAAGAAAAGAAGACAACACAATTTAAAACTAAAACACGTGGGTATCATGCATGGCTGTATGAAAACTCATGATAAAATAGGAGCAGTTATATAAAGTTGAAAGAAGATGGTGGATGTTGTATTATAAATGTGGCTGAAGTTCCCGTTGAAAGAAGATAAAAATTTAAACACCAGTTAAAGTATGTTTTTAATACCGTTTGATGCAAAATGACAAAAATAAAGAAGACAACACAAATAGAAAGTGAAACACGTGGGTATCGTGCAGGTTAGATGAAAACCACCAATAAAATAGCACCACCTATAGAAAGTTGAAAGTAATGTTAGCTAGTAGCTTATACATAGTTGGTTGAAATATATGTGTATCACTCCCGTGCGATGCACGGGGTGAGCTAGTATCGATGGATGTAAATGTATTAAATCAACTCCTTTTTTTACCAAAAAAACATTAATATTGTGGGAAGATGACTATTAATTAGAAATAGTTTAGTAAATGTATTTATTTTTTCCATGAATCCAAGAAAATTAAATGCATAAAACTACTATTCTTAATATGTGTAAAGGTAATTATTTTTGCTTATAATCAAGTTCGGAAGAAGTACATCAATACATCGTGCAAGGTTAAATAAAAATCACCATTAAAATAAAAACACCTATACAAAATTGTAAGAAAATGTTGGGGAGTTCTATTGTAAATGAGACCGAAGTTCCCATGGAAAAAAGTTAGCTTTTAAATATAAATTAAATAACAATATTATAAAATTAAAAATAAACTTTAACAAAGACATTGGAATTGAAAATTCACAAATAATAAGAAGAAGAAAAAATATAAAAAGTTTTAATAATGTTATCTATATTTATCAGAAATATAAAAACCTAACCCATAATGAAAAAGAAAATAAGACAACACAAATAGAAAGTGAAACATGTATGTAGGTATCATAAAGAGTCTGATTTTAAACTAAACACCAAATGAAGTATGCTTCTAATACTCGCTGGTGCGAAATTATCAAAATAAAGAAGAAAACACCAATTTGAACATGTAAACATTTTTCTGGAACCTATTTTGTCACGAATGTTTTTTTGCTTTTTCATCAAACATGTTATTGAGGAACGAACTTCGCGTATTTGAACATCTAAAAAAAATTTGGGACCCTATAGTATCCCAAAATACATCGTCAGCATCACACTTTACGTATTTTATCACAAACTTATTATTATTTTTTACCAAACCGGTTATTTACAAAGATACTTCTGGTATTTGAAGACTTAAAAAGTTTTTATGAATCTTAAAGTACCCCAAAACATACTATTTAACATTTCACTTTAAGCATTTTGGTACAAAATGATTTTTTCACAATCAAGTACACTAAAGCACACTGTTTAGCATCTCACTTTACGTATTTTGTCACAAACTTATTATTCTTTTTAACCAAACAGTTTACTTACGAAGAAACTTCTGGTATTTGAAGAATTTTTTTTTTATTAATTCTAAAGTACCGCAAAACATACTGCTTAACATTTCACACGTATTTTGGTACAAAATATTTTTTTCCACCATAAGTACACCAAAACATGCTGTTTAGCATCTCACTTTACGTATTTTGTCACAAACTTATTATTATTTTTTACCAATCAGTTTACTTTCGAAGAAATTTTTGGTATTTGAAGAGTTAAATTTTTTTATGAATCCTAAAGTACCCTAAAACATACTGCTTAACATTTCACTTTACGCATTTTTGTACAAAATAATTTTTTTGCCCAAGTACACCAAAACACACTGTTTAGCATCTCGTTACATATTTTGTAATGAAATTAAATCTTTTTCTCACAAAATGGATTATTGAAGAATTTTTTTTTGCATATTTAAACATCTAAAATTTTTCGAGACTGTAAAATACCCCTTAAAATATAGAAAAGAAAAAATAAAAAATTTTAAAATATAAAAGTAGAAAAAAAAAACTGAAACCAAAATGGAAGAAGAAAAAAAATGAAGAAAAAAAGTAAAACTTTAAAATATAAAAGAAGAAAAAGGAAAAAGAGAAAAAATGGAAAAAAGGAAAAGAAGGAAAGAAAAAAAAAAGGTTTGGAGTTTGAAGTGGCATGACAAGCCACGTGTGTGTGTGTATATATATATAAGAGATAATTTCAGGACATAATTTAATTTATATTGACAGAAAGGGGGCTTGGTATAATTAACAATCAGGAGTTGCTGTTGTGAGACTAGACAACCTTAGGTTCGAGTCATAGAATCAACTAGCATATGCAAAGCAAAGTTAAACCTAGGCTTTCCTTTTTTGCTCCTTGTCACCCAAAATTCCCTTTATATGCTATTCCACATAGTTCCTGTAATTTGTAATAATTGAAGCACTGCTGGTAAAGCTTCCTTTATGAGAGATCAATTTTTTGCAAGCAATCTAATTAGTTACTTATTTCTTATGTTATATGTATACATTATTTATTTTACTCTGAAAACGTAAACAAATATCAGCTCAGCAGACATTTCAGTATACATTATTTAAATCATACAGAGCATACACATTATAAGAAGCAGGAATTAAAAATTTAATCAAAACACCCGCACAATTAAATTATATTAGAGTTTGACACCCAACCAACATAAAAATTTGACAGTGCTTGCACATTCCAGTTTATATTATGAACTGCACACTTAAGAATGCAAGAAGTGCATTTTTTAACTTTGTTTTAACTCTTAATTCTTATTCTAAATTTGTTTTAACTCTTAAGATAGTTAGTTAAAACAATGACTCTATTTTTGTCTTTTATACTTGAAAAATATGTATAGAGGGCATTTCAAATTTGAGCTAGGAGTGTATAGCTCTTTTATCATATTTTCCATTCTTTCACCAAAACAAGTCACTGGAAACAAATTTAGGACCGTGCCTTTTCTCAAGGAAATCGAATAGTCAATATTCCACTCACATGAATTTGTTTTCTTTGGTCACCCTCCTGCCATGAAGAAACAAACCACATGCACCTTTGCACCTCAACAACTGATCAAGCCAGCCAGTACACAGAAATAAATTGGAAACACAAAATCACACTCTATAAAGAGGGCCAGAGTAATACGAAGAAGGGAGGGAAAAAAGATAGAGAAATAAATTAGAGAGGAGATACAAAAAAGAGAGCGTAGTAGGAAGAAGCTTCCTCGATTTTCTCTCTCGCCGCAAGTCGCCGTTTGGTGCTCCACTTATACCGGACCTCGCTGCTCGTCGGCATTCTCTATCTCGTGCGTCCGCTGATCTCTCTTCCTTGTATTCTACTTTTACGGCGACAGAGTTCTTGGGATTTCATATCCCATTTCATCTCCATTTCCCGTTTCTTTTTTTAATTATTTTTTTCTTAGAGTATACATGTGCTTAGATCCAAACGGCCCATGGGCAAGACAGAGAGACCAAGACCAAAGATCCAAAATGCAACAGGTACAAACCGTTACACTACAAGCTGATTTTGTTTTAAAAACAAGCACATCTCATCTCATGGCAAAGCTTATGGAATTATTATTTAATTTTCAAAAAAAATAGTTTTTCATTTATCTACTTTTTTATTTGCTTTTTTTATTTTAGCTTATTGTTGTTGTTTATGTTGTAGTTTCTTTTTTAAATAGAGCCCTATATCACCCATCCTAAACACCCCATATTAATAAAAATCCCCTCTAGGTACCAAAATATTTAATCAAGGGGAGTTTGTAAAAAAATTGTGCATATGTCTAATTGCCTTTTTACTATCTGATTTTTCTTTTTTTTTGTTTCTTGTTTTTTTGACAAGTTTTATTTTGTTTCTTAATAATAGTCCTTTAGGGCTTCTGGAGCTCCACTTATTATTCGGTTTATGTTTTACTTTTTAAGTGTTGAAATTTTGTTTCTCCACTCATTTTACGATTTATATTTTAGGATATCTCGGGTTTTAAGGAGTATTTTGTATTATGTATTCGGTTTAGGCTTTGTTTCTTTACCTTTCTTTTTATCGGTAAAAAAACTCAACACTAAAGCTAATATTACCATAAGTACTTTATTTTAATTTTTTTTTGTTACAAACACTTGGTTTTAAATAGACTAGAACACTCCTAGCCCAGTGGTTCAGGCTCCTGCTGGGACGTGGTGGGGGTCGATCCGGTTTGCTCCCGGGTTCGATTCCCGCCTACGTCAAATAGGGTGTTGGCGTTGGAACACTGCGTGGATCGCCCGTGGGTGTTAGTTATTTACATAAATTACTAATACATATATCTTTTCATTTTTCCAGAAGTGACTTACTTTTTTAATTTTTTTGTAAAACTACAACATTACATATTTTTGTTTTTATTTGTAAATGATTGCACTCATTTTTTATCAAAACTATACAAATACAATTATTTTCTTTTTGTTTTTTTTCCGGATATGAGCGCCCTTATTTTTTTATAAAAAACACAAAAATGTCATTACATGTATTTGTCTTTTTCCCAAATGATTGCCCTCATTTGTTATCAAAGCTACAAAAATGTCATTGGTTGTTTTGTTATCTTTTTGCTGAAATGATTTCCATCATTTTTATCAGAATCACAAAAATGTCATTACTTTTTTTTTGTCTTTTAACGAAAATGTTTACCCTCACTTTGTTGTCAAAACTACAAAAATACCATTACAAACGTTTGTCTTTTTCCTGAAATGATTGCCCTAATTTTTTTTATCAAAACTACAAAAATGCTATTGCTTTTTTTTGTCTTTTACCGAATATTTTCGCCCTCATTTTGTTGTCAAAACTACCAAAATGCCATTACTTTTTTGACTTTTTATAACTACGTATTTATATACGTATAGCATAAAGTGGATTTTGTGTATGTTTTGACACTTCAGCTTTATATAATAGGGGATAAGTAGTTCTGATATATATAATTTGATTTTAAATAAAATAAAATCCACTGTCATGACTTTCTTTCATTTTCATTTCAAGAAGAAGTTATGAAAGTTGAGTTTAATAGTAATTAGATTGTGAATAATGTTTTATAAATAAGGGTAAAAATGGAATAAAAAATTAAAATTCATTTCATTCTGTTCTTTGTCCAACTGATAGAGTGGGAATTTTGTTCCGTTCTTTCATATAGTTCCCAAACAATGGAATGAGACTGTATTTTCGATCTGCTCTATTTCATTTTGCTCAATTTCGATTCGCTCACATTAGACTATCCAAACATCCCCTAGAGATCTCACGTCAAGAGGTTAGAAACAAGACACTTTAGCATAAAAATTACTAGATGGACTTAAATTACAGGGTATTTAAAGAAAAAATTAATTGCTGCGACAAAAACAAAAACTTGCTATATTTGCAAGAACCAAAATGATAAGTTTTTTTTGACCAAATGCTGGAACCAAAATGATATTTAAAAATTCAGTTATTTCTTCATTTTATACACTGATCATAAAGTTCATCGTTATTCTCAAATTAGCTTTTCTATCAAAATATTCTAGGATTCATGATGAATTTGGTGAAATTTAGTGAAATTTTGATAACTTATAAGTTCTATTCTTGTATTTCCCTCGTATGAAGTTTCTATTTTGATAAATTTTGATAAATTTATAAGTTCTCTTATAGATTAATTAGCGAGACTCCAACACTTATTCTTGGATTAGTATTACTAGTTTGATAAAAAAAGGAATCATCTATATTGTCTTATATTTATAAACCTTGTGTTATGTTTAGCTCTATTGCTCGTTTTGACAAAGTCCAACACACTCTGACGGCTGTGATTTCCTCGATTAAACAATATTTAAAGAAGGTAATATAAATATATATATATATATATATATATATATATATATATATATATATATATATATATATAGTGGGGATCAAGTTACTCCAAGAGTAACTTTTGTAGAGTTACTCCACTTAATATCTCTTTGCAGACATTAAATTTTATCAATCCAACCGTTGAATAGTTTCATATTATGTTGATGATCATACATACCAAAAATTATTGGAATTGAATATCCGTAGCTATAGAATCTTATAGTCTCTATTTTACTTGTATTTTTAAAACGATAATATTTGTTGAATTGAACTTATATGATCAACTATCAAACATTTTTAAAATTTTATAAAAATTTGCATATTTGATCTACACATTTAGAGCTATTAATTTGACGGTTGGATCGGTGAAATTTTAAGTACGCGAAGAGATAATAAGTGGAGTAACTCTTACATAAGTTACTCTTAGATTAACTTGATCCCCCCATATATATATATATATATATATATATATATATATTACTATTATAATTTTCTGATTTACTTCTTTTTATTTGACGAACTAATTACTTTTATTTGATGGATGTTGCCTATTTTTTATTTAAATTTGTAAATTTACTCCGGCTAACATGGTCTAGAAAACCATCTCATTGTATAAATTTTGTGTTCGTTGCTTGAAGCAGCCATTTTCTCATGCCAGGTTTATGGCTTTCCCGAGCAAATATCTGCCAGCCTCATCGATGATTTTCCAATTTCGGTTTCGAATATCATCCCACTTCAGGGGAGAAACAAATCGGGAGATGGAATCTTGCAGGCTCACTTTGATGGCTTTTGGACGAAAAAGGAAACCATGTTTAATATTAGTAACATGGTAGCACGCTGAAAAAGCTACAAAAAACACTATGAGTTCTTCGATAGATTAAAAAAAACAGATTACAAATATGTAAATAAGAGGTTTTCCAGAAACATGAACATTTCAACGAGATTATTATTTCATGATAACATAGGACTATGAACAAAAAAAGAAAAAGATGATAGAGAGAGAAAACTAACCTTGAAAAGTCTACCAAGAGAGAATAATAAGGTTGGAAAATCCCAAGGTTTAGGTGGGACTGTTTTTTAGGTGTAGTATTAATATATCGTACTAGAAAATCCCACAAAATCTATTTGTTTTTGAATACCAATGAATTCTTTTTGAGCTGTAAAAAATCTCAAACGAATACCAGCAAATTTTATGAGACTTTTTAAAAATTCTTTAAAATCTTGATTGAATATCATCCCCCCCCCCCTTACCCCCCCGTTTAAATTTTCAGACATTTAGTCTCCGTTGGACATTTGGACTTCAATTTATTTGGTGTGGCACTGTTTTGCTCGCGCCGTCTATCTATATCATTTACGCACTGCCAAAATACCAATCTTACTGTTTTTCCAAAACAATTTGAGGATATTTATGTAATTTCATTTTTCAAACTTTTTCACTTTTTCACTCTCTTTCACATACTATTTCAAAAAAATTCAAACTTTTTCACTCACACATTTTTCATACCTTTTCTCTTTTTCACTCTCTCTGACATTCCTTTTCAAACCTTTTCACTCTCTCATCATCTTTATTCCTCTAACTCTCTCATTTCTCTATTTTTCCCTTTTACTATTTTAAAAGTTTTCAAATTTTGACAAATTTTCAATATTCTATTTTTTTCTCTATCAATAAGTTTTTTTAAGTCTCAATGGGAAACATTAAAATTTGGAAAATTTGAAACTTTAACACATTTTTATTTTTAAGTTTCTACGGGAAATCTACTATCTACCAAAAATCAATATTATCATTTTCTTCAACTAAACAATTAGAGCATATTTAGGCGATTTCGGTTTTTCACACATACTTTTTCGAACTTTTTCACTCTCTCCTCTTTCTTCCTCTAACTCTATCTCAATTTTCTATTTTCTATTTTCCACAATATATTTACATATCTTTTTCATTTTCCTCTTTACTATTTAACAAGTTTTCAAATTTTAATTTTTTTGGTATTCTATTTTTTTCTCTATCAATAAAATGTAATTGTATTAAAATGTAAATGTAATTGTATTAAAATGTCCTTGCTGCCACTTTAATCAACACCAGAAAAAAGTTACTGAGTACAGTAAAATGGAAAAAAGCAATGGTATTTTTATCTCTATTTTTTTCCCTTCCAAATTGTATATCACCAATAATTAAAGTCCACTTGTCACACGGATCTAAAATCGTTCTCTCGCTCTCTATCACACAGTGTCGTTGTCGGAAACATCGGTTAACAGATATAAAACTTGGAAATGGCCCTTCATACCTCCATTGTTTTTTACCGTGTTTTTGTTGCGCAGTTTCCGACTTTGTCAGTGTAAACCCGGCTTTTCCGGTCCGCGTGGTTCTCCCCTCCCAACAGAGTTTTTACCACACCCAAGAGTCGAACCCGAAACCTTGAAGTGGGATCTGAGCCCAGTTACTACTTGTACCAACCCTTATTGGTATCATACCTCCATTGTTGATAAAAGGTACAATAATACATATTTTAATTAATGGTTGTTGATTAATCATATTAAAAGATGTGAAGAACAAAATCTGGGAATATTTATGTTGCAGTGAGTAAAAATGCCTAAGGAAGAAGGGAAATTGTTACGGTTTGAGGATGTAACCATGTAATGCGAAGAAGAGAATAGGGGGCAGAGAAGAAGATGATGTTAGAAGATGAGAATGAAGGTGTGAAGAAGAAGATGAAATTCTGAATTTAGGGCTACCTCTATTTTAATTTGTGATGTGGCATCTTAATTGACATGGCGACCATGTGTGATGCCTAATCAGAAGCCACGTGAGCAAAGCAGTGCCACGTCAATTAAATTGAAGGTCAAATATCCAACGAGACTAAATGTCTGAAAATTTTAAAATAGAAGGATATTTGAGTTTTAAAGTAGGAGGACCGGATGTCTAAATATTTGAAAATAGGATGACTAAAAGTATATAATTTAGCCTATATAATACACCATCCTTGAACATGTGATGAAACAGAATATCAAACTAATCCCTTCCGTTTGAGTGCTAGAGTTGAACTAGTTTAAGACTAAAATTTTTAAGATGACGTCATTGTTGGTGGATGATTGGGTAAAAGTACTTAGCATTATGAGTGCAGGACAAATTTATG
This sequence comes from Astragalus glycyphyllos, assembly GCA_963573325.1. Classification (NCBI taxonomy): domain Eukaryota; kingdom Viridiplantae; phylum Streptophyta; class Magnoliopsida; order Fabales; family Fabaceae; genus Astragalus; species Astragalus glycyphyllos. The sequence goes on along the minus strand of OY754307.1, from coordinate 83,359,510 downwards.
TTGAAGAGCTGCCCATAACAATGTTGAAAAACCAGTGCCCGTCAAGCTCTTATCATGTTCTTAGTTTTACCAGAGGGCCAAACTAATACAACAAATGACAAATCCACGTGTGTTACAAAATCTTCTTGCAATGTGTATTGTTAGGTTTACATTGACCGAGTATCGAACTCAACAAGTTCCCTTCGCCTTCTTCCTTCCCTAACCCTATCAAGCCATAGGAATCGTGTGCCTCTTTTTCTCAATCTCTATTTTATTAGTTCGCCTCTTATTTTCTATTCTCTACCTTTATCTATTGGAGAAATTTGGGTATAATTGTGATGAGAATAAAAAGGACCATAAAACAAACAGGGTAATGGAAAAAGGGCGTCTGGTGTGGAGGGAGGATATATTCTATGTGGAAGAGGCAATGATGCCTCGTACACGAGATGGCTTTTCACCGGAGTCTCCTTTTAGGGTTGGCAACTATGGAAGTGACGTTCATATGGTTTCCTTGGGAAAATTGAGGACAAGTGAGGGGTCAATTTGCAAATTTAATATTGGTATACTTTCCATTGAAAACATTTTTGGTAATATATTAGAATACATTGAGATGCAAAGTAGTGAAATTCTGATCATGAATATCACCTGGACAGTTGAATTTCTATATTCATACATATAGTGATACAAGTCTACCAATATTTATAAACAAAACTCCATCCTCTGAAAATAATAGGAGAAAAATAACCAGCTTGACGTCAAAATGAAACACAAGGCCTTTAAACACTTCCTCAAACTTCCCCTTTAATTTTGGTTTCATATACCTGAGGTTGCTGCAAAAAACAAACAATTATATCACAATGTTGTTTAAAGGAAAAATGCGTGGAGCAAAAGTTAAGCCATGTCATTTGATCATCAATTTTCGCACACAAAATAGCATTTGAATTAACAAAGTGATTTTGCATAAGAAAGGAACAAGCAATCAAGCGCCAATCTTGTAGTAACATGACGCAAATACGTGCAGATTACTGCTAATGAAAAGCATCTCATTCTAGCATGATTTACTTCCTAGTTTTTATGCTATCGACCTCATCTTGTTGCCTTCGGTGCCATTTAAAAAGCAGTGAAGGTAAAATTTACTGTTATCTATTAGCAACATGGATGTCAATCTTGTAACTTTGATTGATGAATGCACACAAAAATGCACCCTTAAAAATTTACTGTTATCTATTAGCAATATGGATCAGAAGATAATGTAAAATCAAAGTGCTTCACTTGGAAGGCTTGGGGTGTGTTTGGATGAAGTATTTTTTGGGGGGTATTGAAATATTTTTGCCTTAAAATTTTAAGCTAAAATATTTCAACTCCCTCAAAAATTACATTACCCTTAAAAAATACTCCATCCAAACATCCCCTTAGGTTTTGTATCAGGTCTAAAGAATTCCCCAACTCTTCAAGAGAAACCTTAATAAGCCAATCAAGCATTGTGTTCTATTTTTTCTTTTGGTGTTCAATTTTTTAAATTTGCAATAATATGTATGTACATTGTACACACTATTGATTTTGATATTGGTTTCATTCATTACCTTTTATTTTAATAATTTGATCACATATTTTAATTTATGTTAACAGAAAGGGAGCTTGGCGTAACTAACAATCAGGAGTTGTTGCTGTGCGACTAGACAACCATAGGTTCGAGTCATAGAATCAAGTAGCAAATGCAATGCAAAGTAAAACCTAGGCTTACCATGTAAACAGCTGTAATTAATCTGCGCGCAAACCACCTCAAGTGCATTGCACGTTGAGCAGCACTTGCTGCTTCCACCGTTTCAAACCGCAGATACACAAAACCTGCACTTTTTCTGTATACAGAATGAATCAATTAAAAAGAATAGCAAGTACAAACAAAGTGATTACAATATGAATCAATTAATTAAAAAGAACAGAAGTACACACAAAGTGAAAACCGAAATAAATATAAATATATATAAATAAAAGGAATGAAGTATGCATGGATGAGTGCTACAACTTCATAAACTTACTTGTCAACGTAGATATGCTTCACCCGTCCATATTTTGAACACTCTTCTTCCACATCCTCTTTGATGTCTAGATCGAAATCCGGTTCTGTCTGCATATTGTAATATCTGATATTAGTACTTCCAATAAATGAATGACTATGTTGAGTAACTGTGTTCAATCAGTCAATCCTGACCTCAGTGGTGGGATCAAACATATTCTTCAACAGTAAACACTCGCTGGGGGTTCCAACAGGTTCGACCACTTGGGTGGGCATAATTTGCGTTGGGAGAACAGGTGCTGGTATTAATCCCGGATTACCAATAGGCAAGCTGGCAGCTTGTTGAGCAGTAGCCGACCCATTCATAATGGGTAAACCAATGCTGCAGTTTTTTGGAAACAGTTAAGATAATGGAAAAATATAAAGAGCAAAAGAATAAAGTTGTAAGACAAACCTTGCAGCAATTCCAGAGCGATCTAGCTTCTGCATAAGCAAGGCTCTTGATTGGGCATTTAAAGACTGTATAGAAAAGTTATTAAAAAAACAGAACAAATGAGCAACAAACACACAACTAGGAAGAGAACACATGAAGGAAAGGAGACCATAGTAGTTCCTTAATTACAACCACTCTTCCCAATGTAGGGGAAAAATGAAGTATAGTGAATCTAGAATAAATGAACACAATAAGACATCTAACATCTTCAATCATGTGATGCTTTCTCAGAATATATCTACTCAATAACCCTATCAAATAGTGATGGTTGATAAATTAAAATTGAAAATTTGAAATAAACCAAACTCACTGTCAATCAACCCACATAAGCTGAATAAATAACCATCCACCTATAAAATTATTGAATGGTAAGATACAGATTTCAATGACACACTATCCTGCGGAAACTAATTTTGAAGTTTCATAAAAGTGCAGACTTACCAGTCCACCTTCATCGTCGTCAAAGTCTGCAGATTTTGTGGTTGTATCTTGGCTTCCAACATGATCTGCTACAGATGAAACCTGTGTTTGATAAACAACATAGATTAAAAACATAGGGACAAGAAAAGAAAAGAAAAACAGATCCAAAAAAGCACAATAAAATAAAACAAATAAACATGCAACCTTGATAGTCCTGCCAGCAATTTCCAATTTTCCATTCAAACTCTGAGCAGCTTTGGCGTGCTCAAGATGGGTAAACTGTCCAGGAATTTATATAAAAAGGTAAGTAACAGTATTGCCATTGGAAACAACCCTAGTAAAGTGTTATTAACAAACCTGAACAAACCCAAAACCCTTGCAATGTCCCGTTTCCAGGTCAAGAGGCAGTTGCACAATCTCCACAGGACCAAATGGCTCAAAAATCTAAAAGAAAAAAACGTCAGAAGTTGACAAATAAAAAATTATAAAATCAGTATTCTAATTACCCCGGTCCTTTTTTAAGAAACAAAACTGTAATCCATTCGGAGGTAGCTTTTATTTTAATTAATACATAAAGATATAATTGTTTTCAAAAATACCCCAACTCTTGCATGAAATAGGTTTATCTTTAGCATGAATGTCCCTATAAATAAGGGTATAAATGAGAATCCATCATTTAACGCATTCAAAATTTTATGCACGTTTTTTATAATTTGGATCAAAAAATGGACCCTTTTGTTTCTTATAAAAGGACCGGAGGTTGAAATCTGACAAAAGACAAGATGCACTAGACCAATTTAGAGGAAACTATTTGATGTTTTTAAGGGTATTTTTTATTAAATTATTGGTAATATTTGTCATTCATATTCCTAATGAATAATGATGGATGACAGATACAAAAATTCAGGTAAAATATATTCTGCTTAGCAAAAACAAAATACCTCTCTCAACTGACTCTCAGTCATATTGAAGTGAAGGTTCCCCACATACAGTTTTCTGTCCACAGCTCCATATGGTCCAGTTACACCAACAGCCCCACTAGTAGCATTAGATTGAACTAGGTTCTTTTCAGCCTCAGAAGGTTTGACCATTACAGGTTGTCCAAGAAGAAGTTGGCCAGAGAGAGCAATTGCCATTGGCACTGACATTGCATCATAAAATTCAATATACCTGCAACCTCATCAAGAACTTGTATCAGCTTTTCAACACTACAAAGCACAAACAATTGCAAACAAAACTTACAAAGCATAGCAAAGAGATGTAAGGATACAAAAACTCTCAGTGCAGACAGCTCAAGCTGAGAGTATCTTTAGTTTTGTTGTATCTGACTCATGTAAAGAAAACGTTAGCCTGAGATAAATAGAAATACAAACTAAAGCATATATTTCAATCAGGAAAGAATAAGAGAAGGCCATATTTGAAAGAGGGACCATCAAGATTGTAGGATTAGATAACCAGCAACTCATCCTCCATTTATGTATGTGAGTAAAATTCAATTTCTAGGAAAAGGAATCCAAAGTTAAAGCTGTAACTAAGTACCGAGACTCACTTGGCCAAACAAATTCTAAGAGCCAACAAGACAAACCCTACATGCATCCCATCCCCCTGGCTACCCCACCCACGAAAAGGAGAAACAAGAATGCAGAAGAAAAGTTCCTCAATATCATTCTTATCAAGATATACCGCATAACCAGTTTAATTGATATAAACTGAAAAGGCTCAACAAGAAAAAAATCCTCACTGTGTGTGTATGGAAAACATAGAGGAAGAAAATTTGGAAAGGACCAAAAGAAAACCAGGATTATGTCATCTACCTTGAGTACGCAGCATGAATTGATTAAACATGGGTGCAAGGTAATCCCATCATCCCTCATCATAATCGCATTGCTAGTCCATTTAAGAATACAGTTAAACATGATTCTTGAAAGTTGATATCCCAATACCACAAATAGTTCATGCATATGAAGAAAAAACAATCTTACAATAAAGAACATACCCAACTCCTTTAGATCGCCTCGAGTTCCTATCCATGATCAGACGAACATCTCTAACCTGAAAATAAGGAAAAAAAAAAAAAGAGCCGGGGGTTTATCACATGATAGAGGAAGCCAAAATACAGGACATTCACACAAAGCCTCCAGCCAACTACATCCATGGGTTGAAAATATTCATATAAGTATAACTCTTAATTCATTCAACTCACAAAAATATGTAAAATGTTGAGCAGAATACAGTTGACGGACAACTTAATACTGAAGCAGGCACAGAATATAGATTGTGATCACACTCAATTGCAGACTATACAGAGCCTAATATCTAACATTTTTTTTGGTGAACCTAAATCCAGCGCCTTAGACCACTAATCCAACCTAACATATGTATATATAGGATCATACCCTAACATATGTATATACAGTATACATCAAGGTAGTCAAGTTCGTAATCCTACTTAGGAACGGTGAGGGGTCATAGGTTCGTAAAGCACAGGTTTGTAGATAAAACTTAAGATCCTTTCAAATTGTCTTACTAGGGTGTGTGTGTGTATTCAAACATATGTATAGAGATAAAAATCATAAATCAGTGAAAAAATTTCAAAAACACCACAAATACTTAATAACTTCAACACACAATTTAAAAATGATAATAATTTCAGTAGATATGTATTACTGACCAAAAACAAAAATGATTACTTGTAAGAAAATGATTTAATCAAAATCAGGAAAAAAACTTGGAACCTTTTTTTGTGTGCGTGTGCACATGTACGCACACAAAAAAGGTTCCAATTGGAACATCAACCCTCTCCAATGTCTAAAATAAGCAAGAAAAAATCAATGTAAGAATTACTAAAAATCTATGTAGTTAATAGCGTAGTGTAGCATAGCGGCCGACCCCCAAAACACTATTGCGGTGTAGCGGGTAGCAGTATGACAGCTACACCGAAGTCCAAACATTTGTACAATACATTTTACGTATAAAGGCTAAACAATACAAGAATACTCAAAACTTAAGACATTTTCCGAAGTAATGAGAGCATTGAGATGTTGAGAAAACAGAGAAGAAGAGTCTGTAAAAACAGAGGAAGAAGAAGCTATTGCTTCTGTTGAAATAGAGGCACCAGTTTTTGCTTTTGCTGTTGTCGTTTTTTACTGAGGCGCTAGAAGGGAGATGGTGAACTGTGGGAGATGGAAGGGAAGAGGGGTGTGCTTTATTGCTGTTACTTGAGTTTCCATTTGCTTTTCAGATCCAGTGGAGTAGAAGGAAGAAGAAGAGTTTTGCCCAAAAAAAAAAGAAGGAAGGAGAGTCTTTGGGTTAAAATAAATTAACACAGTGAAAAAGGCACAAAAGGATTTAAAATAGCTATAAACGGTTAAAAAACGGGGTATTATTGACTTTTCTTCTTTTAAATAGAGGGTAATTTAAACATTTTGCAGAGAGTTTACTGTTTCTAATTCTTCTCCGCGTGGAATCCGCCTTCAATGCACTTCGTATCCACTGCGACTCTGCGATCTGCTCCGCAACTGTGCTGCTACTAGTGCAACCCTAATCAGTGCTGCCACAGCATATTGCGTGACGCTGGACCCCAGGACACCATGCCGCTATAGCGGCTGCAACGGCCGCAATTAACTACAGAGCTAAAAACTAAGCAAAAATTAAAATCAACTGGACCCCGCGACATCATGCCGCTATAGCGGCTGCAATTAACTACAGAGCTAAAAACTAAGCAAAAATTAAATAAACTGACCTTGCGATTCCAATGGCAAAAGAAGTCATCTATAATTTGTAAAATAGTAAAAGTATATATCATCATAAAAAAATTGCACCATACTACACATAAAATTAAGACCAACTGACCTTGCCAGCTTTTGTAAAGAATTCATAAACATCCCTCTCGGTTGCTTTTAAGGGCATCTGTGATCATCACAAGGCACATTGGCATTAATCAGAACAAGACATCAAATACCCAAACATATCAGATCCCGCAATGCAAAACAAAAACATAACTGGTCAACTAACTAACCTGATAGGCAAAAACAGTTCGCTGATCCCTTTCTGGATCTGCCTCAGGCTCCACAGCCTCTTTCTTTTCCCTAAATCTCCTGCTATTCAAATTAAAGTTCAGCAATTAGAAAATATGCATAGAAAAGTTCATCAAGTTTTAGCCTGATGTTCAGACTGTATGATGCGTAACATTTATAGTCGTGTACAATGTACAGTAATGAGGTTATGAACTGAGAGTAATATTGGTATTCTGTGTAACACATTTTAATCTGAGTCAGCTAATGTAATGAAAACATATTCATAATTATAGGACAAATTCTGTTTCAACTTTCTCTCGTTTTCTCCATTTCAGCTATCTCTCATTTTCTCTGATTGTCTCACTCAAGCAATTTCAAACAAGTATAAACCCAAACCGACATCACCAATATTAGAATTCAAGACAGTAACCTAGAGAGGGGTAATGTCTCAAACCTTTAAGCCATTATTTCAGAGTATCCAAAGTAAGATTGAGTCCTATAAATTCCATATTCACCTGCGCCTCTGCTTAGGAATTTTGCTTTATTTTATTAACATAAATTAGACACAATTATTGTCAGTGTCCTAACATTTAACAGACAATACATCTTCCTAGGTGGTTATGAAACTTAATAATTATCCCAGAACTCGTCAAAATAAAAAAAACTCATCCCAGAAGGATAAATCCCATACTTGCACTAGTGACGACTTTCTACATTTATCTCCAGAAAAACTGGCAGGCAAACACCTCACTCAGATTATGTAAACAATAACTCAACTGAATAAAATTGATATTCAAAAAACAATTAAAATCTCTTTTCAGCTCATGAAAAAATTGTGGGTACTTCCTTTAAACAAATAGAGCTTTCAGTTCTCTATACCACCCCTCCTTTCAAAAGGAAATTGGGTTACATAAATCACCAAGGAGGTGCAAGCAATATAAACAAAACAAATGAAGGTAAGCACACCACCATGGACAGCATTGTAGTTAAAATAACAAGAGAGTTTCAGATTATGCTCAACTAGTACTAGTAGCCAAGCAGCAAAAGAAACCGGGATAAGCAAAGAAAAATTTTATAGCATGAAAAACTCAATCCAATGGAGATACACTTCAAAGGAACCATAAATTTTAGTTACTACAAAGCTGATAAATAACAAAACTGTTCTATTAGCAATCAAAATTGACAATTTTCAGGACATGTTAACGACCAAGCCTAAGCTAACAACACATGTGAGAGAAGCCCATAACTCGGGCCAATAATGCAAACATCTGGTATGACTACCCATAATCGTAGCAAGAGGTGAAAACACGGAGTTTACAAGCAAGAAGGAAAATTAAGTTGATTCGTTACCTGCTATCTCTCATTTCGAAATCTCGTTCTCTTTCTCTACTTCGCTCAGAACGACTCCTGCTCCTCCGGGACCTCTCTATCTCCTCCCGTTCTCTCTCCCTTCTTTCTCTCTCTTTTTCCCTATCCCGTTCCTTCTCCCTTTCTCTCTTTTCCCTCTCTTTATCCTTGTCTCTCCTATCTTTCTCTCTGTCCCTGTCTCTGCTACTCCTCTCCCTATCCCTCTCCCTGTCCCTGCTACTCCTCTCCCTGTCTCTGTCTCTTTCCCTGTCTCTGCTACTCCTCTCCCTGTCTCTTTCTCTGTCTCTGTCTCTGCTACTCCTCTCACCGTCTCTGTCTCTGCTACTCCTCTCAACGTCTCTGTCTCTGTCCCTGCCACTCCTATGACGCTCCTTATCGCGGTCGTCGCGATCTTTATCCTTCTTGGAGCCATGCTCGTCTTCACCCCTGGACCTCTTGCTCCTCTTCCCTTCAGCTCCCTCGTCGATCTCTTCGCGCTTCCTGTAGCTCCTTTCAGTCCGGTCGCTGCTTTCCTTATTCTTCTTCGAAGAGTCTTTGTCTTCTTGCTCCTCCACTGTCTTCTCCAAGTATTCGTACTCGTCGAAGTCCATTGCTGCTTCTTATCTCAATCTATCTCTCTGAGATTGGGATTTCAGAATTCTCAATTTCTAGGGTTTTGGGGTTTTCTCCTCGGGCTCAGATAGGTAGATAGGAAAGAGGGGAAATGAAATCAAGAAAAGGATTTTCTCCTCTATAAGCTTTTTTTTTTTGACAAACTTCTATAAGCTTAAGTATTGCTAAATAATAATATTAATTATGATTATTATTTGAAACATTATCTAAAAATTAATATGAATTAATATTATTATTATTATTATTATTTGAAACATTATTTAAAAGTTAATATGAATTAATATTCATATAAAAGTTAATTGAATTAATATTCATATAAAAATAATTTTAATAAGTGTTGTCAATGAAAAATTTGGTACTTCTGCAAGTATAATAACAACAATAAACAATGCTTTTTTTTGACAGCATAAACAATGCTTAATTACTCATGATTCTTACAAAAAATATTAATTAGTGATTGAGATAACAATTAAAACTTAAGAAGTTATATCAAGAAATGTGTTTTACTTTATTAAAGGTAATTGTTTGACAAAAATGTAATATTGGTTTTTTAAATTAATTGTAATTATGCAAAAAACCTCACTTTAGAATGTTTTTGGAGTTAGGGGTGCGGTCCCTCCACGAAACCCTCCCTTCTTGACATGTAGGGGATTCCTCATCTTGACATCTTTCATTGTATAGACTAAAATATTCCTTATATTCCCTACGCTTGAATACTTGATTATATCTTTTGCTACTCAAAAATAATCTAAGTACTAAAAGTGAGTTTACTTTTTGGAATATATTTTTTAATAATGCAATTTAAAATTTTGTTGAATAAAAAAAATGGTGAAGCCCTCAAGAGTCCAAGACTTACGCACCTGAACTTTTTTCCATAGAAAAAAAAAAGCATCTAAAGAAGTATTTGTTGCGCCAAAACTCAAAAATAATGCTGTAAATGCAAAAAAAATGGAAACATATTGACAACCATAAACAGTCTCTCGATGTTCTTCATTCACTTCACCTATTTTATTTTGACTGTTATAAAAAAATTCTAATTTGGTAACACGGTCCTAACACTTGAACATGTATTCATAATTCGTTGGAGTCTCTGATTCAGGTGGAAATTGATGAGAAGTAGACCTAAACGAAGGGGATGCAAATATGATAATAACTACAATATTACAAGGTACTTTTACTCTCTCTGTCTCCCGAACATGGACAGAAACTATAGATAGTAAACAACAATTTTCGTATACAAATTCCAAACCAAGGTGGTTCAGAGTACAATTCTCATCACTAAGTGGCCATCCATGATATAATGGACAGCAACTACAAGACATGTTTAAGCCGCAGGTTCATTCCTTTATCCAATTCTGTTCAAAGATATTCTCTCGTTCGGTCGAGCAACCCTTTCCATGGGAGATATCAACTGTGGCATAGTCATTCCCCCAGAAACAATGATTTCTGCATCAGCATCACACAAAATGTTACACCGTGAATTAAAAAGATGTTATGTAAATCAAAGTTTAAGAATATCTACATCCAAAAAGCTGTCAAATGCAAAGTTCACTTTTGTGTTCGATGACATAAAAAGAACATCATATTCCAATATCATTTGTGTTATTTGATTAACCAATTTGGGACAACTTTTTCGACAACTGTTAAATGATTAACGTAGATTACACACAGGATTAATAAAAGTTGTATTTGATTAAGGAATATGTCAGTTGCTTATTTCATTAATCATCTACTGAACTTCATTAACCATAATTCTGAGCTTTTGATTAACCACACATCCCATATATTCAACATGTCAAAATACATGTACAATTAAACATGCTGAAGTTATGGTTAATTACATTTATTAACCACGTGAGTGAACAACGTTAACAATTTAAATAGTTGTGGAAACAGTTGTCCCATGTTGATTGTTAAAAAAAAGAATTTCTGTGCTGTCAACAAAAAAAACATTTATGTTGGTCAAAAATAAAAAAACATTTATGTAACAATTTCTTCTCCAAAGACGTCCTTGAATTGAAGAGGCATAACAAACACACACACACACAATATTCTTTCCACTTAATCAAGGAAAAGAGAACCTACCTATGCCTTCTCGAATGGAAAGATTTGGTCTTATTATATCTTTCGAGTTAACCAAAAATATATCGCCAATATACAGATGATTCGTAGGGACAAAAACACTACAGAGCTCTTCATCTTCATTTTCTTTCTGGGATGGAAGAAAACAGATAAATTAACGGTTATATATATACAACAAAACATAGAAATTAGTAATTTCCTAAGAAAACAACACAAAATTCATAGGAGGATATACAAGACATAGAAATGAGATTATGACGAAGCACCTTTCGGATGAAAATGAGATAAATGCAAACCCCTAATTTTTGACAGTAAATTAACTCCAGAAACAATAGGACAAAACACTATTAAATATGTATATACTGGATAAAGTCAAGACAAAACACATTAAACTTGTATGGCTGCTGCAAATCTCAAATGCAAACACGTTAGATTTATATGCTGCAGCAAATCTCACAGGTGCGCACACACATGTAAATGCATGGGAATGTATATACACACTAGTGTTTTGGTCTGTGTAGGAAGTATGAATATTATTTAGTACGTAAGCATATTCTTTGCTACTTTGAGATTATTCAACATTGATCTAAAGATGGTGAATTTCTTTTTATGATGGATCATATCTCCATATAATGATATCAATACGAGTGTGTTTGCCAACACCAGTTAAGAAGCATCATCATCTTTCCTTCTACTTTTGAAGCGTGTTTTTGAGGTCACCAAAGCACTAACAAGTTTTATTGATGGCCCGCGATTTTACATTGCAAAGGCTTTGTGAGATTCTATTGCACAAAAAAAAGCATTTATCCAAATCTTTCAGAGCTCGCTGTAGCTCATGAGAAGAATTTGTTCGTTACACCTACATTGACAATATCCACTGAATCCATACCCACAAGCTACGGTAAAAGAGACAGATGACCAAGAGAAGGTAAGTGAAAAGCAGAAGCAGAATTATGATGGTGCACAAAATGGCACACGATCAGGTATACTACAAGGATGTTGTAGTAATGGCTGAGGCTGATACAGGTAATGATATGATCATAGATATGGAAGCTTGTGAAGAGGTTAAAACATTAGAAAACAATTCTGAGCCAACTGACAATAATGCACCAAATGATAATAATGCACGAGATTAATGGTTATTGTCCATCTTTAAATCCATTATCTGATAGCACAGACTCAGTTTTTTCTCCCACTGAGCTCCAAATTCTGAAGAGAACGGGTATCATGGTAGTTCCATTCTGCTTTAACAATAAGTCCCTCAATGCTAAAAATACACATGCTGGAGTGTTTGGGGTTTGTTTAAATAAAGAGGGAATATCATTGTTCCACCATTCATTAATAACCTTACATTACTAGTTTTGTAATTATGTATCTTATTTCAAATTTCTTTTTATTTTATATGAAAGAAAATATTCAAAAGTTTAAATTATTTTGACTTTTGACTCGTGTGATTCAAGTTGCAGAGTTGTTAGCAAGCTTGAACGAGTCGAGTTGGAGTTTAAAAAATATTCACATCGAACTCGAGTCGAGTTTCAAGCTGAACCAAATCTTGTCGAGTCGAGCCGAACAAAGTTCTACTCATTTCCAGCCCTAAATCCAAGATACCTAAACCATGAGACTATTGGTATACTTTGTTTTCAACTTTCACATCTAAGCTAAAATCTGTGTGCCTCTTGCTAGCTAAACCTGCATTCTACATCTCCATTTTACTTCTACTTAAACGAAAGTCATGTGCTATGTTAATGAAGTTTACTTGTTATCAAATTTTAAAAAGGGAACCCTAAAACGTTGTTAAGTACACATATGTGTTCAAAGTACCTGTAGAATAACGGTTGACGTAATGAAGCCAAAAGCATATTCACCAATGCGGGGGTGACGGATAATTGCTACCTCTTTAAAGGCAGTGGTATTTTGATCTGTAAACAAGATTTTGAAAATAAATATCATAACAAAACATTGCATCCTCGTCCCCAATATTTGATAATGGTTAATATATTAAGTATCAACCATATAAGATAGCTACAACTTACTGATTGCAAAGTGTGAAGGCTGAAAAGAATCACAGACAGCTAAAATCATAGGAAAAACTATTTGAAGAATGCCTTCATAATTGAATAGCCCGACTAATCCTATTTACCAATTACCACAACTTTTAACTTGTCAAACCTAATAATGTCTATTCAAAACAGTAAAATATTTTCTTTCAGACAGTCAGCCTTTAATAGGAACTTGTATGTTGAAAGAAGATTTAGGGAAGAAGTCCCATGGCCACATAATCCACGGAAGATCCTCAAGAGACAACAAATCTCTTTGTGCCCAAAGGCCCAACCCTCTCAAAATGACAAGACATCTCTCCCTCTCAACCCTACTTTTTATTAATAGGCAACATGTCTGGTTTCTCTCATTATTCCAACCCCAACTACTAACTAACTATAACTCCTTTAACTAACAAACTTATAAGCCTTACCTTTAAATCACGCTACTCGAGAATTGTTTGATGTTAACATATAAACACAGAACCTCCCATCTCCAAAAAAACAGAGGACGATTGGCATTTTCCCATAAGAACCATTTAGAAAGACAATATTTTCCAATTGTAACAACACCAGCTAACCAACATGTAAGTAGCATAACTGCTCGTCTCTGTGAATTCAGACCCCACTATCTAACCAATCTGGATATTTTTTTGCGCCAAATTCTAATTGAACTTGTTAGAATACACATAGTATCTAGGAAATCTTGAATTATCTCATAGGATGAGTCTCATATCTTTTAGTATCATAGAGTATCTCCTAGGATACGTTTTCATATTACGTCATTATTATTATGATTTGTTTCCTGATTTAGTTATTTAGGGTAGAGTCTATTTATCCCTATAAATAGGGATTAGTGTTTAGTCTTTTGTAATCAACCAAGCGATCAAAAGCATTCTCAATTATATTCAAGTCTTTATTATTTCAACATGGTATCAGAGCAAGTTCTGATCCTGTAACCTATCTTTGAGCTTCACCACCACTGCCGGCGGCGGCATTCGCCGCCGGCAGCACCACCTTTTATTAGTTTTCAATTTATATCTTGTCACTGGTTCGATAACCCTTTTCAGTTTCTGCACTATTCCTTCCAGCATGATTTTTCAGTTTCCGACATGTCTTCCGGCAAGCACCACCACCGTCTGCCGCCACCGGAAAATTGTTCCAGCGATTTTTCGATGAAACCACCACCCTCTTGTTCGTATCATCCCGATCCACACAGCGAGCCAAGTTTCGTCTTCATCATACGATCGACGCGAAGGTTTGAGTTGCCAAAGTGAGCACTTGCCTAATATCTTCTTTGTTTTGAAGTTGTGACACTTCTAGTTAGGGTTTCAGCTGCCGGAGTGAGCGCTGGCCCAATATCATTATGGTTTGGTTTGAAGTGGCGGCACCTTCAAAAAGGCTTCAGTGGTCAAGCATTGGCTCAATATCATTGAAGTTTTTGGTAGCGTTTATCTTATGATGGTTTGGTGTTTCGCATTGGTTTGGTTTGAAGTTGTGATATCATTAGTTGATTGTTCTCCCACTATTTATTGGATTGTCCAAGATATCTTTTTAGGCCTGATTCTCTTTCAAAGGGGCATAATTGTAACAAGCTTAAAACTTAGTAAGTTTTAGCTTGAGGGGGAGTGTTAGAATACACATAGTATCTAGGAAATCTTGAATTATCTCATAGGATTAGTCTCATATCTTTTAGTATCATAGAGTATCTCCTAGGATACGTTTTCATATTACGTCATTATTATTATGATTTGTTTCCTGATTTAGTTATTTAGGGTAGAGTCTATTTATCCCTATAAATAGGGATTAGTGTTTAGTCTTTTGTAATCAACCAAGCTATCAAAAGCATTCTCAATTATATTCAAGTCTTTATTATTTCAACAGAACTATATTGTTATGAGGAGCATACCTGGAGAAATTGCAGCACTAATCTGCTTGGATGCAGAATATATATGTCTAACGAGGGGCATTTGCTTTATTAACCATTCTCCAATCCAGAAGACAGTAGCACCCATCCATGACGAAACAAAAACACCAATAAGAAATACAAAAGCTAGCGATGTAATAAAACCAAGTCCTGCATCACAAACCAAGAGCCTTTAAACTTAATCCATAGCATCCAGAACATTAAGAGCAAGATCAAGTACCAAGATCCAGATCAGCAGGGAGAGGGCTTAAAAACAAAGAAAGAATATATAAGATGTTTCCACTGATATGATGGCCAATTATGTGTTTGCAAGCATATTTTGATAGAAAACAAATTTATAAAGATAACTGGAGAAGTACAAAAAAAGTTGAGGAAACCATATCCCCTAAAACATTTAGACTATAATTCAAATAAAGTCTGATAAAAAACAATAATGCCTTCCTTGCTCAATTGATAAAATAATGCTGTATCTATGATCTTCAAATTTACAAGTTTTTGCACAATCTTCATTTACTTTGCTTTGTGTGTTTTAGATACTGATGAGAACCTAGCTCCTCCTAACAGATTTGGTAAAGTATATTCTAGAAAGGGTAGAAAGGGAATTAATCAGTAATTCAGTAGTGAGGTGGGAAAGGTTGTAACCAACTCGCTGAGTTGGCAGGAGAGAGAAAAATAAAGGAATCTGTAGGAATTGCCCACGCATACTTTCTGAGCTATTGAATAAAGGTAGGAATGATGTAAGAAGGCGGTAGGCAAGAATTGGGCTAGGCATTGGGTGGGAGTACAGTACTCATCTCTGAGTTATTGCACTTGTTTTTTCCTCTTTTATACTTGTTATTTTACTTTATTCTCTATACTCACTGAATCAGAGAATTAATATACCTATTCTATTCTATATTTGGTCCCTGTTTTTACTGTTCCATTGTTGGTACCCATCAGATACATTACATACAGAACAATGAAAAAATTCATATGTGTGCTTGCATGTGCATGTGCATCTTGATATAAATAAATTTATTAGAGAAAACCAGAGAGAGAGGTACAAGAACAGTGAAGATAACATCTACTCTTGAACATTTAGAGTATAATTCATATAAGCCATTCCCAAATTAGCCACTAAACTCTGACAAGATACTATAATTCCTTCCAGCTCAATTGATAAAACAATAGAGTAACCTATTATCTTTGAATCTACAAGTCTATGCACTATGTTCATTTACTTTGCTTTCTATGTTTAAGATATGTGACACCTAGAACAGTGAAAAGCTCTCGTCATTTGTAGCTACTCATAAGAGTAAAATAATAGTCAAGTCCAAGTATATGGAGGGAAAATAAATCACTCACCAAATATGTCGATGCCAAGCCTGGAGTATATTGGACTAAAGAAACCATCAACAAACTGAACAAACCACCACGTAATGAAAAAGGTAACTGCAACTGGGAAAAGAACTACACTGCAAATTCAAAATTAAACAGAAAGTCAGGTTGATGATAATGGTAACAATTAGTCATCTCGATAGGTAGTTTAGTCCATTACCATCCAGTCATAAACTTCTTTGAGAACCAACTCTGGAGAACAAAGCAGCAAGCCTGAAATAAATCCACAGAATGAGTCAATATGAAACTCCACAAAATATATATTATGCCAAATGGATACATATTGGGTACCAAACTAAGTTCCTAAAAACTTCATCTTGATCATTTAGGGTATGTTTGGGAGGGGGATTTGGGAGGGTTTTGGTGGGGAGGGCTTGGTCTATATTTTAATATCTATTTGAGATTTTAAAAAATTGAAAGAATAACATGATAGATAATGATAAAACATTGTTAATCACACTTAATTTTTGTCTAGAAACATTTTATAGCTTCCTCAGTTTAGAATTGAAAAACAAGCCCTCCCCTCCTAAACCCTCCATCCAAACATACCCTTAGAACTTCTAATCATAAAAAGCAACCAACATCTAGAAGTCAAGTGGCCTTTTCCTGAGGCGTATGTGCTTCATGTGTATTCTTTTAACAAACTTATTTAGTTTTCTAGGTAAGGACACTTTAGGGAAACAATGCAAGGATTAAACTTGCACATCAAATTAGAGAGCAAGCAAAACCCACAACATCTTAGCAAACAAATTGGAAAATGAATTTCATGAGCCTACAGAGAACTTATTTACAGATCATATAATTACCAATTACTGTATCGGTGTCACTCAATTTTGCAATAACATTTTCACCATTCAGGTTATAAAAAGAGAACATTTTCAGAGATGGAGTAGTCCCTCGTTAATGGTTTGTTATAAACAAATCTATCACTCATCAAATGCTGAAAATGCTGAAATGCACCGGTGATTTCAATTTTCAAGCCATGGTAGACTGTTAACAAATATCATGGAACAAACAAACGTCTATCTGTTGGCCCATAAATTTCTGAATTTTCATCAATAAGACTATTGGTTGACTTATCAATATCCCCAAAAAAGAATAATAAAAAGGTTAAAGAAGATCCAAGCATTAACCTTAATTTGCAGTGAAGAGATATATAATATGAAAGATAAAATAAAATAATATACAGTAATTAATTAAAAAAAGTGAAAGGGGAATGAAGAGAACCCTGCGAGTGGAGGAGTTGGGAGAGCTAGGGGGAGACTTGGCTGGATCTTCGGGATCATCGCAAGAAGCATTTTCAGCTTGACTGAGAGGAATTGACGTTGATTCTTTTTCTTCGGCCATTTTCTTCTTCTTCTTCTTCTTCTTTGCTCTTCTTCACACTTCAGTTACGAATGATATTATTAAATTGGTAGATCATGGAAGCTTAATTCAGCTCCCTAAATTATTATTTGTCTTCTTGTCTTGGATATTAAGCAACACTTTACTCACTCACCTCACCTCTCACCTCTCACCTCATAAATCGCGATAACTCATCCCCACCTAGAGTCTCTCACTCACAACTCACAAGCAATGTTAACGTGGCTTTCCAGGATGTGCCCTGTTCTTTCTCTATCCGCTAGATTACCGAAAATGATCTCAAAAAATAATAATAATAATAATAATAATAATAATAATAATAATAAGCGGTTTTTTTTTTCATCAAACAAAATAAAGTGTGATTTTCTTAAATCATAATCATAATCAGAATCAGGGGATCCAACCCCTTCCTCACACCAGCACCATCCAACACTAACCATTTGAGCAATCACGTTTTGTTGTAACTGAAGCGTATTATAGAATACATACATTTTTATTTCTAGCAAAACCTATTACCTACTAATTATATTTATTTATATGTATTTTAATACTTATATATTACATTTATATATCATATTTATTTGACATCTAATATTTTGTATCACTTTCCATAGATTTTAGATTCTATATATTTATTAACTAAAATGTTATTAAATATGAGTAATTTTATTGATTTTCAAATTTGTTTTTAATTCAAAATTATATTAAATTTAAAAATATTGACTTATAATATCTTACATTTTTCTAATTCTCATATTAATTTAATACCAGTGTGGTTTTTATTGATATCGGGTCATGCGAGTCAATTAGTGACCACTCGGTTCGACCATTGACCCCAATGACCCAGTGACCTGCTCGGGTCGATCACCGGGTCGGTTTTAATAACATTGATTGGAGCTGACAGTTTCTAAAAAACAAAAACAAATAATGAATACAATGCTAATTTTGTGGATCCAGTAATGAATATAATGCTAATTTTGTGGATTCAATCTCTCTCTCGACAATCTCTCTTTGCACATTCCTCTTCCTTCTCTTTCTCTCATTTTCTATCACAAAATTTCAATCTTTTTTTGATGAACTACGAAAGTTTATCCTTCATCTCTTCTTTCATCTTGATCAACTCAAAACGCCAAGCAACGAAAGAAGAAAATCAGAAGAAACAGTGCACTGCATTTCTCTCTCTCCATGGACCATCACTCCTTCTATCTTCCTTCGTTAGGGTTTCGTTTTTCCCTAAATTTCTGAAGAATTTCCTTCGTTAGCATCATAACAAAGTTGGCCACGATACTGTGTGAAGGATGAAGAACGATATTCGCCACTTCCACCGCCACAAGACGCCGACGTTCTAAACCACCACAACTTCTTCAGCACCTTACCGTGATTTGTTTTTTATTCTATTTCTTCTGTTGTAAAGTTTGTCTTTTTATCATGTCAAACTAAATGAGTTTTCTTTGCTTTTGCTTGGTAATATTTTTATTCTTTGAAGTTTTTGAAATTTTATTCAATCATGTTCAAATGGTTTTTTTCCCCTTCGGCTTCTGTGGTCATAAAGCTTTAGAGGAATTTTGGCAGTGTAGTATCTTTACGGCTAAAAAGATTCACCTTTTGAAATCATAACATTGTTTTGGAGTACTTCCTAAGTTTATCAATTTTGCAATCATCTGATTTCAATAAATAGATTGAAGACTGTGCCTACAATATAGTCAACCTCCATAGTGAGAAATTAAGAATATATATAGTAGTTCTTACATTTGTATTGTATACAGGTATACTCCCCAATATATATCATCAGACCCAGAATAGCAGATGTAGAAAATAGTGAGATATTTCTATAATAGTAACAAAAATGTTGATGCAGCGATGAAGGTACACCTATGGTTGTCCGGTTACGGAAGTGTTATTGTCACCCTTATAACAATGTGGTTTTTTTCCTGTTTTGATGACTGTTGTAGCTTTGAAAATCCTTTCAGCCGGAACCACTATCGAGAGAAGATGGAGACTATCAGAAGCACAAGAGCAACAAGGTAGCCGGATTGTTACAACACAGGTGTTGAACCTGTTTTGGGTTCATTCTGTAAGTATTCTTATAATTGCATATTGGTTTTCCCCATTCTTTTCAACTTTAAATTTTTTATTCCGTTTACCAATATTCTGTATTTTGCATTGCACTTTCATTTTAGTACATGTTGGGGTTGCAAAATATAAAACTAGAATTCAATTTTATGTTTCGTTTGTGCTCACATGGCATTCAACTTACTTTAAGTAGTAATTTTGGGTTCGTGTAAGTAACTACTAAGCAATGATGGATATGATATGGATAGAGTGAATACAATTATTCAAATCCAAATATTAAAATTATCATAAATAGTAGTGCAATTAGGATATTGTGAAGCTGTGTGTCATATATAAATTTATCTCAGATTATTGTGAAGTTGTGTGTCATATATATGATATTGAATTTGCAACTTTTGTTCTGTTTAATCACGATGTAGTGAGCCTGATTAAAAAGTCTTGCCCATAGCTTATTGAATTCTCGGAGGAGCTTTTAGTGTTTTAAATAGGGATACTACTGAATATCCAATAATATTTTATACTTATTTATTGAATAATGTTGAATATAAATCCTATGGGTTTTCCTAGGAACATATCTGACCTCATTGGTAGATTCTCTTCAAAGTTCATGTGTTTGCTTAAAAAGTTCATTGATTAGGATTTGCTTAAAAAGTTCAAAGATAAATCAAATGTTGTTAAGGTGAAGCGCAAATCTTTATTTAATGGTTCTTTCTTCGCACAGTCACTATATCCCACTAAATTTGGGACTTCTCTCAAACCCTATTGCGTGATGTGAAAAACGGTGTTGCTCTGTATTCCTTTTGTTTGCTCTCAATCTTTTTTTTTAACATCACTCTCAATCTTATTCCTAATAGTTAGTAATACTAATTAGATTGCAATAGATCGTTCCATATTTAGTTTTTTTTACAAAATTAGATTAGTCCCTGGCAAAAGTCGTTGGATACTAACAATATGATAAAAAAACCTAATCTAATGCATCATTATGCTTTTATTGATTATTAAGTAAAATATTTACCATTCTCCAACTAATATTGTATATCGCACGTATGATAAAAAATTCTAATCTAATGCATCATTATGTTTTTATTAATTATTAAGTAAAATATTTACCATTCTCCAACTATTAATTATTTTTGTCAAAAAAACTATTAATTATTCAGTCATAGATGTTACAATAGAATGAATATATAAGGTTTAATAAAAAGTATATATAATATTCATATTAAAATAAAATATCATAAATTATTGTCAATTCTAGAAATTTTTTATACCTCATTAATTATGAAGCTTTATAGGCAAATAAGATATGGGGAATAAGTCTCTTTTAAAAAAGAAGATATGAGGAATAAGCAATACTAATATTGATATTCTAATTTCTTTTTGTATCTTGCTTTCAAACTTATGACATCAAATATTTTAGGTTTAATTATATTTTTGGTCCCCATATAATAGTTAATTCACGATTTTGGTCCCCTAGCCGCAATTGGTCAAACTAATGGTTGAAGTGGTACTAAGTTAAATGACGTGGCATCCCATGTTTGAGTGCCACATAAAATTTTTAATTAAAACATAATATTTTAATATAACAATTTGTATTTTAAATAAGTAATAATAAACATCTTAATATCTTGTAATAAAGTATTTTTTAATCTACTTTTTTCCAACTTACTGACTCTCTTTCTCTGGGATGAAGGTTCGGAGATAGCAAAACTTGGCGTTACTCAAGGTGGAAGTTTGATGAAGATCATGAGGAAGATCTTAGAGTGACCAAAGGATTTTTGTTATGTATACTTATGGATGGATGTATTGTATCATCCTTCCCCCAGTCTCACACTCGACTAAACAAGTACTTTCTACCTGTACGTGGGAATCTCGACGGGGACTGCCCACAGTGGAGCGTGAATGGAGAATTTTTCCATGTGGAGACGGGGACGAGAGAGATAATTCCCCCACTGTCAACTCTGGGATGAGGATGAGGACGGGGACCATTCCGCTGTCCGAGTACATTATATGTGTTTTTTAATTAGAAATATTAATAAAAAATAAAAATGTCATAACTGCTATCTTTTATTCTTAATTTTATTTTTTGAATACCAATAAATAAAATGACGACTAAATTTTATATTAAAATATTAACCTATGATTTTTTAGTTTAACTATAATATTTTTTAGTATACAATCTAATCTAATAAACGTGTCCTACAAAAATTTGCCATGGTGGGTTTATTTTCTAAGGTGTCCAAAGTAGTCAATTTTTTTGACATAATATACGTAAACGTTCAACTGGTTCTTTTTTAATCCCCAAACAACAATTTCAAAATTTAAGTTAAAAGGAAATGTATATCTGTGCTGGCACGGGTGATACATACTAATAGTTATCAGTGTTATCAGGAACCGGACCTGTCATCGAGCCGGTCTAGTCACTGGATCACTGGGTCTTTGGTCGGACCGCATGAGCCGGACACACTAAATATAGACTTGATATGTATAAATTTGTACATAACAAAGCTATCAAATTCATAATTAGTACCCAATTACATATACTTTATCTAAGATATATAATATATATTATGTTTGTAAGCTTATTAACAACATATGAAGCTACCGCAGTGGTTACGAGGTGCGGCACCACCTTTTGTTATAGGGTTCGCTTCCCATAGGAAGCCTTTTTGTAACAAAAAACGTGAAAAATTAAGTTAAAAGCAATTGAGCCGTTTATGAAAGCAGTCCGGACCGGGAAGGGCACCGGTTCCCGGTCGGACCGGATCGACCGGACTGGGCGGTATGGTTTTGATAACACTGGTAGTTATAGAAAACAACTAAAATAGAAATTATGGTGAAAATAATCAATGGCTCGTTCTAATTGAAAGAGGCGAGTCTCCACAATATGTAAACCACTATACAAACCAACAAAACGAAAGCTCACTTGGCGAGCTAAGGGACATAAAAGAGTTGCAAAGTTGCAAGAAGGAGGTCCAGGGTTCAAACCTCGGAAACTAACATTCCCCCACCCCCACTAACATTTGCTTATCAACAAAAAAAACTAAACGAAAGCTAGTGGACTAGGTTAAGGAGACCGTGAAAGATCCTCGCCCATCACTTTATAGTCACGTGAAATATGGATCTTCCATGGAAGCGTAACTCGCTGTCAATTTAGTCCCTCAATCGAGCGAAAATGCAAAAAGGTCCCTGAATGTGTAATTTGTCCGTCACGTTAGTCTCTCCCGTTAATGTGCGTCGTTAACTCCGTTAATCCGTCCGTTACTGTCAGTTTAGTCCTTGAAAGATGTCACTTACCGTCAGTTTGGTCCCTGAAACATATACGTGAATTCATTTTAGTCCCTCGAACCTGTCACTTACTGTCAGTTTGGTCCCTGAAACATATATGTGAATTCATTTTAGTCCCTCGAATCTTAAGTTACTTCTGCATAATTTTAAACCCTTACTTCGTACCTAGATTTCTATCCCCTTAAGCATTCTTAACCGTATTTTGAGTAGCACGGAGATTGATAATGGTGTAATAATTAATTAGTATATTAGATCGTGAGATAAAAGTTAAATATTGATAAAACTAATACTAATATTTTAAATTAATTTATTGTAATATTAGATCGTAAAAGAGTGATCATCTGGTATTATATTTGCAGTTTTAAATATTAAAAGACCTTGTTACTGTGAAAAATGAATATTCAATTAAAATTATAAATTGAATACCAAAATAAATATTATAAATTGACTTTGACCAATGATTCAATTAAAATCAATTTGATCCCAGTGGATTAGTTTGATGATAATTGGGAATTTGGGTGAAATTTAACTTGAAACAATTTGAATGACTTGATGTATTGTTAAGGTGAAGATGATTCAGGGAATTGACGATGGTATTTGTCAACCTAAATCTCATAACAGATTGATGCTTGAACTTTAACAGTTGGTGCTTCAACTTCATCTGCCAGTAAATTCTGGTTTAAAATTCTGCAAAAGTAACTTAAGATTCGAGGGACTAAAATAAATTCACATATATGTTTCAGGGACCAAACTG
Source organism: Astragalus glycyphyllos (assembly GCA_963573325.1). Taxonomy (NCBI): domain Eukaryota; kingdom Viridiplantae; phylum Streptophyta; class Magnoliopsida; order Fabales; family Fabaceae; genus Astragalus; species Astragalus glycyphyllos. The sequence goes on along the minus strand of OY754307.1, from coordinate 83,335,706 downwards.
ACAGTAAGTGTCATCTTTCAGGGACTAAACTGACAGTAACGGATGGATTAACAGAGTTAATGATGCACATTAACGGGAGGGACTAACGTGACGGACGGATTACACATTAAGAGACCTTTTTGCATTTTTGCTTGATTGAGGGACCAAATTGACAGCGAGTTACACTTTCAGGGACCAAATTGGCTATTTACCCTATAAAATTTGAGAGTTTAAATTTTAGGTTTTTTTTACCCTCATCATATCCCTCTACGCCCCCACAATTTTCGTTATTTCCATAATGTTTATCAGTAAAACCACTTAACGAATTTATCTTTTAATTAGATAAATTCGGTTTTCAAAAAGAACAAAAATGGATTTACCTAAGAAATACTAAAATCCGTTTTTTTTATTTTTACAAAACAGATTTATATATTATTAGATAAACCCGTTTTGAAAAATAATTAATAAATAAAAGTGATAAATCTGATAAAAAATTAAAATTAATTTTTTAAAATAAAATAAAATAGATATGAATATCAGTTGTCTTTTGGTTCTGTTTAGTGTGTAGTTCATTAACACGTGAGACGTGACGATGTTGTACTTCGGGTTACTATTTTTGGGGTAATGAAACCGACTCCGATTGTAATGAAACCACATCGATTAAATCTGAAATTCCATCGGTTACTATTTTTTATTTATTTTTTTTCATAATCTCAAAAAAATCTAAAAAAAATTTGCTAACCATATTTTAGTTTTATTAGATTTTTAGGGGTGTTTTAATAATTTTTATATTAATTTTGACTTTTTAACAGATTTTTAATACTGTTTTTATAACCTTTTTAAATAAATTTAAATAAAAAATCTTATTTCTGAGTTCGAGTCCAGCTTTAGACACACAGGAGTGTTAAATCTATTGAGAAAAACTACCCATTGTGATCTTACCCGGCTCGAGGGATTAGTCTCTGCAATTTCGCGCAGATGATATTCGATTTATATAAAAAAAATTAATTTCTTGGAACACTTAACTTTATGATAAACAAATTAATTACTTAGATTCACTTTGTACCAATTTTTTTTTTACTTAGATTCACTTTTCCTTTCTTTTTCTTGTTGTTATTTTGCTTGTTACGTTATAACACCACCAAAAAAAACATTTAGTTTACCATAACACACAATACAAAGCCACAATTAAATTATTTTGATGGTGATAAAATTGATTATAAGAAAATATTTTTAAAATATTTCATTTGCTTTTGGTACTAATACTTTACAAATGCAACCTAGAGTGTGGTTGAGTGGTTGAGACTCATCTTCCCTTAACCAAGTGTCGAGGATGATATGGAGCAACTTTAAATCTCTGGGTCAGCTATTCCACCTTTCGATGTGCCTCTAATCCAACGAGGGGATTAGTCACTATGTTCGGCGGTGAATACATTGATCTCGACCAAAAATACTTTACAAATGGTTTAGAAAAATAAAAAAAAATCAAATAAAAGTGTGTGAAAGAAGTTAAAAAAAGGCACCAAAAATGAATTGCTCTAGATTGACGACCCCAAGAGTTAAAGTCAAAAGACTCAAAATCCAGAAAAGTGCCGAGGAAGTTACCGCGGAAAAGAAAAGTGCTGAAGAAGTGTTCTATTACAGCCGTCCAAACTCTTGGGTGGTCAGTGGTCACTGATCCAACGTTCCTCAAACTGAGCCAAGACAAAGATGGCACGGAGCCAATCTCATTGCATCACATTGAAGCCGTGGGACCCGCCGCCAGCTCCACACTTGCACCCCGGTTTATCCGCCGCCGCCCACCTACATGCCCCGGTGGCAGTGGCACACATTCTTTTGTTCAAAATTAAAATCCATGACCATTTGGCGGGAAGCCCAACAAAATTCACTTCCCTAAAAATTCAAACACCTTTTCCACTCCCAACCGTACTACTATATTAACCCGATCGTCTCTTCGCCTTTCTCTTCAATCTAAACGCGCCAAGCATTTCATTTCATTTCAACAAAAAAGATAACAAAAATGTATGTGATAAAGAGGGATGGACGGCAAGAAGCGGTTAGTTTCGACCAGATAACTGCTCGTCTTACGGAACTAAGTTACGGGTTGAACACTGAACACTGTGATCCAGTTCTAGTTTCTCAGAAAGTGTGCGCTGGTATTTACAAGGGAATCTCCACCGTTCAACTCGATGAGTTGGCCGCAGAAACTGCCGCCGCCATGACTACTCATCATCCCGATTATGCTTCTGTCAGTTACTCTCGCTCGCTTTCTTTGTAAATGGTTGTATTAACTTCTGCATTTACGAGTTGGTGTTTTGTCTATTTGTTGCAGTTGGCTGCAAAGATCGCTGTTTCTAATCTACACAAGAACACGAACCAGTCATTTTCGGAGACGTGAGCATCACATGAATGTTGATTGATTGTTTGATGTTGAATTTGGTTGTGCTTGTATGATTTTATGTTTAACAAGATTATCATTTTGATGTGTTTAGGATCAAAATCATGTACAATCATTTTGATCAGAGATCTGGATTGAAGGCTTCTATGATTGCGGATGATGTCTATGAAATTGTCATGAAGGTACATCTTGTTATTATTGAATTTTTATTTTTGTAGGAGAATTTTTTTCAAAGAAACTGTTTCATTGTTTTTTATAGATAAATTCAGTTAATATGGTACTCTTACAGTGTTTGTCTCTTAATTATTGACCATTTATTAGAAGATTGTTTATTTTTATTGTGATTTTTTTGATATGAAATGCATAAATGTTTCCTTAGCTAGTGTTCCTTTGTTTGTTGGGATGGATTCAACTTTTATTATTTTCCCTTGTATTGCTAAACAAGCCTTTGTAGACATGATTAATCGCTATTTTAAAAATAAACTTTTCTAATTTTCTGTTTGGCCACAGAATGCTGCTCGTTTGGACAGTGAGATCATCTATGACAGGGACTTTGACTATGACTATTTTGGTTTCAAAACCCTTGAGAAATCCTACCTCTTAAAAGTTGAAGGTAAGGTTGTGGAAAGGCCTCAACAGATGCTGATGAGGGTTGCCGTGGGAATTCACAAAGATGACATAGAATCTGCAATCAAAACTTATCACATGATGTCTCAAAGGTGGTTCACCCATGCATCCCCAACCCTTTTCAATGCAGGAACACCTAGACCTCAAGTATGATTACAGTTTCTCCGGCTCTTTGCCTCTCTGTGTTATTCCATGACTTTCTTTTTTGTATACATCGGCGAATTTACGCTCTAACGCCTCTAAGACCCCATTAAAGCGGCTTATTGTGTTTTTGGCAGCTGAGTAGTTGCTTTCTAGTGTGCATGAAAGATGATAGTATAGAGGGTATATATGATACTTTGAAGGAGTGTGCTGTCATTAGTAAATCAGCTGGAGGAATTGGCGTCTCTATTCACGATATTCGTGCCACAGGCAGTTACATTCGTGGGACAAATGGGACATCCAATGGTATTGTTCCTATGCTGCGTGTGTTCAATAATACTGCCCGCTATGTTGATCAAGGGGGAGGCAAAAGGAAGGGTAATAATTAAGTAAATTCCCATTTTTAGTTTTTCCATGTAAGTTGCCTTTCCTTACCTACACGATTCTCTGCTGCTTGTAGGTGCATTTGCTGTTTACTTAGAACCATGGCATGCAGATGTATTTGAGTTCCTGGATTTAAGAAAAAACCATGGAAAGGTATGTTTAGATGACCTTTTAATGGTGCTAACATACACTTCGATTGTTATCATTGAGTTCTTTAAGCATTATTTGGTTTTATTTCCATGTAATGGCGTTATGTTTGCAGGAAGAGGATCGTGCTCGAGATCTGTTTTGCGCTCTTTGGGTGCCAGATCTCTTTATGGAAAGAGTTAAGAGCAATGGGCAATGGTCTTTGTTTTGCCCCAATGAATCCCCGGGTTTGGCCGATTGCTGGGGCGAGGAATTTGAGAAACTTTATCATCGGTATGAAAGAGAAGTAAGTTCAATCCTGATATGTTGACTCATTTTTGCATGATTCTGGAAGTGCTTTTGCTTAATTATTAGCAGCTCCTCTTTACTTCATACATTTTATTAAATACGTACATAGGGAAAAGCAAAGCAAGTTGTTCAGGCACAGAAACTCTGGGCTGCAATACTAGAGTCACAAGTAGAAACCGGAAACCCTTACATGCTTTTTAAGGTATGATGCAATTTCTCTATACGCTTCTGCTTTACTACATTCTGTGTTTATCCTTTTATCAGTTGAATGAATCCTACATTTTTTGTTTATCCTAGGATGCTTGCAATGGGAAAAGCAACCAGCAAAATCTCGGAACAATTAAGTCGTCAAACCTGTGTACTGAGATAATTGAGTATTCAAGTCCAACTGAAACTGCTGTGTGCAATTTGGCATCAATTGCACTACCACGATATGTAAGAGAAAAGGTATGACTTACTTCACTTGTATGCTTCATGCATTGCTCTAAGATTGGTTGGTTTGGTAAATCACCATAATTAGAGTCTTTGGCACCAATTTCACTGGGTATCACAACACAGATGTTTGGTCTCTAAACCAATTTTTTATTTCCGATCTGAATATAATTTATCCATACCATAGGGGGTGCCAATGGAGTCTCATCCATCCAAGCTTGTTGGAAGCACAGACTCTGGAAACCGGTATTTTGACTTTGATAAACTAGCAGAGGTATGGTTCTTGTTAACAAGATCTTCGTTTGTTTCAACATGTGTACTTTACCTTATTGACATCACGATTTTGTCGTTATGACTAATTATAGGTTACTGCAATAGTCACAGCAAACCTGAATAAAGTAATTGATGTTAATGACTACCCAGTTGAAAATGCAAAACGATCCAACTTACGGCACAGACCCATAGGTATTGGAGTTCAGGGTCTTGCCGATACCTTCATACTGTTAGGCATGGCATTTGATTCACCTAAGGTAAACCGTGTTTTCGTGGCTGCTGTTTATTTTCGCTCCCTTTTAAATAAGATATACTTCAGTCTGATAATTTTCGTGGATATGAATGCAGGCTCAACAGTTGAACAAGGAGATATTTGAGACTATATACTATCATGCTCTAAAAACTTCCTCTGACTTGGCTGCAAAAGAAGGTCCCTATGAGACATATAGTGGTAGTCCTATAAGCAAGGTATGCCCAATTTTACAGGCTTTTCCATGCCCACCTTTTAAATACTGCCTAGATTTTGTCTAATGCAGTGGCACACAGATGCATACGCATTTATAACTTCAATTCCAAAGTCTAAGCAGCAATATTTTACGTCTGAAATATTGAGTTTCTTAGTTAATTTTTGTTTGGCCCAGGGGGTTATTCAACCAGACATGTGGGGCGTGACACCCTCAACTCGATGGGACTGGAATACACTTCGAGAGAAGATATCAAAAAAGGGCGTGAGAAATTCACTTCTGGTGGCTCCTATGCCAACTGCATCTACTAGCCAGATTCTTGGAAATAATGAGTGTTTTGAACCATATACTTCAAATATCTATAGTCGGCGAGTTTTAAGGTTTGCTTCTCAGTTCCCTTGTTATTTTGTCTTGGAGTACTATTGTCCTAACAGATTTGCTGATTGTTTTTCTAGTGGTGAATTTGTTGTTGTGAACAAGCATCTTCTTCATGACTTGACTGAAATGGGACTCTGGTCTCCTACAATCAAGAACAAGATTATCTATGATAATGGTTCAGTTCAAAAAATTCCAGAAATACCTGAACAGATGAAGACTATATACAAGTATATGAGACTTATAATTTCTTAGCTAGCCAAAAGTTTGCTGTATGATATTCACTCTAACTAAATTTCTGTTTGAGCAGAACTGTTTGGGAGATTAAACAAAGGACATTGGTAGATATGGCTGCTGATAGAGGATGCTACATAGATCAGAGTCAGAGCTTAAATATTCACATGGATCAACCCAGCTTTGGAAAGCTGACTTCCTTGCATTTCTATGCATGGTCCAAGGTAGCAACTTTTATACTTAAGGAAGTCAAAAATGTTGAACACAGGAAGTTATACTAAATGTATTTTATTTTTTTGTCTGGCTATGATTAAAAGGGTCTAAAGACAGGAATGTATTACCTCCGAATACGGGCTGCAGCAGATGCAAATAAGTTCACTGTTGATACCTCTTCTCTCAAAGTAAAGAAGAATTTTTTTGATCAATATTTGTATTTATGTGATTTGATCATTTGAACATCTTGATGTGAAATATTTCTGTTATGAATACAGGAGAAATCTAATGTGGACTGTGATGATGATACAAAGATGTCACCAATGGTGTGCTCTCTTGTGAACAGCGAGGATTGCTTAGCTTGTGGGAGTTGAAGTGTTGAAAATTAAAATTACTTTGTCTATGTTCGTTTTGAGCTTAAGTTTAAGGACATTAATTAATAGTTTGAGATTTGAATGCTAAATCGTGTTATTTCCTAAAGCTTTGTACAGTGTTTACATTTACATTTACATTGGCATCAAATTTCATCTATATTTTGCTTACTGCTGCTGTATGATGTTATTATGCCACCTCAAATAATTTATCACTTCAATCAAAATCTAATTACACAGAAATTGAATACTAAAATTTATATTATTGGATGTGTTTGAGCATATGAATAGAAGCACCTAGAATATCTCATTAAAATTTAAGGGTAAAAGAGTGCACTTATAGATTCTTCAAGGGTAAATTTCTGCCAAATAGACCCTATCAATATTATCAAGAGTAGCGAAATTATGGTTAGTGAAAAAATAGAATTTTTGTAAGAAGTGAGACATCCTCCGGAAAAGTCCACCACAAAAACTTTGTGGTTGAGCGAAGGAGCGGTTGGAGTTCATCCTCCATTAACGAAGTATCGAGAGTTAGATCATCGTTTTGGGTATAGAACAGCTTTAAATATCTTGACAAAAAAAAGTCCACCACAAAGTTTTGAAGTCGTTCTTCCTCATAAATAAATTCAATCATAGTCCAATGAAATCTTCGCCTTTTTAAATTTAGAAATTTTTTAGAAAGTTGAAAACAACTATAGATTTTTTATTTAACATAAAAACCAATATTTAATTCTAATAACTATTATTCTTATAGAGAATCATTATATTGACTACCAAATTCAAAATAAAGAATGTATTTTATAAAAAATATATTCTATAATGTACCAAAAAGAATATATATTATTTATTTTCTTATATATATATATATTATTGTTTAGAATCTTAAAGGACAGTTTATTGTGTCATCTCGTTAAAATTTTCTAGATTTCTTTAATCAACACTTAAAATTTTCAATCAACATATATGAAATGAAATATTTGCAAATGAAACAGTAAATTTCTTTATATATGTCAAATCAACTTGTACGGTTTTCAAAATTGAAAGTTTCAAATGCTTGCATTTCTTGTATCTTAACCTATATTTTGACTAATAATAAACTAATATTCATCAATTAAATCAATGTAAATAATTTAATATTTTTACCTGTAGTTTTTTACTCAAGTTTTTTTACATGTATTTACAAAGACTTTAATTTATATACACATACCCCGACACCATATACGCCCATCATATGCAATATTAAGGAATTGATGGAGAGAATTTGGAGGATCCGCATTTGTCACACCATGCAGGAAGCTAACAATCCAACAGATTATATGGCCAAGCTTGGAGCAGAATTTACTGATGTCGTGCTTCCTATGCTTCAAGCTGATGCTTCTCGACACCTTTGCAAGGAGATAGCTTTTAGTTTTTTTTGCTTTCTCTTTCTATTTCTTCTTTTTTTTATCTCCACCTTACCTTACCAAAAAAAAGTGATAGGAGTCTTTGCATCAACTCCCAATCACATTTCACCATTTTTTTGGGTACATAAAGAGGGCTTGCTCCTGAAAAGCAAAAAACAACTACGCTAATATAATATTCTTGGGTATAGAAGACCTAGTCAAGTCATCAATGAGGACACGCTGAAGATCTTCCAAAGGGGACTCCAGCTCCAATGGATCATTGTCAATCAGGTGTAAGCTGTAATTTTCCAGCCAGCTGCACATCTATTTGCCTCTCTCCAAGTATGAGTTACTTTGACCTGCCAGTGTAAACTAATCAAATTCTTGATGCGGTGGACCAAAGTATAAGCTGAGTTAAAATGATGATCCATGCCATTGACCATATCAACAAGTGGTTTTGAGTCACTTTCAACAACCACACTTTATCTAACCCCATGTTTTTTTGCCAATCTGAGGCCCAACCACATGGCCCACATATCTGCTTGTAGCGCATTACAAGATCCAACGTTTCAAGCATACCCTCTTAGCCATTCCCCGTTAGAATTACAAAGCAGCCACCACATCCGGCCCGCCCCATATTAATCTTAATGCAACCATCACAATTCAATTTTACCCAGTCCATACAAGGATTCCACTTTACCATCATTGTATCACCTCTGGTTATTTTGAATTGATTTGTCTTGTTATGCCGAATGTCATTTATCAACCGAATAATGCAACCCAGACCATCTCTTGGGCGCTGAAACCCATCTTCAAAAATTTCTCCACTTGTTTGCCAATCATCTCCTTGAATGGATAAGAAGGAGGTATGCAAGTTCTGAAACACCCACTCCTTTTCCTCCAAATCGAAACACTTAGTAACAACAGCTGAGGGAGGAAGCCGAAGCCAGATGAGAGTAGAAAAGACGCAATCGTGCAACACATGCATTTGAGACTCACTCCCTACCCGGCAAGCGGTGCAGGTTGCTGCGATTGAGGAGTTCCATTTGTGTTGTCTCTCACTCGTGAGCAAACACACATGAGCTAATATCCAAGTAAAAGTTTGGATATGATGAGAGCCTCTCCATTTCCAAATCAACGCCCAGTCCTCCTCCAAATTCAGTAAGGCGGCATAAACATATCTATAAGCACTATTGGTTTAGAAATCATCATTAGTTCCTCTCCACCCAATTTTATCGTTTAGCCACGTGAGATTATTTTCAATTATAATTAAAAAAAGCTGCAAAATTAGTCAAAATAACCACCTTGTCACTTCCCCATGTTCTTCTAACATCATTCCTCCCATCATGGCTACTTTGACTAATTCTGCGGTATTTTTTATTTTAAATGAAAATAATTTGACGTGACTAAATGGTGAAATGTGATTGAAAGTTGATGTAAAGACCCATAAACGGTTAGTATATATAAATTAAACTCATTTACAAATACAAAAATATATCAATTATTAAAAAAACTGCAAAATTAGTCACTTCCTCATGTTCTTCTAACATCATTCCTCCCATCAGTGGTTACTTTGACTAATTTTGCGTTTTTTTTTATTTTAATCGAAAATAATCTGATTTAACTAAATGGTGAAATGTGATTGGAAGTTGATGTAAAGGCCCATAAACGGTTAGTATATATAAATGAAACTCATTTACAAATACAAAATTATTTATCACATTCACATGACATCTAATATGTATTTATACAACTTCACCACCTATGAAATTACCAATTAAGACATTTACAAAAATTGACACTTCACAAAATTGAGGACAAAATTGTAACTTAACCACTAAAAGACAAAAAAGACAAAATATGACACAACTTTATGCTTTTTACTTTTATGTTTTTACCTCTCTCTCTCCTTTTTACTTTTTCTTTATTTCTTTCTTTAACATTTCTCTCTCTCCTAATGTCTCATCTCAACTCTCTCTTTTTCCCTTCTTTTTCTTTATTTTTTCCATCCTCTCTCTATTTACTCTCTTCTTTCCCCTTTGTTATTTCTTTCCTCTTTTTTTTTTTATTTTTCTCCATCTATTTTTTCTTGGAAAATATTTTTTTCAAATTAATTTTTATGGGTTTTAATACATATTTAAATTTTTTAATTTTTTCCTCTTTTCATTAAAACACTCAACATTAAAATCTATAATTTATGAATATCTACTTTTTGTTTTTGTTTCTCGACAGTTAACAAATTTGCTATAATTTTTTTGTTTTATGACTTTTGATATTTTGTTTTATGACTTTTAATAATCACTTTTAATAATCTCTTAGGAGTCTTGGCAAGAAAATGTTAGTTGTTGTCAAATTAATTATTTTTATATATTTTGTTTTTGATTTTCATCGGAGAAGCGTTAGATGTTATTGTTAAATTTCCGTATTTTTCATTCCCGATGGCGAAATATTACACGTAAAAATACAAATATTTTATTTCCACAACTGTCTTTAATTTTTATAAATGATATCTAATTTCGTATTATGACTCCATAACTATCTTTACGATTATCATATGAATGTGTCTTGACAACATGTTCTTAGCTCTAACTTCTATTCCCACAACTAGAATCTCTATTTTTTCCATTGCTATTTTTTTTGCCATTAGAAGTATATTTTCATTACTCTTGATTTCTTACGCAGAATTCATACTTTCTTTGGAATTAATTTTTATGGTTTTTTACACAAAACGTAGATTTACTATTTTGTCGAATAAGAGAAAAAGAGGAATTTAGATTTACTCAAAATCTATTATTAAAAAATAAGGGTCTTTTTATACTAATTCTTTTTTTATATTTTTGTATTAACAATATCTATTTTTTATAAATAAGTATTTAGCTTTTAAGTCTGGATTAAGAAGCATTATCAGTTCTCTGTATGATTTTATCATCACAAGCAATTTCAAATAAATGGACTTTTACAATCTATTTAATAAAAAAACCTAATACCAAAATCTCTATTTTACATGTTTATACTTTTTCCTTTGCCACATCACCATATTATACGTTGTTCAAATACAAATATTTTATATCTTATTTTCACAGATGTCTTTATTTTTTATAAATGATTATTTTACTTTTGAGTCTTGACGGGAAACAACTTATACGATTGGTCTTTTGCAACAATTAATAAAGATATCTTCCTAATTTTTCAAATCGTTTTTTAAGTTTTTCGCTCAAAACTTTTAAGCTTCAAAATTGTAACTATTTACTTATTCGTCAAACTACCAAAAATATAAGTACCCATGTGTCGATTAGGGGGGTGACGGGGAGCGACGATGGGGGGCGACAAAGAGGGGCGGCTACAGGGAGCAATGATCACGGTTCTTGCGACGTCGTTGGATTCACTTTATACACATCTTCTTCCTCTCTCATTTGCATATTCCTTTATCTTATCACTACAAAAAAATCAGTCATTAGCGAGGGAAATTTCCCTCGCAAAATGACCAAAATCCCTCGCTAATGGTCATTTGCGAGGGAATTAGCGAGGGACCAGTTCCCTCGCTAAATCCCTCCTCGCTAATGGGATTAGCGAGGGATTCAAAATCCCTCGCTAATTAGCAAGGGAAATTTCTCTCGCTAATTGCCTCGCTAATGTCTGCTTCAAAATTTGTGCAAATTTTCGAATTTTCAAATTTGAATGGCTTTTTTTATATATATATTTATTATTATATTTATTTTTGAAGCAATTTATTATATTATTAATGAAAAATATATTATATTATTAATTTTATGGTTGTGTTGTTGTTGTTGTTGTTGTTGTTGATGGTGGTGGTGGTGGTGGTGGAAGGTGGGGAGAAAGAGGAAAGAAATTCGTAGGTGGTGGTGGTGGTGTCGTGGGTGGTGGTGGTGGTTGTGTGGTGGAGAGAAGAAGAAGGAAAGGGGAAATAGTAAGAAAGAGAGAGAGGAGAGGAAGAGGAAAGAAGGTGGTGGTGGTGGTCGTGGGTGGTGGTTGTTGTGTGGTGGTGGTCGTGGGTGGTGGTTGTTGTGTGGTGGTGGTTGTGTTGTGGTGGTGGTTGTGTGGTGGTGGGTTAGTGTTTGTAGGTGAGAGAGAGAGAGTAGAGGAAGAGGAAGGGAAGGGTGAAGAGGAGAGAAGAAGAGTGAGGGTGGTTGGTTGGTTGTGTGGTGGTGATGGTGGTGGTGGTGGAGAGTAGAGGAAGAGGAAGGGAAGAGGAATGGTGAAGAGGAGAGAAGAAGAGTGAGGGTGGTTGTTATTAAATTTTACATGTTCCCAAAATTTTACCAACTCTTTCTCGGCCACTGCGTCTTTCTCAAATTTTACATGTTCCCAAAATTTCACAGAACTTGCTATCTGTTTCTTCTTTATGTCGAACTAACAAAGTTTCTGTTGAATTTTTTTATGATTATTTTCTGGTGAAGGATCTGAAGACAAGAGCCCCTCTGATCACAGGTCACCTTAACAATGGACTCTACATCATGCCTCATCCATCCACCATCCCAAAAGCTCTCCTAACCAGCAGATCCACCAACCTACCATGGCATCACATACTAGGGCATCCTTCAAACCAAATTCTGAGACACTTGCATTTCCTTCCAAAAATAAATAAAAGAGACCACATCCCCTGCATTTCGTGTAATATAGTTAAGAGTCATCAGTTACCATTTTCTCAATCAAGTGTTTCTAGTCGAAAACCACTTGAGCTTGTTTACACAGATGTATGGGGGCCATCCCAAATAAAATCTATAGATGGCTTCTCTTATTATTTAGTGTTTGTTGATCATTTCACTAAATATATTTGGCTTTATCCCTTGAAAAATAAATCTGATGTGTCTCTTCTATTTCTTCAATTTAAAAGAATTGTAGAAAAATATTTCAACTTGCCAATTGTTACTCTCTACTCTGATAATGGCGGAGAGTTCATAAAACTCAAATCCTTCCTTAGTAACCATGGCATATCTCACTTCACCACACCACCTCATACCCCTCAACTTAATGCAACTACAGAGAGACGCCACCGACATATAGTTGAAACTGGCAAAGCCCTCCTCCATACCGCCAACCTTCCTTTATCCTTTTGGAGCCATGCTTTTCGTACTGCCGCTTATCTAATCAATAGACTCCCCACCCCTCTCCTTAACATGAAATCACCATTCCAAGCCCTTCACCAAACTAACCCCAACCCCAATCATCTTCATGCATTTGGTTGTCTATGCTTCCCATGGTTGCGCCCTTATACCACTCACAAACTTCAACCTCGATCCACACCATGTATTTTCATTGGATATGCAACTACACAGTATGCTTACCTTTGTCTTGATCCAACCACAAACAAAATATATACTTCAAGACATGTTAAGTTCTACGACCATATCTTTCCTTACACCACTCTCACCACCAGGCCGAAACCAACACCAACAAACACCCTTGTGGATCAACCTCCCCATATCACCCTCCCTGTCCAACCCAACATACCTCCACAAACCTGCATACCACAACCAGTGACTAGAGAGGGCTCTCAATCTTCGGACTCTTCATCAGGTAATTATGTTACCACTCCCTTATCTCCACCTACACAAATTATTTCCACTACTAATCCTCCTGCAGTTGATGTGCCTCAAAATCGTCCTTATCATGTGGTGACTCGCTCTCAAAACAACATTTTCAAGCCAAAACGAGTTTTTCAAGTCACCAAATACCCTCTCCCTGAGAACATTGAACCATCCAATGTTAGGGAGGCCATGAAACATGAACACTGGAGAAAAGCTATCACTAGTGAGTTTGATGCACTTCTCAAAAATGGAACATGGTCATTGGTACCTCCTCCCAAAGACAAAAATATTGTGGGATGCAAATGGCTATTTCGAATAAAACGGCATGCCGATGGCACAATTGCTCGTTACAAAGCACGACTTGTAGCCAAAGGATTTACTCAATGTCATGGAGTTGATTTTCATGAAACATTTGCACCAGTTGTTCGTCCTCAAACAATTAAAATCATTCTCACTCTTGCTCTTAGTCAAAAGTGGCAAATGCATCAATTGGATGTCAACAATGCCTTTCTACAAGGCTCTCTACAAGAACAAGTCTACATGTCTCAACCTCCTGGTCTCAAAGACACACAACATCCTCATTATGTTTGCAAACTTCACAAAGCAATATATGGGCTACGCCAAGCACCACGTGCGTGGCACGATGCATTGAAGAACTTCATTGTGTCCTATGGGTTCCGCACAAGTAAAAGTGACCCTTCCTTGTTCATATTCACATCAGAAGGAACCATTTCCTATTTCCTGGTCTATGTAGATGATTTGCTCCTCACAGGTAACAACAACAAATTCATCTCGGACTTCATCATTGCTTTGTCTCAAAAATTCTCCTTGAAGAACATGGGTAACCCTCACTACTTCTTGGGCATTGAAATCATTCCTACACCATCAGGTATCTTGTTATCTCAACACAACCATATTCGAGACATTCTTCAAAGGTTTGACATGGAGGGGGCGAAACCGTCACCCACACCATTATCCTCTTCAGCTAGACTTACCCTCCATGATGGAACGACGGCCACAGATGCTACTGAGTTTCGCAAGATTCTTGGAGCCCTACAATACCTCAATCTCACCAGACCAGATATCTCATTCTCCATCAACAAGCTCTCTCAATTCATGCACAAACCCACCTCACTACATCTTCAACATCTCAAACGAGTACTCCGCTACTTGAAGTCCACCATTAATCACGGAATTCTCCTACAACCCACATCCACTTTCACCTTAACAGCATACTCTGATGCAGACTGGGGTGGCAATGCTGATGATCGCACCTCTACATCCATCCGCCTACATTATTTTTCTTGGAAACAGTCCTATCTCTTGGCTTTCAAAAAGGCAAAAAACAGTGGCCCGCTCATCCACCGAAGCTGAATACCGTGCAGTAGCTATAGCCACGTCAGAAATCATGTGGCTCATTAATTTGCTTCAAGAGCTTCATATTCAGCACACAGCCCCACCACGACTACTGTGTGATAATATTGGTGCCACTTACCTTTGTGCCAACCCTGTGCTTCATTCTCGCATGAAACACATCTCCTCAGACTATCATTTTGTCCGAGAACAAGTGCAGGCTAAACGGTTGCAGGTCTCACATGTCTCAACGAAGGATCAACTAGCGGACATCCTCACAAAACCTCTACCTGCAGCCAAGTTCACTGAACTTTCATCCAAGATCAAAGTTACCAATGGAAACTTTATCTTGAGGGGGCGTATTAGCTGAATTAGTATTGTGCATATCTTTTCAGATAATTGTATTAATTGTATTTAATTATTACTATAGCCGTTGTAACAGCTTGCACCATTCTAGGCATAACAGCTTGCATCATTCTCGGCCATGTTGGTTCTAGCATTAGCTGTACCTAGAGCACATCCCTCCTTAATACTAGCTTGCCTCAACAGTATATATTGTATCATGTATTCTCTTGATCTATAACAAAACCTAGAGAATTATTACTCTTATAGTTGTGTGGTTGAAACAGATTTAAGTAAAAAAAAAGTAAAAAAATTTGCGAGGGACTTTATAATTCCGTCGCTAATGCTCACTTTAATTTGCGAGGGATTTTAATTCCCTCGCTAATTCCGTCACTAATTTCCTTGATTCGCGTGAATTTGACTGAATTTTCCCTCCAAACAATTAGCGACGGAAATTTTTCAAATTCCCTCGCTAACGGTCAAATTTTCAAATTCCCTCGCTAATAAGCGTTTTTTTTTGTAGTGTATCTTTATCTCATTTTTTTCCTTCTTCTGATTTTTACTCTATTTTTTAACTTTGAAGAAGACACTAACTATTTTAACTTTCTCCAACTTAAACTTTTTAGGGCGTAGTGATAGCTACGGGGCGGCCACGGGGGATGCGGCAATTGCGGTGGTTACAATGTCGCTATATTTACTTTTTTGGTTCAGACCATTGTTGCTACACACGGAGTGTCCTAACGCTTTCAACGAAAGACTAATATCCGCTCATGCTTAGGATCAAATTTCGCACTGGCCAACACCGAGTTTGTCCACTGTGGGTTCTTTTCTCTCCTCTACCTATTCTTTCATCTTATTTTCATCTCGCTTTTTTTCTCTAATTTTTACTCCATTTTTAAGATTTGAAGACGATATAGACTTTTTTTTAAACTTTTTGCAACACGTTTTTTTATACACTTTGAAATATATTTTTTTTCATCACCTTATGCCTTTTTCTTTTATCACATTTTACAATTTTCATAGTATTTATGGATTCATAGCAGATTATAATAAATACAGTATCACCCGTGCGGATGCACGAGTAAATCACTAGTTCACTACTAAAATACCATAAAATAAAGGAATAAGTGTCTACAAATTGTTAAAAACGAGTGCGTGGAATTTTTTATTTTTGATAAACGAATGCAAGGAATCTGGTCAATGTATATGGCCGGCTTTGCTTTATATTTGATACTTTGTAATTGTGATTTGAAATTCTGAACATGAGTTTGTTTATGTTGGCAAGTAAAACATGATTTAATTTGTTCTAAGAGGAAACTGATTTGCGACAACATATCCCTTCCCTGACTTTTTAAATGACGATATGACAAAAAAGGTAATTTTTAAAAAGATAATAATGTTAACTTCAAGAATAGATAATGATTATTCAAAAGAAAGAAAATAAGAAATGTGGTTTTTTTTTCAAGATTGTATGATTTTAATAATAGCGGGCATGGTTTTGTCAAAAAAATAAAAATAATAGCGGGCATGGTCCATACCACTACAATCAAAAGACTTGCCCAAAGCATAAGTCCAGCTACACTAGTTCCATACGGCACATACTTCGTCCAACCTCTAGCTACTCAATAGACATCCTCAACACACGTGAAAAGACCAAAATACCATTAATGAATCTTGTGATCTAATGATAGTTCGGCGCACGATTACCCGAACTAGTTCGGAGGAGGTCCAACCGAAGCAGTTCGGTAGTGGTGAGTCCGAACCTCACTGTCATTGCATTTAAATGTATTAAATTAATGTTATTGTTTGTGATGAAAGCGAGATACTCTTTCTCTCGTGTTTCTCGCTGAACTTTTCTGCACAACTTCTATTTCAAATGCATCATCTTACTTGAAATCTTAAACCAAAATGGATATAAACAATTCAATCAGTAGTTGATGAACAAATTGTAGGATAATTTTGAGTAGTCAAACCCAAAAAATTGGGGTAGTGGAAGAAGGGCCAAACCCAAAAATTGAGTTTTATTGCATTTTTACAGTTGTGGCTGATGAGAATAAAGCAGAAAATTTCCACAGCTTGGGTGGGTTGAAGAAGAAGATCAAACTCTGTTGAAAAAAAAAGACGTGAATTGGTAGAGACACAGGTGGGGTGAGATAATAGTAATGGAAATAAACATATAATTCGGTGGAACCACGTCGGAACTGGTTCGGTGGGACCACCTTCGAACCGGTTCGAACGACCGTGTTCCGAACCAGCTAAAATGCATTCTGAAGGGTTTTTTTAAGTGAGAGTATTTTGGAAATATTTATGGGTTGAGGGTGTCCAGTAAATAGCTAGAGGATTGTACGAAGTATCAGCCGTTCCATACAGGCACATAGATCCATTACAAAGCCAACAGACCCAAAGAGCAAATGAGGTAGACAAAAGCACACTAACCTGTTGACCAAAAAAAAAACACACTAACCCGGTCTATATGCAAAAGCAGGTATTGGCAGATGAGCAACTAATATGTAAAGTAAATAAGATACAGAGCAGGGACAATCCATAAAAGTTAAGAGATAGAAAACCCTGGAAACCCGAAAATAACACAAGAATTGGAACAAACCCTAAATCCAGCAAAATCAAACGCATCGATGAGTACATTAATTTGTTAAATGTTAAGAGTAAATGTACTCTTTAACATTTAACAAATTAAAGTAAAGCTAGTCTGATGATTGATGTATTATGTTAACCAATGTTGTATGACGCATAGACAAATTATATGGATCAAATTGAGGCTCTCTTTGGCAAATGTAAATCTGCTACCTTATAGCGGATAAATTGTTTGAAAGTGTTTGGCACAACTAGCTTATACCGTTTTTTACTAACTTACAATATTCTTTAAGACACTACTTGAAGTAGTGTTCGAGCTTACAGCGTTTTACTTTTCTTCCACTTTTATCATTGGTGCTTTAATTAAAATCTTCATTTATCCTCTATTAAATGAATATTCTCTTCCGTTTCAAACATTAATTACAAATATCATTTTGTCATTTTATATTTATAAGCCAATTCAATTGCTAATGTTACCAAACAGTTTGAATTCAATCTAGTAGCATATGCTGTCAGCTATTCACTATAAGCTCATTCGTTATAAACTAGTTTATTCATTGTCCACTAACTTATAAACTAGCTTATTCAATCGTCACAATTGAATTTATTCACTCCCCCAACACGGCAAGTCACACAAAACCTGTGTTTCAATTTGCCATTCTTAATAACCTCTTTGAGACGTTGGTTAATTGTCTCGCCTTAATTGGGTAAATGAGAGCCACCGCCAATATTGATCATACCGCAAAATTTAGGTTTTCAAAAGAATCAAGTGAAGTGAAGCGAAGCGAAGAAAAAGAATAAGAAGAGGTGCAAGGAAGAAGACTCTTGAGGGTTTAATTTTTTTTGTCTTATGGTCGGACTAGTAAGTGCAAGGACCTAACACATACAAACAAGAAAATCAAGGCTCGACATCCGGGGGAATCGAATCCAGCAACCCATGTCCATAAAAACCATTTCTAACACTGCGACGAATCAGTCTCAGATCCTTAACGGTCCAAATTTACAAACCTATCTAGTTCCAATTTAGTTCTTGAATTTTTGTTTATCGACCAATTGACATGGCTTCAAGTGCAAAGTGAGAAGGGTGACACAATAGTGGTTAATGTGATATGCCTACCACCCATTAACTCTATTAACGGACAAAGAGTAATCAGTTGACCTAACTGAATAATATTTTCTATACTCAAGAACTACCTAGTTAATAATTAATATTATAAAAATAAGGTACGATATGAATATTTTGCAAATTACACAAAATAAATTAGCTATTTTCTCAAAGTTGACTTGGTGGCACTTGAAACCAAGTGGGTCATACCAAATCTAATTATGCCGCTATATATATTGTTGAATTCTTGAAGTAGAATTGAATATTTCATGATGGTCAACGAACTTAAAATAAAATATGAAAGGTCAATGATACATTTTTTTATATTTAGTAGAATTTTCTATCACTAAATAAAACTTTATTTAGATTTATCCATAAAAAGTGAACCAAGCCACATAAAGAAAAACGCAAGTGATAGAGATATGGTGTATTTTAGTTATATAATAACATTCTTCCACTTTCTATTTCTCTGTTGCCATTCTGTTTTGCCTAAATTTTTTTCTTCAGTTTTCCATACTATATATAATGACTGAAAAACTTAGCGTCTAATGAAGAAATAGAGAAACTTAAACACATGAACAGAAAAGCAGAAATTTAAAAAAGCAAAGAGGGGAAACAAAGAAGGTCGTGAAAAAGTCATAACAGAATTTAAGAAAAATACAATTAAAATAGATCAATATAAATTAATAGTTATTTGTAAAAGTATAATTTTAAATTAATTTGATTTTAATTTCAAAATGTTGAAAAAAAATTCAAAAGCTATCAACCATTTGATCATAATTTCTTATTTTTGAACAAATGCAAGATATACTGTAGCCTATTTGTTTTGCAAGTAGACATGGTTGCTACTTGCTACCTTTAGCACTAGGCTACAGGAATTGTACACGGGGCGTTCACTAAGCAAAAGTAAACTTAACCACCAGACTACGCCATTAAAACATTAAAATAAGCGCAAAAGGTTTATATATTTATTAGATGCTTTTACTAACGTCTGAGTATTATAGCAATTTTACATTCTTTTTTTGGGTTGGGTCGTGGCCCACCTGAAATTTTACATTCTTTTATCATTGCAAATCAGCAAGTACCACTTCCACAGACTTAAAATTTCTAGGTGAAAAGAACTTAATTATACACGTAAAAAAGTGAACACTCTAATACTCATTGAATTTTGTTGGTATGATGATCAACATCTAATTTTTTTATTGATATGTTATTTTTTATATTTAAATATTGAAAAAAAGATAAATAAATATTATACTAATTTCGCCAACCTCATTGTTATACCAACAAGAGTTAGTTCGAGTGGTAATTAAGCTCAAATTCTATCGTACTCTTAGCTCAGTTATCGTTCTAAATTCTAATCACACCAACAACACGATAAAAAGCTCAGTTATCGATAAAAAAATTTAAAAGAAAGAAAAGTAACCATAACATAACATGTTTAAATCGAGGAAAAAAACATGATTGTTGTTTACTTAATCTTAATTACTATTACCCACATTTTGTAATACTATTGATTTGGCGCTGATCATGTCGGCTCCTAGTTTTGCTCTTTCATGACCGACTAAATGGCTCGAATGAGCTGCGAACCGTCAAGGAGGTTCTCTCCACACACAACGCTATTGCCGGCAAGCCAGCTAACTAGCTAGTTGCCTTCACACCTCCATTAAATAACTTTTTTTTTTTTGCTTTTTTAGATTCATGCATTGTGCACCTCATCTTATTAATTGGTAGCAGTATCATTCTCATTTCTCCACGCTAGCATTACACAACAAAACATATAAATTAATTACAAGGGGTAAATACTTGAAACCGCTTATGCTTTTGGTTTTTTGATTATTTATTTATTTATTTATAAGTTTTTTTCAATTACTTCGTGCAAAAGTTGTCTAGTAACAGCTAGTTTTTCATTTAATCATCACCGACTGACTCTTGTCAATGGCGGCTGAAAACCATTTTGAACCTTTCAATTCTTGTAGTATATATACGAACAATTCATGGGGTAGTTGGATATATAAATATTTGCATGCAAATTAAAACAAGGAAATTCAGTCTTTAATATATATGTTGAAGGTGGCGAATTCTAGAGAGAAAGTTGACAAGAAAGAATTGAATATAAATGATGGTGCATTGTCAACGGAGATGATGTTTCCAGGGATGAATAGAGAGAAGGAAATGTCTGCTATTGTCTCAGCTTTGACACGCGTGGTCACTGGTGAGGTACCAAGCGGTGATCACACGTTTTCTCATCTTCATCAACAACTACACAGCGGTGTAATTGATCAACGAGTTACACAAAATATGTCTTCTCCTTCTTCAACTGCAACAACACCCTCTCTACCATCTTCCTCATCATCATCTAATTATGTTGCTAGTTCA
This sequence comes from Astragalus glycyphyllos, assembly GCA_963573325.1. Classification (NCBI taxonomy): domain Eukaryota; kingdom Viridiplantae; phylum Streptophyta; class Magnoliopsida; order Fabales; family Fabaceae; genus Astragalus; species Astragalus glycyphyllos. The sequence continues at coordinate 83,314,678 of OY754307.1, read as the reverse complement.
TCTCTCAAGAGAAGAAGAGAAGATGATAGATCCTCCCCTGCTATGCCTACAATAAGTAAGCACCAATTTTTCTCTTCTTTACTTTCATTTTTCAATAAACTGCTTTGGAATATACATAGAAAATCAACAAATATTTGAAATTCATATTTTTTCAACTGACCCCGATAGGATTGAACTCAGCACTTTGAAGATACAAAGCTAAACTCTTACCACTGAGCTAGCATCTCAAGTGTGAGAATCAATATCTCATGTTATTGAAATTGTCAGTCCAACCATCACCTGTACATATTTCAACACATATATAAGAAAATAACAATAACATACATTTTCTTAATGTGCTTTCTAACACAGAACATCACAAAACACTACCTCGTATATAACAAAAAAACACAAGGTATATGTTTTTTTTATGGTTTTGTATGTATCTGTCTTTTAAATTAATAGAAAAAAGTTGTTATTATTATTGTGATTGATGTTAGATTATATGTGTGCAATTAATACAGTTAGAGAAAGAAGAGTAACAGGAGAAATGGGAAATGCAGTATACGAATACAGAAGAGCAGAAAATGTAGTGAGAGAGTCAGAGGAAGGGAGAAGAAAATACAGAGGAGTGAGACAGAGGCCATGGGGAAAATGGGCAGCAGAGATAAGAGATCCATTCAAAGCAGCAAGAGTATGGTTAGGTACTTTTGAAACAGCAGAAGCAGCTGCAAGAGCATACGATGAAGCTGCTTTGCGTTTCAGAGGAAATAAAGCAAAACTCAATTTCCCAGAAAATGTTACACTTCTACGTCAACCAGCTCCACTTGTCTCCATTACTCCTACTTCTGATCCCATTGTTTGTGCTCAACCTCTTCCTCCTTCAACAAACTATTATGATAATCATGGCGTGATTTTGACATCTACCATGGCTTCTCATCATCAATCTTCTTCATTGTCTTTGCCTTCTTCTATGCAGCCTTCTTCCTTTTATTCTACTCAATTGCCACCATGGTCAGCTTCTGCTCATAGCTCTCCTTCCTCTGGATGAGATGATTAGTTACATTTTTATGGATCTGGTTCTGTGTAGTCGGAGAAAGTGTGCAGTCATGCATTCGGTCAGCTGGAGCTGGAGCGGTTCCATTAAGAGGGGTTCAAATTCTATATTAACAGATTCCATTTTTTATGTAGTTACTCATTTTCTTTAGTTACTACACATCATCTGAATTGTAATTGCACAATGAGCTTCTCAATCCATGATTTTAGATGGTGCATGGACTGAAGATGTTTAGAGTGAACATTGTAATTTTTCCTTTTTATGTAATACTGAAGCTCCTTTACTTTCTAAAAAAATTTCTAGTTTTAATTCTCTAAAAATTTGTATTTCCTAATAAGAAGATGAAGAATTTTTGAAGAAGACATTAATTGTAATAGAAAAGATAGAAGGCTAGCTAGAAAGAATGCATTTCTCCTAACAATGAAAACAATAAATTTGGCTTTTTTAATTTTTTTTTTGAAAATACTAGGATGTTCCATTTGAAGTTTCTTAGCTTTAATGAAAATAAATGAAAATGGAGAAAAAAACAAGAGAAGACAAGTAAATGAACCTACTATTCAAAAATCATTTTGGTTTTATGGACAAAATATTCTTTCCACACCCAATATTATTTCACAAAGGAAAATGGATTCCTTACTAATAGAACTAATTGGCGTTAATCCCAAGTAGCTAGCTCAGTTGACGAGCTAAAAAATATCGAAGGAATGCATAAAATGAGTGCAAGAAAGAGATTCAGGATTCAAATTCGGGAAACTAACATTCACCCTCTTCCCCACTAACATTTGCTTTTTATGGTTTTCACATTAGCTTCTGAGATTATTATTAGTGTGGCATGCTAGTTTAAAACATTGCTTACTTCAGGTTGGTGACAGATAGTCGGCTTGTATTTCTTTTTCCGAGGGGTTTTTAGTTGCATATAGCTCCTATATTTTTAAGCATATGAAGGGCTTACCGGAATCAGGAAAAATTCAAAGTTGTTCACTAAAAACTAAAAAGAGAATAATTCCTTTTTGACAATTTGTAACCCCTGACGATGTTTTCCTCATATATTTCTGTTTTTGCTATGAAGTAGTCCTTATCACAACTTGTAGTTCAAACATCATTCGGCACATTTATTATCTTAGAAACTTCATTCAAACCTCTAGAAAAAAGATGGTCAAAATGCCCCCGCAAAATACCCAGCATACAAATATACAAATACAAGGTTGAAAATGAACAATTAGCGACAATTTAAAGGTGCGAATGATCCATGAATTTGACTTTAAAGATGATGAACTTGACGCCCATAAGCAATAATCAGAGGTAAAACACACACACACACACAACAACACGGGGTGAGAGAATAAAGAAATGTGCACAAAAGTTGGCGAAGTCTTCCATTATAATTCTTCGTTTCTTCTGATCAACGTAACTAGGAAACAAATATTCCCCTTTTAAGTCTCCTTTGAGCCTTTACATCCTTTTCAAACTAGCAAACGAGAATGAACGCTGCACATATAAAGTTACTCGTTCATACGTAAGTGCTCAGTGGCGTGCAAACTACCAAAAATAAATGATAATGTTGAGCAAGTAACACACACAATAGTCCAAGTTTAAGCTATCATAATACAAACAAGACATTGACTCTAACGTTTATTAAGATTTAAATATAATTTGTAGAAATGACACTAGCGTTCAAGAGTGATTCTATAGTCGTATTTTGACCTTTTAAATTATTTTCTATGAGGCGTCCATCCAAAAAATGCACACAAAACTGAAATGCTGAGCACAAAGCGTACAAGAAAAATAAGCACACAAAATAATAGCAATAAACAAGCTATAAGTCGGTGGTAAACTATGAAACCCACATACTTCTAAATTGCAGAGGTATCGTACGATACGCACCTGATGCTTTTCAAATATACTTTCAATACATATCTTATTAATTACAAATATGAGTTTTGCAAACATTAAATTTTCATAATAGAAATAATATATTCTAGTGTGGGGAAAAATATATGTAAATGCCTACTTATTGTGATTACAAAATAATTTTTTCTATATTGCAATAGTCATATATATATTGATGAAACTAGCATGTTTGACCCGTGCCAGCACGGGTCGACATTAACTTGTAAATTTTAAACTAATAAAATTTTTAATTTCCAATAAATTTTAAAATATAGTTAATAAGTTGAAGTGTATTGTGTGTCGGCCTTAAAAACTCTGGACATGATCTAAAACAAAAGTCTGATGTTATACAATAAATTGATGTAACAATATTGGTAACAGACATCTTTTAACATTGATTTTTTTTACAAAGTATCTACTTAGTCGTACAAAAACTTAATTTTGTATTAATAGCATGAAGTTAGTCAATTTTGAACCCCTACAGAAAATTGAATAGCGACTAATAATATATTTTAATTGTTGTGGGACAATTTATATTTAGTTTTATATGAAGTTGTATATAATTTCATCCTTGTTAAAAATATCGCTATTTCCTTTTAATCATTTTGTTGCTAATATATTTTTTGTTATACATGAAATTCCCGTTGGACATAAAGAAATAATACTATGATGTCAATAGGGCATTTTTATGATTTTATAACTTTGTTTTAGGTTATTACGGTAATTTCTGTGGACCAAAAGCTTACCATACTTCAGTATGGGTTTTTTGGGATTTTAATTGAAGGCAGAGGTTATTTTGGTAAATTGACTCAGACTTTTGGGATTTTAATTGAAGGCAGAGGTTATTTTCCCAACGCTCTGAACCCTACGAACTCCAACTTTCCCAATTGGAAAAGCGACCTGTCAAACACGGCGAGCCTCACGCGTCACTCCATATTCCGTCACGATGCACTCAAGAAAGGATAATTAAAATCCTGCGCATCATCTTCGGTTGAATCTGGACACAAAAGCATCATCTGGTTTTGCTCTGGGTTGAATCTGGACACAATACTTTCACGCGTCACTCCATATATCAAGAAACGATTTCCTCTTGTTCTGCTCGCGGTTGAATCTGGACACTAAAGCATCATCTTCGCGTTTCCGTCCCAAATTGCTTAGGTATGGCTTCCCGAAGCAAACCTTATTTGTTTTACTCACGTTCGAATACAAATTACTAATTCTTATGTTTATTTTTTTTATTATGTTAGACAGAATCTTATTGGTGAAGTAGTATCTCAGTATATGATACACTTGCTGAGAATAGCTTCCAAACTCACGCGTGAGCAAAACATGCTTTTGTATCTCAGTAATTACTAACGAACGATTGATGAATACGGTACGGATTATTCAATTAGTCGATGAATATGTTGTTGATTGTAAAGTTATTGCAATTCGATACCTCATGCTGCCTACTGGTTGTACTAATCAATTCGTCATAGGAATATTACTCTGATAAGAATGCAATGTCTTTCTATTTCGTTTGATCTTTTTTGAAGTCACTTTAAACTCCTCTCCTTACATTATATGTTGAAACTAATAGTATGACAATCATTTGCATCTGATAACCAGGACAAATCTGTTGTAGCAAAAGACAATAAAACATAGTCAGCAAGATGTTGCATGAATTTCACTCTTTTTGGGGATAAATTGTAACGATAATAAAAATTAAGGTAAACAACCATTTTGGTCACTTAATGGGTGAAGCGCAGTTAGGACGCCCGAGGTTTATTAATTGTATGATGAACATGTTATTGATTAAGTACACCTACTCAGGTACTGGTTTTAGTTTTGAAATTCTTACGAAGGTCGCAGTGTAGGAATTGTGGTTTTTAGTCATAAGAGTTTCAGCAGGTAAGACTATTTTGCAGATTATATTTATAAACTTAACGAAATTTAAGTGCATTGACTGTCTAGTGGCATTGTTTTTACAAACTGGCCAGTAGTGGTTTTTAAAATTTTACGTAGAGGTATGCAACATTTGGACTACTGGTTGGTCTTATTATATTAAAGAGGTTTGTGCGAAGTGAATTTGGACTATTAACTGTTGTACATTGTATTCACTGGTCATTTTTTATACTCACTGGTGATATAATATTAAAAAGATTTGTGTGAAGTGGAATTAAATATCTCACTGGTCATTATACGCGCGGCAGGGCGTATAAGGGTATGCAACTCTATGGTCAGTTTGAAGTTGTGCCTGGTGGCACGGAAATTTCCTCCATTCGGGATTACTTTGTACTTAGAAATGAGGTAAACATGTCCCTCATGCAGCTGTTTCTCGTGTTTGTATATATGCATGCTGCCTATATTTCCCTGGATAGTTGTTCCCTGGTAGCACATTTAGATATATAATAAGTCCTTACTTGTATAGAAGTTTATATGCCATTAATCGACGAAAAGTAAGTGTATCCATATCGCTGAACATTGTGGCTTCTGTTTATTAGGTATCGTGTGTGACAGTAATATTGATCGCCATCACTAATATCTGCTCACCATATTTAGCAATATGATATGTGTTTGCATTTAAAGTGTATTTCTGGATGATGGTAAGCTAACATATATAGTAGGCAATATGCAACAGAAGAGTATAAAATATTAATTTAGTGTACTATCAAAGTGAACCTATATATCTGCTATGATAGCAGTGCTATCACATTTTCGAAATTTGTTCATTTCAGGAGAAACTCTTATTAGTTGATATGGCATATTATGTGTTGTGGAATTGTATCAGACAATTTTATCAGGTAATAGTCTTATCAGTATGTATTCAATATTTGTTTTTTTCATATTTAAATTCATTTGTAGCAGCAAATAGTCTAATCAGTTTATAAGCCATTTCAATTTATATGCCATATCACGAAACTCATTTGTACGCCATTTATTGAATAGATCAGTGGATGGTGTGCAATAACGTATCATGACAATTCGAAGTATTCAATAATATTCATAGTAAATGATGTTGACAACGACGATCAGGTAACTTTATACATCCAGGATATACGTAACACAGATTTCATAAGTATGCATCAATTTTTTGTTAACAGAACATGTAACTCATGGAAGCATAGCTAAGAGTGTAAAATAACTAAGATATTAAAATATAATGGATCGAATTTGAGACCTTCTCTATTATTTTTCAGTGAATGGTTATAAACTATTGGGATGGATTGATACATACCTCCGGATCTGCAAACACTAACTCAAGAGACTTGGGTTTTTTGCTTCCGTATGGCGGCCAGACGTACCATCTTCGGAGCAGTTTCACGATTACAGGAGCGGACTCGTTGCCTGGCTCAAGTAGAACCAATGGTTGAGCATGCTTGGACACAGTGGACAGTGCACTTGATGAGGAAGACATTGTTGCCGCACACAGAAGAGTATAGCAGGTATGTTGCAGCTTTTGTTTTTTAGGTTTTAGGTGCTGTTTAATAGAGATCTCAACCCTGGACTAAATATATATGTAAGTGCGTGTGCCTTACATCCGTATGATATAAATCGTGATGACCAGAAATTTCGTGATTGGCTGTTAATTGGTAATTAAGACCTTCCTGAAATAAGTTTTTAGAAATGGTACCGGGATCCCTATGATTGAGCCACTTTAATTTGCCCTTAGTCCAGAATATTACATGATATTAATTGATAAAAAGGATCTGTTAAGGCCCATTATTAGGCTTTTTTTTGGAACGTTCCAGTTTGTATGGTAGTTATATGATGGGAACAAATAGCTTTTATGCTTGTGTTGCTTATTTCTTATGATATGTTGTTTTAGGTGGGACGAACATGAAAGTCTAAATAGTTAGATTGATTCCCAATAGCTTGTATGCCTGTGTTGCTTATTTCTTATCATACAAATAGCTTTAGCATTCAGTTGATGGTGGAAGTTCTGGGTTAATTATGGTGGAAGAGTTGGTTTTGGAGTGAATAAACTTTATACACAAAAAAAAAGATGGTTCAACTTCTTCTTGTAGGTTTGTTTGTAACAAAGAAGGGGTGCGGAAGCCAGACAAGCGGGATTATAAGACAGTGAATCCAAGGCAGGAGACTCGAACAAATTGTAATGCAAAGTTGGGGCTTAAGAATGTGAATGGAAAATTGGTGGTGCACGATTTTGTGGAGGAACATAACCATATTTTACAATTAAAAGAAACAGTTCATATGTTGTCGTCTCAACGAAAAGTTTCAGAATTTCAATGTCATCAAATTGATCTAGCGGATGATGTTGGCCTACAACAAAGGAAGTCGTTTGATTTGATGAGTAAAGAAGTGGGAGGAAGAAGGCAGAGAAGTTTGGTACAAGGGGAAGCGGGTTATTTATTGCAATACTTTCAGAAAAGTTGGTCGAAAATCCAACTTCCTTCCATGCTTATCAAGTAGATGTTGAAGATCAAATCACCAATGTATTCTGGGCAGATGCAGGGATGCTCATTGATTACGGGTACTTCGGCGACGTGGTTTCTCTTGATTCAACATATTGCACAAATAGCTCCCATAGACCACTAGCGGTGTTTTCAGGATTTAACCACCATCGAAGAGCAGTCATCTTTGGGGCTGCATTGTTATATGATGAATCTGGTGAGTCATACAAGTGGCTCTGAGACATTTTTAGAGGCACACAAGCAAAAAATGCCTCAAACAGTTTTTACGGATCAAGCACTTGCAATGGCAAAAGCACTTGCTTAGGTTATGCCCGAAACTTACCATGGTCTATGTACGTGGCACTTGATGCAGAATGGCATAAAGCACTTAGGCAATTTAATGAAGGGCGAATCACATTTTCTTAGTGACTTTAAAAAGTGCATGTATGGTTATGAAGATGAAGAACAATTTGAAGAAGGTTGGGGAACTCTCCTTGCAAAGTATGATGTTAGTGAAAATACTTGGTTGCAAAGAGTGTACACTGTAAAGGAGAAATGGGCATCTTGTTACATGAAGAGGGCTTTTACATTAGGAATGCGAAGCACCCAACTTAGTGAAAGTGTGAATGCAGATATTAAAAGTTTAATGAATGTGGACTTGGATATAATCAAGTTTTTTAAGCGTTTTGAAGCCGTTATAGAAGATAAACGGTATAATGAATGGAAGTGTGAATATGAAGCACGCCAAAAAATTCCAAAGACTCAAGAACTCATATTCTGGTATCTTACAACAAGTGTCTGAGCTTTATACTCCTACCATTTTTGACCTTTTCCAACATGAGTATGAGTTGTTTGAAGCATGTATCGTGAAGAGTATCAACACACAAACATCTTTAAATGAATATGTTATTTCCATGGTAAGAGATTTAGGAGAGTGGCGAGTGTCCTTTGATTTGGATAAGAATATAATTTGTTGTTCTTGTCGTAAGTTTGAGAGCTTTGGTATACTCTGTTGTCATTGTTTACGAGTCTTTATTCACATGGATGTCAAATCAGTGCCCAAGCATTATATCTAAAAGAGGTGGACAAAGTCAGCAAGAAGTGGGGTTTTACCTAATGTTCATGTTAGCCACGTTGATGTATCTCCAACTCAACGATACAAGGAGATTTGTCCTCGCCTTATTAGGATAGCGACTGAAGCATGTAGAAGCCAAGAAGCATTCATGTTCCTTAACAAAGTCACTGATGAGTTGGACAGACAAGTTTTAGAGTTCCAAAATAATGAAGTGAGTATTGATCAAGTGAATGAGTTGCTTAGTAAATTTCAAGAGATAACAATCAAGAATGATAGTTCAACACAAGTAAAGGGGTTCAAGAAAAAAGAAGGCGAGAAGGGTTCAAAACGCAAGTTAGGATTGGTAGAGCTCCAACTCAAAAGAAAGAAAAAATGTGGTCCAAGTGTTTCACAAACTCAAGAACCTACTTTGGGATTGTTAAATTATTAAAAATTTATTTTTTTAGCTTTAGCGAACAACATAAGCTCACTTACTTGATTTTATTTTTGTCATGTAGAATGATGGCAGTAAAAAAGGTTCAAAATGTAACCGAAAGAAGGTAGACTATCAACTTACCAAAAGAAGAGAGTATGGTGACTCAAGTGCTTCACATAGTCAAGTGCAACATGACATATCTTATATAAATGCATCTACACGGTTCAATTGTGAATATGATCAACCAACAATGGTAAAGTAATTGAAATTTGAGTATGTGAATGTACTAAAAAAATGTTTAATGATTAAATGATTTTGACTTTTGTGTAGGAAAGCAATGACATTTTAAGTCAATATGGTGTCACTAATTTTACTAGCTTATTGATGGTAAGTTTCAGTACTAGATAACATTACTTTTAAAATAAATTGTTTCTTTTAAGTCTATATTATTAAATATTGTTAATTTTAACTTGTGTATTTTAAATTATAGGGGCAACATGACGAGGATATCACACCATTATTCAACCCATAGAGACTTCATGCAACACTCATTTGGATTGGAGCTATGCAACTTCTTTTGACAAATTTATTGAGCATGTATTTTGGGTGTATATTTTTTTGGAAGGGATGTAGTTGTTTTTTTTGACAAAGTGTAGTTGTTTTTTATGTGCTGTAATGTACTTGTTTTGACAGATAAGCCATGTAATTTGGATTTGTCAATGAATTATTAGGTGTTATTTGATCCTTTAGTAAAGACTCAGATTACTATTGAGGTTATGGGAATTCTGGGATTCTTTTCTCTTTGTTATCACAGTTGTTTTTATTCCTACAAGTTTGCATGTAGTTGTATTTTATATGAAAAAGATTAAGTATGATAAGGGACCTGTTGCAAAAGCTTTCACTTGTGCGAAGATCAAACAGCTAAGAAACTCTAGTGAATTTGTTTGAATCACCCAATCATGATTCTGGAGGTGAAGTTCTCAAAATTAAATGTGGGCCAATTGCCATTATGGGATCACCTACACAGGTTGCACTCTTGGCATTTAGACTGTTAGTTGGATTTTCTCTAGTGCTTAGGAACTTTATCCTTTATTTTTCAGTGTTGTATTTTTCAATTCCCTAATTTGATAGTGTCGCTATAGTGTTATGACAAGCTGGAGGCTGAGTCAGCAAAGAAAAATGAAGTCACACTTGAGAGAGATGATGTTGAATTAAAGGATGAGAGAATTAAAATTCTCAAAAACAATTCAGCAAGATGCTGAACTTAAAGGTGGGAAGTTAGTAAGGAGTATGGTGCGAAACTTGATAAAAGTGGGTTGCGTGCACAGTAATCGTGGCGCCAATATACTTGGAAGTTGCACTATTTTTTTAACGTGAATTGGGAAACTTTGAGTTGCACCGCTTTTTTTTTTAAACTTTTGTTTTCATGTAAATCTCATCTGTTAAAGTAATCCAATGGTTAGTATTTTTGCTGTTGAAATGGCTGCTGAGAAGCAGCTGCCGAGGATCCGAACCCCCTGATGATGTTTAGCATTTAAACCGTGTCATGTTAGCCGCACGATTGCCAGCCGCAATCTAAATTAACCGTGGGTGTTGATGTTTTTCAGGTTCACACGTGGTGTAGATCTGATCGTTGGTCAGTTATGTTTGCTTATGTCAGACGTCTGAATTGGGAAATAGCTTATGTGGAGTTTTATTAGTCTAATGTATTATATGACGTCAGTTATTAGGTGTACAAACACATGAACGTTTCTATGGTTATATATAATAGAGATATATATGTATCTTGCCCGTATCGTATCTTGATTTTTTAAAAAATCTTGTATCCATGTATCAATGTAGTATTGTAACTATCGTACTAAGTATCTAGGCTTCTTAGGTGGTAATATGTTGCATTAGAACATCTCCAAGGGAGTGTTGCTTAACTAATTCATTTTGAGTCACTTAAGTGGGCCCTACACGGCACATCATTTTTAAGAGACATACACTTATTTTGCTCCACTACTACCCTTTATTGAGTTTGTTAAGTGGCTCCCACATGCCATACTTTAATACTTTAATATTTGAAATTAAATTTATTTAATATTTAAATATCAATCCATTTATTTTATTTCATACCGATGAGAATATTAAATAGTCAAAAATAAATTCATACATTCTCCAAAACTTTCCCAATTTTTTCTTCAAACACACTCTGATTTCTCTCTGGAACTCACTCACATCTTCCCCATTTTTTCTTCAACTATACACTTTACACTCTCCATCAAGGTTCTAAAAAACGGTCCGTTACGCTTAAAACGGCTGCGATAAAACTGTCTCGGTAATGACCGTTATGGCAACAAAACGGCCGCGACAAATAATTTTAATAAAATTTAAGCATTTTTGTGATTAATTCACACCGTGACGACCGCGACTTGTAACGCAACAGTCGCAACGGCCGAAAACGCGAAAGTCTTAACGCGACCGCAACCGTGACCGCTATTTAGAACCTTGCTCTCCGTTTGTCTCACTGCCCGTGTCTCCCTCCCAAATCCACCCTTTCTCTCTTTCACCTCATCTAATATTTTTCTAATTTCTTTATCTCCCTCGCCGATCTTTCTCCCCACTCAACATGCAATAACGACGGTGGCAGAACGAACTACGGCAGCAGTTCGCGGTGGTGGAACAAGCGACGGCTCACGGTGATATGATTAAAATACAGACTAGTAAGATTGGTAGAAGTAATAAAATAATAACAATACTAAGTTACATAAATCTAATCTAATTCATAATAATCCATTTGCATATAACAAAATTATAGATTACTGAAATAATAAAATAATCACAGTATATTACAATAACAACAAAACGAATGGGAATAACATATGAACATACAACATGGACCAAAACATTCCAGTTTTCTCTAGTGTTGTTTATGAGTGATAGGAGTGCAGTGGAGCTCGGGGAATTGAAGACATTTTGAGGTAGCAAACAAACCATGGCAGCATACTAACAGGGACCTACCAATCCCAAACCCCTTCTTTTGTACCGGCTATTTTGAAAGAACTTGACTATTTATACTAGCCCCTGGCCTCTACTGACTTCCCATCTCGCAGTCGTCACACACATTTTTGGTGGTAATCATAGCCTTAAATACAGCCATTGTATCTCTGTTTCAATCTTCCAGCAGAAAATCTTTCAAAATTTCAGCAGCCAGCTCACTAGTTTCAGGCCAAACCTAACCATCTTTTGGTAGATATATATGTGGTTTTCCATTCAAACTCACATGCTTGACCTCTATGTTCTGCACATTTCACCTTTGTCCCTCCTCTGTCAGCACTCTGCATGCCTTTATTCAAGCATCACATATAATTGCATTTTCTACCAGCACTTGGACTTTCTGCCTAGGCCATCCTCTTCAAGCAGTGATTTACTGCCGCATTTTCTTTTTTATGTTCCTCAACTCTTGTTGATGCCTTAGGTTGAGGATGATGGTATAATGAACCTATGAAATTATCTATCCAAACATATCCCAAAGGTAAGGGGAATAGTAATCTAGTCTGGCGTGCCAGCATGCAAGTCTTGCATATTGTTTTCCAAACAAACCTTAAGGAACAAAATTCATGTTTTATAGGTCTTCTATAAATCCACTACACCAGCAGTAGACAGAAGCGATACTTACATACAGTACCATAGGTCCTGTCCCACGAAACCACCACCACCGGAGCTCCTCTTCCTCTCCTCTCTCTCTCAACATTTCCCTCTTCTTCCACCACCACCACCACCGGAGCTCCCATTTCCCTCATCTTGTAAGTTCTGATTTGCACTTTTTATGATATTGTTATAATTTGAATTTTTTATTTATTGAATTTGTTTTAATTTATTTATTGTTTGCTTGAAATTGAAATTTGTTAGGATTGAAATTTGGTGTTTAAAGCCTCACAATCACACCGGAGTGCACACCGTCACCCAACCACCGCACTGGACGTCAATCTCGCTCATAACGGTTAGTTTTTAAAATAAATTGTTGTTTTTAAAGTAAATTGTTGTTGTTGTTGTTGGTTAGGATTGAATTGGTTAGGATTGAATTATTTGTTGTTGTTGTTGTGTGTTGTTGTGAATTGGTTAGGATTGGTTAAGTGATATTGTGAAATGTGAGTTGTAGGATTGAGTGTGAAATGTGAGTTAAAATTGAGTGAATATTGTGAAATGTGAATGTTAGTAATTGAAAAATGAATTTAAATTTGTTAAAGTGAAATTGTTGAGAAGAGTTAGATTGAAAATTGTTGAAAATTAAAAATTGTGTATGTTGTTAATTGTATCAAATAGTTGAAATTGAAAAGTGTATTATTTTAGAGTTGTTAATTGAAAATTGTTGTTTTGATGAACCCTAGGTTAGATGACTGTGTGTTGTTGATGGAAAAGGGTGAGGTGTTGTCCCTCACCCCCATAATTTGCTCGAAATCGTCTCCATTGAGATAATTGCGAGACGATACTAACAACGGTAAGGTTGGGAGTTATATGAAATAACTTCCTTCACCACTTGGATGGAAAATGGTTTTGTGCTATCCTTGACCCCCATACTTGGCTCGGAATCATCTCCACTGAGATCATATCGATGCCACTAACTTGATAGGTTATTGGGAATGTTATGGGAATCTAACACACTTTCTTAAATATGTGTAGATGAATTGGTATGAATTTAATCGTGATTGGGTGTATGATCGGTTATTTCCTAGAAGAGCGGGTTTGAAGCAAACTTTTGTAATTGGGGTTGAACAGTTTCTTGTGGTAGCGTGACGACATGAATTGGCTAGACGGGAAAATGGGGTTAGATGTCCATGCTTAAAATGCGACAGAAGGAGCTGCTACTAATTCAGATGCGGAGACAGAGCAGCTTAGGAAGGAGCTACACTCTACTCAACAGCAGCTGAAGGATACTCAAGATGAGGTGAGGGGATGGAGGGCAGACTATGCAAAGGTGATGAGGAGGCAGGAGCTGATGTATAACTTTCTTAAGAATAAGAATATGTTGCCAAATGAGGAGGAAGATGAGGAGCAGTCTGAAGAGTCTGACGGCAACTTTTAGGACTTGTGTTTATCAGTTTGACATTTCAGTACTTTGTTATTCGGATATTATGTTGTTTTCATTCGGATTTATATTATGTTGATTCGGATTTATATATATTATGTTGATTTGGATTTTAATTAAAACTGTTTTAGCTATTTCAATCAAGTATAAAAAACAGGTATACCACTAAAAAAAAGTAGGTTTATCAAAAAAATTAAATTAATTTTTTTTTGGCATTAGCGAGGGAATAGAGGACACATGGCTGTTAGAATTTGGCCACGTGTTTCTGATTATTAGCGAGGGATTCAAATCCCTCACTAATTAGCGAGGGAAATTCCCTCGTTAATTAGCGATGGATTTAAATTCCCTCGCTAATCCAATTAGCGAGGGAATTGGTCCATCGCTAATTCCCTTGCAAATAACAGTTAGCGAGGGATTAGGGTCATTTTGTGAGGGAATTTTCCCTCGCTAATCCCTGATTTTTTTGTAGTGATAGTCGCATGTTTCTCTACATTCCACAATTGCCCTATCGCAACTTCTAAATTTCCAGCGTTCTCCCACGAAATCAAAATAATCGCCAGTTCTTTTTTTTTGTCAAGATTGAATAACGTGTTCAAAATTTTTATGGGCCCACTTATCTGTCCTCTTCTCTGGGCTCTGGCATGTCCTACCCAATTATTTCTATTTGCTTATCTAGTGGTATTTAGTACTACTATTTTTTTTAACAAAAAAAATACTACTATTAGAAAAATTTAACTACTAGTGGAGATCTTCTCCATTTCTCATTTTCTCCATTTCTTATATCAATTAATATAGTTTTATAAAAATAAATATGATATTTTGTGGGGTTCAAATATTTTGTATACACCTAAAACACATCCAAAACTATGGTAACAGAAAATAAATAGAGAAGAACAAAATTGTATTCACCCTCTCCAAACTGGTTTCTCTCACATTTTATTTCACCGGGTGTGTGTTGCTACTCCTGCTTTATTTAACGAAATATGGTATATAAATTAATCCATAGGAAATAAGCGTACCTCGTCAATATATAGACTCCCCCTTAGACGAAATTTGCAACATTGTTAGGTGACAATGGTCAATATAGACTAGGCTTAGGCCTTTGTCTATAAATGTGGCTTGTAAATATTGTATATTTACTTGCAATTTTTATTTTCAAGCATTTTATCTTGCAATTTGTTGATGTTTCTAGTAGTTGATTGGAAATTAAATACTAATCTCATATTTCAACGCTCTTTGAAGTTGTTAAACAATTTATAACTAAAATACAAAGTTTCTTTCTTGGCGTAATGGTCAGATGAAAGGAATAGTCACTTTTGAGAGCTGTTGGTCAATCACCTCAGCTAACTTTCAAGTTCAACAATAATACTTTATTTCCTTTTCCCCGATTCAAGTTTATCAGATGTCACTTCTCTCCTATTTTGACACATTTATCTAAGCAGATTTTTATGTAAATTTCTATCCTTTTGAAAATTTTGAGTAATCTCAAAATAATGCTTATTTCCTTTCATAAGTTTTATAATTTTGGAATTGAATAAATAAAACTATATTTGTATGAAATCCTCCCAATCACGTGTTGTGGAATAGTTTTTCCTGATATGGATGTCTCTCGAGAAACTGCATGCTTGATATTTATTTGACTAAGAATTGGAGCATAGACGGCAAGGGATCCTCTAACTTTTTGGATAAAACTTCTCCTTAACTGTGTATTTATCTCTCCTCTAATACATTCTCTTACATAGTACTTCCCTCCATTTTTACTTTTCTCTCTCATAAAAAAGACTAAAGTTAAGAAAAGGTAGAGATTGGAAAGTTAGATAATCCATTTTCAGCATACACACAATGGAATGGGGGCTATAGTAGTGGTATAAAAATTTGATACCTAAGGCTATGTTTGAGAGTTTTGGAGGGGAGAAGGGGTTTGGGGAAAAAAAAGAAAAGAAGAGGAAAGAATAAGGGTTGTGGGAGTGACTAACCCTAAACTAGGCCGATTATATTTATTGAACATCTAATTATGTCTCAGGAGACTTGCTATATGTATAGTATGGATGAATGAATTTGTATGATCTTGGATCTTGGATTTTAGATCCTAAACCAAACCATCACAATGGACTTGAAGGACTGATTAATAGGCTAGTGTCCAAAATAAATCATACTATAGTAGTAGCATCAAGAAAGTCTCCATGGACACATTAGTTCAAGTTAATTGTCTGGCTCAGGAAAAATAAGAGTAAAGAAGAAGAAAACTGAAGTTATGCACATAAAGGCATGAATCTACTGCCATAGCAACGTATTATTGAATATCCAGTACAATTTTCTAGTAAAATATATAATATTTACTATACCCAAAAATTGTGAACTAATAATTAATTGTGAATGGGTGGTTTCCTTGAAGCTGGAGAATAATCCATTGAGAACACTTCACCCTTAACGTTAACATCCTCATCTTTTGGCTTAAACATGTCACCATGCACTTCTCTATGTTGAGCTTTATTCGCATCCTCGCTAGTCAAATTGCTTGTTTCTTTCAATACTCTTGCTGCATATGCAAAAAATGTAAAAACAAATTAGTAAAACTGAAAAAAAAGAAATATATGGGAATATTCTTCTCAATCCAATTTTCAATGGATTTTTAGGCAAAAGGTACCTTGAACTTGTTGCATATGGATGGAGAAGAAGCAGAGGAACACAAAAATCACAAGTAGAATGCGCTTGTTGTTTGTATCAACCATCTTATCTTAAAACAATTATTATTAGATTTCTACTCCAAATAGGACTTCTATACTTTATAGCTTGCTCCTTTTCTGAATATACCATGCATAATAATATATGCTCCTATATATATAGACACAGATTGGTGCAGCTTCTAGCTATAGCTAGTTAAATGTCATGTATTATTGGGTACACATGGTAAATTGTACATGACAAAGGTCAACATCATTATTGTCGGGTTTGATATTGATGGATGCTTTTGGGAAAAAAATTTAACTATAAAACAGAAAAGACATGATCTACATATGAATGTCAACCTATACTGCATACGTAAATTTGAACCTTCTTAGTTTTCAGTTCATCTTCAGCTGCTGTCTATATATCTACTATACTAATATTGTTCCCCAACCATTCCATGCATATTAGTTAGTGATAATAACGTTTGTCCCTATATACTAAGAACAAAAGTCTAAGGATTTTAGTTCTGTCACATGAAAGTAACTTCTGTTTAGGACTCTGTCTATGTCTTAGGATTCTTATTAATTTCTATTAATAATTATAGACCGAAAAGTATATTATTTTGAAATCAGCTAATATGGAATTGGAAAAATGCACTAGCTGTTGGGGAGTAGATAATGACATGCACGATTCATGTCGATGGTATGCTAAAATATGAGAGGAAATTATGTATGAAAGTTAGAATTGGGCCATTGGGTATGTGCCGGAATATGCAGACAAGGTTAATACTACCTTGAAGCCCTGCTGCAACATTGGTGAGGGGCCATGTGTCAGGTCTGTAACCTGTGCACCCTGATTCCTGAACCATCATACTTCACCTCACCTTTGTCATCAATCTCTCTCTACATTTACTGTTATAACAATTTCTTGGTGGGAATAATGCTGCAACTAAGAAGAACAACCAAACATAGAAAACCATTAGTAAAAGTTAATTGTAAATAACATGTAAAATAAATAACAAGGAGAAGATGAATTTATCATTGCACAAGACTCTAAGGCGTGTAAAACACTAAGCTTTAGGTTCGATTCGCCTCCACCAATCACTCTAGATTGGATGCAATAGGATGACCGGCGAATCCCCTTCAGGATACAATGGAGTTTCTTGACATTGTCTGCACACCCACACCAAGCGTATCGATCAATGGTAGTTTACGGAATAAAGTTTCCCCAATTACTCTCGTGCACTAGAGAAAAGAAAAAATGACTTAAATATAATTTTGGCAGAATTTTGGCTCATGTAAACATGAATTTTCGTATATTATTTTCTGCACAAAAATGTCTCTATTTTATAGAGAAACTCATGTCAATTAGTGTAGGGAAACAACTCTTGAAGGAGACTCTTCAATGGTATTCCGAAGCTTTCATATTCATTTCCTGTTCAACAAATGACACAGCACAATGGTTGGCTTGGTGGTTGATCCTTGCGCCTCTTCACAAAATGTCTTGGGATGTCTTGGGATCAAATCCCACTGGTGACACCATTCATTTTGATTTTTTCGTAAATATATTTAAGTGAACAAAAACATTTTAGTCAGTAAAAATAGCCATCATAGGGACTTGAACCGTGTCATTATAGCCATACCAATTATAGCCATACCAAACTAACTTAATCACTGAACCAGATATAACAACACACCACTATAATAGCATTAATCGTAATTAACCGATTGTAGTTTTCCAAATATATATTTTGGAAATATCTCCAACCCCCCACCATTTCCAAAATATCCAAATCCATTATTCCGGAAATCTCATATTTTTAGATGAAGGTATCTTGCGATTTGAACCATCACTTAGTAAGTTAAGTCTTCACTCATCCCTCCTAATTAAATTGGTAGACAAGCTTTGAACCAATTATTCATTAGAACAAATGTGCATAACTCACACATGAAATCTCGGTACCATTGATCGAATTATAAAATGACACTTTTGTTTAGCCCTTGTGTCAGGTATCCTTTTCATGAGAATTTTAAGAGTCAAGCCCTTGAACTCTATGAAGCGGCCCCACTTCATTCTCATATAGGTAGACTATATCAGAAATGCACCCATAATTATGCACCTCAGCAAATATGCAAATAATAAGTGTTTCTAGTTACCCCTGTAGGGGGGTAACCGTAAACTTTTTATATTTTGCAGAGGGTAACTGTACATGGTTTATACCCATTATACACTACATAATCTAACAGAGGGGGTGACCGAAAACTGTATATATTTGCAGGGGGGTAACCGTAAACTTTTTTTTACAGAGGGGTAAATGGAAAATGGGTATATTTGCAGGGGATCAAATATTTAAACCTTTTTTATATAAGGGAAATGGCAACAGTTTGATTTATTTTAACGTATCTCTATCGCTTACGTTGACACTTCTAACGCTAACGCGGCAGTTTTGTTTGTTTTGCTTGTTTTCTTCCCCTCGAGTTAAAGTTAGATATGAAACATAGGAGAAGATTTGATTAATTAATAATCATAGAAGATACAATGCATTAATGGATGAAGGGAGAAAATCCGACAGTAGAGATACTACGATCGTTTTTAGATGAGACAGTGGACAAGGTTTTTCTTGTTTGGACGAGTAAGACAACAGACAGTGTTTGTTGTATATCACATGGGAAGGAGGGTGGTCATCAACTTGGTAGGCCTTCCTTGTCACTTACAAATTGTAGATTGAACCAACATGATTTAGAGAACCAAGTTGGCTAAGCTATAGATTTTACACAACTTAAATCAGTGTCCACATGAGTTTCGACACACCAAACTGTTACAAATTGACAATACACATATACATGTGATTATGATGAATTTACGATCCTGACTTTTGGTATAAGCCAAAAGTTAATAGTAGTATTTGATGTACGCTTTTAGTTTCAAACTTTTGTGCATCATTCATAGCACTTATATATATCATGAGTGGAGTGCCTCTGTCACGTGATATGGGAGATAATTAATCTTTGATCGATATATATATGCTTTTAGTCATAAGTGGTAGCTCTTTGTTACGGTTTTATTGATGCCAACAACAAGTAAGATAATAAAGCTGAAATTTGGCTACTAAAGTAATTCACTTGGAGAAAATAAAACATTTCAATTTAGTGAGAATATAAAGTTCATATATTGATATGGTTGATCTTATCAAAGATCGATTCATTTTGGTATGGGAGTTTATCTATAAAGTACTAACAAACATTAATTAGGATTTCAGCTAGAGGAGGAAATAGACCCGACCGACTGATAGGGGCCTACTACGACCCAACCTACACCACACTCAAGTAAGTCAGGCATTTTTCAAAGTAGATAAGACTAAGGTTTTTTAAAAAACTTATTTAGCTAAAAATGTCAGACTATATGTCATCAAAAAAATATTTTAGGTGCAAACCAAACTATTTAAGCAAATATAGATAATATTTTTATTGCTATTATTATATTAAATTTTATATTTTATGTTATATCATAAATTTGCTAATATTTTTTTGTTAATTTAAATATATTGACATACAACAATTTTTGACATAAAATAGAAATAGGCTTTTAAACAAACTTTTCAAATTGGATGTCATATAAAAGAGAGTTTAATCTCCCTAACCTATTATCTTCTTAATCTATTTTCAAAAGTATAAATCACTCAAAGGTTGTAGATGTTCATAAAAAAATTAGAGAAATAGGTTTTTATAGCTTTGCCAAACTTTCAAAAAGACCGGATCATACCTAAAAAATAGGTCTATGGTTGGTCAAGCTCAGGCCTAAGGCCAGACCAAAACTTTGCAAAGCCCGAGTCGCCCATTATATTTCCTCCCCTAATTTCAGCAGTCTTTTCTACATATTACAAGTGTAATTACGTTGTACTTATTTGATTACTTTTTAGAAAAATGTTATTTTATTTAATTAACACATGTTTTATTTGATAGGACTACGTTCAATGATTTTTTCAATGAGTTCTATTCTTTTTTTTTACAATAGTCCTATTCTTTTTTGATGAGTCTTCAATGGTTTATTATTAGGATACAAATAGTGAATAATGAATTAATACATGAATTGCAAAATTTAGATATTTTTTGGTAGGTGAAGAGCTACAAAACAGCAGCAAAAAGAGAAAAACAAAAGCTAATGAAAAAATAAGTACTATCTCCTAGCATATAGTGCCCGTGAGGCATCTGCTTGAACGAGAGGAATGGGTGCTTTTGGAGGATCCAAAAATTCAGACCACGGGTCCGGGCTCGCTGCACCCCACTTCGCTAACAAATCTGCAACTGAGTGGCTTCCCTCCATGTGTGCGTGAACCTGATAGTCTATTCTCTCTTCACAAAATCCTGAATATTAGAGATGATGGCTGCATAGTGATGTTAGGGATTGACTTTTGGATTGATAAGAAGGATGGAAAGAGTTGAATCCGAATAACAAATCAAATCTCTGTGTCCATGAGTCCAAGCCAACTTCAGACCATGATATATAGCTAGCAGTTCAACATGAATGATTGTAGAGATGCCCACAGATCCCGCAAACCCAATAATCCAATCACCATTAATGGGATACCTCAAAGCTCCACCAAAGCCGATTTGCCCTAGATTCCCTAAGCTACTACCATCAACATTAAGAATCACATAACTGCCTTCCTGATGATGTCAAGTTACCCATTTCTCCATATGATGTTCAGTCACTTGCACCGCAAAGGCTTTTGCATGCAAAATAGCCGTGTTATACGTATGGAGCTTAATCTGGTGAATAGATCAGAGGCGGGATATTTAGATATGCTAAAATGTATTAATTAAGGTGAACAATAAATAATATTAATGAGATAAATGGTGACACTTAAAATTTTGTGGTTTTCTAAGATTAGTTGCCTTAGCCCTTATTGAAGAATATGGTATCCATAGAAGAGAGAAATGATTAAAAGACTCTAGTATTCATCAAAGGGAATTGATACATAATGATAAGAGTGTTTCTAAAATGATTACATGAAGCCTATTTATAGGCATATATCAACTGATAACAAACTCACTAACTACTAACTAACTATCTCCCTAACTACTAACTAACTATATAACTAATATTCCCCCGCAAGCTAGAAGTTATTCACAGCACTTCTAGCTTGACATGAACAATAGAGAGGTACATCAAAACAAAAGAAACATTAGGTGCAATAGGAACCGCAAGAACATCTTTCTTGGCTTCTTGAAATGGTTCAAATGTAATCCCAATTAATTGTGCTGGTGAATCTCTAGCAGCAAAAATTATCATAGCCTGCTTCTTTATGCCAAAAATCTCCAAATCAGTACACTAGTAACATGACACCAGAAATCATAACAACAGCAACAACACTGAAATTAGGATCAAGCCAACCACCAAAAGTATAACAGATATATATTCATGCATATACTTCCTTCTCAAACCAGGGATAAAGTCACCCATTATCATCATTGGCAGAAAGATTCCTTTGTTAAGCCAAGTGAACCCATGAGTGCAGTAGAAAGTTTCTGTTGCGGAAACAAAAACAGAAACTGGATCAAGAATCGATCCAAGAAGAGACATCAATTTCAGAAAATCGAAATCTCAAAGAGAAAAGGACTATCACGATCCAAAATGAAACCGGAACTCCGCTTCAGATCACAATCATAGGAAATCAAAATGAAAGGAGGACGATGAAGCGGAATGCAATATGGCGATATGAAAGAACGCCAAAACGCGATGTGCGGAAATGCAGAACACGCAACGGAGAAATTGAAATCGAAACTCAAGAAATAGGGAATCGAAATCAAGAAAGTGAAGGTTGAAGTCGCAAATCAACTAAGAAGACGAAAATGCAAATCAGGAAATGAAATTGCAAATCGCACATGATAAAACAGAATTGCAAATCGCGAAATCAAAAATGATAAAGAAATGTGATACAACAACACTGATCCAGAAGAATGACGAACGCGAAATTAAATCGCGAAACAGAATTGCACGAGAAGAGTGCGTGGAGAAGATGAAGAATAGAATCAAAATGGATTCAAGAATAAAAAAACAAATCGGAAAAAGAAAACGATCTGAAAATGAAATCGTGACGTAATCTTGAAGTGATATTAAATGTGAAATCGAACCAAGATTAAGATGAGTGATTCTGAGTCAAGATCAAAGAAGAAGCGAGATTGCAAAATCAGAACCAAAAAAAAGAAATCGCGATGCGATGCTCATGAAATCAGAATCGCAAACGGAAAAATCGGAAAAGCGATATCAAATTCAAGAACAAAACATAGAACACAAAGCAAAATGAAAACAACGCAGATAAGAAAGGTAGAAAAGGAAATGAATGAGAAGAAAACTAAAAAACGAAAAAGAACCTGCGGCGGAATTCAGATTCAAGGTGGATACCATGTTTGCTTTGATACCATATTGAAGAATATGGTATCCATAGAAGATAAGAGAGAAAGGATTAAAAGACTCTAGTATTCATCAAAGGGAATTGATACATAATGATAAGAGTGTTTCTAAAATGATTACATGAAGCCTATTTATAGGCATATATCAACTAATAACAAACTCACTAACTACTAACTAACTATCTTTCTGACTACTAACTAACTATCTCCCTAACTACTAACTAACTATAGATCTAATAGCCCTTAAGCGAATTCTTGACAAAATAAGGAGAGTTTGAGATGCCATATAGAGACTTTTGAGAGGAAATATCAGTTTGATCATTCTCCCCAAATGGAAATTTCTTCACTAAAACTATTTATGGGATTGAGAGAGACTGAGGGACAGGGTTGGGGGTTATGGTGTGAGGGAGGTGAAAGTGGGTCGGGAAGGGATGCAGTGTTTAAGCAACTAGAGGTATTTTGGTCTTTTCAATTATGAGGGGGGTAAGAAAATAAAAATAGGAGGTGTTTCCATTAAAGCCTAAAATCGTGGTGTTCCTTTCAACCAAAAACCAAATACGGGCCTCCTTTTTACAAATGGTTTGAGTTTTTATAATATTTTTTTATAAGCGAGTTTTTATAAGGATGTTGCACCTTACACCTCGCTTTTTTCTCGTTACACCCAAAAATTCATTTATTATCATGAAAACCCTAAAATACACTTATCACTCCAATCTTAATCCAAAATCCCACCAAACACTCCACCCCACCACCACAAGTAACCGCTCAACCCCACCCCAATCATAGTTAGCCGTCGTCCACCGCTAGACCGCTAGCGTGACACCACCATCTCCTCCTTCGTGACTCCACCACCTCTCCCCACCCCACCCTATCCCCACATTTAAGTAACCCTACCCCTTTCAAAGCATAGTCACCCTCCACCGTCTACTGACGCCCCACCTGAAACACTACCATGCCATTATCTCTCCCCTCCACAACCACCGTGCCTCCACCACCACCACCCACCAGAGCTGCAAAATCACAGGTGTTGTGGTTTCTGGAAACTCACATTTTTGGAACACTTGTGGTTTGAGTAGATGATAACTCCAGGATGAGTTTGGTCCACGTCTGGAAATTAAGTTTCTGATTGTATAAATTAAATAGTCGCTCGGAGCAAAGTCTGCCTTTAGGATGATGTTAGGGTTGTTGTAAGATATTTTCCACCATGAGTAGGGTTGTTGTAAGACATTTTCCGGCGGGATCTAACACAGGAGCACCAGGTCGACCCCCGTATCCCAATTAGATTACTAAAATTTAGTCACACACACAAAACAGAAATAAATGCACTTGAGGAAACACACAACTATTATTGGTTTTTTTTGTACCCCATTCATTATACCTCATACCTCTTATAAACCCCAAAATACCCCTAATTTTTTTTTATAAAAAAAAAAAATGATTTTTAAAAAATTTCCAGGAATATAGACAAATCCTGAAACCATTTTTTAAAACTTTCCGGAAATACCTCAAAAAGGGTATTTCTGGAAGCCGAATTGGCCTCTGGAAATATCTCTTTTTGAGATGTTTCCGGGAATAACCAACAAAAGTGTTCCGAACTTACCGTATTTCCGGAAAGAAATTTTTAAATTGCTTCCGCAGTCACGTTATTTTGTTCCGAAATCACTGTTCAAAAATTTGCTCAAACATGTGAGTGTAGTTTGGATTATCTTGAAAATGCATTCAGGGTGGTCTAAAAGGGGAAAATAATATACGTGGATTAAATTCTTGGAATTTGGGGAGAGGTGGTATGAGATTCAAAGATGAAATTGGGAGCAACACTGTTCTTCTATTTTACCAACATTGTTCCTAATTTAACCAACACTTTCGAATTTAACCAACAAACACTGTTCCAAATTTAACCAACACTGTTCTGAATTTAAGCGTAACTAGTATTTTACCCGTGCATACGCACGGGTGATACTGTATGGTCGGTGTATTGTCATGAAGTCATAATAATAATTTGGAAGATATTCACAATTTGTGGAAAGAGATAAGTATTATGTCATATAACACACAAATGCAAAATATATTGAGTCGAAGAAATTAAAGGAGATTGACAATCAGAATTACATTGATCCATAATGCATTTGGACATTAGAGGTTAAATATGCATCCCCGTTGGCCCTCCCGTTTGCATCCTCGTAGGCCCTCCCGTTGGCGCTCTCGTTACCTCTCTCGTTGCCACCCCGTTGCCTCTACCGTTGCCACTCCCGTTGCAGCTCTCATTGTCAGTCTCTCGTTGTCGCTCCCGGTGCCACATGTTAACTCATATTTTTCTATATGACTTAATATTAATTAAATCATATTCGTTTAATTATAAGTAAGTTATTTTGTAATACTTGTTAGTGGCTAAAGTTGTTGTTTTTTTTACAATTGTTAGTGGTTAAATTAATTGATCTTAATAGTTATAATAGAGAGATTATAGTAAATAATAAATTTTATATTGAGTAAAAACGAAGAAAAACGAAAATAAGAGTCACGTATTATGACTTATTTTTTTCTATACGACTTAATATTAATTTAATCATTCAGTTATTTATAAAAAAGTTAATTTTAAAGTTTTGTTACAGGTAGGTTTTTTTTTTTACAATAGATGGTGATTAAAATGATTCATATGGCCATAGTAAAAAATATAATTAATTTTAGTAGTTTGATTAAAGTATGAAAATAGTGAGTAATTATTTTTAGTGAAAAAGTGGTAAAAAATTTAATTTTTTTGAGAAAAAAACTGGAAAAAAAAATGACAAATAAAATATTTTTATTTTAAAAACAGTGTTTTAAAATGAAAATAAAAAACAGTTTTTTTAAAATGAAAATCAGTTTTTTTAAAAGAAAACAGTTTCAAAAAAATAAAACTGCTGACAGCGTGACAGTTGACGGCGCGTCAGCAGTTCTGTTTTTTTAAAAAAAAAGTTGCAAAAAGCTGTTTTTTTGTCTTTTAGTGGTAAAGTTACCAATTTGCCCTTATTTTTTGCCAAATGGCAAGATTTAAAGATGTCTATGGATGTCATTTTGCTAGTAATTATTTTGATTATAAGAGAGTAGAAGAGAGTAGATTCTGGGAATCCAACTAAATACCCATTCCGGAAATACCCCTTTTTGACGTATTTCTGGAAATCCAAAAAAATTTCCTTCCGAATTTACGTATAAATCCGGAAATTTCTAAAAAACAGTTTTTTTTTTTAAAAAGCATGGGCATTTTGGAGTTTTTTGGTAAAATGGAGTTATAGGGTCTAATGAGGGGTATAAAAAAACTCTTATTATTTTATTAGTGCATTATTTTGTGTGTGTGACTAAATAATGTGAAACTTTTTTTGACCACGCAAGAATTACTCTTGCGATTGGCAATAAGTTTTTTTACTAAAAAAAACTGAGACAATTGGCAATTGTCAAAAAAAAAGGAGTGATTCAGTTTAAGACTATTATCGTTTGATCTGTTAATATTTTTTTGACATAGTATGAAACTATGAATCATCATTTTTTTAGTCAAAAGCAAATGAAGTAATTACACGTTAATATTCCTCTAGGATTTCTATCTTTCAAAATGAAATTTGTGTAATTAGACACATTTTTGCAAGGACAAGTTAGGAATACGAAAAGTGTGCTAGCTAATAGATCTGGAAGGGGATTTAAAGTCATTTAAAAAATAGATAATGGATCACAGTCCAAGCCTAAGCATCCGTGTTCCCTTTGCTTCAAAACGAGAAATTTGATCAGTACTATATTCTATGCTGCAATTTGATACTTCGATAAAGGTTTGCGCATGTGCTTTCACTTAAAAAAATATGTTTAGTCGAGGGTGAAATGCAGAACAAAAACAGTTTATTCTTGGGGGATGACTTGATGAAATTAAAAAGAAAAAATGAAGTAATTATATATTGGCACTCATTTACTCTTTTAAGTTTCTTTATGGATTTGATGAATGATGAATATGCACTTATATACTAAGGGTATAAAAATATTACACTAATATTCAATCATATTCATATTGCATTACATATTTAAGGAGACATTTAAAAAAACAATATATATACGTATATAACAAAATGATGTTAGGGTTGTTGTAAGACATTTTCTACCATGAGCACATAGGAGTTAAACTTTTTTCTACAACATTATTTTTTTTCAAAAAAAAATTATAATTAATTATAAGATAGTCGTAGCATTTTGTATATAAATGTTTTTAATGATAAATAAATAACATGTCATGTCAAAAAAATGATAAATAACATATGTCGGTTAAATAAAGTGACTGAGAAAACCAACATTGTTGACCCAGTGGCATAATCCACATCGGGATATGGGGGTCGACCTGGTGCTCCTGGGTTCCATCCCGCAGTAGACAAACTCAGTGTTGGCAAATGCAAAGTTTGATGCTAAGCACGGGCGGAGATTAATCTTTTGTTGAAAGCATTGAGACATTTTGTAGATATTCAGCAAATTCCGAACTTAAAAAATAATGTGGCTAAGAAACTAAGTCGTGGTAATTTTACTATGAGTTGTGATATATGGTACGGAGATTCTATTTACGAAATCTAAGAATGCTTGGGTTTTAAGTATTTGCCACTAGCCAAAAAAAGGAGAAAGCTAATTAATGTAATTAATATTTTTTGCATTGGTTTTGGTTAAAAAAATGCCAAAAATACTCAATAATTGAAAAAGCAATACTAAGTTAAACTAAGAAAGAATTAAATAAAGTAATTTCCGATTATTTTTTTAGAAAATATATTTTTCTCAATGATGTACTACTTATGTGATACTTTAGGCGTTTAAACGAAAATGATGATGCAATTATAAAATGTATGCAATTATGCACACACATTTTAATCAAAAAACAATTATGCCTACACATTTTAATCAAAAAACAATTATGCTTACATGATCGACACATAGCAAATAAATTTCCCTTTAAAATTTATCACTAAATACAAGTACTATTGCATTGATTCCCCATAAAAAGAAAAGGACAGACTAATTTATCATTGGTGATAAATACCTTATGGACAGAGACGAGGAAAGGCATGGGAGAATGACCTAAAAATGACTTGGATGACACATTCTCACGCCAAACAACCACACCATATCAAAAAGCATGAGAGATTCATGTCCAGATTTCCCAACCAATCAGAAAATGAAAACAACCCCTATTTTAATTTTAATTAATTATTACATTAAATCTCTCAGGCCCAGCGATACTCACATTTATATTCTGATGGGCTGTCTTTTTTCCAGACTAAATAGAAAAATTACGGATTTGGATTCGGTGCATTCGGTTGTGGTGCATTCAGGTGCATTCAAGTGTATTTGAACCACTAAATGTATTAAATATTTGATATGTAAAAAATAATATAAAGAATGTGATGAGAGAGATAGACACATGTTTCCCGAATGCACCTGAATGCATCACAACCGAATGCACTGAATCCAAATCCAAAAATTACTATTCATGGTAGTAATTATTTAATCACATAATAATTCGTTCAATAAAAATAGTATTAAAAACGTAATTAACAACAATAATCACTTTTTTCCTAAAGCATAGTAGATTAATTAATTATTACTCCAAATTGAGTTGCAGGCAACATTGTTATGTGAAGTTGACTAGTATAATTCTTTATGAGATACTTTCACTACCGTTTACTCTGCAGCTATTGCTCCTTTCCCCACAACTCACATTTCTTCGATCACTGAATCTGGACGTTACAGAAGCCACCTTCAAGTTCCACTTTAAAACCGAACTAATCAGGCGCAATCGCAACTAAGAGAAGAGAGAAGCGAAGAACAAAAAAGCTTTTCAGCTCTGTTCTTTGTTTTTCTCTCTGAAAATTCAACGCAACACAACTCGACGTCGCTCTTCAAATTTTCTCCATCACATCATCGCGTTTCTCTAAACGGTGCGTCGTTTAATGCCTCTTCATATATCACACGCTTGTTTATCCGATTCAAGAATTTTTTTGTATTAACTCGTTTCTTTTGATTTATATTTATAAAGTAAGAGATATTTGTGCTTGTTAGGGATTTGTATGGTTTCTTAATTCTTACTGGCGCAGTTCTTGATTAGTGATCTCGGATCCGATTTTAAGATTCAGTTCGAGCATAACTTTTTGGTCAAGCTATTCCTTCCGATTTGAGAATTATTGCAATTTCATGATTTTGGTTAATTTGAAGTTCAAATCTACTGCTATTTACTTTATATGATCGAAAGGAGAAATGGATCTGATGAGGATTGTGCTATTCTGGTTTGATTTTGCTGGTTATCGGTTTATATTAGCTGATTTGTGTCTTTGAGGAAATTGGATTATGACTGCACTTAATCACGCGGTTAATCGAGTTAATCGCGGTTCATTGTGCATATCGTTAACTTCAATGTTCATCTCCATGTCCTTGAAACCTTGGCTGTTTCCTTTCTGTTTTGTTTTTTCGTTTTCCCTTTTTGAGATTTGTTTAGCCAAAAAATGAAGGAGATTCTCATAAGAAATAATAAATCCTCAATTTGTTACCTATAACTATTAATCTCTCTCCTATTTATTCTCTCAATTATAAAAATATAATAAATAGTCTCTAAACTACTTAATCTCGTCGATTTAGTCCCTAAACAGGAGAGTGATAGTTCAAGACTAACTTGATAGATTTAGATCCTAAACAGGAGAGTGATAGTTCAAGACTAACTTGATAGATTTAGATTAATTTAAGAACTATTTATTATATTTTTATAATTTAGGACCTAATAGATGAAGAATGATAGTTTAGTAACCAAATTGAAGGTTTATTCCATAAGAAATTCAGATTCAACTGTTTCTGTTTCTAATTTTGTTTTTCACGAAGGATAATGATGATTCTTCTATACTGCAGATATCAACCATCTGCACGAACATATCAATTAAGAGTGGAAATGAGTTCATATTTCTTGTTGTTTTCCTTTGTTCACAAGTCCTCTTGTCTTGTATATGATCCCAAAAAATGCTTTCTAATTTTAGGACCTTTTGAAAAAAACAATTATCCTTTTATGTGGAGTGCGGAATGTGAATTTTACTTTTATGGAAATATACATGCTTCTATTGATGATTTATTTTCCATACAGATAAAGCCGTGGGATTTTAAAACTTGTGGTACATTTTATTGTATAAAGCAGACTAGTGAAAAATCCAGTTTGTATATTGGAAGCTCTAGCTCAATATGTCTTCTGCAAGCAAGGGTGATCGGAAGGCTTCCCTTGATGCAGCATCATGGTTGTTCAACGTTGTCACATCTGTGGGAATAATCCTTGTGAATAAAGCCTTGATGGCCACATATGGTTTTAGTTTTGGTATGGCCTCATCACTACTTTTTCCATTTTCTTATCCTCTTTTGAATCTTTGGTTGGTCATGCCTTTAGTTTTAAAAATGTCATGCTTTTTATCCATGTGTTATTTGGTTATAAACTACTGATTTTGTGCTTTCCTTTTTGGTATGATAGATGCATGTATCTGTTTTGTGTTGTGTGTGAAGGAGGGAAAAAGGGAGAAAACTTTTTGCTACAATAGCCTTTGTATTTGTGTGTATTTTTCACCTTGTCTTCGGTGAGAAGAACCTTGGCTTGAGTTATCCTTGAGGTTATGATTATGTTATCCTCAATATATATTATATAATGACCCGATGGACAGTTTGTATGTCATAAGTGTCTCCCCCCTATTAGAAATGGGATATGCATGGAAATGACATAGAAAAGATCCTAAAGGCACATGATTTAGTGAGACCCATTTCAATAGTTTATTCCTCACTTTAATTTCACTCTCTCCAATCAAATGATACGAATAATTTTAGTGAGCTGCTAGCATCACACTCTCTTCTATTGGTTGAAATTCATATGAATCCCATAAAACTTACCTGGGACCCCCATGATTTAGTGAGACCCATTTCACTTTTAAGTTTTAACCAATAAGAGATGTGTTGAAAAGTGACTGATAAGAGAGGGTGTTACTTCTTCATACTTTTAAGTTAAAAACGTGTGTTGCAAGCACTCCTCGTACTTAAAGGTTAAAATATGTTGACTGTATTTGGCTGTTGTTGATGATGTGCAGTGTAAACTTTTCCCGGGATTTGAAAAATTCATCCATTATATCTTTGTAGTAGCTGACTAGGGGACAACTTGACATTGATGATGTTTGTAAACAACACTGTGTTTTAGTGAAAAAAATGATAGAAAGAAAATTCGAGCAGATGTATGCTGTTAGAATCAGTATTTTTAAAACTAAACTAACCGACCGGTTAAACCATGAACCGACACTGTCTACGGTTTGGTTACATGCTTTCATTCTGGTTCATGTGGTTTAAAGCGGTTGAACCATGACTTGGAGGTCTCACCGGTTCGATGTCCGGTTTGGTTTTCAAAACATTGTTTAGCATACATGACAATGTTGTACCGTCCACACAAACGTTTTGTATTTGCGACGTAATCCAAAATCTGAACAAAATATGCACACAAAAAAAGAAGAAAATCAATCCAAAATGTTTGTTGTGATATTCAAGATAGATTCACAGTTTTCACGAGAAAAACTTTTTGAAACAACTTGTGGTTTTTGGTTGAGATTGATAACACAAGTATCATTGTGTATGTGCCCCACAGCTACAGCAGTCTTGAAGTACTGAGAATTGTATTGGATGATCAATAATCAATGTAAAATCTCTTTGATGACTATCCAACCAAAGAATAATGTCATTTGACAACAGAAGTATTACTTTTTATATGCCCCCCCAGCTATAGCAGTTTTAAAGTACTGAGCATATCATCGAATGATCAATTAAAAATCTTCTGTATAATTTCCCAACCAAAGAATAACTTGGCTTGTGGTTTCTTCTGATGTAACTTGTAACGCAACAGATTGCTTCTGAACCACAACACTTGTCCTGAGTCCTGACATTGTATATGATAATATGCTATTTTGCAGCCACAACTTTAACCGGCATGCATTTTGCCACAACAACGTTGTTGACGGTCATTCTTAAATCACTGGGATATATCCAGAGCTCTCATCTTCCAGCATCTGATATCATAAAATTTGTCTTATTTGCAAATTTCTCCATTGTTGGCATGAATGTGAGTTTAATGTGGAACTCCGTCGGATTCTATCAGGTAACATTCAGACTTTTGGTAAAATATCAAATATTAAATTCTCCCGTCAAATATAAGCATTAATAACAGTTCTTCCCTTTGAAATGGAATTGTCAGATTGCTAAGCTGAGTATGATCCCGGTATCTTGTTTCCTGGAAGTTGTCTTAGACAATGTGCGATATTCAAGGGACACAAAACTTAGTATTTTACTGGTTTTGATGGGTGTTGCGGTCTGTACGGTCACTGATGTCAGCGTCAACACAAAGGGTTTCGTAGCTGCTGTTGTGGCAGTTTGGAGCACAGCACTGCAGCAGTATGTAAGTAACACACTGAACACTTTGAATTCCATGTCACCAAGGCTGTTCAAGATTGGTAAATATTAACTTCTAGATTCATGATGCTGTTGGTAATACTCGTACATGTAAGAATTAATCATCTTGTTATAGATCTAAATATGTCAAATTGGAAAGCCCGCAACAAATTTTATTTGCTTTTCTGCATTTTTATCACAAGCAGTATTGTCGGATGCATCTTCTGCAACAGCCTTTGATAAGCTGTTTATAATTCTAATTCTTCCTCTTTTATTCAGATTTCGCATGATCTAGGTTTAAGGTTTTGTTGGGCTGATATTTTATATTACATCTGTGCAGTATGTGCATTATCTTCAGAGGAAATATTCTATTGGATCATTTAACTTGTTGGGCCACACTGCACCAGCACAGGCAGCAAGCTTACTGCTAGTAGGCCCCTTTCTGGACTATTGGTTGACAAACAAACGAGTTGACGCATATGACTATGGTTTGACATCCACTGTAAGTTTCTCTATTTCTTTCCTAGTTTTCTTTTCTTTTTAATGTTCAGTTTAGACTTATGAAGTTTATTTATATCAGGTCAAATTTTTTCTTGGGTGAAAAGTTTAGACTTATATCGAAATAACTTGCAAGGTTAGGGACTAGTCCAGCATGGTGTGTGCCACTAGCATGGCATATTTCCTGTTCTTTAAAAAAGCATGCATTTAAATATTGTTCACTAACTTGGTGCAAATTCAGTGTCAGGTTGCTAAATAATATTTGAATAAATCCCTTGGTTTATTATGACCAAATCTAAGCTTTTAACTAATTCACATTGCAATTCACATTGCTTTTTAAACCAACTCGTTTTTAAACTTATAAGTCCTGTAACTGTAAGCATTGCTTACACAAGAAGTTGTGGAAGGTTTCTTTAAGAGTGTTTCAAAATTCCAGATTTACTAGTTAAAAAGGTAAATATCATTTGAAGTCCAAGGTGTTGTAACATATCAAGATAACATCGATTCATGCGCATCATTTTCTTTAGAGTGAAACTACCTTTGAAGTCTCTTTGAAGAGGTGGAGGTCCGTTTTTAATAAATGTATTACTCCTTTGTTAATCCATACATCTTCATCTTTTTTGGCTCCCTGTTACAGATATTTAGTTGATTTTAGATTTCTCGCTAACAGCAACTTCTTCTAGAACGTTTAGAGTAAAGAAAGTAATAATTTAGATACCGAATGTTAAGTTCTTTGCATGCTTAATATGACCAATCTAGTTTCAAAAAATTTACATGTTATGAGAAACATTCTATTTAGAACTAAAGATCTATCAGGTTTGGCTATCAATTGTCATGTACAAATCCGGAGAAAAATTATCTTTTTGAAATTACATTTTTTTAGTTTCCCGTGAACCATGAAGAATTCAATCAGTTTTATATACTCTCATATGACTTCTGGGAAGTTTGTTTTTGGTCTACCCTGATTTGCTAACTATGCTTCTACATTGGTTTCCTGGGCTTATGATGTTGCTCGAGTCTAATGCTTGACATTATTAATTAGTAGTGTGTGACTCTACGCATCCATACAGTATCATCCATGTAAATTTACTTTTATCTCTACGTATCCATATAGTTCTTCCTTTTATTCATAATAAAAGCTCTGTATATTTGACAATTTTTCCTATAGTTACCCACGATACATACTAAATATGTGAGGGTGGCCATCCTTTCCTTGGTCTTAGAACCAAATCTGGCTCTAGTAATCATTCTGTTTTTTGGTCGACTTGGATCTTATCCCTTTCCTTAGGAAACTCCTGTTATATTTTGACAAACACAATTTATTCCATGGACGGACAAAATGTTTTCTGTGCATGGACCCTCTGCACGTTTTTGTTTGTGTCTTTTTCTCTGAAAATGACATTACATTTTCCTGAGAAAATGGAGAGGATTCAAATATGCAAACAGTTGGTCAACTTTATAAATACTATACAGTTTACCGTCATGAATACTATTGTGACTACTTGAAAAGTATTATTAAACAGAGCTGCTCTTGCTGTCTGCAGTTGTTCATCATTCTGTCGTGCACTATCGCAGTAGGGACAAATCTCAGCCAGTTCATCTGCATTGGTAGGTTCACGGCTGTATCATTCCAAGTCCTTGGCCATATGAAGACTATCCTGGTCCTGTTCTTGGGATTCATTTTCTTTGGAAAAGAGGGTCTCAATCTACATGTTGTTCTAGGCATGATCATTGCAATTGCGGGAATGGTTTGGTATGGCAATGCTTCTTCTAAGCCAGGGGGGAAAGAGCGTCGCAGCTTTTCCATTCCTACCACCAAACCACAAGATTATTCTGCACTACCAGTGTCCTCTGGATCAGATGGGAAGGTATAGGAAATAGTAAGGTTCACAACAGAGAAACTGATTAAACTTTTGGTGAAGTGCATAGGAAAATCATTCGCCCTTTAGGCGAGCTGATTCATTTTCTTCATACCTAGAGGGAATTCCCAATTATTTATAGATCATAGTCATATATCCTTGCTTTTTGTGTTAAGGAATTGTTTGGGAGGGAGGGAGGAGGATCAACTTTTTTTTTTCGAAGGTAGGTGGATCTGCATTATGTTCCATTTTTTATAAAATTGAAAATGATACTGTTACTTGTAGTGTTATTTCATTTTTGGTTGGCAGTTGTTAACTTTCTGCTTCTGATGATAATTGATAACTACTAAGTTCGAACCTGTTTGTTTTCGGTTGACTTACTTAAGATGGAGTCACCGCAGCAAATTGTTGCTTCTCACACAATGGGTGAAATTAGAACACAACGCCTATACTAACATGCTATACATTGTTTGGGTTCGCATATCATATCTTTGTAGGCAAGTGATCCTTAAGGAATTAAATGTAAAAAAAAGTTATGAAAAATGTAACATTTAATGTTATTAAACCATTGTAATTCTCACACCAAAAAAAATTGTAATTTTGAACAGATCTTTTTACCAATGTGTTAAGGGCACCACATTGGTTAATAGGATAAGACACAAACTGCAACTACATTTTCTGCTGTGCTGAAACAGCAAGCCCAATAACAAAGAAACCAGACTTGCAGGGGATAAAAATAGGGCCTTCACTTTTCCCAAACCCTCCTGCTCAATATACACCCCTTAAACCCCTAAATCCCAAAAGTACCCCTAACTTAAAAGCACTCTATCTCCCACTCTCCCTCCCTACCATTAACTTAGAAACCAGACTTGCATAGGCCAAAAGTAAAAATAAACAGTAAACGGATATGTGACTACCGTCATCCAACACACGGGCGGGCAGCTTGTTGTGGGCCGAGTTCCATCTGAAAGTTTGTCTGAAAATAAATTTTCCAAAAAAATTACTTTTTGAAGAAACTCTTTAACAAAAACACATTTATCTATCTATAGTTATTCCTATTGAATTTTGAACTCATGATTTTTTGAAGTTGTTTTAATAAACGACCATTCATATTTGGTCAAAAAAAAGATCACTCATATTTTATTTTTGACTTGTAAGGTGCATTTGGTTTGCTAAAAGTAAGAGACTGGTCTGGTACAATTTTATACCCTGTTTGATTTGAAAACTGTTTATGGTACTGGACAAAACTGAGGCAAAGAACCCAAATTCATGTCCTTACAAAACCACAATACAACTTTATGTCCCACACGGTACAACGTATTTCTGGAAATCAGCAGAAGCTATAGTTAGGCAAACGTAGGGGTGTTCAAAACCGAACCAAACCAATAGAAAACCGCAAACCGAACCAAACCAAACCGAAAACCGCAAAAAATCGCTTTTGATCGGTTTTGTTCGGTTCTTCTTTTCATTGCACCGCGCGGTTCGGTTTGGTTCGCGGTTTTGATTTCAGAAACCAAACCAAACCAAACCGCAAGTAACACTAAGGCTCGTTGAATTACAACCTTCCTTACTAACTTACTAACTCGAATGCAACTAAAACCCAACTCTCACTCACTTATTAGCCCAAATCCAATTAATTTTTTGACTCACTTACAAATAATCCATATTGTTATGCTATATTTAAAAATTTACAATAAAATATTTAATTTAAATTCTTTTAAACATTGTCTTAGTTATCTTAAAAGAATTAAAAGAGAGTAATTTATATACTACATATATTTGAGTAGATTTTTTCTTAAAGATTTATGTTAGCCATTTTTTATGTTAGTTAATTTTAACTTTGTTTTAAATTATGTTTTGTCTTGGAAAAAACCGAGCCAACCGAACCAATCCAAACCGCATTGGTTTGGATTGGTTCGGTTTTATTTTAGGAAGCCAATCGAACCAAACCAAACCGCATGTAATTTTACCTTGCGGTTCAGTTCACTCTTTGTCTCACAACCGAACCAAACCGCATGTAATTTTACCTTGCGGTTCAGTTCACTTTTTGTCTCACAACCGAACCAAACCGCACCGTGAACACCCCTAGGCAAACGTAACCTATGTCTCGAAGGCGGAGACCACTAACTGAGAATAACACTCAAGCCACAAATAATTCCAACATTTATCAAAAGCAATCTCTATAGCCAACATAGCCCCCAATAAGTTCAGTATGAAGAGCATAACTATTGTCAATTGAGGCAAAAAAGCAGCATATTTGTCTCTAAAAATTTCACGACAAGTTGCAGGACCTGGACAGCCCTTAGCAGCGCCATCGGTATTGCACTGAATCATGTACGGCGCAGAAGAGATCCAATTAACCTCTTTGATGTTAGCAGAGCTTCTATAATTACCAATGATATTGAAGGTCTTGATAATCTTAAATTCAGCAGCAGAGGAAGACATGGAATATTTAAAAGCATTTCCAGCTAAAGCAACATTAGAAGGAGCAAATTGACAACCGAGTGAAAGGGGATGACATGATTACTAAATCTAACCCGATTCCTACAATACCAAATTGTCCATAAAATATTAACAATAGCAGCAGAGACGATATCTTGCAATTGAGGATTCCAGCCAAGAAAATGCAAGACTAAAATGTTCTGAAACGAGGTTGCATCAATATGAATGCTCAGGATTCCTCCAAACCAATCCGAAATTTGCCGAGCGAAAGCGCAAGTGAGGAAGAGATTCCTCCACTAATTTCTTTTGACATATTTGTTCATTATATATATTACACATAAGTAGTTCACAAATATCTATTCATACAGCTCAACCAAATTACCCGTTGACTTCTACGCTATCTCTAGTTTATCGTTACAAATTAAACTTTTGTTTTCAAAATAAAAATGGGATAAATTTGTATACTTGCATTTTTTATGTAATCATGTGTTTATCATCATCTAGTTCAGTGAATTATGCGTTTTGAGATTTAATTTCAAATATTAAACCAATGAGATGTTTTCTTTTAAACTTCATTAATCAACGCTATATTTCTTCGATTAGTGATAGACACATGGCATATTTTACGAAACTTTGTATAATTAAATTTTGTCACAAAAATTGAAATTCTAATTTTTTCAATTTAAATATTAATTGTTAATTATGTGCACACATATAAAAAACGCAAATGACACGAGGTCACGAGCGAATCCTGGGATGCCTTACTAGTTTTTTTTTAAAAAAAGAAAAAAGAAAAGTTGAATGAAGCTGTAGCACTAGGAATGGCCAGAAGGGGAAGAGGGAGAATAAATGGTTAGGGTTCTGGTAGGTGGGCTTTGGAGTAACGTAATGTTGAATAATTGAAGTTCCTTTCTGGAAGGATTTTGTAGGATTCATTTGCGAATGGTCCCCAACAACAGCTAGATTTGCAAATTTAACAAACACTTGGCTTTTGAGACAATGTGAGAGCAGGACCTGTAATTAAAGCCAGTCTGATTGATATTCCGAGAGACATGACATGGGGAATGATGCATTCATGCAAACACAGTAAAAATTAAGTTTAATTTTCACATTAAGAGAGCGTCACGTACTAGCACTACTATAGCTTCTGTAGCATCACCAGGTTACCCACCTGGCTGGCTCTGTCCCACTCGCCACCTCAAATATATTAGGATTATTCTCTTTTCCTTTTTTGTTATATCTCAAATATTTGAAAGTCTATTTCATTGTCACTTTAGTTTTAACTTTTTAGAAAAACTACAAATTAATTATTCAATGTCTCTTATGTTGGTTATTAGTCCTCCTTGTTATTTTAGTTTGTTAATTTCGTCTTGTCTATTTTACTATTACATGGCTATTTTCTGTCAAATTAGATGCTTACATGGTTAATTTATTAGTCACACTATGACACCAACTCAATTGACAGCCCACATTATAGGGATTATTTTGATAGTATATAGGGAGCAAAATGACATTAATTAATATCCCCTTCTCATTGTTTGCTTAACTCGACTTGCATAAGTCAAAACATCCTCGCGAAGGATCCACCTCGAGGTCCCTAAAAATTTAAACATCGAAGTTGGAAAAAGGAAGTCGTACTTTAATATAGCAAAATAAGATTTCACGCAAGACAAGCATAGCGTAGGATAATGTACCTCATTATATATCGGATGTAAGTCCTATGATGGAGACCTGAGACGAACAAACCACGTGATTTAAAACATCAGGACCGCCTAATGTTTACGTCATCCTTCATCTTGTAAAGACCGTTTGATGTCTAGTACATCAAGCACTCGTATAAGGACCTCTCATCCACCCAAGGGAACATGTGGGCATCTGGACGTACGTGATACTCCTCGTTGAGGTTGAAAATTTTCACTCTACCCATTTTCGACCAACTCAAAACAACAATAGAGTCCATAACAATGACAATATGTCTGCCTTTCAACGAGTGATATGACAACTAGCTAGTCAGTAATTCTAAAAACTTGGTGATAGCCCTAATCAATCATTTCGTGGTCAAGGGAATTCCACGGGCCCATAACCCCCTCTTTGGTGGATTTTTCGAGGAAATAGTTAGAAAATTTCACTAGTCCATAGTTTGTATGAAAGTTGAGCCCTAAAAGAAGTGATAAATCAACAATAGCTCTAACTATTTAGGTTTTGGGTCTCATTACTACAAAGGATTGGTAATGAAAATGGAAGGAAAAAAATAAGGTACCTAAAAAAACTTGCAAAAATATTGTGAACAAGTAGATGCTGGAACCCAACATCCCACCCAGCTAGAAGCAACCAAAAATCGTTGCAACTAAAGAAAGAAAATAAGGCAATAAGAGAAAAAATGTCAGAGATAAACTCGAATACAAAAATGAACATGAGAAAAAGAAGAGAAGCATTAAGATAGTAATCTATTTTATAGAAGCCATGCAAGACTAGAAATGAATCATTAATTTTAATTGATTGACATGTCATTTCGTAGCCACCTAAAACATCACACCAATTTACGGGCATTTCAGTTTTAAAAGTGTATCTCTTCAGTACGTAGCACAATACTCAAAAAATTAAAACCTCATTAATGACACACTTTCTAAGATGACAAGTTGATGTCACCGAACACTGTATTAAAAATATCAACATGCGACAATTAAATTGGCAAATTCACTATCGACCCTTGATAAATTGGTTGTGAACCAAATTTCTTTTTAATTTGATGCCTTGTCCTCTACAAGCAAGCTGTTGGAGTTGATTGTAATTTAGACATTTCGAAACAGTCTCACATTGCCTAGTAGGAGACCATTCCTATATAAAGGGGCTCAAGTTCTCCTTTACAAGTGTACCAATCAAACACACTTTAAGTTGTATTTGA
Organism: Astragalus glycyphyllos; assembly: GCA_963573325.1. NCBI lineage: Eukaryota > Viridiplantae > Streptophyta > Magnoliopsida > Fabales > Fabaceae > Astragalus > Astragalus glycyphyllos. Next base: position 83,274,569 of record OY754307.1, on the reverse strand, counting down.
TTTTTCTTTTTTTTTCTCTTATACTCTTGTCTTAGATGGTTGTGAGAGGTAGTTAAATATTTCTTTAGAGGGAGTGCGTGTATTGGGGTCATTGGGTTTTTGAGAGAAGATTATGTGTTGTAATAACTTTTACATAGTGTTATTCTCTGGTTGTCATTAGGCAAGGGTTCGTGGTTTTTCTCTGGTTTTGGAGTTTTCCACGTTAAATTATTGTGTTCCGGTTTCGCTTCTTTTATTAATATATTTTTTTTGACAAAGTCATTTGTTTTATTTCTCTATGTTATTTTTCCCAACAACAGCGATTTTTTTTGGGTCAAAGAAGTATGAATTCATTGAAACTGGGCAAGGCCCAAACGCATACAACCATAGTTTGCAACACGCCCAATAAGGGAGAGGAAGCTAGTTGGGTCGCAGCCCATACACCGGTTAATAATAACAACTAGCATCAAAAGGGTAAGGGAACCAACTACTATTCAACATAATTAAAAGGAAACCCTAATTAGGCAAAGAGGTGTGCAGCTCTTCGTCTACCACGACCTACCATGATTCGCAACAACCTCAACTTCATCACCGCCAAAGAGTTTTCATATCTTCAACAATCAATCTTCGAAGATCTTCAGGAGGGTTTATGATCCAGTCTCCATTTAACTTCGCATCAGAAGCGAGCGAAGTTGTTGCATGCACCGGTTTGTTTCCATCTCTACCAACCTAGGTAAATCCACAATGTTCAAACTCAGCTTTTTTTCTGCTTATATCTGCTAGGATTCCTCTGATCTCATCTTTTGATTGTTTCGCCTCCTCAAAAGCTTACTTCGTAATCCATATCAAAATGCACATACGGATTACTACGATGTGATACAGATCAATCTAGCACACGGATCACAATCTTGATCGCTCATATCATAAATGAGAACATGCGAGACCCGTCAAGATTTACGTGACTTCGGACTCGAACAACGACCTTTAATTTCTCGTTAAACCTCGCCAACTGATCTCGTTAAACACATAGTTTTAACTGCTTCTTCCATTGATCATCGACTAATTAACTTTGGCAACTGAAATTTTGTAGGTGCACTCGCTACCATAAGTACATCACTTTTATCACAAGCAAAGATTCGCCAATGTACAGTGTGCACGCATGATTTGGGCAAGGTACACATATTCATATTATTTTATTCAGCATACGATGTTAGCTACACACCTATACGATTTAAATAATAAATTGAAGAAATTAAAATCCTCGGGCTATAGATAGAACAAAATCATGATTTTCTTCGAATTTCTAACATGGCGAGGCCACATAATTTTTCATACTTGGTTTTTTATTCCACCTAAAAGCTGCTCTTAGATTGAATTGAATTTTGGTCTGTCAAAAAAAAGATTTAATTGAATTTTGTTAAACCTATAATCTGATTACCTTCATAAGCTCTCAAAGAACTCGAAGGTCTTCCCCAAATTAGATTGGGGTGGCATCCTCTCACCTTAAATTTTTTGTAAAAAAAAAGAAGAAGCTAGGTGGCTTTTTTGGTCGGTTAAGGTGATTGATAAAAGACATTACCATTTACCATACCAGCACACTTTGGGTTCGATTGCTGCCAAGATAAAAATAGCATATATAACATGACAATAGGAATTATTTAACTCTCCTAGATATATCTTCTTATAATATGTCAAAATTTAGGTTCTAATACAGCTACTAAAAGGGTCCCATTGTTGAATTTATCCATGGATGAGTGTCCAAGCCATCCTTGCCTAACAATTCGGTGGGAAATAGAAATGTTACATGGTCATGTAATTGTACTTTGTACGCTTGTGTATCTATATCTATTTTCTCACACACCATAAGATTCTAACTTTACATTGCATTTTTTAACACGTGTTAAGATTTGAATTAAATAACTTGCTATGAATGATAATGTTAAATTGTTAATTCAAGTCACCAATGTCAAAAAGAATTTAGTCAGCTTCAAACTCATTTTGTACAAAAAAAATCAAATACTCCTAATTTAAATCACATGCACGATTGCTAATTCAAGCATTTTAACCTAATATTAATAATGTAACCAAAGTTAAGTGAAAAGCTATATATCCATCCTCTCTGGCATTTACATGTTGATTACCAAAATAATTAGGAGTAGGGTCACTTTCAAAAGGTCATGGCTCTCGTGTGGCATTGATTTTCATTCTCATTTCTCTTTTTTGTACTTGTTATTATTTGTTGCAAAGAAGACCAAAAAGACGGCTAGACCCACCCACAACACAACATAACACAACCCTTTTTTCTTCTTCTTCTACCCTATGATAAAAAAGCACTAGATAATAATAATCAATAATCATAGAACTTTCATTAACATATCCCCTTTTATTTTTTATAAATTTTATTTAACTTTATAAAGAGTTTATTTTATTATTACTCTCACCCAATGCACACGCCCTTAATCCATTGTCCCACACACCAAAAAAAACACAAGGTACATGACCCCACATAGTCCTTTCAAAAGGGACCCACAAAACTCTTCAATTATTTTATGCGCGTGCTTGTGCACGTGTGGTGTCCTCACTAACTATCTCTATCTTTATTGATCATTGATTTTATTTTTCTTTCTCTTAATTGGCTTGCTGCCACACACATACGTACCACACAGCAAAATTAATTAAGATCATGAAATACAGTTTTTATAATATAATAATAATATATTTCTGGTCATTAATTTCAATCTATGGAATAAAAACGAGTTCGTCTTAATAGCAATAGTGTTTGTTAGGCTTCAAAAGAGCAACAGTGGGGAGTTGGCCAACGTGTCGGTGACTGAGCAGTCAAAGGTGGAACTCAACTCAGTTACTATCTCGCCACGTCACCACACTTGACAATAGCACGTGTTGATCGCAGCTTCAGGTCCCTCCACATCATAATCATCATTATCGTTACAGTAATGATCATTATTTTCTCCCTTGCTTAAATTATTTAATTATGGAATCTGCCTAATTAACACATAGTATACTCCTTCCATTTCAAAATAATTGTCATTGTATGGCGCGTTTCATTCGCTAGCGGATAGTGGATAAAAATAGCAGATATTTTTCCAAATAGCGTATCACTTTTTTAAACATTTTTACCCTTTTTATTTTTCTTAAATTACTTCTCTATCCTTATTAAATAAATACGTCCTTTTATATCATTTTACATTTATCTGCTAGTTCAACCGCTAGTTTTACAAAACACATCATTTGTTATCAGCTAGCTTATTTCCTATCTACTACTTTTAACCAAACAAAGCCTAAGAATGTTGTTTCAAAATAATTGTCACTTTTTAACTTCAATTCAATTTTTATGAATATTACCCTTTAATTATTAGTATGAGCATCTCACTCCGAAAGCATTATCATCTACTTTGTATTTATGATGCTGGTGAATACATCAAGTACCACTAAGGTTAGTTGCGTAAAATTCTTCTTCTCTTTCTTCCTTTTATACATTTTTCTTGATATGTGTGAAATCACAAAAGCGACAATTGAAATAAAACAGATCGAGTATTGTATTTGGTAAAAACACTAGTGTTTATTAAGCAATGAAAGTATTTTTTTTCTTTTTCACTATTTTTTTTCTTGTTTCAAAAAAGAAATTGTTTTTTTAGGAAAGAATTTTTGCTTTATCTATCATTATTTTCTCCTCTTTTCTAAAGAAAGAATTTTTATTAATCAATGAAAGTTTTTTTTTCCCTTTTCACTATTTTCCAAGAAAGTTTTTACCCCTTTATCACTCATTATTTTCTCCTTTTCTTATCTAAATTTTCTAAGAAAGTATCTCTATTAAAAAATCAAATTATTTTTTAACCTTTAAAGAAAGTATTTGATTAAAAAGTTTAAAACACTTGTTGGTATCATAAAACTTTCCGAGTATTATCTATAAGGTCTAGTTCAACTGGCAAATGCATAAATTGCTAAGCTGAATATCATGCCACGGGTTCAAACTTGGGATCTCATAGTTGTGTGGGTGAGTTTCTAGTGACACTTGACAGAAAGTAGCTAGAGATATTAAATAAGATATTTTAAATAAGGTTTGATTCCTGTTAATAAGTCTCTTAGAGTATCAATAAAAAGATTTAAATACTTGTCTTAACCAAGTGTCGAGGGTTCGATCATCGCATTAGGTACGGAGCAGTTTTAAATCTCTGGGCCAACTGTCCCACCCTTCGAGGTACCTCCAATCTAGCGAAGAGATTAGTCACTGCGTTCGGCAGTGAATACCCTGGTCTCGACCAAAAAAAATAAAAAGATTTAAAAGATATTTATTTAAATCAACATTTCATAAATTAAATGCTTTTTAATTTTAGAATTTAATTTACTATTTAACTTACAAATCTATTTAATGACATCTTCCCACATTATTGAATGATTATAAAAATATGTAACTTTTCGTACTCATTAAGTGATAAGTATAACAATATATTTTTTTGTCGAGACCAGAGTATTCACCGCCGAACGCAGTGACTAATCCCTTCGCTGGATTGGAGAAACCTCGAAGAATAAGTATAACAAGTATGATGCGCGCGTGTGTAAAATACTTAATTTTGGAATCTGGTTAATTAACACATACTGTGTTGGGAAAATTAAAACAGTAGTGTTTATTAATCAATGAAAATATTATTTTTTTCCTTTTCACTATTTTCCAAGAAAGTATTTTTCATTATTTTTTTCTTGTTTCAAAAAAGAAAGTATTTTTCAGGAAAGTATTTTTGCTTTATCAATCATTATTTTCTCTTTCTCTGTTGTAAATTTTCCAAGACCGTATTTTTAATTTTTTATTAATCAGTGAAAGTGTTTTTTTTCTTTTGATTATTTTCCAAAAAATTATATTTCCAATAAAGTACTTTCCCTGTATAAATCATTATTTTCTCATTTTCTTATCCAAAATTGTCTAAGAAAGTATTTTTAGTCAATAAAGTGTTTTTTTAACCCTCAAAGAAAGTTTTTAATTACTCAAAAAATTCTTAAAATAAATAGTGTTTATGTTGTGTAATAAAAAGTATTTTTTTACAATCAAAAACTCATATCACTATTGGTAGTTTTTTCTCTCTATAGCGGACCCATTAAGTATTGTGGGTTTTATTTGGATGTGGATTTATTGATTTAACCCAAATAATAATAATAATGTATTATATATAATTAAAAAAAGTAAAAAAAAAGTGATGATGATAATATAAAAGCAGAATATACAATTGGCCCTTATATTAGGTCTCTGGATCTTTTATTGTAACTTTCACAAAACTACCCAAACCTTTCTTCCCCATTTTCAGTGCCCATTTATTGATAGTGATAAGAAACTCATCAATATTGGGCCCCAATTATGAAATCATACTCTTTTGGACCTTTTAGATTACAGAGAAAGGAAATGAAAATTTTGTTTCCGGCTTCATCTGCCGTTCATTTTTGCTGATAGAGGAAAGAGAAAAAAAAGGAGACGGTCACAAATTAACAACAAACTTTTCAATATCACTTGCTTACAAACCAATATAAAAAAAGTATTATAATATTATTAAAAATAAACGGCAATTTTTGTATACATTGAGCGGAAAATCTAAGAAGTTAAATGAAATCCTTACGGCGAGTACTAACTTCAGATGAATGCCACGTGAGAGGAATTGCGTACGTGGAACTTTCTGGTGCGTAGATGAGGTCACGTGTTTGCAGAGGACAAAGACGTCAGTTAAGTGGTGACTGGTGGGTGAGTTTAGTAAAACTCAATCAAAGAGTGTGGGGAAAGTACTGAAGGCACAAATGCACGAGATAAATTTTGTTGTCGTTGGCAGAGATTCACTTCTTCACTTTCCATTTGCTGAGAGAAGAGAAGATACCCAAATAACTGTAAAAACTGTTTACTGTGGTTGTTTTCAAGAATTGCTACTCCTTTCTACTTGTGTCACCACTCACCACACCGTTTTCACCCCTTACTACTCCCTCCGTTCCTAATTTTTGGTACTTTTGGCTTGTTACACACATATTAAGGTACCATTAATTTGTGTTGTTTAAGTATTAAAATGCCCCACTTGTAGTTGTATTGGGATAATTGAAGTTAAAGTAAAATAGTCTTGAGACAATTAATTCATGCGTTGGAACTCTAAAAGGATAAATAAATATAGAGGGTATATTAGGAAAAATTAGGTGAATTGTACATTGGGTTTTTAAAAGTACTATTGTTTTGGAACAAAAATAAAAGGCCAAGAGTACCAAAGATCAGGAACGGAGGGAGTAATTTTCTAGTAGTAAAAATCAAACAAAATATTATATATATATATATATATATATATATATATATTTGGATTTACTATAGAGGTCTATTTACATTGGTTGATGGGAAAAAAATATAATTTTGTAATTTAAATAAAGATTTCATTTATATGTTAAAGTCAATACAAATAAATTTTACACATATTTTTTTCTTTTGAAATTTTGTACACGTACATCTAATCTCGTGTTTTCATAATATTTAATGAATATGATGAATCATATATTTTTAAAATTTAAAATCATTATTATCAAAAAAAGTTTATACTCAGTAGAATGTTCTTGTGATGTTCCATGGGTATAGGCAAGAAATGTCAAACTATGTAAAATATTGTATGTTTAAATCATGGTTCTTTGTGTGTTTGCATAGATAAGCAACACATTTAGCTAAATTATCATTCATTAATTCATGATACTCCCTTCTTCCCATTTTGTTTGTTGTTTTAGTAAAATCAATTTATCCTAAATTGATTGTTGTTTTAAATTTTGAATGAAACTTTTAATATCTTAAGGGAGTAGTTCTTAAGGGACTCCTAAGGGAATCCTCGTGCACTATCATTTGTGATTTAACACACTCATAAAATTCTCAAAAAATTTTGATACTTTATATCAACAATTTTTGATGAATCAAATAATCATGTTCTATTCACATCATACATGTGTTGTTCACAAGTGTACTCATGTTATCGAAATGTGTCATTAACCATGTGATTTGTACTGAGCTTCTCGTCCTCCTCATTTTGATTATCACTAATATTCTAAAAAATTGTCAATCTTAAAACCATTAAATGTGTATTCTCATATTTATTTGCTCGATACAATAGCTAATTCACATGAATTTGGTTTTTTTCCTTATCCAGATATCTATGAAGTTTGTCTGAAATTGTTTGGACGTGTCATTCTATTTTTTTAAACGTTCATTAACCAACAACTAATATTTTCCTGAAATCATGTCATGCACGAACATTAGTGACAATTAAATAGAGACCTATCAAGTTCGCCTAAATTAATGTTGCATCTCGCATGAAGTGCATTCTTTTTGTAAACATTCAACGACCAACAGTTTTGTTTTCCTGAATATCATCTCAATGCTTGGACGATAGTAATGGTGGAAAGACCTGTAATAATTACTCCCACTCATTTGGACAGATAGATACTTCTAGTCTCGCGTTTATTTAACGCGTGCACTAACTTTGACTGATCCTCCTTTGGAATACAAAAACACATTTAGGAACATGTAAGTAATGATAATAGAATAGCTTTGACACGAATTAGCAATTTTCATAAAAAAAATGTAAGTTTCTTCAAATTCTGAAGACACTTCACGATTAAAATATTTAAATTTTGTCGTCATTGTATTTTCTTATGTGAATATTGCCAGACTTATTTTTAAAATGGTTCAAAGATGGGATTTAATTTTCTCACTATAGAGTCTAATTATATTTTACAATCTTGTGAATATGAATAATGTAAAGTGTTTTAAGAAAATGAGTTTTTGACGTAGAAAATGGTGAAGTGTTATTGAATGTTTGTGTAAAATATAAGTTTGCACATTTAGTGTATAATTAGAAAACTCTCATGGTTTGAATTTCAATATCAATGAAATTATTTACAAGAGAAAACTCCATTCTTGAAGATATATCTTTGTTTAAGGAACTTATGAAACTTACATTACTTTACTATCTTATGACTACGAGGAATGAAAAGTATTTCAAGAAAATAAGTTTTTCATATAGAAAATAGTGAAATGTTATTGAATGTTTGTGTTAAATTTGTTTACTCTTTAAGTGTATAATTAGAAAACTCTCATATAATTTCCAATATCAATCAAATTATTTAAAAAAGAAACTCTATTATTGAAGATATATTCGATTAAGGAACATATAAGAAGACTCTAATATCCACATATTACCTAATGTAAAGTTTTTTTCGGGGAACTCCTAATTTAGAATAATTTATGAAATTATTTATTGTACTTATATAGTTTAGGGATAAAATTAGAGAGAAAGTGTCTTTAAAAGACAAATTTCAATGTTTACTCTTTATTTAATCAAGAGCTAGAATCTCAATTAATTGATAGTGATAGATCAGTCCTCCATCGCACGTACGGGAAAAGTTAAAAAGAATATATAGTCCATTTTAGAGAGAGAAACGAAAGGGTGGTAAATCATAGTTTCTGACTGATCTATAATCTCAAGTTGCAACTCTATAATCTCATCTTTCACTACTAAAATATTAGATTCATTTCACTAACTTTTGGGTAGTCCTTATCAATTTTTTTTTTTGCTTATCAAAATCGTTTGGAATAAAAGGATAACAACCATTAAAATGACATTTCCATGATAATGTTAAATTTCAAATGCATTAATCTGCATGATTTAATTAAATTATGTACTTTTTTATTAAAAATATATATTATGTACTCTATACTCCCTTAAAAAAAATCAAATTACTCCCTTAAAAGATATGTTTAGTGGTGTCAAAAAAATGTGTTTAGTAAAAGATCATAAAAAAAGTGTTTCCTAATATTAATTTTGAATGAATTGTGTTTGTGAAATTAATTTTAACTAAAGAGTAAATTAAAGATAAAACAAGTTATATTTGTATATATTAAGGTTAAAACTTGGTGAAAACTGTGAACCTTAATTTCAAGTTGGGGTCAACAATTTTTTTCTTTAACTTTTTATTTTGACCAAAAAAAGGTTAAATATATGCTAATTTTTGACTTATTTAATTTTAAAATCAATTTTATCTCTAACAAAAAATAATTTAAAGATGCACTTAATGATATCATTAAATGTATTTTTATTTACAATTTATTATTAGAAAATTTATTTATTACCACGACTATTACGTTTTGCTTGAAGTAATTTGGTTAAGTTTTCTCTCATGTAGATTAGTTGCCATCAAAGTCGATGAATAATACAGACTTTTAATTACCATTTTATTGGTACGCAGTATCTACCGACTTTATCAATCACTAATGAATAAAAATAAAAAAAATTAAAGGAATTTGTAGACTTTATGGGTGTAAAATTAATTAAGAGAAGTAAAGGAAAAATAAAAGAAAAAGATTAATTAATTAAATGTAAGAAGAGAGTATTACGGAATTAGTCACATGGGATGTGAGCAAGAGCTAGCTGTGTCAATTGTTCAACTTCAACTTGATAAATACCCTTCTATCCCTTCCTTACTCCGACTTTTGACTCTCCTTTTCACTCTGTAATCTTCACTTCTCTCTCTCTCATTTCTGAACCCGAGCTTCCAAGCTCTCTCTCTCTTTCTCTTTCTCTCTCTAATGGCAGACCTCATATCCTAAACACAACCCAACCATACAATCATAAACAGAGAGATACTCTCATCATTCACCCAGTTTCCAATCACCTTCTTATCTGACACAAAAATGAAACCCTTCATGTTCCTTCTCCTTCTTCTGTTTCTTCATCCATGCTGGTCTTCTTCTTCCGGAGACCCAACAACACAGCTAATCAACTTCAAAGCTAGTTTACCAAACCCATCTCTTCTTCAAAACTGGGTCCCAAACCAAAACCCATGTTCATTCACTGGTATAACCTGCAACCAAACCACCGTAACTTCCATAGACCTTACCTCTATACCCCTCAACACAAACCTCACCGTTATCGCCACCTACCTTCTCACCCTTGACCATCTTCAACTCCTTATCCTGAAATCCACTAACCTTTCTTCCTCTCCCATTCATACTTCCAAGTGCAGTTCTTCACTCACCGTTTTAGATCTATCACAAAACACCTTGTCTGGTTCATTTTCAGAGTTGTCTTTTCTTCCTTTTTGTTCCGTTCTTCAATCTCTTAACCTTTCTAATAACCTCCTTGAATTTGATTCTCCACGGTGGAAGCTTAGCTCCGGTCTCCGTGTCGTTGATGTTTCTTATAACAAGATTTCCGGTCCCGGTGTTTTTCCTTGGATCTTTACCTCTGGTTTGCAGTACTTGGCTTTGAAAGGTAATAAAATCACCGGTCAAATTGATTTCTCCGGTTCCACTACTCTCCGGTACTTGGACCTTTCTTCAAACAACTTCTCCGTTTCCATACCTTCCTTTGGTGAATGCTCCACTCTTCAACACCTGGACCTCTCTGCCAACAAGTACTTCGGCGACATTGCACGAACTCTTTCCCCTTGCAAGAATCTCCTTCACCTCAACCTCTCTGGTAACCAGTTCACCGGTGTGATTCCACCACTTCCCACCGGTTCGCTACAGTTCCTCTACCTCGCCGCTAACCACTTCGTCGGTCATGTTCCGGCACGCCTCGCGGACCTCTGCTCCACCTTAGTCGAACTTGATCTCTCCTCCAACAACCTCACCGGCGCTATCCCCGGCAAGTTCCGCTCCTGCACCTCCTTGAAATCCTTCGACATATCAAGCAACAAATTCGCAGGAGAACTTCCAATGGAGGTTTTAACAGAGATGAGCAGCCTGAAAGACCTCGCGGTGGCGTTCAACGCCTACGTCGGTCCGTTACCGGAGTCACTGTCAAAACTCACGAGTTTAGAATCTCTGGATCTGAGCTCTAACCATTTCACCGGCTCAATCCCTAGATGGCTGTGCGAAATCCCCGTAGGGAATAACTTGAAGGAACTTTACCTCCAGAATAACGATTTCACGGGTTTTATTCCACCAACGCTTAGCAACTGTTCAAACCTCGTTGCACTTGATTTAAGCTTCAACTACCTCACGGGAAGCATACCTCCAAGTCTTGGTTCACTTTCGAAGCTCAAGGATTTAATCATGTGGCTTAACCAACTTCACGGGGAAATTCCTCAAGAGCTTAAAAACATGCAGAGTCTCGAGAATTTGATCTTGGATTTCAACGAGTTGACCGGAAGTATTCCCTCAGGGTTAATGAACTGCACCAAGCTCAATTGGATCTCGCTTTCGAATAACAGGCTCAGCGGGGAGATTCCTCCTTGGATTGGAAAGCTTTCTAATCTAGCAATACTCAAACTCAGCAATAACTCATTCTCCGGGAAGATTCCGCCGGAGCTCGGTGATTGCCCTAGTTTGATATGGTTGGATCTGAACACAAACTTACTTACAGGACCAATACCTCCAGAGCTTTTCAAACAATCCGGTAAAATCGCGGTTAATTTCATTAGTGGGAAAACGTATGTTTATATCAAGAATGATGGTAGCAAAGAGTGTCATGGAGCGGGGAATTTGCTTGAATTTGCGGGGATAAGTCAACAGCAGTTGAACAGGATTTCTACAAGGAACCCTTGTAATTTCACTAGAGTTTATGGAGGTAAGCTTCAGCCAACGTTTAACCATAATGGTTCAATGATCTTTTTGGATATTTCGTATAATATGTTGACTGGTACTATTCCTAAGGAAATTGGGGAAATGTACTATCTCTACATTTTGCATTTGGATCATAATAACATTTCTGGAAATATTCCACAAGAGCTTAGTAAAATGAAGAATCTCAATATCCTTGACCTTTCTAGTAATCAACTTGAAGGCCAAATTCCACAGGCCTTGGCTGGACTTTCTTTGCTTACTGAGATTGACTTGTCCAATAATAAGCTCTCTGGATTGATTCCTGAGTCTGGTCAATTCGATACGTTTCCACCTGCCAAGTTCCAGAACAACACTGGTCTCTGTGGTGTTCCTCTTCCTCTGTGTGTGCCCAACACTGGAACGAGTGCGGATGCACAGCATCAGAAGTCTCATCGGAGACAGGCATCTCTTGCTGGGAGTGTAGCCATGGGATTGCTTTTCGCGCTTTTTTGTGTTGTTGGTTTGATTATTATTGCTGTTGAAACTAGAAAGAGGAGGAAGAAAAAGGAGGCTGCTATTGAAGGTTACATTGACAACAATGGTAATTCACATTCTGGCAATGGCAATGGGGTCAGCTGGAAACTAACCAGTGCCCGCGAAGCACTTAGCATCAACCTCGCGACATTTGAGAAGCCTCTAAGGAAGCTCACTTTTGCAGACCTTCTAGAGGCTACCAATGGCTTTCACAATGACAGTCTCATCGGTTCGGGAGGTTTTGGGGACGTATACAAGGCTCAGTTGAAGGATGGTAGCATTGTAGCCATCAAGAAACTGATACATGTTAGCGGACAGGGGGATAGGGAATTCACTGCTGAGATGGAAACAATTGGGAAAATCAAGCACAGGAACCTGGTTCCCCTACTGGGCTACTGCAAGGTTGGGGAGGAAAGACTATTGGTTTATGAGTACATGAAATATGGAAGTCTAGAAGATGTTCTGCACGACCCGAAGAAAGCCGGGATCAAGATGAATTGGTTAGTGAGGAGAAAGGTTGCAATTGGAGCTGCCAGAGGATTGGCTTTTCTTCACCACAACTGTATCCCTCACATCATTCACAGAGACATGAAATCTAGCAATGTTTTACTTGATGAAAACCTTGAAGCTAGGGTCTCTGATTTTGGAATGGCCAGAATGATGAGTGCTATGGATACCCATTTAAGTGTAAGCACACTTGCTGGCACGCCCGGATATGTTCCTCCTGAATACTATCAAAGCTTTAGATGCTCGACGAAAGGCGATGTTTATAGCTATGGTGTAGTTTTGCTGGAGCTCTTGACAGGGAGAAGGCCGACGGACTCGCCCGATTTTGGTGATAATAATCTTGTGGGATGGGTTAAACAACATGCCAAACTGAAAATAAGTGATGTTTTCGACCCAGAGCTTATGAAAGAAGACCCCAATTTGGAGATTGAGCTTTTGCAACACTTAAAGGTAGCTTGTGCTTGTTTGGATGATAGACCTTGGCGGCGTCCTACAATGATACAAGTAATGGCAATGTTTAAGGAAATTCAAGCTGGTTCTGGTATGGATTCTCAATCTACTATAGCTACAGAAGATGAAGGTTTCAATGCAGTTGAAATGGTGGAAATGAGTATTAAAGAAGTTCCTGAATTGAGCAAGCATTAGGCAACAAATTTCAGACACAGTTTTTTTCTTTCTTCTTTGCCGCTTGGGAATTATTATTTTCAGATATATAAGAGGAAACAAACGGTTTTAAGGGGATTGCCTTGCCTGGCTGGGTCTTTGATCATCATGTATGTAGTCCTGTTATTTTTATACATAAAGTTGTTTTATTAACATGTATATAAACAGCTTCAGTTGTTACCATCATCACCTGTGTTTCCTAGATTTTTCAAAGTACTTCTCAATTATATCATTCAGATATTATTATCCTGAAAGTGAAAAGTGCAGTATTATATTCAATCTGTGATCTCAGTGATGGTGACTAAGTGGAGTATTTTTGGCACTTTCTTTAGGCTGTTTAGTTTGTTCCCCCTCTCCACAATTTCAAGTTCTTGATTAAGAACTTTATGCCATGCTTTTGAGGAGTCTTGTGGGAAGATATCGTTCTGCTTATGGTATTTTCTTCAGCTTGCTCAATAGTTATGGCCTAATTGAGCATTAGGAGTCAACCATATATCTGTATTTATCTTACAACTTCGGGTTACTTTCGATTTGAATTTAGGACTAATATGGGTTCATCACGTCTCTTTCTGATGAGCGTGCACGTTTCTCGGATCAACCTCAAAATTAAATGCTTCATAACCTACTGTTTTTTTATGTCTTGTCAACTTGTGCTCTAAGAGAACTCATTCCATATTCAATTAAAGCAAAAATATCCACTCCTACTTATAAGTAATTTTTCATTAAAAATTTAACTACTCATATCTTTATTCAATATTAAACACTAGTATACAATTTCTCATTGAAAATTTATTTGTTGAGACTTACTCTCTCTGGTCCCTATTTTAAGAAAAATTTGCAGTTTTAGGTACATAGAATAACCGGTGTACTCCCACTGACCTATAAATCATTTAATAATGTCCTTATCTTAAGGCAAGTAACCCACTGCTTTGCAAGTTGAAAGAAAAATTAAGAATCAAATTGGGCAAACTACCATTTCCCAAGACATTTTTGTGCGGTGTGCGTGTGGTGATACTAGGAATCTAAAATTGTGAAAAAGAGCCTACTAGTTATGTCAGCTGTAAAAATATGAAAGCATATTAAAGAAATGGACCGAACCTTAACCTATGAAAACTGGGTGTTATGATAATTATTGTCACAGTTTCAGGATGATAAATTATTGTTTGGACCACCACAAATAAACAGTGGTAACAAGTTCAACTTTTCCCATAGGTAGCCAATTTGGTTGGACCATTTTTTGCCTCATAATTACAAGCCTTTTATATTAAATGTAGTATATTTTCATAATTATTATCAAGAATCTTCACCTCATGAGTGATTGCTCATTTCTAATTAACAAAAAAGAAAAGTAGTAAACGAATCCATTTTGTCTGTTCTCCATGGATGTCGTGCCTTGCACGTGATCTGGATCATAGATGTGGTAAATTATTACTTTCTCTGTGACTCGGACAATGTGCCCTTCTAGTGGGCACGTATTTGTAAACCTTACGCCAAAACTATCAACAATAAAAAAATGAAACTGGTTTATAGATTAGGAGACAAATTACCCGTACTAATATAACAAATGTTTTATTTAATTGTATTAAATTTACATGTGCAATTTAACTTTTGCGTATGTCCCTAAAAACAACTATAATATTTCCTTACCAACGTAAAGTCTTTGAAATCTACTATCTACTGTCTACTATTAGTCTAATACAGCCACATCTGGAAAAAGAGTTTGAGAACAGTGTTGGCCACGTTAGCCTCTGGGGATAATTGAAAATACAATTTGCTTAATTTGAATATATATATATATATATATATATATATATATTATTTTTGAAGCTTAAAAAGCTAACCTCTCTCACACCATGACCATGACCATCTATTTTTAGTCCTTCAGAGCTTAGACTAATTTATTCATATAATTAATTCTAGTCTTAATTTATTTTGGGTTCATCAGCTGTCGTTTCTTGTTCTCTAATCTGGGTTACAATTCTGAACTAGTTGGCAACAGATTAATCTGTCATTAGATTATTGATAATGACGAGTGTTAGTGTCGTTAGGAAAGTACATAGGATGGTACGTACGATGAAATGTTTCATTATTAATTCATATTTTTGTAGATATTCTTGTATGCTGAACAAAATAAATAGTACTAGTGGAGTAGTACTATATAATATAATGGTAATATGGTATTTCCAATGATCTTATTCCTTTACTTAATTATTACACAAAAACATAAGAAAATGAATCCTCAGCCTGAAAAATGAATCAGTTCAAAAATTGAAATGTAATTGAACGTAACTCAAGCAGATAGATAATTGAAAGAATGTGTCACAGGCGATGTACTGGTGGATTTTTGTGATGGAACTGTTTGACCCATAACTGTGGAATATGGCGATCGAGTTAGTGTAATACAAGTTGTGCAAACTGCAAAGCCCAACAAGGTGTTTTGTTTTGTTGAAGAATTAAGATTCGTGTGGTTCGCAAATTCCCAGCCACAGCTATCAGAATGACACGCACAGGATGAGTGACACGTGGGCCAATGAGCCATCTGGTTATGTCGGAAAACGTACCCTACAACGTCGCATTTGCGATACGATGCCATCGCTTTCGGGACCCGCTTCAATTGACTCCAAAGTTTAAATTAAAAATTAAAATAGGAGTAATCACCATGTGATGATTCCTTAAAATGCTCATTAGTTAAGATTGCTATTTCTTTGAGATAATGCCATTATATTATTATATTATATAAATGGTTTAGCATCACAATTTTTTTCTCTAGACGAAGTGATAAGTACAACTTCAAATTCACATACAAATGCAAAGTCTCGTGTTCGAATATGAGAGAAGATATGTTGCCTAATAATTTTGACATTTGTTACTTGAGTCTGACGACCTTACAAATGTTTAGCCTCACAATTTAGTAAAAAGATAGTGTTATGTGTATTATTAGCTATTGTTTACTACATTTTATTAAAATATTTATTGTTCACAACTAAATGTAATTTGGGTCCCTATGAAATTTAAGAATTTTATTTTTAGTCTCTATAAAAAAATTTACTCACTTTTAGTTCTTATATTTTTCTTGTGTCAATGTTTTTAACCTCTCACGACTTTTCAGTGTTTTTCTATTAAAAGACACGAGGAATTAAAAACATTGACAAAGAATAATGTAGAGATCAAAGTGAGTAAATTTTTATAGGGTTCAATAGCCCCTTCTTCCTCTCAGGATCTCGAGAAGGTTTAAAGGCGGGGGCAGGATTCAAACCCCTCTCTTTTCGTCCCTAGTTGTGCTGCATCACTTTTGAGGTTCCAATTCAAATTTTTAATTTCTCTTTCTAACTGTTTATTTCGTAAATATTTAGCCTCCAAAATGATACATTACTTTTTCATACGTATTAAGAAATAGAATTAAAGGTATATTTCATCCCTGCAAATATCTCCAAAATTCAGTTTAGTCGACTCTGCAAAAGAAAAAAAATCCCTTTTAAATACAAAACGCTTCTAGTTTAGTCCCTCTGTTGACTTTCCATCAAAAAAAAAAACGTGGCTAACAGAGATGATGTCAACATGACATTAGCAACGATTCATTGCCACTTGTCACCATTTAATTTCCCTCTGTGCCACATGACAATGACATGCCATGTCATCACCCCATCTCACCCTACCACGTCAACGATCAATGGATAGATACCACAATGCATACCGTAACTGAAATGTATTTAGTGAAATACTATCTGGATATCTTCAACAACATCAACAACAACAAACCATAAATTAATGGTTCATGGATCCATCTTACTTTCTAATATCTTCAACAACATCCACAACTAACGCGATTTGGATATCTTCATCTTTCTAATATCTTCAACAACATCAACAACAACAAACCAGATACGCGATTTGGATTCATGAAAAACGAAATTAATGGTTCATTTCATTTTAATCATCATCAATAACCCTTTGTGATTTTGTTCCAGTGGCCAAACGAAATCCCTATACGATTTCCCTTTGTGATTTGTGATTACCCTTTGTAATTCGTTCATCGTTCATCCCTTTGCAATTTCGTTCATCCCTTTGCGTTTTTCTCTATTGGGTTTTATTTTTAATAGAAGATGGAGATCTGCTGAAGAAGATGAAGATCTGTGGCCAAGAAGATGAACTTGTTGGTGGGTTTCATTTTTGGCTTAGATTGTTTTCCAGATCTTCACGTTTGATTTTTTTTAATTAATTGGAATTATGTATTATATATTTGTGGCCTTGTGGTAATTGTTAGTGCACACCACAAGGAGGTTGCATGTTCTATTGCCATTGCCACCAAAATCTTTATTTTTTTAAGTAACAATGTGCCCCCTGCCACGTGACAGCCATCTATTGGTTGCTGATGTGGCACATGCTAGTCCGATGTGTCCATGATTACATGGATGATGATGTGGTGTTCAGTGACACGTGGTGCAATGGTCCAATGAGATGATGACACGTGTGATATCATTGATGATGTAATGCCGACGTCATCTACATTAGCCACATAAGCTTTTTTGGATGGAAAATTAACAAAGAGACTAAACTAGAAGCATTTGGTTTTTTCAAGGGTTTTTTAATTTTGTTTTTGCAGAGGCGAAACTGGATTTTGGATGTATTTACAGGATGAAACATACTCGTAAGCCTAAAAAATAATAAAAATATTGGTCTTATGAAAATAGTTAAATGTATTTATAAGTTATTCAGTCTGCTTGGTTTTGCGGTAGTCAAAATTGATTTTGAATAGTATACCAAAAAAAAAATGATTTTGAATAAATTGACTATGTAAAATCTCTATCTCTATTATACTAAACTATAAGTTTTGCAACTTAACGTCCACGTCACATATTCACAAATAAACACGTCAGATCCAACTCATTTCCACATACGCAAAAAATGTCCACTTAGACACCACGAAATCATAAGATCCAAAGGAGGTCAATGTCCAATATTTAGCAGCATAAGATCCAAAGGACCATGAAATTATACACTATATAAGGAAAACGTATAGGACCCGAATTATTAAATTGGCCAGGCTGTTACATTTGACCAGAATTTACAACATAAAAGGAATCTAATTAACCCACAAGGAAACATAAATTAAGAGACATCAATTTGTAATTCATTGTGCGATATTACAGGAATGGTAAGAATTTGGCCAGGCACGAGTTTTATGCAGCTACTCAATTTGTAATTCATTGTGCGATATTACAGGAATGGTAAGAATTTATATTGAATCGAATAGGAATAATTTTATTTTAATTTTATGAACAAATCTGATATTAATACAGAATAATATTGATAATTCAAGATATGAACTCTCAATCATAAAGCTCATTTTGTGTCAAAAAATATCATGAAACGCATTTCAGTTGCAGCATACTGTTTTAGCATAATTATTTCGTTCCCTTTTTGAATTTAAGTTCTTTTATGTTCTTTTGAATTTAGGTTCCCTTTTATGTTCTTTTATGTTCAAGGTTCTTGCCGATGGAATTCTGATCACCGGTCACTCTCTTTCAATTGATGAACAAAGCATGACAAGGGGGAGCAAAATTGCAGGTATCTATGTCATTGTTGTGGGGAAATAAAGATATCATGGTAAGCTGAACTCCTTTCCCTTACTTATAATTTTTCGCTGTCTTAAATTACTTTGTTAGATGTTTTTAAGATTATTTAGGTAGTTGAGGGTATGCAATATGTTTTTTGTTGGAATTATGGGGGGAAATAATCCCAAGGGCCAAACAAATGTGCACTAAGTGGGGAAGTGTTTCATAACTAGATTCATAATAGAGTACTCATTTTTCTTATTTGAATACATTTTTTTTTGTAAATGATGTTGATTATATTAAGCAATTAAAGACATCAAGTTATTCTGAAAGGGTGTTTAGTTGGAGATTGAATTCTGTTATGGGAACAATAGAGTCAAGAAAATTGTAGTCAGGACAATATGAATTGATTTGTACTTATCCCTTCCTTATTTTCTTAGTAATTTCTCAGTGTCAAGAAAATTGTAGTCAGGACAATATGAATTGATTTCTACTTATCCCCTCCTTAAAAAATGCATATACTGAAGTTTGCTTTTAATTCATCAAGTGTAGAATTCTTGCAGTGAGTTTGATAAAGTTTATATTATTTTTTATTTCTCACTCTCATGGATATGAGTCCTCTTAACTGTGTTATATAATATTTACGAATTAATACTCTCATTTAGAGAGCCAAGTTCTGATGAAAATTACGAAAACATGTCCCCCTCCCCACTTCTTTCCTTTCAATTTACAGGGCTCCAAAGTAACCTAATTTGCCCACTTGAGCCTGGAAATTGTAGGCTTGGCTTGTGCCTGTAGAAACAAAAAAATCAAATATATATTTGTTTCCTTTTCTTTGCAATCCATTTGAACTACTATGATTACAAGCTAACACGACTTTACTTTTTTTTAGCGGCATCTTTTGTGGCTTTTTCTGATTTCTCTGCTATGATGTTGGAACCTTAGACCAAGATACGAAGCCTTCCATTTCCTGTTAGAGCCTTCTTATTCTCCACCAAGTACATATCTAATCATTGAATTATTTATGGATAAGTGTTCTTTTTTCTGGAATGATAGATGCTGGTGTTGGTATATCTATTATTAATAATACAAAAGACCATGCTCCTCAAAGCCAAAGTTCATAGGTGGCATCCATAGAGCATTTCGTGGGGAAAACATTAAATACGAGTCCTATGTGGCCATGCCAACTATAACGTTTTAATTGGGCCATCAAATCAAAATTTATCCATATAATCATAGTGTGGAATTATTTATTGAAAATTAAATCAAATTTATATTTATAATATATACACCATTATTGAGTTTATCAACCAAAAGACATATATGGAAGGTTTTTATGGCAATAACTATAGGTTTAATTCAAAATTCGAATTCAAATTAAATTTTTAATTTCAAATTCAAATATGACAATAACTTTTGGGTTTAATTTAAATTTCATATTCAATTTTATTATTAATCTAATTATTCTATTACTATTATTATTAACATTATCATTAACCACCACTCCCTCTATTTGATGCCTTTATTGCTAAATTGTTGTGCAAATTAAAACTCAACCAATAATTTATTAATAATACAATTTTATATGTTCCTCAAAGCAATTTTTCCAATGTGTCATCCATAGTGTATTTTATGGGGTAAAAATTTAATGCGCTTCCTATTTGGCTGAGACACAAGATTAATTTTAATTGGACCACATCATTCCTCTCTCTACACACATCAGCAATTATAAAGCCAAATCATCAAGTCTTGATTGTATCTGTACAATAAAAGAAATGAAAAATAAAATAATAAAATAAAATAAAATACAATTCGTAACATTAAATACCAATATAATGGTTATAACTGAAATATATAAAACGAATTAATTTATTACAATAATCAGCTTTAATGGAAAATTCGAAATTCAAATTATTTTAATACAATCCTAATATTATATTAAATTAAATGATAATACAATGCTCATAACTGAAAAATATAAAAGGAAACAATTTATTGCAAAAATAAGTTTTTATTTAAAATTCAAATTCAAATTATTTTAAATACAATTCCTAACATTAAATGAGTTCTAACTCCTGCAAAAAAAATTACGAGTTTATGCATTTTGCTAATTTGAGTCACCCACCATTAACAAGGGAATGGAGCTTCGCCAAAATGGAGTGCTGCTTCCAACTTTCTTCTACGACGTATGTTGCTTTATTTTGCACCGTCGGCGCCATTGCATAGACCCCTCTCAAGGTTTGTGATAGTTTATTATCATTTTAATGTTAAATGTTACTGCATAATTAACACCAATGTGTGTTGAAGTCAATATTGATAGGTATCTACGCATTCTTTTTATATATGGTGTAAATTTTGGTTGTTGATTAATTTGCTTTTGATTATTAAGAACCTCGTGTTTCTATACATCAATTGCATTGACAAGTATGATCAACCTGTATAATCTACATGTGTAAAAAAAAGCATGATCTACATGTCAAAGTTTATACTTTATTTTACTCAATGCATCTTACTATAGATAATTTTAACTATTTATATGTGATTGTTGATATAGAAAAACATGATACCTAACGTTGGAGTTCGCTTTAGCCTGCAGATCACTTGAACCCTTGAATTGGATGTATGGGGATTCAATAACCTACTTGAATTTGGAATTGAATTTGACATGTTTGTGCATAATATATATTTGTCAGATTAATCTCTATGTATTTTTATTTGATGGTCTATCAATAAGCCTATAACGTGGTTTAAGCTTTCATTTGTTTTATTTTATTTCTATATTTTGCATCCAATAGGTTTGGGAAATATAACAAAACTTATCAATGCAGGTAAGATATATTCTTCTAAACTGATCCATATGAAAACGCTTAATGTTTTGTGATTGTTTCCTCACTTCAAATGTATTTGTTTGCTTCGTGTGCTTCTTCTCATTTGTTTTGGTCATTATTGTAACCATACAGGATGCATGGGTACTAGGGAAGCAAATAAACTCTGGAGTAAGATTGATACGGAACAATTACAAGAAGATCCAGTGGCCGGTTCATCTAGAGTTACTTTAATTTGAAGGCTATAAGTGTTTTGAGGATATGATCAGGTTTTCTGATTTTTGCGTCTAAACTGTCCAGTGTCTGAACTCCTTTTGGGCTAATATCATGATTTCACCATCGGTCATAAATTCATAACTATTCATTATTCTAATTCTAATCTTATTTTATTTTATGACTTGAGAGTCTACATTTTTATATCTTTATATCAACATAAACCATAAGTTATATATCAATATGAAATATAAATTATAAGCCCTGGATTGTGGCAAATAAGATTTAGTTTCTATTTCCTTGGTTATCGATATATGTGACTTATATTATAGCTTCTTTGATGTATGTTGTAGCTCGATTGATCTTGCTTCACCGAGCTGTAGGAAATCTTATTTGTGAAGATGGTTGTAAGCTTCCAATTACCTTAAAAGAGGTAAGAAATCTCATTTCGAATATACATTGTTGCTTTACAAATTGCTTGCATTCTAGAATAAATTTTATTATTGAGAAACATATGTTCTTGCTTTACAAATTGCTTGAATGCTAGAAATATTTGTCTGTGTTCACACATCAAGACATGCTATCCTCCTATTTAGTTGCCAAGTGTTAATTTCTAGAGCTCATTCGGATTAACTAGAAAATAATACTTTAAGCAATTATAGAGTTGAGCCTATGAAAGACTTTAAAGCAGGGTTTTAGATTTTGGTTTTTGTCATAGTAAAAGTTCTAGCAAATGTAAGAAAAGGCGAAAAATTAAAGCTGACGGATTTAGATGGGTCCAAAATATGGTTGTGTGGCTGGTGCAGCAATATTGTGGCTGCATTGGCCTTTTGTTTATACCTTTGGTTTTCCAAATTCATCTACCACACATTGGTTGAATATTTATATAAAGCATAACTGTCACAATTTTTCTTGAATTGAGTATACTATCATTAAAGCTGCTATATGTGGTTTTTAATGTAGTTTGTTTCAAATAACTGTTCTAAAGTATAGGTGAAGATTCGTAAGTGTTGGTTGATATTTTACTAAGATAATCCATACAATTATTTATTTTAGACATTGCTACCATTTAGCCTTATGCACTACTAAATAAAACCCCACATGTGAAATTAATTTTAGGGAAATGGATTTGTTCCAATGGTTGTTTATGTTAATGATTGAATTGGAATGAAATAGATTTATTTCTTTTGCATTCCACTTTCCTCATAGTTCTCTACACAACCTTTTTAAGGGAAAATATGATCTATATACACATCATTTACAACTAAATGGTTTAATTTGTTCTGCAGGTTCAGTATATTAGTGAACAATCATATATCAAAAGAGCTCGACAATGTAAGTGTATTTTACTTCTTCAAATCCAATGCTTACTTATATAACTTTCTTCAAATATGATGATTGTCGTTTCCTTGCTTTTTCTATTGCAAGTTGATATCAGTTTCTTTCTGGAAATGACTTTCCCAATTTCCAATTTAATGCAAGATTGGTTAATTAATTGGAGAAGGCATGGATGTGTACCTCCCGTACACAATTGATAATCCATTTTGTTGTGGCTTGGAAAGGGGATGGTTCAATGCTAATTGTATGTTGCTATTATTGTCAATTCTTGATCTAACATTTTGGTGTTATTGTGTTTTGTTGAAGTAGCTGTAATGGATAGAATTTGGCATATGTTGACTTTTCGATCAATTTTATTATTTATATTTTGCAACATATTTCATACAAACATAGAATATTACAAGAGGAGACTAGCAAATCTCAATAGGGTTGTTTTTGACCGTTTGTGTTATGTCTAATATCTACCCTTCGTTTTATTGTACAGGTGCTGCATGCATTTAAATTTAACCATGGAAGACCAAGTGTCTTTTGTGTTGGTTTGGTTTGAGTGTTTTTTAGTTCCCCTTTGTTTTGTATGAAAGGGGAATTATAACTTGGGTATTTGTCAAAGAGTTATATTGATTGCTTACTTTGTGAGATTTGTTGTATTTGATGGGAATTAATATTAACATAACTAGCACTAAACTCGTACAAACACACGGGTCGTACTGTGTTGCTTAATACGAATGATTTAAAATATTGTTATGTACATAAATGAAATTAAAGTGATCACTTATTAAGTTTACCCATCGTGATCCAAAAGCAAAACAATAATTGATAAATAGTAAATTTTTGTAAAAATAGATGCAGCAGCAGTTTGATCACTTATTGGGTTGTTTGCTCTGATTCTTTGCATCTTTTCTTAGCGTATGGTATTAGTTTTTTTTTGGATTTAAATAATTTATTATTGGGCATGATTTGTCATTAAACAATTATTTGAACAATGCACACCTAAGAAGAAAAAAGCTTCCACGGTTGCAGATCAAAACATACGATTAGATTTAGCTTACCTCTATAAGCGCTAAAAAGAGTCGTGAGACATGCGCTGGCTTGGTGAGCCCCCGGAGCTCAACTCACCTAAACTTTTTGTAACCAAAGAAGATTGAGCTTCAAAATCAAGAGATAATGAAATTTTTCGTGAGTGTACATATTAATGCAAGATAGAAGAACCCAACCAAGTCGATAATCATGACAAACTCAACATCACCTAAAATAATTGACTCTGGATTCTAGATTTCAAGTGAAACGAGTCATACACAACCTATGATTGAAATAATTTCGCGTTTCTTTATGACAGTAACCGATGTGGGAAAAAAAGGAACTCCTCCAATACCTTTTTGAAGCTTGTGCATAGGTGTGAGCCTTTTAACATAGTTCTTATTGTGTAGAAAAAAATCACATAAATATGTACTTTTCTATTTTTAATTCGAATTTATTTCCTTTGACACATTGTGTGAGCAAATCACTTTCGATTGACCTAGCCCAAAATTAGTTGTGAAAATTGTTTGTTTGGAGCTTTCTATGTGAGTATATATGGTCTCAACTTAGAGTATTTTATTATCATGGGAATATTAAATGGTGAGTTCTTTAAAACAAGTTTGAAGTTTTTCCCCTTTTTGTTTGGAACTAATTTAATTTTAAGAAACTCATTTCTTATTACACTTTAATATCTTTTCCAAAATATACATAATTTAAAATTAAAATTGTAGACCATGCATGGTTTTCCTCTCAATCTTACCATTTTGAAATCCTCACATTGATTCTTATCACACTTTACAAAGGAAAGGAAGGATTAGGCCTACCAATGAAAAAATTGAAGTATATATATATATATATATATATATATATATATATATATATATATATATATATATATATAGGAGGTGTATCAAGTGATTTGAGTTTTAATATGAGAGCGTGAGAAGGATAAATCTAGACAGTCTAACAATACATGGGTGGTTGTGATTCAAAGGTGGGTGGTTACCACATTGACTTTTGGTTTTAATCTCAACCACTAACCATTTAATCTATGATTGAGATTCACTCCTCTCACCCTCTCATAATAAAACTGCTCTCACTTGATATGTTCCCGGTAGATATATATATATATATATATATATATATATATATATATATATTTATAATAAAAATAAAAAATAATATATATATTTGAAGAAGAAGGCATGAAATAGTTTATGTCATGGTTGAAATATTCCCAGCTTATATTCTTTAACCACTATGCATAATACATGTCGACATTATGCGGAGCTAAACAGAATTTTACATGAATTATTAAAAATCAAAGGGTAAATACTTATGTCACATAAAAATGAGAATTTTATTTAAAAAAAAAATTGATAAAAAAATATGAATATATTTGAAAAAAATTATTTTTGAAGGCGCGCACGTAAATATATATATATATATATATATATATATATATATATATATATATATTACATGAAAAAGAAATGATAGACAAATCATAAATATGATTGTCTAACATACATATATTACATAAAAAAAGAATAATATTTGAATTAGAGTAAAAGTATATCACACGAGATTGAGTCTTTTTACAAGAAATTATATTAATGTCTAACTAATTAAAATAAATATTAAACTTTAGTTGATTGTTTTTTAATATATATATATATATATAATAAGTATTAAACTTTTGTTTGTTTATTGTTTTTTTGTTTTATGAAAAAATTAATAAAACTGATGATTTTTTTAAAACTGAATTACAATATTAAACATTATTAATAAATGTTTACAAACTTTGTGAAAAAATTAATAAATAAATAAATAAATATGTTTACATGTATCAATTTTTTAAAATACTAAGAAAAAATATTGGCCACATATTTACTTTTACTTTTTACTATCAAATTCCCGTATTTGCGCACTGATATGACACTATGCATTGTTTCCATAATCATTTATAACTTATACAATTATATTTTATTTGATTCACCACCACACAAACACTTTACCATTTTGATTTTAAGATAACTCTTTTAATTTTATTTTTTATGCGATTAATATACAATAAATGTCTCATATTCTTCAATAAATTATATATAGTCATTTAATAAAATATTAATCATTTCAATATTTTAAACCCAAAATTGTTTCCCGTGCATCGCACGAGTTACATACTAGTAATGAACAAATTTGTAGTGTGAAACATTTTTCTTCCATCGTAGTTTCTTTATAGCAATATTCATTGGTGTGAGACTGCATACGTTTTTATTTGTTTTGTTTTGTTTATTACATCATAATATTAAAACATATGTTAATGAATGCAGTCAAATAAAAACTTATATTTAGGTGGTGGCATAACTTATATAATGTGCTATACTCTAAAGAGAAATGTTGAGCAAGATAGTTGGTCCTTATCATGCTAACTTTAATATAAACTACTCTTATTTTCATGCATATTAAAATTATTGAACACATAAATTGAATTCACTAAAACATACTAATATCATGTAAGCTATTAAAATATTAATTCAGAGTTTATATATATCATTTGTATAGCAAATCTATATTTGATTGCTACTTATATTACTAACAAGAAAATGTATACCCGTGCAGCGCACGGGTCATACATACTAGTTAATTTTGAATGAAGACGAGATAAAATGAATATACAAAAGCATTACGGTAAAATTACGAACGCATATACTAAATTAATTATGGGTTGATGTGGGAGTATGAGAACGTCCTCTACACCATGTTTTTAAAACTTGATCACACATCAAACCGATAAGGCTCCAAGTTAAAGTTTAATCGTTTTAATTTGCTCAACTAAAAATGAAATAGCAATTAAACCGTTTAAATAACAAATCATAGATACTACTCCTTCCGGACTTATTTATAAGTGAAAAATTACTTTTTAAGTTCATTGAAAAAGTGATGTATCTAGACTATAATATAGGTTCAGAGGGAGAGGGAGCATCGATTTATAGTTTAGGAGAGTAAATCTTTTGGTTGATTTGGCGTTAAAAGCACTTCACACGTGGGACTTGAGGGGACCAAGTTGATATGAAATGGGCAGTGAATGAGGGACGTGGGCCATATGAAATATGGAGGCTTTTCCGGTACAGTTGAGTAAAAAAGCATACCGGTATAGTTGTTTATAATGTGACTATTGAACACTTTGGTGTATTTGGAAGGCTTGTAATCTTAATTAGAATATTTGAAGACAAGAAACCTAAACCTAAACCTAACCCCTATGAGATACTATTGAGCATTAATGGCTACATCAGAGAATTCAGTGACATAAACAGATCGACCTCTCCAAACCCTTCTACACCAAATCCTATCAACTTGAATGTGGAATCAAAATATTCTAAAGTAAGGTGGAGACCACCTTGTGATTCAAAGATCAAAATCAACTCTGACGCTCAGTTTTACCTGAGCTGTCATACTGGGATTGTGTGCAGGGATAAGAAAGGGAAGTTGCTTACCGGAATGTCCTCTCCTATCTTTGCATCGTCTCCATTGGTTGCAGCTCTTGCTTTGAGAGAAGCAGTATCCTTCACTGTGAATTTGAAGTTCCCGACTCTCTAGATCTTGTTGAAGTGTGTAGAGGAAATTTAATTAGGAAAAAAATCGAGATTATAATTAAGGATATCAACATTTTGAGACGTGAATTTACCTCAATTCTGGACTAGCTCCCATGGAAATTTGCGTGTAAGTTGTTGGATCCTATTTATTTCATGTTATTGAACCGAATCTCCTCCATGTTGCCAGTTGCACTATGGTTTGGGCCGTTTGTGGTCCTTTCCTAGTTATTTGTATTCGGGTTTGGGCCTAGCCCAGTTTTTAATGAAAGAAGCCAAACCTTTCGTAACAAAAAAATACCATCTGAGGTCCCTTAACTTATTTTCTGTTTTCGTTTAGGTCCCTTAACATTTCGAGGTAACGAATAAGTCCATCCACTTTAAAAAATGTTGCACCATTTTCCCATTTAACGTTTTATCATTAACACCATTAAACAGTGTCTAACGTGGCTTTTTTTAATGGTTACTTGGCAGTCCAGCTTGGATTTTTTATTAAAAAAGAAACCAAAATTTATTAAAAAACAAAATAATGTAAAAATATTCATCATCATCATCCAAATACAACCCCAACCCCCTGTCGTCGCCTCCCTCTCCCCACGAAGAATCCTCCCTTAAAGTTATACACAATTTCAAACCACTATTCATTGGTTTAAGGGATAAAGTTAGGGAAATCACAAGTTCATAGTTTTGGGAATTAAAGTAAATCAAAGATCTGAAAGTGAAAGGAAACCAAAAACCCAGATTTTTGAACTAGGTTGCTAAAACTAAAACAAACCATAAACCCACAAACGAAAACTTATTACAGATTTTCGAATTGAAACGAATTGGAACAAAACTCATAAACCCATAAACAAAACTTGAAACTCAGATCTTTGAATTGAAACGAAACCCGTTAACGAAAATTGAAACCCAGATTTTCGATTCAATCGTTTCTGGGTTTTCCATTATGACTTTCGATTTTCGATTGAAACCCAGATATGCTTCACTTTGCTCCAGATTTGTTTCTTTTTGCTTCAGATATGCTTCAATTTCAGTTTGTATATGAAGAAGAAAAGACTGATACAGTGTTTTTTTTAGACGATTCAATTTTAGTTTATTAGATGATTCAGTTTTGGATCTGTTTCTGACCTTGAAGGGTGGTCCGAGGCAGTTAGTGGTTGATGTCCTTTGTCAATGACCGTATCCGATCCTAGCTGGTGTTGTACCTGCAAAGTCACTCCGAAGCTAAAGTCAGTGGAGTAGTCTTAGCAAAGTAATAAATGTGAGAATGCTTACTATTAATGAGGCAATGAATGTTGTATTTATAGAGTGTGGTGGGGTTTGTCTTAACGAATTAGGACCGTCTGATCTTGCGATTCGATCTGAGCTCTTGATGTTTGGATTGGGCCCTTTGATATTGGGCCTTTATGTGGTGCGAATAAATGTGAAAGAAGGGGGTGTATATGGTCAAAAGACTCACCATAACAATTGCCCCCCAAGTCTGGTCGTCTTAGAGGCGATCTTGACTTGTTGACGAGATTATGATGTGTTTTTACCGACCTCCGAATGAGCTGTAACTCTTCAGATGTTGCGATGAGATGGGAAGGCGATCTTAACTATCCGATGTTGATGAACAATGGACTCACCGATGAAAGATTTACTGAAGATGAGCCTGCTTTGTAACATTGATTCTACCGTTGTAACATTTTAAAAGGTGACGTTTGGTTTTTTGCGCTATTGTATTTATTGCACCTATCAGAACACGTTTCCCAATGGTGGCTAATGATGGTGACGCTTTGGTAGGCGTGCGCGTGCTTTGAAGACTATTGATGGGATGCGTCGATTCGACTTAGGCCCAATCCAGTTCTATGAGGCCCATTATAAATAGGGGTTCAACTCCCTCCATTTACTCCTGATTTTCAATTTGCTCTGTATACCGATCTTGATTTCTGATCTTGAGTTTGTTGATTTGGGAGATAGTGGCTAGAGTTTCTCCGTTCCAGTGGGTTCAAGTGCTTGAGTTTCGCAAGAGAATATCGGCAAAAGCTTCTTTTTTTGGGCGAGGTTAGTTCTAATTCTTGTTTAACTGTTTTACTGTTCTTTTTGATTTCTCAAGCCAGTATCGTCTCCGTCTCTTTTTAAGTTGTACTCGGCCCCAATTTGTTTATTCGTTCCAGGGTGGGGGTCGTCAGGCAGGGTTTCAAACTCGCCATGGACCCGTTAGGTCGTTAGTCCTGACTTCCCTATGCCCCCATTCTTGCAGGTATTTAAACTGGCAGTTACCAAACAAACCCGGCAAATTTCGTAGCAGCCCCCGCGATTAGCAAAGGTGATGGCTTCTGGAGGAGAGAGTGTTGAAGGTCGTCGTTCTGAAGGCGCCCCCGTTATTCCTGAAGTCCGAGACCATCCCGATTCTGCTCCAAACAGCGAACAGGCGGAGGACGATCTTGAGGTCAATCGTCGTTCCTCTAAGGATATTACCAACGAAACTGATGGTGGAAAGCAATCTTCTGAGGACGTGGTTATTGTCGGCGCGAAAGATAATCAGGCCGATGTGGATGGAGTCGGATTCCTCTGAAAAAACTAAATCCGATGATGAACAAGGGTCGTCAAATACACAGGAAGTGGGAGGTTCAGAGTCGGATTCTAAGTCATCTACCGAGACAGGGGAAGAAAGCCACACAGAGGCCGAGGTTGATCAAGGTAAAACATCCGTCGAAGGAGCTGAGGATTGGCAGGACTATCCGCAAGATAGGAATGATGATGTTGGTAAGGACGGAAATGCCGATCATGGTGATCGTTCTATTGCTTTGACTGATGGTTACTACAGTACCGGTCCTCGAAAAATCGATCTTCCTATGCCTTATGATGTGAACGTTCCTCGTATTCTCAACTGGGTTGCATCTTCCGTTACCGAAACCAAGTCTCTTTATGAAGCTGGAGAGGATATGAGTGTTATTGTAAACAACTTATCCATTTAGGGTCGACTTTGGACTGTTAAAGGTATGAAATCGGATGAGCATGCTGCGACATGGCCTGGGTCGTTGTAATTTGTCATGTATGACGTGCTGGTGTCGAATATGCACATCCGTCCTCCTTTTACTAACCTTCAACAAACTGTCTTGGCGAGGTTGGATTTGGTACCATCACAACTTCATCCCAACGGTTGGGCATTTCTCCGAGCATTCGAATTGATGTGCCTCGCGCTTGATCGTCCAGTGTCAGCCGACCTGTTCTTTCATTTGTTCGAGGTAAACAGGTATTATGAAAAAGGTGATGAAGGGAATGCTCCGGAGCATGTGAGCCTTCGATCTAGAAGAGGTGCTAAGATTTTCCGGGCTTACTGAGATTCGCTGAAGGGAAGATGGAAAGAGCTGTTCTATTTCGTGGAGCCAATTAATGGTGAAGCAATTGACCATGTGGGGAAGTTCGGGCAGAATGGGCGTACCTTGGAGTCTACCAAGTTTCCTATAGGCTGGGGTCTTGGACATTATAACTGATCTCCAAGATCCTACCATATTGGTGAGTCTCACCTGTGTCGTGCCGACATTCTGACCAGAGATATACTGTTGTTTATTTCCGCCCAAGTTCCTTATACCAAACATAAATACCGAGGTATTCCTGCCGATCGTATGGTTAAGTGTGCCACCAAAACAAAGGTTATGAGGGTTCTAGGTAGGGTCGTCTATGAATATTTTAAATCACTTTATCTTTTGTTAAGTATATTGACCCGTCCTGTTGCTTTTTGTTTTTAGATACTATGGCAAGGAATAGGATTGCTATGAGGAAAAGAATGGCGCTGCAGAACCTGGGTGCTGTGGAAGGCAAGTCTGCAAATCAAGGGGTTCCGCAAAGTGTTCCCGACCTTAGTGCTGCCATTCATGTTTCCCCCATCAGGACCGTCCATGAGGAAAACCTGGAGGATCCTGGGGGCGATCTTCAATTCCACAAGAGAAAATCAGTTGATGAGGGAACCTCTACTAAGCAGCCAAAAGTAGTTCGGCAAGTCGAGAATAAAAAGAAGAAAGGGGTGATGCAAGGCGATTCTAAGTCTTCCAGGAAGCATAAATCTTCTAAGAAAGTAACCCATGTTCCTGTGGATGCGACTTTTATGAAAAAAAACGTGGAGGAATACTTAACCGATCCAGTTAGTGCGGCTGCGAAGCTTTTTTGTTCATTTGGCTGATGTTACCAAGTTGCAGAAGGCGGAGTTGGAACGTCGTCACGAAGGTAAGGTCGTTCTTCTAATAGCTCGTTTGTTATATTGTTACCTATGTTTTTGACTTCAATTTTTGCTCATTTTTGCTCGTTATAGAGTTGATAACTACCGAGCGTGCTAAGCTGTTTAATGCCCTGAGAGAGTTGACCGAAAAGAACAAAGTCCTTGGCAATACTCTTAGTGACTTGAAGACGCTGAAGGCTTATGCGGACGATCTTGAAAAGTCCCAGCCAAGATGCAAATCGAGGATGATAACACTCATATTAAGCAGCTGAACGATCGGATCAGAGAGCTTGAGGATGAGAAAAAGAAGGATGAGGAAACAATACGAAAGCTGGAGGGTCGGATTCAAGAGCTGATAAAGTCTTTGCAGAAATTTGAGGAGAACAAAATCGAGACTAGTTTAACCCCAAAAGATCGTCATGCGGCTTTGGAGAAAGAGCTCGCCCAAGTTCGTGCTGAACTGGCGAAGTCTAAGAAGGAAGCACAGACAGCAGCTGATCTTGCTCTTGAAATGGCAGGGAATGGTTTTGATCTCGCACTCAGTCAGATCGCGCTTGTGTATCCTTCCCTTACCTTTGACAAGACCGTCTTGAAGGTGGATCATGAGATTGAGGGTGATCAGATTTTGAAAGTCGACATCAAGACCAATGTGAAGACCGTGGGTCACCCCAAGTCTGCCTGATTTAGTTCCGGGTTTATCCAGAGAATCATGCATATGCTCGGAACTTTGTCAAGTCGTATTAGTTTTTAGTCTTTATTTATAAAACTTGAGGCCTCGGCCGTATCCGAGATGGTTGTAATGAATTTAATTTTCTTTATGTAAACTTGATTCCTTGAATGGCTTATCTTCTCGTCGCTGTAATTGTCATTTTCCATAGTCTTGACCTGCTTATAATTTTTGATAAGATCAAAAAGATAAGTTCGAACCTCATAATTTTTGATAAGATCAAAAAGATAAGTGTGGAACGTAGGTATTAAAAAGGTTTGAGAGGAGCTCTCAAACGATTAGAGAAGACCTGTTGAGAAATCTCGTAAGATCGGGCCTAAGGACGGTTTACCAGGACTCGGCCCAGATTTAACTCGTCCATTAGGGTTCTTGGCTACTAAGGCCAATGATCGATTTAAGGAAAAATCCTTAAAGGACCTTTCGAACCTTTCGAACCTTTGGGGCAGTTTACCAGGACTCGGCCCGGATTGAACTCGCCCCTAAGGGATGTGACTGCATTGGTCATGTATGGAGATCTCGTAAGATCGGGCTTAAGGACAGTGTACCAGGACTCGGCCTAGATTTAACTTGTCCATTAGGGTTCTTGGCTACTAAGGCCAATGATTGATTTAAGAAAAAATCCTTAAAAGACCTTTCGAACCTTTAGGGCAGTTTACCAGGACTCGGCTCGGATTGAACTCGCCCAAAAAGGGTTGTGACTGCTTTGGTCACGTATGGAGATCTCGTAATATTGGTCTAAGTAGTTATTCTGAAGGAGTTCGTAGATTTATAGTGGTAGGAACTACCGTTACACGAAATTGGCACACGCAAAACAGTTGTGTCCTTAAATGTAATAGCTCTTTAACTTTGTGGCGTTCCAAGTTCGGAGGATCTCCTTTCTGCCAAGTGTTTCCAATTTGAAAGCCCCCGTACCAGTCTTATTTTTAACACGGTAAGGTCCTTCCCAATTGGGTGCTAACTTTCCCTGTGAAGCATTTTTCAAACCCACGTTGGCTCTTCGAAGGACTAAGTCGCCGGATTCAAAATCTCTGGGGACTACCTTGGCATTGTATCGGGTCGCAACTCTTTGTTTGATGATGGCTTCTCGAAGCGTGGCTTGTCCTCGAACTTCGTCGATGAGATCGAGGTCTTCTTTCAAAGCTTGGTAGTTTTCCATAGGAGTTTTGGGATTCGTTGCTCTCCAACTTAACTCGCCGACTTCCACTAGGATGACCGCCTCGTTGCCATAAGAGAGCCGGAACAGCGTTTCTCCCGTAGAGCTTTGAGGGGTGGTCCTGTAAGCCCAGAGAATATATGGGAGTTCTTCTACCCAATTTCCTTTAGCGTCGTCCAGTCGTTTTCTCAAACCATTAAGGAGTATCTTGTTGGCTGCTTCTACTTGACCGTTGGTTTGCGGGTGCTCTACTGACGTGAAACGATGCTTGATTTTAAAGTCGGACATCATTTTCCTAAAACCTTTGTCGGCGAACTGAGTTCCATTATCAGTAATAACTATTTCAGGGATCCCGAATCTACTCATGATGTTCTTTTTGAAAAATCTTATTCAGTTCCTTGTAGTGATGGTGGCTAAGGGCTCTACTTCAATCCATTTGGTAAAATAATCAACTGCCACTATGAGAAATTTGTTTTGGCCTAGAGCAGTTGAGAATGGACCTAGGAGATCTATTCCCCATTGTGCAAAGGGCCATGTCGAGGATAGACTTCGGAGTTTGATTGGTGGGGCGATGTAAACATTGGTGTGGATTTGGCATTTCTTGCACTTCTTTACGTGGTTCTTAGCGTCGCCTTCCATGGTCGGCCAATAATATCCTGTGCGTAGGGCCTTTCGAGCTAGGGAACGGGCGCCAAGATGTTGTCCACATATTCCTTCATGAATTTCGGCTAGGACGGAATGCACTTGCTCCCCTTCGATGCATTTTAATAATGGTGAGGAGAGGCTCCTTCTGTATAACGTATTATCTATGACTGAGAAGGCCGAGGCTTTTCTTCTGAATATTTTCGCTTCAGCCGAGTCTAGAGGCTGGATTCTTGTTTTGATGTACTCCAATATTGGAGTGATCCAACTTTGGCTCTCCTCAAAGGAACAAATTGTAGAAATACAAGTCGGATCAAGAGAGATACTAGGTCTTCTGAGTAATTCTTGGATGATCGTCCGGTGATTACCGGGGACCTTGGTGCTGGCGAGTTTTGATAGGATATCCGCCCTCTGATTCTCGGATCTGGGGATGTGCTTTACCTCGGATGTTTTGAATTGTGCGAGTAACTCTTGTATTCGAAGTTGGTATTTCTGCAGGGTCGGATCCTTGGTCTCAAATTGATTGTTTATTTGTGAAACGACCAAGAGTGAATCCGTGTAGAGATTGACCTGAGTGACTCGTAGGTCAATTGCCAATCGTAGACCTGCGATGCAAGCCTCGTATTCTGCTTGATTGTTAGTTGTTTGGAAAGCGAAGGTAAGGGAGACTTCAATGATCACTTTATCCGGGCTTTCCAACATTAAACCTGCGCCGCTTCCTTTGGGGTTGGAAGACCCATCAACGTGTAAAGTCCAGATGTCGTTAACAGGATCAGCGGGAATCATTTCTGCTACAAAATCTGCTAGGACTTGGGCCTTCATTGTCGTACGAGACTCATACTTGATTCCAAACTCGGAGAGCTCTACTGCCTATTTAATCATTCTTTCGGCAAGGCCGGGTCGGTGTAGAATCTGCCTTATTGGATAGTTGGTGCGTACAACTATCTGGTGAGCCACAAAATATGGTCGGAGGCGTCGAGCTGCTACGACTAAGGCGAGGGCGATCTTTTCTATTTTGCTGATACCTGCATTCGGGTCCCTGGAGAGCTTTGCTTACAAAGTAAATGGGACTTTGACCGGTCTGTGTTTCCCAGATGAGTACGGCGCCTAAAGCTTCCTCCGAGATTGATAGGTATAAGTATAGAGTTTCTCCCTCGCATGGGCGAGTTAGGATGGGCGGTTCTGAAAGCGCTTTTTTAAGTTGTTGCAAGGCTTCGTCTTGCTCGTTTGTCCAGTTGAATTCTCCTTCTCCCTCCTCCTTTTCTTTTTTCAAAAGTTTGAATAATGGGAGAGATTTAAATGCCGCATTTGATAGGAATCGGGATAAAGCGGCGATCATACCGTTGAGTTTTTGGATCTCTTTTTTGGAAGTCGGAGTTCGCATTTCAGTAACGGATCGACATTTGTCAGGGTTTGCTTCAATTCCCCTCTCTGTTAAGTAGAAACCCAAGAACTTTCCAGCTCGGACACCAAAGGTGCATTTTTCCGGATTTTGTCTCATGCTATTTTTCCTGATTTCTGCGAAAATTTCTCGAAGGCCTTTTACGTGGGTGTTTTCCTGTTTACTTTTTGCAATCATGTCGTCAAGATAGACTTCAACGGTCTTGCCCATCTGTCTTTGGAATACTTTGTTCATCATTCTTTGATAAGTGGCGCCGGCGTTTTTTAAACCGAAGGGCATAACTCGGTAGGCGAAGTTACCTTGGTCCGTCATAAATGCAGTTTTTTCTTGATCGGGAGGAAACATGGCGATCTGATTGTAACCGGAATATGCGTTCTTAAAAGAAAGTAGGCGAAAATCCGAGGCATTATCGACGAGGCGATCAATGCTTGGGACAGGAAAGGCGTCTTTCGGACAGGCGTTGTTTAGGTCGGTATAATCGATGCACATACGCCATTTACCGTTGCTCTTTTTAACTAGTACTCGGTTTGACAACCAAGTCGTGTATTTGACCTCTGTGATGAAGTTCGCTTTGATCAAATCTTCAACAGTTTTTGCGGCGGCCATGGCCTTCTCTCCACTCTGCGCTCGTCTCCTTTGGGCGACCCATTTTGCTTCCGGATTAACGGCGAGCTGGTGACATGCGACTTCTGGCGCGATTCCTGGCATGTCTTTTGCCGACCAAGCAAAAAGATCAGCATGATCTTTTAAACACTGAGTGAGTTTGATTTTTACCTCTTCGGATAGGTCCGCTCCAATTTTCACTGTTCTAGTAGGGTCGTCTCCGAGCTGTACTTCGATGGATTCCCCATCAAGCTCGGGTCTTCTCATTTTCTTTTTGAGTTCTTTGGCCAACTCATCATCATCTTCCTCTTCCGAGCTGTCTGGGTCGTATCTTGCATCCAAATCAGTTAAGTTGATTTCGGTGGATCTTCTTGTAACTTCTTCTTTTTTGGTTATCGCAGGTGGAACCCCTTCCTTATCTTGAGCCTTTTTTTCTGCTTTTGTCCACAGGAAGAAACATCTTGAGGCGGATTCAAGATCCGAGTTTAAGGTGATCACCTTGTTGCAGAGGGAGTGGAATTTTATTTTTAAGTGAGTGGTGGAGGTTACTGCTTCGAGCTTTCCCAAAGTCGGTCTTCCAATGATACAGTTGTAGATTGATTCACACGGTAGGATGAGGAACTTTGTTTTGATAATCCTTACCAAGGGTTCTTCACCGTAGGAAACCATCAGTTCCAGGTGTCCAAGAGGTTTAGTCTGAGATCCATTGAATCTTGATAGTGCGGATCCTCGGTAAGGAGCGATGTCTTCTTTATTAATTCCCATTCTTTCCACGAGGTCGAGAAAGATGATGTCTGAAGAATTTCCCTGATCGACCAAAATCCTTCTAATCTCCTTATTGGCGATTACCGCCGTGACAAGGAGTGGTGCGTGTTTGTTGTGCTTCCCATCTAGAAGGTCTTCATCTCTAAAAGACAAAGGAGGTCGGTTTGAAGGTGTTTGTACGACCGAGGTGGAGGCTATATTGAGTAACTCTTTCCATTTTCGTTTCATTGTTTCCCGGATTCTTCGTGGGCAAAACCTCCTGCGATCATCATCATTACGGACCGTCCTTTTGATTTCATCGAATCAAGTTCGTCGTCGTCGGATTCGGCTTTGATTTTCCCCCTTGCTTTGGGTTCCTGTTCCCGTTCATCTTTAATCTCGCCAGCTTGACGCCCAGGTTTGTTTACATAGCTGGCTAGTTTTCCCCTTTTAATCATATCCTCAATGTCATCTTTCAAGGCGTTGCAGTGGTTGGTGTCGTGACCGTTACTCCGATGATATCGGCAGTATTTATTAGAACGTTGGCCCGGTCTGTGGGTGAGTGGTTTTGGGAATTTTTCGTCTCTAAATTCCGTGTTCCAGCATTCACCTAAAAGTTGAGCCTGAGTGACATTGAGCTCGGTATAAAATTGATGACGGTTCCGAGGTCGGGGGTCCCTGTTGCCTCGGCCGTTGTTCTTTTGATCTCTTTCATTTTGGGGACTAGATGGTTCGGTCAGTGGTGGTTTTTTACCGGTCATGGCGCTTTCTTCTTCATTGATAAAGCATTGGGATAGCTGGAGGAAATCTTGGAGGTTCTCTGGCTCCCATGTGTTTATGTGATTTTTGAACGGGCTTCCGGGGCGCAGCCCCATCCCCATGAAGTAAACTCGGAAGGCATCATCGAGGTTCCGAAAATCTTTCTATATGTTGTCTTCAAGATTCGGATCTTGGATGATGGACGCTAAGACATTTTTGTTTTTTGGTTTGCTTTTAGAATGGGAAAAATTAGCTGAGAATAATTTGGCCAGGTGGTCCCAGGAGGAGATTGTGTTTGATTAGAGGGTCTCAAACCATTCTGAGACTATTTTTTCCAACGTTAGGGGGAAAATTCATCATTTCATTTCTATGGGAATGTTCCGATACTGCATTACTGTGTCAAAATAACTTAAAAGTCTGTCCGGGTCGTCTGTCCCGTCATAGGTCTTCAAGCCTTCTGGTGGTTTTTCGAGATATCTGGGTACCGGGTAGCGGTCGATCTTTTCCGTAAAAGGGCCTTTGCGCTTGGTCGTTTGAGCCCGTGGCGGAGATCGGTACCGATGGTGCGGGTACCTGGGGTCATGAGGGCGATATCCTCGAGGTGAATATTCTCTACTCTTCGATCGTTGCATAGGAGAAGAGGATGCCAGATAAGAGTGAACTCGGGGTGAATAATCAGCTTCTTCCCTTTCGACGTACACTCCGGTTGGAGGCGAACGGGAAACATTTCTTCCGAGCCGATGAGGAGGAGAGCGATGGTAATGTCATCTTCTAGGTGGAGATCGGTGGCGCTTTCGGGCCGGATTTCTTCTTTCGGGGGAATCCGGGTCGGGTGAGACCTGATCCGGAATATTCCGGGCCCGGAGCTCCGCCACCTGTCCTTCAAGATCCGTAAATCGGTAACTCCTCTCTTGGTTTGCCGCTTCACGTCGGTTCAGCAATAGGACGAGCTGTTGGACAGCATCGGCCGGGACAGAAAGTTGAGTTTGAGGAGGTAAATGGTTCCTTGCGGAGCTTCCGGTGACCAAAACGAGGTTCGGAATTTGATTCTGAACTTGTGCTTGAGTGGAGTTTGGAAGGTTTTGTACGAATCCATCCGGGGTTGGCTGAGGTTCGGCCATGTGAGGGATGATCGGTCTCAAGATCAGCTCGGGGGGGATACCTGCCGCGAGGCTGTTTGCCTTCGAACGAAGATTTCGAGTCGTCATTGATCAAGGTGAGGGGAGAAGATCTTGGTTTGAGACCTCCCACCGTGGTTGCCAATGTTCTGCACTGTACTTCTGACCTTGAAGGGTGGTACGAGGCAGTTAGTGGTTGATGTCCTTAGTCAATGACCGTATCCGATCCTCGCTGGTGTTGTACCTGCAAAGTCACTCCGATGCTAAAGTCAGTGGAGTGGTCTTAGCAAAGTAATAAATGTGAGAATGCTTACCATTAATGAGGCAATGAATGTTGTATTTATAGAGTGTGGTGGGGTTTGTCTCAACGAATTAGGACCGTCCGATCTTGCGATTCGATCTGAGCCCTTGATGTTTGGATTGGGCGCTTTGATATTGGGCCTTTGTGTGGTGCGAATAGATGTGAAAGAAGGGGGTGTATATGGTCAAAAGACTCACCATAACAGGATTCAATTTACATCTCGTAACTCCTCTACCATGTGATGCGCTATTAAAGTTGACGCAATGAGGGTCTTGATGAAGGAATCAGGGTATTCTTTTGGTTGGTCTCTGAAAAACGAATTGAAACGAATCCGTCAGATTAAGGAACCCTAATTTGCCATTGTTTTGGGGCTTTTTTAATTTTGATTAAATAATTAATTTTTAACAAAAAGCAATGAGTCAGCAAATTAAAAAAGCCACATAAGCCTGCTCAGTCAGTAGTTTAAAAGACACGTCAGACACAAGTTAACAGTGTTAGTGTCAAAACGTTAAATGAGACTACTGTGCAACATTTTTTAAAATTGAGGGACCTATTCGTTACCTCGAAAAGTTAAGGGACCTAAACGAAAACAGAAAATAAGTTAAGGGACCCAGGATGGTATTTTGCCTATTTTTTTTAAAAAATAATACTAGCTTAATTTATTAGAATATAAAATGGTACACACACACACACACATATATATATATATATATATATATATATATATATATATATATATATATATATATATATATATAAGTTATTTTTTGTAATGCAATTTTTTTTACAAAAAAACATAAAGAATTCCAAAGTTTTTCAAAAATGTTAATTATACAAAGGAAAAAACTAAAAGTTGGAAGTTTATATACTTTTAAATTTATACAAAAGTTTTAGTCTAACAACTTTTAAAGTGATTTTAATTTTTTTCTTACAATGATAGTGAAAACTATATATTTTTAGTATATATATTTATAATAAGAGTAATTTTCATTGACAAAAAAGTAATATTTGTTATGAATATTAGGATTGTTTGTGGATCTCCATTTGTCTTTTCCTGTCTTCTCATTATTATTTTGTGTAGTGGTCTTTTATGATTGACCACTCACTTTCATTTCCCACTCTATAAATAGGATTCACCTTCATATGTAAAGTAGTACTTGTGAAGAGCATCATAATACAAACCCATCAAAATCGAGAACATAAAAGATATGATCATATATGTTCCAAGTTGAAGTTGGTGACTATTACAAGAGATATAATACAATTGTTTATAGAGGAAAAGGTAGTATTGATTTCTTTATTGACTTTGAACTTAGACTTCAATCTAAAACTTGAATTATATGTAGGGGGTGCATTATAGTGTGTGGGAGGAGCGATCGCACAGGGCCCCAAAAATTTGAGGGCACCAATTTTTTTATATGGCATATATACTAAAATTAAAATGTTATATAATTAACATACCCTTTTTTTATATGGTATATATATATTCCAAAATTAAAATGTTATATATATACAAATACATATATAATAAAAAGATTAATTATATTTAAATAATTATGTGAAAGTCTCAACTTAAATTTCACCTATACCTTAAAAATAGAAATCCTATTTAGGATGAGAAACCAAACGACATAAAACCTCACTAGTATTTATGGAAGAAAAAAAACGTGAGTACGTGACCTATCCCCCTGTTCATCATCAAAATGCAAATCGTCATTGTCATCATTGCTCGCTTGATATTGAAAATTGAAGGGTTGTATTTTTTAATTTCAATTTTCCCTTTATTCATGAATCAATCCTCACAAGTTTTCCTTTTAAAACAATTAATTTTAATATACACGACTTATAAAAAATAGGGTACCATATTCAAATTTTGCAAAGAGTACCCAAATTCTCAAACACGGCCCTGATGATATGTGTGCCTACCCAGTACATTGATGATAAATGAGAATTAAACAAAAAAAGTGAAACTTTGGTTTAATTTATCAACCCATTATGTTGATGTTAAAAGTGTTAATTTAGATGTTAATTTATTTATCTTATTTCTAATATTTTTGTTATTCTGTCCAAAACAAACATATTATTGTTATGATTTTTTTCTTTTTTAATTTTCCATTTTATAAAAAACGACTTTTTACTAATTAATGAACTTAGTACTCAATCCAACCCAAACCCAACCCATTTGAGGTCAGATTGAGTTGATTTGGATCACATAGAAATTTGGGCCTAATCATACTAAACCCAACCCATAAGTCTTTGACTGGGTTGAGTTTTTAAACACATAACAACCAACTCACACCCACTCAAATAAATTTTGTTTTTAGCCCCTCTAAAATTTTTTTGCGCATTTTTGATCTCTACATTATTTGTGTTTACACTTTTGGTCCGTGCTGCTAGTTTTCACTAACAACACTGATGTGGTGTTGCTTACATGTCTATTTTTTATGTGCTGCCCATGATCAGAGGCGATTCTTAAGGACCGGCGAGGCCACGGTCCGCCCCAAAAAATCATGCGAAATTACGGAAATACCTCTATTTTTAAGATTAGCTACTAAATACATAAATGTTTTGCGCAATTTCAACAAACTTGGAAGATTGGCCAAATGTTTGAAACTCCTTCCCTTCATTGCTTGTGTCTGCGTTTCAAACATTTGGCCAGTATTTTTATTTATTTTGAAAAATAAATAATATGATATTTGAACCCATGACCAAGGCGCTACTCGCCCCAACCACAATGCTACCAGTTGTAATTGATACATTATTAGCAAATTTATTATATATAAGCAAGACATATTTTATATGCATTGATAATATTTTTTTACTCAACGTATAGGTAATATGTAACAATATATATATATAGATATAAAATAAATGTATGGTATTTTTATATTTTTTGGAGTATAAATTTTATTAATATGTTTGATATTATCACATCTCTCATATTAGAATTAGATATTATGAATAGGTGGTTGATAGTTTTCGAAAAAAATATCTTCAGCATTTTAAAATTAGAATCAAGTAAATTTAAAATTACCTTTTTACAAACAACTTCAGTTGATTTCTATGTGAAATCAAAATTGTATTTTTAGTCATTTAATTTTATTTATAAATAATTTTAATTGTATTTGTGTTGTTGCTTCTCTATTCATGTTTTTGAGTCTCCATTGCTTTTTCATGAGCGGTCCACCCAAATTTTTTGGTGAAGATCTGCCACTGCACGGGTACCAACTATCTACCATGCAAGACATAAATGAGACACGTGCCCGCCCCGTACTCGCGTAGTGGGTATTAAATGGGTATTATATCCTCACGGGTACCCATGGATATTTGTTAGAATTATAAAATAAAAATTATAGTATTTCAAATTTTATTTTATAAATTTATATAAGAAAATTATGTATTTAGTTAGGCATTTATCTTATCAATTATTTTCTATTTTTAAAATATTATATATAGCAATTTTTTTCAAACTTTTTTAAAAATAGAAGTTGTTTTCAAAATTCTACTTATAAGCAAGCTCTAGTGTTTGGGAGTCAACCAATTATTCAAGGTCGACCCTTAGTTTTAAGGATTTGTTTTACCAATAATAACAATAGTTTAGGATCTATGCCATGCGCATTCTTTTCAAAACAATGAGTGATTTTTAAATTCATAATCGGGCTTAGTAAAAAATGTAAGGATAATATTGGACATCTGTAAGGGTTCACGTGCTTGTCTTATCCTCCTCATACAACGTGCTACTTTTTCCCCAATTTTCTAATCCCCAAAGTTTGAGTCTTCAATTGTAATCTTCAACTTTTTTTGGGTCAATGAGAATGAGGCATTCAAGGTAAACCTAGTTTAAAGAATCGAAGGTAATGTCCCTTGGCACTTTGGAAAGAAGGTTGGATTGCATAATGCCCAAAAATATGGATTTCGTATACTGCGACAACTTGTTCGTGTGCGTACCAAACTGCGTAATTGAACGCACAAAAAAACTACAGCTAAACATCGATATTAATGATTTTCTGCTAAGAAAAACCCATTCCAAAACATAGCAAATTGTATGCATGTATACAGCAAAATCTTTTCTGGACAATGGACAATAGATTTTCCTATATATAATATGTGTCACGTGGTGTTGTTGTATTCTTTTTTGGGGGGAAGCTGTATTGTATTTCCTAACTTCGTCAAACTATCTTCCATATCTTATGTACGTGTGCCGGTCCAGTTTATATAATTAACATGGCTACAGTGTTAATGTGTTATCGACTGATAAACCATGTATGTGGCCCAATATCATCAATATCATCATGTTTCATAACCACATCGGATGATGGTGCCATGTGGCACGTCGTGATATAACACGTAAGCATTGTTATGTGGCAATGGAGGAAACATCAACACTACTGCGTGGCACTCACATGTCATACCAGCAACTAATGGATTACTGCTTCATGCTGCATGACAGAGACGAAAATCAAACAAAAAATATCTATCGAGATAAAAAATAAAATTTTATATGTTTTCATAAGGGCTAAATTTTCAACCATTGCATTTGCATGACTATTGCATTTCTAATCATATTTCACTTATAATAAATAGTAGCAGAAAAATTCTGTGGGTAAATGGAATTAATGGAAATTGGAAAGAAAGAAATTTGTCTTCCATTTCTTCCCACTGTAGGAGAGACTAGAAAAACGCGTGGATTCTGTCTTTTTCAATATTTTCTCTCTATTTCAATGCAAACCAAACAAAAGAATTTTCTCTCCCTCTCTTTCTCTCATCTCTCAGTACTTCTTCCCTATTACTCTTAAAACAAACAATCATAACACCACTTTTTTTTTGACAAAACACCATAAGAGCAGTTACAAAAGGATTTTTTTATCAGAAAGGATTTTTTTATTCTAATTTCATAGGAATGTTATTGTACTGTATATTCAGCATATATTTAAACTAAGATGACGTATAATATTAGCGTTTGTTTTGTAGTTGTTACGAATTAGCATTAAAATTAGGTTTTTTTAACCCCCACCACCTTCCCATATACCCCCACAAGACTTTTTTGGACGAAAATACCTCTAAAAAATTTGACCAAAAA
Organism: Astragalus glycyphyllos; assembly: GCA_963573325.1. NCBI lineage: Eukaryota > Viridiplantae > Streptophyta > Magnoliopsida > Fabales > Fabaceae > Astragalus > Astragalus glycyphyllos. Next base: position 83,230,052 of record OY754307.1, on the reverse strand, counting down.
TCGTATATACCTCACCCTACATATATACGACTTTGAAAAATTCAAATCGCATATATGTGAATTTTTTTTAAACAAGTCGTATATACATAGGGGGTGTATATACGACTTTGTAAAATACAAGTCGTATATACCCCCACACCTACATATATACGACTTTGTAAAATACAAGTCGTATATACGTAGGTGTGGGGGTACATACGACTTGTATTTTACAAAGTCGTATATACACCCCCCTTATGTATATACGACTTGTTATTAAAAAAATTGTTTTAATTTTTAAAAAAAAGGTTAAAAATGCTACTAAAAATCCGTTAAAGAGTCAAAACTAATCCAAAAATTATAAAAACACCACTAAAAATCTAATAAAACCAAAATAAGGCTATGCATTTTTTTTTTTAGATTTTTTGGAGACTATGAAAAGTTAAAAAAATTAATAAAAAATAGTAAACGATGAAATTTGGGATTTTGAGCCCCCTATCTCGAAAGAAGTGTTTTCTTGAGGAGTATTGATCCTTGATTTTTTTCGGATTTAATGGCTGTGGTTTCATTACAATCGGAGTAGGTTGCCCGAAAACCGATTTTTTAGCCTAAATTATTTGCTCGACGTATAACAACGTCACGTGTTAACGAACTACACACTAAGCAGAACCAAAAGACGGTCAATATTCATATCTAATTTATTTTTCTAAAAAAAAAATAATTTAAGTTTTTTAAATGATTTATTTATTTATTTATTGGGTTACAAAGTCGTATATACCTAGGTGTGGGGGTACATACGGTTTTGTAATTTAACAAATCGTATATACCCCCACCTTAGGTATATACGACTTTATTTTTTAAAATTTTTAGGGAAAATTGTATATACCTATATACGATTTCCAATTTTTTGGGGAATTTCGTATATAGGTATATGCGAAATTCCAATTTTTTATTATTTTTCTTTATTTTTTTTGAGCGGGGCATATGTTGGGGTTTTTAAATTTTGTGAAGGGTATTTTGGTCTTTTCGCATGGGGCGTGGGGGGTAGATGGGAAGGTGGTGGGGGTACAAAAAAGAAACCCTTAAAATTACTAGAACCACCAGCCCATAGCTCAAAACTGAGGGCCCATTCTTATTATACCTTTAGATTTGTTTAAAACTCAAAACCATCCCTACCCCATATACAACTTGCCACACCCCCTCCCTCTTTCACGTTCCCACTCTGTTTTCTGGAAACAAAAACAGGTATGTACTAAGGTACCGAATCAGTGCTGCATCTTAGTACCGTGCCTATTTTTTCAAATTTCTTAAAGGGGTATTTAGTGAATAGAAGTGGCAGTGTAATACGAATGTGCAAACTAAAGTCTTTTACATGAAAAGAACGAAGGAGAACTTGGTCCATGTATCTGTCTACCAAATCCAGCCCAGCAGAAGTGAAAGGCCATCATGTGATGCCGTACATAAGTTAAGAGTTCGGCTGGAAGTGCGAATATAAAAGATGTTATTTTGCACACCACATATTGTTTATACACACTCCCTATTTCAACTATTTTCCCATCATACTCCTATATTTTCAATCTATTTTTATACTCAAAATGTGAAAAATTGTCTAAAAATTTTAAAAGTTAATTTTTATTCCTTTATCACTTCTTTGCATTCGTCATTAGTGCAAATTTTACTTTCTCACTTACTTCATTGATTTTCTTTTTACACATTCTTACTTCATTGATCGTGGGTACACATTCTTCCATGTTTTGGTATAGAGAATTGTAGCTTATATAGTGTCTGTCTCATTTATATATATGACTATTGTAAGTTAGTCATCTTCTAATTGTTTATAGAATGAAGTGTTTTAGGGGGTTTAGGGGCTCCCAATTATTGCTTTGATTTTATTATGTTTTTTTGCCAAGAGTTTTGGTCTAATCCCCCTTAAGCGCTCTTTTGTCATCTTTCTTTTTTTCTCTTTTTTAATATATTCAAGAAGTTATTCTCTTTATATCCTTCTCGATGCATGTTGCTTTACACGAGAAGATTTTAACGAGACTTCTTGCTTTTTGCTAAAAAAAATATCGTCGACCAAGATCGAGACATTATCTCAATAGGTCTGGTAGTTCAACGAAATTAGGAGTTACAAAAAATAATCTTGTTCTCAATAACCCAAATACTCCAAACAGGTAAGAGCCATGCCAAGCGATAGTTTTTTTCTTCCCATCTTTTTTTTGGTGCAAGAGGGAAACGAAAACGAAAATGAAAATTAACAAAAAAACAAAAAAACTATCTAGAGAAAACAATCTCACTAGCGTCATTTAGCAGGAGATTTTGAATCCGTACTGGCGGGACCTCAATATAGTGGAACACTTCTGAGCTAACGGTACCAAACTTTGCTAAATGATTAGCACAAGCATTCCCCTATCTCAACGTGTGAATAACTTGGACTTGTCAATCCCTTGATAAAAGCTCCTGGATGTTGTGAATAATTGCTGCATATATAGTAATGTCAATCATTCACCGGTTCATTGATCGATTTGATAGCAGACTGGTAATCAGAATAACACGATAACTTGTTGTAACCAAAGCTTCACACCGTCTTCAATCCATGATATAAAGCCAGTAACTCAACATGCATAGCACAAATAACAAAAAAAAAAGGTAAAAAAAAACAAAAAACATACATTGTTGACTAACCAATTAAAATGATTGGGCAAAATTTCACCGGAAGAAATTCGCTGGACTTAGCATTTTCCTTTTCATCCTTTGGCTACGACATGCTAATTAATTTTCCTCTCTAATCTATTTCTTTTTTTATGTCTTGTCTTCTTTTTCTTTTTAATTATTTTCAGTTTTTTTTCCATCTACTTCTATTTTATTCTCTTTTCTTAATTCTCACATATATTCTCCCTAGACCCTTCACACATCCGTAATCTGGTTCATCAACTCAGAAGATTTGACTATCGTATTTATTTTAACTCAACAGAGGTTGAAAAACTGCAGTTTGAGAGGAAGCTTTCAAGTACAAATATTGATAATTAAATATTAAGCAGAAATTAAGCTCAACTACAAATAGTTTGTAATTTAGTTTTTATGAAACACTAGTGAAAACTGACAATGAGTAAAAGCATGCAAATTTGTGTCTAAATATCATTATTCATTTATCTCTATTAATTTATCCGATCTTCATCTCCACATAACACAAACTCTACTAGCTAGCATGGAAAGAAATATACATAAGTAGATATTATTATGTTGTTAAGTACTATCTAGTATCTACCAGAAGAAATTACAAAGTTGAGATGGATTTTGTGAATCTTCAAGATCATTTGATGGAGAGTGTGCATGTCTCCCTTCATATGTAGTTATCACCATCCTTGGATCTTCAGCCAAGCGCTCCACTCGTTTCTTTACTCGACAATTATTTTGGGTGCAACGGTAGTAGCTTCTACATAGATGGAAGTAGAAGTTAGAGAGACATTTTAGGGAAAGTTATTGAGAGATATATGTCAATTCTATGATGAAAAAGAAAGAGAGATACTCAGATACATGTAAAAGTTAGTGTGCAAAAAGATCAAAAGTAGATAGATTTTAGGCAAAATTACACCGGAGGATCTTTAAGTTATTTATTTGTAATAAATTGGCCATTTAATTTTTTTTTGTAACAAATAGGCTATTTTAGTGATTACTCTAGCTTATGTATTTTGATGTAATGCTACTTTATATATTGTGATTACTCTAGCTTATGTATTTTGATGGAACCAAGCATATTTTGGTGTATTTTGATGTAATCAACGATATGACATTTTAAAAGGGCCAACGGTGTCAACGTTAGGTAATTTAAAGGGTCTATTTGTTACAAAAAAAACTTAAAGGGCCAACTTGTTACAAATAAATAACTTAAAGGTCCTCTGGTGTAATTTTGCCTAGATTTTATGATACAATGGTCAAGCATTAGCTCTATTCATTAACTTTGTAGGAGAACTAAAAAAAAGGTTCCACATTGGACATCACATCTTCTATGTTTGAAAATTAAACGCACATGCTTTTCTCACATCCCCTCCTATTCACTACACACCTCCTAAATTTCTAAATTTCAAAAATATCTCTAACTTAAAAACACTCCATCTCCCACTCTCCCTCCCTACACCCTTCACCCCCCTCACTCTCATTCTCACTCTTAACCAAACAACCAAACTGTAACCGTACTCTCACCCAGTTCTCTTCTCTCTCACTCTCATATTCTTCCATTTGTGTGTTTCATTCGTGAGCATTTCATTTTTTTCCTGCAACCAAACCAATTTGGGGACGGAGACTATTTAATTGGTTGGACTGAGGGCAGCCAAACAGGTTCGGGTGCCTCTACCCGAACTCATTAAAATCTTGAAAAAATAATACGAACAAGCTTGGAACATTTGGATTCATTATGGGTATTCTGGTACTTTCGTAGGGTTTGGGGGTGTGCGGTGAGTAGGGAGATGTGGGAAAAGTCAAACCAAAATTAAATAACCAAATCCAGATTCTTCATATGGGCCTATGTGCTCAAATCTAAGCCCAATTAGCTTAAAATCCTGTCATGACCCAACTAGATAAAACTAAAAGAGTAAAAAAAAAACACATTTGGCCTCTAAGGTAATTTGAGTACAAGCCCAAGATGAAGAACAAGTTTAGGTGATAAATTAAAAAACTAAAACTTTAAGAAAAGGAAAACAAAGTAGGTAATGCCTGAAGCTAAGTTCTATGCAAGTCACAAAGAGATCAACCAAGTTTAACATCGGATAAAAAGATAAGCAAAAGTGTATAAGGATAGAGTTAAGACCAACTGGTTCCAACTTTTTGGACAATACATCTCCTGTGCTTGAACCCGAAACAACCCAATCCACATTACTCACATGAGCCTGTGTGCTAAAATTCAACATTTTCGACAAGATCAAACATACACGCTTTTTAGTTAGTTGAGTAGAAACTAGTTTGTCAAAGGTGCTGCTCATATGTTTAATGTAATTTTTTAGAATTAGCATTAGACCCGATGCGGCTTGTCCGCTAGAAGCTAGAGGACCCATGAATGCTTCATGTGTAAGCTAGTAGTTTATACTCTGGGTAATGTTTCCGTTGTCTTGCCCGTTATCAATAAAATATTCTATGATTGACCAAAAAAAAAGACAAGATCAAACATTAATCATGGATATGCAGATATTTTCAAGAGATTATCATATCCCTTAAAATTCTATCTCCCCATTTTTCATATTAGAACCCCTCTCTCCCTTTTTTCCACTATGATTCCGATTTCACGAGAACAAAATGTGACTGAAGGGGATCGATTCCCCTAAATCATCTACATAAATTTTTTAGTGAAATCTTTAGAAACATATAATGTACCAATTGGTGTTCTACAAGAAGTTCTATGTTCCAAATTGTTGTTGCACAAGAGACCTAGCCATATATATCATTTTTAAAGTATACCCGTCATTTTCCAGAAAAAACATCATATTATTAATAAGACAGACATTTTCGTTTCAACCTCAGTTGAGAATATTTATATATCATATGTTCATGAGCATAAGGAGAAGTTGTTCTATGCTCTTGTTAGAATTAATCAAAATTCCAATCATAGAGATGGGAATTACTCCAAGAGGTTTCAAGCACTTATACTATATAACACATCAACATTTGAAAGTCCTAATTAACTTTCAACATTGACAAATTCAAATCCTCTACTCTACCTCACAAAAAAACTCCATCACATATCAACTATGATTTTTGAATACCTCAACACTCATTCAACACCTCATTTTCTCTTTATTTTTGTCGTTTATTACACTACTCATCTCTCTCTCTCTCTCTCTCTCTCTCTCTCTCTCTCTCTCTCTCTCTCTAAGTGTTGGAAGAGAGCATGAGTTTACAAAAAAATCATTTTTCTTTATATATTTTTCCCCAGAAGACAAAGTAACTTTCTAGCTTTAGTTTATACTTGATTGTATTCATGCATATTATACGAACCAAAATCAAAACATTCCCAAAATCAATGAGCCAAATATATAATATATAATTCTGATAAAAGTTGAAAACAATAATGAGAGAGAGGGGTCGAGTTCCACAGGTTTGAGGGGCGAGAGAGAGAGAGAATATAGAATAATATGCTTTCAACTTTTGTTGAATCATGAGGAGAATGAATAATGAATACCTTGGATGCTGTGTGTTCTTTACAACTTTCTGTCCGTACTTCCTCCACTTGTAACCATCATCCAACACATCCACATCGCTCATAGTCTTGAAGCAAAACCTAGGCTCTCTCACCTTCCTTCTTCCCTTCATTTTCTTCATCTTCATGCCAGAAACTCCTAGATGATGATAATGATTATGATTATCATCTCCTCCACTTCTTTTATCCATTAATTCTCCCCATGCCCTAAATTGATCAACAATATATATACAACCACAACACAAGATATATAAGAACCTATTACAAAGGCTAATTAGTATATATATACAAAATTTAATTAAGTGATTAACATGCATGGTGGGGGTGTGAAAATTAATTAAAGTAATTATCGTCTTACCATGAATCCACTCTGGATCTGTTCATGGAAAGCATGTTAGAAGATAGATCTTCTCGTCGTTTTTGAACGGAAGTTGTTAAAAGTAGGGTTTCAGCAAAATTTGAAGCTTCAGGAGCCATTGCAGTAGTATTGAAGGGTTTGAAAGATTGATGGTGGTAATTAGCCAAAGGAGGTAAGGTGAGGTTTGCAGGGAAAGGAATGAATCCCATCATCTGAGTAGGGATCTGATCTTGCTCTTCAAACATGTTTGAGTTAACAATATTATTCGTTTGGGACGTTGTTGACATGATCACTAACACTAATTCTTTATGATAATCTTCTTCTCTCGTTGATCTCCTTTCTCTCCAAAAAAAGGGTTTCTGTTGAACTTTGGCGTTGAGGTTACACCATTAACTACAACTATATCTTATAACGTCCCTCAACCAATGACTTTCCCTTTTTGATCTGGCTTTTCTTCTTCTTTTTCTAATGACAAAATATATTAGTACGAGTAAAAGAAGTAATCCCGGATTTAATCTTGGGTGTGACCGTGTGATAATGTGTTATATTTATTTGTCATTTCGTCTAATCTAATAAAAAAAACCTAAATAATATATTATTTGTCATTTCGTCTAATCTTATAAAAAAAACCTTATAATGTGTTTAGTGTGTCCATGGGAAAGTGGATTTTATTAGATGGAATTTCATTGGACACTTTCGAGTGTTAAATATTAACCAATCAACACTATTTCTCTCCTTTTTTTTCATGTGTAAAAATCTCTCTTTTTTAATTAATAGTCGAGATTCCACACGACAATATTATCGCCGGAGGACACGCAGACAACTAGAACCCCTTAAAAACAAAAAAAAAAGAATTAAAAACAACTTGTACAATACATGTACTACCAAATAAGGTGGCTTCATATCAGGAAAAAGGAAAAGAAGGTAAGGTATTGGCTTTGGTTAGCTACTTCTTGGATTGCCTGGACTCGTTGATGCTGCGACCTTGTTTTAACAGTAGTGAATATTTCATAGTGTTATTATATTGAAAGGGCAGGTAAAAATTCGAGTATAGTATTCTTAAGACGGCGCTCTAATCCTTTATTATGCCTTAACTTGATATGATTCTAATGTGATTGAGTTTGAGTACCCCTTATACTTATTTTGAATGAATTGTTTGCGCATAAAAAAAATGTACTCATCGGGGTCTATAGTAATTGTGTTAGTAATTTGCTTATTTATCTGGCAAAAGAAGAGGGGTGAGGTTAATTACCTTATTCCAAGCTTGCTTCAATTGTACTGATTAAAAAAAATACTATAATGGTACTGTTACATGGTCCTAGGAAATTCCATGTCCTTTAATTTGAGGTTAGTGGAATTTCACTGTAGCATGTAAGTCAACAATACAAGACAAACAGTTCATATGAGATTTGCTCTCTTTGCCCTAACAAATGTATGAAACTTTCATGCAAGCCCCGTCACTGTAGATAATAATTATAATATGGGTAAAAGCGAAACCTGTTGAGTGCACAATAATAGAACAAGATAATATGAGTGAAAATTATCATTAAATCACCACTTCACCATTGATTCTATCAAAACAAAAGTGAAAAGAGAGCGGGGTAATTCTCACTTTTGTAGGGTTTCTTTTAAATCATCTTATAAAAAATGATGTCTTTTCGGGCACAATATATAAAAGTAAAAATATCACAGAACAATGATGATAAATCTTTGGTGCAAATCTATCATACCCTCTCTGCATCTGCTGGGAAGATATCATTATGATGGGTGAATGAGGCTCTATTTGACTTTTTGCAGCAAAAAAGCTTATTGCCTTTTTCACATGCCTTTTCTTATTTAACTTCCAAAAACTCGAGCAAACCCACATACACCTACCCCTTTTTCCTTCAAAATTCAAAATCACCAACCTTATAATATTGTTATCATCTCTTTAATTATTTGCATAACACTATATTCATAATTATGTGTTCTTTTTGTAGTTATCTAGTTGGTTAACTAAGAGTTAAACGACTAATTAACTTCATTCGTAAAAGAGTAGTTGTTGAGTGATAACTTCAATTCTATGAAAGAGGGATTAATATACGATTCTTTCAGTCATTAGCTTTATTTCAACTAAATAAATCATGGCGTAAATTATATTTTAATTATATGTTGAATTAAAATTAAAAAGATTTGTAGACAAAGCTTGACTCTTAGCAAGTAAAATAGTTGAGTTCTGCATAAAAATATATCCAACCTAGCCAGTGGGCGAACTGGATTTTGCCAAATTGACCCAACTATTTTTGGACAAACCTTTGCCTAGCCAAGCCTAATTTGCAGGTTAACCAGGCTGAACTAAAACTGACATTAGGATGTCAATTTGACTCATATTCGTTAGATACTTGAAAAATTACGTACCAACGAAGGATGTGTTATTACTTGCAAAATGGACACAAGCTCAGGTACATGGGATTAGTTGTGATACTCTAACTCGGATTAGTTGTAATACTTTCCTTAAGTTCGAAGCATAAATAAAACGAGAAAATTTATAATGAGGAAGTGCTTTAGTAAAAATGTCAGCTAATTGCAGATGAATAAGTTTGGGGAGACCCGAAGCTACATGTGTTGTCTGAATAAATGACAATCACTAGTGGAAAAATAGGATTCAAAGTCGGATATTTTGGACATTTAAAGTCGGATTTGAGTCCGACTTCTATACGAGGGACTTAGTATGTCAGGGGATTTAAAGTCGGATGAATATCCGACTTTAAAAGTTGTGTTTTAAAGTCAGATTTCTAACCATCCGACTTTAAAAGTACTTGTTTTTTTTTTTTTTAAAAAAATTCTGTTTTTGGGTAAAACCCCCTGCATATACATATATTTTCAATAAATTCACATATACATATGCTATCAACTAGCGAGAGGAACAATTCTTAGATTTCATAACCAAAAATTATGTTAATGTAACAAACTTTCATCTCCACAGGAAAACACGTTCACAAAATCCTAAGATTCGAAGACGCAAAATTTTAACAAATAATAAATATAGATTAAAAAACTACAAAGGGTCACTTGGGCTGTTTTCTTCGTTCTTTCTTTGAAATTAAATTACGCTCTGCACACAACAATCTTCAAGGGAAGCTCTTTCTTCCGAAGTACTCCCACGATGGAGAACCTTGACGACAAAAAATTGATCTCCATACCTGGAAAATTATCAAGCCAAATTTTGATATACAGCATGCAAATTATCTTCTTATTATTGTAGAACATAGACATGTCAAATAACTAGAAAAGGAAAACCCAACTACTTAATAGTGGAGCTATTTATTAACAAGCTAGGCAACTCTCTAAGGACAATCATGCATGAAATCCAAAGAAGGATATACACCACTCAAGAACTTGATTCTAATTTCCACCATTAACTAAAATGGGAAGTAAAAAGAAGTGGGTTACCTCCTGGTGGGATTCCTATTTCAAATAACAAACTTGTAGCAATTCCTAGATGAAAATATTTGGTTTTCATAATAAAAAGAGGCTCAATTAAAAGGCAAATGAACTTGGTCGACCTAGGTCTCCATATTGTTTTCATTTTTTATAAACCAACCACATCTGGTACTTCATACATATTCAAACTCTTTAGCTCAAGGGTACAGATAAATCTAGAGTAGATTAGGAGCAAGGGGAAAATTAGGACCAAATCAGTACCACCAATAAGTACAACACACTGAACAAATACAGTACACCAGCACAAACAAAATTCACTAGCTACTAACTTAAGCTACACCATTAACCAAAAGTCAGCACTACCCAAGTCATAAATGATAGACAACGTCAGCAATTCCATTGCTACCATCAACAATTCCCAGCTGCCATAACTTAATCAAACCAAGCTATACAAAAATACAAAATAGCATAAGCTTCAACACCACTCCAACACACCTCTTCACTATGCCAATACCCCAAACCCAATGTATCAAGACAAAACAACACCCACTTAGTATCACCAGATAATTATCTGTAGGCCACATCAGTCTTCGGGCAAAGGCAACACATGACCAGCAACAACTTATAAACCATTAAACATGCTTATCTAAGAAACAATAACCGAACTGGTCAGCTTGCTATACAACTTTTAAACCAATCTATTAATTTTTGGTTCCATAAATAGTAAACCTTGATATGAAATTCCTCAATCTATCACAGCAGAAACAAAAACCATCAAACCCTAACAAATTTCAAAAAAACAAGAAGGCAATAACAAAACCCTAAGAATGTAAAAAGAGATATGAAATTCCTTTAATTCAATCAAACATAGCAATAGCTCTCATCTTAATGACGATTCTCTACTCAAGAAATGAATTAGAATAGGAGTGGGCGTTTACCTTTTAAAAAACTAGAAAAAAGAGAATCAAACAAGGAGATGGCGACAGGGAGAGAGACGTTGACAGCGGCAGAGAGGAGAGAGCGACGGAGGAAGGCGGCGAGTTGGCGGAGAGAGCGATGAGAAGAGCAAAGTAACGGTGGAGTTTTGAGTTTAGGGTGTTATTGTGTTTTGTTTTTGGGGGAGAGAGAGCCAGAACTTAAGTCAAAAAAAATCTAGGGAACGCGCGCGGGTTTAAGGATTTGGGCAAAAATAAGTTACCCATATCAAGTCGGACGTATAAGTTATCCGACTTAACAAGGAGGGCGCCAGAAGTTTTATCTCATATATATTACAAAATTGTCATCGCGTCACTTTTTTAAGTCGGATATTTTGGCATCCGACTTAAAAACTCCAATTCTTTTCCAATTTTTGTACTAAAGAATCTATTTCGATGTGCTTGAATCTTCCATTTGAAGTGGGACTTTCTACTAATTGGATAGCTGATTTGTTATCACACGTGACCATGATCTGAGTAATTGGTGCAACCAAAAAGTAGTTCACTAATGAGCAAAGACAAAGCCCATGTTCTCCGCTTCACTTGAAGACCAAGCCACATTAGGTTTTCTCTCTCTCATTTCCAGCATAAAAGTGATGAGCCAAGGCATACACAGAAGCATGTTGTTGACTTCTTGGTAACCTTGCAATTTCTCTAGTCTGAATCAACATAAGTTGTAATTAATGTTGTCAGGTTAGTAGTTAGGCATTTCCCCAACTATCGTCTAACTCCGATTAATTGTAATATACCTATAATAATTGGTTCACTTACTAAAAGATTTGAGCCATTCTTTGATTTTTGTTTAGTATTTAACCTGATAACGATTTGAAATAAATCCATGGGAATGAAGGAAGTTATTTCATTCTTAGGATTTGAAATAATTCTATTTTTCAAACTTTTAACAAGCATGAAAACACTCATTCCCTACCCATGTATTCCGAAGAATGTTAATTCTACATTTGAAACAAACACCCCCTAAGTCATGTACAACTTAAGGAGATAAATTTTTTATTAGTGAGAACTTGTAAATCAACATAAAAACTTATTTATTTCCATAAGTTGTTTTTCATAAACTCAAAAATAAACTAATCCAAACGGGCCCATTATTAGCTTATAACATTTTTTCACTATCTTATAGCTTAAGCATTTCATTTTTTCTCCCATGTTTACCCTTATTATTTTAATTAAATTCCTTATTTATCTACCATTTAATGAATATTCTCTTTCATTTTTAAGCATTAACTACAAATGTCAATTTATGTCATTTTATATTTATAAGCTAGTTCAATTGCTAATTTTACCAAACACTTCAAATTAAATCTACTAGCTTATCTGCTATCAACTCATCTATTATCTACTAACTTATTCACTATCTGTGTTTTTCCCCAAACAAAGCCGTTGAAGACACGTCTTTTGATTGTAGTTATAATACCTCTAGAAGGTGATTATTATCCTCCTTAATTGATTGATATTTATATCTAATAGTATATGGAATGAGGGAATTAATTGTACGTGAATTAGTATTTTGCTGGCGTAAGGCTAACGTGCAATTGACGTCATAGTGGTTACGTACTGCGAGAATAATATGATCAATTAACATCTTGCATTATTTCCCGTTCAAGTTTTCAACAGCAGACACCCCTTGTATATATCATTATTATTTTATATGGATTTTAAATTATCGCGCTTTTTCCTTTTTTGGGTTTTTTAAAGTCCTAAGTAAGTTGATGTTTAAAAAAAGTCCTAAGTAAGTGGGAGAAAGGACATGCAGTGGCGAACATGCATCATTTCTTTTTTGCCACTGCTTGTAGGTGGTCATTATGGCATTTGAACTACCACATATTAATCCACATTCCTGAATAACCTTTTACTTTTGTTCTTTCTCCTTAATCTTCTATCCAGAAATTTTACCACCTACTCTGATGTAGTTTCATTCACTTGAAACATGAGATAATGATCTAATTTTTGATCTACAAACTATAACACAATCTATGAAAGGAAAGAAGGTAAATTAACTCGCATGAACAAATTGAAGAAAATACAGAAATGGAGAGATGCGAGATGAGAGATGAAAGGAGAAGGTGGTTTGCCACTTCTTTTAAGGAAGAAAATAAAAACGCCACACACAAACACACATGCGCGCACACGCAGCACGCACACATACATGGCCAAACAAGCAACAAGCTAGACACACAAAGAAGTCCAGCTAGTTTTATTACGTACATTTTAATGGAAAATGAAACTAACAATTGAGATTTTCCTATAATCAATGACACTCTGCAGCCATCATTCATAACATTAAGGAGTTTCTATAAAGGGAACGGAGAGTTCAGGTCAATTACATTCTCAGGGAGGGTAACGCCTGTGCTGACTTCTTAGCAAAGTTTGGTATCGGAAATCATGAAGCATCCTGGTCTATATGGTGGAGCCTTCTGTGGGGATCCGTGCTTACCTGCTAGCTGATGCTAGTGGGATTTTCTTTTCTAGATAATTCTGTTTTTTCTACTTTTTTCCTTTTATTTTCTCTTTTTGTCCCAAAAAAAAACATCAGATTTTTTTTAATTAGATCCTTTAGTATTGGATTTCTTTGAAATTTATCAAAATTTTGAGTTGCAGGACATTAGATATTTGAGCTACACATGTTTTTCTTTTTGATGATAGAACCCCAAAAATTTGAAATATATTTACGCCATAACAATTATTTTCTTTTAAGAAACCTTTAGTTTTTTTTTTGTAAGTTTAATAAATGTTGTGTGATATCAGGAGTAAAAATGTTAAGGCAAAAAAATATTTCTGAATTTGCAAAAGAAATATTTTGTGTTTAGATAAACTAAAATTAAAGTCCTACAGTCCTACTAGTTATAACAGTCATAAACCTAGCAAGGAAAACTCCTGTAAAATTACTCAATATTCAGAAGTTTTATATATAATCCTCAAAAAAATCTCTGTTACTAGTGGGTGTCAAAAAACTCTCCTCAAATACTTTCGATACCAGCATTTAGTTAAAACCATCCTTTACTTCTACTCACTCTTAATCACCATCTCTATCTCTCTTATATATAATTTTTTCCATATCTCTAATTTGTGTGTGTATAAAAAGATAGAGAGAATAAAAGGAGTCGTAATTTTTATGGTAGAGTTGCAGTAGAAAAATATTTGTAAAAAAAGAGTTGTAGTAATAAAAGAATTTTGGTGGAGAGGTGTGAGTGTGAATCATTGCAATGTATGGAATGATTACCCCACGCCCCTCCCTCCAGCTCTAGTGTCTGTGTGACTCTTGTCCGTATCTGATTTGTTCCATGCCCTACAGTAACATGCTCTTCTTTGTCCGCTGTGGATTTTGTACGTTCTTATGCATTTCGAATGAAAACGTCGTCGTTTTGCAAACTCACTCAATTGATCGAGTTGAAAGGGGTCACAATTGCAGAAGCAAGCATACTTTGCAGTCTGCACATTCCCTACTGCAAAAGAATAAAGCATCACATCAACGAATCATGGTCCTCTTAATTTATGAAAATGACTGTCGTAGAAGAACAATAGTACTACTACTAGTGTACATATATCACTGACATGCGTGCACGCGCTAGTTCCACATCTTCCTCACTCACCTCGTTGTAGCTAACCGTGTTATTGGCGCCAACATTGATCTACACACACACACACACACTGTAATCAAAATTATGTCATCGATCTGAAGTTCCAACACGGCACCCAAATCTTGTCCATTTGCTTTTCTACTGAAAATTTTACTTGACACATACAAGCAATTAGCAAATAAAAAATTGTGTTTAATTTCTCCTCTTGTTATCTTAAGAAAACCTACTAATACTATCATCCAACTTGGAATGAAAAAACAATTAATATAGTACTACTAATTAGATCCATTCATGATCCAACAATGCAAAATTTCGGTTAGCATTGACAGAGAGAATTATACATACTCTATTTCTGCAGGGTTAGATTCAGTTCTTATTGCAAAATATAAGTATATACTCCTACAACTACATATCAATCATGATGACAAATGTCGTTTTGCTGTTGTTCTTCTGTATCCAATGGATATTTTGACTCCATTTATATGTCCTTGTGTCGGATTATTATACTGTATAAAGTAACATTTACACAGTTACCATCAGAGAATTTCGCGCATGCTTTTACACCAAATGAGAATGCCTATAGATTCTATCCAGAAGCAGCTGATTTGAAGGAGGAAAATTGCGTAAATTTTGCTTATCATTACGAGCATTATCCTCGTTGTGGATTTTTTTTTTGTGAAAGAAAAGGAAAAAACTAAAAAAAAACTAATTAACTACGAAAAATTAGCGCTCTTGACGCATCCGCGACGAGAACGTTCTACAATTCTTGAGGAGGAGTGTGAAAGAGCACCCAAGTCTCCGTACTGTTTGCACCGTGCTTTGCTAGATAGTCAACGACTAAGTTTCTTTCCCACAGTGTGTGGGCTAAACGAACTGTCCAGGTGAAGCTTAACAAGTCTTTGATGTTCTGAAGTATTGTAGCATAACCATGCAAGTTGTTAAGAGTAGCTAGTGAGTACCAGATGGATCGCCGGTTAAGAATCAGAGGGACAAGTGATGTGCATATATCCCTCCTCCCAAGCAAGAGCCATACCTCTATATAGAGCCAACAATTCTGTGAACAAATTATCATGCAACCCAAAAAGCCAACAAATCCCACCAGCCAATTACCATCAGTACGACGGATAACACCACCCATCACTACAAAAAAATTAGTCATTAGCGAGGGAAATTTCCCTCGCAAAATGACCAAAATCCCTCGCTAATGGTCATTTGCGAGGGACCAGTTCCCTCGCTAAAGGGATTAGCGAGGGAATTTGAATCCCTCGCTAATTAGCAAGGGAAATTTCCCTCGCTAATGACTGCCTCAAAATTTGTGCAATTTTTCAAATTTGGGCAGTTTTTATTTATTATTTATTTATATATTATATTTATTATTTGGGCAGTTTTTATTTATTATTTATTTATATATTATATTGTTAATTTTGTGGTTGTGGTGGTGGTTGTGTGGAAGGTGGAGAGAAAGAGGAAATAAATTTATAGGTGGTGGTGGTGGTGGTGGTCGTGGGTGGTGGTGGTGTGGTGGAAGAAGGTGGAGAGAAGAAGAGGGAAAGGGGAAATCAAGAGAGAGAGAGAGAGAGGAGAGGAAGAGGAGATCCGGTGGTGGTGGTGGTGGTGGTGGTGTCATGAGTGGTGGTTGTTGTGTGGTGGTGGGTTAGAGTTTCTAGGTGAGAGAGAGAGTAGAGGAAGAGGAAGGGGAGAGTAGATAGTAGAGGAAGAGGAAGGGGAGAGTAGGTTGGTTGTGTGGTGGTGATGGTGGTGGTGGTGGTTGTGTGGTGGTGGAGATTAGAGGAAGAGGAAGGGTGAAGAGGAGAGAAGAGTGAGTGAGAAAGAAGTGTGCAAACAGATTTAAGTAAAAAAAAGTAAAAAAAATTGTGAGGGAATTGCATTTCCGTCGCTAATTGCACTTTAGTTTGCGAGGGAATTGCATTTCCGTCGCTAATTTCCCTTTAGTTTGCGAGGGAATTTCATTTCCGTCGCTAATTTCCTTGATTCGGGTGAATTTGACTGAATTTTCCATCCAAACAATTAGCGACGGAAATTTCCGTCGCTAATGGCAGGTTTTTGCGACAGATTCAAATTCTTTCGCAAATCCCTTCAAAACCGTCGCTAAATCAGGTTTTTGCGAGGGACCGTTTTTCCCTCGCTAATAACTGATTTTCTTGTAGTGCATACCCGAAGGCCTTGGGTTCCCCAGACTGCTACCGTCCACGTTAAGAACAATAGAATCATCGAGAAGGATGCTAAGATCCATCTCACTTCGGGATTGACAGTTTCTCTTGTATTTACATGCTTCGCGGCTATAATCACCAATGCTAGATTATGTACCTCAATACGCAGCTTGTACAAAGGGAAGAGTTCATGTGCTATACAAATATACATTGGCAAAAAATTCTTGCCATCTAATTCCACCAAATAGCCGAAACAAAGATGAGTTATTCTTCGAAACACCAATACTAAGCCAGTCGTCTGTGTTCTGTTGCGCGAAGAAGGCTACATCATTGAAATTCATAGATAGCCAAAGTTGTTTGGAGAGAGGACGGTCTCGGAGGATATGAAGGGTTGACTCATTGTGGATTGTATAAGTTGGTTTCAAAATTCAAAATTAATGTCAAATTTATTGATCAAACAATAGATAGAGTTTAACTCCTCTAATGTACTTGTTGCGTTAAATAAAAGTGATTGTGACCCATACAAAAAATAATATTTATTATATTTATCGTATGTATCATTTTCTCTTTTACATTTTTTACATTTGTTTTGATACAATTTACTTATTAGTTGTTTTTACTTGACAGAATAAGTATTTAACCCTTGTAAAATCTTCTATTGATATAGTTCTTTAGGTATATGAAGGAGGGGATCGGAATTCCCTGTATTTCTTTCCAACTAAGGGGTTCTGTGGTAAGTAAAAGTATGTGTAAATAAAAAATAGCTGAAAATATTTTCGTCATGAAAAGACTAAATTACCCTGAAAATGTAATGAAACTGCAACAACTGCAATGAATCTGAATCTATATATATATGTATGAAGGTTAGGAGAAAAACCCCCACCGTATTGTTCTATCTTACACAGCTTTGAAATTGTAGAAACAGAGAATGAGACTATGCCGTGAACAAAACAACCCTTATCTTTTTGTTCCTAGTCAGAATAAACGCACAACAGAACAAAACTTTGTTTGGTGAATGATAGTTACATGTAGTACTATTTCTGCGCTAACTCCTCAGTGCGATATTGAAAGAAAGAAAAAGGATACATAAAACATCAAAGGAAGGGTGTCGATTCCGCTTTTTTGTTGGGGGGGGGGGGGGGGGGGGGGTGATGGAGTAGGCCTCTGTGTTCTTATGGCCCATTAAATTATGGCAAAGAGGTTTCTCACCATTAGGCCTGTGAATGATCAGATGGTATTATGTAAGGGGAAAGCGATAAAAGCACCTGGCAGATTAATTTTTC
The DNA here is from genome assembly GCA_963573325.1 of Astragalus glycyphyllos. Taxonomy (NCBI): domain Eukaryota; kingdom Viridiplantae; phylum Streptophyta; class Magnoliopsida; order Fabales; family Fabaceae; genus Astragalus; species Astragalus glycyphyllos. The sequence goes on along the minus strand of OY754307.1, from coordinate 83,212,078 downwards.
CAACCCAACATTAGAAGATGAAAAATATCCCTAATCCTAAGTTAACCCCGGATGTGGATCTCCGATCATCTGGGTCACTTGCCCAATCGGAATCGGAGTAGACACGGAGAGATAAAGCACTATCCAATGGAGCGGGTTGGAGACGTAGTCCATATGCACTAGTGCCACTCAAGTAACGAAGGATGCGCTTGACTACCAACCAATGCGAGTCAAGAGGAGTGGAGAGAAATTGGCATGCCTTGTTGACACTATAAGCTAACTCCGGTCTAGTCAATGTGATATATTGAAGAACACCCACTATAGAGCGATAGAGATGTGGATCTTTGAAGACATCGGACTCATTTTTACTCAATTTGGTAGTAGACACCATTGGAGTAGGCACACCATTACAATCAACCATGTTTGCTCTCTCAAGTAGGTCATGAATATACTTTTGTGAGTGAGAATGATGGAACCATTAGGTTGATATGAGACCTCAAGGCCCAAGAAGTACTTTGGCTTGCCCATATGCTTAAGAGCAAAGGTAGCTTGAAGCTTAGTTAGAACATCTTGCACAAGTCTTGAGGAAGAATCCATGATCAATATGTCATCCACATAAACCAAGACATAAAGTTGGACACCAAGGTTTTGATAGATGAAGAGAGAATGATCACACCTACTTGACTTGAAACCAAATTTGAGGAAAAAATCTCGTAGTCTTTCATACCAAGCTCTTGGAGCTTGTTTTAAGCCATAGAGAGATCTTTGAAGCTTGCACACAAGAGTTTTGTCCTTGTCAACAAAGCCCGGTGGTTGTGTCATGTATATATCTTCCTGCAAGAAACCATTAATAAAAGCATTATTTATGTCAACTTGTTGGATGTCCCACTTGTAAGTGAGAGCTAGGGATAGGAGAACCCTAGTGGTAGTCGGTTTCACAACGGGTGAGAAAGTTTCACCAAAGTCTTTTCCCGGTTGTTGGTTGTAGCCTTTGGCCACAAGTCGGGCTTTGAACTTGTTAACCGTTCCATCCGGATTTTCTTTCACCTTAAAGACCCATTTACACCCAATGGCTTTCCTATTTGGAGGTAGAGAGGTGAGAACCCAAGTATTGTTGGAGGTGAGAGCCTTGTACTCAACTTGCATGGCTTCTAGCCATTTGGGGTCGGCCATGGCTTGTTTGACCGAAGTGGGCTCCATAGTGGCTAGGAAGACCTTGGGTTTTAGCTTGCCGGTTCTAGTCCTTGTGCCATGGGATGGGTGTTGGTTGTGGGAGGTTGTGGTGCCAATGGTGGATTCGGGTTAGGCTCAATGGGAGGAGGATCAATTGGAGGTTGTTGAGCTTCCGGGTTTGAGGATGGTGGTGAAGGTTCATTTGGGTTTGGTTGTGAAGGTTCATTTAGGTTTGGTTGTGGGGGTTCATTTGGACTTGGTGTGTTTGTGGGTTCATTGGTAGGAATAGTGGAAGTAGGGAGGTATGTAGTGGAAGATGACATGGTGCTTGGTGTTGTGGTATTGGAGAGTGTAGGAAATAATGTGGGGTAGGGAAACTTAGTTTCATGAAAGAGGACATCTTTGGAGATGTAGATGCGCCCGGAAGCACTTAAACATTTGTAGCCTTTGTGTTGGGGTGACAAGCCAAGGTTGACACATTGGGTACTTTTAAATTGGAGTTTGTTTTTGTTATATGGGGTAAGTAGAGGAAAGCAAAGGCAACCAAAGGCTTTGAGTTCTTTGTAAGTGGGTTGAGTGTGTGTGAGGGCTTGATATGGTGAGATAGTGTTAGGGAGTGTGGGTGTGGGTAGTCTATTGATAAAGTAAACGGCGGTTGTGAAACTATGATCCCAATATTTGATGGGAAGGGAGGCATGAGCTAAAAGTGTGAGACCCATGCATCTCAATAATGTGGCGATGTTTGCGTTCAAAGGTTCCATTTTGATGTGAGGTGTGGGGACAAGTGAAGCGATGAACTATACCAAGATCATCTAAGTGTTTGGTGAAGGGTTTGAACTCGCCTCCCCCATCGGTTTGAATAGTTTTAAGTTGGGCCTTGTATTGAGTTTCTATAAGTTGGTGAAAGCTTTTAAAGGCTCTAAAGGCATCGGATTTGTGCTTAAGGAAGTATAGCCATGTGTATTTGGTGCACGCATCAACAAACGCAATGTAATAGGAATAACCACAACTAGAGGGAGAGGGTGATGGTCCCCATTGGTCAACATGCACAAGCTCAAACGGTGTAGTGTGTGTATTGGTGGATGGTGGAGCATATAGGCGATGAGATTTCCCAAGGCAACAAGATGGACACAACTCAAATGAATCCTTAGAAGAGGTTTTCACATTACACAAATCTAAAATAATGGATACAATACGACTATTTGCATGTCCAAGGCGATGGTGCCACAATGAATAGTTTGTGTTATTACAAGTATTAGTATCCAATTGTCCATCAAGTACACCGGTAAGAGCTAATGGTGGTTCCTTTGGTGATGGCCTATGTATGGGTGTCTCACATAACTCCATGAAAGTATAAAGACCATCCTTTCCAACTTGTCCCTTCAACAATGGCTTACTAGATACCTGAGATTTCACAACACACTCAGTAGGATGAAGTTCAAAATAAACATCATTGTCAGCAACAAACCGTGAAGCAGAAATAAGATTGTGTGTGATACCGGGAACGTGCAACACATCATTCAAGATAAACATATTGTTAGGTGCAAATGTGGACTTAAATCTAGCTGTCCCTATAGCATGAATAGGTGTACGAGCACCATTGCCAACACGCACACGGTGTCTTCCTTTGTAAGGTCTCTTTGTGTGTAAAAAGTGTGCAAATTGAGTAATATGATGTGAGGCACCGGAATCAAGCTTCCACGGTTTCGGTCTAATGAACAACGGAATAGAGTTCATACCTGTCCCGTCGGAGGCAGCAGAGGCAAGGAAAGCGTTTACCGCATCGGTGTCATCAGTGTGATCGGAGGCAGCTGGTTTACCTTCATCAAATTTGTGAGAGTGCTCGGCCGGAGGAGGTGGAATGAAGTGCTCATAAAAGCGATACCAACAGTTCACAACATGATGTCTAGTTTTTCCATACAATTGACACACCGGACGTGGAGTGGTGCTGTCACGGCCACCGTTACCAGGCGAGCGTCTGCGGCCACGACCACGGTTGCCACGGCCCCTGCCGTGACCATAGGAGTAACCATATCTCACATTTGGATTGTGATTCTCATCAGATTTCTGGAATTTATTCGAACCAACAGCTTGAGCCACATTTGCGGTGGCGTTGCTAACAGCAAGTTCTTGCTTGAACTTATCAAAGTGTGCTTCCTGTACCATCAACAAGGATTCAAGTTCAGACAGAGTGAGAGATTCTGAACGACCGTACATCATCATCACAAAGTTGTTGTACTCCTCAGGCAAGCCGTCTAGGACGAAGTCACACATATCAGAATCGGAGACGACGACGCCGATTGCAGAGAGAGTATCAACCAACGATTGAAGATGAGCGATGTATTCAGTGATAGAACGCACACCTTTCTTCGTCGACTTCAATTCAGATTTGATTTGACGATATCTTGCCTTCAGATGGGCAAAATAGTGCTCATGGATCTTCTCCCAAAGCTGGTAAGAATGATCGCAGGTCAGAACGCGAGGAAGAACGGTGTCGGAGAGCGTCGTCAGTAACCAGAGAAAATCATTTGATCTTGAACGAGCCACTGTTCATACGCGGCGGAGATCTTATCGGAGACACGATCGGAGTCCGATTCGTACCGTTGAGGAACTTCCGGCGAGACAAGGTAGCGCTGCAACTTGTGCATCTTGATCACGCTTTCAATCTGCTTTTTCCAGAGCAGAAAATTCTTTTCGTCAAGTTTGATTCCGATTTTCGGAGCCTTCGTAAAGGACGCAGGTGCATCAGATTGAGATGCATTCTGACTTGTTTGAGAAGAAGCAACTGGTTCACTGGCCATTGCGACGAAGAAAGAGGAAGGATCACCGGAGAAGATGACTGGAACAGGACGTTATGGCGGAAGAGAGAGATTAGCGGCGGAGGTGAACTTCTGATACCATGATGAAAGTGACGAGAGAGAGAGAGAGAGAGAGAGAGAGAGAGAAATCAGTTTTGGAATATTTCATTATTGCTTCTCTGGTATCTTTACACAATGGTTATTACATATATACTAGTGGTTAGATCTCAACTAGATGGCTAACTATGGTTAAGCCTATAACTGAATTGGTTACAATACATAGGTACACTTATCACTCTATTATACTTATTACACATAGCTTATCACACTACTCTATCACTTCTCACTCACCTCTATGCCAGCACGTACACCCTGCATTTCGTCAGTTACTTTTTTTAGATAAGTAATTTTATTATTGGGAGCACAATGGGCACTCAACCCCTTACAACAATAACAGAGTGTCGTAAAACATCTCCGGGCCAAACGGGTTCGGGTCGGTGGATTTGGCGGGTGGGTAGGGGCGAGTTGGGCGTAGAAGAGAGGCTGGAGAAGATGGAATTAACGAATGATCAGAAAGGAAGATGAAGGTTCAAACGAAGGAGAGAGAGATTAACGATGATGAAATAACAGAGGGAAGGGAGATGAACAAACAAGGGAAACCGAAAAGAGAGAGAAGAAGACTAGGGGTGAGAGAAATACCCTCTATGTAGATGTCCAAGGCAACCGGTTCTAAAAAAAATACTACAATTGAAACAAACGTGAAGAGCAAAATTTTGATTTTTAATACTGTGAACTTTTTATCAAAAATTGTGAACTTGTGGTAAAGGCAACTGTACAATTTACAGAGAGAGAACGTGGCGATGCGATGTGTCTGTCTGCTACATTTACATTTTACTGATGCAATAGATAGTGATCAGTGCATTTTGATGCACATTCTTCTACCATTGTACTTAGGCATTTCTTTAGTTTATGGTGTTTTATATTTTAGTTTATTTTTTGCCTTTATTTAATTTTCGTATTTTATTTTCAGCATTAGCGGTTATTTGATACCTGTCCACTGTGCAAACCATAACTTGAGCTACGGGAATCGGATTGGCACATTCTGAGATGAGTTGGAAAGCTAAGAGAAAGAGCTACAAGTTTCCTGTTGAAGCCAAAAGCTGATTCGGAGCTAAGAAGTCTCAAATAATTTGTTGAAGTTCCAGACTTAATAAATATTTAGTTTTGGGCTGGTTTTTTTTTATGTTTTTCGACCCGGTTGGGTTAGAATCCGAATTCTTTGTTTTGCCTATACCTAATAGCCGTGAGTACTGTTGAGCTATCTCGTTTTTACTGTTCACAAATTATTTTTCGGGAGCTTGGTACGAAAACCGATGGAGAACTAATCACCTGGTTGATCTGCTGTATTCAAGTTCCGATACTTGAGATTAATATAACCTTGCAATTTAATTCCTATTCCTTTCAATTCTATTATATGTCTATCGTTTGCTTAATTCAATTTGTCATAGAATAGTTTTGTTTGGTTCGATTGATTTATGTTCCCTAATTTTGATTGCGTGTTACCGTTTGCTTAATCCGTTAATTCGCTTTATTCTTAACCGTTTGCTTAATTCGGTAAACAGGAAATACTTCTTATAATATCATTCTCGCTTGTTGAATGTTGTTGTGATCGAACAGGAATAGGATCTGCTTAGGATAGTGAAGTTATAATAATCGATGATAGGTAGGAACCGAATCAGTAGATTAGCTTATTTTATAATCACTTAATTTATAATCACTTTCTGTTAATTGTTTTCTGAATCAAAACCTAAAACCCCCCATTTTTCCGGTCAGTTGGTTAATTCATACAAGAATCCTTGAGAAACGATACTCGAGTTGTCGTTACCGTAAACTACATTTTAAAATTACTCGTTTTGATCCGTGCGCGACAGCGGATCAATAGTTACTGGGCGGGTTCGGGTACCGCTGGTTCCAATTTTTCTTTTCAGACCCACCCGTTGCAATCTGTGTAGACCCCCTTTTGCCTCTATCATAGCCTGACGAATCGAACCAAACCGGCCCGAACACATTTTTTTTGTACGGATATAGTGGGCTGCGGGCGGGCCGGCAGAACTTGTCCACCTCTAATCCTAGGCATAAAATAACCCCAAGCAGTATATTTAAGGTTAAATTGCATTTTTGGCCCTTTATCTTTGGGGTTGGTGTCACTTTGGCCTTTTATCTTCTTTTTTTTCTTGTTTTTGCCCTTCATGTTCTGTGTGTGTATCATTTTGGCCCCTGCCGTTAGTTTTTTTAAACGGACGTCACGCTGGCAGTTAATTGCTGACGTGGCGTCCTAATTGTCAAATCTGACGTGTCTTCATTAACTGACATGGCCAATGAGGGACCAAATTGAAACAAATAAAAAACATAAGGGACCAAATTGACACAAACACAAAAAAAATCAATCAGTCTCCATCTTTTTCCTCCATCTTCACCTTCTTCTTCTCCGGCAAGCCACCGCCACCATCACCGGCAAGCCACCCTAAATCCCAATATCAATCCTAAATCCCCAATTCTCTAATTTTAACCTGTTTCCTCTTCTCTGAACACTAAACCAAACATTCATTCCACTATTCCCTTCTTTTTTTCTCGCCACCATGATGGGGTTTTGGCGCTTGTTGATTCCTCATCTGGGTCTTCCATATCTTACTTAAAGTTGTTACATTTAGTTAAATCCATGGCTTCTGGTCTTCACAACATTATGGGTGTTTCACAAGGTGATGTCGTTTTGCTTTTACTTCCAAATTCCATTTACTATCCTATTATTCTCTTGGGTGTGCTCTATTTAGGTGTTGTTGTTACACCATTGAATCCTCTTAGTAGTGTATGTGAAATTCGTAAACAGGTTACTGAATGTGGTGTGAGTTTGGTTTTTACTGTATCTGAAAATGTCAAGAAACTTGAACATTCATCATTCCACTATTCCACTATTTCTAATTCTTCATCTTCCATAATCAATCTTCCAATTTTTGTTGAAATTAGAGATATGGGGATTTAGGATTTGGGATTTGGTGATTTGGGATTGATATTAGGATTTAGGGTGGCTCGCCGGAGATGGTGGCGGTGGCTCGCCGGAGAAGAAGAAGGTGAAGATGGAGGAAGAAGATGGAGAGTGATTGATTATATTTTGTGTTTGTGTCAATTTGGTCCCCTATGTTTTTTATTTGATTCAATTTGGTCACTCATTGGCCATGTCATTTAATGAAGACACGTCAGATTGGACAATTAGGACGTCACGTCAGCAGTTAACTGTCAGCGTGGCGTCCGTTAGAAAAAACTAACGACAGGGGCCAAAATGACATACACAAAAAAACATGAGGGGCTAAAACGAGAAAAAAAAGATAAAGGGCCAAAGTGACACCAACCCCAAAGATAAATAGCCAAAAGTGCAATTTAGCCTATATTTAACCGACATAATAATAGATTTGACATTTCACAACATCTCGTTTAAATAAAATTGGCTTAATTACAGTTTTGGTCCCCCTATTTTTACCAACTCACGATTTTAGTCTTCAAAGAATTTTTTTCACAAATTTAGTACCCCTATTTTCACAAACTCACGATTTTAGTCCCCCAAGAATTTTTTTGAAGAATTTGGTCCCCCTATTTTCCAAATTTGTAAAATCAAAGTCCCCCTACCCCTACCCCTATAATTTGGTCAAAATTGGCGCTGAGTAGTCACTTCACTTATCCTATGTGGCTGACACCTGGCTTGCCTTGTTAGAATTTAAACATAAAATTATGATTTTTATTACAAAAATGGGTTTTTACTTATTATATTTAATGAATAAAAATTCAATCTTATTCATTCGATACTTCCTCTTCCTTTGCGAACCCTAATCCCAAAGTATCGTTCCTTCAAAAGCAAACCAATTGGAATTTGTGAACATGAAATTTTTATTTATTAAATATTGAATGGGTTCACGAAGGGAGAGGAAATATCGAATGAATAAGATGAGATTTTTATTTATTAAATGTAATAATTAAAAAAACAATTTTTGTAATAATAATAAAAAAAATATAATAATAATTTTTATGTTTAAATTCCAACAAAGCAAACCAGCGTGTCTGCCACGTAGGATAAGTTAAGTGACTGACAACTCAGTGCTACTTTTGACCAAATTATAAGGGTAGGGGACTTTGATTTTACTAATTAGGAAAATAGGGGGGACTAAATTCGTCAAAAAAATTCTTGAGGAACTAAAATCGTGAGTTGGTGAAAATAGAGGGACCAAAACTGTAATTAAGCCAATAAAATTTTATTCCTAACAGCCCATATATTCCAAACCACAGCTATCAAAATAACTCCCTTTGACCCAAAAAAAAAAAAGAACATATCCCCGAATTGCATAAAATTAGCCACAATGTAAACATCTTGTTGAATCCGGCAACCAAACTCATCTATCAGATACATTCAGTAACGGACCATCCCCCTGTCAATAAAACCTTCAAATCGGAAATATTTTGAGCCTCTTCATAAGGTCATGCACTTGTCCATCTTCAATCCCAATTCTAACCTTCTTGCTGCCAAGCACCCATATCAAGTACAGTAGCATTCTTCTTCTTCGAATCACCCTTGCCAAGTTTCTTCTTTGCAACATCATTGAACTATAGCTTATCCAATTTTGTGCCATTTTCCAAAATAATTATGTCCTTCAACCATATTGAGGAGTCCTTCAAACCCCTCCTATAATCATCTTCATTATGCCAAGGCACTGATGGACCAAACCTTTCCAGAAGCAATTTCTTCCACAAAAAGTTAACATCTCACTCTCCAAATCTCCACCTCCACTTAGAGAGAAGGTATAAATTAAACGCTTCCAAATTTTTAATTCCAAGTCCTCCTCTACATTTATGAGTGCAAACGAGTTTCCACTTTATTTAAGCCATCTTGTTATTATCCTCATCACCACCCCAAAGAAATCTCCTTTGCAACTTTACCATCTCTCCTAACACTTTTTGGGTGCTTTGTAGAAAGAGAAAAAGTAAAGTGGTAAGGAAGAAAGTACCAAATTAATAAGTGTTGGTCTCCCTCGAATGGAAAGCTTCCGGCTCTTCCAACTAGAGAGTCTAGCCTTGATTGTGTTACAAATGGGCCGCCATGTAGTTATTCTTCTGGGATTAGATCCTACGGTAACACCTAGGAATTTGAAGGGAATCGAGCCAATATTGCAAGCAAGAAATGTGAAATACCCCCTCAATAACCTCTCTTCTTTATTAATATCTACCACATTACTATTGGCAAAATTAACCCTCAAACTAGATACCATTTCGAAACATCTCATAACTACTTTCAAGCACCAAATACTACTTTCTTTACATCACAAAGGAAAATAGTGTCATCCACAAACCGTAAAAGAGATATAAATAGAGAATCACTTACTTTGAACCCCGATAGGCACTGAGGTTCCACCCCTTTGTGAACCAGCCTCGTCAATTCTTCTGCTGCTAATAGAAACAAGAAAGGAGCTAACAGGTCGCCCTACTTCAGTCCTTTGTGGGTCACAAACTCTTCCGTTGGGCTCCCATTTGCTAAAACTGATATTGAATTAGAAGAGAAGCAAACTCTCATCCATGTTCTCCACTTTTCTTTAAAACCCAACCTTGTCAACATGTACAGATAAGTCCAACAAATTGAGTCATAAACTTTTTCGAAATCAACCTTAAGCACTATACAACTTTGTTTCCTTCTTTTTACCATATCCAATATCTCATTCACCACTACGACGCCATCTAAAACCTATCTTACAGGAAGAAATCCATTCTACCACTACGACGTCAGTTGGTCTCCATACATCTGCCGTCACATATATATCTTCCCCACTCATTGAATTTGCATAAGTAATTACAATTATTTTTTTAGAGACCGATTTTAGGGCTACTACACTCACATTCCATCAGTTTTGGTAAAGTAACACATGCACCCTATCTATTTTATAAAAGATACTAATCTCTCATAGATCACAAAAATATCCCCTTTATTACGTAAGAATAGAGAGGTGTTCGGGTCACTTAAATAAAAGTTACAGGAAATTGGTAAAAGTTTTTCGATAATAACATAGATGTCTACGTTCGACAATGAATACCCTAATCTCGACCGAAAAAACTTACGAGAAGTCAATCTTTTAGTCTAGAGTCATTGAACTTGCTCCGGTGTTCAAGGGGGTCAATGACCCTAAATAAACTTGGGAGAAGTCAATCTAAATTCTCATTATCCAACCTTTTTTGTTCTTGATGTTTTTTCGTTTTCTGTGTGTTTTTTCATCATTTTCTCAACGATCAAACAACAAACTAGTGCGAGGGCGGGGCAGCTAAGCAAAAGGTGAAAAGCAACTTCTTTGAACAAACTAGTGCAATTATCCGAAGAAAAAAGATGGCTTCTACTTCAACAACCTCTTTCGTCATCTACTTGAAATCCCAATCAAAATTACCCAATTCGCTTGTGCCGTCACGAATACATATACACAACAAACCCTTGTCCGTATCACTTTCGCTTCAACCAGCCAAACTCTCTTGTTCCCGCAATCCTTGTACACCCTCTTCAAGTTCCTCACTTCAAAGGAGTTTATACAAGTTTTTTTCAGAAAAGATTGCATTTTTTCTCATTGGGTCGTTCATTTTCGCGGGTTGCTTCAACAAAAGACCTGCTTTTGCAGTGTCAGTGCCTACTGTAGGCACTGATGGAGTGTTGGAGGAGGAGAAACCCGTGAAGGGAAAGATTGGGGAGGGGGATATGCACGAGAAGGTTTTGGAGAATGATCCGGGAAATATTGAGGCTCTCAAGGTGATTGTGCATGGAAAAATTAGGAGAGGGAAGTCTAAAGAGGCTGAGAAATTTGTGAAGAGGTTGATTGATGTTGAGCCAAATGAGGTTGAGTGGAAGCTTTTGCTTGCATTGTGTTACGAGACAAGTGGGAACTTGAAGAAGGCTAAAAGAGTGTACACTCAGATTTTGGAGAAAAACCCTCTTCTTGTTAGAGCTCTCCATGTAATGTTTCTCTCTCTGATCTTATGGAATTTTGAATATGTTTGAAATTTGAAATTTGATTGTTATTAAAAAGGTGGGTGGATAGATTGTGGATAGGAATGCTTTGTTTTGGTTAGTAATATCCTGGAAGTGAACGTTTTGAATTGTTAATGTTGATAATAATTGATTCATTGTGTTGCTGGTAATCAGGCTTATTAGGAATGCCAGTGACACACATTGTTATTGTTCTGCTATGAAAAGGATAAATCCTTTTATATCCATCCTTTATGCAAATATGATAGCGATTTTTGATATGCTAGTTCATTTTATATTTCCCTAAGTTCTTAAATTTTAATTTCATGATGCTCATTCACTCTAAGTATAGAAAACAGATACTAGTGTTTCTGAATATTGTTTAAGAGATGATGCTTTGAAAGCATTCATATTATGCTTATTTATTGTTTTCAACAATTCAATTGGTGCTTGGGTGATGGATTCATATCAACACCCAAAATTTGGTTGTAAATTCATATGATGAAAATATTAGATGCAGCAATTTTGGTTTCTAATTATTTTGTTGAAGTAACAGCTATACTGCTGTAACATAACACTGCATGGGAAGGGGTGAGATTGGAAGGAATGATTTTGAGTGAATTCAAATTAGAGGTGAAGGTTACTTTTATGTGTTAGGGGAATAAAGGAGTAGATGGAAGGGACTCAAATGAGAAGAAGGCTGATGCTATGTTGCCCCAAGATCAGTGTCCTCCGAAACGGATAGAAAGTATACCAAAAATAAGAATATGTGGTGAATAATTCTAAACTACACATTGTGATTTATAAGATGCTCTCTAAACTATATTTGGTCATGTGAAGATATGTAAATCACCATTTTCATTCCCCTCGTTTATAAATTCTGAACAAGAGATCGGAAGTTATTATCAGCATCGTCATTTTCTTCCTCTTTTATCATTTTCCCAAGCAATGGCCAAAATTTTAGTCTCATGTTTTACCTCAATAAAGGGGCAGAGCATTAAGAGTTAAATAGGCTTGTGATAATCATTCAATAGGCAAAGCAGTATATGCGGGCTTACTGTTTGCACATTCAGGTTAAATAGGCTTGTGAATATCAATGAAAATGCATAGCAGTGTATGTGGGCTTGCTGTGTGCATATTTATTTTTGATGTATTGTCATGGTTCTGCTGACTACCGAGTTATGGGTTATGGCCAACTGTGTATAACCGTATTACTTTCATTCTCTAATTATGTTAACTATGGTGGTATTATTATTTGTTTTGTACCATTTATGCAAGAAAGGTATATTAGTAATTTCCCTATAAGCCTTGCTTTAACTGATCTTGTGTCTTCCTTGAAGTTCAGACTCAGAGAGTTCTTCTTCTAACAAGTTTTTGGTCTTATTTTAGCTGTTTGGTTTTATTTTTATTTTGGACTCAAGTTTTTGTACTTTGACGGTTTGACCTTTGCATTTGCATGCTCTTTAGATAGGAATTGATCATATCAGATGAAAAAATTTCAATATTCTGAGGCATGTGTTGTGCTTACTTTAGTATCAGAAGTGTGTGCCTTTGTGGTGATTCTTTGGCGGCCTTTTATGGTGATATATTGAATCACTATTCTATATTACAGTTGGATATCATGAAATCGAGTTGCCACGGCACTTCATTTGTTTGCCATGGTTGTTCATTTACAATTGAGATGAATGGTACTCTCTATTTTACAGGGTCTGGCTATGGTGATGCACAAAAACAAAGAAGGTCCCGCTGTATTTGAAAGGTTGAACAAGGCTCGAGAGTTGGCTTCTAATGAAGACAAAGTTACGGAGGAGAGAAATATAAGAATCTTAATTGCACAAATGCTTGTCGTACAGGTGAACCGCTGATCCATCAGCTTGGGGTAGGGCTGTTTCAATTTGTTCTATTGGCACAAATGTTTTCTCTTTCGCTACTTATTTACTACCAATTTGTGATAAAGCATAAACAAAATGTTTCAGCTGTAACTATTTGACAAGCACAACATTCGTGTACTTTACAGGGTGATTTGAAGGAGGGCTTAAAAAGTTTTCAAGATTTGATTGATCAAAATCCTCGAGATTTTCGGCCTTATCTTTGCCAGGTGAGTTTGTCTGCAAATCAAGCTGTTGGCTCTATTATATGTTCTTCTTTATGATCATATCATTAGTTTGAATCTAATTATGTAAGATAATTCACTCAAGGTCTAATTTCTGTGGAAATTGGAACTTAAGTAGGAAGGTATTGTATTCATGAAATTGCTATACTGAATTATTGAAAGAACGAATTGCAGGGAATAATATACAGTCTGCTGGGTAAAAAGGAGGAAGCTGCACAGCAATTTGAAACTTATCAAGCTCTTGTGCCTGAAGAGTTTCCTCAGAGGGGATTTCTTGATGATATTGCCTTAGCAGCTAAAGTAACATCTCAAGTACAGTTTCAAAAGGAATTTAGAGATCAATTTTCTAACGAGAAGTAGGGAAAATAAAGTATGCTTTCTTCTTTGCTACTCTTGGCAAATAATCGGTAATTCAATGCAGTAGCAAACTCTTGTAAAAGCTAAAACTTTGTCTACTTTTAGAATGTCTAGCAAATTTTTCTTTTTTTTCTTATTATTTTTCCAGCCTCGCAGTGTATTCAAGTTTGGACACATAGATTTTTGTTTTGCTTTGTTCAGATTGAATTCGTAATTTGAATTTCCATACGATATTTTGATGGAAATAGGTTTAAATTGATTTGATTTCAAGTACAGTTTTCTTTGTTCTATGCAATTTTTCTGGAATGGTCAGTCGGCCTTTTAGGGAGATCAAGCATGGGGAGATAGTTTCTTTGCATGTAGAGATTTGGTGCATTGCTTTGATTTGGGGAGAATTTTCCTTTTTGTTCTTGCATGAATAGATTTGGTGTATTTGAAATGATTCCGGAGAATTTGTGGATCCTCTCCTTCAAACATTCAAACAACAAAGAGAGGTAGAGGACACACGGTGCAGCGGCATGCAGAGCCATTAGATCTAGAGAGATACTTTTTCTCTGCATCAGATGGGTGTGTATGCTACTGTGCAGTGGAGCAGCAGCCGAGGATGTGCACACGAGAAAAGAGGAGAGAAAATGAGGAGTCGGGGTAATTTGGTCTTATTGCTTTTTTATTGTATGTCATGACGTTTCAATTGTTCTAGAGGATGCAAAAAATATAGGGTCATTCCATTTTGGCCATTTCATGCCATGATGCTGTACTGTATTGTATTGTATAAATATAAAATAGACATCATCATCGGCAACACTTATTTGATTTGGTTCTGTTTCTTTATTTAACCATTCACTTACTGTTAATTATTATGTATGACAACCAGAATTAGAAAATCATGTAACAAAAAGTTTTACAACTATCAACTTTTAGAAACAGTACATTTTATTTAGACATTGTAACTGTAAAACATCTAAGCAAAAACCATATTTAGTTCACATGCTATTCTTAAATATTTATTTATATAAATCTCTTACATCTTACTTTCAATTTTTTACCTTGATATTTTACCCCAATTTCTCCAGCGCCTTGTTCTCCATGGGTGCGCTTTGTTTTATTCTTGTATTGGCTTATTTCCAATTACAAAGTGTCCATGGGGCAGAATCTATATCAGGTCTTGGTGTAAATTGGGGTGCACTTGCATCCCACCCTATGAAACCTCAAATTGTGGCAACTATGCTGAAGGACAATGGGATCAAGAAGGTTAAACTTTTTGATTCAGATGCTTGGACTGTTGGTGCTTTTGCTGGTACAGACATTGAAGTCATGGTCGGAATTCCTAATGATCAATTAGGTAAATTTGCTAGAAGTAGCGGAGATGCCGAAGATTGGGTCAAAGAAAATATCACCAAACATCTTCATAATGGCGGCGTCAACATCAGGTACTCATAAATTTTTAATTTCTTTCACGTACACTTAAATAGTTACATCCAAGGTTTTGATGAGTCTATGTATTAAAAGGTTTTAACAAGACTCCTATTTTTTTTAGAAAAAACTTAAATATTCTTGATTCTTGATATTGTTGAAAATCCCAGCGTTGTTGATACAGAAACACAATGTCAAAAACTGGGATGTCACGTGTAGATAGAGGTGGCAATTTTTTAAAAATCTTGATAACATGTTTGTATAGACATCATATCAGAAGTTCAAAATAATAAGAAAAAATGCTGATTCTTACAAGACAGTTTTTGAACGAATAATGTACGAAGCGTGAAAAAGGTGGTATTTTAGTCTTTCACAGCCTATTTCACATCCACCCTCCTTGTGTTGGTTGTCAAACTGCTGTTTATAAGCTGTACACGTATGATTTGTTTGTTTTCGTTAAAAAACGGTCTCATAAAAAATAGCATTCCTCTAATAATAATAGTTATAATAATTTCTTGTTCTTGTTACCCTTGTGTTATTATAGATACGTAGTAGTTGGAAATGAGCCATTTTTGAAAACTTACGGTGGTAACTATACGAAGACCACATTCCCGGCCATGCAAAACATTCAAAAGGCAATCAAAGATGCTGGTTATGCAGAGAAGATAAAGGTGACAACCGCTTTAAATGCCGATGTTTACGAGTCTTCTTCAAACAAGCCATCAAATGGAGATTTTCGAGGCGACATTCGTGATGTCATGAAACAAATACTTCAATTTCTCCATGAAACGAATTCACCATTTCTTGTCAACGTATACCCTTTCCTCAGTTTATATCAAAACGATGATTTTCCACAAGATTTCGCATTCTTTGATAGCCAAAGCAGAACAATTGATGATGGAAATACAAAATACACCAATGTATTTGATGCAAATTTAGATACCCTTTTATGGACATTAAAAAAAAATGGTTACCCTGGTATGAGAATCATAGTTGGTGAAATTGGTTGGCCGACCGATGGTCATAAACATGCTAATATCAACGATGCAAAAAAATTCTACAACGGATTCCTTAAGAAAATGGCAAACAAGAAAGGAACACCACTTCGTCCGGGACCAATGGACTTTTATCTATTTTCTCTTTTTGACGAGAATTTAAAGAGTATTGACCCTGGTAACTTTGAGCGTCATTGGGGAATTTTTCGTTACGATGGAAAACCAAAGTTTCCTATCGATTTTTCAGGACAAGGACAAGATAAATGGCCGGAAGGAGCGAAAGGTGTTCGCTATCAAGAACGTAAATGGTGTGTCCTCAATGGAGATATCAAGAACTTAACTTTAGTGCCAGATGCATTGACCTATGCTTGTTCTGGTGCAGATTGTACAAGCTTATGTAATGATTGTACTTGTGGAAATATAGGTATAGCTGGGAATGCATCGTTTGCTTTCAACCAATTTTTTCAGACAAGAGACCAAAGTGTTGAGGCATGTAATTTCAATGGATTGGGCAGCATTGTAACGAAGGATCCATCAAAGGGAACTTGTTTGTTCCCTATAGAAATTGAGAGCAGTGCTGAAATGCTCACAGCAATGCGTTCAATGGGAAGACTTTTAGTTGGTTTGACATTATTTTATATTATGTTTGTGTAAAAGATATGTAGCTGATATCGGTGAATATTTCATCGGCCAAAATTATCATTGATCTTGTTGATATGATATGCCATCTTGTAATTTCCTCTTGGGGGAATTTTACCGATATAGTGTGTAGTTCTTGTTTGTTAGAAATGGTAATATTGTGTAAGCTTTGAGAAAATTTGTCAAAATAGGCGAGTCATGAACTTGGCTGTCAAAAGAAATATACAAAGATTTTTATTGACAGCAAAAATATACAACGATTAAAGTTGTATATCTCATATATGAGATAAATATTTAATATGTCTTTATAAAAAATGAGCAATAAATTTGGTTGCCAAATAAAAAGGTAAAATTGGTCATCTCATATATGAGACAATTATTTTATACAACAATTCTATTTGGTACGAAACAAAATGTATGAAATAGTCTATATAAAAATACATAAGTCGGTCAAAGTGTAGTCAACATAAGAAAATGCGGTATTCTGACATTTCGTATCCGTAACTAAAATCATTTTCCTAGTGTTAGTTTTGCATATAATTAAAAAAGAATTTTGTACTCTAAAAAAAATCTTGTTTTATTATGTTAATAATATAATAAATTGCTTTAAGATTCATAAAATAAGATGGAGAAACACATAAAACTAGCAGCAGGTGATAAAAAGAGGAGTGACCATTGTAACACGCAACTATGTTTAGAGAAACCCACAAAACGTTATACAGTATATGATATATAATTTTTCACTTAATTTCAAAATTTTTTTGTGGGGGCCGAGACCCTTACCAACCTTCACTAAGATCCTGCCTTGAAAATTTTAATTTTACACTAGTATCTATAATTTTGCACCCAATTACTCAACCAAGAGTCACACCATCAGTCACGACTCCACTCTCTTCTCTCTCCGCATTGCACACAACACAATCAATGGCTGGTAGAGCTTTCTTTTCTCTAGACTAACTAAGTCTTCTTCCTCTTCTCTTCTCTTCTCTCCTTTATTAGGACTTTTCTCTTTCCAGACTTACTTACTAATAGCCTTCTTCGTCTCTCCAAAAACATTACTATAAACCATTTGCTAATATCTGATCAATAATGGAGAGCCATGGTACCCCCAGAAAAAAAAGTTTTTTTTTACTATACTCCTACCCATAACTACGTCGTTTTGTGTTTTTTTTAACCCTATTCCCAAACTTAGACGCGTGAAATCAGAATAGAAAGAAGCCAAGAGGCAACAACTGCCGCAACGCTTGAAATCAGAGTACGCTATTCTTGATGAAATCTAAATGCTTTCTTACCAGCCAAGTGTCATTCTTGATGAAACTACTAATTAGTCTTTCTTTCTTTAATTTTTAGAGGATACATCGCACTGAGAATATTAGGGATAGTAAAGTCACATGAGTGTTGGGTAAATTGTGTAAATACAATAAGTTAAGTTCTCCCTTTTTATATTTGCAAATATTGTGACTTAATTGTAATTAGTTAGATTCAGATTGTTATGATGGTTAGTTAGTCAGTTGTGTTAATTACACAAATCGGTTGTACAGTGACTTATATAGTTTGTATCCTCATTTTCTGATTCTCAATGAAGATTGTTTTCTTTCATTCTTCTTCTCCCTCTGTGAACAATGGTTCAGTTTCACAAGAGTGATTTGTACTTGATATGGTATCAGTTGTAAACATACTCTGATCTCTCGTTCGTCTTCTTCCCTCTCGTGATTCTCCGCCACGATGACTTCTTCGAACGATACCTCTGATCCGTTCTTCATTCACCACACTGACACTGCTGGGTTAATTCTTGTTTCCAAACCGCTTGATGGCACCAATTACCTCTCCTGGAGACGCTCAATGATGCTCGCACTCGACGGTCGAAATAAGCTAGGGTTCATCGACGGCACCATTCCGAAACCCGATGTCACCGACGTCGCAAGACACCGCCTTTGGAGCCGCAACGATAGCATTATTGCGTCATGGATCCTCAATTCCCTCACCAAAGAGATTAGTGCAAGTGTCATCTATAGCAATTCTGCGTCTTCAATATGGAACGACCTTGAAAGAAGATTCAACATCAAAAATGGCCCTCGCATCTTTCAATTGAAGAAGAATCTTGCAAGTTGTGTCCAAGGTAGTGATTCTCTCACCGTCTATTACACTCGGTTCAAAGCAATTTGGGCAGAATTGGGGGAATTGCGTGCAGTTCACAAATGCACATGCAATGGAGTTGATCCTCTTCTTCTCTCTGCGAAAGAAGAACATGTTATGGATTTCTTGATGGGACTCCATGAATCTTTCAACCATGCGCGCGGACAAATTCTTCTAATGAAGCCAATTCCTGAAATCGATGAGGCGTTCTCTCTCCTTCTTCAAGATGAAACACAACGCTCAATTGGGAATCACCCCAATTCTGTAGCTGATATGGCGTGTGCTGTATCTCAATCCAATTCCAAGACCAGAAACCCTAGAAAAGATCGTCCCCTTTGCTCCCATTGCAATCTTCACGGCCACACCAAAGACAAATGCTTTAAGATCGTGGGCTATCCTCCAAATTTCAAGAAAGGAAACACCAACTCCACGACCACTGCCACCGTGAACAACATCATGGAGTCAAGTCCATCTGATCAGCAGCAAACTTGGTCCCAGCAGCAATGTCAACAAGTGTTGGCTCTTCTTCAGGCTCAAATGGCCAAACTACCATCTGCATCCTCTGACCAGAATCTACTATCCATGCATTCAAAGCTTGAAGAGCAGAGTATAGAGTTGAGAAAGACATACCAATTTGATCAATACCTGGATCAAATACCTAGAAAAGATCGTCCCCTTTGCTCCCATTGCAACCTTCACGGCCACACCAAAGACAAATGCTTCAAGATCGTGGGCTATCCTCCAAATTTCAAGAAAGGAAACACCAACTCCACGACCACTGCCACCGTGAACAACATCATGGAGTCAAGTCCATCTGATCAGCAGCAAACTTGGTCCCAGCAGCAATGTCAACAAGTGTTGGCTCTTCTTCAGGCTCAAATGGCCAAACTACCATCTGCATCCTCTGACCAGAATGATGATCCAGGTATTGATCAAATTGGTATGTCTTTCTCAACTCTATACTCTGCTCTTCAAGCTTTGAATGCATGGATAGTAGATTCTGGTGCAACTGTGCACATTACATATTGTCTTGATTTCCTATATAATTTCAAACCTTTAGAAAATAAATTTGTCTTACTGCCAAATAATACTCGTGTTCAGGTATTAGGCATAGGTTCAGTCCGAATTAATGCTAATCTTGTATTGCATGATGTACTTTACATACCTTCCTTCCATGTGAATCTCATTTCTGTTCCAAAACTGACCCCTAAGTGTCACATGAGTGTCCATTTTGAGGAAGAATATGTTGTTTTCCAGGACACTCAGTCCCTCAGGAGGATTGGCAGAGGTGACCTCAAAAAGGACTTGTTCATCTTATATTCTGATCATACACTCACCACTTGTAATGACAAAACAATTGTATCAAATGTTTACAGCAATTCTTTTCCTATTTCAAATTGTAATGCTGTTCAAAATGTCAATCTAGACCACAATTTGTGGCATTCTAGATTGGGCCATGTATCTGACAAAATCTTGAAGATTTTTAGCAATAAATTGGCATTGAATTTTAAATCTCATGATTGCAAAAATTGCCTTATTTGCCCTCTTTCAAAATTCAGAAGATTGTCATTCATTTCAAATAACAACTATTCTGAAAAACCTTTTGATCTTATTCACATAGACACATGGGGACCATATCACACTGCCACTCATGATGGTAAAAGCTATTTTTTGACTATTGTAGATGATTGTACTAGGTTTACATGGTTGTATTTAATGCAAACAAAATCTGAGGCCCCCACTGTTATTAAAAATTTCTTTGCTATGGTTAAGACTAACTTCAATGCAGCTATAAAACAAGTAAGAACAGATAATGCCCAGGAATTGAAACTCAAAGAATTTCTCAATGAGCAAGGCACCCTTCACCAATTCAGCTGCCCATACAGGCCAGAGCAGAACTCTGTTGTTGAAAGGAAGCATCAACATCTACTCAATGTAGCAAGATCTCTGCTGTTTCAGTCCAAAGTTCCCGTCAGATTCTGGGGGGAATGCATCACTACTGCAGCCTTCCTTATCAACAGAGTCCCCACCCCTGCTTTGAAAAACAAATCTCCATATGAGCTCCTGTACAACAAGTTACCTCCTTATGAGCACTTCAGAAACTTTGGTTGCCTTGCATATGCAGCTGTGCCTCTCCATCAAAGAAATAAATTCTCACCAAGAGCCATTCCTACTATTTTCATGGGGTATCCCCTTGGTTATAAGGGTTATAAATTATACGATACAACCACAGGAAAATTCATCATATCCAGAGATATCCAATTCTTTCAAGAAAAATATCCCTTTCACAACTCCAATGTTGAAGACAATTCGGATCCATTTGAGACAATTGTCCTCCCAAACGTCATACCTAGTGTTGCCAGCAACAGTTCAAACACTGATCCACCACCTGAGAACATTACTGATCCACCACCTGAGAACAACATATCACCACCAGATACACCACCAGGCCCTCCTCAGGGTGATGATACCTCCCAGAATAACTCTCAACCAGATAGTAACCATTCTATCCAACCTGAAACGAGTCAACCAACAGTCAGAAAGTCCACCAGGGTATCAAATCCACCTGCCTACCTTCAAGATTATCACACAACCTACCCCTTATCTTCCACAGTCACATACTCCAACCTTTCTGCTCCTTATCTGTTCTATGTTCATAATGTGAGCCTCCACTATGAACCACAATTTTATCACCAGGCCATTAGATTCCCTGAGTGGAGAAAGGCTATGGAAACTGAATTACAAGCCCTCAAAGACAACAAGACATGGTCTGTTGTTCCCTTGCCCCCTGGTAAGAAAACTATTGGGTGTAGGTGGCTCTACAAAACAAAGTTTAATGCTGATGGAACTGTGGAGAGACACAAGGCTCGCCTAGTTGCTAAGGGCTACACACAGCAATTGGGGATTGACTTCACTGACACATTCTCCCCAGTGGCAAAATTAACCTCTGTCAGGGTATTATTGGCCATAGCAGCACAGAGAAAATGGCATTTGTACCAATTGGACATCAACAACGCGTTCTTAAATGGCGACTTGTTTGAAGAAGTCTACATGGATCTCCCTCTGGGCCTTCCTAGCAAGGGGGAGCATCTAGTATGCAAGCTGCATAAATCATTGTATGGTTTGAGGCAGGCTTCCAGACAATGGTTTCACAAGTTCACCCTTGCCCTCACTGCAGCAGGATTTTCTCAAAGCACTGCAGACTATTCATTGTTCTATAAAGGAGAAGGCAGTTCCCTAATCATCCTCCTTGTCTATGTTGATGACATAGTCATTGGCAGCCCCCATCAACACTTGATCAACAAGACTGTGTCTCAACTTCAGCAACAGTTCAAACTCAAAGTCTTGGGAACACTTCAATATTTCCTAGGACTGGAAATAGCAAAATCTTCTGCTGGAATTCATCTCAGTCAACGAAAATACACCATTGAGCTCCTTGAAGACACAAGATTTTCTGAGTGCAAGCCGGCAAAGGTTCCCTTAGATCCAGGCACCCAACTTGATGATACAGCAGGAGAGGCCCTGGCTGATCCCACTGTGTACAGAAGGCTTATGGGCAGGTTAATGTACTTGACCATCTCCAGGCCAGACATCACCTTTGCCATCAACAAGTTAAGTCAATACATGGCTGCACCAAGATCACATCATCTGCAAGCCCTTCATCATGTGCTGCAATATTTGAAGTCTGCCCCTGGCCAAGGCATCTTGTTTCCTTCTGCCAGCAACTGCAATATTACTGCCTACGTTGATGCTGACTGGGGAAGTTGCAAACTCACCAGAAAATCCACTACTGGATTCTGCATATACATTGGATCTTCTCTGGTCTGCTGGAAATCTAAAAAGCAACCAACTGTTGCTCGTTCCTCTGCAGAGGCAGAGTACAGGGCAATTGCTAGCCTCACCAGTGAGTTGCTATGGTTACAGCAACTGCTAAAACCATTCAACATCACTGCTGCTTCCATTTTGATATTATGTGACAACAAGTCAGCCATTCACCTTGCTGAAAATCCCACCTCCAATGAAAGATCCAAGCACATTGACATAGATTGCCATTTTATTAGGCAACATGTCAGCAGTGGCCTTCTCAAGCTCATCCATCTCCCTTCCCATCAGCAGCTCGCTGATATATTTACCAAAGCTCTACCACATGGAAAATTCTCTGGATTCATTGGCAAGTTAGGAGTATTAGACATCTATTCCCCTAACTTGAGGGGGAGTATTAGGGATAGTAAAGTCACATGAGTGTTGGGTAAATTGTGTAAATACAATAAGTTAAGTTCTCCCTTTTTATATTTGCAAATATTGTGACTTAATTGTAATTAGTTAGATTCAGATTGTTATGATGGTTAGTTAGTCAGTTGTGTTAATTACACAAATCGGTTGTACAGTGACTTATATAGTTTGTATCCTCATTTTCTGATTCTCAATGAAGATTGTTTTCTTTCATTCTTCTTCTCCCTCTGTGAACAATGGTTCAGTTTCACAAGAGTGATTTGTACTTGATAGAGAATAGCAATCAGAAATCAGAATAGGCGAATAGCTCCGCGGCTCAACCATTTCTCTACTCCTCCTTGCATCTGCAACGCGGAGCTGCCGCCGTCGCGTCCCCGTTCTTGCACAGTCAGTCCACTACATCAAAGATCTCGTTGTCGCCGTCTTGACTGATATTTGATCCTCTTAAGCGAAGATCAAATTCCTGGTAACATTGCTGTGTGTTGGGGGGGTGGGGTATCATTATTGTTTTCCCTCAAAGAATGAAGATGATAAAAGATTTTGCTTTGTTTTTGCTGAGTGAGAGAGTCAGTTCCAACTTCCATTGATTAAAAAATTGATTAAAAAAATGTAGTCCAATATTGAAAGTCTTGATGCCCACGTGTATTCATTGAAAGTCTTGGACAATATGTGGTCCAAGTCCAACAAGTCTGATGCAGCATAACACTTTTCATTTATTAAAAAATTGATTTAAAAATGTTGGTATGAGTAGGATAAATTGATTTAAAAATGCTGCTAAAAATTGATTTTGATTATTGATAATTGATCTATGTATTCTTTAGGTGTAATACGATGCTTAAGCTTAACAAAATTGATGCATATTTCAAGAGGAAAGCTTCCAACAAAGATGAAAATTGCATAGCTTCAACATTTTGGTCAAGCCCCGCCACTGTTATAATATTTTAGTTAGTAGTTACGACATCCCCAATATTTTGGGCAAGCTCCGCCACTGAATGGAGGGAGTACTATAAACCATTACTATTAAAACTATTGTACCCCACCTTTTGTTATTTTACACGTGTTTTTTAGGAAATCGTATCTTTAATTGTATGGATTACATATGCGGGTTCTAGATATAATGGGTGCTTTTTTTTTTTTTTTGGTCAAAAGATATAATGGGTGCTTAATTGTGCCTCTGTTGCCTATGTCTCATCACATTTGGCTAGTCAATTACTTACACATACTGTGTTATTTCCCAAACAAGTTTTGAAGGTAACGTTGGGCTTTGAAATATGGTGGCAGGCGTGGCATTTTCACTTCCATCGACTAAAAAAATTTGCTGCAAAATGTGGACTTGAGCAAATAAACATGAGAAGAATTGGGAGAAAGTGGCTTGACTGTGATGACCATCTCACTTTTTTGATAATAAACATGCCATTAGTTTCCTAGTAAGATGAGATGATTTTTTTTAGTTTAGTTTCCGATGTTGATCTCGGCATGATTCTTCTATTGGTTTATCTTATTTTAAAGTTCACAATGATTTTGCTATTGAAATAGCAATAGTAGAAAAGAATTTTTTTACTATGAAGATTGTGAAGACTAAATTACGTAATTGAATTAATGGGGATAGATGAAAGAACAATTTTTTTTACCAAAGGATAAAAATTCTAATAACTTACATTGAGAGAAATGTATTTAATAATATTGACACTGATTATTCAACGATTACTAAATATCAAATTACGTACGATAAAACAATTATGAGTTGTATAATTTAACTATTTAAAGATGTTAATTTTTTTATTTTATTTTGAATATTACGTGAGTAAAAAAGAAAAGTTAACCCATAATCTTGATCCTAAATCCACTGGGGGTATACCTGGGAGATTATGAAAAATAATCAAATTTGATACTCCAAGTGGTTAATTAAGAAAGGGACAAAACATGGAGAAGCAAAACATATACTTCAATTATATCTCTTGAGACTCGAACACGAGCTATATACACCACAAAACAAAAACAAAGGTGTAAGCAACGGTTTATTTTTCTGTGTTGCAGATTCAATCTTGAAAGGAATCCCAACTATAATACGTCATCTTGATGACGTCAGGTTCACATCTGTGATATTGACGCGTGGCTCCTCAAGGAGCCTTCCTTGCATCTCCCAGGAAAATGTTTGGAAGGATCGTTCCATAACAAGCATGATAAGATAATACTCTTTTTTATTACAGATATTATGTTTTATAATATATATATATATATATATATATATATATATATATATATATATATATATATAAATCCACTGGCTGCAATCTTTACTCCTAGTAGCACTCACAAAAGACCAACTTCGATCTCTTGGTCTTTCTTTGCACTATCTTAATCTATTATCTGTGTCTAAGTGCATTTGGACATACATGGACTACTATTTTGGAAACCCTAATCCTAACCCTTATAATATAGCTCCTCCCTCTGATAATTTCTTGTTATCTGATTATCTCATGCTTGATGATGATGATGATGTTGGCGTTGTTAATCATCAAGAGTCACGAAGTACAGAAACAGAATCATCAGACAAGGCAATCTCCAATGATCCCATTCATGGATTTGGTGATGAAACCTCCATCAACAATAACATGCAAGCACCTCTTTCTTTAGTTTTGTTTTTCATTTTTCATTGGTATGCTGCTTTGTATTGTACAATATAATGTGTGTATATTCCGGATTCGTTTGACAGAAAACGCAAAAGAGAGATTAAGCGAAACAAGGTAGACGATGTGAGTCCTCCAAGGATCACGTTTAGAACCAGATCGCAGATTGAGATAATGGATGATGGATATAAATGGAGGAAGTACGGAAAGAAGATTGTGAAGAATAGTCCTAACCCAAGGTAAATAATAGACTTAAATTAATATTTAATGCTTTATTTGAATTGTCTTCTTCCTACACACGTCATGATACAAAATATATACATGTTTTTTAAAGATTATTATAATGTTTGGTGGGTTTAGAATAGAGAGAAGCATGTAAAAAAACTAAACAATTATGTGTGGCTATGAGTGATCAATAGATCATTAACTAGTAGTATACTTTACTTACCCGATCAATGGATCATGTCGAGTAGTGGGCCTGATTGGTTGATATGAATAATGATCATATAAATGTTGTGGCGGCTATATGAGTGATCAATATGTACAATAGTTAATGGCGGGGTAGACATTATAAGAATATTCTTTCTTAATAATATATATTTGGCTGTGTGCATTTTGGCTGCTTTAAGAAACAAAATGTTCTGTAAGTAATTATAAACTCTACATACTGTGTATTAGTTTGTCTTTCCTAAATGCATCATAAAAGAAAGTATCAAGTTGGTGCCTTAGGGCATAGGTACCCTAGCTCTCAAACTATGGCTCAATTATTCAAGTGTAGTCCAAATTCAAATAATTATCACTTGGTGGGTGAATTAAGTTTTTATTCACAAACCTTTTAGGAATTTGTTGATCGGTTTCACAAGTTATTAATAAACTACTGATAATGTAGGAATTACTACAAGTGTTCTGGTGAAGGCTGCGGAGTGAAGAAAAGGGTGGAAAGGGATAGGGAAGACTCGAGCTATGTGTTAACATCTTATGATGGTGTCCACAATCATGAGAGTCCATGCAATGCGTACTATAGCCCACTTTCCTTGGTGCATTCCAATCAATGGACGCTGCAGCCTACTGCAAACTCATGCGCTAATAACATTCATAGTTAATTACATTTACATGCTTGTCTTCTCTCATTCCTTGTCAATAACCATCACCATATGTATATTGATTACATTTTATATGCTAGCCACCTTGAAGGATACCGAACACCAACTGTGGCCAACTAACTGAAAGGGAATCATGAGATGAATAGTGTTACTCTCCCTTTCCCAAATCCAAATTGAAATTGGTCCCTAGCTAAAATTTGGTGTCTTTAATAGTTAACGACAAATTATAGACGAATTTTACTTTTGTTAGATGAGTTCAAGTGTTACTGACTACCTTCCTAGTTGGGATGAGAGTCGCTATAGTGATGCTTCTGCACACCTTTGTAGGTTTGCTTTTATTTTTTTTCCAGTTATAATGATGTTTTTGCTCATGGGTTTCGATCTAGTCCCCCATGTTTTCTGTATATTTTCTCTTTTTTATCAATAAAATTTAGGGGGAGTGCTCTTTCCTTCCTGATGTTTTTTCCGTTTTGCATCAAAAGGTTTTAATGAGACTCCCTATTCCTTTCTGTTGTTTAAAAAAAAGTGTTCCGACTACCTTGAGTTTTTACTATGATCGATATTTGTAAGGAAGTTGATACCTGCCTAAATATCAATAATATATCACTCTATATTAAATACTTGCAATTGCATATAAGCATGTCATTTGTTTTTTTTTTGTGTGGTTATGTTGTGCTTATATCTTTTGTTCCTTAATTTATGCTTGGCCCATATTTCATTTTCTCTTATAATTTCCATCTCTAAGTCTCTTCTCCCCTCCAGAACGTGATACCTCTGGTCTCCTCTCCCCTCCAGAACGTAATACCTCTGGTCAACCTCACGATCAATAGTAATTAGCACCCAATCAGCAACGAGTATGAATGGTCACTTGATAAATAGTTTAATTCAGTGTTTATTTAAAAAGTTATAAGTTTGTGTTGAGAGTTTATTGAAAGAAGACCAGTTTATAAACATTTTGCATAAGCAAAATATGTTATTACTGTGAGTACCATGGGTTTAGGATTTTTCATAAACTTTGCCTGACATTGAAACAACAATGAACTCTTAAGTACAGTGAAACAACAAAATGGAAAGAAAAAAAAAAGCGCGTTTAGTCTTCAATGCATGAGAGGGAAACAAAAAATTTAATTTTCTATGAGATGGAAAAAAAATTCATTTTCAATAGACATAATCGCTTTTAGTAACATTTGTTATTTTTTATTTCTGAAAAAAAGTCTTAAAAAATAAGAAATCAAATATCTTACTATTTTCTTAGCCTTAAAAAATAATTGATTTGAAAAAAATTATTCATTATCTTTAATAATATAAAGAATTAAAATAAAATAAGATAATATATTGGCCTTTTATTAAAATAAATAATATATCATTTTAGTTTTTGAAACGAATTTAATACCTGATTAGGTTGACTATGGTTAGATGATTGAGACTAATAGTCAAAACAAGTTACTAATAAACCTTGATAGATGATTACTTTAACTAAGGTAGAGACTATAGGTCAAAACAAGTCTAATCAGAAACATGATTACATTGACTAAGGTTGGGACATCCACTCAACACAAGTAACCCCTGGTACCTAACTAGATTGACGATCGCCTACACAAGTCAACGGTCAATAGAGATCTCACAACTCTCCTGATTATATCTCTAGCAAATAGGTTGACTAAGGTAGAGATCAGGTGTACTAAGATTCAGACTAAGATTGAAACCCTAAACCCCCTAAACCCTAATGATAAACACAAACTTATCATTGATACATGATTAGGCTTACTTAAGTTTACACATGTCAATGATCAATCAATATCTCACAACTCTTCTAATTAGCTAGGTTGACGCAAGCTCACAACTCTCTTAATTAGGTTGACACAAGTCAACGACCAGTAAAGGTCTAGTACAAGTCTAATATTGATACTTGATTAGGTTCAGCGTGGTTAACACAAAGTCAACAATCAGTATTGGTCTAATGGTCGATAGAGATCTCACAACTCTCCTAATTAGGTTGACTAAGTTGGATACATGATTAGGTTGACACAAAGTCAATGATCGATAAATGTCTAATACTGATACTTGATTAGGATAATTTATATTATTAATAGTTATTTAAAACATTAAAAGATACCGTATTTTCTTATTTTAATTTTTATACTCTTTATATTGAAAAATGCTATGAGTCTTAAGATTGAATATACTAATATTAAATCTCAAACGTTGTTGAATTTTTATACTATATCTTATGGTCAGGGGCAGAGCTTCTTAGAAGCCGTAGGATGCCATGGTACCATGAATTATTTTAAAAAATTTAAGTAATAATGTAATATACCAAAAATCTATGTATATACAACAATATCAAGTGCAGCTTAGTGGTAAAGGTTTGTATTGAGTAACTTAGAGGTCCTGTGTTCGATCCATATGTACTTTTTTGTATTTCGTGTCTTCAAATATCTCAAATAAAATTCAGCACATATGATTAAGGAAACCAAGAATTTAATGTAATAAATCAAAGCAAATCTTGGTAATTAATGCAATAAATCAGGGACGAAATTAAGGCTGTGTAAGCACCCCTATCCCTACAACGATCCAATAACCAGCAATACGAAAGAGCGGCACTGCCGGTAACGTGAATGCTAGAGATACAACTTTCAAGATAACATCAACCCATAACCAGTTTTGTTTAATTAAATCTGATAAAAAAAAGTAATGCTAGAGATACAACTTACGTGAATGCTAGAGATACAACTTTCAAGATAACATCAACCCATAACCAATTTTGTTTAATTAAATCTGATAAAAAAAAGTAATGCTAGAGATACAACTTTCAAGCATGCGCTTCCATGTTATGAGAAATTTCAAGCAAATGCATGATTGTGGAAAATAAGAAAAGCACTGCAAAACTGAGTGTTTCTTCCTTCCTTTCTTTTTAATACATTAAAAAAACTTTCTCACTACAAGAAGATGATCAAATATTTTCTGCAATGAAGTTCAAATTATTGCAGAAAATCATGCTTCAACCATGTGAACTTATTAGTGCGAAGCAGAAGTTGAGCTTTTGGGGGTGTTTCATAAAGCTTTTGAATTTGGGGTTCAGGAATGGTGATGAGGAAGGAGGGAAATAAATGGGAGAATGGGAAGAGAGGAGAACGAAATGGTAGTGGAGATGATAAGAAATTGAGCATAATAGAAATTAAGTATAAAAATTAGAGTTAATATGCAATATCTTAAAACTGACTTTGTTAAATGACTTGGCAAAATTTATACACATATGCTCTTACACTTTTGCCAACTCATCTAGGTGTTGGTACTCACATTTTTTAGATGGGTAACGAAGTTGTCACCCTTTTGTAATGTTTCTTGGGATAGAAGTAGAATACTAAATAAAGAAATAATAATAGCGTGATCCAACATCACAAGAAGTTTTTGGATCTAGAACTTTACATGAAATTGAATCTCAACAAGAATCACAAAAAAACACAAAATCATACAAGAACTCTTACTTTGGGACAAGAAGAATTAAGCATTGGTAGAAAAGGATAAGAAATGGTGTAGGAGGATGAAGAATCGCCACCTCTAATGGAAAAGTGATAAGATCCACATGCCACTTAGGGATCTCCAAGCCCTAAGATGAGTGCTACTAAATTCTTTCCCTAATTAAGAGATATGATGAACTTTCTTCTCACCAAGAGCCTTTCACCTCTCTCTCCATTCTAGGACTTAGGTATTGCTTAATTGAGAAAATGAAAGTGTTCATTCATCAAAATCTAAAAGTGTAGATAGGTGATGCTATATATATATATATATATATATATATATATATATATATATATATATATATATATATATATGTATGTTGGACTTAATTGAGAAAATGAAAGTGTTCATTTGGCCATGTTCCTAATTAGTAGTGCTCATAGGCTACTTAAGTGCATACCAAGGCCATTTGGCCCCCAAAATGTCAATTGATTACATCAAATCAAATCCAACTCCCAATTACATCATACCAAGGCCAACTATTCTCTTTTTGTAAGAATGGTAGCTACTTTGAAAGGCGGTGTGATGAGTACTGTAGAAGAACTTGACAATCTCCAACGAAGCACAAAGAAGATGAAATCAAATGGAATTCCTAACCCTGTAGCTCCACCAGTTGGGGATGAACAAATGGAAGAACCCAACTCTTCTCAGTCCTACAAAAATAAGTTGCTCCATGTCTTTGGAGAGGACGCTGAAATTGATGAAATCTAGGATGAAAATGAGAAAGATTTTCCTGAAAACAAATGGTATGAAGAAGAGTTTATGAATGGGCCAAGTGAACCAAAACCCTATAACCCTAGACCAGAAGTTGTATTCACTGATGAAGAGCTGGACCAATGGTCAAAGACATGGCGCAATACCCTCATTGTTAAGGTCATGGGTAAGAGAGTTAGCTTCAAACATTTAGAAGCAAAGCTGATGAAAGATTGGGCCCGAAAGGGTATCATCAAGGTGACTGATATGATGAATGATTTCTTCTCCGTTAGATTCCAAGCTCAAGAGGACTACAAGCAAGCTCTTTTTGATGGTCCTTGGAAGATAGCTGACCACTATCTCATTGTTCAAAGATGGAGACCATTGTTTAATTGGTCTGCTTCTCTAACTCAGAAAATTGCTGTTTGGATTCGTATTCCAAACCTTCCTCTTGAGTTATGCAATGATGTTTTGCTGAAGAGAATAGGTGCAACAGTAGGTACAATGCTGAAAGTAGACAGATTGACATCTCTTCGAGAAAGGGGTCGTTTTGCTCGCATTTGTGTTGAGATTGACTTGAACAAGCAGCTACCTTCTCATATTGTGCTTAGGGGAGTCCATCTTTGCCTAGAGTATGAAGGCTTGCACACTATTTGCTTCCATTGTGGTAAATACGGCCACAAAAAAGACCATTGCAGAGAGTTTATGGGCCAAATGCCCACAGATTCTCCATCCACTACCAAGGAATCAGATCAACCGGTTCCTAATGAGACTTCCTCTGCCCTAATAGTAGCTAATAACAATGTTGCTGCTAATGTCAGCCAAACTGCTCCTGCCAGTCAACACATTGAAGAACAAGATTTAGGTCTTGGACCTTGGAATATTCCAAAGAAAGTTCAGAGGAAAAAGACTAATAAAACTGAAGTGATTCCTCAAGCAAATGCTACTCCTAATGTGAAAGGGGGTTTCAAATATGCTGGCAATTTTCAACATAACTCTCGTTTTGATGTGCTTAACCAAGAAGACAAACCAGATCAGAATCTCAGTAAAAAGAGATACAACAGTGATGAAGGTACAACTTTGAAACAACCTGAGAACTTGGTTATCAAAGTCAGAAATCCTGCAGCAGGAAGGAACAAACAAGTTATTACTAAAGGTAACAATAAACATAATATTATTGCTAGCAAACATACTCCTAGTATAAGTAAAGTGGGTGCTAGAGCTACAAATATTGCTAACCAGACTACAACTACTACAAAGAAGGAGAACACCAGCTCTTCAAATGAAATTCACGATAAATCTCTTGAGGAGAATAGATTGAAGATCAAAGAGAAGGAGGATAGGGTGTTTGAATATATGAGATACATGGGTGAAGATGAAAAAAAAATCCATCCTTGAGCAAATAGAGCAAACCTTTATTCCAAGAATTGCCTTGCAACAGGTTGATGAAAACAATTACAATGAAGGGTCTATTAATCCTCATAAAGATAGAGTGGGGGATATTCACAATCTGGTGAAAGGTGCTATACCTATGGATGTCTCAGGGATTGTAGAATCCCAAAATCCTAAAACTTGTCAATGAATATTATCTGTTGGAACTGCAGAGGCACTGCTTGTAAAGGTTTCACTGGGTTAATGAAAGATATTAAAAGAGAATTCTTGAGCTCTTTAATTATCCTTGTTGAGACTCACACTAGTGGAAATACTGCTAAAAAGATTGCCAAGAGGTGTGGTTTTGACAAATTCTTCATTGTTGATTCCAGAGGTCAGTCTGGAGGTTTGTGGTGTCTTTGGGACTCTAATCTTTGGGAGGTGCAGATTCTCCAAAATTCCACTCAATTCATCCATATGAAGGTAAAATTTATGAATAATAGCTACTGGCTTCTTACTGCCATTTATGGATCTCCCCATTTCGCTAAGAGACAAGAGCTCTGGAGTGATCTGAGAGATGTTGGTGAAAATATCTCTGAGCCATGGGCTCTGATAGGAGATTTTAATGCCATTACTAGTGACTCTGAGAGACAAGGTCCTCCTCTGAGAAATCCTTTGAGACGGGAATCTGGGTTGCTGCAGACTATAAATTCTTGTAATATTATAGATGCTGGATACACTGGTGATCCTTTTACGTGGGAGAGAGATGGCACCAGGAAAAGATTAGATAGAATGTTCATTAATCTTCCTTGGAGATTAAAATTTAGTGAGGTTGCTCTTCAACATCTCCCCTCCTACAAATCTGATCATAAGGCTTTATTGATCAAATTTGCTAATCCTGTCAGAAACAACAGACATAGAAGGCCTTTTCGCTTTGAGGCAGCTTGGCTCACGCACCATGACTTTGATAGGGTGATTAATGAGGCTTGGAATGAGTCTGATAATGAATTCCCTCTCAAATTGGTTAATACTCAACAAGCTCTAAAGGTTTGGAACAAGAACACCTTTGGGAAAATCTTTGAGAGGAAAAGACAACTTCAAAGACAGCTCAACCAAATTGAAAAGCAGATTGCTAGAAGATGGAGTCAAGGGCTTGTTCATAAGCAAAAAGAGCTCTGGCAGACCTATAATGAGATCTTGGTGCAAGAGGAAATCCTCTGGTTCCAGAAATCAAGAGCCAAATGGTTGGAATTGGGTGATCGAAATACTAAATACTTTCATGGAATCACCACAATTCGTAGAAGAAGAGCTCACATAACCTCCATTCAGAATGAAGAAGGGGTGTGGCTTGATGACCCTGTTTTGCTTGAACAGCATGCTACTAGCTTCTTTCAGAACTTATTTTCTTCTCAGGGAAGTGTGCAAACAGTGAATCTAAATGATACTTTCCCTCCTCTTGAAGAAGCTCAACGTCAGTTGTTAGCTAATGAGGTTTCTGATGAGGAAATATACAACATCATAAAAGGTTTTGGGTCCTTTAAAGCTCCTGGACCAGATGGATTCCAAGCTATTTTTTATCAAACTCAGTGGAATGTGATTGGATCTTCCTTCTGTAACCTTATTCACAAGGTGTTTGACAGAGCTGAGCTAGTGAAGGAGATCAACAAGACCTTTATAACTCTCATTCCGAAAATTGATTTGGTGACTTCTATGAAACATTTTAGACCTATTGGTCTATGTAATGTTTCTTATAAAACTGTCACTAAAATCATAGCTGGTAGACTAAGGGAATCTATCTCTCACCTTGTTGGTCCTACTCAGTGTGCTTTTATTCCCAAGAGACAGGGACATGACAACGTCATTGTGGCTCAGGAAATTTTTCATTCCATGAGGTCTAAGAAAGGTGCTAAGGGATGGATGGCCATCAAGATAGACTTGGAAAAAGCTTATGATAGGCTTCAATGGGACTTTATAATTGATACCTTGAAAGTTATTGGTCTCCCTGATAATTTGATCAATTTAGTTTGGCACTGTATTTCTAGCCCCTCTATGAAACTTCTGTGGAATGGAGAAACTCTTGAGGAGTTCAATCCTTCTAGAGGGATTAGACAGGGAGACCCTCTATCTCCATACCTCTTTGTGCTTTGTTTGGAGAGATTATTTCACTTAATTGATTCTAAAGTTAGTGCAAATATCTGGATTCCTATCAAGATTTCACCTAGATGTCCTCCAATTTCTCATCTGGCATTTGCAGATGATCTATTGTTATTTGCTGAGGCTAATGTGGTGCAAGCTGACTTAATTCAAAGGACTCTCCAGAGATTTTGTGAAGCCTCGGGTCAAAAGGTTAGTTTAGACAAGACAAGAATCTTTTTCTCTGATAATGTGGCCTTTCATTCTAAACTAGAGATAAAAGAGAAATTGGGCTTTCAATTCACAAATGACCTTGGCAAGTATCTAGGAATCCCTCTATTTCACAATAGAGTTAACCAACAATCCTTTCAATTTGTCATAGATAAAGTTAACCAAAGACTGAGTTCTTGGAAAGCCAAAACCCTTTCTATGGCTGGTCGTGTCACTCTCACTAAATCTGTCTTGCAAGCCCTCCCAACCTATGTGATGCAGTCTTGTGTTATTCCTAAAGGGGTGTGTGATGACATTGATAAAATGTGTAGAGGTTTTATATGGGGAGAAGAAGATGGTGTGAGGAAATTCCATTCTATAGGTTGGGATAGAATTTGCCAATCTAAGAAGCATGGTGGGCTTGGTCTTAGGACTATGAGAGATATTAATGCTACCTTTATGTTAAAAGCCTCTTGGAATCTCTGCACTCCTAGCCCTTCTCTTTGGAAAGCTGTGATTCAAGGAAAATACAACACTGGAAGGGATAGATTCCCTAGTGTTAACAAGTCCAAATCTGGGTCCAATTTTTGGCAAGGGATTAAAGCAAATTGGAACACTTTCAGGAATAATCTTACTTGGAAGATTGGGAATGGGGAGACTACAAGGTTTTGGGAGGATCTCTGGAAGCCTAATGAGACTCCTCTGATAAATTCTATAATTCAACCACTCAATGACAATCTTTGTCGGAGAAGGGTTAGTGACTTTGTTAATAGTCAAGGGATGTGGGATCAACTTGTTTTAAGGGAATTCTTACCAGAATCTACTGTGCAACCAATTCTCATGACTGCTCCTCCAACTCTTTTTGCTGCTGATGATGAGTTTAGGTGGAGTTCTTCTCCTGATGGCACCTTCTCTACGAAAAACGCATATCTGGCCATCAGGAATCCCAACCCAGTAGTAACTGAAGGGGTTTTCTCTAGCATATGGAAATGGAAAGGACCTGAAAGAATCAAATTATTCATATGGAAAGCTATGAACAAAGCTTTACTCACGAATTATGAAAGAACAAGAAGGCACATGGTCTCTTGTGATCTTTGTCCTATTTGTTGGGGTTATAGTGAAACTCTTTTGCATGTTTTCCGTGATTGCAATAGAATCAAATTCATGTGGAATTGTATAAAAATCCCTAATTCCAGAGCTTTTTACTGTGAGTCAAATTGGTGTTCTTGGCTTAATTCTAATCTGTGCAGTGCTAAGGAAGTTGAAGGGATGAATTGGAGTCTCACCTTTGGTTCGATTCTGGATAGTGTTTGGCGTGCTCGAAATGATGTGATCTTCAACAACACCAGCATCATCTTTCATGGCATCCTCCATCGTGCTCTGGACCTGGCGAATTGCAGCAGCAAAACTAGAGCTCTGTTTCGCAGTATTAACCCTCTGCTTCGGAATTGCTCTGATCTGCCTCTGGCTGGCTGGGATTCTCCTCCCCCGGGCTTCATCAAGTTCAACGTGGATGCTTCGGTGTGTGATGCTGGCTTTCAAGTTGGTTGTGGTGGAGTAGCTAGGAATCATGCTGGGGATTTCCTGTATGGCTTCACGCGGAAATTGCAGTCTTGTTCGGTGCTGCAAGCTGAATTATGGGCTATTTTCTTTGGTTTGAAGATGGCTTTTGATAGAAATGATAGGGTGGTGGTGATTGAATCTGATTCTCACGAGGCAATTGATTGGTTGAGTAATAGATCCAACCCCCAACATCCTCTCTCTTCCATTATTGGTAAAATTAATGGTATCACTAATATTAGTTGTAATGTTAGGTGGTCCAAGGTTCTTAGGGAATTCAATAAGGTGGCGGATGTTTTAGCCAAGCATAGTTTATCTATTTCGTGTAATTCTGAAGTTTACGACATTGCCCCTCATTTTATCCACTCGCTTATTCTTGAGGATAAAATGGGACGGTTGTTTATGTAATAGTTCTGTCTCGATGGGGGTGTAACCCCTTTTTTCTCACCAAAAAAAAAAATCATACCAAGGCCATTTATTTGTGACTCTCCACTTGCTCCTTTGAGTAGGTTGAATGATTGTTGGGTCACATCAAATGATGGCCGTAAAAATCAAGAGATAAATTAAGATGATTGAGAGAGATGTAGAGAGGTGGTTGTCGAGAGGGTGCAAATCCAAAAAAATGATATCCTTAGATTTTACTTTTCTCTTCATCAAATAAAAAGTGTGGGAGGAGAGGGAAGATGAATATAAATGATGAAGAGTTAAAAAAAATTAAAAAATAGATAGCGAGGATTAAGAGAGGAGGGAACGAAGGGATCCAATCACGAGTGGTGGAGTCAAAATCTAAATCCAAAAAAGGGCATGTTTGGATTTTTCTTCTTCTCTCCTTCCTCTCCATCCAAATAACAAGGTGTATTGAGATAGATGTAGAAGAGTGGTGAGGAGTGTACCCAAGTCCAAAAAAAGATATGCTTTAATATTTTTCTCCTCTCCATTCTCTCCATGATAAAAACTAGAATAGTAGGAGAAAGAGGATGCATAGAAATTAAAGAATTAATGAAGAGTAAGAAAAGTTTTAGTGAGAGAAGGAGAGGATGTACAGAGATGTAGAAGGATGGTGATGGAGTTAATCCAAATCCAAAAATGGACATGAATTTTTCTTTTCCTCTCCATCCTCTCTGAAAATAACAAGTGTAGGAGGAGAAAGATGAATAAAAAACAAATAAAAAATGATGAGTGAAAATAAACAATTGAGGTACATGTAGAAAGTGATGGAGTGTATTCAAGTCTACTAGAAAAAGTTATGCTTTAATTTTTTGCTCATCTCCATCCCCTCCATCAAAGAAACTAGTGTAGAAGGATAAAGAGGATAAAAAAAAGAGGCTTAAATGGCTTTTACCCCCTGCAAATATCACAAGAATCCATATATCCCCCTGCAAAAAAAAAATGTTTTAAAATGAACCTTGCAAAATTCAAGACGTTTCTAGTTAGGTCTCTGCTCTTAGTTTTTCTTAACAACGTTATCTTAAACTGAGCTGGATGTCCACGTTGACATAACACGTGGCTAATTAGGGCTTATATCATCATCATCAACATCATTCATTCATCTGAAACTCTTATTCTCACTGAAACTTGCCTCATTCATCAACATAATTATTGGCGAGTTTCAATGTGGTAAAAACAAGTTGCTTCTTGATATTACTAGCACTGAAAATTAGTTCATGTAATTTATTTTATTCTTGTCCTTTCCTATGGTGTTATTATGTTATTGTGATAGTGCTTGTCTGCAAGGTAAAGAGGTTAAGCTTAAAGCTTTTAATGATTATCATAGCCCTTATGGGTGGTGTATGACTTGCAGCATACACTTGATGAAATCACCTATATGAGTGTCAAGTGGGGCCGCTTGCATGAGATCCTGGCGAGGTCTCCAGAGCAATCATGAACACCGAGCACGCGTCGGACCTAGTAGCGCACCACCGCGGAAACAACAAGAATTGTGGGGGTGTAATGTGATAGTAAAACCTCTAGCATATAACATGTGTCTTGGGTTCCATAGCTTGCTAAACCAATTCACTGTATGTTAAGTTTTATCTGTCTAGGACTGGTTCCATAGCTTGCTATACAGCTCTGATACATTACATCTACGATGTTAACCCAGGAAACTTCTTTTTATTTATTTATTTTCCAACTTTTGAAATATGTGGGGGATTGTTGTGATTTTATTAATTTAATAGATATTTCAAAAGTGGGGAATAAACTATATTTATGTTTGATTTTATATTAAAGAGATAACTATAAAAGCATTAACTTTGTTTTATCTCAAAGTTACGTTTCAATGCTTTTAGCTTTTATCCTTATAATATATGTTTCAATAACTTATCAAAGTGACGTTGAATTTTTTTTTTAAGATCACTTTGATTTTCTTTTAATACATTAACGTTTGTTATCATCTGTTTCTTTTGATCAACGGTTCCTATATTAATATATGCGTTTCTTTTTTGGTTTATGATTCCAAAATCAGTTTCAATTGATTTTTTCATTTTGTATCCGTTTCAATTGGTTTATGATTTTATTAATTGGTTTATGCGATTGCAATTGGTTCTTTTTAACCAACGGATATATGAACTTGATTTTGGGATATATATATATATGGAATAGTTTTGGAACTGAGGCATATATACAAAGTGTGCGGGTCTTCAAAAACAAAATAGGGTCTTCAAAAACAAAATAATAGAGACCTCTTTTACATTTCATTCTTGATACATAGTCCTGGGTTCATCTCCTGTCAGAAATACTTTTTCATTCTTGCCAGTTCGGATTCCTCATTCGTTATTTGCGATTGGGACGAGACCGGTTATATCTCAGGAAATTTGCACTATAGAGGTGGATAAATTCTTCAGGACAGCCGATTGTTTTCTCTCACGTTTGTTATTTTCGCAGGTCCTCTGTTTTGTTGATCTTGTTGCGTATATCACTACACGGAGTACCCCTTGTACTCCCATTAACAAAATCTTTGCTTATAAAAAAAAAAAACTCCTTTATAATTACTATTAATTTTTAATTTTAAAAAAAAAAAGCATTCCACCGGTCATAAGAATTATTCATCTGCAATAAACATCTTTTTTTTACTTTTTTTAAGAAGAAAAAACCTGCCCTGCATAGATATTTCATGAAGAATTTTTTTTGGTTACAAAATTTTAGGGTGAAAATTGTATAGGGTAAAAAAATACCATGAGCCGATGACTGAAAATTTCTGGGCATTTACAAATTCAAATGAAACAAGACATTGATTTACGGATTCACCTATAATTTTCACCAGCAACCATGTAAATTGAAACGATCGTGACACTAGTGTGAAACATATTTATCAGGTTGTTCCAAGAGAGACTAGGAAGCCTGCTTCAAAATTATTGACATGTTATATGATTACTCAAGGCACATCGTCTAAAAGCAAAAAACTAACCTCACCAAATTTTCATTGGATAATATAATAATCTGAATACCAAAACACTTTGCTTAATTCTTTTGTTTTACTAACCTACAATTTTTTCAATGCCTTCAAAATTATAGCTGCGTTCTAGAACTTCATTATCTCTATGCATAAAACTTATTGTATTCTTTCATGAACCCCAGTGATCATGAGAAATAGCCACGCTGAATGGGCATAGACTCCTCATATTGAGCTACAACAGCCTCCTCTGCTACGATCCAGCCCTTGCTACTGGAGTTTGCTTGTTCAATCTCTTCACAGCAACTCTGAAAAAATCAAAGACATAAGAACATAACAAGCACACAAAAAACAAGTTTACAAGATGTATTATTCTCTAATATCTACAAAAATTTAAACCTACATCCTTCTAGTTCTAGTAAATAAAGAAAATGTCTCCAGGACAATACTATCCTGGTTGTCTACAGCTGTACAATATTCAGAAAAAACATCCATCAATTATTAATCAAACTGCATTATTCATAGCGAAAAATGTATCCTCTCATCCAATGAAACACGCGGAAGATAGCAACTAAGGAGGAAATATAGCAACTAGGGCAAACATGAAGGCGTAACAATGTTGGAAAACCGACTATGTTCAGCGTTCATCCAATCCAGTTACTTTCCCTCGATTAGATGAGTGCTGTTTCTAGAAACAACCACTGAAGCACACAAACCAAGAAGTCCTTGGTTACTTTCCCCATCTAACAGCTTATTAACTGCTAAGCCTTTTTAATAATTTTGACAAAATTGTGAAAGGGAAAGAAATCGTTATCAAATACTAACCCCAGAACAAGTATATACAATCAGGGTCATCCAATCCCAGTTTGCAATCATCTGTCTTTGGTCATCATCAAGTGCTTCCTGCAGAAAGTATAGTAATGGAGACATTAGCTGCATCTCATATTGCCTTGGTTTGCCACAGAGCCTGCAGCTTCCAGGGTTTATTTCATCAGCTGTTGCTAAAAGTGGCTTCCCTCCATGCGAGTATCTACATAAAGAAACAATAAGAAAAGCATGATGCTGTTCATTAAGCTGGAAAAATAGGAGGGAAGAGAAATAAAGGGAGAGCAGTGTAGCAGCGAAAAAGAAAGATTTGAAGCTATGAAAAATACTAAAAATAGAATGGTAGCATGAATACATGATTAATATGCTTCACCACTGAACTACAAGGAGCTGCAGAGAGAGAAATGGACGGAGAATCTAAACTTTCTCCAGCTTTCTCAACACAAGTGGATTTGTATAAGTATAATTACTTGTTTATAAAGCCCAACCCTAGTACAACTATTGCAAATCCCAACCAGTATGATTTTGACTAAAGAGTTTAGAGCAAATAGCCTCTTTGATAAGTTCATAACAGTTACATCAGGACCATACACTCTCCAATTGAAACTATAAGGCAGCAGTATCACCCCACTACTATGGGCATGTTTGGATTGACTTATTTCTGAGC
The DNA here is from genome assembly GCA_963573325.1 of Astragalus glycyphyllos. Lineage (NCBI taxonomy): Eukaryota > Viridiplantae > Streptophyta > Magnoliopsida > Fabales > Fabaceae > Astragalus > Astragalus glycyphyllos. The sequence continues at coordinate 83,171,095 of OY754307.1, read as the reverse complement.
TTATGAAAAATAGCTTAGGTAAATAAATAGGCTTTTATGTTAATTCATAAGTTCTCACTAACAAAAATTGTATATTCATAAGCTGTTTTTTCATAAACTACCTTGACAAACTTACGAACAGTATATAAAAGCTTTTTTATTTGCATAAGCTTAAAAATAAGTCAATCCAAGCGGCCCCTATAACTCTTGAGCCATGTTTGGATACACAGGTTAATGAAGCACTTATAGCATAAGCATTTATCATATAAGTGTTTGTGCATAAGGTGTTTTCATGAAGTCTCTCAAATAGTTTCACAAATGTTTATGTCATGCCAGTAAATGAACTCAAATAAGTCAATCCAAGCCGTTTCAGAGTGAACCGTTCTGAATCCTTAAGTCGTCTTTTAACTGAATTGAGACCAAATTTGCAATAAGGATGTGCGAGTTGCAGTTAGCTCGGCAGTTAATTCCAGATCATTATCATTTGTTAGTTACATACCTGAAACACTGCTCAGGAAATGCACGCAATCGTTTGAGGAACTTGAGGTATGTTCTATCAGCAGACAAAGCTTTATCATATTCGTAATGTTCCTTTTCCCAATTTTCTTCCTCTTCTTCTTGTGAATGATCCTCAACATGACTTCCATTCCCCTTAATAGAAAGTGATGAGTAATTAGAGCATATAGAACTAAGATCCCCTTGAGATGAAGTTGGTTCTTCTTGTGTGTATATATAAAAGCAAGGCACCACTGAAAACAAACCAATTATAACAATATCAGCACAAATTTCATCATGAAAGAAAAACTAGTAAATTCGATAACTTTATTTATACCTGGCACATCAACATCATGAAGATTATTATGAAGGGGTGGAGAAGATGCGGGGTGGTTTCTTCTTCTTCTTCGTTGTTTCTTGGGCTTAGTTTTAGTCTTAGAATTAGAAGCTTGAGTGCCAGCTTGAAAGAGTGCCTTTCCCAATTCTTCAAAATTCATTTCGATTTCATCGTCCTCTTCATTGTCTTCTTCCAATGAGTTTGGAGTTTGAGGCTCTGGTAGTTGTTGATGTTGAGAGATGTCAAGGTCAGGAATCTTCTGAAGACGGAGAATTCGCCAGGAGGTTCGGCATTTGGGAGAAAGACAACCGAAAATGAAGAGAATGCGATGTTGATGAGATAAGGGAGTATGAAGCTGTGCAACGAGAGAGAGATTGGTGGAACAAGAAGTACAACGAAGCAAATCGGCATTGATAGCTTCCTTGGGAAGGGGCCAGTTCTGTTAGAATAGAATAGCAAGTCAGTTACACAGTTACAGTTACAGTTATGCATTGAGAGAGAGAGAGAGAGAGAGACTTACAGGGAGGCCTCCAACTTTACTAATATAGGGATCGGATGGTTCGCGATAATCGTCAGCCCATGGTCCAGGCATGCCTAGCAAAACTTTGCTCATTGTCGTTGCGAATTGCGATCGGAGGGACAAGGACAACTCAACCAACTCCTCGTAAAACCAAAGGCGGTTAGGTATGGATATGAGTATGACTATGGAATGGCCGCACCTTGCTGCTTTTTTTTTTTTGATAAAGTGCCGCACCTTGCTGTTGTTCGATCGTAGTACTAGGGTTTAGCTGCAACTTGGAAGCAAGTCCCCAACGAGTGTGTCTCGGACCAATTGTGTCTACCGCAATTCCTACGGCAATGATATCTAAAGGTGTGTTTATTTGCGGTTTGGTTTGGTTTTGAGTCTAAAAATGAAACGAATTGTAATATGGTTTGGTTTGGTTCGATTGACTTTCTAAAAAAATTCGAATCAATGCGGTTTGGATTAATTCAGTTGGTTTGGTTTTTCGCGTGACGAAACATAATTTAAAATATAGTTAAAATTAACTAAGTAAATCCTAAATCTAAATATTACTATTTTTTATCTAAGCAAGAAAATTTTTTCTAATTCTAGAGTGAGAAGTGTCAGATAATAAACAACAAAATCGGATTTGAGTTAGTATGTAAGTGTGAGTTGTTGTAAGTTAAAGCCCAAATAGCTAAGGGTGTTCACGGTACGGCTTGGTTCGACACCACCATGCCGTCTTTCTGAGTCATTAATAACGTAATTCAATGTGGGTTAAATTAGCCCTTAACCCTAAAAATGCCTTTTTTAGATGACAATTTATATTTACTTGCATAAAAAACAATCAGTATGATTGAGTCACAATTCTTTCTTAAACGGATTTAGCTATTCTAAAATGTAGTGTACAAAATTTAAACTATTGATGAGAAAAATCAAAGATTGGTATTCCAATGCATCCATGATTTGCTATACGCGAAAAACCTCCTTTCTCCCTTTTCTCTGCCCCTTGCTCAATCTTCTCTCTGTAATCATTTATTTTTCTTGTCTCTATTATATTATATTATATGTATTATGTTATTATTATTTCGATACCATGGCACCCAAAACTCAACACCCCTAAATTCTTCCTCTAATTCGCGGTACGTTTTCACTGCAACTACAAATCACCACCAACCTTATTACACCGATGAGATCTACGTGACTCTCAATATTTCTAAGTGATAGTTCGGTTTTTTTTAAATAAAACATAAACAGTTTGGATAGTTTGGTTAATAGTTTGGACAATGCGGCCGGAAAAAAGTTCTGATTTACAATTTGCTTTCTTAAACAATTCAGTTCGGAGTTAATTGTGAATCGAACCATTAAGATGATTCAACTTGGTTCATGCGAACCATTAACACAGTTCGGTTCGATTCGGACAAACCGTTTTACCAATTCGGTTCGGTTCAATTCTCCTTGTGAACTGAACTATGAACAACCCTACATAACATTAACCATTGATTTTTTCATCGACAGTTACGATTTGTTACCTTACAATCCAAACTACTCTAAACTGAGTAATTCACTTTAGAGCAACTCCTCTAAAATGAGTAACTCACTTTAGAGAGTAAAGTAAGTTCAATCATGGATGAGAAAATAATCGATATATTTGACCCTCCAAATTGAATTTTTCACTTCAGCAGTGCCAAATAAGGCATTTTACAAGTCAAAAGGCACCGTGAGTGCTAATGTATTTTTACTCAGAATAATGATGCTCTATTGGTCCAGTGAATTTTTTTTTCCCTTTACCTGAAAACCAAGTTGCAGTTGAGACTACAAACTTGAATCAGAATAACAAACGCTATAATCAAGCTTCTATTTTCTGATCAACTATATTTAAACAAGTTAGTCCATTCATACATGTATATACAAAGGTAGTAGCTAAATCAATATGCTACTTTCACCTTCTATCCACTTCACGTGGTGAACTAAACTATACGATGGCGCTCTTTGTGCTGTAATTGAATGGGTTACTCAATTCCATCTCTTTGCATTTTTCGAACCTTTAGACTTTTGTTTTGCTGCCTGAAAGGCTTGCATCTTTTGCTTCTTCCGTGCTTCTTTCTCAGCCTGTTATTGCAATTTAAAAAAAAATGAAAAATAAAACTGTAAGCTATCTTGGAAGTTCTTCCATACTATTTCACCACCCCCATCCATCAAAAGTTTACCTTAGACATCTTAGATTTGGCTTTCACTTTAGGAGCTTTGTCCTCAAGCTCTGCCTCACGTTCAAGATCTCTTTCCCTAGCATCAAGATTCTTCTCTAGATAATACTGCAATTTTTCAGATTAAAAAAATATTAGAAGCCTGTAATAAGCCATCAATGACCAATCATGCGGTATTCATGGTATATATCAGATAGGAAATGAGCTATATAAGAAGCCACAATATTCCTATATAATATGTCTATTGAATCATTCAATGAAAATATGGCTTTAGAAAATACTCAAAGTTACCACAAACATGGTAAATTATGCCCTCAAATATAACCAACCCTGCATTACACCCTTGAAATTTAAATTATGAACACAAAAAATACAAGATAAGGTTATCTAAATAAACTCTCAACAGGTCCACCCTTTCCAGAATCCTGCCTTGGTGAGAGCTACATAGCAACAGCTAGCCCTTAAACAATATTTTTGACCCTCTCAAATCAAATCTCATTTAGTTTGTTATTTTGATCCCTCACAGCCTAACAGGCGTATTTAGTATTCACTAACATTTTGGTTCCTCATAGATATACTCACTTATATGTTGGTCCTTATATATCCTTCCACTTTTGTGGTGAAGGACTGCAACAAAATGAGTAAAGGATCCAGATGACTGTTTGCTTTATTATTACATTTTACTCTTCGAAGAAAATATCTCAATTTAAAATCCAGATATGTTAGTGAAAATGTCAAATCCCTATCACAAAGGAACCAAAATGAAACGGAATACATCAGGAAGGGACTAATAATTTCGAAACAAAGTGAAATGAGGAAATCTGTTCGGGATCAAAAGAGTTTTGCTCTAACTTCATAATATGATGTTAGAAAAGAGCCTAGACATAAACAAGATTGCCTAGAAGAGAGCAGCGCGGATAATAAAGGAAATTGAGGATTGAGGGAAGTCAAGCATCCAAATCACCCAATTTTTCTGGATAATATGAAACATCAAAATACTACAATGATTTATGCAAATCTCATCACAAAAGTAAAACAATCCAACCAAAAGCACATTGTATTGATCATCAATGGGCTCCCAAGACAAATTCTACCATGAATGAAGTTCAGATAAACCGTCTCAACAAACTCTAAAACAATCAACCACAAAAAAAAACTCTATCTTTCAAAAAAGTACACTGTCACACTCAATGAGCCACGAAAGGGTAGGGGTGGAGAACTAATTCACTTACATTGTAATCGCCTGCATAATCCTGTAAAGTTCCATCTTTAACTTCAATCACTCTATTAACTATCTGCTTTATAAAGTATCGATCATGAGATACTGTGATGACAGTGCCTTCGTACTCGGTTATTGCCTCCTGATAGAAGAGTTACAATAAAGCATTAGGCCGATGGGTAATAGTGAGCAATAAATAGAGAGAAACGTGAGAAAAATTATGCAAACCTCAAGCATTTCTTTAGAAGGTATATCCAAGTGATTGGTTGGTTCATCTAAAACAAGCACAGTTGATGGTTTTACCATGAATTTGCAAAAAGCCAGCCGTGCCTAGTAAAACAGAAGAGACAGGATAAATCCCAAATAGTTTTGCATCCTATGCAATTATTGAGAAAGGGGTATATCATTGTAATGAAACTGGCAAAGTTAATAGTCTAATTGAAAAATTAAAAAACTATATATGATGAGGAGTAAAACAGGGGAGCTTTAAAGCACAATGAGCCCGACACATCCCTGAACCCTGCCACAGTGAGAAATATCTAGCACCATGTTTCCATTTTAGTTGGGAATAAATTATGCCTAATAAAATTTAAACTAATGGTTTAATTATAGGTCGTTGAACTATTTGGAAACTTCTAAATAGGTCCTTGAAATTAAAAATTGTAATTGGGTCCCTAAACTTGTCAGCATTTTGTAGTTAGGTCTCTGCATATTAATTTTTTTAGAAAATGTATCAATAGGTCCTTGAATTTTGAATAATTTTAATAAGGTACTCTGTGCATTTAGGGACATGATTACAAATTATTTAAAAGTTAGGGACCTAATTACAAATTATTCAAAGGTTTAGAGACACAACTAAAATACAGGGACCTAATTACAACTTATTTGAAAGTTCATGGACCAAATTACAGAACTTTTTAGTTCAGGGACCTTTTTAGAAATTCACAAATAGTTCAGAGACCTAGAGTAATTAAACCTAAAATAATTAATATATACACTATTCTTGATGCTATAGCACATGAATTGTGAAAAAATGCAAGTATATAAATACCTCCCAAAATTATAAAGAACAATTATGGAAGAAAAAATAAACCCGTAATGGTCAATATCATTCTGGCTATTTTAGTTCTACTTGTTTCTTAAATTTCTTTAAAGACAATCACCTTAATTCTTAAAGATATTACTGAGCAATAACCAAAGGCAAAAGATTTTCAAAATGTCTTTTGCATTTATCTGAAATTTCACGTAATCTTCAGGTAAAGAAGTAATTCTCAATTAACTAATTACACTTGTGAATTAGAAACCTAGTATTGAAAAAGGTCCATTCAATCATAAAAATAAGCTAGAATTTGAATGCAATATTGTTCGCAATGCTAACTAAAAAAGAAAACACAAAGTCAGCATTTACCTTCTCGCCACCACTCAACAGGGAAACTTTACGGTCAAGCATATCAGATTTAAAATTACAACGCCCAAGAAGTCCTTTAATATCATCAATCCTCCAGTCCTCAGCAGCTTCCTCTACTGTCTGAAGCACTGTCTTGTCCAAATCAAGTGCCTCGGCCTGTCAACTAAACAAGTCAGCGCACACAAAAATATACTAACCACATAACAGTCTTAGCAAGAAGAACTGGAAGCAGTGCTCCTTGATCAATTAGATTACAGTTGGCAACTTGGCATTTTCTTAGTCGGTTACAGACCTGATTTTGCTCAAAATAATTAGGTAACACATTATGCTCCCCGAGTATAACTTCACCGCCGGTTGGCTTCTCTAAACCCATAATCAATTTCAGTAAAGTACTCTTGCCACATCCATTTGGACCAAGAATGGCAATTTTTTCTCCTCTTTCAATTGTAAGATTTGCCTTCTTGAAAAGTGTCTGGCACAGAAAAACTTGATCATTAGATGTCTTTGAAATACAGGCGTTCATTCATCAAACATTTTAGTGCTCCCTTTTTTTCTAAAAAAGTATCATGCTAACTCACCTTATCCTCAAAGCCAAATTCCAAGTTCCTAACTGCTACAACAGATCTTCCACTCCTTCCCCGCTCAGGGAACCTGATTTTCATTTGTTTCCGTTCAAATGGCTTCTCCACTAGTTCCTCTCCCAGAAGTCTCTCCAATTTCTGTTGTCACGCACAAAAAGAAATTCTTTTAACAAATAACATAAGAACAAAATTAATATTTACAATGTGGAAGGATGCAATCCAACTATCTCAGTAATTAACACAAGCACTGAACATTTAAGTCATTTAAGCGACAACTATTTAAGGCCACTTAAGCCTTATTTGTTAGACATAGGCCATTTCCAGATAACCAGCTTATTTAAGCACCTATGCCATAAGTACTTTTCGTATCAGAGCTTATGTCATAAGTAGGGTTGTGCATGGTACATAAACCATACCTTACAATACCACACCACTTTTAAAATTTGGTTTTGGTTTATTGATTTTCATTTACCAATTTATAATTGCTAACCAGTTGGAAACTGGATTAGAACCGGTAAATAACTGGTTTAAATCCATAATAATAAACACTGAAAAAGGTGGAACTGAAAAATCCTGAATAATAAACACAGAAAAATCCTGAACAATAGCTGCTCGAAATCCTCAACAAATTATCGAGGAGAGAGAGAGAGAGAGATCTGGGAGATTATGCAACACATTTTTTTGATTTTCGGAGAGAGATCTGAGAGATATAGATCGAGAATAGGAGAGCGAAGTGCGAGAAGCATCACTGCTAGTGAGAAACCGCCTATTCTGTCGGCGGCAGGAGAAACGTGATGCATGGATGCTGGCGGTGTGAGGAGAGTTGTGAGGTGGTAGTGGCGGCGGAAGGAGAGGTGTTAGTAGTAGTTAGACCTGTATGGTGGTTATGTTGGCGGCAAGAGGAGAGATGTATGGCGGTGCGCCGGCAGCAAGAAGAGAGATGTATGGCGGTGGTGCTGGCAGTAAGAGGAGAGATGTATGGCGGTGGTGCTGGCGGCAAGAGGAGAGATGTGAGGTGCCGTTAAGGGGATGTTGGGTGGGTCGTATCATAGTACTCCAAGTCTCCAACTTTCTCTTCTCATTCTCGCGAAATGATATTTCCCGGTTTTTGAAAGAGGGATACCACAGTTCCGGGTTTTTTACCTAAAAAACTGGGTTGGAGTTTTTCACAAACAGTATGGACTTTTATTAATGGTCCAATATGGTATTTGGAATGGTTCCAATATACCGGTGTGTTTGCACACCCCTAGTCATAAGTGTTTCAATTCCATAAGCTATTTGTGTTAGTGTATGTAAATTGAAAACCACCTATACAAAATTGAAGTGTTTGGATGCATCACTACATAAGCACATATAAAGTATTTATAGTTTTCCAAAAATAAAAAATTAAGAATAAAATCATAATTAACATTTTGTACAAACAATAGCATATCTTAATTAAACTCTCAGATTTGGAACAGTTGACCACATATACCTTCTCAGCAGTGGAAGCACGGCCAGAATTTGCTCCGGCACCTAATCTGGTTATCAAGTCTCTTGTCTGCTCAATTTCTTTCTGCTGCTTCTCCCATGCAGCATACTGCTCTTCAATCCAAGTTGCCTTTGAAATTAGAAACTGAGAATAATTTCCCTCATATGTCCTGGATACACCCATGTCAGTTTCCACAATTTTCGTACACAGTTGATCAAGAAAAGCTCTGTCATGGGAAATGATAACCATCGGAACATCCTGCTTGTTAAGATAGTCTTCAAGCCACTCAATGGTGTCAAGATCAAGGTGATTTGTGGGTTCATCTAACAATAATAAATCAGGTTCCTGCAAATGAAGACAAATTGCCATTCCGATTAGCAACACTTTCACACTCTAACCCACATAATAATCTACATCAAATATTTATCAATATGTACATTACATAGGAATATTGGTTATACTTATATAGTTATATGAGCATTTGGCTAACAAAAGCAAGTATTATGACATGTTAAGGCTATTAATATCCTTATTTGTTTTTCTAAAAATAAAATTGCCACAAAACAATGCAGCCAATGAGTTCAGTTTCATCTAGGAAGCAACAGCTCGGGGACTGGGCAAAGCAATCAATTGTGTCAAACAGCAAAAATTACATATGCAAAAAAAGTCCGCAAACGCGAGCTGAGTCGCGACATCATGGTTCTTTATGTTTTCACGAACACAAATGAGTTTGCATTAACCATATTTGGCCGCAATTCTCGGCAATCAAATGCATTTGACCACGATTCTCTGCAATATTAAAAGCGCGCAATTGAGACTATATTAACCACAATTGGCTGAAATTCTCTACAATTAGATTCTTCGCAATATTAAAAGGCGAACGCGATTGAGGCCGGATTAACCATATTTGGCCACAATTCTCTGCAATTAAATGTATTTGACCATAATTCTCCGCAATATTAAAAACCGCAACGCAATCACGATTTAAAACCTTAAATAATATACCTGAAGTAGAATCTTGCCAAGACACATCCTCATCTGCCATCCACCACTAAAAGAAGCAACCAACCTATCAGAATCCTCAGGAGAAAACCCAAGCTCAGGCATCAATTTACTAATCTTTGAATCAACCACATCCAAGTTCACAGACTGAGCCCTCTTCTGAAGCAAATCAAACTCATCCAAAAGCCTACCCATCAACTCCAAATCATTAACAGAACCCTCAAGCGCTTTCTGCACCTTCTCCAACTTAGCAGCTACTTCCATTTCCTCTTTAAACGCACTCATAAACTCTTCCCTCACTGTCCTTCTCGGTGACACCTCAAATTCCTGACTCAAAAACGCTATTTTCATATTAGGTTTTGCCTTTATCACGTTTCCAGAATCAGGTTCTTCTAGACCAGCTATAATTCTCATCTGAGTAGTCTTTCCCGCTCCATTAACACCAACTAAACCTACTTTCTCTCCCTTTTTCACTTCCCAATTAACGTCCTTCAAAACCGTTACACCTTTATAGGTTTTACTAATATTCTCTAACTTAACACCTGATGAAACGCTTGAAGCTCCAGTATTTGATTGCTTGCTAGAACGTCGTTCATCGACGGTAGGGTCGGAAAAGAGAGACTCGATGTCATCTTGTGCTACTGAAGTGTCGTCGACGGCGACGGCGGATAAACGTGAAGTAGAATTTGACCTTTTTGACGTGAAGAATCGGTTAGGGTAAATTAAATTGGTGTTGGTGCTGGGTCTGGCGGTGGAATGAGTGAGGGTGCGTGGGAGAAGAGGACGGCGTGCATCTAAAACGAATGCGCCGGTAAGGTCGAGATGATGAAGCTTGGCGACCAACTCCATTGTCGTGTTTGATGATGAAGATTGGCAGTAGCAGAAGTAGAGGCAGAGAAGAGAGGAGAGAACTGGTGAGTGAGAAGAGAGATGACACGAGTTCTCTACCCCACCACTAATGTTGCGCAAATTTCAGCCTATCAAATATATTGGACCTTTTTCTGTTTTCCTTGATTACTTCTTCTACCTTTGTTAAGGATATATAGACTAATCCTTTGTTTGATGGGAAAGAACGTGAAAGGAAAGAAGGTAAGGGGAAAGAATATTTTAAGAATGAAAGTGAGTGAAAATTTAGATGTTTTTTTTTAGTTGTTTGATAGAGGTGAAGTGAATAAAAAGTGAGATGAAAGAAAAAGATATATTTTGTAAATGATTTAAATACCCTTATAAAAAATGAGATATTGATGTAGGAATTTATTAATATTAATATTATAATATTATATTAAAATATGTGTATATATATATATATATTAATGAAATATTTTTTCTCAAAAAAATATTGATGGAATATTTTTAAAATTTTAAAATAGATATTATTACATTACTTATTTATTTTTATAAAAAAGGATACAATATCAAAAATATAAAACAATGGAACAAGTTTTAAAAAGGTATCAAACATACCCAAGGCAAACAATTGAAGCACGTGTGAAAAAGTGGAAATATTTAATTGGTTTTTGAGTTTTCAAATAGGGATTAAGTGTTCTTAATGTAACACCCCAAAGTGATTGTTTTTAATTACTTTAATTACTTTAATTAATAAGTGGTTTTAAAATAATCTTGATTGTCTTGATTGATGATTGAGTAAATTATTAGGTAAGATATGGTTTAGTATACATTTTGCGCTTGTTTGACTAATTAAAAGTGATTATAAGTGAATAATAGGGGTAAGGGCAGAACAGGCATTTCACTAGCCAAACACTTAGTTGCCCACGTTACTAGTGGTGAACACTAGGTAAGACATACACACACTCTCACTACCACTATTTTCAGTTTTAAGAAAGTGAGAAAAGAGAGGGAGGGAGGGGGAGAGAGAGACTACCACTATTTTCAGTTTTAAGAAAGTGAGAAAAGAGAGGGAGAGAGAGAGAGAGAGAGAGAACACATCTCTTTTTTCACCTTCACTCAAATGGGACCTTAAACTTTATACTACTATACTCTTTCTCTTTTTTTTACCACAAATCACTTACAACATCAAAATCTTAGTAAGAAAAACACTGAGAGTGTAGGTAAGGAGTCGAGAGAGAGAGCCAAAAGCTCAAGCACATCTCTTTTTTTTCAACTTCACTCAAATGGGACCCTAAACTTTATACTACTATACCCTTTCTCCTTTTTACCACAAATCACTTACAACATCAGAATCTTAGTAAGAAAAACACTAATAGTGTAGGTAAGGAGTCGTGAAAGAACTCATTGAGATTGTATCTCTTGTATATGTTATGGTGTTTTTCAAATATGCAGGGCAAGAACAAGCAAAACCAAGAAAAGTAGCACTGACTGTATTCCATTGAGCTCATGTACGATCTGTAGGGATCAAGAGATATATTTTGCTATGTTCCCCCTAGATAGTACTTATATTAAGTTGTAGGGAACTGTATTATGGACTTAAGCATATCAATAAGCATAATTGATAATCTTGTTGTGCAGATTCTAAGAGTGAAGTTTGCTAATGTGTCAAACAAAAAAGAGTAAAGTTTGCTGCTGGTCTTTTTGAATTTCCTTCAAGGGACATATATTTGCGTGATATAGTTAGCTGCAAGCAACATATAGATATTGGTTCTGTTGAAAAATGAAATAAAAAACATTAGTGAACCTTTTCTTCCATTGAATGAAAATGCCAAAAGAATTCCGGTGAACCTTAAAATGTTGAACTAAAACTTGGTATGGCCGTAGTGGGTGAATTAGAATTGGGGCAACAATCTTGAATGCTGTTAAAGCAACTGTGGGAGTTGAAGATGAGATGTGCTCTACACAAGAGTGGAATGGTATGTTCTCATCAGTCGAGGGAAATTAGTTATGATGAAGTTCAATCTATTATGACGCTAACTAGGAGTCCACAGAAGAAATCCTTGTCGAGGAAGGGAAAGCGAGCTACTCTTAAGAAAAATCTATGCAAGAACCTAAATATCATACTCAGGCTCAACCCTTATGCCAAAATTGCTTGCTTACTGAGCCTAAGTAGCTCAGCTGAGGATTAAATGTTAATGATATTGCAGAGGAAATCATAGCGGATACAAAAGACTTGCTTTAGGAGCAAGTAAGTAGGGCACGCAGGGAAACAAGTTGAGACTTAGAGGGGTTGAGAAATTTGTGGTCAACGCACCTAAAAAATAGAAAGCAAAGGTTTTTCACTCACTTTCTGTGCTAGTGGGTGTTATGGAGCCACTTACCTAGACTTTCCTTGAAAAATCACCTAACTACTAAAGCGCATTATGTGGGAGCTATTCACTATCTCTTAGATATTAGGTGCCTATACACGACTTTGACCGTTATCTTGCTTTGATCATCAAAATGATTCACCACATGTTTGGTCCACATGTTTTTCTAATTTAAACATGAGCTAAACGACTTCTTGACTAATAGTATTTCAGCCATAACTCCTCGCTCGACAATCTTCCATAGCTAACACTTATAGCTCGGCCGAACCCTTATTCAGCTAAGCACTTAGCAAGTTTTAGGTATTACTTCCTCTATTCTTAATTTTTGGTATTTTTGACTTATTACACACAAATTATGGTACAATTAATTTGTGTTAGCTAAGTATTAAAATACTCCTTTTGTAATTGTCCTAACTTAATTGAAAAAACTTGGTGAATTATACATTAAATTTTTAAAAAAACTATTGTCTTGAAACATAAATCAAAGACCAAAAAAGACCACATGGAATCAACACAATAAAAAAACTATTGTCTTGAAACATATGCTAATTGTCCTGACTAACACAAATGTCAGTTTCAATGATCTCTTAGATTATTTAGCATATGTTTTAATTACGGGTGTGTTTGGATTGGTGGTATGGGATGGAATGAAGTGGAATGGAGTGGAATGATTTAATGTCCCATTGTTTGGATATTTAAAAAAGTGATGGAATGGAATGGTAAGTGATGGAGTCCATTCCATCCCATTCCATTACTTACCCTCAATTTTGTTCCCCTCCAATTTGGGAGGTATGGGATGGAATGAGTGCTTATAATTATGATATTACTCTTTTGTCCCTGTTTGTTAATTTCTAATCTATTTCTTCAATCACTATAATAATCACTATTTTCTACTGCTGCACCCCTTCTCCCATTTGAGCTTTGGAAGAAGTCTGACTGAAGTTGTACCATGGCTCCCAGTCAATGACGTTAAATTTAAATATCGAAACCAAGAGACAACTATTGTCAAAAAATAAACAAGTTGATCCTGTAACTACCGTTTGCACCGAAAAATAATGGACGATTTTAAACATAACAAAATAATTGTGAAAAAAATGAGTATAGTTAATAAAATCAATGCATTTGCAGACAAAAGAAAATTAAAGACGTTGGAAAACTTACAACATTCACGCCAACACAGTATAATACTTCATTTTTCTAGTAGCTAGAATTAATATAATATTTACTCACTATTATATTTGTTTATTTTAATATATGCCTTCTATATTGTATTTATATTATATATATATAATATATTTTTGATCAGTCTTATATATATATATATATAAAATGTATTTATTGATTTATTCTACATAATAGTGTTTTTTAAGTAAGGGTAAAAATGGAATAAAAAACTTATAACTCGCTTCGTTCCGTCGACTTTCCAAACAATGGAAAGGGAATTTTATTCCGCTCCGTCATAGAATCCCCAAACAGTGGAATGGAAACTTTGTTCCACTCCGCTCCATTCCGCTCCACTCCATTCCGTTCCGTTCCATTCCATTCCGCTAATTTTGAGTTATCCAAACATACCCTACAGAATTACGGAACACCAAGTTTCAAACATTCCCTCTCACACTCAAGCATGGGAACCAAAATAGTAAAAAACTTTTTCGATAAATCCAATCTTAATCCTCGGTTCTAACTTCTAAGCATACATTGAAATAATCAACACACACACACATTCACAGACAAACACATCCATACTAATTAGGGTTAAGAAAAGATGGATGTTGGAATCACCATTGTTGTCTCTATATCTCTATAATAATGAATACAAATTTCTAAAGTGCACCAACAACAAGAAAAAGCGGCCCACACACGGGCTCGTGCAACGACACCCCAGAAGATCCATCGCCACCGCAACGGCCAAAACCACCAACTTCCACATCGGAGTCGAGACTGGGATCGCCACAAACACCATCACCATTACCAGGCCCGCTGAGGTTTTCGTCTGCAGCTATTAATAAGGACCTTTGCATCACTTTCCACCACCACCACCACCCTCTCAAAGTTCAAGTCAACAGCCAAGTTGAACGCCTCACGCAGCGCTATTGCCTCGCCATCGAAGCCGACGTTGCAGGTAATTTCTGACAATTATGCCTGAGGCTCCATCTTTCTTCAACTTGTTATAGCTTGCATTGACATTGATTTTAGAATATCCTTAGGTTGGATACAATAATTTAGGCACACTTTGCTTTCCCTGTTTGCTGCAGCTGCTACTATAAAGTTCACAGAATCCAACTTGCTTAGTTTTCTTCACCTCCCATTATTATTAACCACAACAACAACAACCCTTGTTTACTTCTCTTCAACAACCTTAACCGCTGTTACTCACTTACTGACTTACCCCCTTTCCTCAACAAGCTCTTTACTTCGCAACCTACAATCTAAGCTCTCACTCTTTCTTCACATACCCTTTACTTGACTCTTTCACCTTTGCTTTCCATTCCCATGCTTGTGCCAACTTAAGCTTCACCCACTTTGGATTTCAGCTTCATGCCCTTGTTTTCAAACTTGGTTTTCACTCTCATGTCTGATGTCTATGTTCAAACTGGGTTGCTTCATATTTACTCAACTTGGGGCCTCTTAGTTGCTGCGGCACAGGTGTTTGGTGAAATGTCCCGAAGAAATACAGTTACATGCAATGTTTTGATTAAGGGCTTGATTAAGTGGGATCAGGTTGAACTCGCTCGTTCTGTATTTGATTGAATGACGGTGGCTCGGAGTGTTGTCTCGTGTACTCTTGTTATTGATGGATATACCCGGATGAATCAGCCTGCAAAAGCTTTGGCTTTGTATAGAAAAGTGGTTGAGGTTGATGGTATTGAGCCCTGATGAGTTTACCCTTTTGACAATTTTTCCAGCTATAGCTAATCTTGGGTATATTTAAGATATGCCGATCGGTTCATAGCTAGTACCCTTTTGACCATTTTGGCACAAGTGTTGATTTAGCATTTTGATTTTTGTTAAATTGGTAGAATTGTCTGTATGCTTCATCGGTGTTCTTCTGTTGCTTTTCAAATTCTCAATACGAATCACGTTTTTCTCTAAAAAACTATTTTTGACCAACGTAATTTTAGCTTCAAAGTCTATCCTTCAGTTTTTATTTGCATCTGAATGTAAATTTTAGTATTACCTCCTTCATTTGATCTCTAAGAAGCTTCCTTTTTGTGAACACTGAATTTTCATATGTAGTTATTGTGGCCACTCTTGTTGTGAATTAAGTCTGGTGGATTGTGATTTCTTTGGTGTTCATTTTGTTATTATGAATGTTTATGTTTTTAAATTTTCACAACCAAGAAAGAAAGGGGTTGTGATGAATTCTATAGTACTTAAAACAAGTGAAGTGGGTGTGTTTCGGCTAAAAAACTGTACTGCAGCTACTACTTTGTAATAGTCCTATTTGAATGGAATAGGACTATGATAAGGTTTTATGCAAATGTTATTTCCTTATGTCCTTATCTTGAATTGAATATATTTCGTTTGCTTCTTTTTGGGTAATTCTTCTCATTCAGTAATCAATATGTTTTGTTTGCTTCTTGTGTAGTTCTCTCTGTATCTCAAGATATGTTACTTGATACCCAACCAATGGAATAGTTGATATGTATTATGTAGGGATAGTCTATGCAATAGCTGCAAGATTTATCCTGTCATTTAGTTGTTATTTTTGAGTATGACCAAGGTTATTTATATTTTACAGATTGCAAGGACTCAAAAGAACAAGGCTACTGTTCATCATTTGGGAGAATTTTGCCTCTGATGGTCACACCTGACGTCTCATGTTTGTGTTCATTTCCGCGAGTCTAAGACTCATATTCTCGCCTCGTTCTCTACCCTTCCCTCTTTCACTTGAGCTACCAAATCCAACACTAAGATGGGCTTCCACTTCCACCAAGGCCCCTCCGCTTGTGCAAGACCCAAAACATTCTATTCACATTTTCCGCAATGCCATCCAACACCAGAACCATGCCGACAGCGAGCTTGCATTGGTTTCCGCACTCAAGTCCTGTTCCTCCATCTCCACCTTCTCTCAGGGCCGCCAAATCCACTCTCTGATCTTGAAACTCGGACTCCACTGGAACACCTTCATTCAAAACAGCTTGATCAACATGTACTCAAAATGTGGTTCAATTTGTGAGGCCCAATTGCTCTTTGAGGCTTGTCCTACATTGGACCCTGTATCCTGTAACATAATGGTTTCTGGGTATGTCAGAGCTGGTCAATTGCACAATGCCTGCCAACTCTTTGACATAATGCCTTGTAAAGGCTGTGTCTCATACACCACCATGATAATGGGTCTTGTCCAAAATCACTGCTTTGGAAAAGCCCTTGAGGTTTTTAAGGACATGATGTCTGATGGTGTGGTCCCAAACGAATTGACTGTGGTGAATGTGATATCTGCTTGCTCACATTTTGGTGAAATTTTGAACTGTCAACTGATTCATGCCTTGGCTGTTAAGTTGTTGGATGGAGGCTTGGTTCGTGTTTCGACGAATTTGATGCATGCTTACTGTCTTTGTTCGGGTTTAAGGGATGCAAGAAGCTTGTTTGACGAGATGCCTGAACGGAATTTGGTCTCGTGGAATGTAATGTTAAATGGGTATTCAAAGACAGGCCTTGTTGACAAAGCCAAGGACTTATTTGAGAAAATTCCTGATAAAGATGTGATTTCTTGGGGCACAATGATAGATGGTTTTATCCAAATGGATTGTTTGCGTGAAGCTTTGGAGGCTTTTCGTGCAATGCTACAAACTGGACTGGGACCTAATGAAGTCATGCTCGTGAATTTGGTTTCGGCATGTGGTCGTCGGGCTGCAATTGGCGATGGTCGACAATTGCATGGAACAGCTATTAAAAGAGGCTTTGACTGTTTTGATTTTATACAGACTACAATAATCCATTTTTATGCAGCTTGTGGGATGATGGACCTTGCTTGTTTGCAATTTAAAGTGAGTGTAAAGGATCACCTAGAGTCATGGAATGTTCTCATTGCTGGATTCATAAAAAATGGAATGATGGACCAGGCAAGGCTAATCTTTGATGAGATGGCTGAAAGAGATGTCTTTTCCTGGAGTACCATGATTTCTGGCTATGCACAAACTGAACAGCCCAAAATGGCTCTTGAACTCTTCCATAAAATGGTAGCCAGTGGGATCAAACCAAATGAAGTCACCATGGTGAGTGTATTCTCTGCAATTGCCACGCTAGGTACATTGCAGGAAGGAAGATGGGCCCATGAATACATGCGTAGTGAATCCATTCCTTTGAATGACAATTTATCTGCTGCTGTGATCGATATGTATGCAAAATGCGGGAGCATCAACGCTGCCCTTCAAATTTTCAATCAGATTCGCGATGAAGTCATTTCTGTATCCCCATGGAATGCAATTATATGTGGGTTAGCCTCGCATGGACATGCAAGTATGTGCCTAGAGGTTTTTTCTGATATGCAAAGGTATCATATTAAACCCAATCGAATTACATTTGTTGGAGTCCTAAGTGCTTGTTGCCATGCTGGATTGGTGGAGCCTGCACGGAGGATATTTCGAAGAATGAAGAGTGCATATAACTTGGAACCAGATATCAAGCATTATGGTTGTATGGTTGATCTTTTGGGCAGAGCTGGGCTATTAGAAGAAGCCGAGGAAATGATAAGGAGCATGCCAATGGAGGCTGACATTGTGATATGGGGAACTTTATTAGCGGCATGTAGAACTCATGGAAATGTCAATATAGGAGAAAGGGCTGCAGAGAATTTGGCAGGGCTGGCACCATCTCATGGTGGTAGCAAAGTTCTCCTATCAAACATATATGCAGATGCAGGCAGGTGGGAGGATGTATCATATGTAAGAAGAGTCGTGCAGAGCCAGAGAATGGAGAGAGTACCTGGGAGCAGTGGTATTGTTGGGTAGTTAAAGCAGCTCATATTCACTAACACTATTTTGATAATTTTAAGGATGAAGATTCTGATCATTCAGGATGAAATTGTTTTAGGTATTGTCATGCATTAAGGTTTCAATTCATACATTGTCTTGAAGTACTCTTATTACCTGTGATTTAGTATATTGGTATTATAATTTTAACTTTTGAACTTCAAAGTAACTTTTTTTGGATCCTAGAAAGTGGAAATAGGGGAATAATTTTTTGTTTTGTTTTATTACTATATCCGTATGTATTGTCTTCTTTTTCTTTGTTATCCATCAAGGAGCAAACCAATAAGACCAAAATGAAAGGTATGATCCTATCGTATTAATGCAATTTGAAAGCTTTTTATTTGTATTTCGTAGGAACTAAGCCGTATCTTTAATTTTTAAATATCTCCAATCAACTTTGTTTTTTATTCAAGCAAAGCTTCAGTTTTCTTTATATAACAAAATGTAAGTTATGCTAATTAATTCCTGAGATTTCCTGTGTATTAATTTATAAATGAATTGGTAAAATATTAGTGGCTGGATTCAGTTAAAAAGGTTTTGATATTAAAGAATCGACACATGTCTTGTGTAATACACGGACCCTTTATTTAAAATATATAAAAAAATAAAAAAATATTTAAGTTAATTAACTTAAAAGTATAAGAATAGCAATAAAAATAGCTCAATATAAAAATTCAAATATTATAAATATTTGATATGTATCTATTAATTTTAAAAAAATCGTATTGTATTTAGTGTTTAGGGTTTATGTGGGAGGTATAGGTTACTAGGGTCAGTATCTGTTACAAGCCTCTCACTAATACCAGATCCGAGCCGCGGCAACAGGAACTGGTGTTCTGTTTGGTGTTACTTTACATCACTAATACTCTTGAGAGCTTCCATGCACTTAATAAACAGAAATTGTTAAAGGAAGAGGCAAGAAAGGTAAACTATTCAGTTCATGTAGACATCACAAGTTGAGATGATTGAACAGGAAAAAGTTTTGACTAGGACTATTAGTCTCACATACGTTTTCCAGTTTGTGTTGCATTGGATCTGGGATGACATTCAAAGTGGGTAAGACGTGGAGGACGTCTGTTCGGTACTTTCAAGATTCCTTATTTCCTTTGCAGATCTGAAAAAATAGAGTTTCCACTGCTGGTTTACTTTCCCTGCTCCGATGCTTGATCCTTCTGCGGCTATGGTTAATTTAAGGCCCGCTTCTCAGTGATTTGATATATGCCACATTGGATTTGAATCCATTACTAACTGAAAACCAGCATTGGATTTGATGCGATTAGTAATTCATTTAATCAGATTTTAATTTCCTTCTATTCCTCTCCTATCGTGTCATTTTTATATTCATTTATTCCTATTACATGTTAACTATCTTGCAGTTATGCACAATAGTCCACCAATTTTTGAGGGAATTTTTAATGAAGAGTTTATAGTGAACATTATCAATGCCCTTCAGTGTAAGTGCATTCTTCACCACTTAGTTTCCTATTAAGTGACGAGTTTTTCATATTTACTCATTGAGAGATTAGACCTTAATGTATTGTTAGCTTTGTTCTAGGTTGTTAGAGACGGGTAAGGAGAGCAATAGTTGGTGGCTTGGTTGAAGACTGCACCTCTTAGACCATCCAACTCGAGAAAATACCAGGTCAGCTTTTACCCTTTCTACAGCTGATAAAGCGGGTTGCTTCAGTTTGCAATAGTGTTAACTTTTATTTTGTCCTGTTGACGTAAGTTTTGTTTAGGAAATACTACATTTCTCCTGTGCTATCCCAACAAATATATTTTTGATTTGAGTTTGGGAATGCTATTCTTTATCTTTCTTTTGCTGTCATAAGATACTTTGTATGATATCAAAAATCTTCAATCTTCAAGTATATTACTTTGTATGATATCTTCCAGTATTTTGACGTGTCTGACACACATACGGCTACAGTTTCCACGTATCCGTGCATCATTGCAAACTTCTCAAGTATAAAAAAAAAGAGAATTTGCAAGGCCTGTCGACTTCTTTCATTCATTTCTTCAATCCATCAACTATGTAGTGAGTGAGGGAGAGATAGATTTAGTACGGACGTTGAACTGAACTACCCAGTAATTCTCTTGATGGAATAGAACACTCGAAGTTCGTGAAGGAGCTTTGGTCACTACTTTCCAGTGCCCAAAAAAAAAGTTAGCATTGTTGCTGAACAGTAATTGAATAAAAATACACACAAAAATTAGAGAAGTGCATTTAAGTCTTGCTATTCCTTTTCAGACTTTCAGTGCCTTTTTTGTTTTTTGTTTTCTAATAAAGCTACTTCATATATATGGTTTAGGCTGGAAATAATATATATGTTGCCTTCTTTATCTTGCATGATGTCTATTGTTTTGATGCTAATGGTGCTTTTTTAGGCCCTAGCTGATATTTTTTTAAAGTACTTCTCCCTAGCATTCTTTGTACCAAATGTGTTTTGTCAATTGTGTATTTTTGTTTGATGGCATTGAGGCAGAGCAGTCAAAGTTGATCCAATCAAATATTTACTGAGTGACATCTATATGGTTCACTGGTTATTTTGACAATTATAAATCTATATCTATTACTGAACAAATTAGCTCCTTTAACTGTTTTTCTTGGTGTATCACTTTTTAATATCATTCTATCCTTACATTTCAGAGTTATTAAAATGCACAGTAACCGAATAAAACACATCTTCAACCATATTTGTGTGACCTGAAAGAGGGGAAGGGGATTACAGCCACTGTTAAGTGTTGAATCAAACATGCGACCATAAACAACTGTGGACAGAACCACTCTATGATCAGAGAAAGGAAAAAATGGAAGATGGGTTAGTAGCAACTACCCTACCGTTCCACGGCAGCGATATAGAGTCACCAACAATGATAAAGGGCCCAGCCCCTTTTTTCCTTTTCCTTTAGTTGGTGTATTGATATATGGAGCAACTGATGCTGGTAGCTTTTTCCAAGCAAGCCTGCTTCTTTCTGTTTGATTTCCTTGATGTTCATAAATCCTCTTCCCATAAGTCTAACCACTTTACATTCTTGATGCCCCTCTCTCTCAAATTGATTGAGTCTTCGTTTCTTGTGGGAGTAAGATTATTTTCTCAAATTATTAAGTTTTAGATAGCATTATTACTGACCTATGGTAGACTTCTTAACTGCACTCTGAAGAAAGAAGAAGCATACACCAAACAATAAATTAATTTAGGGAAAAGAATATTGCATGTCGTGACCAATAGCATAGTAGAATTATCGATATTCGGGTAATAATGAAGGAATCAAATAATATTAAGATACATGGGAATTGAAGGGATAACTGAAAATGTGACCTTCTTGAGCTTTGCATAAGTTTTTTGGCATTATTGCCAAAGAATAGCTAACAATATTGAGAGAAAAAAAAAGTTATCTTACTTGAATCATTTTATTTGGTTTGGTTCTTTTCCATTTATGCTCACTCGCTCTCATTATTGTGCTAGAGAGAAGCTATGCCTTTTCCAAAAGTAACTGCATTTAGGAAGTCTGTCATATTATACTCCCTCCGTCCCAAAGTATTTAGAGAAGCTTTGGTTTGGAGCTATGTGTTTTTAATTATAACTATTATTTTATTAATTAGGATAATTTTAACTGTTGATTAATTAGGGTAATCAGCTGATTCAGCTCTGTATTTATATGAGAATATGAGAATTCTTCAAGTCGAAAGCACGCAGTTCTTGACTAAAACTTCTCTAAGTCTAATATGACAGACTTTCTAAATGCATTTTTGGAAAACCTTTTAAGAAATTCTCTAGGACATCGTAACAACTTTTCCCATAAAGACAAACACATTATGTGCACCGGATATTTATTCATATTTTTCAAGTTTGATAGCAAATCAGATTCATTTTTGTTAACCTTCTACTTTTGTGCAGTAAGTCTGATTTTGTTATATGTAGCTTAAGCAAATGGGGAAGATTACTGAGATAGATATTCCGTGCAAATTAGCAAACAATTTGATTCCATGAAAGGAAAGAAAAATGCAAACGATGAAGAAGTGAAAAAGATTAAGGCTCTGTTCGATAAAAAGTAGTAGATATGAGATAAGCTAGCAGATCGTAGATGAACGAATAGCAGTAGCGGATGATCTAGCGGATAGTAAATAGCAGATAAACTAGTCGATAGCAAATAATGTGTTTGGTAAAATTAGCGGTTAAACTAATCCATTAATATAAAGTGATATAAAAGGAAATGTTTATTTAATTTATGATTAAATTGTTTGGTTTATTTTAATAAGGATGAAAAAGGAATATAAGAAAAATAATAAGGGTGAAAAAAAAAGTAAGACACTATGCGTACCATTTTTTTTATTTATGATGAATGATAAATAGTAAATATTTAATTTGTTCCATAAGGATCACTCTCTTATTTAGTCTTTCTTTTTTGTAGACTATTTATCCTAATATCTATAAATTCCTAAAGTTTATCATTCAATAATTCAATGCGGGATTAATTTGATTGACGAGTTTAAAATTTTGAAAATATTTGATATCATATGTTGGTATTCCCCTGCCTTACGTGTTAGGATAAACGATTGTATTTGTTCCCATTTGGGTATATATATCTGTTCTGGTTTTCTTGTTTAGGAAAATGGAAGAACCATTTTAATTATCTATATCTGTCATTATCGAGGCACGACTTTACTGGTCATTTAATTTTGTAATAATAGAAGAAATAAATGAGCTGGGTCCTGATTACATGGTCAATAATATTGACTATTATGATAGTCATCCTTTTTGTTAATTCATTCAATAATAAAATTTTCTTCGCGGCTCACAAAAAGATAAGAAGGAAAAGGGATGAGGTTGGTTTACAAATAGACTAGTAAGAGGGTAGTAGTTGGCAATGTGAGGGGGCAAATGGGGGAATATATTGTGCTGTGCTGTGCTGTAATGGGAGGGAAAGACAGCTAGAAAACCCAACACAATAGGCGAGCACCACAACACCAACGGAACGAAAGTGATCATAATAAATATTCTTTTTTCTTTATGCAAAAATAATAAACAATGTTTTTTCTTACAAGCAAAACAATAAAGAATGTTGGTGTACAGTTAGTATTTATTATAAATTTTTTTCTTTCAATAGGCTTCACAATGGCCACGGGAAAATGAGAATTGAAAATGCCGTTAACTAAATATGTCGCATATCGAGTTTGACTCCAATCTTTTGAGCTCCAACCAATTACACCACTAGAATTATGATAAATATAAATTTTTATTTTTAATTGTAATAGTTAAATTAAAATTAAAGATTCAAATTACGTTATTAATCGCAAGATTTTATTCTTCAAATAAAAATGAAAGGATAGTCATAATTAAAAAAAAATAGAAGTAATAGCCGCTTTATTTGCGCGTAAAAAAGTGACATTTGCGTAATTAAAGAATAAATTAATTTAGAGGAATTTATTTCCCTCTATATATAGAGAAGATACAGAAGCATAGACGCTGAAAACTTGAACAGCTGTGCCTATAATTGCTTCACAGGTTACACTTTCAGAGCCAATCAGTAAGATATCTCAACTTTGTAAGATCTGAAAACTCTCTCTGCAATGGAACAAAACAAGGAGGTAACTTCCTTACTCTCTCTTTTTCGCCTTCGACGTTGATACCGATAATCAAAGACAATTTACTATGTGAAATTGCATGGTTCTAGTTATTACTGTTTGAAATTGATTTTTCTGTGTGTTCGTTCGGTTGCAATTCTTTGATTTCCATTACTTATATACACCAGAACACATAGAAATTGATTTGAAAGAGAAGAGTCTTATTAATTAATCAAGTTTCTGTGATATTTATTCTAGTCTTTTGATGGAGATTGATTAGTAGACTTTGATAATCTATCTATGTTATTTGTGGCTCTTCTTCTTCGTACTGCTATAAACTTTTAATTTAGTTCCTAAGTCGGGGCCACTGTTATAACGGTACTATTTGTTAATCCCTTTTCAAAGTAATTTGAGTAACAAATTCTTCAATCTGATTCATTCTTTTACCTCTTTCCTCTCTCATGAGAGGACCGAGGGGTTTTGAATTTCTATTGAAGCTACATATACCAATTATTTTTGTTTTCATTATTTTCCTCTTGTGTTTGAATATTAAATCATTTATCGTAATAATAATTATCTTGTTATAAGAATTATTATTAACTGGAAGGTGAGTCTTTGTGTATGGTAAGTTTGGTGGAATGTGAATTGGTCATTAAGGGCTTTGTCAGTTCTTCTAGGTTTGGAGTCAAAACTTCTCAAAATTACTCATTAGGTTCATTGCAATTTTTCCAATTTATTATGCAGAAGGTCGTGTCTGTGTAACTAATAAGTTAATAACCTGTTTTCATTTCATAATGGGAAATAAAAGACCTCATCTCATGGTTTACATTATTATTGATTATTGTAAATTTATAATGAAAGTGAATTCCTCTGTGATTCTAACCTATAATTCTTTTCAATGTAGAAAAACGCCCCCTGGTTATCAGTGCCACAGTTTGGGGACTGGGATCAGAAGGGTCCATTGCCAGACTATTCACTGGATTTCTCAAAAATCAGAGAAATGAGGAAGCAAAACAAGACTAATGCTTCGAGAGCAAGTCTTGGTAATGAAGAGGAGCTCGTGGCTTCTACTACCAAAAACACCATAAACACTGACCACACTGAGCGCCAACACCCCCACTATCACCAAACCAACTCTCCAACTGTAAGTTTTCTGTTCAACTTTGTTTTGTTATCTACTATTTAAAAGTACCATTCAAGAAGGGTAATATAGTTTATGCATTGTTATTTACTGCAATATAGCTTTGGCTGACAAGTTAGTAGTAACTTTTCTTGTGGTTTCTTGTTATGGGAAAAGTAATTCAAATTGATCCTACAATAGTTAACTGGCTGTATACGTGAATCTTTTACTTATTAGGTGCAGTTGAACTGTGACTTGTGCAGACATGGAGACTTCCTCATTAAAGTTTTCATTTCTGTTTCATAAAGAATCACTCATATTAATCCTTCAGAGGAATAAATTAAACTTGACATAGAAAATTAATAATCTTCTGTCTGCTCAAATATTAAATAGAGTAATAATAATCTTTTGTCTCAAGAAACTGCTCAAATATCAAATAGATTAAGGAGATTAAGAAATTTGGCTGTGGACACGATACAAAAAATCTCGCCATAGTCCTAGGAACTGTAAATGTCAAACATGTTTGTCCTAGGGTATATCAGAGACATTGGTCCTTGAGAATATAGCCTATTTCTGTGGTTCTTTGGGACTGGAATGTATTTTTTGCAATCTAATGAGTTTGCTACTAAAAAAATTTTTAGGGGCAGAATTAGAATTTTTGAGCAACTAAAGCACATAATTATGCAGTTTTCAAATTTTCCAGAAAATCATATATTGTATGATGACGATCATGATTTGAGGAGAAAGTAGTAAGAAGAAAATATGGTGGAAACATTTTTTATTTAAAAGGAAAACAAAGAGACAAATACAACCCGTCTAGCAGTATTAAAAAACAACGCCGCCAAACTAAGGTCGGCTCATGCTGGTGGTTAGTGACCAGTTCATGTGTTTGTCATTTGCTTCTTTGGCCGAAGCTAGTGGTGGAATCTCTTGTTTTTTCAATGCAAAGGAAAAACAGGAAAATATTAGAATACACATTCATGGAATTGTTGTGGGGCCATGATTCGCTCTTTCTTAGCAAAATGGCGGTGGTTAGGTTGAATTGAAGAATGTAATATTAGTTGCTGCACATGCATTGGATGATTGGGGTAATTAACATCGATTTAATTTGTAAGAGGGCAATAAAACATGGTAATTGGTAGGATTATAGTTTTTTCAACAGATCTTGTTGGATATCATATTTATTTTCTAGGTCCACAAAATATTGGACTGGGATATTCACCCTAAAGAATAACTTTTTTTTTGTTTGTTTTTTCCCCATTTCACAGACAAGGCGGAGCTTCTTCAGCTACTTCAACTGCTGTGTAAAAGCCTGATATTCCAGTGCATCAACAGCCTTTTAAAATTATGTTTTTGCGCTTGGTGATTATAACTTCTTAGAAAATCAAACCTTTTTCTTCAATCTTCATTGACGATTCTTGTGTTATTTTTGTTGAAACGTGTGTTCTAGTTTTGAGATAAAGACAGTAAAACACGTAAATGTTGCTCAAGACTAAGAAAACTTTACCACCGCCTCAAAATATGATACGATCAAGCAATTCAGGACAGAAATGTTTTGACTACGAAATATCTTTTTCTTAGTCATTAATCTTATTTTTCAGTCTTGCCTTGTTATTAAAAGTTTAACTCGGTCATTTATATTTATGTTGAGTTTCATTGTAATTCTTTTTGTTCAAATTGTGTTAGAAAATGACGTATAACTTTTGTAAAATAATAGAACATTTCAGATTACAAATGGACCATATTTTTGGTGTAGAAGTCTTCAACCAAGGGAAAATGACCCTAACTAATTTAACATTTGATTGGAACGACTAAGTTGTTCCATTATCAGGGAACAAAACTTAAGTACTAATCGAGTTAGTTTATGTAGAGTGTGTTAACCACTTACATGGTTGTTACTTGTTAGACTCTCGAGTTAACTCCTTGCTTACGAGTCTAGATCACAAAAATGAGTCATCTAGCAGGTAAACTTTGTTTTTCGGAAATTCGTACGAGTTCAAGTAAACTTTGATAGAATTAGTAAATTCTCAATTCTACCGTAGGTAAGAGTTTACAATTTTGCATTTGATTTGGCTTCAAAATGTAAATATTGGTCAATGTTGTAAGCTACTTAGGTTGAACTACCTATTTGCTACAGTATATATAGGATTTATAAAGAATTTCTCTAAAAGTTATGAATGTTATATCAAATTAGCTCCTGTTTTTTGAATTTTTTCATTTTGATAACTTGTGTTTTGGTGAATTTATGTAAGATTTAGTTATTAATATATAATCTTATCTATTAATGATGTTGTTATGGAATGGCTTTTTGCCATATACACCCCCTTTTTGGCATCTATTCACACCCCCTGTAGGCCCAATGTCAATAAGGCCCAACCCAAACATCAAGGGCTCAGATCAAACCCCCAGATCGGACGGACCTGATTCATTGGAATCAACCCCACCCCACTCTATAAATACAACATTCATTGCCTCATTAAAGGTAAGCATTCTCATATTTATTACTCACTTAACACCATTCCTCTGACTTCAGCATCGGAGTGACTTTGCAGGTACCACACCAGCTAGGATCGGATACAGTCATTTAACTAAGGATATCAACCACTAACTACCTCGGACCATCCATTAAAAGTCGGAAGTACAGTGCAGAACAGATGTACTAACACATTTAAATATCGTGGTTTGCTACCTTGTTATATTGTGGAGTTAGAATGATGAATTGTAGTTGTGTTAACCTTTTTTTTTTGATAGAGTGTTAACCTATATAATATCATGTGTATATAAGTTTCTTTGATAGTAGGTAGACTCTTACGAATTTACTAGTCAAGTCTACGAGTTGAGTCTACCTATGCTCCACTAGTTTACGTAGATTTTCGATTGACAACCTTGACCACTTGCATCCAACCTTTGGGTTATAAATGGACCACATTTTTTTTATTACCATGTTAATGATATACAATATCTACCGACGTTGCCGGTAACTAATCTACGTCGGAAAACCTGTTTGGCCATGTGTACTCAGCTTTGTCGGTCGGTGTGATTTTAGCATCCCAATAGTTTCTGTTATACTCAATATTCAAACTTGAAACCTTATAATGAGATTGGAACCCAATTACCGCTCGGTTTAACCCTTATTGATATAAATGGATCACATTGATATAATTTTCAAAATAAAGATCATTTGAGAAGAAAAAAAGTGTGATCACATTACGACTAAATAGAAATTAGAAGAATAAGGTAGAAGATTCAATTGATATATTTAAAGATTAGGAAACCAAACTAAAACAAAAAGGAAGATAAGCGACAAAAAGGTATTTTAGCTTTCATTATTAGGTGTAGAGTGACAAATCGGGTTGTAAGACGGTTGTACTTTTGTGGTTTGTTCCATTACAGTTTTTGGTTATAAATCGGATATTCTCTACGCATAATTGCACAGGCTAATCCCTCTACTCGAGTGAACCACTATGGGTAGCAAAGGTCTCCATCAAGAGATTCATTTACTCTCAGTTTTTTCGAGAGCATAATGTGATACCCACTATTTTCCACCCTATCAAAGTTTCATTTATTCCAAACTTCCTTACATACCAAACCACAGTTTCTTTGTGATACGCCTTTTCTCTTGTTATTGAGCCGTGCAAATCCCAGCTCCATCACATGTAGCATCTCAACTGAGATTCAATTTGTGCAACTAGCTTGTTGCTCCTCTCAGCTAAACTAGTCCAGTTCTGTGTAGGCATGGGAAAAAACTGTGATAAACGTTTGGGTACTTAGGTAACTACCGCTACTAGAGGCTTTAAAATAAGCCAAAAACTATGAAGAGATTTCTTTTTAGTCAATAGTTGTATGATTTCATTCAAGTGGGCAATTCCCAAACCAATACAAGTGGTCAATAGATGAAGAGATTTAGATAGCAGAGTGCTTGATTTCAAAGATTGATTTAACCTTTGACCAAAAAAGAGATTTATTTAGCTCACTTGGCAATACGGCATCTCTAGCTAGTTCTCTTTCTAGTTTAGCCCGTCATTTTGTTTCAAAGGGGTGGTCATGTTTAAATTGTATTTCCTTGTTCTCCAAAAATATAACCATTGGCCAGAAAAAAAAATACTCATCCACCTCTCGTTTTCCATTTCTAATGAGGGGATCATGCCGACAGGCAACTAACACTTTGACAGGGATTATCTAACTTTGAGACGGAAAGCCGAAAGCTGCACACTTGGGCAGGGATTATCAACCGAAATCACAGTAATCTAGGCGAGATCCCAAGAAGGTAGCTCAGTTGACAAGTTAAGTGATATCGAAGGAGCGCACCAAATAAGTGCAAGAAGGAGGTCTCAAGTTCAAACCCCGGAAACTAACATTCTCTCACCCTCACTAACATTGGCTATAAAAAAACAGTAATCTAGGCGGGACTATTAGGACCATGCCGTACTTCTGCTCCGGGAATTAAGATAATACAAAGCATAAAAGAAAAAATTTCATAAAATGCAGGA
This sequence comes from Astragalus glycyphyllos, assembly GCA_963573325.1. NCBI lineage: Eukaryota > Viridiplantae > Streptophyta > Magnoliopsida > Fabales > Fabaceae > Astragalus > Astragalus glycyphyllos. Next base: position 83,141,522 of record OY754307.1, on the reverse strand, counting down.
CCAAAACTGATGCCATCATTTTGATAAGAATGTCCAGCATAAGCATACCAACATATCCATCTGATATACATAAATATATAGAAAAGCCTCAATTATTCTGTTAGACACGTATAATCTCACAAGATGCGTCATTTTCAAAACTACACAAAAACAGCGTCACTAGACAACAAATGACCATCATGCTTCATACCTAATCCTCGACTGAACAATAAACAAGTACTGGAGTGTGACCTAACAACCCTGGAGAAAATCTCACCAAGAGATCTTTGATTGTACTCAGAAAATCCTCTAATATCTCACTCAGGCATTGCGGCAGGTTTTCAGAAGTTTGAATACAACCAAATTATACTTTCTTGATAATCTGAACGACATCTTCATCTTCGAGTTCATGCTCCTGGAGTGCAACAATGCATTCAACATATTAGGTGACATCTTCACTAATGAGGGAGAAGGGAAAAAAAAGGAAAAAACAAAAACACAGAACCATGAAAGAAAATGATAGAGTATAAAGTATATTGAATACAGAATCAGAATCAACCTTGCCAACTCTTTGAGGCTTGTGTTTGGCACTTGAACCCCAGACCAGAGCACTGCATCATTTAGAGAATTAGATGAAGGTAGGAGGAGAAATTAAGGGAGGACATATTATTCGAATACTTATAAGTTTTGGGAGAAGGTACTCACTACTTGAACTGTTTAAGCATGTCCTTGTGAATGCGTTCGCAGAAGTCTTCAACTGTCCTCTTCTTAGACGACAATATTACGGGGTCTTCATAGTCAGGATTCATCCCTTTAGGTTTGGTATAAATACGAGTTAAATTGAGATATTCCCAAATTTTCTCCAGAAGCCCATCAAGGTTCCACTCCAGGTGAGCACTGAATATTAGTTAGAAAATTACTCAAACTTCAACAACAAAGGCCAAAAAATATTTGCTGTCAAACGTAGATACTAAACATTATGTGTGACAATTTTAGTCTTTTAGACTAAAATATTCTAGATGCAATGCAAATGGGAGATTACCTAACATGAAACAAAGACAAAACAAGAAAGAAAACAACAAATTTAAAATTAATCGAGTTTCTGGGCATGGATATATGAAGGATTGTAATGGGGAGAGCAAGGTAGATAGATGTGTGAAATGGAACATATTGCCAACCCACTATAGTCAAAGGAACCACATCAAAGGCAAGATACTATTAGAAAATGAAATCCCTCACAACTACTGATAAACAATAAATAATCTCCAAGTCCCTTTACATAAGGATGTATATAATTCTTATGATGATTTTCTTTGTTTAAAAAGGGGAAAAGGATTGGCGTAATAATAAGATAGTGATAAGAAAAATTACCTGACAGGGCAGTAATGAGGTAGCTTATCCAAGATTTCCAGTTCCTCAAGTGTGATCTGATCAATTTTGTTCACAGCGTAGATGCAAGGTGTATACACTCTACTGCCCTCAATGACATCTATAAGATCATCAGCAGTGGCATCAAACCTGAGAGTAATATCTGCATTGTGAATTCTGTACTCGCTACATATAGCCTTTACCGTGTCAAGATCTAAATGTGTGTTTGTGACCGTTGAGGTGAAATTTATACCACCCTTCTCTTTCCTCCTGAAAGTCAGGTTTGGTGGCTCTTTGTTTAACCTGAAGTGGTAAAATAAATCTATAAGTAAAAGAGAAACAAACTGCTAACAAAGAAAGAGAACAAAAGCCGGAAAGACTACAAGCAAAATTTAATTGAAATACATAAACATAGGTTTTGGTGACATTTTGAAATTTTGATCATCTGAATGGCATAACAGCAACAAATGATTAAGTCCATAACACATATAACTGAATTCTCACATTTCACCAAAACTCTCCCCCAGTAGAACCTGGCCCACCTCCCTCAGTTGCTTATACCGGTGTATGATCCCCTATTGCTATTCCACCCCTCCTTCCTTGAACCAAAGTTAATATGTCATGCTTGATAGAGTTAAAATGAGACTACTATCAAATTCACCAGTGTCTGTAATAGTGCACTTTCGGTCAATATGTAAGTAAAACGGACAAGGTTGTGGAAACTTCAAAGGATAAATCATTAAATCTTATTCACAAGGGGCTGCTTCCAAGAAGACCCAATAAGAAGGAAACCCCGTAAGATTCAATAATCTCTCAGAATCATATGTCACAGGTGATGCACGCAGCACACCTCACCTAAACTCAAATCAAATCACAGTTTCTCCACGCCTATGAAAGAGTGCAACTGCTTCTATCAGTCATAGCCAGAAATGCTTACTTTTAGAGTCAAATGCCTAACCTATATAACATTCAATTAATTCATCATATAATCATGCCACATTGAGAAGTATATTTAAAGAATAGCACAGGTGAACTACTCATTTAAGTGGAGTCCCTATACTTGGCCACATATTTTGGTGACAAAACATAGCTTAGTAAACAAACAATATAGCAATTTACCTTATACCAAATCCCTCCAGCTCTTTTTCTATAAGACGCTTATGGGTTATTGGCTTTATTGCATCAAGAACAATTATAATGACATTGCATGTCCTTGCGGTACTAATAACCTGTGGTTGCCATAAAGTATACAAAACAAAATATATTAGCGTTTGTGTAAATGATGAATGAAAGACAAAAGATGCATTCCTAATATAGTCATCAATAGCTGCAAATAAAATACTCTGTGGGCAGCAGAACTCAAAAGCCATGCCATTCCCAGGTAAGGTTCATTGTATAAGTAAATATTAAACACATTGAATGCTCCTATAGAATCTTGATGGAACAAAAATAAAATAACGTTCGTGATTCATGACAAGAAAAATTGTTTCTTTAAATATGCTATGGATAGCATTCATCAAAAAGATAAATAGAAACTGTTTTCAGAAAGACATGCTAAGTTAATGGACAACAAAAATACCAAATGCATTTGAACCATAACGAGAGCATATTATTATTATTATAATTATTTTTACCTGCCTTCCTCTTCCCTTTCCATCCTTGGCACCCTCAATAATTCCAGGAAGGTCCAGCAACTGACACAAAATTAAACAATTACGACTAAAAAATTGAATATAACTCAAATATGCATCACAATCTTATTATCATAAATTGTTTAAGGAAAGTTGCAATTAGGGAAAATTATTCATGAAGTTCAACTAATTGAGATTAAATTCATTTTCCAGATAACATTAGTGGGACCGTTGTCTCAATTTCGACAATAAAGTTCACATTATCCCTTAATAACTAATTTAGAAGAAAATAACTGCAAAAGAAACACCTCTGCCTAGTTGTATAGACTTCATATAGAAAATCTTCGAATGCCTGATTCAACAATAGAAACAAAGGCTAGATTGAGCAAACATTGCGGATCTTAAACAGAGCCTTTCCAACTTTTTATTAAAGAAAAGCGATAGTGCAATCAAAATAAAGGTCAATATATTCATTTTTAATATAGACAAAAAAATATCAACAAAAACAACCAACTGACAAGCTTAAGTCAATTTTAAATGTATATCTCTTTTTTGTTTTTTGTCATTGAGGGATAGCGCAGGAACAGCCAATAGAACGTTGCAGCTCAATTTCATATGCCAATTCAACAGGGAAAAAAGTGAAAATGCATCAAAGCTTCCATATCGATTTCTGAAAGATGGTGTTATAAACTAAGCACGTGAGAAGCTGACAGTAAGAGGCAATCAATATAGAGAAGCACAATTAACGTATCATTTACTATTCTCTAAACTATCATCAGAAAGAGGTACAACTAAATTTAGCTTTAGGCATCCCAAGCTCTTCAATCCACAGAATCAATATTGAATCTCTTGCCCTAAGAAGGTGATAAATTCATCAATATATAGCTGATACCTGAATTTTAGCTCCGCGATATGTGATCACACCTGGGATGCAAGTTAAGGTAGTAAACTCATAGGAGGCAACCTACAAACCGAAACAAGTAAATTCTTTCAGAAAAATCTTTAACAAGTTAATTTTTTTAGGAAAATATAGAACAAATGAGAAGCGTATGGATCTTGTTTAGTCTTGAAAGGCGTAGTCATTCTCTAATTAGGACTTGAAAATATATTGCAAACGTCTTGAAACTGATCTAAAACATGACAACTCATAAGATCTTGATGGTGAAATAAATTCCATATGAACTAAATGTTTGAATCAAAATCAAACTTGATGATATTGAGTTCCATTAAATCAAAATCCCTCCAAAATGCAGCAAGAAAATAAACTATTCGCCTAAATATAGTTAGAAAAGATGCATGGGAGGTAGAATACTTCCATACCTCTGAAAATGTCCCGGTCAATTTATTCAGCAGAGTAGATTTTCCAACCGAAGGAAATCCCACAAGCCCAACCCTTGCATCTCCACTTTTAGTAACATCAAAACCTTCGCCAGCACCTCCACCTCCCTTTGATGTGGGTGTAAGGAGTTCCCGCCGCAGCTTGGCAAGTTTAGCCTGGCACCATATGGTTACTATGATATCAACACCTCAACAAAAAATGCAACAGAAAAGAGGTAAACAAAAGAGGTGTTGGACAAGCTAAAATGATAGAGGACAGTAAGGAATAAAATTCTAAGAATATTAATGGTGGTTATTTCACATAGAAGCAGAATAACAGAACACCGACCTTGCCTTTCAGTATTGCATATCAGAAGTTAATACTTTAATAGCAAGGATGCGTGTAGACCATAGAACCAAGAAGAAGAAAAAAGATGAACGGTATAAGATTCCATAGTTTAAAGTTTTGTTCCTCATACTAATATTTCAGCATTTTTTAACCCAAACTTTGAATATAGGGAAAGGTATAGGAACATATCACTACATACATTAATAAGAATCCTGATAAATGGACACAAACTAAGCCAACTCAGTGAGAAAAATGTGCTATGCAACCTATGCTTACGAATACAACTTCCACAGTGACATGTTGGGACAGCTATATGACCCTAAACAGATGTAGTTTCCCCTATAACAATTATCCCATTCAACCAAATTATAAAGTCGCGCCAATAGTTCGGTACTTGAAAGAAACAATTTCTACAAGTTTAGCACAGAAAGATGTCCCATTGTCTTCAAATACTAAGCTTGACTAAAGCTAAATCACATGCAACCAACCAATCACCAAGAAAATAAAAACTCAGAACGGCAGTATAGTCATCTTTTTCACTTTTCTTCCCGGGTATTATTTAATAATCAAACAAAATGGACAAACATGTTTACCTTCAGTAAGCCCAAATGATGAGCAGTAGCCTTGTTCTTTTGAGTCCTTGCCATCTGTAAAATATAAATAACCAAGGTCATACTCAAAAATAATAACTAAATGACGGGATAAAGTTTGCAGGTACCGCATATAAAACAATCAGTACATATCATCTATTGCTTTGGTTGGGCATTAGCTAACATATCTTGAGATACAGAAAAAATTACACAAGAAGAAGCAATCGAAACATATTGGTTACCGTATCTTGAGATATAGAAAAGAATTACACAAAAAACAAGCAAACGAAATATATTCCACTCAAGATAGGGACATGTGGAAATAACAATTGCAAAAATTCCTATCCTAGGTCACTTGACCTATTCATATTCAAATAAGACCATTACATAACAGTAGCTGCAGTACAGTATTTTAGTCAAAACCTATGAAGCACCGACACAGACACGGACATTGGACACCGACACGGACACCCAGATGCTGGTTTTATTATTAATTTTTTTGAAAATACAAGTGATTGAAGAGTCAGTGTCGATTCGACATTCGGAATAAGTGTCCGTGCTTCAGAGGTCAAAACACAACTACTTCACTTATTCTTAGTAGTACACTAGAATTCATCACCACCACCCCTTTCTTTCTTGGTTGTGAAATTTTAAAAACACATACAGTCATAATTATAAAATGAACTCCAAAGAAATCACAATCAACCAGACATAATCCACTAGAGTGGCCACAATAACTACATAAGATATTCAGTGTTCCGAAATAACATTCAGATGCAAATAAAAATTGAAGGATAAACTTCGAAGCTGAAATTACGTTGGTCAGAATTAGTTTTAGAAAAAATTATTTTGATTCGTAATCAAACAGTGGTAAATTGAGAATCCAAAACGCGACATAAGAACACTGATGCAGTATACAAACAACTCCATAAATTTAACAAAAATCAAAATCAACACTTGTGCCAAAATGGTTAGTGTTGTAGTCGAATTAATTTGATGTCTGCAACATTTCCCTATGTTCCATACAAAATAGAGCTGAACGAAGCAGAAATTGATCCTGAGGAAAAGCATAGGTACCTCATCTTCGATGTCTTTGATTTTCTGCATTACCGTCGACATTGTTAAAGAAAGATAAGCTCGGATGCAACGCAAAAGCGATTCGAAGCGAAGTAGGTTTGTACTTGACAACTCTGCGGTAGTGAATTGAATTATTAGAAGCTGGTAGCGTTGTGTTGCGCTGGGATAGAGAAGGAGAACGAAGAAGGTGCTAGAACAAATATGCAGGTATTCTTCTGGTGGAACCTAGGGTAGAAGACTATTCGATCCTCCGATCAGAATACATGGAACAAACACACTCATAGGCCCAAGAAGATTTAACTTAGCTTTGTTTGGGCTTAACTTCATTTTATGTTTTGCACCCCCTAACTTTTTTAATGCACAACATCAATTATAACTTATTTTCCCCAAATAACCCTCCTCAGAATCTTGCTTTCGCAAAAAACTAACCCCCTGATGGAGAGGGACTAAAATGATATTTTATGGATTCACGCAAGCAATTGCGTGACTAAAGAATTCATCCTACTTTTGTGCCTTGTTAGATAAGTTGGTAAAGCCTTTAAACTCAGCTCTTCTCTTTGTGATACTTGGTTGTATAATAACTTTTTTTTGCCCTTATTGGCTTTTGGTGTGTTACAAGTGGAAGTTGGGTCCTATTGGCGTGTTTAATGCTAAATATGGATATTTTTCAATATTGGTTGGAGTGTTGGGACATAAAATATCATGGTGTTGTGAATTATGTTTAGAGATCTCTGGTTGAGTTCGTGATTCTTGTTCAGTTTGTTCGGGTAAGTGGTTTGCCATTGGAGTAGTTTTTGGGGAGCGACAAATGAATATGTGATATGTGAGATATAATGATGGTCTACTAGTGCTCAACCCATTGGTTCTATTGATGGGCAGGACCCTCGTGTTAGGGATTGTGTGGATTGATAAATTGTTATGGGTTATGAGGATGGGTCTCTAGGTGACAATCTTAATTGTAAGGTCAGATTCAGATGCATTACCACTATTGTGGGGTCGAGTTGTTGTAGAAGGTTGAATAACTCAAGTGCAAGGACGATGGTTGGTCCCTATCATGTTATGGCAACAGAGTATGATTGGTTGTCCTAATAGGGTTTGTTACTCAAAAGTCCAGAGTGAACAATCTCGAGTGTAGATCGAATAAGATGTTATTCAGGCGATTGAATTCCCCTCCCATCAGGTGATGCAGTGTAATGGATTTGGGAGTTGGAGAAAATCTTTGCAATGATCCATTGGATTGAGGATGAGAAATACAAATGTTGCCTTCATGTTAGTAAAAGAGCTAGATCTTAGTGAAGACGTAAGAGGAGGATGCTAGAGGCTAAGGGCAGAGTCATGGGAGAGCTTCATGAGGGCTTTCCGAGAGAATTGTTTTTTTACAATGAAGGTTGAGGGGAAAACAAAATTCAAAAGCTTAAGGTTGGGTGGTATGACTACTAAGAGTATTGTGCTCGATTTGAGATCCTCCGCATTTAAACTCTGAAATCAATCATGGCCCCAAATCGTTACAACAGGCAAACTCCCTCTTACGGGTCAAATTGACTTGAACGAGTGATCGCATTGAAAAGGAGGATTTATTTGTCAATGATACATTGAAAGATGTTTGTCAGACAACCAAAACGATCTCCATCTGTTTATTTATTGCTTGATTTTGCAACGCACAAGATGAAAATCAGCCATTTCGTTTTGAGTTAAAAAATATTCTCAGTGGTAAGCCAACAATAAAGGTTCCAAATCATAAAAATCAACTAGTCGCGGGAGTAAAACTGAAGGAAAAATCCCTGGAACATTTAGTTGACAGCATAAAAAACACGTTTTTGATGTCTATTACCAAGAAATAACTGTAAACGAATACAACTTCAGGTCCGACAAAAAACTGAATATGGGGAAAAAACAATTCTACATACACTCTTGTCCCTCTAGAAGACTAACTCGTGAGGTTTAACACCTGCCTTCAAGGAAAACCTAGCACCAAGGTAAGTCTTCAGGTCTGGAACAGTCTCAATGGCTTTTAACAATGCAGAATCAACAGTTTTTTGTGCATCTTTCTTTTCCTGGGGGAGCACATTTTTCTCCTACAATGGTACCAATATAATACTGATCAGCAAACACGAGCAACAAATACAAAGGAAAAATAATTAATAAAACATGAAATTTCGACAAACTAACCTCTTTGTCTGCCTCAAAAAACTCTCCCTCTCCCTTCTTTTTCTTTTTTTGGACTTCCTTTGAAAAGTACTTGTCATCAAACTTATCCACATTAACTGCAGAAACATCTACTTTGGTTGAAGTGCCAATAACATATGCCTGGTTCACACGCCTCAAAGGAACTCCGTTGATCTTGAAGGGACCTGAAGTAGTTAGAACGAAAAATATGTAAGACCAGCAAGAGATGGGTTGAGATTCAAACTTTCAAAATGGAAATCAATAGGCACCAAAGCCAAAGTAAAAGTATATTAATAAGAACAACCTATACATATCCACTAGCATTATCATGGCAGTAGACATAAACAATGGAAAGGAATAAGCAAGAGACATTATTGATTAAGTGCACTATTGCAGAACCAACAGAGTGTGTGGCAAACAACTTGATTTGATAAGCAAAACTACAAAGGACAGTTATAAGTTTAGCTTATAGAGATACAACGGGAAACTTACAGGCATGATTAAGTTAATTTTATGTGTCACGCACCGACATAGATAGTTTAAGCTAACTAGGATAAAACAGGTAAACCCCATAAATAAATTATCCTACTCATCAACTAATTCAAGGAATTACAGTGTACGGATTTCCAAACCAATTCTTCATTACAGGTCAAGAGAGAACATCAAACATAGCAATCAAATTCAACCAATCAAAGAAAGCTAACCCATGCTTCTCATCAACCAAAAAAACAATAGAAGCAAATTATTAGAGTTAACATTCACTATGAGTTGGAACCGCAATAAATACTACACAAGTTCACAACTCAATCAATAACACAAAACGAAGCTGCATCAACAATGTTAATCCTTTAGCAAAAAAACAAAAAACTGATTAAACAGCAAGATTGAGAATAATTACCAGTAACAAGAAGCAAGCCAGAAGGAAGCTGCTTCAAAAAGACAACTCTCTTTCCCTTAAATCTTCCGGCAAGAAGAATCAGAACTGTCCCTGGAGTAATGCTGGCCCTATAAACATAAACAGTCACCGTATAAAATCATTCAAGTCACACAAAGCTCGAACATAACAACAAGTAAATAAAACACTTCAATTAAACTAAAAGATCCTAAATAGACAAAACAAAATGCACTTCATTCATCATCTACCATCTGAAATTCCCAACCAGAACACCACTTCTTTCAGATCCGAAACAAACGCGTTGATTAACAATACCAGTTTTTCGCATTTCAAAGCAATAAAAGGAGGATTAGATGATAATGAAAGACGATAGCGGACCTGAGCTTAGTAGGCCTGGGCTTATGCTTGTTGCGAATCGGCTTCTTGACGTCATCGGCGGGGTAGAACTTAGGGGGCTTCTCGACGGGAGCTTCAGGCTTAGGCTTGGGATCGTGGCGAGGGAAAGAGCCGCCATTCTTAGCCTTGATAGCCCAGAGACCTCTCTTGTGGTACATGACAGACTTTGAGTATTTACCTATTCCCCTGATCAATTCAGGGTTTCGGCTCACTCTCGCTGTTCTCTGCTTCGGCGCCATTGCTCTTCTGCTACTTGCTGCTGCCACCAAACCCTACCTTCGCTCACGTTCCGCTCTCACTTCTATCTATTATACCCTTCAATTCATCCTTGCCGGGTTTTCGCATTCCACTCCGGGCCACAAACCTAATTGCTATATGGTTCTGTCCTAGCCCAGCCCAATTCATTCATTTTCTTAACTATCACCTGTGATACTATTGACACTGCCTCTTCTAGCTAACATACCTCACTCATTTGCCATTTATCCCTTAAAAAAATGAAGAGGCAGTGGATAAAAATGAAATAGAAACAGTGGATAAAAAATATCCACACGTAATACAACTTGGGATTTTTATATTTTTTATTCGTTTCTATGTCATTTTTTACTTTTTCATTTAATTTTTTTTTTTGAATATTTTTATCCTTTTGAGTTCATATCAATTTTATAAAAATGTTTATTATTTATAAACAATTATTCCAAAAGTTGAACATTGAGTTGGGATAAAAATTAAATAAAGAGTTTCACATTATTATAATTTTAGGTGAAAAGATCTATAAACTCCTAAAATGTATCTCCTACTTCAGAAATGTGTGTATTTATACATCTAAAATCACGATAATTGAGTTCTCCATTTATTTTGAGAACACCTTACTCACTTTATCCCTAATTTCCTCCATTTCTAGCAATACCTTCCCACCATTTTGTGTTACCTTATAGAACATGCAGCTATCCTGTAACACATGCAATGATCAAATTTACATTTTCGTATGCTGGTGAATAACATTCTTTGATGTGGACTTTATTAGATATTTTGAGGATTGTTAAGGGTTTCTTGATGTTAACTTTCGAGAAAGAGGAGGCGAGGTTACCATTTGTTACATATTTGTCCTTAACGAGAATATTGTATAAGTTGGCATGTTAGATGTCATCATTGCTTCACTCTCCACCTCCTTTGCTTTATGAGATGCCATAATTACCTCAGCCTCTGCCAACTTTGACTTAGTATTTTAGTCAAGGCATTGATTTTATCATCTCGACAATTTTGATGACAGTTAAATCTCCAAAGGGTGTTGTAGTTGCTCTTCCTTATTCCCCCCTTTGTCCCATTTGGCGGTCCGTTTAGAGTGTTGGATCCTACTATGAACAAAGTTTATTGATTAAGCGATAATGTGAATAAAATAAAAAGACATCTTTGCTCCCTTCCCTGGGTCACCATTGCTGCTTGCAGCCTTCCTTTCTTCTCCATCAGCCTTCTCCCCCATGGTGCTTCCTTCAACTCTCATCTTTGCTTCCCCAATCTCTCCGAACCATCTCTCTCCATCGCGACCTGTACACTGATCTCCACCATCGTGCCCCACCCCACCCTCTGGACCACTACCTTGCTCCCTTTGATGGAATTTAACCTCCTTGCCCCCTCCCTGAACCTCCAGATCCGATAGAGCCCCTTGACCCGCCCGACCCTCTAGATCTACATGACATATCCTCTCACTGGTTCCTAGCGGTCTTACCCTTTCAACCTTTGTTGCCACCGTCAAAATCCCCTCCTCGTCACCGTCTTTTACTTTGATGCACTTCGGATTCTGGTTTCCTACATCTTGTTCTACCCTCATCTCTTTTGGCTCCACAAGTTCAATGCTTCGTCCTCGAGGCCAATTGGCCTTCAAATACGAGGACACTATGGACTTTCCGCTTCTCCTCCTACACTAACTTCGTGAGACTTTGCTTTGTTTCTTAGCTGTGCCTGATGTTTTGCTTAATGGTGGAGTTTTTTTTTGTGGAAACAGATTGTTTGTAATGCTAGTTATGGTCCAACGCCAAAGGCGATCAACAAATCTGATTTGCGGCTCTGCGTCTCAGCATCTGTTATCTTTCAACTTGTTCCACCCTTATATGTTTTGGTTCTACTGGTTCAACGCATTGTCCTTGGGTGCAGATTGTCTACGTAGCTAGTTCTGGTCCTACGGTGAAGAGATCAAGGATCCCTCTTTGTGGTTTTTGATTGCTCGTTACATTGGGTTGTATTAGGGTGTGTTTATGTTTCGTGCATTTTAGTTTCATTAGGATGCTAGTTTGCTCAGGTGCTACTCTTAGGCATATTGGTTATTATTAGGAATTTCATACCTGATTTGGTTGTAGTCCTGTTTTGGACTTGTTCGGTGCTTTTATTGTAAGCTTGACCCTTACACTTTGTGTGTAATGTTAGTGGTCTTTCCCCCGTTCTAATGAAATGTTACACATTTGACCCCAAAAAAGCGACACTAGTATACCCTAAAAGCAAATGCATTTGCTGTCTTTGAAGAATTGTCCATCAATTATCCTAACTAGTTAGGTTCTTTCCTTATCAATCTTCACACGTGCTCAAATTTCAAACGCTTTCCCCCCATTTTGAAAATAAAGATTACATACCTCGTCCATGATGTCATTATTCTTCAATAGAAGTGTTGGGTGTGTAAACTATTTTTCTGTACTTATCGAGTAGATATGATGTTTGTTGTAACTCTAATGGGACAAATCAACTTACGTATGTCAACTTCTAATATGTCTATTTTAAAAAGTACTAACTTGTCCACATTATTTTATCTTACTAGTGATTGATGATTTTTCCATAAGAAAAATTTGCATCTTAAAGTTTTAACGAGACTCTTACTTTTCTTTAAATAAAAATTAATTAATTTATATTTACAAGAGTTTATACATTTGTCATGATTATCCAAATAACTAAGTAATGGGTGCCATGTGTTAAATATGTAATGTAGGTTTTATTCAAATGGACCCCGTGGGAGAAACCTTAGAATAACTACAAATCCACAAATACAAGGTTGCAACTTGCATCATGTAGAACTTACTCAGCAATGCTTGCTTCCACTCAAATTCCTTTCACTGCTCAATTCCAATAATCTCATTCCACCAACCCTACAATAAATTCCACAACTATACAATGATACTGCCATTCATAAATGTCTGAAGAGATGAGAGTGGAAGTGGTGGGCAGTGCACCAAGCATTGCTCTGTAGAGCCACTACAGAGCCACTGACCGTATGCATGCTTCCAACTGAACACACACACCGCATAGTGTAGCAGCATCGGTTCACTTTCTTTGATAGTCATTACAACTAGCAATTTTGTGGTCATAAGCTCGCGTTTCCCACAAGGTCTTGTCCACTTTGTCGGAATGAGTTAAGCCACACGACTTATCAAAATGACCCTAGCCAGGTAAACGTAGAATGATTTAAACCTCGAAACTTACTACACAGTCTGCACTTGATTGGGAATAGGACTGAATACAAACTGTTCTGCACTGTACTTCCGACCTTGAAGGGTGGTCCGAGGTAGTTAGTGGTGAATGTCTTTAGTTGATGACTGTGTCCGATTCTAGCTGATGTTGTACCTGCGATGTCACTCCGATGCTAAAGTCAGAGGAATGATTTTGAGTGAGTAATAAATATGAGAGTGCTTACCATTAAAGAGGCAATGAATGTTGTATTTATAGAGTGGGGTGGGGTTGATTCCAACGGATCAGGTCCGTCCGATCTGGTGGTTTGATCTGAGCCATTGATGTTTGGATTGGGCCCTTTTGATATTGGGCCTACAGGGGGTGTGAATAGATGCCAAAAAGGGGAGCGTATATGGCAAACAGCCATTCCATAACAGTTGCACCCCAAGTCTGGTCGTCTTTAGAGGCGATCTTGACTTGTCCAGATATGAAGTTTTTACCGACGTTAAGCTTGGTTTCTGATAGCGATGAAGTTTTTGCCTTTTTACCGACGTTAAGCTTGGTTTCTGATAGCGATGAAGTTTTTGCCGACGTTAAACTTGGTTTTTGATGGTGATGAAGTTTTTGCCGACGTTAAGCTTGGTTTCTGATAGCGATGAAGTTTTTGCCATTATAATAATTTTGAAATTCGAATTGGCGCCTTTGCATTTATTCCGTCTGTCAGAGCGCGTTTCCCAATGGCGACTAATGATGGTGACGCTTTGGTAGGCGTGAGCGTGTGTTGGCAGCTATTGATGGGATGCGTCAATTGGATTTAGGCCCAATCCAGTTCTGCGAGGCCCACTATAAATAGGGGTTAGTTTCCCTCATTTATTCCTGATTTTCAATTTGCTCTGCATACCGATCTTTATATTCGAGTTTAAGTTCGTCAATCAGTAGGATAGTGGCTAGGGTTTCGCCATTCCAGTGGGTCCAAGTGCTTGATTTCCGCAAAAGCATATCAGCGGGAGCTTCGTTTGAGCGAGGTTAGTTCTGTTTTCAAGTTCTCTATTGTTTCCTTTTCCTTAAATAGCCAGTTTTGCCCCCATTTCTTTAGTCGTCACAGGGTGGGGGTCGTCAGGTCGGGTCTCAAAATTGGTAAGGACCCGTTAGGTCGTCATTCCTGACTTCCCTATGCCCCCATTCCTGCAGGTTTTTAAAATTGGCGGTTACTAAACAAACTCGTAGGCAAATTTCCCAGCAACCCCCGCAACTTGCGAAAGTGATGGCTTGTGGAGGAGAGAATGCCGAGGGTCGTCGTTCTGAAATTGCCCCCGTTATTCCCGAGGTTCAAGATCATCCCGATTCAGCCCCGACCAGCGAACAAGTGGAGGACGATGCTGAAGTCAATCGCCATGCTCCTAAAGATCCTTCCAACGAGCCTGAAGTTGGGGAGCAGCTTTCCGAGGATGTGGTTGTTGTTGGCGTAAAGGACGCCGAGATCGACGTTGTCGTTGTGGAGACGGTATCTTCTGAACAGATGCACTCCGATGATGAGCAGGGGTCTTCGCATACCCAGGAAGAGGGGGGCTCTGAGTCGGAGTTTAGTACCGAGACAGGAGAAAGATGTCATGCGGGATCCGAGGTTGATAAGGGTAAAAGACCTGCTGAAGAAGTCGAGGATAGGCAGGATTATTCGCAGCGAAGAGATGATGAGGTCGCTGATGTTGAAGCTTCCGAGGCTGATGATCGTACTTCAGCTTTAACTGATGGTTATTCTACCACTGGTCCGGGGCGAATCGACCTGCCAATGCCTTATGACGTGAATGTACCTCGCATTCTTAATTGGGTCGCTTCTTCTGTTACCGAAACAAGGTCTTTGCATGAAGCAGGGGAGGATATGAGCGTCATTGTAGATAGGTTATCGATTCGGGGCCGACTTTGGAATGTCGAGGGTATGAGATCCGACGAGCATGCAGCGACCTGGCCAGGAGCCTTGAAATTTGTCATGTATGACGTATTGGTATCGGATATGCATATTCGTCCCCCTTTTACTAATCTTCAACAGACTGTTTTGGCGAGATTGGAATTGGCACCTTTGCAACTTCACCCCAATGGTTGGGCGTTTCTTCGAGCCTTTGAATTGATATGTCTCGAACTTAAACGTCCAGAGTCCCCCGATCTGTTCTTTCATTTGTTTGAGGTTAATAGGAATAGTGAAAAAGGTGAGGAAGGAAATGCTTGGGAGCATGTGAGTCTTCGATCTCTGAAAGGTGCCAAGATTTTCCGGGCTTATTCAGATTCGCTGAAGGGGAGGTGGAAGGAGTTTTTCTATTTCGTGGAGCCGGTGAATAGTGAGGCGATTGACTACATGGGGAGATTTGATTCGGACGGGCGAAATTTGGTGTCCACTAAGTTTCCCATAGGATGGGGACTCGGTCACTATAATTGATCTCCAAGATCCTATCATGTTGGTGAATCTCATCTTTGCCGTGCTGATATCCTGACTAGAGATATTTTGTTGCTTATTTCATCTCAAATACCTTACACCAAGCATAAATACCGAGGTATTCCTGCTGATCGATTGGTTAAGTGTGCTACCCGAAGAAAGGTTATGGGGGTTCTAGGTAGGGTCGTTTTATTGGTTTGTCAATTTATCTTTTGACCGGGAATTGTTAATTTATCATTTTGGTTAACTTGTCCTGTTTTTTCTTTGTTTTCAGATACGATGGCAGGGAGTAGGATTGCTCTATTAAAGAGGATGGCGTTGCAGAACCTGGGGGTCGAGGAAGGTGAGCTTGCAGGGAATGCTCCCGATCTTAGTGCTGCTGTCCATGTTTCCCCAATCAGAACCGTCCACGAGGAACAGCTGGAGAATCCTGTGGACGATCTTCAACATCGGAAGAGGAAACCAGCGAATGAGGGAGCCTCTACAAAGCAAGTGAAGGTGGCCCGGAGGACTGAGGAGAAGAAGAAGGTGGTGATTCCAACAGATCCTAAGTCTTCTAAGGGGCACAAATCTTAGAAGGCGAGTTCTGTTCCTGTGGATGCGAGTTTTATGGAAAAGAATATGGAGGAATATCTCACTGATCCTGTTAGTGCGGCCGCAAAGGTGTTTGTTCACTTGGCCGATGTTGCCAAATTTCAGAGGGAGGAGATGGAACGTCGTCATGAAGGTGAGGTATTCTTTCTGGAGTTCATTTTGTTGTTCTTTTTACCTCCCTTATTGACTTTATTTGTTTTTTAGAGTTGGTGACCACTGAGAGGGCCAAGTTATTCAATGCTCTGAAAGAACTGGCCAAAAGAATAAAGTCTTGGGTAACACTTTGAGCGACTTGAAGACTTTGAAGGCTTATGTGGACGATCTTGAAAAGTCCCATAATTCTACTAAGTCGCAAGTTGAGGATAGCACTGCCCGCATCGGTCAGCTGAACGATCGGATCACGGCCCTTGAAGAAGAAAGGAAGAGTGCTGAAGAGACAATTAGAAGGTTGGAGGGTCAAATTCAAGAGCTGATGGCTAAGTTGAAAATTTTTGAAGAGAACAAGGCCGAGACCAGTTCTTCTCCTGAAGATCGATGTGCCGTGTTGGAGAAAGAGCTCGCCAAAACTCGTGTGGAGCTGGAAAAATCTAAGAAGGATGTGCGCACTGCCACCGATCTTGCTCTGGAAATGGCGGGGGATGGGTTTGATCTTGCGCTTGGTCGGATTGCTCTCGTCTACCCTTCTCTTAATCTTGACAAGGCCGTTCTGAATGTGGATCATGAGATTGGGGGAGATCGGATCATAAAGGTTGACGTCGGCACTAATGTGAAGACCGTTGTTTTTCCTAAGCCCGCCTGATCTTACCTTAGATTTATTTTTTGTAAACTTTGAGGGCTCGGTTGTGCCCGAGATTTTTGTAATGAATTTATTTCTTAAGATCTGTGGAAGGTAGGTAATTACGCTGATCCGGTTATAATTTTGATTGAATCAAAAATCATAAGTGTGGAACGTAGGTAATTACGCGGATCCGGTTATAATTTTGATGGAATCAAAAATCATAAGTGTGGAACGTAGGTAATTATGCGGATCCGGTTATAATTTTGATGGAATCAAAAATCATAAGTGTGGAACGTAGGTAATTACGCGGATTCGGTTATAATTTTGATTGGATCAAAAATCATAAGCCTGGAAAGTAGGTAATTACGCCGATCCGGTTATAATTTTGATTGAATCAAAAATCATAAGTGTGGAACGTAGGTAATTACGCCGTTCCGATCATAATTTTGATTGAATCAAAAATCATGTGGAACGTAGGTAATCGTGCTCACTGTTTATAATTTTGATTGAATCAAAAATCATAAGTGTGGGACGTGGGTGATTACGTTGATCCTTACTCTTGAGGTTTGTGACTGCTTTGGCCGTGTTGGGAGATCACGAAAGATCGATCCCAAGAAGTTTCTTCTGAAGAGGGAGACTTTTAGTTGGTCACATTTTGCTTATAATTTTGCTGGGATCAAAAAGGTAACACTCATATTTTTGATAGGATCGAAAAAGATAAGTGCATGCATTACATAGATCGAAAAAGATAAGCGTATGTATTACATAGATTTTCAAACAGTGGTCTTAAACGTAATAGCTTTTTAGTTTCGCGGTGTTCCAGGTTCGGAGGATTTCCTTTTTGTCCAAAGTCTCCAATTTGAAAGCACCTGTGCCGGTCTTGGCTTTGATACGGTAAGGTCCTTCCCAATTGGGTGCTAATTTGCCCTGGGATGCATTTTTTAGGCCCACATCGGCTCTTCGAAGTACCAAGTCGTCCGTGTCAAAATCTCTGGGTATGACCTTAGCGTTATACCGGGATGCGATACCTTGCTTGATAATGGATTCTCGGAGAGTGGCTCGTCCCCTAACATCGTCGATGAGGTCGAGCTCTTCTTTTAGAGCTTGGTTGTTTTCGGTTGGAGTTTTTGGATTAGTCGTTCTCCAAGTTAACTCGCCAACTTCTACTGGAATGACCGCCTCGCTACCATAAGAAAGTCGGAATGGAGTTTCTCCCGTGGAGCTCTGCGAGGTCATTCTGTAGGCCCAAAGTACATATGGGAGTTCTTCGACCCAGTTTCCTTTAGCGTCGTCCAATCTTTTTTTAAACCATTAAGGAGTACCTTGTTGGCAGCTTCTACTTGACCGTTGGTTTGTGGATGTTCAACCGATGTAAAATGGTGCTTAATTTTAAAATCGGACATCACCTTCCTGAAACCTTTGTCGGTGAATTGTGTTCCATTGTCTGTGATAATTCTTTCTGGGATCCCGAATCTACTCATGATGTTCTTTTTGAAAAACTTTATGGAGTTTCTTGCAGTGATGGTGGCTAACGGTTCTGCCTCAACCCATTTGGTAAAATAATCAATCGCTACTATGAGGAACTTGTTTTGGCTCGGAGCGGTTGGGAATGGTCCTAACAGATCTATTCCCCATTGTGCGAAGGGCCAGGTCGAGGATAGATTACGGAGTTCGGTCGGTGGAGCGATGTGAATGTTAGCGTGGATTTGGCATTTTTTGCACTTTTTTACGAACTTCTTAGCATCGGTTTCCATGGTGGGCCAGAAGTATCCTGCGCGTAGAGCTTTTCGAGCCAGGGAACGTGCGCCGAGATGTTGTCCACATATTCCTTCATGAATTTTGGTCAAGACGTAGTCCGCCTCTTCTCCTTCGATGCATTTCAACAATGGTGAGGAGAGGCTTCTTCTGTATAATGTTCCGTCTATGATTGAGAAGGCCGAGGCTCTTTTTCTGACGATTTTTGCTTCGGCTGAGTTTTGAGGTTCGGTTCCTTCCTTTATGTATTTCAAAATTGGGGTAATCCAGTTTTGGCTTTCCTCAACAACGCATATCGTAGAACTGTAAATAGGATCGAAGGAGATGCTGGGTTTTCGTAGTAATTCTTGGATGACCGTCCGGCGATTGCCTGGGATTTTGGTGCTTGCGAGTTTTGATAAGATATCCACCCTTTGATTCTCCATCCTGGGGACGTGCTCTACCTCGGCCGTTTTGAATTGTTTTAGCAGTTCTCGTATTCGAAGTTGGTATTTCTGCAGTATCGGATCTTTAGTTTCAAATTGATTGTTGATCTGTGAAACGACCAAGAGTGAGTCGGTGAATAGATTGACCTGAGTGACTCGGAGGTCAATTGCCAACTTTAAACCTGCAATGCAAGCCTCGTATTCTGCCTGATTATTGGTCGTTTGGAAGGTGAAGGTGAGAGAGACTTCAATAATAACGTTATCCAGGCTTTCTAACATTAATCCTGCGCCGCTTCCTTTAGGGTTAGAGGATCCATCAACGTGTATAGTCCAGGTTTTATCAACAGGATCGGCGGGAATCATTTCTGCCACGAAGTCTGCTAACACTTGGGCCTTCATTGTGGTACGAGACTCATACTTGATTCCGAATTCGGATAGTTCGACTGCCCATTTAATCATTCTGCCGGCAAGGTCGGGCCGATGTAAGATCTGTCTTATAGGATAGTTGGTTCACACGACTATCTGGTGAGCCACGAAATAGGGCCGGAGGCGCCGAGCTGCGATGACTAAAGCCAGGGCAATCTTTTCTACTCTTTGATATCTGCATTCAGGTCCTTGGAGAGCTTTGCTTATAAAGTAAATCGATTTTTGGTCGGCCTGTGTTTCTCGGATAAGGACGGCGCCCAAAGCTTCTTCTGAGATTGAAAGATATAGGTATAAAGTTTCTCCTTCGTTTGGGCGAGTCAGGATTGGAGGCTCTGAAAGTGCTTTTTTGAGCTGTCTTAAAGCTTCGTCTTGTTCCTGCGTCCTTGAATTCTTCTTCTTCTTCTCCTTTACTTTTCTTTAAAAGTTTGAACAATGGTAGAGATTTAAATGCCGCATTTGATAGGAAACGGGATAAGGCGGCAATCATGCCGTTGAGTTTCTGAACCTCTTTCTTTGAAGTCGGTGTTCGCATTTCGACTACGGATCGGCACTTATCTGGGTTTGCCTCAATTCCCCTTTCTGTTAGATAGAAGCCGATAAACTTTCCAGCTCGTACTCCAAAAGTGCATTTTTCTGGGTTTAGCCTCATGCCGTTTCGCTTGATTTCTGTGAATATTTCTCGAAGGTCCGCCACGTGGGTGTTCTCTTGTTCACTTTTGGCTATCATGTCATCAAGGTAGACTTCAACGGTCTTGCCTATTTGATTTTGGAATACTTTGTTCATCATTCTTTGGTAAGTGGCACCGGCGTTTTTCAAGCCGAAGGGCATAACTCGATATGCGAAGTTACCTTGGTCCGTCATAAAAGCCGTTTTTTCTTGGTTGGGAGGGAACATCGCGATCTGGTTGTAGCAGAATAGGCGTCCATAAAAGATAGAAGCCCGAAACCCGAAGCATTATCGACGAGGCGGTCGATGCTCAGGACCGGAAATGCGTCCTTTGGGCATGATCTGTTTAAGTCGGTGTAATCGATGCACATGCGCCATTTACCATTGCTTTTTTTTACTAGTACTGGGTTTGATAACCAAGTCGTGTACTTGACCTCTGATATGAAGTTCGCTTTGATCAAATCTTCAACAGCTTTTGCGGTGGCTTTTGCCTTTTTTCCATTTTGTGCTCGTCTCCTTTGAGCAACCCATTTGGCTTCTGGGTCAATAGCGAGCTGGTGACATGCGATTTCAGGAGGGATTCCGGGCATGTCTTCTGCTGACCATGCAAAAAGATCGGCATGATCTTTTAAACACTGAGTGAGGTTGACTTTCACTTCTTTGGAGAGGTCTGCTCCTATTTTCACTGTTTTAGTGGGATCGTCTCCGAGCTGTACTTCGGTAGATTCCCCGTCTGGTTCAGGTCTCCTCATTTTCTTCTTGAGCTCTTTGGTTAAGTCATCATCACCGTCTTCTTCCGAGCTATCTGGATCGTATCTAGCATCCAAGTCCGTTAAATTGACCTCGGTGGATCCTTTTCCGATTTTTCCTTTTTTAGTCATGACTGGGGAAACTTCTTCACTTGCTTGAGCCTTCTTTTCTGCTTTTGTCCATAAGAAGAAACATCTTGAGGCTGATTCAAGGTCTGAGTTTAGGGTAATAACTTTGTTGCAGAGGGAGTGGAATTTGATTTTCAAATGAGTGGTGGAGGTTACCGCTCCGAGTCTTCCCAACGTTGGTCTCCTGATTATACAGTTGTAGATTGATTCACATGGTAAGATAAGGAATTTAGTTTTGATAATTCTTACCAAGGGTTCTTGACCGTACGAAACCATTAGTTCCAGGTGTCCAAGGGGTTTAGTCCGAGATCCGTTGAAACCGGATAATGCGGATCCTCGGTAAGGAGCGATGTCTTCTTTGTCGATTCCCATTCTTTCTACGAGGTCGAGAAAAATGATGTCGGAAGAGCTTCCTTGGTCTACCAAAATTCTTCTAATTTCTTTGTTAGCAATTATGGCCGTGATCAGGAGTGGTATGTGTTTGTTGGGCTTCCCGTCAAGAAGGTCTTCATCTCCGAAAGATAACGGAGGTCGGTTTGAAGGAGTAGGTGCGGCCGACGTCGAGGCTGTATTTAGTAGCTCTTTCCATTTTCGTTTCATTGTTTTCCTGGATTCTTCGTAGGAGAAGCCTCCCGCGATCATCATCATTACTGATCCTCCTTTTGATCTCCTTGGATCGAGTTCGTCATCTTCGGATTCGGTTTTGACTTTACTCCTCGTTTTGGGCTCTTGTTCTTGATTTTCTTTAATCTCAGCTGGTTGATGTCTAGGTCAGCTTACATAGCTGGCTAATTTTCCCCTTTTGATCATATCCTCGATGTCATCTTTCAAGGCGTTGCAGTGGTTGGTGTCATGTCCGTTGCTCTGGTGATATCGACAGTATTTATTGGATCGTTGACCAGGTCTCTGGGTGAGTGGTTTTGGGAATTTTTCGTCTCTAAACTCTGTGTTTCAGCACTCGCCAAGTATTTGGGACTGATCGACGTTGAGTTCGGTATAGAATTGATGACGGTTTCGAGGTCGGGGATCCCTGTTACCTCGGCCGCCGCCCCTTTGATCCTTCTCATTTCGATTACCGGATCGTTCTATTAGGGGTTGCAGGTGCTGTTCTTTTTCGGTCATGGTACTTTCTTCTTCATTGATGAAACATTGGGATAGTTGAAGGAAATCTTGGAGGTTTTCTGGTTCCCAAGTATTTATGTGTTTCTTGAATGGGCTCCCGGGGCGTAAGCCCATCCCCATAAAGTAGACTCGGAAAGAATCGTCGAGGTTCCGAACTTGAACTGCTTCTCTATTAAATCTTTCTATGTATTCTCTTAAAGACTCGGAGCTCCCTTGGGTGATGGATGCTAAGACATTCTTGTTTTTTGGTTTGCTTTTGGAATGGGAGAAATTGGCCGAGAATAATTCGGCCAAGTGGTCCCAAGAGGGTTGTGTTTGTTTTAAGGACTTCGAACCATTTCGAGGCGATTTTTTCCAATGTTAGGGGGAAAATACGGCATTTCATTTCCATTGGGACATTCCGATATCTCATTATCGTGTCAAAATAACTCAGGTGCCTGTCTGGATCGCCTGTCCCGTCATAAGTTTTTAAGCCTTCCGGTGGTTTTTCTGATACCTGGGTACCGGGTATTGGTCGATCCTCTTGGTGAAAGGTCCTTTGGTTTCTCCTGGGTGGGCTTTTCGTGAAGGTCGATTCCGATGATGGGGATCGGAGTGGCTTTGATTCGGACGTTTTTGGGGCGAATGCTCCCCGCTTTCCGAACGTCGCCTTGAAGAAGAAGACGCTCCCTCTCGGGCACTTCGATCCCTGTGGCGATGTTTTTGGGGATAATGTACCCCGTTTTTTGAACGTCGTCTCGGGGAAGAAGATGCTAGGGAAGAGTTGATCTCTGTTTCATCGTCGTAGGAATCAGCTCGGGGGGAGCGAGATTCATTCCCTTGGCGTCTTCGTGGAGGAGATCGATGGTAGTGGTGTCTTCTGGGCGGAGATCGGTGGCGTCTCCTGGTACGATTTCTTCTTTCAAGGGAAATAGAATCGGGGAATCCCTGATCTCAGATATTTTGAGCCCCGAGTTCCGCCACCCGTCCTTCGAGGTTAGTAAATCGGTGGCTTCTTTCTTGGTTGGCCGCCTCATGTTGGTTGAGCAGCAGGACGAGCTGTTGAACAGCATCGACTGTGGTCGGAAATGGAGGTGGAGGAGGGTTTTGGATTTGTGCTTGTGTAGAGTTCGGAAGGTCTTCCACAAATCCTTCCGGGGTTGATTGGGGTTTGGCTAGTCTTCCCAAAGTCATCCTCTCGACATGCGTCGGTTCGAGATGGTTGCCGACCCCCAGTCGCCGAGCATTAGAACGGAGATTTCGAGTTGTCATCTACTAAGTCCAGGGGAGAGGATCTTGAGTTGAAGAACTCCCACTGTGGTCGCCAATGTTCTGCACTGTACTTCCGACCTTGAAGGGTGGTCCGAAGTAGTTAGTGGTAAATGTCTTTAGTTGATGACTGTGTCCGATCCTAGCTGATGTTGTACCTGCGATGTCACTCCGATTCTATAGTCAGAGGAATGATTTTGAGTGAGTAATTAATATGAGAGTGCTTACCATTAAAGAGGCAATGAATGTTGTACTTATAGAGTGTGGTGGGGTTGATTTCAATGGATCAGGTCCGTCCGATCTGGTGGTTTGATCTGAGCCCTTGATGTTTGGATTGAGCCCTTTTGATATTGGGCCTACAAGGGGTGTGAATAGATGCCAAAAAGGGGGGCGTATATGGCAAACAGCCATTCCATAACACAAACTATGTGCAGCTTATGAATTCACCCAGATAAAATACGCAAAGGGGAGTATGCCATACATAAATACTATAATACTGTTTTACATACTAACTTTACACTTGAAAGATGCCCTACTACTTGAGCAGCTCCTGTTTATTCATACATCATTTGAGCAATAAATGTCCCCTGATAAAAATAAAAATAATTGATCAGACCAAGTAGGACAATAAAGCCGAAAGAATTTCACCACAGGCAGGACAATAAATCAAATCACATTGCCCACAAGAAACAGAGGGGGGAGAAAGTACAACATATGAAAGATATCAAATGCAGAATTTACTGGAGAAAATTCTGAACCTCAGAAAGCTATATGCCAATCACGAGTGAAATCAAATGCATTTCATAAAACTAAAACTAAGGCCACTAAAAAAATTCCCTCTATTGCTGTTCCATCACTTCCATCGTTGGAAGCATTGAACTAGCTACTTTTTGCAATTCAATCAAACTGAAACCATGTCAAGTGTTAAGCAACATGAAATGAAGGGTGAGCAATTCCTGCAATTTAAATTTTGTACACACTAAGTAATTCCAATTCCACATTACACCCACCCCCATCCAATGGATAATGGAATGGAAAATACTGAAATTCAAAGCAATGCATTGAAATGTAATGATTGAAGGTAACTATTGGATACAAAATCTTCACTCTGCAAAGTACAGTATTCATGGCCATTTTTCCAACTATGACACAAAACATTCCACAAAATTGGTAAGGTCTAATGAAATTAACAACTAAATGAATCATCCATTTGTCACATGTTGATTATATTATGTAATCAAACAATTCACTCCATCTCCTTTTCTACATCAATTCAACTAGAATCATAAATGGGGAAAGAAAATAAGAATTGAATACCTGATAAGGGTGATAGGTGGTCACAATGTAACAGAAGAACAGTGAACAATGGAGGAGCCTTTAGGAACAGAAAGAACCTTACTGAACCAATTAACTTCACCCAACAATTCCCCATTCCCATTCATCTTCACCACAATCTCAGCACACCAAATCTCGATTTCTTTTCCATTCCCTTGAGACTCCCAAACCACAACCAACTTTCCACCAACATCAGCCATCGTGGCTCCACACAGAAACCTCGGCAAATGCATATCCAAACCCTTCAACTCTTTCCACAACCGTTGTTTCGCATCAAAACCCTTAATTTTCCCCAAGTAATCGTAACAATACAGAATTCCATTCACAACGCACGCCCTCCCCCGCCACCCAAGGTCCAGTTCGGTCCCCACACTTTCCCACGCGCCGCTCTGGGGATCGAACGAGACTCCGCCGCGGTCTGCCATGGCGTAAACCTTGTCTTCCATGACGGCGCTGGCGTGCATCCACTTCTCGCGAATCTCCGGCGGGCTGGGAACCCTTTCCCAGCTTCCGGTGGCAGGATCGAGCGTCTCCGCCCAGTTGGTGGACCTGGCCCAGTTGTCAGGGACGCAGCCACCGATAACGTAAATCTTACCATCGACGACGCCTGCAGCGGCGAATTCGCGGGCGACACGCATGGAAGGACCGCGGAGCCAGCGATGGAAGCGGCAATCGAGGAGCCAAACGTGAGGGGAAGGGATGTCGTTGATGGAGCCGCCGATGACATAGATGGTGGAACCGAGGACGGCGTAGGCAGAGCCGACAGAGGGGGAGGGGTGGGGAGGGAGAGGGAGGAGGTGATTGTGGTGGAGCGTGAACCATTGGATAGTGGAGACGCGTGTGCGGAGCGTGAGGTAGAAAAGGTGTTGGGTGCAGTTGAGGAGGGAGCGAGTGTTGAAGAAGAGTGGGGAATAGAGGAGGGAACGGAATGGTTTGGAAACGAGAGAGAGGGTTTGGTGATCAGAGCGTGGGACACGTGCGAGACAATTCACAGCGACGTCGTCTGGAAGTGATGGGATCAGGATCAGGTTCTTCATACTACCTCCTTCTGACCCCATGCTTCTCTTCTCCGCTCCGCTCGCCTCGTGTTCTGGCCAAAATATATTTGTTAAGGAAATTCATTTTAACTTATTATTATTTTTAATTTAATAAAAGTTATGTTATTGTTTCATATTTGTCCGTGCTCAAGAGGTCATGATTGATGCCTTAGACCTAAGATACAAGAGGCTGAGGGCACATTTTTGGTGGATTAATGATTGATAACATGCCATTTGTTTTTCTTATTATAATGAACATGTTATATATCATTTTACACGATGCAGGTGCTTGCATTGGTCAGTGTATGAAAGAAGCTCAAATGCAGGTTTTTTGGGTTCTTATATTTGACTTACATAAACAAATTCATACAATGACATGAGAATATTGATCAGTGCACCCTCTATGAACTCGTCACCCATATAATTACATATTGCTTCTGAATTCAATTTTTCTGGGCATGCCAGAGTTACTTCTTTATGTCCCCTAAATGGTTCAGGGAATGGGAGTCACCGATACAAGCAAGCCCTACATGACATATTTGCGATATCATTAGAACTTCTCGCAAAAGCATCCAACTTTCTTAAATTTCTTGAACAACACCAGGCACCCAGCTTTGATCAAGATCGTGCTTATTCCAGTGACTTGGGAATTAAAGCATGTTCTCGTTGAGCTGCTGTTGCAAAGCAAACTCTTCTTTACACTCAAAAAAGGCTTTCAAAGCCGGCCATACATTGAAAGCATCTCTTTAAGTTTGCCCGCCTCTCTATCTAAGCTGTCGAAGCTTACAGAACTTTCAATCCTCCATCCCCAGTTTCCAAACTACAATGGTAAAGGGATCAACAATTTCATAAATTTTCATCTAAAAGATATTTAGCTTCTTTGCCATGCTTGAGTAAACTATTGTTACTAGAACAAACTAGGAACACTATGCATGAACTTTTTACCTGAGTTGCAGGAATATTCATCCTGGCAGAATTCCCCAGTCCAAGAACATCTTGCATAGGTATTATTGCTGTTTGAGCAACAGAAGCCAACGCGGTCTGGATTAGTCCCCATGAAATGTCATCTTCTTCAGTTAATGAAACATAACTTAATACCTGAAACATGGAAATAAAGGAGGAGATGAACTCTTATCTAACTTGATTGAAAAACAATATCTCACTATCACTTATCGGTTATGGCACTCACATGGGATTTCTCTTCTTGGTTTAAAGCTTCCCACCAACCTTGAATCTGTAGCATAAACACATCTTATGATTATATAAGCTATACATGTTTGGTCGCAATCATTTACCTCAACACATAAAGCAATTTATGTAAAAAATAGGTTTCCATATTGCAAATCTTATTGGCTGCATTGAAAAATGTTTGACAGACTTCTACAGTGGAAACCCAGGTCCTTTCTAAAAAAATAGATATGTAGCATCGGAGAATGCATGGCAGAAGAAATTCTTACTGTGTCATTGTCATGAGTCCCTGTATAGACAACCTGATTGCACTCATGATTATGAGGCAAATGAGGGTTATCAGCCCCACCTCCAAACCCTGAACCAAGTGAAAAAAAGATAAGAAAATGTTCAGGCTCTCAGACTTGGGATTGCTTTAGAGTATGTTACCAAAGGATGGTAAGCAAAATTAGCAATTAGTTTATCATTACCAAACTGAAGAACAGCCATTCCAGGGGCTCCAATTGATTTTCTTAGTTGCACTACATCCTCAGTGATAACCCCCTTCCAAAAATAAAAAACCCAAAGAGTTACACGAGCTTGCCTAAGTAAGAGTCTTGTATGAATTAAAAGCATCGCCCACGCGAGACTTTTTGAGCCATAATGTTAAAACATTTTCAGAACTTGTTTTGATAATGCATACCAAGTCTTCCGCTATAATATTAATCCTTCCAACAGCTCTGAAAATGGCATCGAAGAAGGATATTCCAGGTCCTACCTATCAATCATTTAAATATGAAGCAGATTTTAGTTTGACCAAATAGATCAAATGTATAGAAAAGGACAGGACCTGACCTTCCACTTTCCGACCATAGCTACTTTTGCTTCTGCACATTCGTAGAACTTACATATGTTACACAAACATCACATCACATCTAGCAAAAAGGTGAAATAAGCTCAGTTTAGACTCACCAGAGGGAACAGCCCAATATCCCGCTAATCCTCTAAAGTGGTCAATCCTAAATTCGTCATATAAATCCTGTGCACGTTGTAAACGACGTATCCACCATGAGTATCCTTCTTTCTCCATGGCTTTCCAATCATACAGAGGGCTTTTTTTATATTAGAACGTGAAAACATTAAAATAAGAAATCAGTAATCCAAGTGAGAAAGAGAGAGAGGAGGCCTATTAAAATGTGATTGAATATAACATGTTAGCAATTATTACAAAAAAAATAAAGGCCAAGGGGTAAATGCTTAAAAGGGCTTTATAGAATCAATCCGGTAGGATATAATGTCATCCAGCCAAAGATGGTTTAAGAAGATCATTTTATGTTGAAATCAATACGAGAATTGAATAAAGAACATTGAAACTAAAGATTTACGCTAAACATATATCATGGGAGTGACATCCAACCTGCCCCACAACTGACCAGTTTCACTGAATGCATCGGGAGGAACACCACTTACTAAAAGAGGAAAGCCTTTCCTGTTCTGCCAGATACATAAGTGGACATGATTAATGATTACAAGGTAAAAAATGCTCAGAAAAAAGGTTAGATCGGACTTCATAGACAAATTCCTTGGAGACAACTTACAAGTGAAAACTGGTTCTTATTTGCCCAGACATCTGCACTATGATAACCAACATAAATGGGCATGTCTCCCATTATCCTGATTCCCCTACTCTGTGCATAGTCGCGAACTTTCTGCCATTGCCTTTGGAACAAGAACTGTTGGGCAACAAATACATTTATCTGCATGCAAAAGTATATACGATACATCAAGACCACTTCTGGCTATGAGTAGACATACAGTGAGAGAGTGTTAATGATAAATATAACAAGAAGGATTATTTATGATCTTACAAAATGTTGCTTTTGTTGGAAAATATCTTCTAGAGCTACAAGATGGCGGTTTCTTAAAGGTTCAGGCCAATCATACCAGCTGAGTGTGTTTAAACTGTCGTCAATAGCAGCAAAGAAAGCTGCATCTTCAAGCCAGCCTATAGAAGTAAAAGATATTAGAGCCTTACAAAAGAAAACCCTCAAATAAATTTCGAGAAATCTCACTAGGAATGCCTTAGAAACAAAAAATGTAGGTAATGTTCAGAGTGATGCATTCTCTCATAAAAGGAATGGTACGTAATTTGTCAATGTTCAAGTCTCCTGTCCCCTCAGTATTTCCCATATTACTGTCACAAATCCTAATGTTTATTTCCTTCCAACTTCTGCAACACATAGCCCTAGAACCCCTAAGCCATCTGCACCTTTCAAGCATCCAGAAGCAATATTCGAAATAATCCAATTATTAACTTGTTTCTAGCATGAATAAATTGTCTTGGCTCAATCATTAAACACAAATGAAGGAGAGTTTCTAATTGTTTTTGCATTGTATTTGATTGGATCTTCCCATCAGAACAAGTTTCAATATTTTAAATTATTTCCAGATGAGTCATTTTAAGATAAATGAAAAATTCATTAACAGAGAAACTTCACAAAGCAGGATCAAGAATCCCCCCACAAGCTGCAAAAAAACAAAGGAGAATTTACGAGAAAAAAGAGAGAGAGGGAAAATAAGCATTTTAAGCTTATAATGCATAGTAACATTGGCCAACTTTATTAGCAAAGTACTGTCTTAAAGTGAAGGCACCGAAGCTAACAGGAAACATGGATATAAATTAAAACTGCAGTTAAATGAGTATCTCACTTGATATGTTAGGATCCCTATGAAAGTTCTCAAGCTGTGTTTTGAGTTCCCCTTTGCTTGAAATAAGCCTCTCTGCAGCCTGAGGAAAGTCACCAAATGCACACAAGGCACTGAAAAGTCCAATAATGTAAAGAGGAAAAAAAAAGTAATGCTAGTCTGACAAAAGAATCACGGAGTACTTGACACTTTTTGCAATTCACCATTGAGAAACTAGACTTTTCCAAGCAAATAAAATCATATCAGCAGACTATTATTCTGTTAGATTACTGGGTTTGGACCTAAGCCCAAAAAATGTGCTGAATAGGGAATTGGTCACAATTGGGCAAAAGGTTATCTGGAGCTGGTTCAAGCTGCAGTAACGCATCATCCTACAGTCCTATACATACACACACTACTTTAGCATCACATCAAAACCTAGGCTTGATATGATCAAGTTGTACACACATATATAGATGATTGTCAAAAAGTTGGATTCAATATATATTCCCCCTTGCTCATCAGCAGCAAAAGGATAGCTGAAGGCGGTGTTTGACTAATTTGAGTGCTCTCAAGTACAAAGAGTAGTTCTCTTTAACATGATACATACACTACTTTAGCATCACATCAAAATCTAGGCTTGATATGATCAGGTTGTACACACACACACATATATATATAGATGATTGTCAAAAAGATGGATTCAATATATATCCCCCTTGCTCCTCAGCAGCAAAAGGATAAGTTGAAGGCAGTGTTTGACTAATTTGATTGCTCTCAATTACAAAGAGTAGTTCCCTTCAACATGAAACAATAAGTATCTCCCCACAAGATTCCATTCATGAAATGAAACTAGTGTGGCTGATGAAATGACCAGAAAATTGCTTAAGTAAACATTGCCATTCTTGTATTGACTCAAAATTATATTCATTTCTGTTCTACATATCAGACTGTTTGTCATATCATTGAGCTCTAGGCTACTTTCAACTCCGTTCTTTGGAAATGCTATCTGGCTCGGCTCCGTTCTTTGGAAATGCTATCTGAGCTGCAACAGCTAGGTGTAGTTTATGTGGATGCATAAGCCATTAGTGCTATTCTATGGTGCACAGTAGCACAGTGGAAGTGTGAAGTGTGAACACGATGGCTGTTTGAACTTGGATGTCTAACGTGAATAAGTTAACACGTAGCCACAAAATGGAATGATTTCTAAAATTGATAAGTAAAGCATCAAATTACTAGGGGGTGGAAAATATTCAATTCAGTTCATGAATCAACCAATTTTAACACTTTGTTACATTATGAATGAGGTGCACAAAATATTAATAGCAGCTATGCTTCCAATTCCAACTGTCTTACTTTAATGACCAAAGGATCCTTAAGGTCAGCAACAACCGAAAAGTTCACGCGCTCTGCATCACTGCATTCATTTAAAAAAGACTAGAAGATAGTCAAACAGTGAACACTTGAAAGAAAAGTGCCCAAATCAAAAGTCAAAACTAAGTCGCTCGCACATATAGTGTATAAAAAAAATCTCACATTGGTTTAGGAAGCTCGTGTTTTTCCAACAATCCATCCTGAACAAGCTCTTCAAGAGAGATCAAAAGAGTGTTACCACAATTAGCATCCTGAAAAGCAAAATGTGAAACTCAATTGCATTGAAACACGAAAGAATTGAAGCTCAATATTAGAAAACAAATTTGAAAACCTGGCCAGAGTAAGGGGATCCTTCTT
Organism: Astragalus glycyphyllos; assembly: GCA_963573325.1. Lineage (NCBI taxonomy): Eukaryota > Viridiplantae > Streptophyta > Magnoliopsida > Fabales > Fabaceae > Astragalus > Astragalus glycyphyllos. The sequence goes on along the minus strand of OY754307.1, from coordinate 83,110,046 downwards.
CATTAGCCTTTCTACCAGGAGGAACGAGAGGAAGAACCTGCCAAACGGAGCAACCAGTGGAGTGAAGCCAATCAATGAAACGAAAGGCCTCATTTCCAAGATCGCCGATACCGTAAGGGCCTCGAAACGACGTCGGATGGAGTAAAATACCGGCTCTTCTACGAAGGTGGGGTTCGGGCTTGGGAAGCCAATCACCGTAGTTTGACGGTAAGTCTTCACCGACGCTAAGTTGAGATAAGGAAGTGGAAGAGAAAGCAGAGTTGCATGTGAAGGAAAGTGGTGGTTTGGGTTTGAATTTGAGAATGGGTGATGAGGACAATTGATGTAATTGTGGTATGCTGAGACTCGGACTCAGAGTCAGAGTGAGAGACATTTCTTTGTCTATTGAGTACTACTGAGTTTTGCACTGCAGTTCAATGGCTTTCAATTTGTTTTCTTTCTCAGCGGCTGGAGTGAGAGTGAAGAGTAGAGTTGACGCAGGAAACACGTGAGGAGAGAGATAAAGATGAACCAGTTTGTCGCCGTGAGTCGTGATCGTGTGTTTGATCCGAGGCAAGCCCGATAATCAACGTACCGCTCTGATTGTTTATTGTAGTAGAATCTTTTTAAGCTCTAATGGTTGATTAATTCTATTTTCCATCCTTTATATAAGTGTAATGTTTTTTTTTTTTTTTACAAATATAAACTCATCTCATTTCATTAATAATAATAAACTGAATACAGGTTGGGATATACTCATAGACTTTGGAGCTAGCATTTAACCGTGAAGCTCAAGCTAGTGTATGAGCTACACGGTTAGCTTGTCTCCTAACATAGTTCACTTTAAAACTTTGAAAAGTAGATAAAAAGTTTTTACAATAAGAAATTAGCGTGCCAAATTCTGTGTTAGTATTTGTTTCCTCCTGCACTCCATGTACCACCGGTAGACAATCCAGTTCAATGGAGACCAAAGAAAGACCCAAATCTCTAAGCTAAAGAAGTGCTTGCAAAGTCCCATTGCTTCCGCTTCTTGGGGAGTAGGAAGGCCTTCAAACCAAATAGATTTACCTCTATAAAAGTCACCCAAATCATTTCTAATACAAATGCCAATACCATACTTATTCTCATTCTCAAATAAGGCTGCATCCACATTACACTTAAAAGAACCAAGTGCTGGTTTTTGCCAAAAAATACCTGCTGCCTATACCTAATTATCACGGCCAGCAGCTTCTGCAGCGCTGCACTTTGCTGCCTTCCAATCGCTGAACCAGTCCAAGGCTCGACCAATTACCAGCTCCATCGGATGCGTAACACCTTCCCAAACACGGTCATTGCGTCGTTTCCATAGTGCCCAAAATGTCATAGCAACAACATTACGTGAATGTTCGTCCAAATCATGCAGCAGCCGAAAGAAGCCTTCACGAAAAGATTCAGCGACATCCATAACCTGATGGACCCGATCAAGTAAACCAGAATGTTGCCAAGCAGATTCTATGTGAGGGCCCAAGTAGATTTTATGTGAGGGCAACCAAAGAAAATGTGCCACTCGTTCTCCGGATTACGCTCGCAAAAAGGACACAACCACTCACATGGGACATGCTTTGATAACAAATTACATCTTGTTGGTAAACACCCACGACATGCTCTCCATAATAACAACTTGATTTTGCTTGGCACCTTTAACTTCCAAATTTGCATCCAATCACCTTCCATTCTCAAACCTGATTGATCCACTAATTCTTCCATATATGTGTAGTACGCTGACTTTACAGAATAGATGCCACTCCTACTTCTCCTCCACACTAAAATATCATCATCATGAATATTGAGGATTGGCATAGAGCATATACGCACAGCTTCGTGAGAGGTAAACAATTGGTTAATAAATTCTCTATTCCACTCCTTGGTATTTGGCCTCCACAAATCCCTTACTTTCAAATTTTCCATCCCTTGCACTAAAGGAGATCTAATAAACGCGTCATTTCCACCTTTAAGCCAAGGATCATTCCAAACCGAAATTTTCTCTCCATTTCCAACTTTCCACCTAGCTCCCAACTCGACTACCGCCCGAGAAGAAAAGATACTACGCCATACAAAGCTGGGATTATGGCCCAAGTGAGCCCCCATAAAATCACAATCCGGAAAATATTTAGCTTTGAATACCTTTGCTACAATAGTATCTGCATGAGTTGCAATCTTCCATGCTTGCTTCCCTAGCATTGCCATGTTGAAACCATGGAAATGATGGAAACCCAACCCCCCGTGCTCTTTCCTCATCGTTAATTTTTTCCAACTCAGCCACTTTATTCCTCTCCGTTCTCCACCATTAGTTCCCCACCAAAACGAGTTCAGCATCCTCTCAAGCTCCTCACCTAGAGTAGTAGGAAGCATGAAGGCACTCATGCAATAAGATGGTATAGCTTGTGCCACTAACTTTACTAGGACTTCTCTCCTTGCCTTTGACAATCTCTTACCCGACCAATGTTGAATTTTCCCCCACATCCTATCTCTTATGTATCCAAAAATTTGCTTCTTATTTCTCCCAATCATTGATGGAAGTCCTAAATATTTACCCGTCCCCATACATTCAGCCACTCCAAGCAAGTTGATTATAAATTCACGCTTCTCTTGAGTTGTGTTCTTGCTGAAATATACCTCAGATTTTTGCAAATTAATAGATTGCCCGGATGCTCGCTCATAGGTAGCTAGAATCTCTTTAAGGTGATTACTTTCATTCTCATCTGCCCTGCAAAATAAAAAGCAATCATCAGCAAATAAAAGGTGTGTAAGGGAAGGAGCCCCCCTACACACCCTAACACCATGAAGGTCCCCTCTGGCCTCTGCTCGTTTGAGAAGAGTAGTGAGTCCCTCCGCACAAATAATGAAGAGATAAGGAGAAAGAGGGTCACCCTGTCGTAGTCCTCGCCTCGGAGTAATTGGTCCAACTTTCTCACCATTTACCATTATTGAGTAGTTTACTATTTCCAAGCACATAGTCATCCATCCTACCCATTTCTCATCAAAACCAAGCCTCCTCAACATACCCTTCAAAAAACCCCAATCCACTCTGTCATATGCTTTGCTAATATCTATTTTTAGAGCCATCTCCCCCACCTTCCCCTTGTTCTTGCACTTTAGATGATGTAGCATTTCAATAGCAACAAGTACATTATCGAGAATAGAACGATTTTCAATAAATGCTGATTGTTCTAAGAAGACACACTTATAAAGCAAAGGTTTAATTCTATTAGCAAGCACTTTTGAAATGATTTTGTAAATGACATTACATAAAGAGATTGGTCTCAAATCCCACATAGAAGTCGGGTTCTCAACCTTAGGAATTAAAACAATATTTGCATCATTAAGACTAGGTGGGAACTCACCCTTATTCAACCATTCTTGACCCGTATGAAATAGCTCCACTCCACATAAATTCCAAAACCGCTTGAAAAAGGCCGGATTCAAGCCATCCGGTCCCAGTGCCTTATCTGAGTGCATTTCAAAAAGAGCTTTCTTCACTTCCTCAACAACAAGTGGCTGACCCAAAGACACATTATCTTCATGTGTAATCACGCTGTGCACATGCGTGAGGACACCATCATACTCACCATTGCCTAGTTGGAAGAGGGACTCAAAGTAGTTTCTTGCAATGTCGCATATCCCCCTTGCTCCGTAGCCTCCACACCATTCTCACCAACTAGTTTTGAAATATGATTTCTTCTACGACGTGCACTAGCCATAGCATGAAAGAACTTAGTATGTGCATCCCTATCTCGAAGCCAATAAACCTTAGCTCGTTTCCTCCAAAAGGTTTCTTCTTGCAACAATAAAACACCCAGCCTCCTCCTGGTTTCCACCAACATCTGGTTCGAACTCCCACCATTCGTCGCACGCAACTCCTCAATAGTTCGCCTACAAGACTGAATTTCATCCCTATATCGTGAGCGCAGCCTCTTCCCCCACTCATCCACGGCATCCGTACAAGACTTCATTCTAGACATAAAATCACTCCCCATGCTGAGATTCCAACTATCCCCAACAATTGAAGGCAACTCATCTTCTTCTAACCAAGCATTCTCAAACCGGAAGCTCTTTCTACGAACTCTGCGATCCATCTCATTAAGGCGGAGCCACAAAAGTGTATGATCAGATTTATCGGACACTCCATTTACTAACTTGTGATTAGGAAATAAATCAAACCAATTCTGAGTAGCAAAGGCTCTATCTAACTTCCCTTCTTTAATATCTGACGTCCCCACACTTTTGGACCATGTAAATTGATATCCTTCAAGAGAAAGCTCAATAAGTTGATTATCTTGCACTACTTCTCTAAAGCCACGAAGAAGCCATGGGTCACAGTCTTGTTGCCCACTAATTTCTTCATTAGACAGGATGTCGTTGAAATCGCCAATAACACACCAAGGAAGATCATTGTCACGCGCCAGACTCTTCAATAATTCCCAAGAATCCCTCCTCCGGCCAGTCTCAGGGTAGCCATAAAATCCAGTGAACCTCCAAGTAGGTCGTCCCACAATACTAACCTCAACATTTATAAAGTTTCTAGAGTAACTCAACACATGACAATCATAAGGTTGGCGCCAAAGTAAAGCAAGGCCCCCACCTCTACCCAATCTATCAACCGCAAAAGAAAAATCATAACCAAGTCAAACTCTAATGCCTTCAATTCTGTTTGCATATACCAAAGTCTCGCAAAGAAAAAGTACATCCGGTTGGTACGCCCGAACGAGGTCACGCATGGACGGAACTGCACTCGGATTGCCCATTGCTTCCATCAGTTTTTGAAACTTGGCCCTCATTTTGTTTTGTAACCGAAACATTATGGCGCCAATTACTCCCACAGTTTTGGTTTGCATTCAATGTCGGACTCACCCATTCACCTTTGCTGCCGTCACGTAACCACTTGGACCTCCCTCCGCCACCACCTGATCTCCGATTCTCCACTCGCAACTCCGGTCCCCACCCCCTAACACCATCATCTTCCCCCATAGTGAAACGAACTTCACACGCATTCTCAACATGCCCCATCATGCCACACAGATACCAAAAAACCTCGAGTCTTTCATATTTGAAGGTGACAGTTTTCGGTTCCCCGCCTTGTTTCTTCATACGTTTGATGGAAACAGTTAAACTACTCAAACTCAATGTCCTCCTCCTCTTGAATCCTTAGCCCTTCCATTGATGGAAACAGTTAAACTACTCAAAAATGAGATCACAATGAAGAAAGAAAGAACACCTCTCACCACCGAGGGAGAGAACTCTCACAAGAGTGAAACCCTAGGAGAGATACACCATAAATAAGTGTAATGTTATATAGCCAAAGTTTTCCGAGCAAAAATAGCCAAAAACTACATTACAATACCAATTAATCAAGTTTTTAAGCAAATAACCAACTTACTTTTTCACAATTTTCTAAGCCATTAACTAAAAACGGTGAAAAAGTAGGTTGGTTATTTGCTTAAAAAACTTGGTTAATTGGTGTTGTAATGTGGTTTTTAGCTAGAAAATTTTGGCTAAATATCATTATTGTATAAGTGTATAGTTTACCATGAAAATGGTTCCTTAACCATTTAAAACGAATATAGATCAAGTGCGGTTGGAATTTGTGTGTAGTCGCGCAGTTCGTAAGTCCAAAGGTGTCCAATTAAGATCCAACAGTCAATATTTTAAGAGTCGTTTTGAATTTTTGTTTAATATATAATTCTGAGATTAAAATAGGAAACATTTGATGTTGATCATGCAGACCTGAGTGCACAGAAACCTCATCCATTTAAAACTATCTTTTTTGATGAAACTGTGGGTGGTCGTGTAGATGAAAGTTTTGTATAAATATTTTAGAACAAAATTTGAATCGTATAAAAGTAACTTTCAATATATTGATACAGATAATGGCTTCTATATAGTCAAACTAGATTTCTTCGGCATTAAAAATATCATCAAAAGTGGTCTTTAGATGATCTTTGACCCCTACTTGGCTTTTTGAAATAGACGTTGACTTTCGCTTCACTCAGTGTTAAGACTAATCAAACCATGTGAAGCGAAAGCTTCTTCTAGTTGCGACATCCGAGGTATGAACTGCTATTGTTAGTTGGTAAGGTTTGTTTAAAGGATCATGGCTATAATGTCATATATGATGGTCTTCACCTCATATGTGCATCACTCTCATTGTTGTAGTGTCTTCGTTGGAAAGGACCTTCCAACCAATGTCGATTTTCTTGTCATTCCCTCTTGGTGAGTAATTTCCTCACATCAGTACCCCTAAACTTCAAAAGTCCCGCATTTTCTCCTAAAACCCTAATCCCTATTTTTTTCCCCAGCTTTGGTTAACCTAAAATTTATTTTATTTAGATTAAGTGTTTAAAGAAACTTTAGGACTTACCTAGATTGTTGGTTGATTTGTGTGGGAATCTCTCATTCTCAATTTGGTTGTGAGTATTTCAAGAGAAGAAATAAGAAGCTATAATTCCAATGTTCCACTTTCTATAGAACGCCAATGACGGTTTTAGGTCCTTTATACGGGACAGGAGATGCGCTGAGTGGAAAGTGAGCGTTGTAGGTTCGATCTTGTGCTTCAAATATATATTGCTTCGAATATACGTTAGGATTAAAATTATTGATCATAACTAGTATTTAAATCTATATATGCAAAATTTTGCCAAGGGCATACTTGCAAGAAAATATGACACTAAATTTGATGATAGTCAAGTAAAACCTATATTCCAATGAAGTGATGATTATCAAGCCAAATACCCTTTCAAATTCTTTTTTCAAACTCAGCCAAACACTTTCCATGCACCTTGAATGATCTTACTTCATACCTTTTATTTCGACCCAAAAGCCATCTTTTTTGTCAAGACCCAAAAGCCAGCTAAATGTAACAAGATAAAGCATACATTATTTATGCAACTATATATACTTAGCCAAAAGTGAAAAACTTGAGTCATCATAAATACTCCATATAATATAACATCAATTTAGGCATCAGTACACAACAATAATGACTACCTACATATATTCTCAAACCAGTATCTCATCAAAAAGACAAGACCTTAATTCTAAAATATTAATGAAGGAGATATATATATATATATAAATACATTCTTAAATCCTCACAAAAAATATAGTAAGCTCAGGCCCAGTATTTCCTTCTGGGCTCAACATATAGAGAGTCTCAGAGTCTTTTGAGCCGACAACATGCTCAAAAGGAGCTCGCATGTAAGCCAACTCTCCTTCAACATTAACATCATCAACATTAGATTTGAGAGGAAGAACACCAGCACCCATGCTCACAGCCTTAAGAAGCTCCATAACATTTAAATCCTCCTCAGTGGCTTCCCTTCTCACCCCATAACCCATTTTCTTCCCATTACAATACATTGTCCACAATGGTTCCTCAATCAACAAGGTCTTATTATCTTGTCGCTTTTCGCATTCAAGTGCAATCCGAACCATCCCAGCAGCCATCTCCTTTTGCAACACATTGGTTTGCATGGATAGTTCAACCACTAATGAAGGGAGACACCTCGGGTTTTCTTGGACAGAGAGACTAACGCGTCCCTTACGGTAACCAAATAACGTGCCAGAGATTTTGGTACCGCCAACATGCCTGTGGTTGTTGTTGTGGTGGCCGTCTATAGGGAGTGATGGAAATTTGCATGTGGGGGCTATGATGGGTAATGATCGGAAGACGGAGCGAAAAACACGAACGACTTTGGGTTTAGGTTTTCTTTTTTGGGAAGGTTGGACGAGGGAGATTATTTTCTGGGGAGATGGTGGTGAGGTTGAAGAATTAGAATTGTGTGGTGATGCAGATGCGGATCTTGGCTCCCCCATTGGTAGGTGTTTACGAACAGGGAAGAGAAGATCAGTGCCATGAGGGAAGAAAGACAAGTTACGTACAAACGTTTGAGATTTGAGCGTACGTGCATGCGTCTCCTGTCCTATGTTTTGTTCGGAATTTTTGCGGCTTAAGATCGTTCTTCGGACCTTAAATTGTTTATGATCCTATTTCTTTGCCTACACAACTTTTCATTATACTTTAAATAGTAGAGAGCTTATAGATTAGTTAGTTGGGTTTTTATAACTTATTGTGACGACTTAATGCAAGTAACTAGTAAAGTCCATGTAGCCAAATTAAGAATGCGGGATGTCCCAATTTTATAGTCTAGTCTAGTTATAAAACTCAACTCCAACTTTGAAGTGAAATTAATATGTGAAATTCAATCATTATCACCGAAAAGAAATATTCAAAACATTACAGCAAAATTACCTAAAATAGGGGCTTGAACCCACATCCATAATTTGGGCTATATCATGTGAATTAAGAACACTTATTGTACATGTATAAAAGGAATTTACTTAGTAATGTAAAGTAAAAAAATAAAAATTTGAAGTACTCACAAATTATGAAATAAAAAAATAAAAATTTGATGGTATGGGCCGGCTCATGACATATATATTAGTTAAATTAACATAAGACTTCAAATTATTAGTAGGCACTTAAAATAAATAAAACAAGAAAGAAACAAGAAAACATTTAAATGATATTGAGTCTATTAAAAAAGAGAAAATTTAGGTGTGGTTGATGTTGTTTTCCAATTACACCATGACACGTAGATTAATTGTTTATATTATTTATTAGACAAAATTACACCAGAGGACCTTTAAGTTATTTATTTGTAACAAGTTGGCCCTTTAAGTTTTTTTTGTAACAAATAGGCCCTTTTAGTGATTACTCTAGCTTATAAATTTTGATGTAATGCTACTTTATATATTGTGATTACTCTAGCTTATGTATTTTGATGCAACCAAACATATTTTAGTGCATTTTGATGTAATCAACGATATGACATTTTACTAAAATGGCCAACGGTGTCAACGTTAGGTAACTTAAAGTAATCACTAAAAGAGTCTATTTGTTACAAAAAAATCTTAAAGAGCCAACTTATTACAAATACATAACTTAAAGGTCCTCTGGTGTAATTTTGCCTATTTATTATCTTTAGTTATGTTTTTTTAGAAACTAGTCTACATATATGTGTCCTTATCTCCATTCCTTGGGCCGGAATGGCTGACGCCTTAAGACAACAGATAACAGCAGCAAGCAGCAAGCAACAAGCAAAATATTAGCATCGACAAATCTCATAGAAGATACAATCACACCAACAAGACATGAAAGACTGGTTAATGGAATACTTACCTATATCTACTAATACTAATAAATAAATATTAGCAAATAAAATAAAATAGGTTTTATACATATATATCGTTTGAAACAACAATTTTTATCAATTGTAGCAAAGAAAGAAACTTCGTAAGTCACAATATGAAGAAATATCTTCTGTACCGTACTCCTGACCTTAGAGGTCGACTTGAGGTAGTTGGTAGGTGTGATCCTTGATCTTCAATGTTCCGGTCGAGGTTGGGTTGTTGGTCCTGCAATGACACTCCGACGATCAAGTCAGTAAGTTAGTCAAGCAGAGTATGTTATGAGTAGAATAGCTTACCATTAATGAGCATTGAATGTGGTATTTATAGGCTTTGAATGGTGTTGACCTAATGATTACGAACCGTTGGATGTGTTGGCTGTATCTGAAGCGTTGAATTATGGGCTCACCCAAGAGGATGGGCAAGTGAGAAAATGGGCCTTCTAGGGGTGTTAATAGCATATAGAAACATTACCATAACAGTTGCCCCCCAAGTCTGGTCGTTTGATAGTCGACCTTGACTTGTATGACTCGTGGTTGTATTGCGACCTTGGTGTGACCGAATTCGAAGTGCCCGAGCTTCATCGTTGCCCGATCTTCGTCTTTTGTCGTTCCTGGCAGAATCCAAAAGACGACGCGTTGGAAAACGCGCCGTGCTCTGCTTAGGGCATTAAATGCATCTTCTGACAGGGCACGCCTTTTGATGTTTGTTAATGATGGTGACGCCTCGAACCATGCGCTCAGTTCAAAAAATCCACCGATTGGGCCTGTCGATTCAGTTCAAGGCCCAATTTTTCCAGCCCACTATAAATAGGGAGTTGGTCTTTCCCCCCCCCTTTTTTGTTTCAGATCACAAACACTCTGACTGACGACTTTGTTGATCAAATTTGGTCGAGCAAGCATAAGGTGGCGAGGGTCGGAGCTTTCCAGTGGATTTCAATCGTTCGGGATCGTAAAGCGAGATTTCCTCTCGATCCTACCTCCTTCTTGCGCCTTCTACGAGGTTAGTTCCTGTCGCTTTTCTTTTTGTCTTTATTTACTTTCGAAAAAGAAGAAAGGGGGGAAAGGTTGAGTTCTTCTGACCCGCCAACATCCCTCAGAGTGGGGGCCGTCGGGTCGGGTACCGACTTGTTTGCGGACCCATTTGAGACTTGCGACCCTGACAACTCGTCCCCATTTCTGTAGGTCCGGTCTGGCGGTCACTAAGCAAACTCCGAGACAAATCACCGCCAAACCCCCTGAGCTAGCAAGAAAAATGGCCTTGGACGGGTCCCCTGGCGATGGAGCTCCTGATGGAGCTCTCCGACAAGATCGTGTCGATGGTCTCGACGCTCAGGATAGGATCGAATCTACCACCCCAGACGAACAAGATCATCTGGATTCGGCTCCGACAAGTGAGCAGGCCGATGAAGACGTGGATGTTGAAAATGTTACGCCTGACACCGAAGTTGTCGAAGCAAACGACGAAGACGGTGATGATGATGACAACGATGATGGCGATGACAACGATGATGGCGACGACGAAGAAGTCCAATCTGGCGAAAACTGAGGGAGTTCTCAAACTCGGGAATCGGACGAGGCTGAAACTGAGACAGATGATTCTTCTGGTGGCGCTTCTGTTGATCAAGAAGAAGACAACGGCGACCCTCAAGGAAGCAGTCGATCTTCGGCTATGTCTGTAGACGGATATTCCAGCACCGGCCCTGGTGCTTTAAATATTCCAGCCAGGGAAGCACGCCCTTATGATTGGGTTTCGAGTTCAGTGTTGGAGACGGAGTCGATTTATCGATCTTTTCATAATCTCGGAGCTGTTATGAAGAAGATTAATGGTCGTTTAGGTAGAATCTGGAGGGTCGAAGGGATGAAGGATGGCGAGCACGTGGCTACTTGGGCCGGGGAATTTAAGTTTACGATGTACCACGTGACGATTAAGGACATGAACATCCGACCTCCTTTCACTTGTCTTCAGCAAACTGTACTGGCTAGGTTGGATGTCGCACCTTCTCAACTGCACCCTAATGCATGGGCATTCCTTCGAGCCTTCGAGCTCCTGTGTATACATTTGGAGAGACCGGTATCGCCCACGTTATTCTTTCACCTTTTCGAGCTTAACCGGAACAGCGGCAAAAAGAAGGATGCTAACTTCGGGCGCGAGCATGTGAGTTTCCGATCAAGGAGAGGTTCAAAGATCTTCCGAGGTTACACCGATTCCTTGCGAGGTGACTGGAAGAAATTTTTCTATTGGGTGGAGCCTGTGAATGATAAGGCTGTGGACTGTGTGGGGAGATTTGGGTCTGATGGTCGGACGCTGGAATCCACTAAGTTTCCCATTGGCTGGAGCAACGGGCATTATAACCGATCTACACATTCTTATGCAATTTCTGAGAAAAAGTTGAGTGTGGAAGATCGCTTAACCAAACAGATCCTGACCTACATTTCTGATCAAATCCCTTTCAAAAAGGCGAAGTATAGGGGCATTCCTACCGACGTTATTGTCAAGGCTGCTAAGAAGGGCGACGTGGAAAGAGTTTTAGGTCTGTTTAAGACCGTTATCGTGTTCTTTCATTCCCTAACGAAGCTGTCTGAAATTTTTGTTTTATTTTGCAAATACCATGGCTTCGAAGAGGCTCGCTCGGATGAAGGAGTTGGCTTTTAGGCAGGTCGAGGAAGCTGTGAATATCGAAGATGATTCCCAAAATTCTTCGCGACTCAATGTGGACGCTGAACATATCCCCGATGCGGTTCCCCTCAGCATCGTCAAAGAAAGGGATCTGAATGCCGTTGGTCAAGAAGATCGGGGGAAGAAAGTGCAGTCTTTAGCCCCTCCCTCTCTGCAGAAAGATTCTACCGATGTTGGTCCATCGGAAAAAAGAAAACGTGACGAGCCTGAGGTCGGGCAGAGTGTTAAGAAGGTTAAAGACTTCAAAAAGACAAAACACAAGGTGAAAGCCGTTCCGTTGTCAGAGGAATTTCTGGAGCAGAATTTTGAGGAATGGCGGGTCGATCCTATCGCGGCCTCTGCGCAAGTCTTCTTGAATCTGGCTGAGGTGCACAAGGTCTAGAAAGAGAAGATTGAAAAACGAGCTGAAGGTAATGTCATGAACCGACCTTGTTTTCTCTTTTACATTGTTCGAACTTTAGTTGAGTTATTCTCCTTTATGTTCTTTTTTCAGAGTTGGTGAGTGCAGAGAAAGAGAAAAACTTTCAGACCCTGCAGAAGCTGAGCGCAAAGACCACTGCTCTGGCCAAGGCAAACTTCGATCTTGAGGCACTGAGGAAGGGTAAGAAAAGTGTCGAAGAGGCCCGAAACGCTGCTTTGTTAAGGGCCGAGAATGCCGAAGCTAGGGTTAAAGAGTTGGAAGGTCAAATCGCGGTTTTGGAGGCGTCGGAGGAAGAATTCAAAGAGAAAGTGGGAAGTCTCGAAGGTCAGATAGCCGAGCTTCAGAAGAAATTGTCAGCTGAGGAGGATAAAGCAGAGGTCAGCTCAGATCGCTGTTTTGCGAACCCAGCTTGCAAGGTCGCAGATCGCTCTTAAAAAGAGTCAGGAGGAAGCTCAAGAGGCTGCTCGAGAAGCCGTCGGCCTTTATGAGGATGGTTTTAATGAGGCTTCGAAGCAGATCGCTCTGGTCCATCCTTCCATGCAGTTGGATGACAAGATCATCAATGCCGATCATGAGGTGGAAGGTGATCGGATCGTCAGGACAGATATGAAGACGAAGGCGAAGGCCGTGATCTTTCCTTCCCTCTGATGTTAAGGCTGTGATCTTGCAGAAGTTCTGGGTTTATGCATCGCCAAATGATCTTGCATAGTCCCAGAACTTTGCTTAGTTTTCTTTTCTGATAACACGAGCATGCCATTCTGAACTTGAGGACTCGGCCGTATCCGAGATGGTCTGTAAAGAAATTTATCTTTGTATTTTTGTTTATAAGTTATCGTCGTATGCTTGCTTGATATTCAACATCGTTTAATGAATGCATTTGAATTTGCAAATCACGTACGTCGTCCTCAGGGCAGTTTACCGAGACTCGGCCCAGATTTAACTCGCCCTTTTGGGATCTTAGCATCTGTGGCCAATGGTCGTTCTGGAAACCTTGGTTCCTCAAAACCAACTCTCGTTAAAACGGTTTACCGAGACTCGGCTCGGATCTAACTAGTTTTAAAGAGTCGCGACCTTAACATGGTCGCGGGGAGATCGTAAGATCGGTCCCTGTTCGATTTATCTTATTTGAAAAATAAAGATGTTATGAACGCAGGCATGGAGTCGCGACCTTAACATGATCGCGGGGAGATCGTAAGATCGGTCCCTGTTCGATTTATCTTATTTAAAAAATAAAGATGTTATGAATGCAGGCGTGGAGTCGCGACCTTAACATGGTCGCGGGGAGATCGTAAGATCGGTCCCTGTTCGATTTATCTTATTTGAAAAAATGAAGATGTTATGAACGTAGGCATGGGTGTCACTTTAACTGATGAGTGAATCATTACAGCAGGTTGGCACGCCAAGAGGTGGTGTCTTTAGGGAGAAAATTGCCTTTCGAGAAAAGGACTTTTAAATAGATGCAAAGGAGTTCTTAAACATAGTATTTCTTCAGCTTGGTTGCGTTCCAAGTTCGCTCAATCGGCTTTCCACTGAGGGTCTCAAGTGAGAAAGCTCTGTTGCCGGTCTTGGATTTGACACGGTAGGGTCCTTCCCAGTTTTGCGCGAGTTTCCCTTGACCGGCGTTCTTTAGTCCGACGTCAGTCCTTCGAAGCACTAAATCCCCTGCCTCAAAATCTCTTGGGACGACCTTAGCGTTATACCGAGTTGCCACTCCTTGTTTTACAGCGGCCTCCCTAAGAGAGGCCCGTCCTCGGACTTCGTCGATTAGATCGAGTTCCTCCAGGAGGGCTTGGGTTTTCTCATCCCGCGGCTTGGGGTATGACGTCCTCCAGCTTAGTTCCCCAATTTCGACAGGGATGACTGCCTCGCTGCCATAAGAGAGCCTGAAAGGTGTTTCTCCTGTCGAGCTTTGGGGGGTCGTCCTATAACCCCAGAGGACGTATGGTAATTCTTCGACCTAATTGCCTTTGGCATTGTCAAGGCATTTCCTCAAGCCGTTGAGGAGGACCTTGTTTGCTGCTTCGACTTGGCCGTTGGTTTGGGGGTGTTCTACCGATGTGAACCGGTGCTTGATTTTAAGGTCGGCCATTAACTGTCTGAAACCAGCGTCGGTGAACTGAGTCCCATTATCCGTTATCACAACTTCGGGGATCCCGAACCTACTCATGGTGTTTTTCTTAAAAAACTTGATGCAGTTTTTTGCCGTGATGGTGGCCAAGGGCTCTGCTTCTATCCATTTGCTCATGTAGTCGACTGCCACTATAAGGTATTTCACCTGCCGGGGGGCTGCTGAGAAGGGCCCTAATAGATCAATCCCCCACCACGCAAACGGCCATGCAGAGGATAAGGTCGTCAGATCATTAGGTGGAGCGACGTGGACATGGGCGTGGATCTGGCACTTCTTGCATTTCCTAACGTAGTTCTTGGCGTCGGCGTCCATGGTGGGCCAGAAAAAACCGAATCGGAGTGCTTTTCGAGCTAGAGACCGGGCTCCAAGATGTTGGCCACAAATCACTTCATGTATTTCTTTCAAAATATAATCTGCCTCTTCTCCTTCTACGCATTTTAGTAGGGGGGAAGATAGGCTTCTTCGGTATAGAGTTCCATCGATCACTGAGAATGTCGAAGCCCTTCTTCTGATGAGTTTGGCTGTCTTTTCGTCGCCTGGTTCTTGACCGGAGTTGATATAGTCCAAGATCGGCCGGATCCAACTTGTGCTTTCTTCCAACACACACACAGTCAAAATCGAGTCGGTTTCAAGAGGAACACTGGCCTGGTGAAGCATTTCTTGGATGATGGTCCTGTGATTTCCAGGGATCTTCGTACTGGCGAGCTTTGAAAGAATATCAGCCCTCTGATTCCCCAACCTCGGTACGTGTTTTACTTCTGATCGTTCGAATTTTGATAATAGTTCCCGCACACGGACCAGGTACTTCTGCAACGTCGGATCCTTCGTCTCATACTTTTCAGAAATTTGGGAGACCACCAAGAGAGAGTCGGTGTGCAAGCAAATCCGAGGGACTCGGAGGTCGATTGCTAGTCGGAGACCCGCAATGCAAGCTTCGTATTCTGCTTGATTATTTGAAGTTTGAAAGTTGAAGGTTAGGGATACCTCGATGACCACCCCATCCGGACTTTCCAACATGATGCCCGCACCACTTCCCTTGGGGTTCGAGGATCCGTCCACATGTAGGGCCCAGATCTTGTTCTCGGGGTCAGCAGGTGTCATCTCAGCTACAAAGTCGGCGAGGACTTGGGCCTTTAATGCAACCCTGGTTTCATACTTAATCCCGAACTCCGAAAGCTCGACCGCCCATTTTATCATCCGACCCGCTAGGTCGGGTCTGTGCAGTATATGTCTGATAGGGTAGTTAGTCCGCACGACCACCTGGTGAGCCACGAAGTAAGGTCGAAGACGCCGAGCTGCGACGACTAAGGCTAGCGCTATCTTTTCAATCTTTTGATAACGAGCTTCGGCCCCATGTAGGACTTTACTTGCGAAGTAAACTGGGCTTTGCCCGACCTCGGTCTCTCTTACGAGAACTGCCCCCAATGCTTCTTCCGAGATCGACAAGTACAGGTATAGAATCTCTCCCTCATTGGACCGGGTTAAGATCGGAGGTTCGGATAGTACCTTCTGGAGTTGCTTAAGTGCTTGGTCTTGTTCGTCAGTCCAACCGAACTCCTTCTCTTCCTTCTTTAACAGCTTGAATAAAGGGAGAGATTTGAAAGCCGCATTTGAGATGAAGCGAGATAGGGCGGCGATCATGCCGCTGAGCTTTTGGACTTCTTTCTTCGTTGTTGGGGTGCGCATTTCCGTGACTACCTTGCACTTGTCAGGATTTGCCTCAATCCCTCTTTCAGTGAGGTAGAATCCGAGGAATTTTCCAGCTCGGACCCCGAAAGTGCATTTTTCAGGATTCAGCCTCATGCTATTCTTTCTTACCTCAGCAAAAATCTCTCTAAGATCGGATACGTGAAGGTTGCCTTCCGTGCTCTTTGCAATCATGTCATCAAGGTAGACTTCTACATTCCTCCCAATCTGCCCTTGGAAAACCTTGTTCATCATTCTTTGGTAAGTGGCACCAGTGTTTTTTAAACCGAAAGGCATGACTTTGTATGCAAAGTTCCCGAGGTCCGTCATGAAGGCCGTCTTTTCTTGATCGGGGGGGTGCATGGCGATCTGGTTGTAACCAGAGTATGCGTCCATAAAGGATAAGAGTTGGAAACCCGATGCGTTGTCAACCAGACGATCTATGCTGGGGACTGGAAAGGCATCTTTTGGACAAGCTCTGTTTAAGTCCGTGTAACCAGAGTGTGCTTCTTGAACGGACTTCCGGGGAGCAGCCCTTGGGTCATGAAAAATATCCGGAATGCGTCGTCCAGGTTGCGGACTTGGGAGGCTTCTCTATTGAATCTTTCAATGTAATCTCTCAGAGGCTCGTTCTCCTCTTGCACCACGGACATTAGTACGATCTTGTTTTTGGGTTTACTTTTGGCGAAGTTAAAGTGAACGCTGAACATCTTTGCCAGCTGATCCCAAGTTGAAATGGAATTTGGCTTCAGGGATCGGAACCACTCCGACGCTAATTTGTCGAGTGTTAAGGGAAAGATCCGGCATTTCATTTCAGCTGGGACGTTCCTATATTGCATGATATGGTCAAACTGATCGACATGTCTGTCTGGGTCATCAGTCCCGTCGTAGGTCTTCAATCCTTCAGGTGGTTTTTCTAGGTGCCGAGGGACTCGGTAGCTGTCGATATCCTCCGAAAAAGGTCCCTTTCGCTTGGATGTTTGTGCTCGTGGAGGGGTTCGATGACGACGATAAGGGTCGACGTGTCGTGCCTGTTCCTTGGGTAAATTTCCCCTGCTCCTCGACCGCCTACGTGGGGACGACGACGCCCAGGATGAATGCGGTCGGGGCGAGCGATGCCGCAACTGATCGTTTAGGGATGGGGACCCGTTATTCCTTCTTCTTGATGGAGATCGGTTCCTCCTACAAGCCGGGTTCCTTCTTTCAGGAGAGTCCGGTTCTGGGGAGCCTTGGTCGGCGATCCCCCGGGCCCGAAGTTCAACCACCTCTGCTTCAAGTTGAGTGAAACGGAAACTTCTAGCCTGATTGGCCAACTCCTGCCGAGC
Organism: Astragalus glycyphyllos; assembly: GCA_963573325.1. Classification (NCBI taxonomy): domain Eukaryota; kingdom Viridiplantae; phylum Streptophyta; class Magnoliopsida; order Fabales; family Fabaceae; genus Astragalus; species Astragalus glycyphyllos. Next base: position 83,092,603 of record OY754307.1, on the reverse strand, counting down.
CAGTAGTCGCACGAGCTGCTGGACTGCGTCGGCTGGGACAGAGAGCGCCGGCGGAGCCGGAACCGGAGGGGGGGGGGGGGGCGGAAGCCGGTTCCTTACTGAACTTGCAGGGATCAGCACCAAGTCGTTGTTCGGATGCTGAAGCTGAGCTTGAGTTGAATTCGGGACGTCTTGCACATGTCCATCTGGAGTTTCCTGAGGGACGGTCTCTGGTAGTACTAGCTGACCAGGGTCGGCCATAGGCTCGACTGCCAGGTTAGTGGCCTTCGGACGTAGGACCGGGGCCATTGTCGATCAAGGTAAAGGGATGAGGTCTGAGTACTGACCCTCCCACTGAGGTCGCCAATATTCTCTACCGTACTCCTGACCTTAGAGGTCGACTTGAGGTAGTTGGTAGGTGTGATCCTTGATCTTCAATGTTCCGGTCGAGGTTGGGTTGTTGGTCCTGCAATGACACTCCGACGATCAAGTCAGTAAGTTAGTCAAGCAGAGTATGTTATGAGTAGAATAGCTTACCATTAATGAGCATTGAATGTGGTATTTATAGGCTTTGAATGGTGTTGACCTAATGATTATGAACTGTTGGATGTGTTGGCTGTATCTGAAGCGTTGAATTATGGGCTCACCCAAGAGGATGGGCCAGTGAGAAAATGGGCCTTCTAGGGGTGTTAATAGCATATAGAAACATTACCATAACAAAATATATTCCTAGATGTCATGGGGTCACGGGGACTCATTCTGACTGAAACAATGAGTGGGTCTTTACCAACTTAAAAATCTTAGATTTTAGGTAAGGTAAGAAACGTGAGCACCCCTACGCGAGCATTATTGAAAACTCAAGTTAATTTATAATTAATTAAATATGTATTCTATTAACGCGCTCAAGCATGCGAAGAAATCAACAACTGAGAAGCCATTTGGTGTATCGTTAATTAGTTAGGGTGTTCTACTCCTATTTAGTCTCAATTGTTTTCTTTATCACAGAGAGATCTCGCAAGATGGGACGTCAGTCACCTTTTCTCTTTTATTTCCCGATCTAAAAAATTACTATTATCAAAGAAGTCCTCCTTTCCGCCTTTGTGAGAGTTAAGAGACTCCCAGTATCTCCCTCAAATTACAAGCTGGAAGGTTTGATAAGGAGCTTTTAAGCCCTTTTATTAGATTGTTGGTCTGTCGTCTCGCCTTATAGAATGAATCAAATAAGGAGACCCTATTGATGACCGAGCCACTCTTATACTACTCATTACCTCACCCCCTTCTCACTCACTTAAAGGGGGAAGTCGCGGAAGTGAGTATAATGGCCAAAGAGTGATCTTTGAACGTTACTACTCATCCTTATAAATTCATAGGTATAGTGTAAGGTAGGTTTCTTTGGGTATAGCGAGACTTGAACCTGTGACCATTAGGTTAAAAGCCCAATATTAGCACCGATGGTACGTAAATGTAACTCCTTGTTTAAGCAACTATTTAAAGTTCCAAGAGCTCCCTGTAACACATGTTGTAAAACTCGCTGTTGGACTTGATGAATTGCCTTTTGTTGTTCAAATTGAATGGTTTCATTTTTGTAATTTTCTAATTGTTCCAAAATTGTATTAATTGAATTAATTAAATTCAATTTTTTCGTTCTATCTCAGAATAACCATTCACTCGAAACCGATATGCTTCGATTTCTACTTTTCTTAAGCCAGCCTGGGCTTTTTCCAGCCGTTCAATGGCTCTTTCTCGTAGCCCTCGCCAGTCTACTAAGAAGGAAGTTGACTCTTTGTCAAAGAATTCAAGATCCGATTTAGATTTTAAGTGTGTTAACCAACTGTGTAATCTAAACTAAATAGAGGATTTACAGTGGGCTCTTTCTTTGAAGTTTAGCAGATTCACCTTTAGATCAGTCTCTATTATCCAACCCACTTCTTCCTACTAGCCAACTCTCTGATTGATGAAAACTTTTTTATTTGCTTGAGATTAGCAATATGGAAAGTCTAGCAAGAAGGGATTTTGAATAAGCTAAGTCCAATCTGCACTCCTACCACAAAAGAGGTAGTAAATGGCTTTTCTCTCGGGTCAACACCAAGGATGCAAGATCGATGGTTATAGACTTATAGCCTTCGTTAAAGATGTCCAAAAGCATTCGATCAACGAAAATCAGTCCTTAAATGACATATATAATAATAGAAATCGTTCAGTACGCTAATTTTGAAAGTTTCCATTTTCGATTGAGAAAGTGGTCTGCCCAAAGAGCTTTCCAATAAGTGCACCAAAAAGGTGGGGGCGAGCTTGCTCCTTCGTACTAGTGTAGTGGCTTAGGTGCCTTAGTTTCCCTTCCTTACCATGCATATTCCTATTCCTACTCGGGTGTGATTTTGGGTATAGATTTTCTACCTTGAAGGTGAAAAGATGCACATGTTTTTGTCTCTATGTCTCTCATTCCTCATTTTCTCTCTTATCTTTTCTCTCCATATTTTTCTACATCCTCTCTTTTTTTTATGCCTAAAACCACCTATAGGTTTTTCCTGCCAATAATCCATTTCCAAAGTTTTTTTACTTCAAAGTAAGTGGTATTCGCGAGACCAATTACAAGCTTAAACCCTCTCTGCCTTTACGATTACCGCCGGCCGCGCCTTCCGGCAAGCTCTGCGTCTTCTTCTCTTCTTTATTCACTGTTTTTACTCTTCTCTCATCTCTTCCGTCTTTCTTACGTATTTCTTCCCAGTAACGCAAAAGCTATCTACAAAACAAAGAGTAACCCTGGCGTAGCTCCCGCAACAAAACAAGACGCTTCCAGCGCGATTCTGGCCGCAATCACCGCGTCTGAAAGCCTCTCCGCACTTGATTCCGCCGCGCTATTCAACAATCGAAGCCATCACGCAGCTATTGACTACATAGGTATATTTAGACGTAATTAAGAAGTTTAACCTATACCATTGGATAAATGCTTGATAGGTCATGAAATTTTCGTAGTTCATACTGTAAATCCAAACAATGAATATATACAATCTGCTATGTTTTCGACTTCCATGAGGAAATTTAACCCTTTACTTCAATTACTTCATATTGCTATCTTTTTTCACTCTTAATTTTTTTCCTATCTGTTGTTGCGTTTCGTTTCAATTGTGCTGTTATTGTTAAGCTAGAATTATTTGCACAAAGGAGTTGCAATTGCAATGCCTGTTCCATTGAGGAACCAAACCTTGTTCAAGTTTTATCAGTTGCGGTATCCTCAGTTTTTAACTTTCATGTTGTATATACTGTAACTTAGATGTTAAGGTTTTAGATTAGATGCATTGTTGCAGTTATTTTGTTGTTCAAAAGGAGGCTTAGTAAACTTCTAAAGTGTAGTAATTGTCTTATGCATGCTTATAGATCATTCCAGTTCTCGCGATTCACTAAGTTTGTAACATGACATGCAGCATTCTTTTCACCCCAATGGCCAAGAAGAGTTCTAAAAAGACTCCGAGTCAGTTGCAAGAGAATACCGTTGGGGAAGAGCAAAATCCCTCTTCTGTACTGAAAAAATCAGCCAGTGAAATTGATGAAATGTTTGCTGGAAGAAAGAGGAAGAAAGCTGCAGTGGAGAAGGCTGAAAAGCCTGATGAAGTAACTAAGAGAATTGATAGAAAAAAGAAGAATGACAAGAAGAAAGACGATGGTGAGTTTGTAGACAGGCCTTCTCGACCAAGAAAGAGAACAGAGGATGGACTTACCCTCTATACTGAAGAGGAGCTAGGTCTTAATAAAGGGGATGCTGGAGGTACCCCACTCTGTCCATTTGATTGCTCTTGTTGCTTTTGATGGAGACTGCCAACAGTGAACAAAGGTGCTGTGATTTCACTTGCATATACTATAATTGTAGTCGGGCCAAGTATAGCTCGAGTCATCTTGTACTGACTTTGAATTTGTTAGATCTAGATATGATTCCTTGAAGTGATTTCAATTTGCAACAGCTTCACTTTGACTCTTTTCTAGGTTTCATTCCCTGTAACAGAATTGTTTATGCAAAATGTCTCTGCCAGATGGTTTGAGTCATGTTTCTCTTAGGTGCTTCAGTCATGTTTCTCTTTGTCTATCTTTTATTTAATTTTTGTATTTTCTCATGTTCAATCAAACCACACATAGACAAATTCTTATGTTTTTTGTTTAATTCTCTTAGTATACATGTGATTCGTCTCATAATTACCCAACATCTTTATCCCTTGAAACCTTGAGGTTGTTTTGTAACCTCTCAAAGTTGTGTAGCAATGAACCTCACTGTGTACTTTGATCAGTGTTATTGGAGCTCCATATTTGGTTGGTTCAATTTTATCATTTCATAAACCTTTAGGTCCATCATAGTGTGACGACGTATGTTTGTGTTGCCCATCACAAATATAGTGTATTCCCAGGTTTCCCATTTGTTTTATTTAGAAGTAGGGCCCGTTTGGATCGGCTTATTTGAACTTATCTACTGGCATAATCATTTGTGAGACTGTTTGGGAGAGTTTATGGAAACAGCTTATGACATATTCATAAGCTATTTTAAGCTAATTTCTATAAACTCCCCGGGATAGCTTATGAAAACAGTTTATGGCTTAGAGAAAAATAGTTCAACATTATTTTATCCTCTACATAAACCGCTTATGCATAAACACTTAAGTTGTTTATCCAAACGAGCCCCTAGTGTCATTAATTTGTTGTTGCTTGGGGTTTTCTTTTCCTTGTATTTTTCTGATTCAAATCTTGACTGTGCATGATTACACCTTGTGGGATGCTGTGACAGTTCCGACTGCAAGGGGGTAAACCGGAACAGTCAAGGATTCATGCTAGGAGCTCCAATGGTGGAATGGTGCTCGAAGATGATGAATCTAAGATAAATCTAGGATAAGTACTATCCTTGGATTGTGAGAGTATAAGAAAGAGAGTTTAATTGTGTAATGATTGATGATATCTTTCATTAATGATTGGGTGGTTATATAGCCACATGAGAACAATCATTGAGGGAATATTCCCTTGCTAGTACAACTAATACAACTTCTAGAAAGTGTACTGCACACTAGTACTAAAATGAGAATTGTAACAAGTACTAAAAACACTAGTACGTTTTAGGTAAATAGTAAATTCCTAACTTTTACTTTTACTCTAGGTGACTATGTCATAATACTCCTTATTTCACCCTGTCACAGATGGATTGAGGCCTGTTGGGATATAGAAAATGATTTTTGTTTAAACTTCAAATTTATGTGGTTACATGCTTGTTCATGTCTGTAGATGTTTGATCGACGTTTTGGATCCTTGTGATTTATTTTGGATCCTTATGATCCCAAATTCAAGTACTTGTGATTTATGTTTCTAGCAAATTGAAGTTGCAACCGTTTATCCCTTCTCTTATGATATGTAGACAGTCATCTATGCATGTTTGGATGCGCGGTGGGTACATCAAACTCATGTCCAGGAGCTAGTTTTGAGGTGATTTCCCATGACAATTCTGAAGCTACTAATTGGAGCTTCACTATGACGTGGTAGTTGGCCGCAGTTTTGGGACAACGCGGAAAATCTCACCGCTGAACCCAACAAGCACGAAGTCTTTGATAGTGAATGTGTTGAACATTTGAGATTACATTACTCTCAATGATGTTCTAATTCGTTGGATTGCTTTCAATTTCTATGATTTCTTTAAGTGGTCCAAGTGTCGCAACTTTACACGATTTAATAATGTTCCAAGCAAAATTCTTCCAAGAATACAAGTGTATCAGTAAGGACAAACACTTTGAAGAAGTCTCTTATTCTAAGTTTTTAAAGTAAGGTATTGTTAAAGGTATATTAAGCAAGAAATTAAAATTTTCCCAAAAAAAATTAGAAAAAATTTTAGAAAATATTAAAAATCACTCAATATAATAATGATAATTCTCTTGCGGGTACAATAATAATTTCAAAAGTTTCATTTCTTGGTGAAAAGTTGTATTTTCAGTTTCTTAATTATTTTCTAAACATTAGTCATCCAAATAACACTATATATTTCAACCAAGTTGTCAACTGTTAACGCCAAACCGCGTAGAAAGTTTTGTTGACGCAAAACAAAAAGGAATGAGACAAATGGAAATTTCAACCTCTATCTCCAAGTTGCAGATTACTATTATATTGTAATAGGATTTCTCATCAATATTCTCAACTTGATGTAATAAAATTGATATTTTTACGTCGCTTTCACCTTTCAGGTTAGTGTCACCAACCAACGGCACACCAATTAAGTTTCATTTTCAAACCCAAGAACTGTGTGAATACACATACGATGTACAAGTTTTTTTTTTTACAGCCGATGTACAAGCTTTTAAAACCACAATTAATCACACTTTATGAAATAGTTTATTACCAATTCATTAATTTATTTTTAATGATATATCAACATATAATTAATAAATAATGTAAAACACTTATATATATGTGTATATAAATTAAATCATTTAATTAACTTTCAAATAATTTTATCTACTAAATATTTTCTATTTATCTCTCTCCTCAAGTATACTCTTCATCTCATTTTTGAATCTTTCTCAGTTTTCTATGTCATCTAAAAAAACCTAAAATAAAGTAAATTTAAAAGGCCTAGTGTAGAAGATTTCATTTCCCTATTTCTTTATTTCTTCCCCTGGTCTATGTTGGCGTGAGAAAACGGAATGCAATTGCGACGAAGCATTAAGCAGCGCGTGACGGATGATGATTGGGGTAAGGTAAGGGACTTTTTAACTTTTTCTTAATTGATAAATTAACGTTTCTTCCACTTCAACTCAACTCAACTCCCCACCCAAACAAAAACTTTTCCTTTTCTTGTTCTGTTGTTCCTATCGATCTTCCCCACACCACACACCAATAATATTCATTCATTTTCTATCTCTCATAATTATAATTAATCGTTATCAATAATATCAAATCCCATGTGATGTGAAGAGATTGATTAAACATGTTAGAGGTCCCATATAGAATTCCATGGCTGATTTGGATTCAGCTAATAGTTCTCCTTCTTCTCCTTGCACTTCTATTTTTCTTCACCGTCGACTTTTCTCTAGATCCGGACGCCGGCAACACCGTCACCGTAACTTCCCGGGCCACCGCTTCCACCTCTGCGAAGGTGTTCCTTTACGACGAGATTGAGCAGATTGACAAACCAGTAATCACCACCAACCATGTCATAACCAACAGTCAACGCCTTACGCAGGTTAGTCAAATTACCAATTTTTTCTTTCTTATCAACTCTCTCTACATTTAATGGATGAGAATCCACACACAACAGAATCTCGCTGGAGAGAATCCACACACAATTACTATTAATGTTTTCTGCATATCCTTTCCTATCCTTTTGACTTGAAGCGTATTTAATGCACTGTTTCAATTCATGAATGAAGTAAATACACCATATTTAACAATTTTCGTTTATTTAATACAGCACACAGTTTTTGTGTTATTGATACATCTGTTCAAAAATAATAAATACTACATCAAGGAACTTTTACATTTTTCTCTATTTTTGGACAAACTAGATGGTTTTGAGAATCCTGTGGGCCTTTGCTGAAGCTAAAGCGGATTTGTATTTTATTAAATTGTAGCAGTATTGCATTGCATTGCATGATTTATTTGTCTGAAAATTAATGTAACTTGGGGATAAAACTGATTGAATTCCTGCATAAACTTCTGCTCATCTATTGTGATTGTACTGAGATAGTGGGTAATTGGGTATTAGTACTTGATTTTTGCCAAACCTGCATATTAGGTATTAGGTCACCCTTGGGATCCATTAATTTAATAAGACTGCATGAATTTTAACTAGTGGGCATCAGAAAGAGTGTATAAAAGAGAATATCGATAGCACTTCTCTTGATAAATATGCGAGACAGTGTTGATTGTTGAAATTTCGAGTGATTTTTGAGTATTTTACCGATCAAAAAAGATACATATTTCTTTTTACAATTTTTACTTTTCTACTATATCATATTTCAATAACATCATTAATTTGAATTTCAATAAGAAAAGAATTAATCTACGTATTATAATTTAATTAGCAACCGGTACAAATAATAATTTTTTTTGGCTCTTTATCAAAATGGCTATGGTGGAGGAATGGGAGTGAGAAGTAGCGCATTGTTTGTTCAAATCTTCACAACCAATATACCTATGTTTTTTGATTAAAAAACAACACCTTTTTAATAACACCTAACGTTTTTCCTCTAAGTTAAATCATCATTCATCACACACTACTTCAATTGGAATTCACCATATTTTCTAAGGCTGGTGGTTGTCTGAATTAGGAAATGCGTAAGCCTCACAACATTGGCCCCTTGTCCTAACTAAATTGCATTTTATCCTCCTAATTTGGGTTGGTATGTTTGATTCTTGAACATATTTATCATAAGGAAAACTCATGTTTTATATGAAATTATATCAAGCACAAGCATTATAATTTGAGGTAGGTGAATTAATGAAGTACTTGCACTAATTGAAAGTACTACTACTACTATTTCATCAGGGTGAACAGAACCTAACTATTAAAAGCGAGATAAGAACAGATTCAAGCACAAGCATGAGAAGGGAAGAGATTATGGATGGGGAGGCTTCATCACTCAGTTTTCATCTTTGCCATTATTTCGAATGGGCTACAGTTGCATTTCTCAAATGCTTTGGCCTCGATTCCACGTCTGATACTTCATCAAACCGTAAACGTAGAAAAAGAAAAGAAAGTTGACAATTGTGTAATATTGTCATTCTTCCAGTTGTAAATGAAAAGAAATATTAATGTCATCTTGAGCAGTTCCTTTAACAAATAAATAGAAGTCAATAATTTAATTTGTTTTTAATATTAATTAAATGACAGCTAAATATGCATGCTTTTTATTTTATTTTAAAATATTTATATAAAAATGCTCTTAAAAAGTACTACTACTATTTATATTAAAAACTAAAAGGTTTACTTTCTGTTTCTTATATTAAATTTGGAAAATAAAAAGTAAAAGTAACAATGTTATAATTTTAAAAAAAGTTCTCAAATTAAATATAGTTAAATGTCTGCTGCTGAGTGTGCATGATACGATAATGTTGTAATCAAACAACATGTATAGACACCGACCTCCACTATTGGTTTCCATCGAAAATGATTTAAAATTTTAGACACCGCCCCTTTATTAATTATTAATATTACTGTATTATTTTAAAACACATTAATGTAATGTCCAACATAATTGATTAAAAAAAAAAGAAACATAAGCTGTTGATGATAGGGATGGTTTTGTGTCCTTTTCCAGAATCTTCAATTATGACGTAGGCTGGCATTGTTGTTCAATAGTCTCAAGTTTTTTTAATAATACAATATTTCATTAATAAACGAGCAAAGTTCATCGAAATATTAGACATAGTGTAAGTTAAAAGCTCACAAACAAGTACCATAGAAATCCACATAGGGGCACCAATCAGGCTTAGAATAAACTTTTAAAAAATTACACTAAACATAAAGAGCACTTGAACATTGACACTAAACAGTTAACTAAAAGACAAAAGCGCAAAAGTAGAGAAAAAGGCCCAATGAGCCAACAACTTAGGGATTCCATACTGTTGCAAGAAAAGACCAAAGGTCTCTCCAAAAACTGTTTCGTCAAGTGAGTCTGTAACCTCATATGAGTTGTCGTCATTGACCATATTGACCAAATCGCAACTGCTAAACAAACACCACCACTAATCAAAATGAGAGGCTCCACATAGAAGAAAAGGAGAGACCCATGAAGTTGGTGTGGGAGAAAAGACAAAAAGTCTAGACTTTTCCCATATTTGAAGGCCGAATGGCCCCAGGGACTCTTCGTCTGAAATTGAGAAGCCAAGGAAGATAGGGTGAGAGCAAGTTGAGGACTTACACGAGTCCCTAAGGCGTGGAGTCTGTAGAGAGCATCGAGGAAAGGGTAAGAGGGGTGGTCGCAAAAGTGAAGCAAGGGAGGGGAGGTGGGGGGCCAGCGGAGAAGATTGATCTAGCAGATTTGGAGAGTTAGGAGGTTCAACCAGAGGGTAGCATCCTTGTGAGAGAAGGTTGGCGACTGTGGGGAGGCTATTTGCTACCAGCACCGTGACCTAAAAGCTCTAGGGACAAAGGCGCTGGTGGCACCACCGAACCCCTGGGAGAGTCGGCTAGGGAACCAGACTAACTAGTGTATTTTCAATAGTCTCTAGGTACTACTTCATATTTTGCGTTGGTAAATGAGTTGGGTGAGTTGGGTGAGTCAGAAAGTGCCTGAGAAAACATAGGTCTTGTGTTACCAAAGTTGATCCAGTTTTTATAGTCACTCGGTCTAATAAAGCTCGAACTCATACTAGGCTAGTCTGACTGGCCTTTGGGTAGCCCTTAGTCTGTATAAATAACGTTTTAAAAATCGGATCAGTCATCGATCTGATGAGACCTCCAAGTCGTATATAGTTCAATCATTTTAAAGCGCTTGAACTATGATAAAACCTCACTTCAATCACTCAAATAACCAAACTATAGACAATATTGTTCATGGTTTAATCACTTAAACTGTATGGTTGGTTCGATTTTTAAAACATCATAGATATCAACAAAGTTTATAAATCCAATTGATTTATAAATATGAGTATAAATTCTATTGATAAAACGTGAACTGAAAGGGAAATATTGTGTAAGGAAATAGCTAGTTAATGATAAGGCAAGTAATGCCATTGTGTAACTGGTGCGGGAGATATCTCCCATAACACATTCCATCATAAATCCAGTCAACGCATAATAGAATCTGTTCAGTGATTTATTATAATCCGTTTACTCAAAAATAAGTGTTTTTTAGAACATGGATGACGTGAATAGCTCGTGGCCCGTATAGCACCGGGCTCGGTTATAAGCCAAAATTTTACTTAGGCTTTTTGGCCAGCCCAATAAAGTCAAACCCATTGTGGGTCGATAAGCTAGTTTCACCACAATGGATTTGACTTTATTGATATTGAGGAAATTAATGGTAGAAAACATTCCCTATTTATTAGCTAATATTATTTCGTAACAAAATATAAGTAAAACTAACTATATGTTAATTTTACGTGATTGACCTTATTGATTTAATCTTTACAAAAATTGACTTTATAAATAATTGGTGTATTCACTATCATCATAAATACAAAGTAGATGGTAATGACTAATCGAGAGTAAAACTCATAGTATTAACTAGGGGGAAAATTACAAAGTTAGTCTCGATGCACTAAGTACCTTTATACGAAAAATAAATGCACCAAGTACCCGACTCAATGCACACACAGAGACAAACGTAGTGGCAGTGGCATCTCGTTGTTGAGACATATTTGAAATTGTCCTTATTAGTAATTAGTGTATCCATTATTATCATAAATACAAAGTATAAATACAAAGTAGATTATATCCATTATATCAAAAAAAAAAGTAGATATATTTTGAGAGTAATACTCATAGTATTAATTAGAGAAAAAATTAGAGCTAGATTCAATGCACTAAGTACATGACTCAATGCACACGCACACAGACACACGTTGTGGCAGTGGCATGTGTCTCTTTGCCAAGACATCTTCGAAAACACAATGTGGCTTGTCAGATAGCCAGTTAATTACCACACGAAGTAGCTGAAATCAAAGAGAGAAAAGAGGGAGAAGAGCAGAAGAAAGACAGAAAGAGGAAGAGAAGGAAAAATGGAGAGGGTGCAGAGAGAAAGAGAAAACAGCGCATGCGATTTCATAGAACCAGTGGTGAAAGCTTTCTCTAAATGCCTGGGTATTGATACAACAACATCTGAAAAAATTAAATACGCTCTTCCGAATGATGGTGAAGTTACCTCCACAACATTACGAGCCTTCAAGAGGCCACCAAGACCACCATTAACCGCTGGACGTGGAAGCCAAATCAATCGTTCCTCCTCTTGAATTTTCCATGCATTTGCACTACACTCTAAAAGCTCGTTTCGAATCCGCTCTGGTTTTCATATATCACTTGTATTTTATACCATAGTTCGTGACACACTTCGTAGTAAGCATGTGTATGTGTGTGTCTTTTTTTTGTAAGTACATATGTTATGTTATGTTATGTTATGTAATACTTTTTGAGGTTATTCTCTGTTGCATTGAATATGGAGAATGGAATCAGTGACTTCATTGTTAATATAACTGACTACAATAGAACCTGAATCTAGCTTCCTAGGCTGAGAGTTGAGACGGTGAGTTTTGAGGTTTTGTTTTTCTTATCGTAACACCGTTTCCCTGTACTTCAGAGCGGTAATAATTTGTTTTTTTTACATGATTATCTTAGATTTTTATATATCATGTTTTAATTTTGGAGATAATCCTTTTGAATGGTTTAATTAAGTGAAATGGTTATTTTATTGACAGTTTTGATGTCAAATCAAGCGAATGGAAATGTTTACAAGTTAATTTATTTGCGCTATGAAAGGATATTTACGATCTTAAAGAAGGTGCATGCTAGAAATAACGCAAGGCCTTGTTATGTATTTTACGAGATAAAAAAATATGACTGCCAATTCTGCAAGCACTTGTTTCTTTCAGTTTTCAAAGAATTCAAGATTAACACTAACGGCATGCCCAAATTAAATAATGCTAGAATCACCAAGAATTCAAGAAAATCAATTCGGTGCGGTCTAACTCTTCCATGCTTATCCCATTTTGCTTCTAGTTAAATGATTCGGTCTATCGGTGATGATATGCCTGAAACAACTATTTGTTTGTAGAGCATCGTAGTGTTTAATTGGGGCATGGCATTCCATCATCTCAAGCTTAGATAAACGAGTCCATATCTACATAAGTAAATTAATCAATAAACAAATTGATTGATTAATAGAAAGCACAACTTAGATTATTCAACCAAGAAAACAAAAGCTATTAAATCAAGCGTAGGAACAAAAGTTATTTAATCATAATTTCGTACATTATTGTTCCATGTTATATTTATAAAGACATTACAACGAGCAGATGCATCATGCAAGTGATAAGGTTATGGTGAGTTGGAACTGATCCACTCAATCTGCTGTTGATTTTTGTTTCTGTTCATTACGGATTGCATTAAAGATTAGACCCTATAACGTCATTTAAAGGGAAATATCTCACTCGGCTAAGTTGAACTACATGAGCTGAATGTTATGATCTTAGAGGTAGATGAAATAACAACTCTTTTAGTTTATTTTAGAAGGGGCTTTAGGCATATTCTCTTACTAATTGTTATGTAACAATGTTATTGTGTGAGTGATGCGACCACCATATGGTGTGTATCCACTAGCTTATATAAGTATTGTATTGACCTCATAATTAGAATCAAATGAAATATATTCAAAGCCTAATTCCTCTCTTTACCCCTTCTTTAGGAGGTATCTCATTCCTCAAATTCTGAGTACTTATCATTGATAAAGAGAGGAATTAGACTTTGAATATATTTCATTTGATTCCAATTATGAGGTCAATACAATGCTTATATAAACTAGTAGATACACACCATATGGTGGTTGCATCACCCACACAACAACATTGCTACATAACAAACTAGTAAAATAATATGCCTAAAAAGCGCTACTAAAGTAAACTAAAAGAGTCATTATTTCATTGACCACCAAGATGATAACGCTGAAATTGTGAGCCAATATTTGATCTTCACAAAACATACTCTCATAGAAATTTCAACTGTGATTAAGTTACAAATTAAGGATGACTAAAGAGTCAAAGCCACAGGATACCCTAAATTAGAGTGCCATTAGGCCCTTCCTAATTGCCTTCAAAAAGAAGGGTATGTAACAAGTAAATGTCCAAAGTGTACAACCAAATCATCCATGAACAAACAGAAGATCATAGAACAAGTAAAAAGAAAGCCGAGAAAGGGGTAATAGACATTCATTTTGTATTACAAATGGAGTTAATGATGCTACACTGCAAGCAATTTCTCTGGCCCTTTTAGCTTTTCCTACGTCGAGTGATAAAATTAAGAGCTAACCTAGAGAACCCAGCGAGGGAGAAAAACATTTTCAAAATAGCACGACCCCTTACAATGCCCTCTCTTACACCCCTTGCTGCTCTGGCAACCGCAGGTTCAGCTTCAGCTTCTGGTTTGCCCATTCCCTGCAACGAAACTATAACCAAATAAAGAACATTGTTTGACTTTGACCCATCTATAAACTCAAATCACAGAAACCCAATACACCCATGTTTGATAGGTAACCTGAAGATGTGGAAGAAGAAGGCATAGTTGTTATGCTGCGAAGCTTCTGCTCAGCTGAGCGAACCACGCGAGTGGAACTTCTAACGCCTTGTGTAATCTCCTGCCTGCATCAGAGAAATCAAAGCCAAACAATCTATGAAACAGGGAAAAAAGACACCATTGACACAACACACGAACATGCAAACACCACTTTAGTATGAAAAATACAAATAATTGAAGTGCGAGTGTCTGGTGTGATACATGTCTAACAACAGATGCATCTTCAACCAGAAGTATCGGCTAAAGAGCAAACAATGCTTTATTTTCATCAATATTATTAATTAATTAAACAAAAGTATATCACAATAGCAAAATTCATAAAAAATAAAGTTGTAACCCAAGATCACTGAGTTCGGTGGTCAAGTCACTGATTTCCATGCCGGATAATCGAATTGAAGCCATGGTATTAGGAAGCTCTTCTCTCGTCGCATCCATTAGCTTCTCAAGTGATTCTGCTGCTTTTTTGAAAGCCTTCACACATTTTCACTATCATCAATCAGAATCAATTCAAGGCTTTCTTATCTCATAAACTAACTATCATTACATTATCAAATGAGAAACACAAACCAGAAGCGCAGTAATTGCAGAAAAAAACAACCACGTTGAACATATTGCTGTCTGCACACAAAAAAACCTAAAAAATTAATCGAAGAAGAATCTACGCATTGAATTTTGGAATTGAAGGGAGAAAAGAGCGTACCACGCAGGCGAAGGCTTGGAGAAGAGTGAGGTGACGCTGGGTGAGGTTCCATTGAGAGAGTTGAAACGATGAAGATCCAACGGTGGAGATATAATGTGATGGTTGATCGGTCGACTGTGCGGTTAGAGAGCACAAGGGTTGGGGAATGGCGGCGCGTTTTGTACAGGAGATGCTGCTACGTTGTGAGTGAATATTGATGGCGAAGGTATTCTTCCATCTCGGTGGCTTCAGAGCAACGTCTGGGTTTGAAGATTGAAATCTCAGGGAACTAAGCATTTCTGTGTCTGCACTGATCTGAATACAGTTTTCGCCTCGCACTCTCCGTACCTAATTCATAGAACCGTTTGTCAAACAAAAAAAAAAGATAGAACCGGTTCTCTGTTGGGCCTGAGTTTCCTCAAACCAGCTTGCACTGAACTGAGAAAATATGGTACCTAGTTTATCTGATCAATATCAGCAGTATTTATTTTAACTATACAAATCAAATCAAAATTTAATTTAAATAAAACTTCAAATTCAGATTGTTTCATCAAGATTGTACGATTAAAATGTGTCTAAGAGCATAACGGTAACGATTATATTTAATTTAAATCTGAAAATAATCTTGTCTTTGTTGTCTTTATATGCTTAAATGTATTCTTAATCCATAAAAAAATGGAATTTTACCATACTAGGCCTATTTACATCACATTTTAAGCTTTTAAAATTTAATCCCCGTGCGTCTAACCATTTTGTTCTACTGCAGTGTTGAATGTTACAACTTACAACGTTCCATGCCAACAATTTAGTGATGGTGGAAAGTTGTCTTGCTGAGAGAAAGAAACTATAATGATTTTTCTTGCCATTTACATCGCATATATACAACATAATACCCTCTAACATACCCTACAAAATTCTCAATTCACCGATGGTGGCTTCCTAGCCTATGTGAAGCACTTAACCATCTCGAACAGAATAGCTCCTACCCAACTACCCCTCTTCTTCCTTACTTTAATTAACCATCCTTTTCCCTTGTTCTGCTCTCCTCTCTCCTGTTCTTGTCATTTGTCAATTATGAAGGTCGTGAATAGGAAAATAATCTGTTATTGAGTGGCTCTCGTCAAACAGAAACCAAGCAACAAATACATATAACCTCCTTAGCCTGTCTTTTCATCAATTCTGCTAACATCTGTCACTGCGGCATTGCAAAAGAAACATCTCTGGCAATTCAAAAGATGCCTAGTTATGCAACCATAGCAAGACCTATGTGAACAAGGTGCAATCTGAGCATCAGCTTCACATGCGTAACATATGCAGCACAAGCTATCATCAAGATCTGTATCTTCAACACTTTCCACTTTATCATGTTGTGACACAGTCCGGCAAGTAAGGAGGCTAAGAAAATTTTCTAGCTGCTCATATTTTGCCACATGAGCTTCCCCACGACAAGATCCATCCTGGAAAAAGAAAGAGCAAAATGATTGTAACACGATCTATGTCCCAGTAAAAACCTCACGACAACAAAGTAATATTAAAACTTCAAATACCAGGGGAAAACTGGAATCATGACATGAATAGTGTAGAAATGCTAATTTTTGATTTTTATACAGCTCTAATTATTTGAAATTATTTATTAAATATTTAATTTGCTAAAATTAAATTGATATGGTGAAATAGATTACAAAAAGAACAAGATATCCGTGTTTAATTCCGTAATGCAAGTCTGCAAAAATATGAGGGATTACCAACGAAAAATCAATAAGATTCCTACAGTACAATCCCAATATTTTCACAACTAATATCTCCTTCGGCATGTTTTGGTATGACTTCGGCATGTTTGGGTATGACTATTGAACTTTCTAGGTTGAGTTTACTGCCAATTAATGTTAGGAAGCAGAGTTGGAAGTAAGCAAATTGATGAACCGGGTCAATTGGAATTTTCAAAAACCTGGGTTATGAGTGCACTAGAAACATTGCTGTTGAAAAACATGGCATATCCATGGCTTGTAAGGTGAGGGATGCCTCCTACTTATAAATCCTTTTTCAGGCCATATCACATCCGATGTAGGACTTTTAACAATTGCCATTCTAATACTTGGGAATCAAGAACAAAGATTAAGGGTGACAACAACTAACCCAGTTATAATCCAAAAGATATTGGAATCCATAATGAACAGTATCTGGACAGTCCATGCTTGCAAGAACATCCAAAAGATCATTGTTCTCTCGATATTCTACCAAATCAGTAGCATCCAATAAATTTAAGATGATTCCCACAAGAGGTGCCAATATCATGCCTCGGTTTACTTTCTCTGAAGTTTGGTTATGTCGTCTAAGGGACCTGAAAAAAAAAAAGTAAGGCAACATCTCAAAGAATCCATTTGCTGGAACTATTATCAAGTTCCAACATACCCACATGGTTTTAAATTTTCGCGGAGCTATTAAAAGTCAAGTTTATACAAAATCAAGTTTATGTCACAGGCTTGGAACTACTTACAAGTCAAAGAATTCAGCATCAGCTGCAGAAGTAATGTGATTCAAGATAAATACAACCAACTCAGTTAACCTCCTTAGGTTTGTTTCTGGTCCAGACAGGAATGCTTGAGGAATTTCTCGAGTGCAAAACTCTAAAATCCTTGCAAGATTACATGAAAGATCAAAAATGACACCGCATTTCCTTTGCTGAAACTCTCCTACCTGTGAAAGAAGTATATACAATAAATCAATGGGAAGAGGTACTCATATTTCCTAACGGCCCAGTAAGCTCTAATTTTGATAAATGACAATTATGTTATTAGAAACAACTTCAGTCTTATACAAACAAGATGTCTGTGAAACAAAACTATTACCAAGTCCTGCGAAGCAATTGTACATGTACTATTACAGCTACAGAACTTTAACTTGAAGGCACCGCAATTAGACAGAAAGTAAACATAAAACCAAATCCAGTATAGGACAGAAAAAAAAAATTCATACCTGGTACTTTTCTTGCATTTCTCGAATAGAAACTGAAAATTCTGTCATGGTCCAGCTGAGTGTATTAAATAGACGGTTTAGAAAAGACGAAAACAATCCTTCGTCATTTATGCAAGCTTCTTTTAGCAACCTCTGCATTGCATCAAGAGTCAAAGGGGAAATCCTCTGTGGTGAGAAATCAATCCAAGCAAAAATCACTTTGCAAAAAAAAAAGGTTGTTCATACTTGGAAAAGAACTGATGATGAGGATGATTCTCCATTCTTTGAAAAACTGAAACCAGAACCCTTGCACAATCGCAGGAGTATGTTCGTCACTGGGATCCAAGATCTGTTATCAAATGCTGATAATAAAGCTTTTGGAAGCCTTTGGGTCGCTGCCTCATTGCTCTCAAAAGCAGCCAAATACTCCTTGTACTGCACCAGGACGGATATAGATTGGAGAAGAAGATCCCTAAGATCCGCACTTGATATCCTTGGATCATTGAAATGAGTGACTACAAAAGTGACCTAGTGAAAAAGATATCCAGACTTGTTAGCAAAAAACACACCCTACAGAGAATTACATAACAGTAGTAGCAAGACAATGCAAGAAAAGAAAGGAACAAATTCTAAGCTCACACATATGGCACACATTGGAAAATTTCCTAGCGCGCGCCTATGTAGAATGTCAATGGTAATAATTCTTTGAAGCATAACTGTTCAAATAAGGTGGAATGTTTCTCTATTCAACAAGTGGATTAAGACTTGCAAAAAAGAAGACACTCCAGAAGGATCAAAAGGTCAAATTCCTTTATCTTGATGGGTGAACAAATGAACCCAATCAAGGATACCCAGTTGCTAAATAAGTGAATAGGGTTGATGAATGGAACTCCTACACAGCGACAATGCAAGGAGACTCGTAGGAGTTAAGCTTCACACAAGAACCTCCAATTACCAAGGGAAACTTACACCCTTGATCCAAAGTCAGGCGTCAGTGAAACTAAATGACATCAAGATTAACCCAAATCCACCCAATAGTGTCAATAAAGGGTCCCCCCTATTATTTTATCGCCTTGGTACATACAAAAAAATCCCTCTTTCTTATATTTTGATTGTTTAATGGAACAAATATTATACATGCAACTCTGTTAGAAGACAACATGACGCGAGACCGAAAATATTTGAAAATCAATAGCCTAAAAAAAAATCCTCAATATTCAGCAGATTCAATTCTCATTACCCAAATCCAGAAACAAATGTCAAGTATGCATTTATTTACATCCAGCACGAGTCAGATATAAAAAACAAAGAATGACGAAATAGAAAGGGCAGAACATACAAATGAAGCAAGACCGCGCTTGATCAAAATAGTGGATGGAACAAAGGGAGGATCACTTTTCCGCAACACGTGAAAGCAATCAACCTGTATGGAAGACAAAATGTTAATGCCAAGAGAATTTTTCTATGTAGTTATAAGAAATGCTGAAGGAAAATGTAATAAATGAATTCATATATACTTAATTAAATTATCTGAGGCAGGCTAAATATGCACAACAACGAATCCAAATTCATATCAAAATTCATGTTTTTTCTATCATGACCCCTCTCCCTCTGTCTAAGCACAGTGCACCAGATACTTACTCTAACATTTTGATGTATAAGTAACGGCAAAGCCAAAAAAAATGAAGCGTAAAGAAGCAGATAACTAATGAAGATATTTTTTTCTGTTGCTTAGTGAATCAATAGTGTTGTTAATTTTAAGCCAGTGGCAAATGCTTATTTACCAAAGCTTCCAGATAATATTCAGGGATGTAGATAAACACTGAATCCATATTGCTAAGAACCAGTAGCAACTGGACAATCCACATGCACATCGCATACATTCCCCGCAGCTTCCATTGAGATAACAGAGAGATGCGATACCTGTCAAGCAAGAAGTAAAACCAAAAAGAAATACAGAATAAGCTAAACAACAAAAACATGCAACTCAAGGTTATCAGGAACTACTACCATTGACATGTATTTTAATACAAAGTACTAAATTTTAAGGAGCGCTAGAACAAAATAAGTCTGAAACATGACATTGAAATATATTCTAATACAAAGTCCTAAAATTTTATCATGTTCAATTCAGATGTAAAAAAAAAAAAAGAGAGAGAAGTATCTATAAGCAGTGGCACCTGAAAAGTTTAATCAGTAGCAAAATTGTGGAATCCCACACAAGAGTAATAATTTTTTAGTAACTAACAACAGAATCTAAAATAAAGATCTCACAACACAACTGCTACAGCTTAAAAGGCATATTAAAACAAGAGTGAACATCAAATTTTCGGGCTGAAGCATAAGTGTTCGAACTTTTGGTATAGCCTGAGTTTTATCAATCACATGCAAATATAAAACAGATAAAAACATTGTGAAAGCACGCTCTTTCTGTTTTAAAAATATGAACCATAATTAAATTCTTTCAACACTATGTACATCTTTTTCCTTATTAGAAATACGTTAGCTCATTAGTTGGGCAGTTAATCAAGCCGAAAGCTTCTATTCAACTGTACCCTGAATGTCTACCACCAAAATATTGTAAATTTGGAGTAAGAAAAGAACACAATCAAATTGTTGTATTAAGGTGCATCTCATCAAATCTGGTTAACAACATAATTAGAAGCTGAGAGCATAAACTATATTTTACTGCTGAAAGTTAGCTAACGCGATTAAGAGGTAGAAAGCCTGCTGGATAGTTAACCTATTTGTGTGTGTGTGTGTCTGCTGGTGGTGGTGGTGTGGGGGGGCTGCTGAGGGGGATTTAAACAGGTAAGACAAAATTAGCTCAAGTTCTATTTCACATGGTCATCTTACCAAGCGCAATGTCTGACGCAGTCAATAACCTGTTCCCTGTATTTATTGCGAGCTTCTTTTAAAAGCTTCAATTTCTCTCCACAAACTCGTTCTCTTATTTGTTTATCAGTTTCCTCCAAAAGGGAGATCGATTGTGCCTGATGAGTCATGTAGTACGATGCCTGCAAGAACAGAAAGAATAACATTTTTTTATCTCTTTTCCATTTTTTCTGTATCATTTAAATAATATTCAGAATCAGTTACGTAATTGGAAATTTCAAAAATTACATGAACCAAAATGAGGACAAGCACATAGAAGTCGAGGTACCAGACAAAGATTAGCTTCAGTTAGGAATAACTGACAGCAATATAAAGCAAAATTGAATTGATACTAACAAATAACTTTTGTAGCATGCATTTGTAAAATTCATCGATAGATGAAAGTTGTGTCATGGAAATCATCATGCACATAAAAAATGTTAAACATCATTCAATAAAATGTGTGTATTGATTTCCTATCTCCCATCTTACTTTATAAAGATAATGGTTACAGAAAAATAAGGTGTATATACTGTGTTATGCCTGCAGGTTCATTATCCCCAACCATTCAGGAATATTACTAAACTCTTTTATTTCAGAAACATTGACTGATCTCTTCTGCTACAAATTTAATTGGAGCTAAGAACTCAAATGCATGTTTTGATAAAAATGGCTATGTTTCAAAACTTCTCTTGGTAAGTTTTTGACTATAAGCTGTTTGTAAAATAAGGCAATAAGCTAATACAAACCCACACAAAATCTGAAACTTAGTCTTACACTTCTAGATCCATTTTGAATAAAATTTTGTATGACCATTGACTGTTAAAACAAAGAAATTAGCCTTAGCAGAGAGCAACTAGTTATTTTGGATGCGGAAACTGACAAATATAAGCCTTTCATTTAACCACAACTCATTTAAATTTTCCATTCGCAATCTTCATAAAAAGTTTAGGAGGTTCAGAGAAATTCAAGCCACTCACCATTAAAACATGCTATATCACAATAAATGCTGCCAACATGATCTCACCTGCTTAAAATTTGGAGCAAGACCAGCATGATACAACCACAACACAGCATCAAGCAGCTCTTCTTCTTGTAGCGTAGCTGTAGACATATTAGTATCCTTTGGTACAGATTTCATATGATGCACTTGGCGGTAACCATACTCTGGTTCAGATTGATCACTGGAACTAGGTTTATCTGTAATTTCATCATTCAAACTCCCATCACTGCATTCAGCAGCAACATGAGCAGGTCTTTCTGGAATAGCGCTACAATGGCCTCGAGAACCTTTGGACATGTATTTAGCCGGAATCTTCAAGTTTCTTGAAAATTCAGAATCATAGCTAGAACAACAGCACGGCTTCTGCCTGGTTGAATGAGTCACTCTGATATCTTCATTATCCATGCAACCTTCATCCCATTGAACCAATTCCATTTCATGATCAATTGCAGAGTGTAACTTTGATAAATGGCTGTAGGATCCCCCAAGCCTGGAAATATCAATTCTATGAGGATCATTTTTGAGAAACAGGCGTATGGGAAAACTTTGTTGACCACCTCTATGAAGGAATCCAACATCTGCTTTGCAGCTATTTAACCAACCACATATATCACCCAAGGCAAATCCTTCAGATAGAAAATGGAGCACAACTGTATAAATTGAAACAATAACTGAATTGCTTGAAACTCCAGGTGGTGGGACATTTCGCTCGGCTCCTCTGTTCTTCAGTAGAAGGTTTTGTAAAAAAGTCCTAAATACTGCTCCAGGTAATTGGGGAGGAATCGTAGGTGGAATAAATTGTATAACTAAGCGACAAAGTTCTCTATGCTTCTCCTCAATCTACAATTGGAAGAGGTATTATCAGAAAAATTAAGGAAAATATGAAAGAAACGTCCAAGAGCAAAATAGTTGGCAGAACTTTATCCTCAAATCAGAGAGAAATATTATTCATAAGATTCAAAGAAACAATCTTATCATTTCACTTAGAACTTGAGTTGGGCCTAACTCAACCCCTACAAAACTAGCTTGTATAGTGAGAGATGTCTCCCACTTATAAATTATTTTTCAGGCCATATTATATCTGATGTGGGACTCGGGTTTTTCCCAAACACCCCCTCACGCTGAGCAATATTGGGCTTGGCGCGTGAATAATAATGGTGGGTGGCTAGATGGATTTTGGATAGGCTCTGATAACATCTTAGAATTTGGATTCAAAGATCCATCGGGACACCCACCATTATTATCATGCACCAAGCCCAATAGTGTGCGGGGGTGTGTTGAGAACAACCCAAGTCCGAAATAGGATATAATATGCCCATATTATATCCAATGTGGGACTCGGGTTATTCCCAACAATTTCCATTGTATTGTTAAATAATGAGTAATACATCTATTTGAAAAGTTATAGGAAGCAATTGGCAAACCGGCCAATTTCTTCTAACTCTGTAAAAAATTTGAGAGCATGATGTTTACCATAACCCTGAGTCTCGTGCTATAACCACATGGAAATATGATGGAGAAGAAGATTATGAAATGGAAGTGAGAGTGACTTTAAATGGAAAGTTAGCTCAAACTTAAATCCTAAGAAATAACATAAAAAGTCCTATTCATTAATTACATCACATGATTAGGTCGTGTAGTTTGTAAGATTGGCATCATACTCAATAGTAATGTTGTCCAATTTTCAATATGCTTTGTGTATATATTAAAGATACCAGCATTATTTATGTGATCTTAGAACACTGACAGTCATGACTCATGGCCTTACATAACTAAGCAAAAATGTGTCATGAAAAAATAGAAGGGCTCATTCATCTAGGTAAAATAGAAGAATAAACCACACCTTAACTCTTTATATTCACTCTCTAGCATTCTCCTGTTACCTATTTCACAAAATTATACCAATGCCATGGATAATGCTGATCATTGCATTCAAAATTTTATCAGCTTTATTTACTTGTTGAATCTTCGAAGTTTTAATATCAACAACAAATTAAACTCAGGTATAATAACTAAAAATGCAACTAGGTAAAGGAGAAAAAGAATATACCTTGGTGATTGATTCAGACAAAGCTGTGGTTGCCAACATCATGTTACCTTCATAAGATGCATCTTCACATGAACCGGGCCACCAAACAGTTGGTATCATGGAGTCAAGGTCTTGCTTGTTTGGAGTCTTTTGTGACAGAAAACCTTTAAACAAAAATTCAAAATCTGGTGACTTCCACCAAAGCACCATAAGTTCCTCTCGTCTTAGTAGATGACATGCTAATGCAAGGTAAGAATATGATCCAGAGTAAGGACATTGAGTTAGAACTAATGAGGCCATTTTACAACCACGGGACAGGGCATTTAAGATGTCTTCAAACAGGACATGTGCTCCTTGAAATTGTAGCAGGACATCAACTACTTTATCCAAGCTTGAATAGTCATGGGGTAACTGCAATGCAAAAACTTCGAACATGAAGGACAACAATGGACCCCAAACCATATATTTTGCATGTCCAACGTCTGCTTCGAGTATAGAGAATAACTCCTCACAAATCGCACAAGAGACGGGATGAAAAATCTCTTCCAAGGAAACAAATCTCTTCACTCTTCTCAATTTCTGAGCTAAAGAATGCTCAGCTCGTTCCACTGAATGCATGTCCAGCAGCCTTGACCAGCACTGAAGCAATCGCGTGACAAAGTAGCTCTTTGAGGGAGGAGCCTGAAGAGGAAGGTAGCCGTGAATTGGGTACTTGAACGGTCGAGCGCCAAAGTTCAATTCACACCTTTCACCTTGGGAGAGTGAAATTGCTGGATGATAACCAAAATCAGGACCCATTTTTCGAATTCCTCGGAATGCCACCCCAAGTGAATTGCCATTCCTGTAAAATAGTATTTCATCTCGATCCAAATCTATGCAACAACCAATGACATCACCAACAACCCATGACTGGCCATATGTCTCGGCATCCTTGTTCCACTTGCTAACTCGTCTACCATCGTAAGCATATGAATCATCAGCGTCACCAACACCTTTATGGTCAGTGAAAGGGCAAGAAAGAGTAGCCCAACCAAGTTGTTGTATGCCAGATGTTTCTAACACTACTTCATACATCCATTTTCCTTTCCAAACGCAAGTGTTGGCTCTGGCGCTACTGAACATCGCCAGACTCTCTATATAAAAAGGTGGCTTGATGATTTTAATATCACCGCATATGCTGGATTCTTCTAGGACTACAACATCAGGCCCAAACATCCCATCTCTTTGACTAGAAGAATCGTCGAATTTTGCATTACATCTAGAGAAATTATGCCTAATGATAGAAAGAATCAAATCGCGGTCAACTGGACCAGCCAATGAATTGAGTGATCTGGTGGGGAGGCCAAACACATATTCAAGGGTTCGCTCCACAGACTGTTGACCCGAATCATCATAGCAAGAAAGGAGCCGAGTTTTCGACAATTTTTTCTCACTGTCATCACCATTCAATATGACAGCCAGACCAGCTGAAAACCCTCCAACACGCTGGCTATCTTCACCCATTTGTGAACAGGCACAAAGCACTATCCCTTAACTAGCCCCAAGGCAGCTGAAAGCTTTTCCAATTCCAATTCCAAATTTCCCCTAACTGTCGCAAACTCAGTTGTACTTGCTAGAATGATGATATCCAAGAGATTCGTATTAAACACAAAAAAAAAAAATGAAATCACTAATATATGGTATAACCAGCTAAGACCCAAAATTCAAAACGTAGAACAACAAAAGAGAAATCTACAAGGAAACGTACCATGAAAATAAGCTCAAAAGTTAACAGGAGAAAACAAAAATTCAAATAAACTAAAAGAAAAATCTACTTTTTGCCATGTCTAGCGGAAACAGCAAATTAAAAGTTCACGAAATTCCCAAAAAAATAGGGAAAAGGGGGAGGGGGGCTCCATATCAATATCCCGGAGGAATATAAACAAACAAAAGAGAAAAGGAGGAAATTTTATGGAATATTTAAGATTTGACGACAACAAGAAATTGCTGATAAAAAACTGTTGAAAATTGTAAGTTCCCAAGAAATTGAAAGAAAAGGCATTTGCGACCAAAGATATTGAAAACGCTTCAAAGTTGGTTATATTTAATCAAACAATTAATTAATTAATATAAAATAAAATAGATACTTACAGATGAAGCTCATGCTGAGCGGCGAAAGGTTGCTAGGGTTTTGCAAGCTCCATTGCAATCGATTTGTTTACATCTATATTCGTAACAGTAACACTGTAATAATAATAGAAGAGAAAGAGAACGTGGAAAATTCCCAGGGAGAGAAGTCGTATTTAATACTCTTTTGATTTTAATAATAATTAGTATTATTATTAGTATAAGTATAATAACGAATCTGTTTCTTTTTTGCCAAAAAGTTTGGGAAGCAAAGGCAAAAAAGGGGAGGAAGCAGAAGACGAAACCCCGTGGGCGCTGACCCTAACCCTAGCGAATGGACTCGCGACTGACACGTGTCAAAGAGTGGATGAAGCAACCGGTTATGTTGGTAATTTGGCTGCTGACTTGACGTGTACTAGTACTTGCAACTGGGACGACAATGGCCACCCGTTCTAGGAATCGCACTGCTCTACAGTCTTCTCGGAACATATTCGCTTTGGGAGAAAAAGATACCACAATTTTGCCTCTTTCTTTATTTTATTTACCGAATAAATTTTATTTTTTATTGTGCTTAAGTAATCTTCTTAATAATATTCCTTTGATTAATATATTAAAAATACGTATGATTTGTATTATGAAACGTGACATTATCTCTGTTATTGATAAAATAAAAAATAAAAATCTTCTTGACAATGGTGAGCACTGAGCAGAAGCTTTTGAACAAAATTTGACATGAAGAATTACAGTAGTAGCACCATAGCTAAGGTAGGGCCATTACGCTCCTGCACTCTAGAGATTGGTATTTCGTTTTCCTTATCACCCAAAGTGCGTGACCGCATTTAGATCTGCTCAACCAAAACCGTTAGCTTTCGCTTTTTCTTTTATTATTCTCTTATCTTTTCCAGTGACACGTGTTAAGGACACACGCTAGGAATTTCCCACATGTATCAGCTGTGGCAAAGTTCAAGTTGGCCACTTCTTTCCCCCCATCGAATCCAGAATATTGTTTGTGCTGAGATCCTCTCCCAAGTTCTAACAGTACTATTTGGTATATGGTGATCATGTTAAGTTGATCTCATGGCTTAGGTTGTTTTTCTTATTTGATTGTCCGATCTTTGTTTCGTCTGAAGTTGGTGTATTTGGTTCAAAATTTAGACTAAATACGTCAATTTCTATTACTTTTACTTATAATAGAGATCGGAAGGAGTGTGTTGTTCAGATTACAATCAAATCACTATTTTGTAATATAAACTGTCATCAAAATCAGAAGGTTGAGATTGAAATCTGTATATGACTTAATTACTACATGAACTGTGCTTTTCAATATTGTGGTGGTGATGGTGAGTGGAGAGGAGTACTTCTAACTTTCGTTGTTTTTATGCTTTAGAGTTTCTTGCTTGAAGGGCAAATATGTTGAATGAGTTGTCTTTTTTAAGCAATAGTTGGTTTTACCTATCTTCACTGGGTTGTTTAAATTGGGTGTACCTTACACAACTGACACCTTATCCGACGATGAGGAACATCAAGACATAGGCGTTCAGTAATATGGTCTTATTTCATACAAAAATAATCTTTATAAACAAAGTACAATTAATTTGGTATGAATTTGTTATTTGTTATATCACAATTTAGGATAATGGATTTCAAATATGGAGCATTCAATTTGTCTCAGTGTGTTGTTGCTGTAAGTGTTCGATTTTTAATATCCTTGAATCACATATTTATCATTTAGGTTCATGAGCAATTCTTTGCAACAAACTGGAGATCCTATGATGTTCTGCAACTATTTCTCATGCTCAAGACATTTTTCAATATAGCTTGATTCGGTTTGCTAGGTCTGTCCTAATGTATCAATCATCGAATGTCAATTAAGCTATTTGAAATATTTTGTTAACAGGTACATTTGATGTCTATATTTCATATCTGGCAGATGCCTTTACAGCTTTACCTCAAGAGGAGAAGAGAGATGATGGTAACATAAAATGGACAGCTGGTTTGTAATACACATTGAATCAGCTACAACTGCATAAACAATATAATCACGGTTCTATGCCAAAGGCCTTTGGTGTACAACTCTTACTCTTTTTTTAGTGGAAGGAAAGTGTTTCTCTTACTAGAGATAGTAATATATCTGTATGCATGCAGCTTTGTCTTGCATCCAATTCAAATGTTCTGATATTTTAATTCTAGATTCAAACTAAAGTGATGTGACTACTGTGTAGTAGGTTAAGGCTATTAAAAGTACTGTCATTTAATTTTTCAATGCTTTTTCTTTTTCTGAAATCAACTTTTTTGAATTCTCTCTCCCCTGTCCCCTCCACTATTAGTCTTTTTATTCTACTCTCTTCTTCTTCCTCTCTAGAACTTCTTTGTGTTTCTATAAAAAAATGAAATGTTTGTTAAATCTTTTGAGGTTAGCAAATCATGAAATATTGGTACGCATCTTTGTAAGTACATCATATAATCATCTTCCTATGCAGAGCACGAAAGTCCACTTTGCGTTTATCATAACCTCCTTCTCGATTTTTATCAATTTATTTAATGAACCTCCTTCTCGATTTTCATCGTTTAATCACCGCCCTGTGCGTAGCACAGGTGTTTGCCCTAGTATGTTGAATGAGTTGTCTTTTTTAAGCAAAATAGAGGATTCTATATCACTATAACTCTGTTAATAAAAATGAGGCTGAATTAGTTGTCAATTACAAATCGCCTTTATTATAGATGAAGTATGTCATATTCTGTCAACAACAAAAAAGTAACTCTCCAATCTATCTTAGGGCCACGAATTCTTAAGTTTATTTTTATAACTAACATTAAAACATAACTTAGAAGTTGAGATTATGAATTCAGTTAATTGTCTGTCACAAGAATAGGAACAGAACAATTACTAAAACATGAATTTGATAAGTTAAAAGTGGGACAAATACAGTCTCAAGTGTGAGTAATGGAATCAACCTAAGTAAAACAAAATACAGTGTAAATCATGCTATACAACAGTCAACACAGGGATCTACAACATGAATTTTACAGCTGCAATGATACATCGGGTCAATATAGCATCATAACATCTCTTTAAATTATAATAATACACCAATATAGCATAACTTCCAATATTACACCATAGAAGAAAATAATTAGCAAAACACGAGGCAAATACAACTAATGGTTTCCTTGACCAAACAGTGTTTTACCATTCTGATCCGGAGAAATCTAACAACTTCAACTTAAAATGGTCTTTCCATTGACCTAAGCTAGCAAAAGGAGTGAGACCACAATTAATTGGTAGAATTACAAGCAAAGTAACATAGAACAAAATGCGACGAATCCAATACGGAAATATTACAGCTCCCTTCGTTGTCGGCAGTGTTGTGATTGGTCCATGAAGGATTGGGTACAACCTGGGTGTAAAGCATATAGATAAGAAATGCAACAAAATTAGAATCTCCCAATACAAGAGCCACTGAGAACCACTTCCTCCCATTGTGTCTACACACAGCTTGCCACAACAGCCACAAACAATTCCTAACCCCAAAAGGATGCAAGTAATTGGCATAATCTGTGATGATAATGTTGACGACCGCTGGAGGAAGAAATATGCAACTGCAATAATCATGATGAAACCAACTGCCATTCTGATCATGACTTGAGCTTGACACCATAAAACAAGCAACCAAGAACTGAACGAAACCACTGGCTTAGGAGTCCACCAGGAGAAAGATTCCTAAAATAGAAAAAACAACATTAATATCTCCCAATTGAGCAAAGGCAGTGCTGAAACAATATGCAGTTGAAATCACTTTAGTGCTGTCATAATTACATCCTACTTCCCATAATCTGCAGCTTAACTCTTAAATTGGATTGCAAACAAAGGAAAGATGCTAAGTTGATTCTTTGATCATGACACGGATGTCTTTAAAAAAAAGAGTTAACAACTAAACAAGGAAATTGCATGCAAATATTATACTTACCTCTGCTGGGGTACATGATTCAGCAGCTTCAATAATCCGTTCCGAGTTATAAACATAAGCACCATAAAAAAGTGAGGATGACATAATAAGCAGACCGGCAATAAGACAGTCAATGCACTTCTCATTTAGTTCACTATATCTCGTATCTTCTAACCGAGTCTTAAACTTTTCAGCTTTGAAAGATGTCTTTGTTACATCCATAGCTAACTTGGATCTCTTCAGATCATTTGAACTGTAGCAGAGAGCCAATTCTGTCTCTTTCAAATTTATTTTTCTCATTTTGAGGCCAAGTTCAGTTGTCTTGAGGTCATTAGCACGGCGTTGCTCCACAATAGTCCTCTCAAATATACTAACTGCGGGACTATTAATTAGAGACCCGGAAGGCGTTGACGAAAAACAAACCATTTGGTTTGATTGTCCGTGCAAAGCAAGATCACGAGTAATTGAATCAATATGGAAGTTATCCCTGACCTCTTCATGACTAATTGATTGATCTTGGATTTCAGCATGAGACGGTGAGTCTGACTGACGATCCTCTATAACAATATCACGCGAGCAATCTTCTTTGTTCAATTTAGAACATGGAATTCCCATCTTCCTATTATTAAATTTATTCCCTTCATTGCTTTCTGATGAACCATAAATTAATTGAAGAGTACTCAAAGTGCTATCAAAAGATTGTTCAAAGCTCCTTGTCAACCCGTCTAGCTTGTCTCCATAAACCTGTGGTCAGATAGGCAGAAGCCAAAACAAGTGTCAATGGACATCGCTTAACAAGATGGACTTTTCTTAATGTTGACAAGAAAGCTGCCAAAGAGACGCAGTAAAATCACAATCGGGGTACTGGCTTACACTGGCTAGACATTCTTTGATAGCAGAAGTGCACATCTGCAGGTAAACAGACAGACAGTGGAATGATCAATACTCAAATCAAATTTCAGCATGTGATAAAGAGGCGTATAAGGATAGCGTCACAATTTATGTGTTATCATCGGCTAGATGTTATCTACCACATATCATTAATCATTAATAGATTATATTTGAGATTACACTTTTGGTCTCCTAACCTTTTTTTTAGTTTTTGTTTTGGCCCTTTTATCTATTAATATTGTCGTTTTGGTCCCTTAACCTTACAAAGTTAAACCATGTTAGTCCTTTTTATGTAGTAACATTCTAACACCATTTACAAAACGTGGAATAGTCTCATTCCACCTCAGAAAGCGTTTACCGCGTAGAATTAGACCCATTCCACCTCAAAAACGCCAGCCACACATGAATAGGCAAACAGTGTTACAGAAAGGACTAACATAGTTTAACTTTATAAAGTTAGGGGGCCAAAATGACAACAATAATAACAAAAACTTTAAAAAAAAGTTATGGGACCAAAATGGCAACAGTAATAGATAAGGGACCAAAAGTATAATTTAGCCTAGATTATATATCTCACTATTAGAAAACATCACAACTATAACAACTATTTATTGAAGTTTGCATTCATAGTAAGGAAGAAAATTACCGATGAAACATGACTGGGAGACATACTCTGAGCTTCTGCATCTCTTCTATACAACACCTAAAAATAAGAAAAAGCATAAAGTTTGTCATGCTGCACAAGATCAATAAAAAGAATTGGTTGTTCTAAACTACACCATCGTCACATAGAATAAAATTAACAAATTTCACTGAAGCAGCGGTTGTAAGTTATCAAAATCATCAAAGACAAACTTTATTTATATCATTAAATGACATAAAGCAAGGCACTTCAAAATTATTCAAGGCCTGAAGTAAATATTACAATTAAGAAACTAGCAATATGATGAAAAAAAAGTTAAATTGGAAGGAAAAATAAATGAGCTTTAACGGCGCAATTTACCTGAGCCATAACAGCGGCAAACGACATTCCAAGAGGAAGTCCAATGTCGGCAACATTAGCCCTAGTACGACGAACAGGGAATCTAGGGTTCCGTCGTTTGCACGCTACACCTTTACCTTTGCTTTTGGTCTTCTGTGACGAACTAGACGATGTCGTTTCGGAAGCATCCATCAAAGTTGACTTATTTGATTCGTTAATTGGTCCCGCTTTTGGTTGTGGGGAATAACCCTCAATCTCGGCGATGTGGTTGCACTTGTCTTCCATCGCAATTTTATCCAAGAAAGGAAGCATTTATGAAATTTGAAACGAAACGACGCCGAAAAGAGGTGACGCCGAAATTTCGAGCGTACAACGTTAATGGACAAGGGCGCGGCAGAGAGAGTGTTGTTTTTGAAACATCGGATGTGTTCTCGTCAATCTAACTCTCCGTTGTTCTTTGCCGCGTCATTACTCGTTCTCCCAGTCTGCTCAATTACTTTATTTTCCCTTTTTTTATAAACACTTTATTTTCCCTTTTTTTTTACAATACTTAATTTTCCCTTTTTCCTTCAGTATGTTCGTGTTTTTCTCTTTCTCCCTTCTAATAACGGTCTGATGTTTTTTTATAAATAAAAAAACGTGTGGTTTTTAAATTAGATAATTAGGTTTTTAAATTTGATAACGTGTACACAGTTAGTCGAGTTGACGTGTCCTTAACTTATTTTTATATAACAAATACGTTATTTTAAGTTTTTTTCTAATGAATAGGTCACTTATATTTTAAAAGTGTTGCATTGTTACCCTTTTTGTAAGGAATAGGTCCTTTAACTTATTTTTAAGTAACAAATAGGTCCCTTAAGTCTTTTTTTTAACGAATAGGTCCCGGAGTGCTTGGGTCTTTGTTCTCAACTAAAAGAATTTTAGGGAGGTTGTTACCACATATGCAGTCCATAATGGAAGGGATTTTGGGTTCATTAAGAATGACAAAAGGAGAGTGAGAGTTGGTTGCAAAGAAGGTTGTGAGTAGGGCTGGACAAAATAAAATACCCGCCCGAAAATCCGAAAAACCGAAGCATAAAGGTTGTTGCGGGCGGGTTGATTCGGAAGTCGGTTTTACTTGTGTTAAAATTCGGTTTCAAAGGAGTTAAAATGGTCGGAACTGGTTCAATGATTTTGAATCCATATATACCCGAACCCGGCTGTCATCGTTTCCTCTTCAACTTTCAAGAATAATATATTAATCAACCATTACTTTTACAAGGCTCAAGATGCATAGTTAATCCCACTTTCACGCAACCCAACTTGCACTTTCCCCATTTAATATATTTTATTCAAAGTTTTCAACTTTCACAACTCTGAAACCACAGAGTTATGCTTTTCAATTTTCTTAAAAGTCTTTTCACCTTTTCGTCTTCTTCTCACTCTCATCTCCCTCACCATTTCACTTCTTTCTCACCATTTTCGGTCTTCTTTCGTCAATACAGGGAATGTATTTTTCTATCTTGCCATTTCTTCTACCCATTTTTGTGTTTTCTTTTGCTCTTCTTTCTCACCATTGGAATTCAAACTGAAATTCTCACCCGCCATATCCGATCACTGGAAACCGCCACCCGACGAAGCCGTCACTTCTGAAACCGCCTCTCAAATGGTCGGAAGTGGGCCAGAGAATAGCTTCCATGGTTTTAGCCGGATTTGTGGTTTCGAAACCGAATCCGGTTAACCCGCCCGTTTGTCCAGTCCTAGTTGTGAGTAGCTAATTTAAGCAACTCTAGGGACCTAATGTTAAAAAGGGCAACAGTGCAACAAAAAAAATTTAAGGAAACTATTTATTACTTAAAAATAAGTTAATTGACCCTGAAAGATATTTAGCCTAAATTTTAAGTAACGTTGACCTTTTTTACAAACTCTTTTTGACTCCATTAAAATATGCTTATGTGTCAGTTTATGTTGCCTACCTCCGTAAGTTAATTTCGCTTATGTGTTTGCTGATTCGTTATTATAATTATTATTGATTATTTTTTATTGTTTGTCAAAAAATATTTTTTATTAAAATTAAAAGAAAGTTATGAACTTTTATGATCATCATCTTCTTCAGTTAAACTAAACCCTCAATCTGAACATCTGGAAAAAACACAAGTGCCTTTAACCTTAAATCTGAAGAATCGTGTTCACTTAGATATGCATCTTTCCTCAAAAATCGCCGTCGTCGTTAGCAGTAGCAGCGGCAAATGAAACGACAGCAACATCAAATGAGTTTCTATACTTGTTTTTGGTGTCAATTTTGGGTTCTGTTTTAGTTTCTGGATTGCATCTTCCCTTCTTCTTTTGCCTCGTTTAAATCTGCATTTTCATTGATCTACAATCTGAATCTGCATGAATGGAGTTATTTTTTTTTGGGTAACCAACGTGAATGGAGTGGAAGAAGAAGATTATTTTCAGTTTTTTTATTAATAAAATTAAATTTAAAATGACCTGGATTTAGACTAAAGGTGTGTTTGGATTAGGAGAGAAAGAGAGAGGAGAGAGTGAGGGAAGAGAGAAATAGTCCATTTCTCTCCACTTTCTTTCCACTTGTGGAGAGATTACAAAAACCACTAAACTAATCTTTCCTCCCTCTCTCTTTCCTATTTCTCCCCTTAACCAAACATCCTAAAATCACTCTCTCTTCCCTCACTCTCTCTTCCCTCTTTCACCCCAAACAAACACACCCTAAATAATCCACATAATCATAAATTGTGACACAATACTATAATAGCCACATAGGTTTTTTTAAACAGAGTTGATGGAAGCTGACGTAAAATGATAACATTACTTAAAAGTTAAAAATAAAGAATTTACAAAAAAACAATAAATGACTAAATCGTTATCTGATATTAAGTTAATGGACTCAGGAAGCAATTTCGCAATTAATTTTTTATTAAAAAAATCCCAAATTTATATGATCTTCGTCTTCCCAGCAACCAAACCCAGAAAACAAACACCCATCTATTTCTCTCTGCAATCTCTCTCTCTCTCCCTCTCCCTCTCCCTCTCCCTCTCTAATGGCCTCCTTGTTGTGGAAACTGGTCATTCTTTTGATTTTCAATATGGATTCTGATTGTAATTTATATTTTTGTGTTTTTGGATATAAAAGGATGAATAGTGGGGAAAGGGAGTGAAGAATTTAGTGGTTTTTGGGATGGGGAGTTTAGGAACAGTTTAAGACTAACGAGAAGAATGAATCGATTTTTGAATTTGGAAGAAGATGGTGTTTAGGTTAGGGGCGCCACCTTGGTCTAATCCAAGACAAGGATAAGCCTATGAGTGTGAGGATCACCACAAGAAAAGGAATTCTTGATAAGATCGAATAAGCTGGTCCAATCCAGAACCAAAGAGTATGAACTCAAAATATTTGATAAAGTCTTTCTTGATTAGCAAGTTTGCCTTTCTTGATTAGCAAGTCTGTTGACTCCATCAACTCACAAAAATATGTTCCACACATAGACCACTTGAAGTGGATTAAACACACTAAAAAAAATAACTTAAAATGAAATAACTTAGTGTCTTGGTCCCAAATAAATCAATTGGTCACATGCATTTTTTATTGAATTAAAATGAAATAGCTTTGGTGCCTTTGTCATGCAACTTGCGCCTCCTCCATAGCTTGTATGACAAGCATGGTTTTTGGTGCAATTACATTGTTGCCCTCTTTTGCAATAGCCTTAGTCATGAATTGGACTAAGCCTTCTTGGACTTTCTTTGATCTTGCCCTAGTCATCGGACCTCCTAAGCTTTGAATGGCATATTGGTGCTCCATGTCCTCATCATTCCCTCCCTATTGAGAAGAATTCGACCTCGAATTGAAATCTTCATCACCTACATCAAAAGGAGACAAGTCAGCAACATTGAAAGTGGCACTAACATCATACTCACCGGGAAGGTCAACTTTATAAGCATTATCATTGACTTTGGCAATCACTTGAAATGGGCCATCCCCCCGAGGCATTAACTTTGATTTCCTGTGTGATGGAAACCTTTCTTTCCTCATATGAATCCAAACTCAATCTCCGGGTTCAAAAGTAACTTGTTTACGGCCTTTGTTGGCACTTTTGGCATAACTTTCATTTTTCTTTTCAATTTGCAATTTGATTTTCTCATGCAAACCTTTGACAAATTCAGCTTTGGCTTTGCCATCCTTATGCTTCAAGATAGATGTGTTAGGTAAAGGTAAAAGATCAAGAGGAGTTAAAGGATTATAACCATACACAATCTCAAATGGGGAGTGATTAATGGTACTATGGACAGCCCTATTATAAGCAAACTCAACATGTGGCAGCCATGTTTCCCACATTTTCAAATTCATTGACAGCACGGCCCTTAAAAGGGTAGAGAGAGTTCGGTTTACTACCTCAGTTTGCCCATCAGTTTGGGGATGACAAGTTGTAGAGAATAGTAACTTAGTTCCCACCTTACGCCACAAAGTTCTCCAGAAGTGGCTTAGAAATTTACTGTCTCGGTCGGACACTATGCTTTTTGGTAGGCCATTTAGGCGTACCACTTCTTTGAAAAACAAATCAGCAATGTGGCAGGCATCATCCACCTTTTTGCATGGAATGAAATGTGTCATCTTTGAGAACCTGTCGACAACAACAAAAATAGAATCTTTCCCGTTATTTGTTCTAGGTAACCCTAAGACAAAGTCCATGGAAATGTCAATCCAGGGATATTCAGAAACAGGTAGTGGGGTATACAATCCATGGGGCATAACTTTGGATTTGGCCTTTTTGCAAACAATGCATCTTTCACAATATTTTTGCACATAAACTTTCATGTGAGGCCAATAAAAATGTTCTTTCAAAAATTCCAAAGTTTTAAGAACACCAAAATGTCCCATTAAGCCCCCCTCGTGCGCCTCTTTAACTAAGAGTTCTCTAATGGATCCTTTTGGCACGCACAACCTTCTTTCTTTAAACAAATAATCATTGTGCCTAAAAAATCCATTATGAGCAGCATGCACACATTCAACATATTTAACTGAAAATTCAATATCATGCTCATACAAATCCTTAATGTGCTCAAGACCAAAAATTTTAGTTTCAAGGGTAGAAAGTAATGCGTACCTCCTTGAAAGTGCATCAGCCACAATATTGGCTTTACCCTTCTTATGCTTAATCACATAAGGAAATTGTTCCAAAAATTCAACCCATTTAGCATGCCTCTTGTTCAACTTACCTTGTCCTTTCAGATACTTCAGGGACTCGTGATCACTATGAATGACAAATTCTTTTGGCAACAAGTAATGTTGCCATGTTTGCAATGCTCTTACTAATGCATACTATTCTTTATCATAAGTTGAGAAGTTTAGGGAAGCCCCTTTTAATTTTTCACTAAAATAAGCAATTGGGAGTCCTTCTTGCATCAAAACAGCCCCAATTCCAACATTGGAAGCATCACACTCAACTTCAAAAGATTTTGAAAAGTTAGGCAATGCTAGAATTGGTGCTTGGGTGAGCTTTTCTTTAAGGTTAGAAAAAGCTTTTTCTTGTTTCTCACCCCATTTAAAACCAACTTCTTTTTTAACAATTTCATTAAGAGGAGCCGCAATAGTACTAAAGTCCTTGACAAACCTCCTATAGAAAATTGCTAAACCATGAAAGCTTCTTACCTCAGTTGTACTTTTGGGAGTTGGCCACTCTTGGATTGCCTTCACCTTTGCTTCATCCACATGTACTCCATGAGAGCTTATGACAAAACCTAGAAAAATAATTTGATCCGTGCAAAATACACATTTTTCCAAGTTTGCGTACAAACTTTATTTTCTTAACACATTTAAAACAGCCTTTAAGTGAGTGCAATGGTCCTCTCAATTTTTGCTATATATCAATATATCATCAAAATATACAACAACAAATTTCCCAAAAATTCCCTCAAAACATGGTTCATTAATCTCATAAAAGTGTTGGGTGCATTAGTTAATCCAAAAGGCATAACTAACCATTCATATAAACCATATTTAGTTTTGAAAGCAGTTTTCCATTCATCCCCTTCCCTAATCCTAATTTGATGGTATCCACTTTTCAAATCAATTTTGGTAAATAAACATGCACCAAACAGTTCATCAAGCAAGTCATCTAACCTAGGTATTGGATGCCTATACTTAACAGTGATATTATTAACAGCCCTACAATCGGTGCACATTCTCCAACTTCCATCTTTCTTAGGAACTAAAATAACAGGGACAGTACGTGGACTTAAACTTTCTCTTACCCAACCTTTACTTACCAATCCAGTCACTTGCTTTTGTATCTCTTGCGTTTGTTGCGGATTGCTCCGGTAGGCTTGTCTATTAGGCAATGAGGCCCCTGGGATGAGATCAATGTGGTGTTCAATCCCTCTCAAAGGTGGCAGCCCACTTAGTACATCCTTAGGAAACAATTCCTGCAAAAGAGAACTTATGCAATTTGACAATTCTTGGGTGTTAGGTAAATTTTCTAGCAAGGCCACCTCTTTGCTAAAAAGCAAATATAGGGGTTGATTTGCAAAAATAGCATTTTTAACCTCCCCTTTTGTCGCCATCAAACTTTCTTTCTTTTTTTCATCAATCTTTTTATTGTCACTCTTTTTTCTCTCTTTTTCTTTGGCGAACTTTTCTTCTTTTTCTTTTTCTTTTTCACATTTTTCTTTCAATTCTTTTTGATCAGCTCTCACCTCACTTGGAGTCAAATGAGCCAATACAATTCGTTTTTCATGATGGACCAATGAATACTTGTTGGTACGCCCATCATGAATGGCCCCTTTGTCAAATTGCCAAGGTCTTCCCAACAAGACATGACTAGCTTCCATAGGAACTACATCACAAACAGCCACATCCTCATATTTACCAATTGAAAAAGAAATTTCTACTAGCTTATCTACAGTCATTTCAATATCATTGACAAGCCATTGAAGCTTATATGGTTTGGGATGTGGTTTAGTTTCTAGTTGGAGTTTAGAAACTAACCTTGTGCTAGCAACATTGGTACAACTTCCCCCATCAATAATAAGGGAACATACCTTGCATTGTATGAGACACCTTGAGTCAAATATGTTCTCCCTTTGAGTAGTATCTTCCTCCTTTACCACTGCTTCCAACAACCTTTTCATCATAAGTAACTCTCCACTAGGCATTTGGGTTTCCTCCTCATCAACATCCCCTTCATACTCTTCAGCCCCCTCATCCTCCTCCTCATTCTCCTCTACAAGCATAAGTCTTTTGGTAGGACATTGAGATGCAATGTGTCCTAAACCTTGGCACTTGAAACACTTAACAACCCGGTTAGTTGAAACAATTTGAGAAAGACTAGTTGTAGTGTTTTTACCTTTTGGGTCAGCCGTGGTTTCTTTGGATGATGAAGTACCTTCATTCTTAACATTGCTCTTCCAATTTTGAGGATTGGAAGTAGTAGTGCTCCTTCTTATTTGTGCTTTCCTCTTGAGTTGTTGTTCTACCTTTGTTGCTTGATGAACTAAATCGTCTAGTTGGGCATAGTGTTGTAGTTCCACTATGTCACTTATATCACGATTTAGACCGTGCAAGAATCTGGCCATGGTTGCTGCTTCATCTTCCACCATATCTGCTCTAATTTTCGCCACCTCCATCTCCTTGTAGTACTCATCAACACTTTTGTTGCCTTGGGTGAGCCGCTGCAATTTGTTGTGCAACTCTCTGTTGTAGTACGATGGAATGAATCTCCTCCTCATGAGCCTCTTCATCTCCTCCCAAGTGGCAATGGCTGGCTCGTGGTACCTTCTCCTTTCCTTTGTCAATTGATCCCACCACACTAAAGCGTAATCTGTAAATTCAATGGAAGCAACCTGCACTTTTTGAAGATCAGTGTAATTGTCACAGGAAAAACTTTATTCAATCTTAGTTTCCCATTCCAAATACACATCCGCACCATTTTTCCCAACAAACTGTGGTACTTTTATTTTTATACCACCTAACCTATCTCCTCTAGGCTCTTCACGCCTTCCTCTCCTCTGAGCCTCCTTGTCACCGTTATTTTGTGTGTTTTCTAATTGAGCAATTCTTTCATGTATACCTTCAACTTCCTGTTTCAAAAGTTCTTTCATTTTTGCCGTGAGGGCTTCTAGTAGTAATTGATTTTGAGGATCCATAACTCTTATCGGTTTTTTAAAGAAACCAGCAAATGATCAAAATAAAAAAAAATTCAAATAATAATCCACACACACAAAAAGCTTGGAATTGCAAGGAAAAGTCTTGAAAACAAGGTTTGTGGGTTCGAATAAGGAAGAGTAGAATTTCAGGGTAAGGTTTTTTTTTTTTTTGGGGGTAGGCAAATCTCAAGGTATAGTAGAGTAACTAGTAAGGAAAAAAAAAACAACCAGATTTTTTTTTTTGTTTTTCATTTTTTTTTAAAACTCAAAAGCAATAGAGATGTAAACAAAACCTAAAATTGGTTGAACAAATTAGAACCTTGCTCTGATTACCACACGATGGCCTCCTTGTTGTGGAAACTGGCCATTCTTTTGATTTTCAATATGGATTCTGATTGTAATTTATATTTTTGTGTTTTTGGATATAAAAGGATGAATAGTGGGGAAAGGGAGTGAAGAATTTTGTGGGTTTTGGGATGGGGAGTTTAGGAACAGTTTAAGACTAACAAGAAGAATGAATCGATTTTTGAATTCGGAAGAAGATGGTGTTTAGGTTAGGGGCGCCACCTTGGTCTAATCCAAGACAATGATAAGCCTATGAGTGTGAGGATCACCACAAGAAAAGGAATTCTTGATAAGATCGAATAAGCTGGTCCAATCCAGAACCAAAGAGTATGAACTCAAAATATTTGATAAAGTCTTTCTTGATTAGCAAGTTTGCCTTTCTTGATTAGCAAGTCTGTTGACTCCATCAACTCACAAAAATATGTTCCACACATAGACCACTTGAAGTGGATTAAACATACTAAAAAAAATAACTTAAAATGAAATAACTTAGTGTCTTGGTCCCAAATAAATCAATTGGTCACATGCACTTTTTATCGAATTAAAATGAAATAGCTTTGGTGCCTTTGTCATGCAACTTGCGCCTCCTCCATAGCTTGTATGACAATCATGGTTTTCGGTGCAATTACATTGTTGCCCTCTTTTGCAATATTCTTAGTCATGAATTGGACTAAGCCTTCTTGGACTTTCTTTGATATTGCCCTAGTCATCGGACCTCCTAAGCTTTGAATGGCATCTTGGTGCTCCATGTCCTCATCACTCTCCCTCCCTCTCTCTCTCTCTCACATAAAAGAAAGAAATGGAAGCCATTGAAAGCCAAAAATAAAAATAAAAACGGAAAAAAGAAACAAAAGTAGAATTTGGAGTTTTGGATCTGGAAAAAACTCGCAACATTGAAATGATAGTTACAAAATTACTCTTGTCTTTCAAAGTTTGCGTGTTTCAGAGTTTGTGCTTGTGTTCGTGTTAAAGGGATAATTACAAAATTCACTGTGTTTGTGTTTGAGTTTGCCTTGATTCATTTGTGTTTGTTTTTATTTTCAGATCTGCAACTAATCTTGAATCAAAAAAATTATGTGTTTGTGTTTGAGTAATGTGTTTGAGAGTTTCAGATTTGCAACTATAGCTAAGTGTTTAAGAGTTTCAGATCTGCAACTATACTTGCGTGTTTTGGGGCTTGTTTCTGGGAATAAGAGGTTTACTGGGTTTGATAAATGTTTAAAGTTGGAAGCTGGAAGGGCAACCTGCTCAATCAGGTAGGAAATGAAGTGTTGATTAAAGCTGTTATTCAAGCTATTCCTAGCTCATCATGTCTATCCTAACTTTGCCAAAAACTTTCTGCGATTCCTTGACTTCCATTGTGGCAAAGTTCTGGTGGAGATCAAATGGCAGGTTTAATGGAATTCATTGGAAAAGATTTGAGGCTCTTTGCTTTCCCAAGAGCAAAGGGGGCCATTCAAGGAATACAACAAAATGAACACTGCTCTTTTATCAAAGCAAGTGTGGAGGTTGGCTCATGACCACTCATCCTACTGGGCAACAACTCTGAAGGCCATTTACTTTCCTAATTGTTCCTTCTGGGAGGCAAACTCTCCAAGAGGAACCTCTTGGGTGTGGAAGAGTTCATCTCAAGGCAGAAATTTCCTTAGATCTTCTGGGTGATGGATAGTTGGCTCTAGGGCACAAATAAACATCACTAATGACTTATGGTTGGGCTCTGGTGCTAAAGCTTCCTCAATGGATGGCTCCAAAAACTGAGATATTAGTCTTCTAAGATAGAACCCATCCTCTTGCAGTGCCATTGATGCCATCAAGACTCCAATTTCGTGGTCTGCTCTAAATGATCATATTACTTGGCCACATAGTAAGGATGGTTGCTACTCAGTGAAGTCAGGTTACAAAGCTCTCCTTGATCAACCCCACACCATTGCTTCGGGTCCTTCAACTTCTAATCCTACTCCAGAGGTTCCTTGGGATATTATTTGGTCTGCTCTAGTGCCTAATAAAATTAAGCACTTTGTTTGGAAGGCTTGCCACAACATCCTTCCAACAAGAGAGAATTTACGCAAAAAGTGAATATTTGTTCCTCATCTCTGCCCAGTTTGCTTAACAGATATTGAAACAGTGGAACATATGTTATTAATCTTCCCTTGGACCAAACCTCTATGGTTTGGCCTCCAAATTACCAGCTCACCATCTCCTATGGGGATCTCTAATATCCAAAATTGGATTGTTCAATCAATTGACTCTCAGCAGGCTAATCTAAATCACATTTCTACTTGGATCTTCTTCACTTTTTGGAATATTTAGAAGGAGAGAAATGAGAAGGTCTTCAACAACAGAAATCCTAACCCTCTAAGTGTACTGCACTGCATCAAATCTCAGTGTGCGGAGTTCCTGGCTTCTTCTATTGCTAAACCTATGGAAGCTAATAGATCAATTGGTAATCAATCGATCCAATTGCAGGCTCCTCCAGTGCTCTGGAGACCACCTCAACAATCAGTTTCAAAAATAAATTGTGATGTACCTTTTGATCAAACTACAGGGAAGGGATTCACAGGGATTATTTGCAGAGATTCTAAAGGTTCAGTTCTTACCGCGTCTTCCAGGCAAATTTTTGCTCACTCTGCATTGATAGCTGAAGCAATATGTTTGAGGGATGCAGCTTCTCTTGCTTGCAACCTTGGTCTTACTAATGTTGTCTTCGAATCTGATAATCAAACCCTAGTTGAAGCTTGCAGAAAAAAT
Organism: Astragalus glycyphyllos; assembly: GCA_963573325.1. Classification (NCBI taxonomy): domain Eukaryota; kingdom Viridiplantae; phylum Streptophyta; class Magnoliopsida; order Fabales; family Fabaceae; genus Astragalus; species Astragalus glycyphyllos. The sequence continues at coordinate 83,049,681 of OY754307.1, read as the reverse complement.
ATTGACAGAGGAGAAATCAAAGGTTTGGTGGATGATTTTAATGATCTAAAAAACAATTTATAAAGAGCAGGAATTACCTGGGTCAAGAGGGATTGTAACTAATGTGCGCACATAATTGCACAATTAGCTCGTGATAATCGTCTCTCTGGTTTGTGGAATTCAAAACCCCCTGACCCTCTTCGCAAAGCTATTGTTCTGGACGCTCAATCGTTGTGGAAATAGTGACATTAATGCTCTTCATGTTTCGAAGAAATTGGGGACTGCCTCTGCTCAATCCACCTCATCTATGCTCTCTTGTTTGCTAGCTCTCATTTGATCTGCTCTATGGCTTAGTGAAGGCTGTTGCTTGTGTTTTTTGATCGTTATTTCCCAGTATTGATGTCTCTCGGTTGGATTTGTTGATGCGAATGTGAAGGATCTCGAATTGTTTGAAGGTGCCCTTTGTTTAGCTTGCAGATAGGGTATTACTTAATTAGGGTTGTTTTGTGAAGCTGTGTCTTTACTACTTCCTACTTGTTCCAGTAATGTATTCAATTAGAGTTATGTTTTGGCAACAACCCGGTTTCTGCGTGGATCCGGGTTGCGTTTTCCTATTTGGCCCATTGTGGCATGTTGGATATGTCCTAGTAGTTCAATTTTGGTTGTATGGTTTGGCCTTGCCCATTTATCAATGGAATCATATGACTTTTGACCAAAAAAAAAAGAAGATGATGTTTATTGGGTTTGATAAGTTTGAAGATGTTCCTGAGTTTGAAAAGATTTTCTGGGTTTAGGGTTGAGAGATATACATAAAGGCATGATGTCTTTTCCGTCCTAAAAGTTGGTCACTCCAGAAAATGGATTCCCTACTATTTTTATACTAGTACCAACATTCAGTGATTCGATCTGATTTATGATTCATAGTGTAGTTTAGCCAGAGAAAAAATGTGATAAAAAGACCTAGTGCCAAAGGAAACAAATAGGCACAAATACATTTTTTTCCGCCCAAAACTCGCTGAGACTCCCTAAAATAGATTTCTTATTATTAAGGGTACTATTAGCTTTTAGCACTCTGATCAAATTTATGACTTGTAGGGTCCGTTTGATTCGCAAACAGGTAAGTACTAGACTGGACAATACAGTACTGGACAACATGTTGTCCAATACACTATTTGGTGAACATTGGACAACATAAGCAAAAAAAAATATAAAATTTACTATAATTCTATTTATGTGATTTATAATGAGTGTATATAACATTTATTGTAATATAATTAAAAATTTGCATTGAAAATAATATGGGAGAGAGGATAGGAGGGAGAGAGAGAGGGGAAAAAAGTCATGATATGAGAAGATATATATAGAAGAGAGATGAGCGGTAGATGGAGGGAGGGAGAAAGGATAGGAAGATAGAGAAGAGAGATGAGAAATAAAAAAAATTATTGAATATGAAATAAAAATAGTATTTTGTAATTTTTAAGGTGGACAGAAAGTTGTACCGTGAGCAGGGTCGTCCCAAACAATTTGGAGGCCCTGTTCAAATCTTAAAAAATGGGTCCTGTTTGAGATCGAGTTAACTCTTCAAGTTTTTTCTTTTTCTTAGCTTCTCATATCCAAATTCATACTTTCTAATCTTAGGAGATATATTAGAAAGAATAAATCCAAAAATTTCAATTCTCCGGTAATGATAGGAACGGGGATGAGCAAGAAAATTTCACAACTGTCAACTGGTCTGCTACATTAGTCAAATAGACATACAAATTCTCTCTCTTCCTCTGTAGTACCAAAAGATAAACCGTTTCAATTTAAAAGGGAAATAGTTAACGAAGTAACGTATGAGGAACAATAGCAAATAGCAAGAAGAATTAAAATGAAAATTGAAACTTGAAAGTTGTACTTCTTTAAACAAATTATCAAACACTTGGTATAAATTAAATATTTTATAGTTAATTTATATAAACGTAATTTATTGGTATAATATTATTAATAAACAAATGACACGAACAAGTACGGCTAGAAAATAATAGGCTAAAAAAATTAAATCACAATTATAATTATTATTACAAGCAATTATTATTATTATTATTATTATTATTATTATTATTATTATTATTATTTCTAAAACAATTGAAGGAATGAGAGAAAAACAAATAGAGGCAAGCCCAATAAAAAGAAGCACAGAAAGAAGCACGGACGTGCAGAATGAGGTGTTATCTAAATCTAATCTAAAGGTGTTCCCTGTAAGAAGAGGTTCCCTAGTTATGCTCCGCTAGGGTTTGTTGCAGCCACCGCGGTTCTTGGTTCCTTAGCCATGCTAAGGCTCTGTTACTCCAACCAGGGAGCCTCGCCCCTCCACCTCCCTTCGTCGTCCTTTCTCTTTCTCCCACCCACTCACTCCGATTTCGATGGTGGTGAGTTCGTTTTCTCTCCATCTCTGTTTTCTCATGACCACCCTCCACCTCACCCCCCTGATATCTTGTTCGCATCCATCCAATACCCTCTTGCCTCACGCCCTCCATTTAAGCCCTCAAATCTGCTTCTTCTTTCAGGTTGCAAATCTGCTTCTAATCGAAGCTTTCCTGTACCATTGCCTACTAATCTTCCTCGCCAGATGACCCCCAAGCCTCTGTTTCCTTTTGATGGGTACCTGGAACGTCAACACTTGATTTTCAAGGATCCTCTGGCCGATTGGCTGTCCTTTACGGAGAAAGTTCAGGACTTCCCGTCTGTCTCCCCTTGCTCTATTTGTGATCTTACTGATTTTCCAATGTTTGATGCTTCTCTCGATGCCATTTTTGAAAGCTTGGTTGTGGCGGCGTTATTTGGTGTCTCTGATGTGTTTGCTCTCCCATTGATTTGCCCTCTGGCCGATTTGCGGCTCATACTTCGTCCAACCCCCTAGCTACTCAGTAGACACCCCCAACACGCGTGAAAAGACCAAAATGTCATTAATGAATATTGTGATCCTACGGTGGTTCAGAGCACGGTCGCCCGAACCGGTTCGGAGGCGGTGCCATCGAACAACCAGTTCAGATGTTGAAACACCGAACCTCACTGTCAAGATACTACTCCATCCTCTCTGTTAACTACTACGTGAAAGCAGTAAGTAATGAAACTAAAACAGTGAGGGGGGAAAGATGAGCATATAGATGGAAGAAAGGAGTTTAAATTGCCGTTGATTCCAATCTTGATCTTGCCTATTTGATCCACAAAATAAAAAATGAACAGAAAAATCAGAAATATTGTAATTGAAATAGAATTAAGAAGAGAAGATGATGGAATGAATAGTGGTGTTTAATTTTACCCATGAATCAAGGAATAGTGGAGCAGGAGAAGGAAGAGTAATAGAGAGTGGAGGGGGCTAGTGAAAAGAAGAGAGAAATAAAGAATAACAAGAAAAAAGAAAGGAAGAGAAATGTCAGTGGGAAGCATCACGAAAGGAAAAGCATGGTTCGGTGGAACCACTACCGAACTGGTTCGGAGGCACCTCCTCTGAACCGGTTCAGACGACAGTGCTCCGAACCAGTTAAAATACAGTGTGAGGGGGTGTCCATAAGTGAGGGTATTTTGGAAATATTTAAGGGTTGGGGGTGTCCAGTGAGTAGCTGGGGGGTTGGACGAAGTATTGCCCTGATTCGCTCAGGTTTCTGTTATGAGCCTATGTTGACAATGTATGATTGTACTAGTTTGGGTCTTGCCCGTTTAATGAGAATCAAGCAATTTTGACAAAAAAAAAATCTAATCTAAAATAAATGCATAACACAAAAAAAAGGGGAACTTTAATTTTAGAAAAAAAACTGTAAAGGCAAGCATAAAAATGAGGAAACTGTAAAGGAAATAAATATCCAAAAGTGTCTGAGCCAAGATATGAGCCTGAGACATGTTGGTAACCGAAATCGGATGACAAAACTTTGCTCCATCACACCATTTGATGCGTTTGGTAAAATATTTGCACAGAAGGTATATATATGATATTTATAGTTTTTTGGGGCCCCAAAAAAGTCAGATTGGGCTGAGGCCCTGTGCAGTAGGTTGCACACTCCAATGGACGACCCTGACCGTGAGACTGAAAATTGTACAATAACTTTATGAGTGACACAAATTTGGGGTTTCGTCCAATCTATCCCACAGTTAGTTGTCCAGTACGATAAGCAATTTTTCAAATTAACGTATAATTGTAGTAGTCCAATCCAGTCTCATGTTGTTTAGCAAATTAATCGCAAGTTTGAGCTAGTTTGGTCTAGCAATTTGATTCTAATCCAATAGCTAAGATCCTTTATTGCAAGTTGCAAGCAAATTCACCAATGAAAATCTTTAAATGTTTAATCTTTTAAATAAAATTAAGAAACCGTATGGCTAGCCTTTGTTATTGGCTTATTGCCACGTGTCTCCTTCATCTCCACCCCTTTCCCTCCTTACAAATTGTCCGACTCTCTGTTTGTCTTCTTCTACTTCCGTTCTTCTCCACATCCACTGTCACATTAGTTCATCCTCCACGCCATGAAAATCAGGGTTTTATACTGATCCTCTTCAATTATTCTCCCTCTCCAGCAACTTCTAGTTCATGGCTACGTCTTCTCTTCTAAACTTACCAGAACTCCATTTCCTTTCTCCACAATTTACCCCCAAACGCCATTTTCCTCTCCCCAACCCTCCCTCATCTACACTTGCCATTTCTCGTCACTCTAGCTCCAATGTTGCTATTCGCACCACGCGAATCCGCGCTAAAAAAGAAGACTCCGCGTTGGCCGAGCGAGTGAACGACGTAGAGTGGAGCGGAAACGGAGTAGCAGCCACTAACGGAAGCAACCGCACCGTCATCAACGGCAATGGCGCCGCAGGAGGATACGTTAACGGTGCCGCTAACGGAAGCTCGTTGAAGTATGATCATGGAAACGGTGTAGCTACTGCAGAGGTTTTGGAAGCTGAAGCCTCCAAGGTAAGCGAAGATGGAAGGAAGAGAAGGTTGGAGGAGATTGGTAAAGAAGATGCGTGGTTTAAACAAACTGAGAAACCACAAGTTGAGGTACGTTGTTATTTGTTCGTCGTTTTGATTGCGTTTCGGAATTGTACAAGTTTAAATGGAGTATGAAGTATAACATATGAATCGTGATTTTTCACAGGTAGCAGTTGCACCAGGAGGTCGTTGGAGTAGATTCAAGACTTACTCTACAATTCAGAGAACCCTAGAGATTTGGGGATTTGTTGCAACGTTTATCTTTAAGGTTTGGCTGAGCAACCAGAAGTTCTCTTACAAAGGTTCGTTTGATAAGTGTCTTCATCCATTTGAATTTGGAAAAATCAAGAATCATACGGTGCTTATGGCGTTGTTTTTAATTTGAATTTGAAGTAACTTGGTGCGACTTAGCTTGAAGAAGCATTGTTTCTTCACAATGACTTCTATGAAGTGCTCGTCATTACATTCCTTATTTTGCGGAACTTTTTCACGTTGACTTTACCAATAAATAGAATCGTGTTTTTTTTTCTTCTTATGCGTCAATATAAGTGTTTGCTATCAATTATGGACAGAAGCTAAATAGTTCAAAACGAGATACAACCAAGCATAATTCCTTACTAGTTGAATTTCTAATATACGTCATCAACCACTCAAGTGAGCTTTTGGGTGATTGTAATAATAAACCAATGGGTACGATGTTAATATGTTATGTTATAGTTGGAAAGTTTACACTTTGATGTGGAAACTAAAATCACACAAGTAGGAAGGAAACATGGGAGGTCTTTGTCACCATCTAGATTCTCGCAAGATAACATCTCTTATCATAATGCGGTGTTCTTGTCCTCCTCCATGCCAGTTAGCACCAATGGATCATAACCCTAATGTTCTTACTTAGACATGCTTTATCTCAACATTTTGGAGACTGACGTGGTACTACTGCATGCCTTCGAAATTGAAACTTCTTCGAATCCTCCTATGCAAAGCAATGAACTTAAAGTCTGAAAAATTGGCGTGAATTCATGCCAAGTTAAATGTGTTAGCCAGGGTTAAGTGACCAAAGCTTCAAATAAAATCTCCTTGTCGTTAGGAAGTTACTTTTCACATTTATTATTTCTGAATGATGATGTACAATGATATTCATGATCATCATCTGTTTCAAAACCACTGCTTAGTACAACCAATAAACCTGTCATACATTAATCAGCAGTGTTTCTTTATTGAATTTCGAAAAGTTTGTAGGATGGCATTGTCTATTTTTATTTGATTTAAAGATATCACTCGCAGGAGGAATGACAAAGGAAAAAGAGAGGTTAAGGAGGAAGACCCTTGCCAAATGGCTTAAGGAAAGCATTCTGAGGTTAGGTCCTACATTCATTAAAATTGGCCAGCAGTTCTCCACTAGGGTGGACATTCTACCTCAAGAATATGTTGACCAGCTGTCTGAGCTTCAGGTAAATTAGACTTTTGAACATCATTTATAAGATTATTTCCTTGCATTGAGATATTTTGAACTTGCTTCTTCTATCACCTGCATATCTCTCCCTTTAAAAAATGAAAAAGAAAATAAGGAGATTTTTTTTTTGTTTCTTTTATAAGGGACATGCATGTTACTTTCAAATTATATTCTTGACATTCCATTGCTATTTTTCATTCTTTTATGAACTCTTTTTGTGCCTCAGTATACCATTATCCTAAAAGCATTTAATTTTTTGAAGCCCTACATGATCTTATCAATATAGGAATTACTAAGGCTAGGTTAATGTTACAACTAGGCTTCATGACTACCTTGAAAGAAAAAAATCCCATGGTGAGAAAGATATGGATATGAGGATTGCAGACCTAATTGTAAAAAAGAACTTTGGAAATATGTTAGATGTACATGTGCCTTTTGCTCTAACTATTTCCAAAAAATTTCATTGCAAAGACTGAGCAAGAACAGTAAGGTGCAAACAAAGAATGACAATGCTGGGAGCCAAGACAGGGCAAACACAGCCATTCAACCCCCCTACCAGATTGCGAATTTGGAGGCTTTTCCTCCTAAAGGAGGTCGGGGAATTTAAATTATAGAGCTATGCTATTGATCGACCATGTTGTTGCGACTTCGAATCAGTAGTCCTATCCTTTTTTTCATTTTAAATGATACGAGCTGCATTGAGTAAAATGCAGAAATATACAAATTTTATTAACTTTTTTGGGCATAAGGGCTGCTTATGAAGTTGCGAGTGACATGCAGTCATGAACTACGATGCATATCATCATTCCTGAGGGCTGAGGATAAAATTATCTTAGACTTTTTTATTTTTATGATAATGAATTGCCAAAATTTTCTACAAAATCGTGATGGTTTCACGTCAATTTTGTTGCAATCTGGGCATACCTTTTATGCAATTTATTACATGAAAAACAAACTTTCCTGTCATAAGGTTTTGTAACACTTGTATTATTGAGTTCGCAGATGTCTATCTTTTTCATCTATTTAGGCAGCGATATTCTTCAAATAACTATTAAATTTGAAAATGTTCCCCTTTGAATCCAGAAAGCTTATGACAAGATAATAGTGACTGTAGAAAAAAAACACGATATTGGTCACGCAGTTCGGCCAATCTTTGCCTACGTCTGCGACTACAGAGCAGCTGTAGTTCCGTCTTATTAATTGTATAATGTAATTTGAGTACAAGCACTACTGAGTTTAAATAGGCTACTTAACGGGCCAGGTAAATGGGCCGAATACATATATAAATAAATCTACTATTTACAACATATTTCAACACTCCCCCTCAAGCTGGTGAATGGATATCTATCATTCCCAGCTTGGATGTAAGTTCTTTGAAATGCTCTGTTGGCAAGCCCTTCGTTAATACATCTGCCAATTGATGTCCGGAAGGAATGTAAGTTGTAGATATTAACCCGCTGTCAAGTTTTTCCTTAATGAAGTGACGATCTATCTCAATGTGCTTCGTTCTGTCATGTTGAACGGGATTATGAGCAATACTGATAGCCGATTTGTTATCGCAAAATAACTTCATAGGACCTTCAAATTGTATCTTCAAATCATTTAGTATAATCTTCATCCACAATAGTTCACAGATTCCTTGTGCCAAAGCTCTAAATTCAGCCTCAGCGCTTGATTGAGCCACTACATTTTGCTTCTTACTCCTCCAAGTAACAAGGTTCCCACATAGGAAGGTGCAATAACCTGAAGTAGATCTTCTATCACTTATTGAACCTGCATAGTCAGCATCAGTATAAGCTTCCATAGTTAGGCTCCCACCTCTTTTGAACAATAGTCCTCTTCCTGGAGAGGCCTTGAGATATTGAAGAATACGATCAACAGCCTGCAAATGTCTCTGCCTTGGGTCATGCATGAATTGGCTCACCACACTGACTGCATAAGCCAAATCAGGTCTAGTGTGTGCCAAGTAAATCAATTTTCCCACCAATCTCTGATATTGGACCTTGTCAACTTTGGCACTTTCTTCTTCAAAGCTAATTTTGTGATTTTGCTCAATAGGAACACTTGCAGGTTTACATCCAAGCTTTCCGGTTTCTTTCAGAAGGTCAAGAATATATTTTCTTTGAGAAATAAAAATGCCTTTATCGGAGTAGGCCACCTCAATCCCTAGGAAATACTTAAGTTTCCCAAGGTCTTTCATTTCAAACACTGCTGATAATTGCTTCTTAAGTAGCTGTCTCTCAGCCAAATTGTCACCTGTAATAATGATATCATCAACATAAACAAGAAGTATAGTCAGTTTTCCATCTTTCGAATGTTTGAAGAAAAGAGTGTGATCTCCTTGGCTTTGCTTATAGCCTAAGCACACCATTGCCTTTGTAAATCTCCCAAACCATGCTCGAGGAGACTGTTTTAGCCCATATAAAGCTTTCCTTAATCGACACACCTTGTTTGTTCCATCTTTTGAACCAAATCCTGGAGGAATCTCCATATACACCTCCTCCTCTAAATCTCCATGCAAGAATGCATTTTTGACATCAAATTGGTTTAGTTCCCATCCGGAGTGAGCAGCAAGTGATAGTAAGATCCGAACAGTGTTCATCTTTGCCACAGGAGCAAAAGTCTCCTCATAATCAATGCCATAGGTCTGAGTGAATCCTTTAGCCACTAGTCTTGCCTTGTACCGATCAATAGTACCATCTGATCTGTGCTTGACTGTATAGATCCACCTGCAACCAACGGGCTTCTTGCCTCCCGGTCTCTCAACAATTTCCCATGTTCCATTCTTCTCAAGTGCTTTCATTTCCTCATCCATGGCTTGAACCCAATTTCTATCTTTGAATGCTTCTTGAACAGATGATGGGATTATCACAGAGTCAACAGCTGACATAAAACTCTGATGCTGCACAGAAAGATTTTTAGTGGAGACAAATTGAGAAATAGGGTATTTCGCACAAGACCTTTTCCCTTTCCTCAAAGCAATAGGCAAATCATCTGTATCAGTGTCACTAGTGTCAGAACTGTGGGAATCACTAGTAGGAGGGTTAATTTCAGTATTTACCTCCGGTTCAGGCAATTTAAGTTGTGTCTGGGGCAGGTCGGGCTTACTTCTTCTCTGATACACCAAAGTTGGCTCACCAGCTTTAGCATTTGCTGGTGCTGAAGATGATGGTTCCTGCAAAACAGAAGATAAAGGAGGGACCAAAATAGAAATAGGTGACTCAAATTCGGTATTTGTGGAAGCAGGATCAATAGTAGAAGGTGAGACAGGAGTAACATGCGACTCAGGGGACTCAAATGAAGGATTTGTGGATGCAGGACAAGTAGGACCAGTAGTAGGACTTAAGACAGGAGCCTCAGGTAACTCAGGTAGGACCAGAAACTCAGACTTAGATTCCAAATCATCATGAATACTCTCCCCGTGAAGCTGAGGACGAGTGAAGTAGGATACATTCTCATGAAACGTGACATCTTTAGAGATAAAGTACTTACGACTAGGAGGATGATAACATTTATATCCTTTCTTGTTAGGAGGATAACCCACAAAAATACATCTGACTGCACGAGGGTCCAACTTACTTCGATGTTGTTTGTGAACATGGACAAAAGCAACACAACCAAACACTCGAGATTGAAGACTCTGCAAAACATGAACAGAAGGAAACCGTGAAGTCAAAAACTGAACAGGACTGACATTACCTAACATTGGTTTGGGGACCCGATTAATCAAGTAGGCAGCAGTCAGTACTGCTTCTCCCCAGTATGAGTTGGGAACAGCCATTTGGAAGAGAATGGCTCGAGCAACTTCAAGTAAATGACGATTCTTTCTTTCTGCAACACCATTTTGTTGTGGAGTGTCGACACATGTAAACTCATGAAAAATTCCTTGTTGACTGGTAAAATTTGAAAGACTCTGATTGGCATATTCCTTGCCATTGTCAGAGCGAATTCTTTTAATGCCTTTGCCAATTGTGTTTGCACCATGTGATAAAATCTGATAAATAATTCTGGTACTTCTGATTTATCCTTCATCAAAAAAATTCAAGTTGCTCGAGTACAATCATCAATAAATGACACAAACCATTTAGCACCCGAAACATTAGAAATAGGTGCAGGTCCCCAAACATCAGAATGTATAAGATCAAAAGGTTCAGCACTTTTAGTGGAACTAAGAGGAAAAGAGACACGATGATGTTTAGCTAACTCACAAACTTCACATTTAAAAGACTCAACTGAATGATGTAAAAATAAGGAAGGAAACATAGATTTAACTAAAGAGAATGGAGGATGACCAAGACGTTTGTGCTGAAGCCAAATTTGTGCGGCAGAATGAGAAGACTCAGCAGACTCGGTTTGCAAGCAAGAAGCCAACACCTTCGAACAATCTGGTTCATCAGATAAGTAGTATAACCCTCCCTTTTCCTTAGCAACTCCGATTATCTTCCCCGTGGTCAGATCCTGAAAAACACAATAAGAAGTGAAAAAGGTTACTTTACAATTCTGATCACAAGTGAGTTTACGAACAGATATTAAATTGTGAGAGAGTGTGGGAACATGTAGCACATCCTGTAATTGAAGTGAAGATTGTAAGTTAATACTCCCAAAGCCATCAATACGGGCATAAGAACCATCAGCAATTGTAACATAACAATTCTTCTCAGAGGAGGTATAAGAAGAAAATAAACTCGAATTGAATGTCATGTGGTCGGTAGCACCAGAATCCAAAATCCAAGCATCCTTAGGGATTTTACCGCAAACATTGAAAGATCGGGAGCATACGCTAATACCGGTCGTTGGTAGAGAACAAGATTTACTGAGAGAGTAAAGTAGGGCCTTCAAACGATTCACCTCATCCTCGGTGAATAATAAAGAGTAATCAATAGCAATATTATCAGACATTGTGACCAAATGCGAGTCTCGAATAACCAACAAAAATTACGCGTCCAATGACTGCAATAGATGCTGATAGAGCCAAAAAAGGCGAGCAGAAACAGCAGAAACGTAATCCCAAAATAGAGCTGAAACACAAACAAGTGGCTCCAAGGTCACCAAAATATCAAAGTGCTCAAAATGTGAAAAGAACCCCCAAAACAGAACCAGAACAGGCCGATCTACAAACTGTCTCAAAGGACCGTCGCGAAAAAATGGCTTCAGGGCGGCGCGTGGGTTACACTCGCCGGAAGGTTACCGGCGCTTGGGCGGCGCATGGAGGCGCGTCAAAGCTCCGTTGGCGGCGCGATTTCAGGGGGTTGGTCGGAATTTCAAGACGGTTCTGATGGTGTGGGTGGTGAGATGATACGGGCTGTCTATGTGGAGATAACGAGCTGACAGTGGGTTACGCAAAAACAGAGTATAAAACAGGGTGTTTTTTTTCTTTAAAAAAAACTGTTGCAATGAAGGCAGCACAAAAGGAAGCTACTGTTTGGGGTTTACTGTTCTGGAAATTCCACGATGAAGGTGGAAAAAAGGTCACAATGAAGGTGACTAAGGGTTACCGTGATAAAGACGGCTAGGGTTTATGCGGAAGCAAGTCTCTCAAGATCGAGAGCTCGTGATACCATGTAGAAAAAGAACACGATATTGGTCACGCAGTTCGGCCAATCTTTGCCTATGTCAGCGACTACAGAGCAGCTGTAGTTCCGTCTTATTAATTGTATAATGTAATTTGAGTACAAGCACTACTGAGTTTAAATAGGCTACTTAACGGGCCAGGTAAATGGGCCGAATACATATATAAATAAATCTACTATTTACAACATATTTCAACAGTGACATATAAATAAATGCAAAAGCAAATAAAAACTAAAAAGTACTAAGGTTCCATTTCTCCAGGGCTTAAAGTTGCCTCTTATTTTGGGTTCAGGATCAAGTTCCTCCATTTCCCTCCGAGACTGCTTTGGCTATTGTTGAAGAAGAGCTTGGAGCTCCTTTAGGTGATATCTTTGATCAGTTTGACTATGAACCTATAGCTGCTGCAAGTCTTGGTAATCAATGTCTTACTTTGCATATCTTTGTAATAGCTGTTGTTGAGTTATGTTTACATGTGTATTAAAATATATAATATTATGCATAGCATATGTATTATATTAAGATAATTACACATTGCAATATTTAGTGCAGAATAAATGTTGTACAGTACAATGGGTATTGCAGTAAATTTAATGTTATCTTGTTTGTGTTGTATATAGACTACCAAATAATATAGGACAAAAACTTGTATTGTTCTTCTTGTGCTGTGTCTCACTGTGCATTAAACGTACCCTAAGAAACATGTGTCATCTGTTTGGTGGAGGCAAGATAAATTATTAGAATTTGAGCTGTTAAGAAAGTGAGAAAATAGCAGAAAATGCAAGAAAATAAGTGAAAGCTGAAGAGAAAATTCTTGAGAATCTGCTTTTGGTATTTTGAATTCTGAATGAGTAGTATGAGTGTGATTACATGAGATGATTATGTATAGAGTAAGTGAAAGTTAGATCTGTAACTGCCAGTCTGTTTTAATTGTCAGATTCTATATCTATCTATAACTGAAAGCTAAACACACGAAAACACTGCAGCTGGTATATGCCCGATCCACAATCATATTAATAACAGATGCAAATAACAGATACACTAATACTTCTATTATTCGATGAGAAGACTGGATTAATGAACTCTTTGTCCCCCTAATGTAGGTCAGGTTCATCGTGCTAAATTGAAGGGACAGGAGGTTGTTGTTAAAGTGCAAAGGCCTGGTCTGAAGGATCTTTTTGATATTGATCTTAAAAACCTGAGGGTTGGTGTATAGCTTATAAGGCTTTCCATATAATGCAAATGTTTGTGATGTGTACAAATTTGAGATTACATTCTGATAATTCTATAATTTCTCTCAAATTTGTCTTTTTATTTTTTATTAACCCGTCAAACTTGAAAGGTCCTCGTAAAAATTTGTTCCCTTATTATTACATTGCTCCTTTTTCCTTGCATACATTACTTTTTTTGTCTACATGCTTAGGCACTTATTTCTTTCTATTCTTTACGAAAGATATTTGTTAGCAGGTTTTACATCCTTTGAAGATTCTTTACCAGTGCATATAACACTGATTCTTGAGCTTTTCTTTAACTCTAGGTTATTGCTGAATATCTCCAAAAAATTGATCCAAAGTCAGACGGTGCAAAGAGGGATTGGGTTGCTATTTATGACGAATGTGCCTCTGTCTTATATCAGGTGACTATATTCTGCGAAGTTTCTTCAATTTTGCTTGACATTATATTCTGGGCAGTGACAATCATGGGACCAACATTTGGGGTTCCATGTGGTGGGATTCCATTCCAAGTTTTGTTAAGGAAGTTTTTTTTTCCGTAATAGAATAGGTCGTCCCAGTTATAGGTTTTCGTGACTGGTTGCATGAATTTGTCGTATGCTCCACCCCCTCCCCCCAATTGAACTCTAACTTTACACGTTTTTAATAATATATTATGGTGTGCAGTAGATGATAGTCACGGCCGTGCCGACATAGTTGGGATTTCTTGCAGTGTAAGGATCCTTGCATGCCATTTTTGTCTTAAAAAGGTTAATTGATATTACTGAAGGAAATAATTTGGCTAAACCTCCATTGTATCGGACTAGTTCTGTTGAAGAGAAGTCCAATGATAAGATTGCACCACAATGCTACTTATATGGAGTTTGGGTGAAAGAGGTGGACCAAGAATCTGGCTATGTTCTGTGGATCTTTTATTCAAAGTCAAACAAAGAAGAAATACAGCTGAGTTGTTTGGAAGGAAAAGATGGTCCACAATGTTACTTCTTTGTGTTACTAGGCATTGGAGTAAATAGAAAAACTAAGGTTTATGTAATGCAGGTGCAATGCTTCAAAAAGAGGCATGCTTGTTGAGTGCTCGAGATTCGATAAGCCCATGACAATCGGGCCTCCAATTAAAGCCAGTGGAAAAGAATAAAGGGAATAGGAATTCTATTAGTGAGGACATGGAGGGACCTAACAGTACATACATCTTTTTGGAAAGTTTGGGTGTGGCTGTTGCTGCAGGGAAGAGAACTCATGCTTTCTATGATATATTTCTTTTTTTAGTATTTTGTTCATTCTAGTTACCTTGTAACCTGACTCTGTTTTCCTGGGTTTCTTAATGCATTTAATAGTGATTTGTTTTCCTATCAAATAGAAAGAAGGGAGAGAGTTTTATGCGTACATTTTTAGTAGCAAGATCATAGTTTTGAACTGTCATAGATTGTATACCTCACTATGTTGAAATGGAATTATAGGGAAACTAGATGTACGAAAACTAGCAAAATAATACACATAGTAGACTTACGATATACATGAATGTTCATTGTAGTTTTGGTTCGTGTGTAAGTTTTTGAATCTCGTTGGTTGTGTCATAGATCGTTTACCTCACTATGTTGAAATGGAATTGTAGGGAAACTAGATGAACGAAAACTAGGAAAATAGTATACATAGTAGACTTACGTTATACATGAGTGTTCATAGTAGACTTAGGTGATATATGCATGTGTTCTCTGCACGTCCTCAAACTTCCTCTGGTTCTGTTACTGCAACATGGATTATTATTTTTCAGGAGATTGATTACACTAAGGAGGCTGCTAATTCAGAATTGTTTGCAAGTAACTTTAAGAACATGAGTTATGTGAAAGTTCCCACCATCTACTGGGATTATACCACACCACAGGTTTAACCTTAACTATATGCCAAATGTAGTAAAGCACACACTTCCCATTTTATGTCTGTTAACCTGCTCATCCATAATTGTTTCCAATGCAGATTCTGACAATGGAGTATGTACCAGGGATTAAAATAAACAAAATACAAGCTTTAGATCAGCTAGGTGTTGATCGTAAAAGGTTAATAGAATCTTTGCTTATTTACTTTTGTGCATCTCTGCTAACTTAATTCATATTATTCTGATGTTTGTGTTATGTCCTACAGGTTAGGGAGATATGCAGTTGAGTCGTACTTGGAACAAATTTTATCGCATGGTTTCTTCCATGCTGACCCTGTAAGTTTGCATTTTTATATTAGATCATATTTGGATTGGCTACCTGGTAATCATTTTACTATTTTGGTAAAACCAAAAAGCTAACTATCGTTGATTGCTCTCATGCTGTAACACTCGCATCTATTGTGCTTGAGCTACCAGCAGCATTCTACTAGTGTTTTATGATTACTATTCTTTTGCAAGTCTGTCTGCTATGGATTTGTATTTTGACTATCTCATGTTACACTACGTTAAGCAGCACGCCACCTCCACGTGGCACCACTAAATGCTGGCTTTTGCCATTGACTGATTGGCAGGTCTTGCCATCAAGCCCCTCTATGCCTTTGCATTCCACCATTCCAGGGTGAATAATTTTAATTTCGTGTTTGGAAAACTTTTTGCACTGTTGCTACCTATTGAGGGAGTCCTATGCCTCATAAACTACCTGGATATCCTGTAATTGTAGGTAATCTAAACTAAATACGAGGTTAATTACTGCACAGTGGTATCTGACTAGGGTTCAGGTATCCAGGGGCAGAGGCCAAAAATTTGAGGGTGCCAAAGGGAAATGTTTTGCTCTTTTGTCAACCCATGACAGAAACTTGTAGTAGTATCCAAGTTCTTTTGTTTTGGATGTTTTGATTCATCAAACTTGTGATTTATCATTTTACCCTTCAATTGATTTTGTCTTGTTTAAGAATGTGAGTGTACATGATTTAATGTGATGTTTAGTGTGTGAGTTATAGAAGTTAAAGCAGTAGCTGTTAAGTAAATACCGACTTCAAGTCAGTATAAATTCCCAATTGTAACTGTTACAGCAGTGCACATGTTAGCACTGCTGAGTGTAGGATAAGAAACACTATAAATTCCTATTGTAACTGTTTGCAAATTCAGGGAATGAAAATAAAAAAGAATCAGTTTTACTCTCTTTTTCTCTATTCTGTTTTACTGTTTTTTTTACATGATATCAGTAGACTAGTCGATCCATGACGACGGAACAGCCTATTGCTTCTGCTCCTCCTCTTGAACCGTTAGTCACGTTCGCCTTGAAGATCTCTGACAAGCTAGATGAGAAGAATTTTCTCGTATGGCGTCAGCAAGTCGAACCAATGATTAACGCGCATAATCTACAAAGCTACATTCACTTTCTAGAAATTCCTACTCAATTTCTTACCGACACAGATCGTATCGCTCAAAACGAGAATCCTTTGTATCGTAATTGGCTTAAACAAGACCAGTGGTTGTTATCATGGTTGCAATCAACGCTTTCTGCAGCGATTATGCCTCGTGTGCTTGGATGTGTTCATGCGTTTCAACTCTGGGATCGTATTCCCGATCACTTCCAGAAGTTGACGCATGCGAAGGCGAGACAGTTACGCTCAGAACTTCGTTCGACGACGCTCGATTCTCGCACCGTTGATGAATATTTGCTTCGCATCAAGACGATAGTTGACAATCTTGCATCTGTTGGTGATCCCGTTCCTCTCGCACAGCACATTGATGACGTTCTCGAAGGTTTGCCTCAAGATTTCGCACCGGTGATCTCTGTTATTGAAAGCAAGTTTGAAACGATGGAACTCGAAGAAGTTGAAGCTCTCTTGCTTGCACATGAAATGCGAAGTGAAAGATTCAAGAAGAAATCCGAGTCTGAAGTTGCCTCAATCAACCTTACGCACTCTGTTTCGCACTCTGCCTCTGGTAATACTGCAACTGAGTCTGATTCTACTCAACAAACCACTAGTAACACTGTTTCAAACTCTACTCCTGATAATAATACTTTTGTGAATCAATTCTTTGGTAATTTTCGTGGCTGTGGTGGCCGGAATGGTTGCGGTGGTCGTGGTCGTGGCAGGTTTGGCAATGTGCAGTGCCAAGTGTGCTTTAAATTTGGTCATCTTGCATTTATGTGCTATCACAGATTCAATCAACAGTTTCAGGCACAAATACCTGCTGATTTCCAAGGTTTTCAACCTCCTCCAAATTCTTATGCCAATTTAGCCCCCAACCCCTTTCATCTGTACCAAAATACCTGGCCAAGATCTAATTTCAATCCTTATGCTCACTATAATCCTAGACCAGTCTCTCAACAACACCAACAATCACCATATCATCAAGCGTATATGACCACTGCTGCACCTGCTACAAATCATGCTCAACCACAATTTCCATGGGCCCCTGACACTGCTGCTTCCCTCCATACCACCCTGCAATCTCAGAACATACATCAACAGTCTCCTTTTGAGGGTCCAGACCAGATTTACATAGGAAATGGTCAAGGTTTGAACGTCAAAACTTGTGGCTCTTCAACTTTTTCCTCTCCTATGAATCCTCAAGTTAATTTAGTGCTTAACAAACTGTTTCATGTGCCTAAGATAACTAAAAATCTGCTAAGTGTAAGTCGTTTCTGTGCTGATAATAATGTGTTTTTCCAGTTTCACGCTAAAGATTGTCTTGTCTTTGATCAGGCCACCAATGAACTTCTCCTCCATTGTCAAAAGCTACTCAACCTTCCAATGCTTCGGGTTCCATCTCAGACTCTTCTGCCACTGCTCAAGAGTCCAATAGTGTCAATAATTCTTCATTTAAACCATCTGTCAATGCTGTCATTTCCCCTTCTCCTAGTCTTAGGAACGCATGGCACTTAAGACTAGGCCATCCTAATCATGTAGCTATGAATACTATATTCTCCAAATGTAATCTTTCCATTTCAAATAAAGATGTTTCTGAATTTTGTGCTGCGTGTATCATGGGTAAAGCTCATAAGTTGTATGCTCCACCTTCTGAAACTGTTTATACCACACCTCTTGAACTAATCTTTAGTGACCTTTGGGGTCCAACACCTGTTGAATCAACTAACCAAGCCCTTTACTATGTCACATTTGTTGATGCTGCAACTAGGTTTACATGGCTCTACCTACTTAAAAGAAAATCTGACACCTTACCTATATTCAAACAGTTCAAAGCCTTAGTGGAGAAACAGTTTGGCCTACCAATTAAAGCTATACAAACAGATTGGGGAGGGGAGTTTAGACCATTTACTACATACCTAACAGACCTTGGCATCATCCACAGAGTGATTTGTCCCCACACACACCATCAAAATGGAGTGGTGGAGAGAAAGCATAGACATATTGTTGACCTAAGCCTTTCTCTTCTTAGCCATGCATCTCTACCTCTCAAATTTTGGGATTATGCAGTTCAAACGGCCGTATACCTCATCAATAGACAACCATCTGCACCTCTCAAACACATACCTCCATACACTGCTCTATTCCAAAAAGATCTAGATTACCACTTCCTAAAAGTTTTTGGTTGTGCTTGCTTCCCTCTCTTAAGACCATACAATGCACACAAATTTGATTTTAGATCCCATGAATGTCTCTTCTTTGAGACCAACACCGTTAGTCCAGTGGCATAAGTTACCCTGGGACATGGAGAGTCAACCTGGTGCTCTCGGGTTTGATTCACTCGGTGGACAAATTCGGTGTTGGCCAGTGCGAAATTTGCTCCTAAATTCGAGCTGTGATTAGTCTTTCGTTGAAAACGTTGGGACACTCTGTGGGCAGCCCGCTGTGGTACGAACCAAAAAAAAATACGTAAGATAAAATTTAAAACAATTGTTACAGTAAGTATCTTGTAGAAATATTTAGGATCCACAGTTATGCTCAATGCAAGGATCTTTGTCTAATTGAATTTGGTTTTAAAATCTGTCGATTGATAGTATACATCAGTTATGAGTATATCTATGACTCTAGCTGTAAGAATGAGCTACTGTTAGATTGCACTTTTACGATAAAAATTTATTATAATAAAGAGAAATATTCATACTGTAAGTTTTTGAGTAAACAAATGAATTATTATAGGTCAATGTGTAGCTCATCATGAAAAGTTCATGTTCTTATACCGTTTGTAATTTACAACTAAATTAACTACGAAGTACTAACCAACTATTCAGTTAAAACTTGTAGATGAACAACCAAATAGTTACAAATTTCTTGAGCCCAAATTACGGATGTCCTATGACCTGGGTTTGGCATAGGTATTGTAGATAAATATAGTAGGTGTAGAAAAGTACCTTTGTATATTTCAGTTGTGTATTCTGTACAAGCATTGAACGCTATTTATAAGATTCTCTGAGATTAACCCTAGCGGGCCTGATAAACGGACCGAACAAAACAATTATAGATAGACACTATTTGCACCACTATTTACAACACTCCCCCTCAAGCTGGTGAATGGATATCTATCATTCCTAGCTTGCATGTCAGCTGATTGAAACGTTCTCTTGGCAAGCCCTTTGTTAGCACATCTGCCAGTTGATGCTCGGAAGGAATGTAGGATGTAGCTATTAAACCGTTGTCCAGTTTCTCCTTAATGAAGTGGCGGTCAATCTCTATGTGTTTGGTCCTGTCATGTTGAACAGGATTATGGGCAATACTGATTGCAGACTTATTGTCACAAAGCAACTTCATAGGTCCTTCACATTGAATTTTCAAATCATTTAGTATGATCTTCATCCACAGTAATTCACAAATTCCTTGAGCCAAAGCTCGAAACTCTGCCTCAGCACTCGATCGAGCCACTACATTTTGTTTCTTACTCCTCCATGTAACAAGGTTCCCACACAAAAAGGTGCAATATCCTGAAGTGGATCTTCTATCACTTACTGAGCTTGCATAGTCAGCATCAGTGTAGGCCTCTACAGTTAGGCTTCCACCCTTTTTGAATAATAGTCCTCTTCCTGGAGTGGCCTTGAGGTATTGTAAAACACGATCAACAGCTTGCAAGTGTCTCATCCTTGGGTCATGCATAAATTGGCTCACCACACTGACTGCATAAGCCAAGTCAGGTCTTGTGTGTGCCAGGTAAATCAACTTTCCCACCAGTCTCTGATATTGAACTTTGTCAACTTTGGCACTTTCTTCTTCGAGACTCATCTTGTGGTTCTGTTCTATGGGAACACTTGCAGGCTTGCATCCCAGTTTCCCAGTTTCCTGCAAAAGATCAAGTACATACTTCCTCTGAGATATGAAAATGCCTTGGTTTGAGTAGGCCACCTCAATTCCCAAGAAATACTTGAGTTGCCCAGGGTCCTTCATTTCAAATTCTGCTGCTAGTTTCTTCTTTAACAATTGTCTCTCTGTTAAATCATCTCCTGTAATAATAATATCATCAACATAAACAAGAAGGATAGTAAGTTTTCCTTCATGTGAGTGCTTAAAGAAAAGAGTGTGATCTCCTTGGCTCTGCTTGTAGCCTAAGTAGACCATTGCTTTTGTGAATCTTCCAAACCATGCCCGAGGAGACTGCTTCAGTCCATATAGGGCTTTCCTCAATCGACACACCTTATTTGTTCCATATGTAGGATTAAATCCAGGTGGGATCTCCATGTACACTTCTTCTTCCAAGTCTCCGTGCAAAAATGCATTTTTGACATCAAATTGGTGTAATTCCCATCCGGAGTGAGCAGCAAGAGATAATAGGATCCGAACAGTGTTCATTTTAGCAACTGGAGCAAAAGTCTCCTCATAGTCGATGCCATACGTCTGTGTGTATCCTTTTGCCACTAGTCTAGCTTTGTATCGATCAAGAGTTCCATCTGATTTGTGCTTAACTGTATAGATCCATCTGCAACCAACAGGTTTCTTGTTTTCCCGTCTCTCAACAAGCTCCCAAGTCCCATTTCTTTCAAGAGCATTCATTTCCTCATTCATAGCTTGGACCCAATTTTGATCTTTTAATGCCTCTTGAACAGAAGATGGAATGACCACAGAGTCAACTGCAGAAATAAAACACTGATACTGCAAGGAAAGATTCTTAGTGGAAACATATTGGGAAATAGGATATTTGGCACAAGACCTTTTCCCTTTTCTCAAAGCAATAGGCAACTCATCTGTATCTGTGTCACAATTGTCAGAACTCTGAGAATCACTAATAGGAGGGTTAATTTCAGTACTTACCTCCGTTTCAGGTGATTGGGGCTGCTTCTGGAGTAGGTCGGGTTTACTCCTCCTCTGGTACACTAAAGATGGCTCACCAGCCTTAGTTTTTGCCGGTAAGGTCGAAGTTGATGGTTCCTGCAAAACAGATGCCAAAGGAGGATTTGAACCAGAAGTAGATGACTCAGGTTCTGAGGTTGGAACAGAGGACTCGGATGTGGGGATAGGACTAGGACTTGGAGTAGGTGACTCAGGCAAGACAAAGAACTCGAACTCGGACTCAGATTCCAAGTCCTTAAGATTCTCCCCCTGAAGCTGAGGGCGAGTAAAGTAAGACACATTTTCATGAAACGTGACATCTTTGGAGACAAAGTACTTACGACTAGGAGGATGATAGCATTTGTATCCTCTTTTGTCAAGTGAATAACCAACAAAGACACATCTGACTGCACGGGGATCCAATTTACTTCGATGTTGTTTATGAACATGGACAAAGGTGACAACCAAATACTCGAGACTCGAGATTCGAAATGTGAATAGAAGGAAACTGAACGGACATAAAGTGAACAGGACTAACATTACCTAACATGCGAGATGGGACTCGATTAATCAAGTAGGCAGCAGTCAATACTGCTTCCCCCCAATAGGACTTGGGAACAGACATTTGGAAGAGGAGAGCTCGAGTAACATCAAGTAAGTGGCGATTTTTCCTTTCTGCGACACCGTTTTGTTGTGGAGTGTCGACACATGTAAACTCATGGAGCATTCCATGTTCACTGGTAAAGTTCGAGAAAACCTGATTTGTATATTCTGTGCCATTAACAGATCGAAGCCTTTTAATGCCTCTTCCAAACTGTGTGTGCACCATATGATAAAATTTAATAAACAATTGAGGTACTTCTGATTTGTCCTTCATCAAAAAAATCCAAGTTACTCGAGTACAATCATCAATAAAAGAAACGAACCATTTTGCACCAGAAACACTAGAAATAGGTGCAGGTCCCCAAACATCAGAGTGTATAAGATCAAAAGGTTCAGCACTTTTATTACAACTAGGAGGAAAAGAAACACGATGATGTTTAGCAAACTGACAAGTATCACACTTAAACGACTCAACTGAATGATGTAAAAACAAGTTTGGAAACATAGACTTAATTAAAGAAAATGGAGGATGCCCAAGACGCTTGTGCTGAAGCCAGATTTGTGCGGCAGATGAGGAAGAGTCAGACTGAAAGCAGGAAGACAACACCTTCGAACCATCCGTTGTACCAGAAAGGTAGTACAGCCCTTCCCTTTCCTTACAAGTCCCAATCACCCGATCCGTTGGAAGATCCTGAAAAACACCATGAGAAGAAAAAAGAGTTACTTTACAATTATGATCACGAGCAAGTTTATGAGCAGATATAAGATTGTGAGAAAGTTTCGGAACATGGAGCACATTGTGCAACTCAAGAGACGGTTGCAATTGAACAGTGCCATAGCCCGCAATACAGGCATAAGAACCATCAGCAACAGTAATAAATTTAGGACTTGTAAAGGGAGTATAAGAGGAAAATAATGTGGAATCAGGTGTCATATGGTCAGTGGCCCCAGAGTCAAGAAGCCAGGCATCTTTGGGAATTCTGCCATAAACAATAAAGGCTCGAGAGCATAGACCCTTACCAGTCATTACTAGAGAACAAGATCCGGAATACTTACTGAGGGAGTCAAGCAGGGACTTCAAACGATTCATATCATCCGGACTGAAAGACACAGACCCAGTTTCTCCTTTTGTGGAGCTGTCAGCATCGAGAGACACTGTAGTAGCATGGGCTTGGCTCTGACGTATACCTTTGAAGCCTCCAGTGCGATTAAGAACCTGGTCCTTTCCATGTAATTTGAAGCACCGATCCTTTGTATGACCTGTCCTTTTGCAGTACTCACAATAACGATCGTCTCTACTTGGTTTGCCAGATATTTGCTTGCCTGTCTTGTTGGTAACCAATGCAGAGCCTTCATGAGGTTTGGTACCGAGCATGACACCACGACGACTCTCTTCACTCCGCACAATAGAAAATACTTCAGCAAGTGGAGGAAGACGCTCTTTGCCTAAAATCTGCACTCTAATGGGGTCATATTCATTATTCAATCCTGCTAAGAACTCAAATATTCGATCAGTTTCAATGCAAGTATTTAAGGCGATCGTGTCATTAGGGGTCTCCATTTGGAGAGTCTGATATTGATCGAGTTCAATCCAAAAAGATCTCATAGTAGCAAAGTAATCGGAGACAGACATTGTTCCTTGTTTAGTGTTGAAGATTTTACTTTTCAAATCAAAGCGGGCAGAGAGATCCTGTTTCTTGGAGTAGGTCTGGATGAAGCTATTCCAAATATCCCTGGCGGTAGCAAGAAACATATACTGACTGCTGATTTCTGGGATCATGTTGTTCCACATCCATGACATGATCAACGAGTCTTCATTGTCCCAGGTAGTAAATCCGGGATCAGTGGCAGGGAGAGTGTCACCTTCAATGTGGTTCAATTTACCACGACCCTTTAGGTTTGCACGCATGAATTGAGCCCAATGAAAGTAATTCTTCCCATTGAGACGATGACTTTGATGCAGGGTTGGGAGAGAATTAGCATTCATGACGTTCGATGACTCCACGAGAGGCGGTGGAGGTGGTGGAGGATTATGAACGCCACCATTATCAATATGTGCTGCCATTGCAATAAATCAGAAACAAGAACCTGCAAAACAAGGAGAAAAAATACAGCAACAGTTGCTGAAGGAGCCGTCAAGAAAGCCTCAAAAAACAAGCGTCTCGGATTGGAGAGTGGACCCCCAAAACAGAAAGAGGGGAGGCCGATCTGAAATCTGTCCAAAAGAAAAAGTCGCCAAAAAATCACTCCGTGGTGGCGCGTGGCCGTCACGCGCCGGAAGAGCTCCGGCGATGGGGTTGCGCGTGGAGGAGCAGATGGCTGCGAAATTTTGTGGGGTGGGTCGGAAATGAGAGGCGAGGCTGATGGTGGGGGTGGTGAGATGAGATGAGCAGCGTACGGTGGGTATAAGGGCGACTGTGTTTTCTGGCCAAAAATAGGAAGGGGACAGTGGAAAAAAAACGTGTAGGTAAGTAAGGCTGCAATGAAGGCAGCAAGGTATTAGACCACAATGAAGGTGGCTAGGGTTGTTTTGCCGTAATGAAGACGGCTAGGGTTTATGCGGAAGCGAGGCCCTCAAGAACGAGAGCTGTGATACCATGTAGAAAAGTACCTTTGTATATTTCAGTTGTGTATTCTGTACAAGCATTGAACACTATTTATAAGATTCTCTGAGATTAACCCTAGCGGGCCTGATAAACGGACCGAACAAAACAATTATAGATAGACACTATTTGCACCACTATTTACAACAGTAGGTGTCTATATTCAAAGGTTTTTCTTATAGTTTTTCTGTAAAAAATTTAGAACATCATACACTGCAAGGTATTTTATGTCAGATTCTTAGTTAAAAATACATTTCCAGAAGAAGTTTCTGGTGGCCGGGACAATAGCTTCTGTAGGTAATAACTACAATAGCATCAACGTTTCTAAGTAACCTCATTCTCATGATTTTTCAGCACCCAAACAAATTAACAGAAGATTCAAAAGTGATAATTTCATTTGGTTTCTAGAAGCAACCCATGTCTGTCATAAGCTCACTTACTTCAAAGGAAGGAGTAGAGTTTGAGGACTAGTGATTGCCAAACCCCCAAAAATATGGGCCAAGGGACCTCACCGTCATCTTGCATTGCAATGCCTTTTTTTTCCAATTTATAGAGATTCTTAAAATTTAAGATAGGCCTAACTCAACCCCAAAATCTAGCTCAAGGGATGAGGACTTTTCAAGCCTTATAATAACTACTTTGGCCATATCACGAGTGGAGGTGGGATCTCAATTCACTTACCTCATACCCAGAATTGGACACTTGGATATCGATGCAGTCCCTCATGCAACCCAATAGGCTTGAATGGGCTAATGAAGGCTAGATCTAGGATAGGCTTTGATGGGCTACAAATAGCCAACCTAGGGTTGATCCGTTGATCGCAATGAAGGTGGTTGGGGTTCGGATGTGATGTAGGAGCAGAGTCACCTAAACCATAAACTTTGATATCATCCCAGAATTTGGGTTTACCTCTAACTCAAATCCAAAAGCTAGATCATGAGGGTGATGGTTGCCCAAGTCTTATAACTATAAGGGCTATTTTGGCCATATCAATGTGGGATCTCAACACGGATCAAACTGTGTTAAATAAGGAAAAATAAGCTTTCATGTTCATGATTATCATTCACAGTTTGATGCACGGCGCTCGTGTGCAACTAATATATATTCGCATTGTTTCTGCAGCATCCTGGGAATATTGCAGTTGATGATGTCAATGGTGGAAGACTGATCTTCTATGATTTTGGAATGATGGGAAGGCATGTTCTTTGTCTTTTATGGCTATTTCAAATATTAACACACTGGCAGCACATTCTTTAAGCTTTGTGATACAATTTGCCTTTATGTATATGATCCATCTTGCATCTTACAGTATCAGTCCAAACATCCGAGAAGGTTTGCTTGAAACATTTTATGGAGTTTATGAGAAAGATCCAGATAAGGTAGTTACATTTCATTGACAGTGTCCATAATGCTATGGATACTCTGCCATAATATCCCATTAACTTGCAAATACTTACCAACTGAAGCCTGTAACTGGTGTTAGGTTCTTCAATCAATGATTCAAATGGGTGTTCTTGTCCCTACTGGAGATATGACAGCTGTTAGACGAACAGCACAATTCTTCCTTAACAGGTTGGTATGAACCCATTATGTGGGAGTTATATTATTCATAGAAACACCTCCAGTGCTCAGTAAAGTGATATTTCTACAAGTCAATATTATTATTATTATATGGGAAGGTATTAGGGTTTTAGTTGGTAAGTTGTCAATTGTAGTAATAATTAGAATGAAGATACAACATAATAGGCTCATCTCATGTAAAAACATTTCATCTTGAAAATGACGAGTTTTGCAAATTCAATATACGACACTAAATAGCAGATTGTGACTTTTCCTCTGTTTGTTTCATTTATAAGGTGGTTGGATCTGCCCCTGTTTCTGACCAGTTTTGGATTTATTAAATTTGTTTTTTTAATTACTCTAATATTTTTTGTAGAAGAACAACTTGGGGTATTGATTAGTAATGGTGTTAGAAACTTACTGAATTCTTCAATATCTGTCTTATACAGTTTTGAAGAGCGGCTGGCTGCACAAAGGAGAGAGAGAGAGGAAGCAACAGGTGAACTTGGATACAAAAAACAATTAAGCAAGGAGGAAAAGATAATGAAGAAGAAGCAACGTCTAGCTGCTATTGGTAATGTGCACTCAGTGTAACTGAATGCATATTTTGTAGGCTATATAATACATCAATTATTGTTCACTAATGTGACCATGTGTTTAGTAAAAAGTGAGTCCTAAGGAAGCATCTAGGTCATCTCCCACCCAGCACAATCTTTTATCCCTATAGTCTAAATTTGTTGGGCCATTGGCTTAGTAATAAGATTCGATTATCCAAAATTGTATGTAATAGCATACAAGTAGGTGAGAATTGAACGGTTGCAATTACAATTGCCTTTACAATGATCTTTTGTTTTTCATTTTTTTAAACTTTAGGTTGGTTTTCCTGATTGGTTAAAATGTTTTTGTCCATGAAGTTTGACATCACCGGCTTCAAATACAAGGATCATGACTTGCGTCCAAACATCAAGTTCTAAAACTTATTGAATATTATTTTCCATTAGTTTAATGACATTATGCAACCCATAGACTTATTGTTTGTTTACTTTTAAAAAAGGGATGTTTGGTACTGGTAGTCATAGTTGTCTTGCTTTAAACAGGGGAAGATTTATTATCCATTGCGGGAGACCAGCCATTCCGATTTCCTGCTACATTTACATTTGTCGTTAGAGCCTTCTCAGGTAAGTGTAAATAAGTTTAATACTTTAATTTGCAAATCCTGTGCATGCGATTGTAAGGAAATTAGTAATGTTGTCTCTGCAGTGTTGGATGGTATTGGAAAGGGCCTTGACCCGCGTTTTGACATTACTGAGATTGCCAAACCGTGAGTATTGTGTTCATAGTTTTTAATTTTGTAATTATTGCTAAGTATTAATCTTTGAGTCATTCTTCTGTGTATATAACTCAACTAGCCTTACTGGCCTTGTAGTTATGCGATGGAGTTGCTACGTTTTCGTGAGGCAGGGGTTGAAGTTGTCCTAAAGGTAAGTCACAAACATTCTTTACTGAGCTTGAATTCAGTCTAGTGTTATAATTAATTTCTGATGTCTATCTCTTGATGTACAGGACTTCGGGAAGAGATGGGATAGACAATCTCAAGCCTTCTACAACTTATTTAGGCAGGCTGACAGGGTTGAGAAGCTTGCTACAATTATCCAAAGACTGGTATGTCTCGAATATTCATTGACTTGTGTCTTTTGTTTGTTCTGGACCTCTGGTACTATAGATCGCTGCTCATTGTACTTGATTTTTTGCAGGAGCAAGGTGATCTAAAGCTCCGAGTTCGAACTTTAGAATCTGAGAGGGCATTCCAGCGTGTTGCCACAGTCCAGAAGACTATAGGGAATGTGAGTCAACTGACATGTGACTTATTTGAATCATAGAGTTTACTTGTTTCTGGTTCTAGTCTGTTTTTCTACTTATTAAACATACTTCTTTGGGGTTGCTTGGCCTTCAAATTTATTGTCTACTTTAAGCCATGCTTGTATAATATCATCCATGCTTGTATATATTTTCAGCCATACACGTGTTTAAATCCTTGTTCAGGTTGATGGGTGATATTATTAGAAAGAAGACAATAAAAACCTGTTGGGACAATGCATGTTTATGTTATGTTTTTGTCAATATACAGGCAGTAGCTGCTGGAAGCCTAATAAATCTTGCAACAGTTTTGTATCTCAACTCGATACGTGTAAGCTTTGTCCTATTTTGTTTGTGCTGATTATATAGTCAATTGATTGAATATCTAATGTGACTGCCATCACTGGGTCACATGTTACCCTTTTCAGGTGCCTGCCATTGTAGCATATGTCTTCTGTGCATTATTTGGTTTCCAAGTGCTCTTGGGCATTGTAAAGGTCAAGAAGCTTGATGAACGGGAAAGATTGATAACAGGGACTGCATAAACAACTGCTAGGTACATCTTGCTTTATTATATATATATATATATATATATATATATATATATTGTAAGACAGTGAAAATGATTATTTAGCCATTTCCTAGCATGAAGGCTGCTTTCCCCCATAAATTTTTGAGAAATGCTAGCAACGCACTTTCCAGCACTCTCGTTTCAGAACACTTTCTACCCTGGATTGAAGTTCATGCGTGCCTTGCCAAATTCGTGTCAGTCCCACATAATTTGGTGGGACCCATTTCCAAAATAATTGAATCCATTTGAATTTCAATTAATAAGAGAATGTGTGCTCAAAAGAGAGTGTTATTAATTTTTATCCAAATTGTTTTATGGTTTTTGAGACTAAGCATGCAAGTTGCTTAGATTTAGAGCTGAAAAAGTGTTACAAGATTACATTGTGTTCCAATAGACTAAGGGTGTGTTTGTTTGGGGTGAAAGAGGGAAGAGAGAGTGAGGGAAGAGAGTAAGGGAAGAAAGAGTGATTTTAGGATGTTTGGTTAAGGGGAGAAATAGGAAAGAGAGAGGGATGAAATATTAGTTTAGTGGTTTTTGTAATCTCTCCACAAGTGGAGAGAAATGGGCTCTTTCTCTCTTCCCTCACTCTTTCTTCCCTTACTCTCTCTTCCCTCACTCTCTCCTCCCTCTTTCTCTCCTAATCCAAACACACCCTAAGGGTCCGTTTGGTTGAAGAGAAAGAGGGAAGAAAGAATCTTTTCTCTTTTCCCTCTTTCTATTGTTTGGTACACTCTCTTCTCTCTTTCTCTCCTCCCTTACTCTCTCTTCCCTCTTTCACCTCAAACAAACACACTTTTAGTGAAATAAAAAGTCATTCTCTCTTCCCTTTCTCTCTCTCGCTTCAACCAAACAATAGAAGATCATTCTCTTTTCTCCCATTCCCTCTTCCCTTTCTCTTTCGCTCCAACCAAACGGAAGTCTCACATTGATTGAAAATAATATGTAAGACTCCAAACCTTACGGTTGTACGTTTTTTGGTATTTTGTTAGACTGATCACTTTCTCATGACTACCCTTCCAAGTTCTGATAGCATTCAGGATAAGAACTACGGTACGCAGGAAAAAAAAGGATTAGTAATTAGTAATGACACTGTCCCTCAATATTTTTATTTTAAAAAACCTCAAGTCAAGAATGCCTTTGGCATAATTGTTGCCATGAAAGACGTGTTCTCTTTGTTTGAGGGTCTGAGAGGAAATGAAACGAAATGGTATCGATTTGTTTAGGTGAATGTTAACTTAAATATAGGAGGAGTGCTAGTAACATTCTCCTTACACCACTCTCTCAATGATTGGATAAAATTTAGGTCCCACTAATTTAGTAGGACCCGTTTCTGAAGTGGTGAACCCACATGAGTTTCATCCAATCATCGAGAGTGTTGGATGGAGAATAGTAATTGTCATAGAGTGTTGCTAGCTAGCACTTCTTTAAATAGTGAGTGATTCATAAATATATATTCTAATGTATATCACCGTTAATTTCTTTTCAAGTTATATTAAAAAATATTAATGTAGTTCTATTAGGAGGCTTTTGGTGTATGTAAGTTAATACATACCGGTCTTCTCAAACATAGCTTGATTAAAAGAAAGTTATGTTCAGTATGATAATTTAAAATAACTTACCCAACAATGCTTAAAGTCTTGAATTCCTAGGTGACATATATTTTCATGCAATATGATACTTGCATGTGGGATGCAAGCATCCAAATAGCGGTAAGTCTTACATAACTGCATGAAAATACAGACTGTTCATTAGAGTCAATTGTATAATCGAGATACAAGTATACTTTAGCTTTAGATGGTTTGGTACTTAAAAATGATACTTAGTTGTGCCTGTAGGTCCATGACATGTTCGTTATCAATTGGGTTTGCTTGGGCTCATTTCACAATTTTTCTGGCACATGTTAAGGTCATGTTACGATTAAACCTCCAGATCATGAAGGGGATTGTGACTTCGTGACTTCGGTAGCTCAGAGTCTCAGACAAAGCAATGCCCAACATTTCGGTAGACATCAGCAGATACAAAATCTTTCAACTAAAAAAAATACGAAATTACATAAAGTCATCTTCGCATAAAAGCAAATTTTAAAGGTATAATGTAGATTTTGTATATATTTCACTAACATATCATATTGAATTTAACTGAATTTGTTAAAATTTTAATTATTTTATCTGACTATGTAATGTAGCATGACTCTTGTTATAATTAATTACCATATGGTATGATGCAGCTTCCTAGAAATATCTGGACGGGAAGCGTTGTCTGAAATTGACATTTATTTATTTCTATGAACATGCTTGTATGTGCCATCAATATGCTAGTGCCTTGTTTGATATAGCATATGATGATATGATGTAAGGACCTAATACGCCAAGAACCATGATAGAAGTGATAACTGATAAGAATGGAACAGAACGTGTTAATGGTTTCCTGTTTGGTTGATGGGTTGTAGTCTTCATAAAGGACTGCAATTTAATAAGGCATCCCACATGGGCATGTTCCGTTACCTCAACGTGTTTCTATATACGATGTCGCAGTTAACTAGATTGACTTTGGTCTCTGGAATTTGGTTGGGTTAATACTACTACTATGGGTAGTCTATTCTTCTCCTTAATTGCCTTTTTTTTTCGTTTGAGATTCTCAAAAAACAGTGGCTTTGTTTATGTCAGCTGAACTGAACCCAATTGAAAATGCACATACCGTAGTTTTTTTTATAAATTAAATAAATCTCAACTTCAAGAAGTATGTCGGCAACTGGTAATTTATGATAAGTTCTATTTCGTGTCACGTTCATTAAAAATGTGAAATGAAGTACTACCGTTTATTAATCGAAAAAGTGCAGAAAGCAGGAAAAGGGAGAAATTCATTACTTTCAAGATCAAAATGTATGATGAAGAAGGAAAACACAGCATAAACAAAGATAAAAAAGTCAGAAAGGAAATATGTAGTACCAAATGAAAGATGAGCAGTAATCTGCTAGTGTCATTGCATTACCTGTATGCGCTTCATGAACAGAAGTTTAATTTTGTAAAATTTACATCACGCGGTGAAATCTGGAAAGCATAAATATCTTTTATTTACACAGACATCTAATCTATAGGAATAGTCTCACATCCCTGTCCATTAACCGAAATTAACATCCATTTTAAAAACGCAATGCAATCCTTAGCACCATTGTGCCTTTTAAATATTTTCTTGTACGGTAAATTTTTTACATGTTATAACTAATAATACTAATATTCTAAAGACATCGGTTAATACGAAGTTAGAACTAGGAAGTTATTAATTGAATATAGCTAGCAGTGTATAAGATCGCAACTAAAACACATCATTCAGTAAAGGAAATAAGGAATTACTTCATAACTTAAGCAATGAAGCAATGTGTCATCTGATCTAAGGTAACAAAGTGCTTGTAGATGTAGTCTTCACTCTCCAAATCATTGTCTTTAGACCCACCATTTCCTTCCTTGCATTCAACTTGCTGTTTTTCACAGTCAACTCTTCTCTGCATATATGTAGTATAATGAGCTAGTTACTCTAAAATCTTTGAGCTAATAATCCATTTCTTTTTCTTATATTTATTAGCAGCAATAATGCAGAAGCTTAATTACAATCTACAATAGTACTAGGAACCCCCAAAAGTTAAAAACACCAAAACTAGAATATTAACAGAAAAATAGCAAACTCACAACATTGATAGAACTCACAGTCCCACCACCCGCTACTCGTTCTTTGGTAACTGCTTCCATTTGAACAACACATGTCATAATGAAGATGAAAATCACAAAGAGAAATGCTGGTTTTGAGAGTCTCATTTTATTGTACCTGCCCACCCAGAAATTAACTTTGGTTGGAACATATATTAAGTTTTTGAATGATTTCAACAAATTAATTAAACAAACTATAAAGGACAAGAGTCCACTATGTCTATTCTATAACAAATAATAATAAAGGTTTGAAAAAGATCATAGTACTAGTACAACACCGACGATATATTGGGATTTATATTATAATGTTATATCCAAATAGATTTTCAGGTTCATTTTGGAACTGTCTTTGGATTCTTAAGCAGAAAGCTCGAGCTTCAAAGATGTGGGTTGGCTAACCTTGTTCTTTTCTCACTTTTAAACTATTTTTAAAGCAATCCAGCAGAGATGAAGAACTAGAACTAAAAGAGATAGCACGCGCAAGAATGAAGGGTTCCTCACTTCAGCAATAAATGTCTACGTATATAATTTAAAATTTGGTGACATCAGACATGCTTAGATTCCTCTCAAAAATATGTTGCTGAAAGAATTCAAATGAACATAAACCTAATCTTGGATTTGATAGATTATAGATAGATTGAAACAAGACAGAAGAAACATAGGAGACTGTTAAATTAAATGTACATAGGTGTCTCTGTTCTATTCTATATATGTGTCAAACGTCAAACCTACTTAAGAGTTTCTTGTTTCACCCAAAGGTCATTTTTGCTCTATATATTTTGTCCTTTCAACTAGTAGAACAAGTTGGTAACAATGTTTTTATTCCCAAGAAGATTACTCCTTTGGCGAGCTAAGAGATATAAAGAAGTTTGAAAAAATAGGTCTAGGGTTCAAATTCTGACATTTCCCCCACTCCCGGTCCTAACTAATTACTAACTACTAACATTTACCTTTCAAAATATAAGTTAGTGGCATTTTTTTGGTCAAACATGCAACATTTCATTGATATCGGGCAAGGCCACCGAAACATCACACAAAAAGTGAACTTGAAGCTTACAAGAAGCAGCTACAAATTCGCATAGGGATATCATCCAAATCAGGTATAGCTGAGACTCTTAAGATTAACAATACGTACAAGAGAAGCACCTGGACCAACTAAGATCCTAAAGCGCTAGTTAACATAAATCATAACATCTAAACATCCAGATCTATCGAGCTAAAATAACTAAAAACAGGAAACATAATATAATGCACCCTAATGCAATAATCACAATCACTCCAAGGCAGTCAACAGTCACAACCTTCACTGTAGGTATAGGCTAAACCCAGTGAAATGCAACCGTCGAACAAGCACCACAGTGAGAAGGGCAGTAGGCTCCACAGCGTCAAAACACCGTCAGCGGGAGGAGCAGAGGAGTTAGGTGGATGGGGGGAGGTGGTTGGGTTGCAGCGATTCTGGTCAGATGCAGTGGAGGAGCATTGTGCTTGAAACAGAGAAGGAGCATCCTAGAGCAATGAAGATGGAACTAGTGAGAGCTCCCGTTGCAACTAGCCGAAAACCTACGGGAACTAGGTAACAGAGGCACCGCCAAGGGGAGCAACCAAACCCTAGTAGAGCTGTCTCTCTAGGGAACACACTGTTCTTGGTGTTTTGCACAAGTTAGTAGTAGCATGTTTGTTTTAATTTTGTTAGCATGGGACTGGCTCGTTGTTTGGATTTGCCTATCTAGCCTCACTCAAGTATTAAAACTCAATTCAAACAATCTAATAACAGTGATGTGCAAGTCTCATCCCAACTCATAGACACATCCCAATTTAATAGTTTCGTGTTGAAGTTAGCATGTTCTATAAGATAAAAAATGATTTTTTTTACTTAAAATTAACTTTTTAAATACTATTTTTGGTATTCATATAAGAGAACTCTATTTGTATTTTGTTAATTAAGTATTAGATGACTTATATTAGTTGATAAAATGAGATAAAACACGCTTAAATATATGTAACTCGGTATTAACTAAAAAGACTATTAAGTTATTTTAGCGAGTACCTTATTCAGTGGCGGATCCAGGACCCCAGGGTCGGGGGTGTCAAAATTTTTAAATACACAATTTGCTAAAAATTTATCCATTTGATGACCTTGTTTAAACATGTTCTAGAGTGGGCCGAAGCCCAATCCAGCGATTAAACATTAGAGCGGCCCATTAACAATGGGCAAAAGAGCAAGGAATCAGATCAACAGCCCTGATCGATCCGTACAGTAATCCAACGGCCACGCGCAAATCACTGGCACTATATAAGGATTCATGGTGTCAGCTATCAGGTATGCACTATTCACTAGTAAAGTTACTCTGCTCGTTCGCTCCTGACTTAGGCGTTGGAGTGTCATTGCAGGTACACCCGCCCTCTTTTCCTTGATGTGGGACACGACCAGCAGAGCAAGCAAGCAAGGTCTGGCATCCTGAGCGTTCATCACATCACGGGCTCAGGTACAGATCAATTGGCGACCACAGTGGGAGGGCTGAGGGCGTTCCTGCTGGAGAGCATGCGGCAACACACTATTAATACTAATTAGAATTAAGCTAATACTAATTGGAGACTAATACACACTATTAACTTAACTATTTTTTTCTTGAAAAGTTTTCTAAAACAAGCTAAAAAACTAAACAAAGAGCAAAACAACTTGTTATTCAAACATTGATCATATTAATGAAATTCCAGCTTTAAATTATATATATACTTAGAACATATTGAGAGAGAGTTGTGCGTGCGTGAAAGTGTTGTATGTTGGGTAAATTAAATTTGGGTCTTTGGTGCAAGACGGTACAAAATTTAGGCTATTGGTGCAATTTAAAATATTCAGGTGTGTCAAAAAAATATTTCTATAGGGCGTTAAGTAAAAAAAATAAATTTTGGGGGTTCAACCAGCCACTGACCTTATTACCCATCCTCACTCCCTTAACAACCGGCAATACCGCTACCACTTAACTTTACTTACAACTTACAAGTATTTGTTCGTGGGGTTTTTATCCACGAGTACTCGTGGGTAGGGTTTTTTGCCACACCCAAATGAGCCACCGATGGATGATATATCAGATTCAAAGCAATGGTCAAAGTAGGAAATCCCAAATGGTAATGCACTAATGCTAGAAAATAGGAATAGGATTAGTAGTTGAAGTTGTGGTGCGGGTGCATGTGCATGTGCATGTGCATGTGCATGTGCATCATATCATATATCATATCATTCTATTTGCACCCTCCCACTCCCAGACAAGACATCCTCTTTTATTTCTTTCGCTCGTTGTCCACCCATCTACCCCCACCCCAGTATCTGCTTCCTATACTTCACGCCGTTTCTCTTTTTGATTTTTCCTTTCGCTCAATTTCAAAATATATAGTAGCATACTATACTCTCCCTTAGTAGCCAACGAAGATCGACTCACTTGTTAAGGAGTTGACTCATTCTCTATAAGAGCGTGAGTTCAACTGAGGATCTTTTCGATGAGTGATTTATAAGTACATTTGTAAGCTCTTAAATAGCCGTGAGGCTTGCCCCGACTCTGGTGAGCCCCAGAGTCCAACTCTCCCTGACTTTGGTGAGCTATCGGAACCTAACTCACCTACACTTTCTGTAACAAAAAAAATCCTC
The DNA here is from genome assembly GCA_963573325.1 of Astragalus glycyphyllos. Lineage (NCBI taxonomy): Eukaryota > Viridiplantae > Streptophyta > Magnoliopsida > Fabales > Fabaceae > Astragalus > Astragalus glycyphyllos. Next base: position 83,013,782 of record OY754307.1, on the reverse strand, counting down.
CCCCTTCGGCCTTTTTCCATGACCTTATGGGGCGTCTGTTTCATGGTTAAAAATTACATTCTTAGGAATCGCATGCTCAGCATTCAAATGACTAGAAATGTGATTGCTAAGTATTTTTTAAAACTTGTTTGGTTAGCTACAAGCTCGAAAATCCTAACTATTGGGAATAATTTTACACATTATTTCTTTAGTGATTTTGAAGAGAAGTAGAAATTGTTTTTTTTACACAAAGAAGTAGAAATTGTTTTTCCCGTTATTTTACAATTATTAAAACTGCCTTTTTAGTGATTTCCTATTTATTGAAAATAACATTCAAGGAAAACTACCTAAAACCGTTTTCCAACTAAAGGAGTTTTTAGATTTTTTTCAGATCTTAACTTCAAAACAAAACAAAAAAATTGTAACAAATATATGAAAAGTCTTAAAATTGATTTTTTATGAAAAGAAATGATTTTTTTAGAAAAAAACAATAACAAATGGATTCTATATGGGTTATATGGGTTAATAGAAAATCATTGCCTAAAAAGGCATAATCGTGATGATTTATTTTAATTATTTATCTGAATATTTTAATCATTAACAACAAAAATTAAATATTTTGGTTCAAACGATTGAAAATCATTATCTATCTTGGTTCCTATGAAGCCCCGATACTCTAAAATAGGCCACGTACCCGTGTCGGATACGTATCTGATACCGATACTTGTCGGATACTTTCGGATACATATCCTGAGAGTATATTGGAATTTATATTTATTTTAAAATTAAAAAAGACAAGATACTTACCGGATACTTGAGGCACACTTTGGAGATACGTATCCTGGGATGTCTCTTGATGAACCAGAGTTGGAAGCTATGTTATTTTTTGACGATGGAAATGGAGGAGAGGAGAATGACACAGTTTGTGTTAAGTAGTGAATAGTATGCAATTCTATAGATCCTAAACTTTTTTCAGATATGACTTATGATGTTTTCTCCTATATTCTAACTTGGGTAGTAGACTGTATATCTTTTGTCACATGTTCGTAGGAGGAAGAATATGTTTTAAAATAGGTGGGGAAAATACATTTAACTATGCTTACTTATTTTGATCGGAATTATCTTTTTTGTAAATGTGATTTATTGAATATTGTGAGTAATTGTCAATTAGTAAAGTGAAGTATCTTTAGTTATGTTTTATATTTTTAAATTTTGATTTAACTTTTTATTGAAGTATCCCTGTCGTATCGTGTCTTGATTTTCAAAATTTCATCATATCCACGTATCGTGTCGTATCGTATCCCGTATCGTATCACGTATCTGGACTTCATAGCTTGGTTCCCTTGGTTTTCTTAACTATACTTGTTAAGTTATCCGTACATAAAAAATACGAGTATCGGGTGATAGTAATCTTGACGGATGCAGAAACTAACTGTAAAGTAGTACTTGTAGTTGGCACTGATATTGTAAAAAGAGGACAAAAACATATATACAATGCATTGCCTCTCTGAGAGGGAGAGATATTATATTATTATACTAAGTATACTAAATTATACTAATATACTATAATAATAAGTTCACACACACTCATGGTTAAACAAAAGAGCGAATTACGAAGGGCAAAGACGGTGACGGCGTGAAGAAGCGTTAGATAGATGTCATGCATGTGCGTTGTAGGGCTGGAAATTGGAAGAGAAAGAGAGAGAGGTATATATAAAATAGAGAGACACGAAGATAGAGTGTGTATGATGACTATGGGTTGGGTGGGAACAACAGCACAGCAAACAACACAACAGAACAGAACACAAGACAGTACAGTGAATGAATAGAGGGAGAGAGAGGGTTGTCCTTTACAGTCTGTAGTTACTCACTCCCACCAACCAACACTCTCCACCTCACCCCTTCCCATTCCCATTCTCTCATATTATTAACTACTACTCCTATTACTACTAATCATTATTTATTACTCCTCCTTTTCATGTTTATGTTTACCTAGTTTACGGAATATTCAATGATATGTTATAAAATATTCTTATATTTTAAATAAAATATTTTGTTTTAAGATAGTAATAATTTATATAGACGGCTAGAGTAGTACTATTATTGTATGTAGTTTTGGGTCATTTCACACAAATTAAGAAAAATAGTTAATTTTGTATGAGAAAGAGAAATTGTGAGTTAGTTTATCAAATTAACTTTCATTAATGATGTTCGGAAGATAAATTAGTAGAGTTATGAAAAAGATATTATTAAATAATTATGGGTATGGTAGAAAAAGAAACATTAATGTTTCATTGCGATTCTAAAAATTCAAACTTTTTTGATTAGTATTTATTATGTAACAAAAAAGAGTATAGTATTTATTTTATATTATCAACTTAATGATTTTAAAATGTTATTTATATATACTTAAGAGCGCTTAAATGAGATAGTTCGAAACTCTTCAAGCTTAATCAATGTTCTGATTCGAATTCGCATTGGAAATGCAACAATGTTAAAACTCTTGAGGAGAGTTTTGCGCCTATTGTAATTCTACTTGTTCACAGCCGGACTGTCCGGTATCTAGAAGGCTTGGCTGGACATAGTGCACTCAATGGAAGAAGAACAATGTAGGAGCTATCCTTCGATCGGCCATATTCCCCGGATGGTCGGCCCTTGCAACCATTCGGTCATCGGTTTGGCCTATATGTTCGGGCACCTACACCGTTCGGTTCGGTCGGCCTAACTATCGGTCGGCTTAACCACCGGTCGACCTAACTATCGGTCGGCCTAACCACTGGTCGGCCTAATTACCGGTCGGCCTAACTATCCGTGACTCTAGACATGTATTTAAGGAAATCCCTATAATTACTCTTTATGTCTTGTAACGACCATTATGACCATAATATGTAATAAATAGTATTAATCACACATGTACTATATATAATGCCCTTAGAGGCCAATGAAAAGCAACAACCACATTGGGATCCCATGATTTACACTCTATTATCTGTATTATTCTCCTAGCTGTGTCCGGCCTAAAGAAACAGTTAGGAACACTACTCGACTCGAAAAATTAGTCCATACAAAAGGATATCCAATTTTAAAAAAATTATTAATATAATGATTAACGAAAAATATATTTTTTATTATAGTAAGTAATCATTTCATTCCTTTTTTACTTGTTTTCTAAAATTGTTTTACACAAATCAAGAAAATTAATAAATTTTTTTATTTTAATAAAATAATTAATTTTTTAACTATACTCTTAGTTGTTTTTATTTTTTTGACAATACTCTTAGTTGTTTTTTTAACTATACTCTTAGTTGTTATCTACTACACTTATTGTACTTTCCATACGAAATAATTTTAAATATAAATATTAAAAAATAATCAATGTAGCCTTAAAAGAAAAAGGAATATCAAATAATAATTTAAGAAAGAAAAACAGAAAATCAAGAGATGAATAAATATAGAAAGAAGTAGCAATTATCACCCTCCTTATTAGGAGTATTATTTTTTATTTCCGTTTCTACTATTTCCCCTTCTACTTCTACTACACACACACACTCTCTCTCTCTCTAACCCCTCCTTCTTCCGTTCAATGTGAAGTTAACCTTCACCTTCTTCTTCTTCTTCTTCTTCTAGGGTTCCTCTTTCTCTGTCGATGAATAATTAAACCGTGTACGGTACAGTACATCTTTTGCATGAATCCATCCACATTGGTTCCGATGAATCCACCACTCAAGTTACTCTTCACAGCGGCGCATTTACTTCTCATTTTACTCCCATCTTGCTATGCTTCCCAACCGGAGCTCCGATCTCTACTTGAATTCAAGAAAGGTATAACTTCAGATCCATCAGGTCGACTTCTCGACTCATGGAACCTTTCTTCTCTCAAAGACACCGCCGCATGTCCTCATACTTGGGTTGGAATCACCTGCGACACAACCACCGGTAACATCACCGGCGTAAACCTCGACCACCTCGACCTCGTCGGTGAACTCAAGTTCCACACTCTACTTGACCTCAAAGTGCTTAAAAACCTAAGTCTCTCCGGGAACCAGTTCACCGGACGTTTACCTCCTTCTCTCGGTACACTTACTTCTCTTCAGCATTTAGATCTTTCCAATAATAGATTTTACGGTCCTATCCCTGAACGGATCAATGAACTTTGGGGACTTAATTATCTTAATTTGTCGCTTAATAAATTCAAAGGTGGTTTTCCTACTGGTCTTAACAATCTTCAACAGTTAACTGTTCTTGATTTGCATTCTAATAATCTCTGGGCTGATATTGGAGACTTACTTCCCACTGTGCACAACATTCAACACCTCGATTTGAGTTCCAATGTTTTCTTTGGAGGACTTTCACTCACTCTTGATGATGTTTCATCTTTGGCTAATACTGTTCGTTTCTTGAATTTGAGTCATAATAAGTTGAATGGAGAGTTCTTTTCAAAGGATTCTATTAGCTTGTTTCGCAATTTGGAAGTTTTGGATTTGAGTGATAACTTGATTAGAGGGGAGCTTCCTTCTTTTGGTTCCTTGCCCGCTCTTCGGGTTGTAAGACTTGCTCGCAATCTCTTCTTTGGGGCTGTGCCGGAGGACTTGTTGCAGAGTTCATTGTCCCTTGAAGAATTGGATCTTAGCACCAATGGCTTTACTGGTAAATAAATATTTTGTACTTCTATCCTTTTTCCAATTGTCCTGTTTCAGAAGCATTCTAAAGGGTTGGGTTTTCATATGTAGTTTTTGACCGTGGTTTTGATTGAGTATAGGCTAGCTGATAGGGTGGATAGTTATAACAAAACGATATTTTGAGGATCACTAGCTAGTGGAGCATTGATCTCTTTTCAAGTTTTGTCTAGACAGAATTACCACTATTTAAAGCTCGAACTAGGCTAGCTCAACTTTAGGAGTATGCATGTTGGAATCTAATGACCAATTTTACTTCCATTTGGCACTCCCACTACTTAACCAAAATGGAAAGTAGGGAAGCCAAAAGGTGCATATGTATGCATTTTAGTAATATTTGATATGGAAAAGGCGCATTGCTGAAAACCCGAAACTTTTCGCTCATGGAATTTTGTCGTACTGCCAGTGCATGGGGGGAAATTGTTTTAGTGGAATTTATAAATTCCACTTTTCATGTGCATGAATGTAAACGTTGAGCTACCAAATAGGTCAACACAGTTGTCTTGAATTGGTGTAGAGAGAGGGAGAAGGGAGGATGCGTTAGGGGGTGGGAAGATAGAGGAATAGGGGGGATTACTAGAGGGAAAGGGAATGATGTTTAACTTTATGTTATACATTTCTTCTAATGGCACCTCCTTTGTGCAAGTGGCTTATTTTACTCCCTATATCATTTCACACTTCTTTTTTGCGATTGATTTCACGTGTTTTGGGGGAATATACCAATTTAGTTTAATAGTTACCAAGTAAACTTTCATGAGTTTCTTAGAAAAAGAAAATTTCAGTAAACCCAATAATCCGTTAAATTAACTTAAATATATTTGCTTATGTGCAGGCTCAATTGCTCTAATTAACTCTACAACTCTAGATGTGGTGAATCTTTCATCAAATGGTTTATCAGGCTCATTGCCAACATCTTTGAGAAAATGTACAACCATCGACTTGAGCAGGAATATGTTATCTGGTGACATTTCTGTTATACAGAACTGGGAAGACACATTGGAGGTTATTGATCTAAGTTCAAACAAGCTGTCAGGATCTCTGCCTCCTATTTTAGGGACATATCCAAAATTGTCTACAGTTGACTTAAGTTTTAATGAACTCAATGGATCCATTCCAGGTAGTTTAGTTACTTCATCATCACTGGCAAGACTAAATCTTTCTGGAAACCATTTTACCGGGCCGCTTATGCTTCACAGTTCAGGGGCAAGTGAATTACTACTTATGTCTCCTTTTCAGCCAATGGAATATCTTGATTTATCTAATAACTCTTTGGAAGGTGCCTTGCCTTCTGATATTGGTAGGATGGGCGGGCTCAAACTGCTGAATCTGGCAATGAATGGCTTTTCTGGACAGCTTCCAAATGAAATGAGCAAACTTAGTTATTTGGAGTTCCTCGATTTGTCTAACAACAAATTTACTGGAAGTATTCCTGATAAGCTTGCATCTAACTTGACTGTATTTAACGTTTCAAATAATGATCTCTCTGGTAGTGTTCCTGAAAATTTGCGGCGGTTCCCTCCTTCATCCTTTCACCCTGGAAACGCAAAGCTAAAGTTACCAAATAGTTCTCCTGGATCTTCTTCAGTGCCATACAATATTCCAATGAAAGGTAAACATCATAGTTCAAAGGGTAGTATCAGAATAGCTATTATTGTTGCCTCTGTTGGTGCTGCTGTGTTGATTGCTTTTGTTTTATTGGCTTATCATCGAGCACAATCAAAAGAATTTCATGGAAGAAGTGAGTTTGCTGGTCAAACCACTGTAAGAGATGTCAAGTCAGGAGGACATACGAGGCCTTCCCTCTTCAAATTCCATACAAATGCTCAACCCTCAGCAACTTCATTAAGTTTTTCAAATGATCACTTGTTGACTTCCAATTCAAGGTCACTCTCTGGACAGTCAGAAATTATACCTGAAATTTCTGAGCCTGGCTTGCCTCAAGGATTGGTAGCAACTAGTTCAGCATCAGTAAATCCTAATTTGATGGATAGCCCTCCCACATCATCTGGAAGAAAGTCTTCTCCCGGTTCCCCATTATCATCGTCGCCACGTTTTATAGAGGCTTGTGAAAAGCCGGTGATGTTGGATGTTTACTCACCTGATCGGCTGGCGGGTGAACTGTTTTTCCTGGATTCTTCTCTAGCATTCAGTGCAGAGGAATTATCTCGAGCTCCGGCTGAAGTTCTCGGCAGAAGTAGCCATGGAACTCTGTACAAAGCTACTCTGGACAGTGGTCATATGTTGACTGTGAAATGGTTAAGGGTAGGGTTGGTCAAACATAAAAAGGAATTTGCTAGAGAAGTTAAAAGGATTGGTTCTATAAGGCATCCAAACATTGTTCCTTTACAAGCATACTATTGGGGCCCTAGGGAACAGGAGAGGCTACTTTTAGCTGATTATATTCATGGGGACAGCTTGGCCCTCCATCTTTATGGTAATAGTTAACTTTCTGTCAGCATATCTTAAATCTCCTTCCCACTTCCTGTTGTTTCTTTTTCTTTCTTTAAAGTGTTTTTTTATGAGTACCGTTTTTTGTCTGATAGTTATGATCTGCATTGTGCATATCATCGATGAACTTGAGTTTTCCTTTTAGAAACTGGAAGAACTTCCTTTTACCTAAGCATCCAACAAAAAAGTTGTAACTGGTTGGTAGATGTGAAAAATGTTATATTGTAATTGTAACTAGTGGGAAACATGTTCTCCCTGTATCCTAAACCTTTTACATATTTTTAAGAGTTTATTTGTTTCTAATTGCTTCTTGCTTCTAGTTTACCTTTCTCTGTTTTTAAAAGGGTAAGTAGGGGGAGGGGGTTCAGATTGCTTTTATAGCTTAGAAAATCTTTTCAACGCTTGATGCCAAGGATAAACAGCATGATTAATCTGCCTGGCACAGTTGACTGGTAATTTGACAGGCGATTTGTGCAAAAATTGTGTGCACGAACCATTGCATGGATTTTGGGGGGCATCGCTCACATTGCTTGTTTAGGCAGAGCTCAGTTTGAGTGTGTTGTGGCCTGTTCAAATTGGATTTGTCTCCAAAAGTTTGCTTCTTGTTAGAAAGAAAAAAGTTATATGGCCGTGCCTGTCATCATCCCTACTGCCAATGTCAATTTTTACTGGCTTCTTCCCAACATCTGGCATACAAAGACTCATCTCGGATAGCATTTCTGGGACTGTTGCAGTTGTAGAAGCTGCATAGTTTTTGCTAGGTGTATTTCAGAGTTTCCGGGGCTGTGTCTGTCCAATTGTTGGGTATTTTTTGTGTCATAGTATCCCTAAGTTACAACTTGTGAAACATTTCATTTGAGGCATGTTTAGAGCTCTTGAATTATCTATTTAGTACTGTTTTTCATGATGCAGTATTCTGGCATGACAAGAGCTTTTTGTATAGTTGAGTGTAATATTAATGTATTTGTTTGCACAGAGACAACACCCCGGAGGTACTCACCATTGTCATTCAGCCAGAGAATAAAAGTTGCCGTTGATGTCGCAAGATGTCTTTTATACCTTCACGATCGAGGGCTACCCCATGGAAACTTGAAGCCGACAAACATTCTGTTAGCAGGCCCTGATTACAGTGCTCGTCTTACAGACTACGGTCTGCATCGGCTCATGACGCAGGCTGGAATTGCAGAGCAGATACTAAATCTAGGAGCATTTGGATACCGTGCTCCGGAACTTGCTACTGCATCCAAACCAGTTCCATCCTTTAAGGCTGATGTATATGCACTTGGTGTGATCCTAATGGAATTATTGACGAGAAAAAGTGCAGGTGACATAATATCAGGACAATCAGGTGCAGTTGATCTTACAGATTGGGTTAGGCTGTGTGAAAGAGAAGGAAGGGTAATGGATTGTATAGACAGAGACATTGCAGGTGGAGAAGAATCCTCTAAAGAGATGGATCAATTGCTTGCAACATCTCTCAGGTGTATTCTCCCTGTAAATGAGAGGCCTAACATCAGACAAGTTATTGACGATCTCTGTTCTATATCGGTTTGAAATTTTTGTACATGCGTCTGGGAATTAGTTTTTTTATTTTTGGTTCCTTGACCCATTGTTATTATCTGATTCTTTGTACTACCCATCTTATTATCTTCTCTTCAATTGATTTATGGCCTTATTTTGGGCCAATCATCTTATTCTTTTCTTCTATTATTCTCTTTTTCTAGAAAGACAACATTTCTTGTAAAGCGACGGTCATTGATTAATTGACAGTGTTTGTGTTTGATTTGAAACGGATATGTTGAATTCTTCTCTTAACCTCTAGACTCTAGTGTAGTTTGTTTTTTATTATATCTTCTCCACAAGTACCCATGCTAAAAAATGCAGGCAAATTGTGTGCCTCACTTTATTTCATAGCAGGTAAATAACACGATTGTGGAAATTAGAAACTTATAAAAATGGGTAATACGCATGAGGTATCTATCTACTCTTTTTTCTATAGGAAAACAAACCAGCACCAAAATTACTAAAAAACCCATAACTAAAACATTGGGGATAACATCATTTAAAGGGTAAATTGGTAAGTGGCTAAAAAGTTAGTATCTTTTTTGTATCTTTTGTATTCTCAAAAGATACCAACTTTTTTAAAAAAACAAAAGTAACTTAGAGAGAAATGAAAGGTGGAGAAAGAAAAGTATAATTGACAAGTGACAAATGTTTGTCACTAATATCTAAAAAAAGATAAATAATTGTCATATTTAAAAAAAACATGATAAATATTTGTCATTAATAATTATAATTTTAAAAGACTATTGTAAATCTACCATCTATCTTTTTTGCTGTAAAAAAAACCATCTATCTTTTAACTACTACCAAAAAAGTTCAAACTAGAAATACACGTGACAAATATTAGTCAAAGATACCTAAAAAAATGATAAATAACTGTCACTGATATATAAAAATTCATGGTATAAATATTTTTCGTTGATAATTATAATTTTAGAAGACAATTGTAAATCTATTATCTATATCTTCTATTATCTACTAATCTACTAATTTTTTCTATAGGAAAACAAACCACCACCAAAATTACTAAAAAACCCATAACTAAAACATTGGGGATAACATCATTTAAAGGGTAAATTGGTAAGTGGCTAAAAAGTTAGTATTTGTTTTTGTATCTTTTGTATTCCCAAAAGATACCAACTTTTTCAAAAAAACAAAAGTAACTTAGAGAGAAATGAAAGGTGGAGAAAGAGAAAAGTATAATTGATAAGTGACAAATATTTGTCACTAATATCTACAAAAAGATAAATAACTGTCATATTTAAAAAACATGATAAATATTTGTCATTAATAATTATAATTTTAAAAGACTATTGTAAATCTACCATCAATCTTTTTTGCTGTAAAAAAAAACCATCTATCTTTTAACTACTACCAAAAAAGTTCAAACTAGAAATACACGTGACAAATATTTGTCACAGATACCTAAAAAAATGATAAATAACTGTCATTGATATATAAAAATTCATGGTATAAATATTTTTCGTTGATAATTATAATTTTAGAAGACTACTGTAAATCTATTATCTATATCTTCTATTATCTACTAATCTACTAAAACTAATCAATTAAACGACTAGGAAAATTTCCAAAATAATTTTTTACTCTCTTAGAAGAAAATAAGATGACTTAATGACTATTTAAACTAATGACAAATATTAAAAACACGTGACAAATTTTTGTCACGAGTATTTAAAAAGGATAAATAATTGTTACTGATGTATAAAAAAACACGAGAGCAATATTCGTCATTGATAATTATAATTTTTAAAGACTACTTACTATAAATCTACTCTCTATCCTACTATCAACACAAAAAAGCACCGCAAAAATATGGTGAAGGATAAAACTAATTTATTGTAAATCTTATTGACCACGGGAGTGACAACGAGAACGCCAACAGAAGCACTAATTTGGGTGCATATTTTACCTTAAATCTCAATTTCCCTTTTCTTCATTTTTACTCCATCTAAAATTTACTATTTACTATAGGATCGACAACGAGAGACTGACAATGGGATCGGCAACATGAGCGACAACGTGAGTGACAATGAGAGCGCCAACGAAAGGGCCAACGGGAGTGCCAACGGGGGTGCATATTTTACCTAAAATCTCATTTTCCTTTTTCTTCGTTATTACTCCATTATTAATATTATTTCAAGAAGATGCTGGCTTTTTAAAACTTTTTCAAACACAACTATTTTAATAAATTTGAAAATATAGTCTTTTATCAAGTTTTTCCTTTTTCTTTTATTACATTTTGCAACTTTCAATGTATTTATAATTTCATAACAAATTATAACAAATACAGTATCACCCGTGCGTATGCACGAGTAAAATACTAGTTAGGCAAGGAAGGAGCCGAGTCTGGATAATCACATGGACAATCGTCAGTTATATTATACTATTATATTAGTAATTTATCAAAACACATCAAATCCAAAATATTTACCCAACCAAATAAAAAAATCCAAAGGTTTTTTTTTTACCCCACAGTTTTCCCATCTACCCCACATAATTTTTTTGACGAAAATGCCCTTAACAAAGTTGACCTTGATCGTATATACGTTTTCATAGGTATATACGACTTACCCTAATTTAATTAAATACGATGTGGGTTAAAATTATAAGGTTAGGTATATACGACTTGTTAAAATACAAATCGTATACAGGGGTATATACGACTTCTTAGTCATCAAATCGTATATACCTAAGTGTGTGGGGTACATACGACTCCTTATTATGCAAGTCGTATATACCCCACAGTTAGGTATATACGATTTGTACTGAATTTATTATTATTATTTTTTTACTTTTTCCATAATAGGATTTTTGTATTAATTTTAACGTTAGGATGAAACTTCGAACGATAATCAACGGTGTAGATATGGACAAATAATAATAGTTACAAAAAAGTGGTAAAATAATATATACAAGAAATATATAGTGTCAATGTAGGCCGAGTAAATCGTCGGAATCATTGGATAAGTCTACACATGTGGGCGCATAGGGCAAAACGACCGGTATACGGATCCAACCATGAAGTAGAATCCTCTGATCAATTATGGGACCACATCGGAATAATGAGGGGCAACGGACAGGCAGACGACATCGAAATATGCATCCAATGTGTATCCCGAATGTTCAGAATATATATGAGTTTATACTTCGAAGAAGAATAGGTACCTCTCAAAGGCAAATAAGTATAACTCATATTCAAAGACAGTTGAACAAGGGCGACATTATACTTTGTTGCAATAAAGAACCCCATCTCTGGCAAAGTCAACCACTTATCCGGCTTCTGAAATCCGTGGTATTCAATAGTCAATGCTTTTCGAAGTTCTGCAAGTCGGTCCTTCCCAAACATGTAACTATACAGTGCATCCCTTTCCTTTGTCTCATTGATTAAATCTTGCCTAATGATAGGCCAACTATCCTCACCCAAATTGAGACCAACCCCAATCGCTCGAAACCCACAATTGCCATCATTCTTAACATCAACAATATTTTCCACATAAGACCGTGCATGATGAGGAACATCCGGTAAATTCACTAAAATCTCGCCCTTCTTTGTTACTTTTTTAATGGCACCCTGAGATAATTTAGAAGACCGCTGAGATGTTTTTTTGGAAGAAGTCAACTGTGATGATTTTTTGATAGAAGTCCCAGATTTTTGAGTGAGTTTCACGTTCTCATCTACATGCTCCCACCTAGATAAATCTCTTTTCGCATCATACAATTTCTGTTTCTTCTTCTTTGGTGCACCTTTTGTTTTGACTTTGAATGGTGGTGGAACCATTGAAGAAGTAGTAGGGAATGCAAGCTCATTTAGTTGTTTCTTCAAAACAAATTTCTCATCCTTTGTCATCTGATTAAATCTGGCCCATATCATCTCCATTTGATAAGAAATATCACATCCATCGGATTTTTGTTGGGAGGATTTTTCATCTAAAGAATCCAAACTCAGTTGTTTCCAATGATCATCCACAACATCGAATGGAATAGAAGAACCGGAGATATGATAGACACCTGTCTCACAGGCACATAGAAGAAGATGTGTCTTCCTAATAATGCTTCCACATCAGCCTCTGTCATGACTAACCCCAGAAGTCGATTTCTCAAACTCTTTCACCATATAATCCAGAGCATTTAAAGAGACAAGACCGCGAAGCTTCTTAAACAAAGGAATATTCGAAGCTACTTCAATGCGGTTGATGCTTTTTTGAAAAGAGGCGATGACTTTATCAAAGTGAAGTGTAAGCATGTCACGAATAGAATTAAAACACTTTGACAAGACACCTCCAGAAGTCTTCAGATGTCTCTTCAAAGCCCAATGAGCTGACTCAGCTCTTAAAAAATTTAAACACGTGTCAAAAAAAATTAAACTACGATAAAAATACTAAACACGTGTCAAAAAAATTTAAACAACGATAAAAATACTAAACACGTGTTAAAAAAATTAAACTACGAAAAAAATACGTGTCAAGATAAATACCTGTTGGTGGTCTGATTACCGAAGTGTGAGATATGGTTAGTCCAAGCCAAGATAAATCTCTCCTTATGCGGTTTCAACCATGTGTCGTGCACATATTTAATAAGAGCAGGAATATCGGCGCAGGAGTCCTCAAAAATCTTCAACTGAGCTAAGTACTCAGACTCGTCAGCTGAATCAATAATATTGTGCGAAAGAGATATGACGTCCTTTTGCCGATCAACGTGCAAGAACTCTTTAATTTTCGCTTTCACATTCTTTGCCACGTGCCAAGAACACAATAAATTAGTAGCAGAAGGAAAGATAGCATGAATACCAGCCATACAGCCAAGAACTCTGTCAGTCAGAAAAACCTCCGGTTGAATCCCATGCAAGTCAAATAAATCTTTAAGTTGATGCAATACCCAAGAGAAATGAATACCAAGTTCATGAGCAATATAGGCACACCCAACCGAGAAAGATAACTCCGTACTAGTCACTCCCACAATCTCCAATAGAGGTAGATTGTATTTGTTGGTCTTGTACGTAGTGTCGAGAATAAGAACTTTGGGAAACAACCGGAATAACTTGATAGAAGTGGGATGAGCCCACATAATTGGTGTGTGGAAACGTGTGCAAGTATACACAGTCACAAACAAGTAGTATAAAAGATCGAACCCACAGGGATTGGATTAAATCTTATATATTGTTGTAAAGACTTGTAAGCTAGTGCAGCTACACTACTCACAATTTTGGTTGAAGTTGAAATGAAAATAAATTAAAGGAAAGCAAGTAAATTGTGCAGGAAATCAGTTGAGAATGATAGTTGAGATGTCTTCACTATCTAAATCACTTTTGAGTGCATTGTGTTTTCTTGTGGTGCAGATGCACTTAGGTGCAGCTGCATCAGTGTGTGCTGGTCAGCTACTTTCTTCGGAGTTTCGTTACAAGCTCTTATGATCCTGTTTTTTTGCGGTAAAGAAAGAAGTAGTCAATTCCTTTCTCGCCCCCTTACAGACAATCCAAGTTGCTAAATAAGTACACTATTGAATCTTAAGATCTTACTACACTCTTGTAAGGACTATGTTAACCTAAGGCTAGGAATTAACATGGAATTAACAAGCTAACTTCATTAAAACAAGCTTAACAAAAAGCTTCATTAAACACTTATCCTTACTTAGTTCTTGATTTCTAGTTATAAGCCAATTAAGTGAATATAACTCTACTTGTTATAAGTGATCAACCTCAAAACAAGATTAAGAATTTAAACACAAGAACTAAATTGCTTACACCACTTGAAAACACAATAGCTTTCCTCAAAAGATCATTGGAAAGTTAGAACATCCCAACTTAAGAAGTTTAGTTCATGATGGGCATAGCAAAGCAAATATATTTGATAGAAAACATGTTGCAATAAAGGAAATTACAAGAGTATTCAAGAGAGTAAGAATTACACAAAATGAAAGACTCTTGCATATATTTGCTTAAGAACTAATTTCTTGCACCTATTAGTTCTTTGAAGAAGTGGAGAGAGAAGTTGTCAATATCTTCTCACCTTCCTCTCAAACTAACACTAAGAAAATATAAAAAGAACTACAATAAAATAAACTTGAAACTATGAAAAACTAAGATGAAAAGAACATGAAAAAGATTATAAAAGTCTATGATATATTTTTTTCAAGTGAAGAGTTGAGTCCTATTTATAGCCTTTGGAGATTTCCTTCATGTGGGGGTTTCCTTGATGATTAAGCTAACCAAAGGGTGTTAACCATGGTTACTTTTCAGAAGATGGAGATAAGCTTTTGATTCCCATACTCAACCTTAAAGGGAGGTCCAATAGGAAGTAGCCACATGTCTTTTGTGAATGATTATTCATGATGGTCTTCCATTGTAGGCGCCTCCTTTTGCAAGTGGCCATGTGCCCCCATGTGACTCAGAAGCAAGCAGCAAGCCAACTAAGCATTATAGCAATGGTAAAAATTGAGGTGCTTCCAATGTGGGGTTGTGAGCTGCTTCGGTGCAGGAAGGTGCATGCACCAACTTTCCTTCAGGTGCAGTTGCACCTAGTGCAGATGCACTAAACTACAGTTGTACTGAACAAACACATCAAACATACCAATATACATGTAAAATGCTAAGTTATGGACATCTTTCACCTTAAAACCATAAATGTTGTTATTTTATTCATACTACCATATTTAACACATATTATACTTGATTATGGGCAATTATTTAAGTGTAGAAGCACGAATAACTCTATATAAAATAGAGTTATCAATAATGTCACTAACCACATCAGAATCCTCCACCTTCCTGCTCCAACATAAGTAATTATGTGACTCAATCAATCTCAGCAACTCCTGAATGTCCGCTCTAGGACCCCTCAGAGAAGACCGATGCTTGTGGCGCTGCCTATATATTTGAGGGAGAGAAGTGACATTGCCCGGATAATGACTCCTCAAAGCAATAAGGCAATCCTTCGGGGCAACATCCAAATCAGCATGCTCATTAACCATAGCCTTCTGCGGCTTGGTCAAACAACCAAAAGCTGTGCACCCAATTGAGGTAGTAAGCAATGGATGGGTGTGTCGACCACACATAACTTTCACGCACCAACCCCCGTGACGTAGTGTAGAAGTAGCTCTCAAAGTAAACGGACAACTTCTTCTTTTAGAACTGAAGACTCTAGAATCATTAGTAAACTTCCCCTGCTTCTCACAACCGAAAATGATCTTATCTCTAGTCCCCCTTTTCCCAGCTTTATTAGATCTAATTTTGATAACAACAACACCAATGCGTCTCCCAACCGCTATAGCCCCCTCCTCCACATCCTCGCGTGTAGAAAATATCTACAAAATACAAAAATGTTACGTACTTAATTAATTAAATATTTATCAAAGTTCATTAAAAAAATTAGACCGAAAAATATACCCTATCCGTCCTGAATGGCTCCGTAGTATCGATGTCGAAAGGAACCAACTGTGAGGAGTATTTCAAAACTGTTGAGTCAATGCACTATTTGTATTTGTGGTGGTTCTTTTTCTTGATGCAAATGCAGTGAGTGCAGGTGCATCGTTTTTCTGGGGTGCAGTTGCACTAGGTATTTTTGAACTAGTGCAGATGCACTGAAGTTTTTGATGGTGCAGTTACATTTAGTGCAACTGTACTTGATACTTCTTTTCAAGACTTGTAGCTCATATTGCCCTCCTCACTGTCCTCCTTATGCATACTTTTTTATTTGGTCAGTTTTGTCTTCTTTTTTTCTTTTTCTTTTTCTTTGAATTTTTCTTTTTCTGACCAAATGCACTATTGGAACAGGTACAGTTTATGACTAAGGCAATAAAGCTTTCTTTCATTTTGAGCTCTTTTGGTAACCTATATGCATTGACTACTCTACGTTTTTCATACTCTTGCCTTTGTATTCATAAAAATTCCTTCTTTGCTGATAATTCATGTCCACTGGTACAACTTTGCTTACAAGGAAGTTGACTATGTCAGCATACCATGGTGCAGCTGCATTAGGTGCACCTGCACTTAGTGCAGAAGCACTAGGTGCTATCAAGGTGACTGCTAACAACTTTTCATCTGGGAAATTCTCCTTGATCTCTTGTGTACCTGTACTTTCACCTTCAAGTCTAGATAAATGGTCAGCTACTTGGTTCTCCACCCCCTTCTTATCTCTAATATCAAGATCAAACTCTTGAAGGAGGAGAACCCATCTTATTAACCTTGGTTTTGCATATTTCTTTGAAAGCAAATACTTGATGGCAGAATGGTCAGTATAAACAATAACTTTGGTGCCAACCAAGTAAGATCTAAATTTATCAAATGCAAATACTACTGCTAATAATTCCTTTTCTGTTACAGTGTAATTCATTTGTGCTTCTATGAGTGTTTTACTAGCATAATAGATTGAATGAAAGATTTTATCATACATTTGCCCTAGGACAGCTCCCACAGCAAAATCACTAGCATCACACATCAATTCAAAGGGCCTGCTCCAATCTGGTGTTACAATCACTGGTGCAGTTACCAGTGCCTTTTTAAGCTTTTGAAATGCTTCCATACAAAGTTCATCAAAGTTAAATTGTGTATCTAATTGTAAAAGAGTACACAATGGTTTAGAAATTTTTGAAAAATCTTTGATGAATCTTCTATAGAAGCCAGCATGGCCTAAGAAGCTTCTGATTCCTTTGACAGTTGATGGAGGTGGTAATTTCTCAATGACCTCAATCTTGGCCTTATCCACTTCAAGACCTTTCTTTGACACTTTATGCCCAAGCACAATGCGTTCTTGTACCATAAAATGGCACTTCTCCCAATTGAGTACTAGGTTGGTGTCTTCACACCTTTGGAGAATTCTTTCTAAATTTGACAAACACAATGGAAATGTTTCTCCAAAAACTGAAAAATCATCCATGAAAACTTCCATTGATTGCTCAATGAAGTCAGAAAATATGGACATCATGCATCTTTGAAATGTAGCAGGTGCATTGCAAAGTCCAAAAGGCATCCTTCTAAATGGATTGGTACCATAGGGACATGTAAAAGTAGTTTTTTGTTGATCCTTAGGTTCTATTGCAATCTGATTATAACCTGAATAACCATCTAAGAAACAATAAAACTCTTTTCCTGCTAACCTATCTAACATTTGGTCAATGAAAGGTAAAGGAAAGTGATCCTTCTTTGTGGCCTTATTGAGTTTCCTATAGTCCATACAAATCCTCCACCCTGTAACAGTTCTTGTTGGTATTAATTCATTTTTTTCATTGGCTATGACCGTGACACCCCCTTTCTTAGGGACACATTGTACAGGGCTCACCCATGCACTATCTGAGATGGGGTATATGATTCCAGCATCTAACCATTTAATGATTTCTTTCTTAACAACCTCTTTCATTATAGGATTTAGCCTTCTTTGTCCTTCTATGTAATTTTTAGAATTCTCTTCTAAAATGATCCTATGCATGCATATTGAAGGGCTAATTCCTTTTATATCTGCCTTTTGCCAACCTATAGCTTTCTTATGCTTTTTTAAAGTACTTATGAGATCATTCTCCTGTTCTAATGATAGATCAGATGAAATGATTACTGGAAGTGTATCACCTTCTCCTAAGAAAGCATATTTTAAATGTTGAGGCAGTTCTTTCAATTCTAATTTGGGAGATTGTTCAATTGAGGGTAAATTTTGTTTAAGGTTAGGGTCTTCTAAATTAAGAGATTCATAAGTTCTAGCCCATACCTTAGGTGTTGGTTCTTCCTTTGGCAATATGTCTTTTTCCAGCATTTCTTCTTCAGGAAGTGCAGATGCATCAGGTGCAAGTGCACTGGTAAGATGATCATACTGCTTGTTGAACTGCTTTTGCACCAAATGATCAAGAGAGATGACTGCTGAACGTTCTTCACTCTCCTCTGCAGGATATTTCAGAGCATTCATTACATTGAATTTCACCTCTTGATCATTTACTCTCATAGTTAGTTTCCTTTTTGCACATCAATCAATGTTTTCCCAGTTGCTAAGAATGGCCTTCCAAGAATGACTGGTACTTCTTCATCTGCAACAAAGTTAAGAATAACAAAATCTACAGGAAATACAAATTTGTCAACTTTTACCAGTATATCTTTTATGATTCCTTCTGGGTAAGCTATTGACCGGTCTGCAAGTGACAATATTAAATATGTAGGTTTAGCATGTCCAATTCCTAACTGTGTAAAGACAGATTTAGGCATCAAGTTGATGTTTACTCCTAAATCACACAATGCACGACCTGTATAGTAATTACCTATTGAAAATGGAATTGTAAAGCTACCTGGATCTTTTAATTTTCTTGGAATTTTGTTTTGCAAAATCAAACTACATTCTTTTGACAAAGCAACAGTTTCAAATTCACCTAATCTTTTTCTTTTTGAAAGAACATCTTTCATGAATTTAGCATAATTAGGCATTAGTTGCAATGATTCAATCAAGGGAACATTAATATGCAATTGTTTTAAAACATCTAAAAACTTACTGAATTGCTTCTCCTCATGTGCCTTTTTTAATCTTTGAGGAAAAGGAGGAGGAGGGTATTCAGGAACTAACCTTGAAGTTGGAACTTTATGAGATGCAGATGCATCAGGTGCTTCTGCATTTTGAGAATTTTTTTCATTTTTATTTTTTTCTCCCTTACCTGTACCTTCATTCTCATTAGGTTCTGCAAGATCTTTCCAATTTCTGAGAGAGATAGCTTTGACCTGTTCTTTACCTGGCCTCTGAGATGGACTTGCTTCTGTATTGGATGGTAATGTACCTGTTGGTCTTTGATACAGAGCAGTTGCTAACTGACCTACTTGATTCTCTAGATTTTTAATTGAAGCTTCATGAGCTTGCCTAGCTGTTCTAGTTTCACTAATGAATGCTTCATGGGTTTGCCTAGCTGTTCTGGTTTCATTAATGAAAGATTTAAGCAAACCTTCTAAGGAGTTATCAGTAGTAGGTTGTTGTTGTTGTGGCCTTTGGTAGTTCTGAGATTGAAATCTTGGTGGAAGGGTTGGTGCAGTTGCACTAGGTGCAGGTGCACTAGTATTGTTCCATCTGAAGTTTGGATGGTTCTTCCAACCAGCATTATAGGTATTGGAGTAAGGGTTGTTATTCCTATCATAACTTACATAATTTACAGAGACAGGGTTGCTAGGACACTCCTCATAAAGGTGACCTCCTCCACAATAAACACAACTTACAGCTCCTGGAGGGGCTTGTTCTATTGCTGCTGCAGTGTTCTCTACTGGTGCAGCTGCACTAGATGCAGTTGCACTGGTTGTGGTGAAGTTTTTGAACATGTTTGCTAGTGAGGCTACTTGAGCAGATAGAGCTGATATTTCACTAATTTCATGTACCCCTGATGATTTCTTTTGGGCACTTACCCTCTCAGTAGGCCAACTAGAACTATTAGTAGCAATTCTATCAATCAATTCACATGCTTCATTATAAGACAGATTTAACAAAACACCACCAGATGATGCATCAAGCATTATTCTAGTTTGTGGTTCCAAACCATTATAAAATGTTTCCATCTGAATAATGACTGGAAGACCATGGTGTGGACATTTTCTTAAAAGTTCTTTCCATCTTTCCCATGCTTCAAACAATGATTCAAATTCTTTTTGTCTAAAAGATGTAATATCATTTCTCATTCTGGCATTTTTGATGGGTGGAAAATATTTTGACAAAAACTTTTCAGCCATTTCATTCCATGTATGAATAGAATTAGGCTCCAATGAGTTTAACCATGATTTAGCCTTATCTTTCAAAGAATGTGGAAATAGCTTAAGTCTAAATGCATCTTCACTAACACCAGGTATGATAAAGTTACTACATATTTCTAAAAACTGTTTTAAATGCTCATGGAGATCCTTATGAGGAAATCCACCAAATTGACCAATTGTTTGCAGCATTTGAAACATCATGGGTTTAAATTCAAAATGGACAGCCTCTATGTGAGGTCTTGCTATGCTTGTTTGCATGTTTTGATGATTAAACATAGCATAATCTCTCATAGGTCTATCTCTATCATTAATCATACCTATTGGTCCCATGTGAATGAATTGCTTCCTGTGATCTGCTTCAGCATCTCGTTGGGATCCAGGACCACCTCTGATTGAGGCTGGTCTTGAGCCTTCTCCTTCACCTTGTTGAGACATGGTATTGCTGCAACTTTGAAGTCTTTGTTTCTGGAGTTTTTGCAACCTTCTAAACTGTTTTTTTATTTCTGGATTAAGTTCAAATTCTGGTGATCTATCCCTGGGCATAAGCTAGTGCATCTGCACCTGTTTCTGCACAGAAAAACAAACTACCAAAGTAATAAAACAAAACACTAATTTACTATCTTTAAAACAACAAAGATTAATGACAATCCCCGGCAACGGCGCCAAAAACTTGGTGTGTGGAAACGTGTGCAAGTATACACAGTCACAAACAAGTAGTATAAAAGATCTAACCCACAGGAATTGGATTAACTCTTATATATTGTTGTAAAGACTTGTAAGCTAGTGCAACTACACTACTCACAATTTTGGTTGAAGTTGAAATGAAAATAAATTAAAGGAAAGCAAGTAAATTGTGCAGGAAATCAGTTGAGAATGATAGTTGAGATGTCTTCACTATCTAAATCACTTTTGAGTGCATTGTGTTTTCTTGTGGTGCAGATGCACTTAGGTGCAGCTGCATCAGTGTGTGCTGGTCAGCTACTTTCTTTGGAGTTTCGTTACAAGCTCTTATGATCCTGTTTTTTTGCGGTAAAGAAAGAAGTAGTCAATTCCTTTCTCGCCCCCTTACAGATAATCCAAGTTGCTAAATAAGTACACTCTTGTATCTAAAGATCTTACTACACTATTGTAAGGACTATGTTAACCTAAGGCTAGGAATTAACAAGCTAACTTCATTAAAACAAGCTTAACAAAAAGCTTCATCAAACACTTATCCTTACTTAGTTCTTGATTTCTAGTTATAAGCTAATTAAGTGAATATAACTCTACTTGTTATAAGTGATCAACCTCAAAACAAGATTAAGAATTTAAACACAAGAACTAAATTGCTTACACCACTTGAAAACACAATAACTTTCCTCAAAAGATCATGGGAAAGTTAGAACATCCCAACTTAAGAAGTTTAGCTCATGATGGGCATAGCAAAGCAAATATATTTGATAGAAAACATGTTGCAATAAAGGAAATTACAAGAGTATTCAAGAGAGTAAGAATTACACAAAATGAAAGACTCTTGCATATATTTGCTTAAGAACTAATTTCTTGCACCTATTAGTTCTTTGAAGAAGTGGAGAGAGAAGTTGTCAATTTCTTCTCACCTTCCTCTCAAACTAACACTAAGAAAATATAAAAAGAACTACAATAAAATAAACTTGAAACTATGAAAAACTAAGATGAAAAGAACATGAAAAAGATTATAAAAGTCTATGATATATTTTTTTCAAGTGAAGAGTTGAGTCCTATTTATAGCCTTTGGAGATTTCCTTCATGTGGGGGTTTCCTTGATGATTAAGCTAACCAAAGGGTGTTAACCATGGTTACTTTTCAGAAGATGGAGATAAGCTTTTGATTCCCATACTCAACCTTAAAGGGAGGTCCAATAGGAAGTAGCCACATGTCTTTTGTGAATGATTATTCATGATGGTCTTCCATTGTAGGCGCCTCATTTTGCAAGTGGCCATGTGCCCCCATGTGACTCAGAAGCAAGCAGCAAGCCAACTAAGCATTATAGCAATGGTAAAAATTGAGGTGCTTCCAATGTGGGGTTGTGAGCTGCTTCGGTGCAGGAAGGTGCAGTTGCACCAACTTTCCTTCAGGTGCAGTTGCACTAAACTACAGTTGTACTGAACAAACACATCAAACATACCAATATACATGTAAAATGCTAAGTTATGGACATCTTTCACCTTAAAACCATAAATGTTGTTATTTTATTCATACTACCATATTTAACACATATTATACTTGATTATGGGCAATTATTTAAGTGTAGAAGCACGAATAACTCTATATAAAATAGAGTTATCAATAATGTCACTAACCACATCAGAATCCTCCACCTTCCTGCTCCAACATAAGTAATTATGTGACTCAATCAATCTCAGCAACTCCTGAATGTCCGTTCTAGGACCCCTCCGAGAAGACCGATGCTTGTGGCGCTGCCTATATATTTGAGGGAGAGAAGTGACGTTGCCCGGATAATGACTCCTCAAAGCAATAAGGCAATCCTTCGGGGCAACATCCAAATCAGCATGCTCATTAACCATAGTCTTCTGCGGCTTGGTCAAACGACCAAAAGCTGTGCACCCAACTGAGGTAGTAAGCAATGGATGGGTGTGTCGACCACACATAACTTTCACGCACCAACCCCCATGACGTAGTGTAGAAGTAGCTCTCAAAGTAAACGGACAACTTCTTCTTTTAGAACCAAAGACTCTAGAATCATTAGTAAACTTCCCCTGCTTCTCACAACCGAAAATGATCTTATCTCTAGTCCCCCTTTTACCAGCTTTATCAGATCTAATTTTGATAACAACAACACCAATGCGTCTCCCAACCGCTATAGCCCACTCCTCCACATCCTCGCGTGTAGAAAATATCTACAAAATACAAAAATGTTACGTACTTAGTTAATTAAATATTTATCAAAGTTCATTAAAAAAATTAGACCGAAAAATATACCCTATCCGTCCTGAATGGCTCCGTAGTATCGATGTCGAAAGGAACCAACTGTGACTCTGCAGCAGGCGCTCCAATATCTGCTTCAAAAATAGAAATAAATTTAAAAAAAATTAAAATTACAAGTCGTATATACCTCTATAAAAAGGTATATACGACTTTAACATCTCAAATTCGTATGTACCCCCACAATAGGGTACATACGACTTACATTTCTCTCAAATCGTATATAGGTATATACGATTGGAACCCGGTCGTAAATAGGTATATACGATTTGACATTTTCGTAATAAATAAGGTTAAAAAAAGTCAAATCGTATATACCTTTCATGTACGTATATACGACTTGAAATTTAATGCGTATTTATTAGTTATTAAATGCAAGTCGTTTTTACCTTCCATTAGGTAAATACGATTGCAGATTTTGTGGGTTAGAGAGAATCTCGTGAAAGTCAAATTTTGTCAATTATGTGAAAGGGTGTTTTTGTCAATACGAAAATGTGTGGGGGTAGATGGGAAGGGTGTGGGGTATAAAAAAAACCCAAATCCAAAATATGCAAATACCACAAGCCTTTCTGAAGCAATGTTGGGCCTAAGCAACTTACAGGGTTACCTTGCATTGGGGATTGCTTTTTGCACCCCCCTTGTTTCTCATACACCACCCCTCTTGCCTAATTTTTTTTTCTCTGAAATATTCCTATCTGGTTTATTTCTAACACATATTTTTTGGAAGCTAGCTTATTTCTGAAACATATATATTTTTTGGAAGATATATTTCCTCTCCACTAGGCGTTTCTTTGTTGCTTCAATAATTATGTTCCATGTGCTGCATCTCCTAGGATTAGTGCTAACGAAAATGCCCAAGAATTTGAATGAGATAGATACAATACAAGGTTAGCTAGAAAACTTGAGACCGCCTCCAAGAACTTGTCACAAATATTAATGCCAAAAATATTGCTTTTGATAAAGTTGTCTTTAGGCTTTCCCAAGAGACATCACATACTAAAATGGTGTCATTCGCAAATTAAAGAAATGGATAGGAAATATCATTGCTCACCTTATAGCGATGCAAGAACCTATCCGCCACTACTTTGTTTACCAACCTCGCCAACCCTTATGCCCCTGTTAAAAACAGGGGCTCTAACTTTTACTTATAAAAGAGACCTATGAAGCACAGACACAGACATAGTAGTCACCTGTTTTATTTTTAACTTTTTGAAAAATACAAGTAAATGAAGAGTCGGTGTCAGTGTCTGACACGATATCTGTCGGACACCTGGACACGATATTCAGAAGAGGTGTTTGTGCTTTAGAAAAAGAGACCGGATATTGAACTATTTTTTTTGTTTGTAATTAGAGGCCGGAGGGAGTGTTTGTTGTTTGGTATAGTCATGCAATTAGTTTAAAGTGTAAGACTCTAGTTGTGAAACCAATGTTATCATAGTTGACTGATCATGCGTGTTCCTGTTGATAATTAATCTCTTAAGGAAATAGAGAGAAAGAAGTAGCGGAATGTCCTTTTAGGCTCAAGTTGTTGACAGTGACACACACAGGTATTATTACTGTTGGCTTAGTATTTTATAAATTTGGAAATAATATTTCAAGAGTTTTTTTTCTTTCAGATTGATTATTATGTACCAATTTAGAGTAGAGAGAATCTCTTATTCCCCCAACCTGATAAGTGATAATGCAGTAGGTTATTTCATGGGTTATGATGTTTTTAAGTATTGTATTGTGAAGTTGGGTTGGCAGTGAGAGAGAGAACAACGGGGCGATTTGTAAGGCTTAAAATACGGGTCAAACAAGAACAGAGATAGTGCCACTCCCTTACACTCTAAGCATTCTCTTTTATTTACCTATATATATACTTTACTTTAATATATTACATACCCTTCATTACTAGTCTCTCTTTCACCACCCACTTTGATGCAACACTTTTAATCGAAAAGATTAGAGTCATTTTGTTATCCTAATAAAATAGGTGTCTCACTCCACAATAGAGATTATATATATATAGAGAGACATTCATATCTGTGCCAACTTAATTGGTTTGTACTAATCTAATCTCTGCAGCATAATCTAGTTTAAGTTGTTTTCAGTGATAATAAAGTACAATATTAATATCAATCACATGATCTCCTTCACATCATATATGTAGTGTGACATTGAAAGGTAGTTTTTGGTTTCTTTGCATTAAGTTAAGGTGTTCTTCAAGGGAAAATGTCTTGTGTTAAACACAAATATAGTTAAGCAGTTAACTGTCTTACTCATGTATTGGAAATTGTTGAAATCAAGCAACTGTGTTTATAAGATTCTTAAAAATGAAAGTGAGCTATATAACTTAGGTTGGATGAGATGTCCCAAATCACCATACCTCTGTCCATCACACTAATAACAAAAGTCATTTTCTTCCAAAGCATTATCAACTTATATATCTTGAAAGATTTCCAATCTTTTTCCTTGTTGCAGTAACATATATAACATACTATTAAGCAATCTTTATCAGTTAGCTTAAAAGTTTCTAAGCATTTTCATTATTATTATTATGAACTTCAAATATTACCTCAATATTTTTCCGTGTTGAATTTGAATGTGGTGTGGGTAATGTGATATACCTATTAATTTGATGGTCACAACTCACAACTAAGAACAGCAAGGGTGTAACAGAAAGCTTTTGAACATAGAATACTATAGCTATAATATTACAGATTTTTCTTAAGAAGCTAGCATTCCGATCTCAAAGCGTGTAACTTTGAATTTGATAATATCACTATGTGAACATTTTAAATAAATTGATGAAATATTGTACAACTGGTTTTATATGTTTGTTTAATGGCTATCACTTGAATTAGAATTAGAATTAGATTAAACAACGTACTACTTTTCACAGTCAATGAGATGATATTAATTAATTACACAGCACAAACATGCATACTGATCAATTTATTAGATAAGAGACCTGTCAAACTAGCTACCTGAACTAGAAGCAAAAGCCACATGCATGATGCATGGCCATGGCTGCATTTGAATCAATTTAGATCAAAGTCAAACACATTTAATAACTCACGTGCATTTAGCTGGCATTTATATATACTACTGAGTTCAATACAACATAAACAATATATTCTCCTCTCTCTATAGTTTCCTCAAGGCTCCAGCAACTATTTTTTCTCATATAGCTAAGCTAGCTAGCTTTCCTGATATCCTCGTACATATACCAGATAGGTTTAAAACATTAACATCAAACAAAAACAACCATCATTTAATTTTCTCACCTTTCCTTTCTATTTCTTTTTTAAATTAAATATATAGGTGGACTGACATTTATGTCCTTGTTGTATACATTGCCTGCCTTTTAAGCACACTTATTTTCTACCCATATTTTCCTTTCTTCTTTCTTCTCCCCTTGACTCTCTATAGCTAGCACCTCTCTCTATCTCTCCCTCTATTCAATTCCCCCCTTCCCAAAGTGACTCCTACTTCATACTCAGAGAGGGCATGCCTGAATGTCCAGAGAAAGGTAACAGTAACACACTAATTCCTTAACTAAAATTCTTCTCATCCATGTCAAAAATCTTATTTTTTTTCAAACAATATATTATAGTTTATTAATTATTGCTCTATGACAAAGTTTTTATTTATTTTAGTCCTTTTTGGAAACTCATTTGCCAAAATATAATCATTTGAAAAATATTGACATAGATATATAATTAATTTGTTGTTATTGAGCTGCTTGTAATTGGTTAAAGTTTGCACTGCACTGTACTGCAGGGAGAGATTTGATGATGATGATGAGATAGGGAAGAAGATAAAGAGGGAAGGAGATCATGTTCATCAGATGGGAAGAAAACACGTGTTAGGTCCTCCTGGAACCCTAAATACCATTACCCCTTGTGCAGCATGCAAACTATTAAGAAGAAGATGTGCCCAAGAGTGTCCTTTTTCTCCATATTTCTCTCCACATGAACCCCACAAGTTTGCTTCTGTTCACAAAGTTTTTGGTGCCAGTAACGTCTCAAAGATGCTAATGGTATGGTAACATGCACTTAATAATTACAGATATACATATATCATAATGAATTAAAAATAAGTAATATTAATATTTAATTTGTGTTTTTTATATACATATATAGGAGGTGCCAGAGTGTCAAAGAGCAGATGCTGCAAATAGTCTTGTTTATGAAGCAAACGTGAGGCTAAGAGATCCAGTGTATGGATGCATGGGTGCAATTTCTGCTTTACAACAACAAGTTCAATATCTACAAGCTGAACTCAATGCTGTGAGAGCTGAAATACATAAATACAAACTCAGTGAAGTTAATAACAACATGAATATCAATATGATAATACCCTCTTCTTCTCATCATCATCATCAAGTTGCAATGCTCCCTTCTTGTGTTTCCATTGCTGCTCCTCCTCCACCGTCGCCGCCACCTCCTCCAACTAATTCTTCCTCTTCTTCATTATACAACATCCAACAGAGAGATCCCTCCAGTTATACCAGAATTTCAAGTGATAATATTTCCTATTTTGGTTAAATTATTTTATTATATGAATGAAAACAACTATATATTATTCCATTTGTTATCAAGGTGGAATAAACTAAATTATGAAAAATTAAGAGACGTATTTGATGCTGGATGCATGCTGTTAGGTGCCGGCTATATGTCTTTCTTCTTGTATATTGTCTTTTATCCATATATATGATTAGTGCCCAAAACTTTCCTCAATGTGAAGTGTCTTTGGATCTTAATTTTAGTACTTGGTATATGTATGCTAGTTTTCTCTTTGTTGATTTTATGAAGGGGAGAAAAACTTGCAAGCATATGGAATCACTGGTAATGTTGTTGGTTAGAATTAATATAGCACGTGATATCTCTGATCTGCTTCGTGACTGTGTTAGTATTTGTTAAACATGTTAATCTGTGCCACTGATCCAGTTTAATTGCAAGTTGCGGGAGACAAAAGGTATGCCAGCTTCACCACCATGTAAACTTCTCAGAAAATTTAATATATATGGGAACTGAGAAATTTACTACTCGGCTACTATATGTTTTTTATCTAGTTATCAGCTGAGCGATTTATTAGCTGCAAGGTTTTATTAGATGAGCCATTTATCATTTTCTAGACATTCTCATTTTGCTGTTCTATGATCATGAGCTTCTAGACATTCTCACTTGTTGTTCTATGATGATTTTGGATCGGAGTACATGATCATAACATATGATGTGATGTGACTTCTCATCAATACTAATGCATTATCATCAGTATCACTCATCGATCATCATCTGTTTAAATAAATTTTTGGACATTATTGTCCTTTCAATGTTCATGCTGCGTGCTTCATTAATACAGTAATTTAGTGGTGCAATTTAAATTGAAAAGTAACAATATGACGTGGCTAGCTAGCTAGCTAGCTAGCTCATATAGGTGTAAGTAGATATATAGTACTACTTTGTAACGTATTTGGTGGATGGTCATACTCCATTCCACTGGCAATTATATAATTTCTCAAACAAGACTAGAATGGGTTTCCTTGGCGTGAGGATTTCAGTTAGTCTAGAATGGGAGCCAATTGAGGATATCTCAGTCGTATAAGCAAGAACAAATATTATTATTATAAAGAAAAACACTCCCACGTCGCACCTTAATTTCTTCTATATATTGTTGCTTTTGAATCTTGTAGAAAAATAATACTTATAGAACCCTTAATTATAGTATATTTGATTAGATGTGACATGCATGTATTGGTCCCATGTCATGATTGCTTAAACTCCTCGCATCTTAGTTCCTGTTGTTGACATAACATAACCCAATCATCATTCATTGTATTTCAACTATTTCGAAACCACATAATTAAGATAATATTTGGGCTTCATTGAAATTCATGTTGATGTCGTCGAGTATTTATTTATTTATTTGACAAGATCGAGTATTTATTTATGTATGTATATATATTGAAAGTTTCTCATCTACTAGTATGTATGATCCTGAAATGGATTAAGATTGTATCATTTTTTTAGTTAGTTCTCGAACTCATAATAATGCATGTGAGAGAAGGAGGACTCCAAGATTAAGCTATTTACAGAGCATGCTTTCTTGGATCTCACGCAACTCTTCAAATATATATAATAGACCAATAATATTATTTTGATTTTATCAAATGCTGATTCGGGCGACTACATTTCCCAGTACACTGTTAGCTAGATTTGAATCTTGACTTTTCTTTTCAAAAATACAAGTTTAGGGAAGATGCATGTATGTTATTCTTATTCTTATAGAGAATTGGACTGAGGTTTTCTGAGAGGTATGAGAGTTTTCGAAGACTGCATATATATGTTGATATAAATTTGATATTGTCGCAGTAGACAAATTCGGTGTCGATCAAGGCAAATTTTGCTCCTAATTAGCATCAAGTAAATATTAATCTTCCATTGAAAGAGTTGAGACACTATATGAGTAGGGTATCCAACAATGGTCCGAACCAAGAAAATATAATGTTGAGAAAAATTGAGTTAGACGTATTATCTATGAGATGGTACATGATTTCTTCCAACTTAACTAAACGTCTCGAGTTGAAGTCATGCAAATGAAGCAACATTGATCCAGTAGCAATGTTTCGTTAACAATAATTTTTAATAGATCCAAATCAATCCAAAAAACTGAAATCCGGTCCAAAACAACCAAAAATCAAGTTTTTTATTTTTTAGATTACTTTTTCATCAAATGACGGATTCAAATCAAGTGGATCTATGATATATAGAAAAGTCGAAAATTGGTCTGGCTCAGAAAAACAGGACCAATAGTTAAGGCCGATTCATCGTACAACTCCCTGCTACTC
Source organism: Astragalus glycyphyllos (assembly GCA_963573325.1). Classification (NCBI taxonomy): domain Eukaryota; kingdom Viridiplantae; phylum Streptophyta; class Magnoliopsida; order Fabales; family Fabaceae; genus Astragalus; species Astragalus glycyphyllos. The sequence goes on along the minus strand of OY754307.1, from coordinate 82,983,601 downwards.
AGTGAACACCTCCTACACGCGTGAAAAGACAAAATTGCCCTTACTAAAACGCGTGTTTCTCTTCTTTTTTTCCGGAGATAATGATGGTTCGGACCACAACCATCTGTACTGGTTCGGTTGACCCACCACCGAGTGTGGTATCTACAGAGACACCCCCCTAAAATTGATTTCATTAAGTTCGGACCACGACCATCTGAACTAGTTCGACACTTAAGTCCCGAACCACTGTAAGATATTTAATGATTTTTTAACGGCTCCGATTCCACAGTCCATTATCATCAACGACTTAAAATTAGTCAAAAAAGCAATCAAACGTGTCATAAAAACGAGTGACTGATATTTCCATTGGAAATTGTGCCCTAACGAATAGAATTTGAACGGTTCTGATCGTTCAAAATCAACGGCTCACGTTCGATCACACCTATTATAAATAGGTTCTCACACAAACACCCTACCCATATTTCTGATTCATCTTCTCTTCTTCTTCACAAACACCCTAGCCCCACCCGCTTAAATGGAAGGCCAAATGGAATGGCGGTTGTGCCCAACCCAGTACTCAAGTGACAAATTCCTAACCACCCTTCATCTCTGTGGAACTGTCACCAACAGGGACGATGGTGTGTTTTTTCAGTGTCACATTCTTATCTTCTGTAGGATGAATAAGGATATAACATTCACCCAGTTGAAGGAAAGGGTAGAGAGGAATGTTCGCCGAGAAGGAGAGTGGCGTAAAGACATAAGTCGTTTACATTACCGCAAGTACGGATGTGGAGATGAGGGGACTGTCCGCTATTCAGCTATGAAGATCCGAAGCGACGATGACGTTCGCGCAATGATGGAAGCTCATGCTAATGTTCCAATGGGACGTAGTATCCTGGAGCTGTTTGTCGAAACAATGGGCACTCTGGAAGAGATCATTTATCTTCTGGAACAGGAACTTCCCAAATAATCGCTAGTTCTGTAGTTGTTTCCTTTTTGTTATCGTTTATGTTATCGTTCATTTGTCTTTCTTGTTTTGTTTTGTTCCAAACAATTGAAATAGAGATTGAATGTTTCGTTGTGTTCCAAACCCTAGATCTTTATTCAAACAAAATATAATATAATGTTAACATACACCAAATCCGTTAATTATAATCGCCCAAATAAAATAACAAAAACTTGTAAATTAAAATAAAACACCACAAGATAAGTTGTCATCTTCATCGAATGACGGTCCACAGACAAAGACTTCTGTTGGTTCATTGTCACTAACATCATCACCAGAGACATAATTGGTAAGGAATGTCCTGTAATCCGAATTAGTTGAGTCAGAACTAGCGTCTTCTTCCCCGTGCAATATTCTGACCACATTGAAACGACCATTCTGAGCATATGTAATTGGTACTTCGAGACTGTCCACACCCCCATATGTAGTGCAGATAGCCTATGTATCAGTTGCCATATTTCGGGTACGTCTGTTGACAACAACAGGAAAGACATTGCCATTATCGGCTGGTAGGACAACATTGCGAGGCAATGTGTTGCCTATTTGCGGAAAAACATTTCGCGGAATGTTGAGGTGAGTATTAGTTCGTTGGATAACTGCAACGAATTTCATAGCTGCACAAATCACACAAAACAGGTATTCGGCAATTTTGGTCAGGTTCAGACCTTAACTACCGAACAGGTTCGAAACTTTGAGTCCAAACCAGTTCGGTATGCAACTGTCGAGTATACATGGTTCGGACCTAAAGTCCCGAACCGTACATATTTTTAGAAGAAAAAAATAATGAAACGAATGGAAATAGGATGAAATTCATACCTGTTTGAGCACAAAAATGGATGCAAACATGAAGGGAAATAAAATGCAAAGTGAAATGGAGGAGAGGAAGAGAGGGATTGATATAGGAAATTGGAGAAATTGGAGGAAATCATTTCAAGGTGGAAAGGGGAATGTGAGAGGAGAGGAAAGGGGAGTGTGAGGGGAGAGGAGAGTTATGAAATTAGGAGGGGCATTTTGGGGATATTGGGGTGTTGGGGGTGTTCACTGAGTAGGTCTCCTATTTAATTGTAAAAAAAGTTTTTTATTATTTAAAAAAATTAAAAAATGAATTATGCATGGGCCGGCCAGAAAGCCCAGTGCTCGCATATCTAAACACCCTTTCATTTCCTTCAAATCATTAGATATTCTTCATGCTTAGCAAGTTCTGAATTAAAATTGGTGTGGAAGGTGAAGCACTAACCTAGTCGTCAATGGCAAAATGGTTTCTGTAGTAATGAAAGATAGAAACAAGGATGGCAATGGCATAACAGATAACACTAACCTGATCTTGCAATGCAACACTCTTACCCTTGTCAGTCACAGAGGGTACCCAACACTTAATTCCTTACTGTCATCATCCATTTTACTATTAAAGCCATTAGCAGGATCCACAGAAACAAAAATTTTGTAGCCAATCTCTATGGGCCTCAATGAAAGTGTTCTTTCTTTTTGACCCCTATTTGATCATGCAATCTCAAACTGCTTCTTCAAACTAACACTCATCAGCAAGAAATTCACACTGGCTTGGTGTTAGGCCTGTGTCTGAGAAGTTCCCTGCAACTTTCAGGCCAGAGAAGACAATGTTTTTTTTTTAAAACAAAGGTTCTTTTCCAAAAACGTTTTTCTTTTCTCTTGTCTTGTTGCAGGGGCTACCTATGTGTTGAGATAGGTATAGATATTTGGATACTTTCAGAAGCTCTCCTACAAGTTTACAATGAGCTTGGAATGATTACTTGGCATTACCAGATCTTAGGCGCATATTCTGCAGTTAAAGCTTCATGATTCTGGCAAATAAGGGTCTTACTAATAGTCAACTTTTATTACAAGTACACGGTTGGTTAATTATAATATGAAGGTCTTCTTTAAATTAGTTAACAGTAATTAAATCATAAGCTACTCCATGCCTTGTATAAATCAGTGTTGACAATGACAGTCATTAAAATGATTAACTAAGGAGCAGTGTTTTGATTTTACAAATAAACACACCCTGCAGGCACCACCACCAGCACTTAGGTGTGCTGATGTTGGTTCATTGGTAAAACATTCATGAGAAGCAACATGAAAAGACAAGGTCCTGGATTTTGATGATCCTCAAAATATATAAAGAACTCTATCATCATAAAAAGCTGCTACATGGGTGAATATTGGAGAAGGCGATGTTCTGCCGCAAACAATATGAACTCAAAAGCCAGGTAAATTTGTATCAGGTGATGATTATGAGCAGTAATAATGAATTTATCCTCTCGTAATATAAAGTTGGAAATAAACAAAATACCCAACAATCTTTTAGCTTGCATTGTCACCTTCCTCGTGCACTTCATATTCATCATCATCATCATCATCCTTATCCTCATCCTCATCATCAGGTTTACGTATTTGAGAGAATCTGCTTGGCTCCGTTGATCTAACTTCATCCCCGAGGAACTCAGGCCCAAACTTTGTGTCCCGTTGCTTAACTAGAAGCCAGCGCAGTAGCCGATCTTCCTTGTTTAGGTAATGCAGCTCTTTGTTGATTTCAGGTGTAGCCATCATGCTCACTTGCATCAGTTGGCCCTACATTCATTAAAAATAGAAAAGAGCGACATATTACACAACAGTTGCCTAACTTCAATTTAAACTAAGAAAAGAACGTGCAAAGTACCTCCTGTTTCACCAAAGGTAGATCCTCAAACTAAAAAACATACAAGTTTTCTGAGACTTCATCAACAGCATGCGGAGAAAATATGGCATTCCAATTCATTGTTAGAATTTTCAATAGTAATATTCAGGTTGGAAGAGCTTTTTTGTTGATGAAGTTGGAAGAGCTTAATTAGAGTTTATATGGGTCTATATGATGACAAATTTTTCTACAAATGCTTGGAAGTGCTTATAAAAATAAAGTATGACATATCCATGACTTGTTTTCATTATGACAACTTATGCAAAGCTTAGTAGATATCGCATTGCTCAAATCAATGCGATTAGCTGAGGAAAATGGACTGATTTTTCCCCCTTTTGAATCAGATTGTAAATCCTTAGTAGACATTGTCCTTAGGCATTCTAGTGTTATATCAGAATTAGACGGATTACTATCCCAAATTAAAAGTTTCTTATCATCTTATGTTGATTACAAATTAGCTTTTGTGAAGAGGCAAACAAATAAGGCCACTCATACATTAGCTAGAGCATCTTATCCTTGTCACCAAACTCTTCATTCCGCTCCAACTTGTATTGCCACTTTATTACATGATGTAATGACGAGTAAAAAAAATACTTATGCAAAGCTTAGTTCCTGTCCCTCTTGGATTCCTAGAGCAATGTGAAACATCTCTCTAAAAGTTCAAATCCTTCCACAAACCACCACAACCATTTTCAATTTCATATCAACCTATGCATCACAATAATTTGGTAATCTTTTGTAGCATAGCTTTGTCCACTAACAATACAACCAGAATAACAAAAACAGTAAAGCCTTGATAGTTTAACTTAACAGAAAGAAGAAGAAAAAAGGACTCATTCACCTAAATTTTATACAAAAAAAAATAGAAAAGCATAAACCGTGCATTACAATTTACAACATCACTCTTACCTGAAAAAATCTACCATCAAGCTTTTTCACACCATAGCCCAATTGAACCGTTCCGAAACTCTTGACCTCAGTGACAACCCCATTCCTTTTGTAAACGTGTTTTCCCACCCTTGCAACTAATTCGATTAGGGCTTCTTTTCTCACGGTGGGCTTGAATAGAAGCATACAATCGTAAGGAGGCATTTTTTTACTTCTTCCTCTTTACCTATTTGCATCATCACAAAGCAATTTAATCAACGAGTTTAAATGAACTTGTTAACTAATCATCATCATTGAAATTATGCATAGAAACGGAAATCATCAGAATTAAAAAAATGCGATTTTGTTCGAAGTGAAATCGGAAAGTTGAAGATTTACCGGAAAAATAGAGCGACGCCGGCGTTGGTGGGTTCACTTCGACGAAGAATCGCTTGCATCAGTCCGCAGAGAGCAAGTGAAGTGGCGTAGCTAGGGTAATAGAAGCTAAAATCAACGACGTCGTTTCCCCTGTATTTAATTTATCTTTATTTTATCTGTTTAAATGAAAAAAAAAATGGCTTAAATATTATTTTGTTTCCAAAAATTACAGCGAAAATTTATTTTAACCTCTGCAATTTTTATTTTTTTTAAAATAGGTCCTTGCAGAATGTTATTTATTTAGTATGGTCCTTGATGTCATTTTAAGCTGACATGTCACATTTTTTTGTTGACAAATGAGGTGACACATTGATATAGTGTTCATGTTTGTGGACTGCCAAAAAAAAACCCTAATAGCTAATATAATCCCAATTATTTTCTTCCTCATTTCATCTCTCTCATCCTCTCCTTTCAACATTTGATTTCCTCCTCTCTCATGTCTCCACTCTTGTTCCTGCACCGCCCCAAAAACTATCTCATTGTTTTGTTTCATTGCTCTGCAGCCTCTGCTCGTAGAAAGTAGGAGGGATAGACTATTGGTATTGATGGCGATGAAATGAGGGAGAAGGGAATTGGGATTATATCAGGGATTAGGGTTTTTTAATGAGGTGGATGTCCATATGGGTAATATATCCATGTCACCAATGCCAACATCATTAAAATGTGACACCTCATCTGTCAACAAAAAATAATGTAACACATCAGCTTAAAATGGCATCAGGGACCAAAATGAATTAAAAAATATTTGCAAGAACCTTTTTTAAAAAAAATTGCAGGGACTAAAATGGATATTCGCAGTAATTCAGGGACAAAAATGATATTTAAGCCAAAAAAATTTGTTCAAACTAAATTGGGCAGGTCAAATAAACCGGTTGAGTCTTACCGATCCGTCCAGAATAAAATTGTCCAAAAAAACTAACTGAAGTTTTTTCTGCTTTGACAACACCTATTATAAAGAGGATCTAGTCCCTTAACCAAGTGTCGAGGGTTCGATCCTCGTATTGGGCATGGAGCAGCTTTAAATCTCTGGGCCAGCTGTCCCACCCTTCGAGGTGCCTCCAATCCAGCGAGGGGATTAGTCACTGCGTTCGGCGGTGGATACCCTCGTCTAGACAAAAAAAGAGGATCTAGTCAGATTGGTTAGTTACATTTCTATGTGAAAATATTATTGGTTTATTTATTAGGGTGAATCGATATTTTTAGAATTTGAATCAAGCATATCTCTTATTTAAACTCTTTCGATGCTCTTTTAACTCTTCAATCAACTCACCTACTAGACATGACAAATTAATTACTTAATCAACTCTTTAGATGAAAAAATATTTGTTTGGAGATGCCAACTCTCAGTTGTATCCGATTGTAATCATTTTTGTCGGTACAAAATTTAGAGGTGCTTATGAGACGATTTGGATTAGATTTGTCCAAATTTATTGCTCGAATCGATTACATTTATTTGTATTGGATTGGTTCCAATTATGTGCTTTTTTCTGCAAAATTTAAAAACAAATCAAGCTGATACTCAATGCATTAGCCTCATTGGTCAAATAACATGTTAATTTTTTAATATAAAAAACAACATTTGTTTTGTTGTATTCCAACACCTTTAAATACCAAAAGATCTCAAATTTAGAAATATACAATTCATACTCAAATTCATTAATAATCATCTAATCCAAAATAATAAGTTCTTACAACTTAACCATAAATTACAAAGGTAAAAAGTCACAACAAATAGTATCTTGTGCTTTTAAAATAGCCATCCAATATATTTGCCCACTTAACCCTTGAGTTTCTTTTTTTTTTTTGGTCAAAACGCGAGTTTCTTTTTAAAAATCTGTAGCTTGAACCAAACCACAAGTTAGTATCGTTTGGTTTGGATTTGGCTTGAACACAAAAAAGGCCCAAACCAAATATTTCAGTTTGCATTGGATTCTAAGTTGGTTCAGATTTGTCAAAACAACTTTTTGTTTACTTTGTTATAAGTGTGCAGTATTTACCGACTTTGTTGGTAACTAATCTACGCGGCGAGAGACACTAGTTAGCCATGTGTACCCAGCTTTGCCGGTCCGTGTGGTTCCTCCCTTCCAATAGAGCTTTTCCCACAGTCAAAACTCGAACTTGAGACCATAAAATGAGATCTAAACCTAGTTACCGCTCGGACCAACCCTTGTTGGTATTTTTATCCAAACTACTGAAGACACTTAGTAAAACCTAAAGAGTTTTACTCTATTCAATGCTCTCCTTTTTTCTGTTTATTTTATTCCTCACATTTAATTTGGCTAGGGCAATGTTATTTTGGTAAAGCCTAAGGAGTGGTATTTAGCAGATATGCTATTAGAAGTAAAACAGAAGTGTTTGGCAATTATAATCTTATAACATCTTTTTACTTACCTATTGCATTTTTTAAGACGCTACTTGATTAGCGTTTAAACTTTTAGCTTATAACATTTCATTTCTCTCTCATTTTTATCCAAATTATTTTAATTAAATCTTTATTTGTGTTGCATTAAATTAATAGTCACTCTTATTTTTAAGGATTAATTAAAAATACTTATTTATGTCATTTTATATTGATAAGGTAGTTTTGACACTATTTTTACTAAACACTTCAAATTCACACTACTGCATTCGTTATAAACTAATTTATCTGTTATCCGTTACTTTTTAATTTCTACCAAACAAAGTCTATGGTTTCACAATGATGAGCCTCCCTAAAGGTCTCCTCTCCTGTAAATATATTAATTATCTAACTACTGGGGCTAAATCTAATCTTTTTCATTTTTGATAATTTACTGCATATAGTTTTATTAATGGCACATTATTAAGCATAATTAAATGCACCCTATAAAAAGGAATATGCGACTAAATAAAAATTCATTACATTAATTATTGAGGCTTGCACCCTAGTTATTTTGCTTCACTTAGGCAGGGAAACAGGATGGGTAGGGGCGACTTTTATCTCCCTCATCCCCGTTCCTATCTTTAGCGGGATTGAGTTCTGTCTCTTTCATCCCTGTCCAAAACAGGGTTGAGTTTCTCTACAGGTTTCTAATTTCGCCACTATTTATAGTCTAAAAAATTAAATTTATGAAACTTAAAAATGAAATCAATTATTATAAAATTATAAAATAAAGTAAAAAGTATCAAAATAAACTTTTCTATCGAAAAGAGATCAAAATTAAAAATAAATAAAATAAAAAAACAAAATGACTAATGTTGGGACGTGGTGGGGGTCAATCCGGTTTGCTCTCGGGTTCGATTCCCGCCTACGTCAAATAGGGTGTTGGCCAGCAAAATGATTAAGAGCTCCAAGTAGCGAGCGCAGATTAGTCCTTCGTTAACAGCGTTGAGACACTGCGTGGGTCGCCCGCGAGGGTCCAATACAAAAAAAAATGTATAAAAAAATTAACATTTAATGCTTATTTGAGTGTTCTGGGCGGGAACGAGGCTGATATCGAAATCCCCAAACCCGTCATGTCCCCTACCAAAGCGGGCTTTACCCACAAAATCAAGTTGGGCTGATGGATACTCTTGGGTTTGAGTTTGAGTTATGTTGTCATGCCTAGCTTCATTGCTTTATTTTCTTTTTTCTTTTTTACAATAGATTGCTGTATTTTCTATTAACTAGTTTTTAGAGCTCTATGATTATGATAATAACACCTCCTCAGTTCCTTTTTTTTCTTTATTTTACTTCTTAAATCTGCAAAATAATACACTAACAAAAATAAATAAATAAATAAAACATGTAGATCAAGCTAATTTCCATGTTGAGTATAGATAAAGGCTTTTCTAGTTTTCCTACAATTTTATAAAGAAAGTACGATACAGACTACATGCCCCTCAGAAACACAAAGACAATGAAAACATGTTTAACAACTTATTGTACACACCACATCTGAAACCCAATTATGTATGCGTGTGTAGGATCCTCAATAATAAATATTTAAACTTAGTTGGTTCTTCTACAATTCTTCCTGATCTCTCCGCTAGAACCAGTAAGAGGACTGATATCTCCCATCTTGATCATGGCACTAACGAAATCAGACGAAAATGAACTTGGATTAGTGCTATAGCCACTAACTATCGAATCAGTGGACCCTCCATTGAATAGTTGTTGGTCAGAGTGAAGGAGTCCCTTCTTCTGAACGAGGTTCTTGAAATAGTTGTTTTCGAAGGAAGTGGGAGTCTGAAGATCAAGTGGTGCCAAATTGTTGTCCCCTGACCCTGAGGCCCTGGGGCAGCTCGATTTCCTTGTGCTAGCAAAGGAGCTATCTATGTTGGTCTCGTTGTAGATGCGTGCTCTGAAGGTTGTGCATCTTGCTTGTCCAATAGTATGAGCACCTGAGCCAATGCAGAAAATGATGTTTTATTAATAATTAAATATTGATGACGACTTCATTTTACAACGAAAAGTCTCAAAATTTGATAGTACCTGATAATGAGACTAAGTCCTTGGAGGATAGTCCAAGAGCGCTGAACCTTGAGCTGAGTTGGGCGAGGCTAGATGTGGGTGCGGGGATACCGGTGTTAGCCGCAGATTGACTAGCCGTCTTAGCATCTCTTCTTCCAAGTTTTACATTCCAAGTAGGACCTCCAAGCTAATCATATGAAAGTCAACAAAATAAATCCACTTTATAAACATGCATAGGTGGTAATTAATTGACCTATTATTAAAGGTGTTTTTTGATTAGTTCATGTTAATGGCCACTTACAATCTCAACAGAGTCTTCAGCGGCAATGGCAAGGATATCAGCACAAGACACAACTCCTGGACACACTTTCTCTACAGCTGACTTGATGTTATCAATGACTTCGAATCCACGAGCAGAGTTCCTATTGGGATTTGCATTCTTCTCCCCGGTAAAGCTTGATGTGTCATCAAGTAGAATTGAACCATCACATCCCTACAAAGATTAACATTATGTGATTAGATATGGTGTGTAAAATGTAAGGTCTCGTTAAATCTTCTGATGTAATACAACATCAAAAAGGAAAAAGAGAACTACTGTCTGAGTTAAGTGAGAGAAAAGGTGAATATAAATTACATTGACAAAGCAATCATGGAAGAACAAACGGAGGAGAGAAGCACCCATCCGAGATTCCTTTGATATGGCGGATTGCATAGTGGATTTGACAGTGGAAAGGAGTTTAGGACAAGAACTAGAGTAGAAGTTTGTTGAAAGTTGTGCATTGGTACTACCCAATATGAGAACAAAGAAAGCTAAACTGATCATCGTTAATCTAGAAAAAAATGAAGCCATTGCTTAGTAAAATATTTCTCTAAACAGCTTCACTTAGCTGTAGTACAAGTGTTTGTGTTTATGCTTGAGAGGGTGTGATTTATCAGCTTATTGGAATTCTATATTTATAATGGTCCTTAGGCGACAGGGATCATAATCTAACACGTAGAAAATGGACAAAGTCACCTCTGACCTGTGCATGGGGAAATAGAGAAGTTAGCTTTCAAAAAAGTGTTGTGGAAAATTCAAATAGTAATTAATTTATGATCATGACAGATTAGAAATTTGAGGTTTCTGGGGTATTTGATTCGATCAATTCAAAGATACCAAAGTGCAACACGTGTTGTCTTTTTATGAACCTAACAATTGATGTTCTCTGCATTGATTGTCAAAGTGTTTGCAGTTGTTTGGTAAACCACTTTCATTAGTGAGTGGCCCTATCAAAGTAACGCTTTATGGGTCATATTTTTTTCATCGAATTTATGATTTTGGTTCGATTATCCATCGAGTGGAGTGTCTTAACATTTTCAAACGAAAGACTAATATCTGGTCGTGTTTAGAATCAAATTTTGCATTAATGAACATCGAGTTTGTCTACTGCGAGAAACGAATCTGAGAGTACCGAATCGACCTCCCATATTCCAAGATAAATTAAGCCACTAGTTTTAATGAAATATTTTGCATGCTAAACGGCATAACAGAGCAAAATGCAAAATTGGACTGCATAAATTAAAAATTCACAAGAACCAATTAAATAAACATAAGTTTACTCGTAGTCAAAAAGAACGGCATAATCTTACTCAGTAATGCGTAGTTGGACTTCGATTTTAACTGAATATATAAGTGCATATGGGAGTATTTGTTTGCTTAGGTTACTTTTGGCAAGTTTACACAATCAAAATATTATTTAGATATCTTCCCGTTTAACCAATATTCTGAGTTTGAATTTAATCTTGGAAATGCAACAATGTTAGTATTCTTATAGGAGAACTTCACCGCCTATTGTGGTTTTAAATGGCTTGAGAGATTAGTCTCTCCAATTGCACGCAGAAAATATCAAGTTTACAGACACAAAAAACTAAATAAATTATTAAATTTTGTTACCTTATATAAAATTATGAAGAGAAAGAAAATATTCTTTACTTTTCACTATTTAATTATATATTTTTTTTATTAGAAGGTTTTAATGAGACTTCGTATCCTTTTTTTTTTGCTAAAAAAATATTTTTCTCTCTTATAATAAAAAGTAATAATTAATTTGACAATAATCATTTAAAACAACAAATAAATAAGGATTTAATTTATAAAAATAATAGGTGTATAAATGTTTTACACTATCTACCAATTACAAGTTGACACGTCATTAAAAAGGATTCAGTCAATTGATAACCACCTTATATGTCAATCATTCCATGAACAGTTATTGGTTTTAGTTATAAAAGCTTATATACCATATGTGTACATAAATTAAACTCAAAAAACAATAACAAATTTTGTAGAAACACAAACAATTAAAAAGAAATGAAAGAAGACTCTAAGCTTGAGTGCGAGTGGTTAACGCATAAAACACTCCATTTAAAGGGACCAGCTCCACTAATACCTAAGTTCAATCTCTAATGATAAAATAAATTGAAGTCGGACTTTATTTGTTTATCAGCCGAACTTTGAATTAGCCAAATCTCTTTTCCTTAAATACTAGAACGAGGTGAAACACCTCTACCAAAAAATGAAAGCAATAGTATCGATCTTGGGGTCAACCTTGCCAAGTCGCAAATTAAGTGGGTTTGACCTTGTCGTGTGAATGGCAATAGGTATAGGAAGCTCCCCAAAAATTTTAATGACTCTATTTTCAGCATTTGCTGCCTAAATGTTGCCTACAGCAATCATATAATTGCGTTCAAGGTAAGTAAAAGAAATTTCTTCGCTTCTCTGATTTCACCCATATCAGAACCTTCAATTTTTTCGGTCAAAAAGAAAGAAGCTTTATTAATTCTTTAGTTATGTAGCTTCATACGAGAGTAGAGTAGAGTAAAAAACAATTGCAATGCCAAAATTAATTAATGATGAACTCTTTAGTTAATTATAAGTCATTTTAATTCGATGATTAAGCATTCTTATTTCCACACTAGTTGGTTTCGTAGACACATTTAAACTATGTTTATTAAGATCAAACTGCTAACTTAGCAAACATACATAGCATTTTTTTCAACACATTTTAAGTAGCTTTTAAGCTTAGCTTGTTACTATTTTTCTCTCTTTGTTTTTACCTTTTGTTATTTTAATTCAATTCCACTTATTCTCTATTAAATGAGTATAAAGTTATTAACTGTTTCAGTCTCTCTCATTTATTAAAAATAAAAATGTTTTTTATATCATTTTCTATTTATCAGTTAAATTATGAGTAAATTTAATTGCTAATTTTACTAAATACTTTATCTATCCACTATCAAATAGCTTATTTGCTATTAGCTGCAAAAGAAAGTCTTAATCAAATATTGGTAACTATATAATATATGTATTGAACTCACATACGTGCTTACTTTTGCTTAGCAACTATGGTTCATTTTGCTTTCTAATTTATCTACAATATTTTTTAAAAGATTCAATCTCCATTGGAGAAAGCCTCATTTTTCAAACAGTATAATCATATTTTTCCTCACATGTGGACTTTGGCTATCTCTTTGGATGAAACTGGCATGAAGAGTGTGAGAACTGCATCTTTTGCAAATCTAGAAGGATTACCCAATCGTTTACCTAGTTGTTTGTACATTTATGATAAGTTCCCTTGATCTCTTTTGACTCTGAAACTAGCCGTGCCAAAAAACTTTCCTAAGTTGGGAACTTTTGATTTTGTTTATTGTGAAAGGAATCCCCCCCCACTGTCCATTGTCCCCCACTGCTTTTAATTGATTTAGATATTAATCTAACCCTCACACCTACTAAAGTTTGGTTTTGACTATTTTTTAAATTTAACTAAATTATTAATAAACGAAAATAAAATAATGAAATTATTAATAAATAAATTAATTGAATTTTTACAAGTACATATGTTAAAATAGATTTGAATACTTCAATTATTAATGAAAGAAATATATAAACTATATTTTGTTAGATATATAACTTGTTATATATGTACATATATAGAAGAGTGTTATATAGCAATACACTCTCTAACATTCACTTCAAAACCACCTTCTTTTGTTTTTGGTACATAAACCCACAATTTTTTATTGATGAAAATTAATGCCACTTTTTAAATCTGAAATAAAAGAAATAATTTTTCAATTGTATTTAATTATAATATTATTTTAGTGTCAATTAAATAAAATAAAAGATCTTAGAGTAAGTTACACATGTCTCATTAGCAATTAGTAGAAACATGGTCCATAATCAATTGTATACTTGTAAAATAAAGAAATAATTTTTTCAATTGTATTTAATTATGATTTTATAGGCGGAAATGTATTTAAAAAGTATTTTATGCTACCAAATGCATTGATTTTATTTTAAAAATAATTATTTGTGGTATCAATTTTTTTGATTATTTACATCAAAAAATAATTTTTGTTTGCCTAAAACTTTAACAATCACTTTTTTATAAATCATTTGAGTTTACAAAAATTTAGTTTCCGGGCGACTATTTAATTTATACATCCAGAAACTTAATTTTCGGACGTGGACCAAACTCATCCTAGAGTTCATCATCTACTGAACCGCAGGTGTTTTAGAAATTGAGTTTCTTAAATCCACAATACCTATTTTGCAGCTCCGGTGGGTGGTGGTGGAGACACAGTGGTTGTAGAGGGAAGAGATGGTGGCACGATGGTATTGCAGGTGGGGCGATGGTGGTGGTGGTGAGGTGATGGAGCTGGTTATGCTTTGAGAGGGGTCGGGTTGGTTACTTAGATGTGGGGGTGAAGTGGGGAAGGGGAGAGTGGTGAAGCCACGAGGGAGGAAGTGGTGGTGTCACACCAGCGGTCTGGGGTGGATGGCGGTGGACATCGGAAAATCATGATTGGGGTGGGGGTTAGGTGGTTGCATGTGGTGGTGGGATGGGCTGGAGTGTTTGGGGGAATTTGTGTTAAGTTTGAGTAAGGGTATTTTGGGGTTTCACATAAAAATTGAGTTTTTAGGTGTGAGGGAAAAAAGTGGGATGCGAGCTGAACATCCTTGAATAACTGAAGCTTGCACAAACAAAAAATATTTATTTTTTGTACCTGACAAAAAAACAAAAAAATATATTTTCAAAAACGTCTTCTGTTTTTATTTCCTTTTGCGGAATTGTTATATGCACCACTGTTTCCGCAAGCATACACCACGCATTTATTTTATTTTTTACAAAAATGTCTGTGTTTGGAAATATATTTCTAGGCGTGTTGAATCAGGTTCACACATAATTTCTCAATATATATTTTTAGACACATTTTAGTTCTTTTCTTAAATTCATCTCTGGAGTTTTTTTTTCTCGATAATTTCCATCTCTGGAAATTACTTTCAATTTTGAAAAAAGTGATTGCTCTTCTAATTCATGAATCTATGGCCTGCAGCTCAAGGGGTCTCTGCCTCACCACCCTCAAACTTACACCATCCTCCATGTAGTTCGATCAACTCTTGCCAGCTATTTTGTGACTTGCTATGACATAGTTTTTTTTTTCACAAGCTGTTATGACATAGTTGGAAGTTTGAACTTGGATTGGAAATATTTAGGGAGTTAGGATTTCTTATAGATAGCAAGATTTTGTTGCAACCTTTGATATTATATTGTACAAGATACAAGAGAACCAAACTGTGTCTGAGAATATATATTTGGTGACAACTGAATTTTGTTCATTAGAACGTTATGATGTTCTGAAAATGACATCTGAAAAGAAAACTTACGTTTATATGGTATTTTTTGTCTGTTGATGAAGTGACAAGTACCATCCGTAAACTGACATACACAAAGTGGAGATCTCATATTCGAACTCGGGTAACTACTAAAAATGTTTAGCCTAACAATTAGTTGTGCTAGACCTTTCAAATCGTGTAGGTGGGTTTAGTATGTGTTTGCTGGTGTTTTTAGCAAACAATCACTAGTTTTATTAGAAGGTTTGTGAGATCAAACTAGAAAAATCTCAAAGCAATTGCCTTCGAATTGCTCATAGTTTTTGTTTCAGAAAATGTAGAAAAGGGGACGATTTGCAATGATTAACAGAATTGAAAAGAAAAGAAGCAGTAAATGGTGCAGGAATTGTAAAGAAAAGACAAATAAATTGCATTGAATCATAAAAGTGGTACACGATCACGTACAGCGATTCTTCCACTCGTTTTTCGCTCTGGCTTGGAAGTTAGAGTTTCAGGAATCGGGTTGTGTATTGTGATTTGCGACCTCTGTTTCTTCTCAGAAACAGTTATTTATACAAAGGAAAAGAGGGGGAAAAACTGAACTAAGTAACTGCCTAGAAATTTGAAAATTAATAACTGCTACTCCTACTTTCGACCAGAACCGCTCTATCACGCTTCGACCAACTGCTAGTCTTCAGCGCATAACTGCTCTGTTTTCTGTCTGTCGAAAGCTTGTGTCCATTTTCCTCTCTCTTGCTTTTGCTTCCCCGGAAGCTTGTCGAGTTTACCTTGCGCATGACCATTTTCTCTGTCGAAATAATTTGGTCTTCGTCGAAATATAAGTCAGGCCTTGTTGACCATTTTCAATGAAGCCTGTCGAAATTACAGGCTAACAAATTGCCCCCCAAAAATGTCTTTTTCGACTGAACTTGAGGAGGAAGAAGAGAAAGACATTTTTGAATTCACCATCGAAATAACTTTGCACTTGAGTAAAATAGCTGTATACCTGATGTCACCACTGTTAAGTGTTGTTGACGTTACTCCTATATTGGTGTATTACGTGGCCTTCAACGTTTTACTTCTCAGTAAATGCCTTATCTCACCATTTCCTATAAGGCTTCTCCAATTCTTCCACTTCTTTTACCTCATAAGTTGCCATCAATAATCCATATTCAAACCTTGAACTTGAACAGCCTGTAATTTCGGCCTTTGACTATGTTTACTGATTCTCTGTTTTAACTTTGAATGGTTCCACCATCTTCCATTACGTTACTAACGCCGTAATTAAAGTGATACCTCACTTCTCGGAACGCCAAACTCGTAACCAACTGACGCTCTTTCATACTTCTCCTTATAAATAGAAAAGTTTTGTTTCTCATCTTCACCACTCCATGATTTTTCTTCTTTTCCTTTCCTGTTCCAGGATCATTCCCTTTGCTTTGAGTCTTCCGCGTAACCTCATCTCTCATAATTGCAGTGAGGTTTCCTGGAGGTTCAAAGTGATGGTTTTTGATCTCTGCGAATTATGGCTTTGCTCCTTTTTTCTTCATGTCACTTGATCTTGCAACTTTCTGAGTTTATGCGAGAGACTCAAAGTGGGAGCAGGGAGATTCATCAATATCTCCTCTCTGAAGGGCTTCCTGAGGTTTACCAAGCAAGGAAACGCCCAGTTGAAAGGCTTACAAGCCTAACGCGCAGACGAAAGAATGACCCCCCGAACGACGGGAAGCGTCAACGTGGTCGAAGAAGACCACCCAAAAGAGAAGTTACTTGGTCGTAAAAGACCAACTGCAATTCAGCGTTTTATTTATGCCTAGTTTATTTACCCTTTCGGCACTATGTAATTCACAAATGCCTCCTTTGGCACATGTAACTTGGCAACATTATAATGAAATTTCTTCCATTTTATTCTTGAGCAATTTTTATTCTGTGCTTTCGACAATGTTTTGGCAACTTAAATGCCATGTTTTTACGCTTTCTTTATATTTATTCCAGCGTTATTTTAACTTCTTGCAACGTTGGCTTATACTTTTTCAAGTATTTACCATTTATATGCAAAATTCTTTCATCAGCGCCAATCTCTTCGACCTCATATGCGCCGTTTGAATAAACTTGTAAAATTTTAAATGGTCCTTCCCAACTTGGGGACCATTTACCAAAGACTCTATCTTTTTTATCCATAGGCAATAGGACCTTCCACACTAGATCACCTGAATTAAAGGCTTTAAACTTAACCTTTTTGTTATAAGTTTTAGCTACCCTCTCTTTCTGTCGAATAAGCATATCTAAAGCTAATAACCTTTCTTCGTCTAAATCAACCAATTCATCAAGCATCATATTCCAATAATAATCAGAGGGAATCTCCCACTGTCTTTGAATTCTTGTTGATTGTAGACAAATTTCAACAGGCAACACTGCATCGTGTCCAAATGTTAGCCTATAAGGAGTAGTGTTGATAGATTCTTTGGGTGAATTTCGACAAGCCCATAATGCTTGATCAAGGGTATTATGCCAATTTTTGGGTTTCTGCCCAACATGCTTTTTAATCAAATTAATAATAACTTTATTGGCAGCTTCTACTTGTCCATTGGCTTGCGCATAATATGGTGTCGAAGTTAATAACTTAAAACCAATTTCAGAAGCAAACTCTACCATTTTTCTACCAGTGAAAACTGATCCCTGATCTGTAGTAATGGTTTCTGGAATTCCAAACCTATAAATGATATGATTTTGAATAAACCTTATCACTGCTTCTTGATCAACATTGGCTAAAGGTATAGCTTCAACCCATTTGGTGAAGTAATCAATTCCCACAAGGATATATCTATGTGTTAGCCTGTAATTTCGACAGGCTTCATTGAAAATGGTCAACAAGGCCTGACTTATATTTCGACGAAGACCAAATTATTTCGACAGAGAAAATGGTCATGCGCAAGGTAAACTCGACAAGCTTCCGGGGAAGCAAAAGCAAGAGAGAGGAAAATGGACGCAAGCTTTCGACAGACAGAAAACAGAGCAGTTATGCGCTGAAGACTAGCAGTTGGTCGAAGCGTGATAGAGCGGTTCTGGTCGAAAGTAGGAGTAGCAGTTATTAATTTTCAAATTTCTAAGCAGTTACTTAGTTCAGTTTTTCCCCCTCTTTTCCTTTGTATAAATAGCTGTTTCTGAGAAGAAACAGGGGTCGCAAATCACAATACACAATCCGATTCCTGAAACTCTAACTTCCAAGCCAGAGCGAAAAACGAGTGGAAGAATCGTTGTACGTGATCGTGTACCACTTTTACAATTCAATGCAATTTATTTGTCTTTTCTTTACAATTCATGCACCATTTACTGCTTCTTTTCTTTTCAATTCTGTTAATCATTGCAAATCGTCCCCTTTTCTACATTTTCTGAAACAAAAACTATGAGCAATTCAAAGGCAATTGCTTTGAGATTTTTCTAGTTTGATCTCACAAACCTTCTAATAAAACTAGTGATTGTTTGCTAAAAACACCAGCAAACAAATTGGCACGCCCGGTGGGACTTTGCCTTTGATTTTGTTCATTTTCGTACTCTCTTATTTGTATTCGCTGTTGTATGCACTTAAGAAGTGGTAAGATGGTTCGTTCTAGTACGAATAATGCGTCTAGTTCCAACCCTGTGGTTTCACAAGGGCAAGGAACAACAATGGATTCTGCGAGCATTAGCGCAGGACCATCATCGTCGACAACCGTTCCTTCATTATCAATGACTAATGTTGGTTCAACGCAGTCAGAAATGGCATCTTTGCCTATGTCTTTGCCGTTAAGTGCAGGGCTTCATAGCCCTTACATGGCAATGGGAAACGGTTTAGACCCACGTTTGAATAACGTGCATCTACCCCCATTTCCTTTGGGAATGTATGGCATGCCTACTGGAATGCCACATATTTCGACCTTTTCCCCTACACATGTCTCTTCTGAGAGTGTATTTGGTCGGAATCCCCCAGTATTAACCAATACGTCTTTGTTGGCCTTAAGACAGCAAGTAGACGAGAGTAATCACGATATGGTTAATATGCTTACCCAACAAATTGGTACAGTTTTCAATCCATTGATTCAAAATACCAATAATAGTTACCAAATGTTGGCAAATCAGATGAGTAGGATTGCAGATTTCTTTGGGGCTCCAGCGGTTAATAATAGGCAAGTTCCTATTATTGCGGGTAATGCGTCGCCAGTTAACCCCCAAGAAGCAGTTGCAGTCGAAGCGTCCACAACTGTAGGCGAACTACAAGGGTCAGTAAACCACGTCCCTGAAGTAGTTGTGGTAAATAGACACCAGAACGCTGATGAAGTTGTTCGACAAGTGCAACAACACAATGTTGGCGCAGAAAACAATATAGTTACTTTAGTCGAAACTATTTTGGCGCAAAATGGCCTTAACATAGGTTTACAAAGGCCTAACTTCGTATCACCATTATGTGAAAACGTATTACAAACTGAGTTACCAAGGGGATGGAAAGTTCCCAAGTTTACTAAGTTTGGTGGTGATACAAATGAGTCCACAGTCGAACACATTGCTCGTTTCTTGACTGAGGCTGGGGACTTAGCACAAAATGAGAATTTGAAGATGAAATACTTTCCAAATTCTCTAACTAAAAATGCTTTCACTTGGTTCACGACCTTACCCCCTGGTTCTATGTTCACATGGGGGCAATTAGAAAAGGCATTCCATGCACAGTTTTACATGGGCCAGTCGAAAATTAGTCTTAGAGAATTGGCTAGTGTTCGGCGCAAAATGCCTGAAACTATTGATGATTACTTAAACAGATTTAGGCTGTTGAAATCTCGTTGCTTCACACAAGTCCCTGAACATGAGCTTGTCGAAATGGCTGCTGGTGGCCTTGATTACTCAATTAGAAAGAAATTAGACACATCTCATTTGAGAGATATGGCTCAATTGGCTGATAGAGTTCGACAAGTTGAAAGGCTTAGAGAAGAAAAATCTAGGTCGAATAGGTATCATAAAAAAGAAAAAGTGGCATATGTCGAAGAAGAATTCGACGTTACATATGGTAATGTCGAAGAAGAGGCGATAGACGTGGCTGAACTTAAGCCTGGTCCTGCTTATACCTGTAAATTATTAAGGCCTGCGAATGGGAATAACCCTGTAGAGCCTAAGAATGATAAATTTATGCCTAAGACTTATACTTTTGATGTTACTAAATGTGATGAAATTTTTGATCTTTTAGTAACCGATGGTCAAATATTAGTGCCTAAAGGCCTTAAAATACCAACTCTTGACCAAAGAAAGAAAAAGGGTTATTGTAAGTTCCATAATTTTTTGGGACATAACACTGACCGTTGTGTGCTCTTCAGGGATATTGTGCAAAAAGCAGTTGACGAAGGAAGACTTAAATTTGCTGATAAGAAAATGAAAGCTCCTATGCAGATTGATGTTGATCCATTGCCTAAGGCTGAAGCTATGTATTCTGAACCTGTCGAAGCTGATGTAGGAATGGTGGATGCTCAAATGGCAGACCCTCCTAAGTGTGTCAAGACTGCCACCGAAAAATTAAAAGGGTTTATGTATGCTGAAGGTAAGAAACAGGAAGTGACCCTAAAAGAATATGATGGGAAGATACATGCTGTGTATCCAAAGGCTGAGGAAGAATTGATAGATTTCCTCAATCGCTGTAAGTGGAATAACTCTGAAGTTTTGCTTTGCCCAAGGTGCAGCGCTGTCTTCGACAAAGAAGCAGCTAAAGCTGTCGAAGGTTATCAGGATCAACAACAACGTAAAAGAAAATGGCTTGATAACAGGCCGAAATTTGACTTTGCAAAAGGAGATCTTCCTGGCTATAAGGCTAATGTGTCAACAAAGCCTTCAACAAGCAAACGACAATTTGCTAAGGAGAAGTCCTCAGCGAAAGGGTATTTGAAGCTGTCAACAAATAAATCCTTTGTCCCAAGTGCTAGTGCTCCTGTCGAAGCGTGGGTGCCCAATAATCAACGTGCTAAAACTGTCAAGCCAGGTACTGATGCTGCTAAGCTTAATTATAAGAATAACTATAAGGGTAAGAACCCCATGACTAGAACACAGTGGCGTCGTTACCAAAGACAACAGAAGAAGAAGGCACACTTTGACATTAACAAGGTTCCAAGTCATTTGGCTAATAATCAAGTTCCACGCAGCATAATAGTGGCGAAGAGTGAGGTTCACAAAGCTGAAGTTGCCACAAAGAGGAATGCTGATGTTGCTAGTCATGTGTGTGCAGCGAATAAGGCCAAAGGCAAGGCTGTAGTAACAGAAAAGCCAAGAAGGCCTGCTCTTGAAAGAATATTTCCTCCATTGTCAACAGTGAAAGAAGAGAATGCTGATTTCGACATGGATGAAGACATGGAGTCTGATTTTGATGATTCTGAAGATGATTTCGATGTTGTTTGCAATGTGGTATCAATACTGCCTCTTGAGTACGATGTTATCACAGTACCAAATGATGTTGAAGAGGATTTTACAGAGGATATGGCTCATCATAAGCCAATGTGTTACTATGTGATGAACAATGGTTGTGTCGAAGACCAAATGGCTACCTTCGAGAAGCCAGATATGAGTATGCAAAACCACTTGAAACCCCTGTATGTCCAAGCCAAAGTCAATGGTGTTGGAATTAACAAAGTGTTAGTGGATGGTGGAGCTGCAGTGAATTTAATGCCACATGGTCTTTTGAAGAAGATTGGTAAGTTCGACACTGACCTCAGGCCACATAACATTGTCTTAAGCAACTATGAAGGCAAAACTGGCCATTCTTTGGGGGCCATTGAGGTGGACTTAATCGTTGGTTCCATAAAGAGGACTACATTGTTCTTAGTGATAGCCTCTAAAGCGGATTTTAATTTACTCCTTGGTAGAGAGTGGATCCATGGAGTTGGTGCTGTCCCTTCAACTTTGCATCAACGTTTAGTAATGTGGAAGGAAGATGGTTTGGTAGAGTATGTTGAAGTCGATCAGAGCTACTTCCGTGCTGATGTGAACCAAGTTACCAAGGAAAATTTTGAGAAACAAATGGCGAAGATTGCGCCATGTTCATCTTCTAATGAGGCATATGTTCCTGCGGATAATGTTTTTGCCTCAGTTCATCTTGACCCAAATTATGGTTTTGTTTGGGAAAGAGAAATAATGGGAGATGATAGTGTCTATCCTGATGGTGTTCTTCGACCAACGGGGTGGAACACTGGTTCTTGAAAGTGTTCTTATGTCAGTGCCCAATGCATGGGACAAAATTACGGCTTATATGGCCGAAAACAAGTTCAAAGCGGCTATGGAGGCCGAAATTATTCAACAAACAATGGCTGTCGAAGCCAGTGAGTTACATGAAGAAAATGGCATAGTCATAGATGAAAGACTTGACTGCATTTATGATGATGATCCATTAGGTTTTGAAAAGGATCCTAGAGATTCGGCAAAGCATATGCAAGCTCAAGACCCGTTAGAAGAAGTTGATTTGGGAAATGGCTCAATAAAACGGCCAACTTATATTAGTGCGAATATTGATGCTTCTCTAAAAACCCAAGTCATCACATTGCTAAGGGAGTTCAAAGACTGCTTTGCTTGGGATTACGACGAAATGCCTGGGTTAAGTCGAGAAGTAGTGGAAATGCAATTACCAATTCGACCAGGGAAGAAACCAGTGAAGCAAGTGCCAAGACGATTTGCTCCTCAAGTGTTGGCTAAGATCAAAGAGGAAATCGAAAGGCTATTCAGAAACAAATTCATCAGAACTGCCAGGTATGTCGAATGGTTAGCCAATATAGTTCCTGTAATAAAGAAAAATGGGACTCTTAGAGTTTGCATAGACTTTAGGGATTTAAATAATGCAACTCCCAAGGATGAATACGCAATGCCTGTGGCAGAAATGCTAATAGATTCAGCAGCGGGATTTGATTATCTTAGTATGCTCGATGGTTATTCTGGGTATAATCAAATCTTCATTGCTGAAGAGGATGTGTCGAAAACTGCTTTTAGATGTCCAGGGGCATTGGGTGTTTATGAATGGGTAGTAATGCCCTTTGGTTTAAAGAATGCTGGTGCTACATATCAGAGGGCCATGAATTCTATGTTTCATGATTTTATTGATGATTTTATGCAAGTATACATAGATGATGTGGTGGTTAAATCTTCCTCAGAAAGTGGTCATTTAGACCATCTTCGCCGTTCTTTTGAAAGAATGAGGAAATATGGATTGAAATTAAATCCATTAAAATGTGCCTTTTGTGTACGTGCAGGTGATTTCTTGGGTTTTATAGTGCACAAAAAAGGCATTGAAATCAATCAAAATAAGACTAAGGCAATTATGGAAACGAAGGCCCCTTCGACCAAAAAGGAGCTTCAGTCGTTGCTGGGAAAAATCAATTTCCTTCGAAGATTTATATCAAATCTAAGTGGCAAAACACAAGTTTTTTCGCCATTGTTAAGACTGAAGAAGGAGGAAGAGTTCAAATGGGAACCAATGCATCAAGCAGCCTTCGACGAAATCAAGTCTTATTTGATGAAACCACAAATTTTGTTGCCTGTTATTAAACACAAAGTGCTCAAATTGTATATAGCAGCTTCTGATAGAACAATAGGTAGCATGTTAGCACAAGAGAATGATAGTGGTGTCGAAAGAGCCATTTATTACCTCAGTAGGGTCTTAAATGATGCCGAAACGAGGTACACTCCTATAGAAAAGTTGTGCCTTTGTTTGTATTTCTCGTGTACAAAGTTAAAGCAATATATAAAACCAGCTGATGTTTCTGTTTATTCGCATTTTGATGTTATTAAGCATATGCTGTCGAAACCAATAATGCATAGCCGAATTGGTAAATGGGCTTTGGCTTTGTCAGAATACAACTTAACTTATCAACCTCTAAAATCAATTAAAGGACAAGTGGTTGCTGATTTTATAGTAGACCATTCTGTTGTCGAAGAAACATTAAGTTTTGTAGACGTATATCCTTGGAGGTTGTACTTTGATGGTTCAAGCCATAAACATGGAGTTGGGATTGGTATTTTAATAATATCTCCTACTAACATTCCAACGAAGTATAAGTTTAAAATTCGAGATGTTTGTTCCAATAATGAAGTTGAGTATGAGGCTTTAATAGTAGGCCTTGAAATTTTACTTGAGCTGGGGGCAAGTCATGTCGAAATAAAAGGTGACTCTGAGTTGGTTGTCAAACAATTGACAAGGGAGTACAAATGCATTAAAGAGCACCTTATCAGATACTTTGTTGTTGCCAATGCTTTGTTAAAAAGATTTGAGTCTGTTCACTTAGAACATTTACCACGAATTGATAATCAAGTGGCAAATGAATTGGCACAAATTGCTTCAGGCTATAAAGTTTCAAAATAAAGCCTGGAAGAGTTAATTGAAATAAAGGATAAAATCATTTCTAATGACTATTCTTCGTCACTATTGTCAACACCAAAAACTGGGGGGGCAACAAACGCAAACGAGGAACTAGTCGTTGTCGAAAAACGTCAATTTTTTGGTGACTTTGACTTGGCAGAAATTTTTGCTCTTTGGCGAAGGCCTATTGCGGAATATTTGCAAAATCCCACAAGAAATACCAATAAAAAGGTAAAATACAGAGCTTTGAGCTATGTGATAATTGGAAACGAATTGTTTAAAAAGACTCCTGAAGGAGTGCTATTAAAATGTCTTAGTGAAAATGAGGCATATTTAGTAGTTTCTGATACACATAGTGGAGCATGTGGTTCACACCAAGTAGGCCACAAAATGAAGTGGTTATTATTTCGACAAGGAATGTATTGGCCAACTATGCTGAAAGATTGCATAGAATTTGCTAAGGGATGCCAAGAGTGTCAAAAGCATGCTGGGATACAACATGTACCTGCAAATGAGTTGCATGCCATAGTCAAACCTTGGCCATTTAGAGGTTGGGCTCTAGATGTGATTGGAGGTTGGGCTCTAGGATCCTTCGACGAAGTTGGCTTTATCTCTCCAATCACATCTAGAGCCCAACCTCTAAATGGCCAAGGTTTGACTATGGCATGCAATTCATTTGCAGGTACATGTCTTATCCCAGCATGCTTTTGACACTCTTGGCATCCCTTAGCAAATTCTATGCAATCTTTCAGCATAGTTGGCCAATACATTCCTTGTCGAAATAATAACCACTTCATTTTGTGGCCTACTTGGTGTGAACCACATGCTCCACTATGTGTATCAGAAACTACTAAATATGCCTCATTTTCACTAAGACATTTTAATAGCACTCCTTCAGGAGTCTTTTTAAACAATTCGTTTCCAATTATCACATAGCTCAAAGCTCTGTATTTTACCTTTTTATTGGTATTTCTTGTGGGATTTTGCAAATATTCCGCAATAGGCCTTCGCCAAAGAGCAAAAATTTCTGCTAAGTCAAAGTCACCAAAAAATTGACGTTTTTCGACAACGACTAGTTCCTCGTTTGCGTTTGTTGCCCCCCCAGTTTTTGGTGTTGACAATAGTGACGAAGAATAGTCATTAGAAATGATTTTATCCTTTATTTCAATTAACTCTTCCAGGCTTTGTTTTGAAACTTTATAGCCTGAAGCAATTTGTGCCAATTCATTTGCCACTTGATTATCAATTCGTGGTAAATGTTCTAAGTGAACAGACTCAAATCTTTTTAACAAAGCATTGGCAACAACAAAGTATCTGATAAGGTGCTCTTTAATGCATTTGTACTCCCTTGTCAATTGTTTGACAACCAACTCAGAGTCACCTTTTATTTCGACATGACTTGCCCCCAGCTCAAGTAAAATTTCAAGGCCTACTATTAAAGCCTCATACTCAACTTCATTATTGGAACAAACATCTCGAATTTTAAACTTATACTTCGTTGGAATGTTAGTAGGAGATATTATTAAAATACCAATCCCAACTCCATGTTTATGGCTTGAACCATCAAAGTACAACCTCCAAGGATATACGTCTACAAAACTTAATGTTTCTTCGACAACAGAATGGTCTACTATAAAATCAGCAACCACTTGTCCTTTAATTGATTTTAGAGGTTGATAAGTTAAGTTGTATTCTGACAAAGCCAAAGCCCATTTACCAATTCGGCTATGCATTATTGGTTTCGACAGCATATGCTTAATAACATCAAAATGCGAATAAACAGAAACATCAGCTGGTTTTATATATTGCTTTAACTTTGTACACGAGAAATACAAACAAAGGCACAACTTTTCTATAGGAGTGTACCTCGTTTCGGCATCATTTAAGACCCTACTGAGGTAATAAATGGCTCTTTCGACACCACTATCATTCTCTTGTGCTAACATGCTACCTATTGTTCTATCAGAAGCTGCTATATACAATTTGAGCACTTTGTGTTTAATAACAGGCAACAAAATTTGTGGTTTCATCAAATAAGACTTGATTTCGTCGAAGGCTGCTTGATGCATTGGTTCCCATTTGAACTCTTCCTCCTTCTTCAGTCTTAACAATGGCGAAAAAACTTGTGTTTTGCCACTTAGATTTGATATAAATCTTCGAAGGAAATTGATTTTTCCCAGCAACGACTGAAGCTCCTTTTTGGTCGAAGGGGCCTTCGTTTCCATAATTGCCTTAGTCTTATTTTGATTGATTTCAATGCCTTTTTTGTGCACTATAAAACCCAAGAAATCACCTGCACGTACACAAAAGGCACATTTTAATGGATTTAATTTCAATCCATATTTCCTCATTCTTTCAAAAGAACGGCGAAGATGGTCTAAATGACCACTTTCTGAGGAAGATTTAACCACCACATCATCTATGTATACTTGCATAAAATCATCAATAAAATCATGAAACATAGAATTCATGGCCCTCTGATATGTAGCACCAGCATTCTTTAAACCAAAGGGCATTACTACCCATTCATAAACACCCAATGCCCCTGGACATCTAAAAGCAGTTTTCGACACATCCTCTTCAGCAATGAAGATTTGATTATACCCAGAATAACCATCGAGCATACTAAGATAATCAAATCCCGCTGCTGAATCTATTAGCATTTCTGCCACAGGCATTGCGTATTCATCCTTGGGAGTTGCATTATTTAAATCCCTAAAGTCTATGCAAACTCTAAGAGTCCCATTTTTCTTTATTACAGGAACTATATTGGCTAACCATTCGACATACCTGGCAGTTCTGATGAATTTGTTTCTGAATAGCCTTTCGATTTCCTCTTTGATCTTAGCCAACACTTGAGGAGCAAATCGTCTTGGCACTTGCTTCACTGGTTTCTTCCCTGGTCGAATTGGTAATTGCATTTCCACTACTTCTCGACTTAACCCAGGCATTTCGTCGTAATCCCAAGCAAAGCAGTCTTTGAACTCCCTTAGCAATGTGATGACTTGGGTTTTTAGAGAAGCATCAATATTCGCACTAATATAAGTTGGCCGTTTTATTGAGCCATTTCCCAAATCAACTTCTTCTAACGGGTCTTGAGCTTGCATATGCTTTGCCGAATCTCTAGGATCCTTTTCAAAACCTAATGGATCATCATCATAAATGCAGTCAAGTCTTTCATCTATGACTATGCCATTTTCTTCATGTAACTCACTGGCTTCGACAGCCATTGTTTGTTGAATAATTTCGGCCTCCATAGCCGCTTTGAACTTGTTTTCGGCCATATAAGCCGTAATTTTGTCCCATGCATTGGGCACTGACATAAGAACACTTTCAAGAACCAGTGTTCCACCCCGTTGGTCGAAGAACACCATCAGGATAGACACTATCATCTCCCATTATTTCTCTTTCCCAAACAAAACCATAATTTGGGTCAAGATGAACTGAGGCAAAAACATTATCCGCAGGAACATATGCCTCATTAGAAGATGAACATGGCGCAATCTTCGCCATTTGTTTCTCAAAATTTTCCTTGGTAACTTGGTTCACATCAGCACGGAAGTAGCTCTGATCGACTTCAACATACTCTACCAAACCATCTTCCTTCCACATTACTAAACGTTGATGCAAAGTTGAAGGGACAGCACCAACTCCATGGATCCACTCTCTACCAAGGAGTAAATTAAAATTCGCTTTAGAGGCTATCACTAAGAACAATGTAGTCCTCTTTATGGAACCAACGATTAAGTCCACCTCAATGGCCCCCAAAGAATGGCCAGTTTTGCCTTCATAGTTGCTTAAGACAATGTTATGTGGCCTGAGGTCAGTGTCGAACTTACCAATCTTCTTCAAAAGACCATGTGGCATTAAATTCACTGCAGCTCCACCATCCACTAACACTTTGTTAATTCCAACACCATTGACTTTGGCTTGGACATACAGGGGTTTCAAGTGGTTTTGCATACTCATATCTGGCTTCTCGAAGGTAGCCATTTGGTCTTCGACACAACCATTGTTCATCACATAGTAACACATTGGCTTATGATGAGCCATATCCTCTGTAAAATCCTCTTCAACATCATTTGGTACTGTGATAACATCGTACTCAAGAGGCAGTATTGATACCACATTGCAAACAACATCGAAATCATCTTCAGAATCATCAAAATCAGACTCCATGTCTTCATCCATGTCGAAATCAGCATTCTCTTCTTTCACTGTTGACAATGGAGGAAATATTCTTTCAAGAGCAGGCCTTCTTGGCTTTTCTGTTACTACAGCCTTGCCTTTGGCCTTATTCGCTGCACACACATGACTAGCAACATCAGCATTCCTCTTTGTGGCAACTTCAGCTTTGTGAACCTCACTCTTCGCCACTATTATGCTGCGTGGAACTTGATTATTAGCCAAATGACTTGGAACCTTGTTAATGTCAAAGTGTGCCTTCTTCTTCTGTTGTCTTTGGTAACGACGCCACTGTGTTCTAGTCATGGGGTTCTTACCCTTATAGTTATTCTTATAATTAAGCTTAGCAGCATCAGTACCTGGCTTGACAGTTTTAGCACGTTGATTATTGGGCACCCACGCTTCGACAGGAGCACTAGCACTTGGGACAAAGGATTTATTTGTTGACAGCTTCAAATACCCTTTCGCTGAGGACTTCTCCTTAGCAAATTGTCGTTTGCTTGTTGAAGGCTTTGTTGACACATTAGCCTTATAGCCAGGAAGATCTCCTTTTGCAAAGTCAAATTTCGGCCTGTTATCAAGCCATTTTCTTTTACGTTGTTGTTGATCCTGATAACCTTCGACAGCTTTAGCTGCTTCTTTGTCGAAGACAGCGCTGCACCTTGGGCAAAGCATAACTTCAGAGTTATTCCACTTACACCGATTGAGGAAATCTATCAATTCTTCCCCAGCCTTTGGATACACAGCATGTATCTTCCCATCATATTCTTTTAGGGTCACTTCCTGTTTCTTACCTTCAGCATACATAAACCCTTTTAATTTTTCGGTGGCAGTCTTGACACACTTAGGAGGGTCTGCCATTTGAGCATCCACCATGCCTACATCAGCTTCGACAGGTTCAGAATACATAGCTTCAGCCTTAGGCAATGGATCAACATCAATCTGCATAGGAGCTTTCATTTTCTTATCAGCAAATTTAAGTCTTCCTTCGTCAACTGCTTTTTGCACAATATCCCTGAAGAGCACACAACGGTCAGTGTTATGTCCCAAAAAATTATGGAACTTACAATAACCCTTTTTCTTTCTTTGGTCAAGAGTTGGTATTTTAAGGCCTTTAGGCACTAATATTTGACCATCGGTTACTAAAAGATCAAAAATTTCATCACATTTAGTAACATCAAAAGTATAAGTCTTAGGCATAAATTTATCATTCTTAGGCTCTACAGGGTTATTCCCATTCGCAGGCCTTAATAATTTACAGGTATAAGCAGGACCAGGCTTAAGTTCAGCCACGTCTATCTCCTCTTCTTCGACATTACCATATGTAACGTCGAATTCTTCTTCGACATATGCCACTTTTTCTTTTTTATGATACCTATTCGACCTAGATTTTTCTTCTCTAAGCCTTTCAACTTGTCGAACTCTATCAGCCAATTGAGCCATATCTCTCAAATGAGATGTGTCTAATTTCTTTCTAATTGAGTAATCAAGGCCACCAGCAGCCATTTCGACAAGCTCATGTTCAGGGACTTGTGTGAAGCAACGAGATTTCAACAGCCTAAATCTGTTTAAGTAATCATCAATAGTTTCAGGCATTTTGCGCCGAACACTAGCCAATTCTCTAAGACTAATTTTCGACTGGCCCATGTAAAACTGTGCATGGAATGCCTTTTCTAATTGCCCCCATGTGAACATAGAACCAGGGGGTAAGGTCGTGAACCAAGTGAAAGCATTTTTAGTTAGAGAATTTGGAAAGTATTTCATCTTCAAATTCTCATTTTGTGCTAAGTCCCCAGCCTCAGTCAAGAAACGAGCAATGTGTTCGACTGTGGACTCATTTGTATCACCACCAAACTTAGTAAACTTGGGAACTTTCCATCCCCTTGGTAACTCAGTTTGTAATACGTTTTCACATAATGGTGATACGAAGTTAGGCCTTTGTAAACCTATGTTAAGGCCATTTTGCGCCAAAATAGTTTCGACTAAAGTAACTATATTGTTTTCTGCGCCAACATTGTGTTGTTGCACTTGTCGAACAACTTCATCAGCGTTCTGGTGTCTATTTACCACAACTACTTCAGGGACGTGGTTTACTGCCCCTTGTAGTTCGCCTACAGTTGTGGACGCTTCGACTGCAACTGCTTCTTGGGGGTTAACTGGCGACGCATTACCCGCAATAATAGGAACTTGCCTATTATTAACCGCTGGAGCCCCAAAGAAATCTGCAATCCTACTCATCTGATTTGCCAACATTTGGTAACTGTTATTGGTATTTTGAATCAATGGATTGAAAACTGTACCAATTTGTTGGGTAAGCATATTAACCATATCGTGATTACTCTCGTCTACTTGCTGTCTTAAGGCCAACAAAGACGTATTGGTTAATGCTGGGGGATTCCGACCAAATACACTCTCAGAAGAGACATGTGTAGGGGAAAAGGTCGAAATATGTGGCATTCCAGTAGGCATGCCATACATTCCCAAAGGAAATGGGGGTAGATGCACGTTATTCAAACGTGGGTCTAAACCGTTTCCCATTGCCATGTAAGGGCTATGAAGCCCTGCACTTAACGGCAAAGACATAGGCAAAGATGCCATTTCTGACTGCGTTGAACCAACATTAGTCATTGATAATGAAGGAACGGTTGTCGACGATGATGGTCCTGCGCTAATGCTCGCAGAATCCATTGTTGTTCCTTGCCCTTGTGAAACCACAGGGTTGGAACTAGACGCATTATTCGTACTAGAACGAACCATCTTACCACTTCTTAAGTGCATACAACAGCGAATACAAATAAGAGAGTACGAAAATGAACAAAATCAAAGGCAAAGTCCCACCGGGCGTGCCAATTTGTTTGCTGGTGTTTTTAGCAAACAATCACTAGTTTTATTAGAAGGTTTGTGAGATCAAACTAGAAAAATCTCAAAGCAATTGCCTTTGAATTGCTCATAGTTTTTGTTTCAGAAAATGTAGAAAAGGGGACGATTTGCAATGATTAACAGAATTGAAAAGAAAAGAAGCAGTAAATGGTGCATGAATTGTAAAGAAAAGACAAATAAATTGCATTGAATTGTAAAAGTCGCAAATCACAATACACAATCCGATTCCTGAAACTCTAACTTCCAAGCCAGAGCGAAAAACGAGTGGAAGAATCGTTGTACGTGATCGTGTACCACTTTTACAATTCAATGCAATTTATTTGTCTTTTCTTTACAATTCATGCACCATTTACTGCTTCTTTTCTTTTCAATTCTGTTAATCATTGCAAATCGTCCCCTTTTCTACATTTTCTGAAACAAAAACTATGAGCAATTCAAAGGCAATTGCTTTGAGATTTTTCTAGTTTGATCTCACAAACCTTCTAATAAAACTAGTGATTGTTTGCTAAAAACACCAGCAAACAGTATGTCAAAAATATACCTACGAGCTAGGGCCTACGAGGTTTTGGGGGAAAATAAAAACTATACAAGGGAAGTATGCAAGCAAAACTGGAGAGTGAAGTATGCTAGAAAAACTCTGGAGTGTAGTTAATAACTATCTTGTTTTTTCCCCCTTTGTGATTGTCCAACCGATTTCTCCTCTTTCCGTTTATGTTCTTTCTGACTATAGGGCCTGGCCCAATTATCTATACTTTTAAGGATGTTGATTTTTATACCCCACACATGGCCCTTATACCCCCACCAATTTAATTAACCCCATTTTACCCTTCTCAATTTTACACTATACAGATTTATCTATAGTTAAAAAAATGAATTATGGATTTATCAATTAAATAGATATACCTTTAATATAATAATACATTTTGGATTTATCTGTTTAATTGATAAATCTGTAGTGTATTTTAAAATTACAGATTCATCTATTTAATAGATAAATCCGTAATTATTTTGAAAGCTAATCTAAAAATTATAACAAAAATCACTAAAAATCTAATAAAATCAAAAGAAGGTTATGCAATTCTTTTTTTATTTTTTTTGGAGATTATGAAAAATTTGAAAAATTAATAAAAGATAGTAGGTTGCCCGGAAGTCAAGTAGATTTATCTACTTAATTGATAAATCCGTTATTTAAAAATACATTACGAAGTTATATATAAAGCCAAATACACTACGGATGTATTTATTTAATTGATAAATCCGTAGTGTAATTTTAAATTACAGATTCATTGATTAAATAGATCAATCTGTAAAAAATTAAAAATTGTATTACAGATTTATCTATTAATAGAAAATCCGAAAATCCAATTTTTCCAAACACTGTAACTGAGAGGGATGAAATGGGAATTTCAGGTGTTGGGGGGGGGGGGGGGGGGATAGTGCCCAAGTGTGGGGGTATAAAAATCAACATCCGACTTTTAATATTTGGATTTGAGTTACAAAAATCTGCTGAGCAAAAGGATTAAAAATATTATTTACAGAAAATTAGGTAAATGTAAAAAGTTCTGTTTAATTTACAGAAAATTTACATAGCAAGATAAAATAAATACTTTAATTGGTATATATTTATTATTTCTTATTGTCACATCAATATAGATAAGACTAAGGTTCTGTTTGGCGCGTCCTATCCGCTAGCAGATAGTGGATGAAACTAGCGGGTGAAGAGTACGCGTGTTTAGTCAGCACTAGCGTTTAACGTTTTTCGGGTAGCATTAGGGTTTTTTCAGACGCTACTTCAAATAGTGTTTTTTCAGACGCTACTTCAAATAGCGCTTTTTCAAACGTTAGTGGATAGCGTATCACTTTTTTTTGACATTTTTATCCCTTTTATTTTTCTTAAATTACTTGTCCTTCCTTGTTAAATATTTTGTCATCATTAAATAACTTAATCATTAATTAAGTATCCTTTTATATCATTTTACATTTATCACTTATTTTAACTGTTAGTTTTACCAAACACGTTATTTGCAATCACCTAGCTTATCCGCCATCCGCTATCCGCTAGCTTATCCGCTACTTTTTACCAAACAGAGCCTAAAACTAAATTTTTTCTCAACAATAAACTAAATAAATTTAAACCAAAGTCAAATATTATTAAATAAAAATCAAGTATTTGATAACTAAATAAAAGACTTATTTTTATAAATAATAAAATACATTGTTTTTTGACAAAGCATAAAATACATTGTTACTGTTTCAGATCTATTATTTGTTTGACTATTTAAGTAAAATTTGATCTAGTAGCAATGAATTGTTTGGAGATCTAGTAATGAATTATAGAGTGACTTGCACTAGTTTTAGTAGGAGCTTTCTTTATTTGGCACACCTTGTACTAATTAATCTTTAATTTGTTGAATACTGATAAAAAAGTTCTTTAACTTGTTGAATAATTAATATTGCTTATCAAAAGAAGTTGATGGACATTTAATTAATAAGATATTTAATGCATAATCATTCAATTAATTAACTGAATTAAGTCTTTTTTAATTATTTTAATTAATTATTAAATTTCATCCGGTAAATATTAAAATAATAAGACATTCAATGTATAATCACAAAAACAACAAACACTCTTTTTTTGACAAATAGGAGCTTATGGCACCCTAAAACAACAAACACTTTTAATAATTCTCTTTTTATATTTAATTTATGATGTAACATCCCTCAATTCGGTTAATTTCGACAACCGAAATTAACTAGCGTAGTTTATTTGACTAGTTATTAGTTTAAGTAAGATAGCATGTTTGATTATATAAAATAGCTAATTTGATTTCTAAATGGTTTGAGTTTGTACATTGTTGCCTAAGTATATGAATTATAGGAAGTATTGATTGATTGTTTGATTAAAATTGTGGTTTAAGTGGGAAGGGGAGTTTAGGGGCAAAATAGTCATTACGCACCCATTTTCATTTGCCTTCAGCTGAGGACACATTTAAGGTAACCACTCAAACCCACACACCACTCACACAAACACCCATAATCAGATTTTAGAGAGAGGAAAGAAAGAGAAAGCTAGAAAGAGAGAGAGAGTTGACGAGAGGGAGAGGAAGAAGAAGAGGGGAGATTTTCCTCCATGTCTCATGCATGTTCCATCCCTTTACACCATTGAATTCAGCTCCACTTCCTCTACCCAATGACACCATTATCATCAACTACTTCACATTCCTTCTCATTTCATCATTTGAGCACATTTCAAGCTCAATGTGACCAAAATAAAGTCTAAGAGTTGCTAGTGGCTTTGCATGTATTTTGGGAGCTGACTTAGGACATCTTAGCACTACATTTCAAATTGAGGCAACTTAGATTGGGTTTACAGCAGCTGGGGTTCGAAAATCAGAGTGTGGTTGGTGTTGGTTGTTACTTGGAGCTTCAAGTCTTCATTTCCTTGGGATTGTTGATTTTGAGCTTCACCTCTTTGTGGTTTTTGTGATTTTCATCACAATAAGGTGAGTCCTAGCTCGTTTAGGATATTTATATTTCTAATGTTATTGTTGATGGTTGCTGGAAATGAAGTTGTTTTCGTTTCGGTAAAATTCGAGTCATAAATCATGTTTTCGAAAATAATTTCACTACAAAACTAGTATTATACCCGTGCATCCGCACGGGTGATACCGTGTTTGTTATAATATGGTACAAATCCATAAATATATTGAAAATTGTAAAATGTAACAAAATAAATGCATAAGCTGATGGAAAAAATTATATTTGAAGCAGCTTAAAAAAATTGTGTTGCAGAAAGTTTAAAAAAGTCAATATTGTTGTCTTCAAATCTTAAAAACGGAGTAAAATTAGAAGAAAAAAAGTGAGATGAAAATAAAATGAAAGAATAAATAAATGAGAGAAAAAGACGATACTTTTAAAGTGAATCCACTCCTGTGATTGCCTCACTCCCTTGATTACAAACATTGTGATTGCCTCATCCCTGTGGCCACTCCCCGTGGTGCCCCCGTAGCTACCCCTACGCCCTAAAAAGTTTAAGTTGCAGAAAGTTAAAAAAAGTTAGGACCTTCTTCAAATGTTAAAAAATAAAGTAAAAATCAGGAGAGAAAAAAAAATGAAAATGAGATGAAGATAAGATAAAAAGAATGTGCAAATGAGAGAGGAAGAAGATATGATTAAAGTCAATCCATCGACGTTGCAACCATAGAGTTTATAGCTTCCCGTAGCCGCCCCTCTTCGTCGCTCCCCGTCACCGTCCCCCATCGTCGCTCCCCATCGACACATGGGTACTTATATTTTTGGTAGTTTGATGACTAAGTAAATAGTTACGGTTTTGATTTAAAAGTGTTAAGCGAAAAACTTAAATAATGATTTGAAAAATTAGTAAAATGCATTTATTAATTGTTGCAAAAGGCCAATCGTATAAGTTGTTTCCCGTGAAGAGTCAAAAGTAAAATAATCATTTATAAAACATAAAGACATTTGTGAAAATAAGATATAAAGTATTGGTATTTCAACAACGTTTAATATGGTGATGTGGCAAAAAATAGCAATGGATAAAATAGAGATTTTAGTAGTGAGGGTTTAGATTAATTAGATAATAGAAGTTTATTAGTAAAATATAGTGTAAAATGGTTAGTTAGATCTCAGAGCATATTAATATGAAGTATTTGTATTCCGATAACTTGTAATCTTTTGCCATCGAGAATCAAAAGCAAGGAAATTTAACATGTAACGTTTTCCCGTTGGAAGTCAAAAGCAAGATAAAAAACAATTAATTTGACAACGTCTAATGTTTTCTTGTATAGACTCCAAAGCAAAATTTTCATTTTAAAAAATAAAATATTCATGACAGCAAAATATAAAAAATGATTATAGCCACGACGTGTTATGTTTTCGCGTAAGAAATCAAAAGTCATAATACAAAATGATTTTTAGCAACAACGTGTAATTATTAACCGTCGAGACTCCAAAGCAAAAAGTATAAAAATGTAAAATAGAGATTTTAGTATTATGTGTTTTGATTAAATAGATTGTAGAAGTCCATTTATTAGAAATTGCAAGTGGCGATAAAATCATACTGAGCACAAATAATGCTTCTTAATCTGGACTCAAAAGCTAATTTACATATATATAAAGAATAGATGTTAATACAAAAATATAAAAAATTAGTATAAAAAGACCCTCAATCCTTTTTTTGAGTAATAATTTTGAGTAAATCTAAATTCATCTTTTTTTTCTTATTCGACAAAATAGTAAATCTAAATTTTGAGTCATAAAACAAAATATCAAAAGTCATAAAACAAAAATATTATAGCAATAATATGTAATTGTTAACCGTCGAGACACAAAAATAAAAAAAATATATTGGTAAATTAGATATTTTAATATTGAGTGTTCCGATAAAATCAGGAAAAATATTAATAAATTTAAATCTGTATGAAAAACCCCATAAAAATTAATATGAAATAAAATATTTCCCAAGAAGAAAAATAAAGATAAATAGAGAGAGGAAATACAAAAGAAATAAAAAAGGAAATGAATAAGAGAGGAGAAAGAAGGGAGTAAATAGAGGGTGAAGATAAAAAAATAAAGGAAAAGAAAGAAAAAAAATAGAGAGGAGAGATGAGATATTAGAAGAGAGAGAGAGAGAGAGTAAAAAGTAAAAAACTTAAAAGCAAAAAGTAAAAAAGTTGTTATAAATTGTCTTTTTTGTCTGTTTGTGGTTAAGTTACAATTTTACCCTCAATTATGTGAAGTGTCAATTTTTCCAAATATCTTAATAGGTAATTTCATATGTGGTGTATTTGTATAAATCTATATTAGAAAAACGGAAAATAGTGACCGAAATATCAGTCGCTAACTAGTCAAGATCGGTCACTAAACGATTTTGTGACCGAATTAGCGACCAAAACCAATTGCAAAAATTCAGTAGACGAAGTTTCATAAGCACAAAACAGAACATAGAAATCCCAATTTAGGGTATAGATCTTTTTCAATTACATTTCACACTCCAAAACCCCCTAATATCGAAGACCCAATAGCATTATTATGAGTTAACTAGTAATAACATGATGATAAACCCTAAACAAATCCATGATAATTAACAATAGTGATGACTATATGCAAGCAGACAAAACCACCGCCTACAATAAAGAAAGCCAAAAAAGATAAAATATACAAAAGAAAGCCATCACAAAGCAACTAAAAGGAATCATGCATAATGAAAGCACACAAAATCACCGACCTGGCGATGGAAAGAAGCACGACGGCAGCACAATGAAGATGAGAAGAGAACGCAATGATACGTAGAGCAGGACATAGGATGACAATGAAAAGAGAAATAGGGTTTCAGCAAATTTTGAGAAGTAGAAACTGAGTAGATTCCTAATTTTTTGAGAAGTCCAGTTATGATGGTAAAAGAAGTTTTTTTTAAGGAAACATGGAAAGTAAAAAAAAATGTTTGAAGAAAAAGAGGGAAGTGGGAAGTAATTTTTTTAGGAAAAAGAGGGAACCGAATTTTGTTAAAAAAATTGTGGGAAATCATTTTTTTGGTTTAAGAAAAAGAGGGAACGGAATTTTTTGGACTGAAAAATCAGTCACAAACGTCAGCGACCATAAAATCGGTCGCTAAACTTGAAGTATTTTAAAACTTACAAAATGGTCTCGAAATCGGTCGCTAAAGTGACCGATTATATTTAGTCTCTAAATTGGTCACTATTTAGCGAATTTCTAGTAGTGTTTGTTTCGGTATCAAGTAATTATTTCGTAATTATATTGATTGATTGTGGTTGAAATATGGTTGTGGTTGATTGTTTGGATTGGATATTGTACTGGTATTGAAGGTTATCAAGTTAGGGATTGATCGGAACAAGTTTCGGAATCGATCGGAATGAAAATTTTATACGAAAGCAGAGTTTTTGGTGATGCTGTCAAACAGGCACGACCAGTGCGCATTTAAGCACGGACTGTGCGCCCCGTAAAACAGCTGTGTGCTGGAACCTTTTTATAGGGAGCACGACCCGTGCGTAGATTTCTGTCCAAATTTTTAAAACATGCCCAAACCTATTCTAATTGATTCCAAATCTCTTCCAATCTTTTCCCCAACCACTCCTAATGACAAATAGTTTATTTTACTATGGTCTTAAGCAAGATTGAAGTGATTATATTGTATTGCTTCGAGTTATAAAAGTTGGATAAAACCGAGTAGTTTTACCGAGTGTTAACCTTGAATAAACGGAAATTTATGTTCTATCATTAATATAGATACGATATATAGATTATATCGAATAAGGTTGACGGCCCAATGCGGGTATATATATATATATATATATATATATATATATATATATATATATATATATATATATAGAATTGAGGTGACGACCTCCAGATGTTAGCATACTAGGGGAGGGAAGTCATGAGCCCTTGGCCTAGGCCCCCAGATGTTTATTATTACTTTGCCTTTAAGAGTTGTACACTTATCGGCCAGATGTTGGGGTTCACTCAAGCTTCCTTGGGTTGTTGGTGATGTGCTAAAACTAATAAAACTTTATTGTAATTCATATATCGAATTACCAGATGTTTTTGCAATTCATTTATAGAATTGCCAGATGGTTTTGTAATTCATTTATTGAATTACCAATTAAAAAGGAATGCATAATTGAATCGCGAGAGTTTAGTAAGGGGTCTCGATAAGACTTATTGAGATTTGTATTCTCACCCTTTATGTTGTTGTTTTTACAGAGAAACGGGGAAAAGGAAGACATAGAAACACGAGTAGGTGAGGTGCTTGAGAAGCGGCTGAAGGCTTAGATCTTCGCTATTATTATTTTATTTTTTCCCTTGTAATCTTTGTATCTCGATTATAACTTGAGCATTATAAAAGTTGTTAATTGTTTCCGCTATTTCTTGTATTTTGGATATTGAGCAATGGGATTGTGAGGTTGTGAGATACACCAAGACTAAAGTATTTGGATATACTTATATTATGTAATGTCATTAGATATGACTTAGTAATGAAGTTAATTCGAAAAGTTAGTTATGTTCAATATCTGAAACAGGAAATTATACTCTGATATGTGTTAAATTGTATATTCTAATATTTCTATATGGTAGAAATATTAGGGTGCTACATATGACAAATGATTTTATAAAATAACTTCAATTATAACTTGTCGTTTTTAATTAAAACTTTTACATTTTAGGGTTTAGGGTAAAAAATACAATATAATATAATTGTTAATTATATATTTTTTCTTGTCTTTGACCCTCAGATTCTCAGGTAAAATGAACTCTGATTAATCTAGAGTCCAATCGAGGGTTCAATAAAGCTTGACCGAGGATTTTTTCAGTCAGGTATCAAACTCGGATTCTCTGAAACCACTCATTCTTAACTGAAGTACAAGCGCTAATCATTTAGTTACTTGTTTTCTATAATCTCTTTATCTCGATCATTTGATTTGTCGTTTAAAATTATGCACAGAACTTAAGAAAATAAATACAGTGTAAGGAATCAACACATCAGGAAAGGATTTTGCCATTAAGACTTTGTCATGTGTTTTTATTTTTTTTATCTTGATTTTTTATGTCTTTTAAATAAATAACAATGAGATTCTAAAAATACTATTGTT
Organism: Astragalus glycyphyllos; assembly: GCA_963573325.1. NCBI lineage: Eukaryota > Viridiplantae > Streptophyta > Magnoliopsida > Fabales > Fabaceae > Astragalus > Astragalus glycyphyllos. The sequence goes on along the minus strand of OY754307.1, from coordinate 82,943,502 downwards.
CAAAACTTTCAATAGGTTAAAATTAAAATCTCTATTTATAAATCCTAACCTGTGAAGCTGAAAAATAGAAGCGGCAAAATATGCATCCATGCAACCTTTCTACGTCCTTTTTCAGCAACTCAAGCGGGAATATATACTCGTTGCATGCACCCACGTAATTTTCTACAAACATTTCCACCTCCATATACCTTGCCAACTTTCAAGTATCTAACACATCAAATGTTTTTCAACCATTTGTTGACTTTTAGGACTATACTAAAAAAGTTCGGTAGCACAATAAGTTCACTTTTACATGTCCCACATGTTCAACCATATATACAACATTATTTTTCATCTAAATCTTCTGAAAGCAGTAAAAAAAATTGTCTTCTTTAGAAGACTTTTGTAGTAGATGTAATTGAGGCTACAACACCCATTACCACACCCAACTAACTAAAGTACACCCACCATCAATAGAAATGACTTTCTCATCCCATTTTCAAAATAGAACTACTCTATTCCCTCTCAAACTGAAACATCTTTCTCTTTCTACTTGTTTACTTCTCCATCTCTCCCTCTCTTCTTATTTCAAAAAATTATTGGCTTCTCCATCTTCTTCCAACTTCATTTGATCTTGGCTAACATGTTTTCGCTACTTTTCTCTCTTATAACAGCAACCTAAAACAAAATTGCTTCAACTTGGTTAGAGGTCATTCTTTCTTCATATTTGTGGTTAGTTATAGTTTTAAATATTGCAATCTCATAGCTACTTTAATCAAATAAAAAATAAATAGCACCTGCTCTATGGGCCTTTGGAGCTCTACTTGCTCTCTCCAAGGCTTCTCATGAGTCCCGAAACCTGAAACAGGAAACAAAAATCATTAATCATAGATTCTCGATTCCATTTCTTACCTATAAGAACAGACCAACTCACAGAAAAAATACACATGAAATTCAGAGAAAAAATTAGAGTTTAACACTGAAGCCCTAATCGTGAAATACCAAGAAAATCCAAAAACAGAAGCAGAAGCAGTCAATCGAAAGTAAGGATATTAGCAGCAGCAAGCAGAGCAAATAAGAAGAGAAGTTCAGAAGCTGGAATATAGGTCGGTGTTCCTTTTATTTATTTATTTATTTTTGTAATACGAAAATACGAAAAACATGTAGGTGTAGGTGTTTAATCTGTAATGCTTAGTTTTTATATGTTCATATGCTAAATAATTCGTATATATAGCAACTGCAAGTATGTTTTTCTTATTCTTCTAATGATACATATACCCTATATACGTATACTCTGTATGAATAGATTAGGTTTTAAAAATTTTAGGAACTAATAAGTTTTTATTTTAATCTTATGTTTAGAAAAATTAGGTTAGAAATATTAATTTGTATCATGAACAGAACAAACAGGGTATCACAAACAGCTTCCTATTAGTTTGAAAAATTAGGTTTAGAATTAATTTGACCAAAAAACCGAAATTAAGTAATCAGTTTGAACTAGGTTTAGTCTTACAATAATTTTTAAAAAAAACAAACAATAGACACATTGTTTTACAGTAAACCTAAAACAAAATTAAGGTCCCAAATAGAGCAATACGATTCAGATTTTCTTTTGAAACAATTTCTCTTTTAGCAAGAAATAGGGTTCAAAACAGAATTGGAAAAAGAGGGTTTTAGTACAAAATAGGGTTCACAAACATTTTCACACACTTGCCTTAAATAGTGTGCTCATGTCATTTTATTTTAAAATTAAAAAAAAAATCAGATTGCTTCCTGCACCCGTTTTTCAATTCGCACAACCCCTCACTTAAGCCCAGTTTGCGCTGACCCCAAACCCAACAGCGTAAATTGGGTTATCTGTTAGTCTCACCCCATCATTTATAATACAACCCCTTTCTATTAATTGCACCTTATTATACCATTACACCCCCCCTTTTCGTTTTTTTATCCATTTCTTTTCGAAAATTATTTCTTTCACAAAAAACCAAAAATATAAATAAATTCTCCCTAAAAAATATAAATAGAGGATTAAGTCGGTCGTACGATCAGTTAGTCAACTTTTTATTGAGAGATTTTAAACATTTAATGCATCATATTAGATGCTATCAAAGTTCGTGCAACGCACGAGTAATCGCACTAGTAATTTGTAAACTAGTTTCACTTACCCTGCAGTGCAATTCGGAAAAACATCGAAGGTAATGATGAGGCCCACATGTCCACAATGATAAGAAATTACCTGAAGAATAATAAATGAAAAGGAAGAAGATGTTCTCTCTCTGTCCCATTCAAGACAAATATATATGAGGCACAGCACAGAGAATGAGATATGATCCTCAATTTCAATTCAATTGTATCCCCACCACAACAATAGGAGGTTCTCTGAAGTGACATCTCTACGTATCTTTTGTGCAACTGCAACCCATTTTATTTTCTCATTTAAGATAAAAAAATTTACAATATAATGCATGATATCTGGACTATTAGAAAATACAATATATATAAAAGGAAAAACAAAATAAAGTCTTTTTTCTTGTTACAGTTTTTAGGTAAACTAAAAAGAAATAGAAAGTATGTTATAGAGACTGAAAATTTTGTATATCTGAACAAATTTCCACTAGTTATATTGCAAGCTGAGCTCGTGGCTGGTGGGACCTTCTTATGAGTTATGATCGAGGCATATGTTTTACGAAGAAAGTCTATCTTATCACCTTTGGATAGTTGCTGCCATAATGCTATATTGTCTAGATTTCATCATTTGTCTGATTGAATTTGTATGTCACTCGACATCTGTAAACAAAAAAACATTCAATTTTACGAAGGCAATGAAATGGACTATGAATGATCTCAATCACTAAAAAATTTCATCATACCATGATTTAATTCATTACATGATCTTTTTCAGTAACCGTATTTGAAATCCTATCACTAGGGTATTCATATTGTATTTTACTCCTTTTTTTTATGAGCAATTATTTTAATAGATAGCACAAAGGTACTCAAACATGCTCATTTGCAACGGATTTTGCTTCATTAGCAACGATTTTTTCTGTTGGTAATGAGCGATATTCTTGTAGTGTATAAGATAATGTCTCTGATAGTAAATTTTAGTGGTAAACTAGTTGCTTTCAATTTTAAGGTCTTATTGAATTATCATGATTCACAAGTATTAATATATAAATAAAATGTGTGTATGTATGTATATTAGGGATGAGACGAATAATATTCGATTGTCAATCCTAACTCATCCTAACCTGAAGTTGTGTTAATACTTGCGACAACCTCGTTTGTCTTTTTTTCCCTTCTAGTAGGATAGAGTTGGGTTCAACCCGAAATCGTTGGGTTGGGATGAGTTTGTGGGTTGAGATGGGTCATGCACATGTCTAATAAGAATATAAGATGATATTACAAAATAGACCTAAAACACAAAGTTGAATGTATATCGCCCGATCAACCGATCCAAATTCGCGAGCTAATCTATTTCCACTTAAGTAGGACAAGACATAGGGAGACACTTTTTTGGTTACCATGTTTTTGATCCACATAGATAGATATGGGGAGATACTAGTATTAAATATGAGTTTTTTGGAATACAAATTCTCAATTTATGTCATCATTTTTAAAGTGTTTATTTATAATACAAAACTTCGGTATGCTTATTTTATGGTAACCAAAAGTGTGTGATTTGTTTTCAAATTATCTGTGGCTAATGTAGCATATTAATTAGGTGTAGAAGCACTCACAATCACAGGTATACCTAAAATAACGCGTATAAGAAAAAGACCCAAACTTCACATGATGCGTGTCTAGAATCTAGATTACTTAAGAAGAAGCAGTGAAAGTGGCCAATTTCTGTTACATCCACAAGCCAAAAAAAAGGTTGATATTTTTTTGATGCCCCTCAAACCAACAAATCCGATAGAGATAGATAGATATATAATACGATAAGGGTAAGTTGAAGCGACTTAAAACCAACTTGTACTTGGACGCCAGCCTCACCTTTCACTACCAAAAAGCCATTGAAAATAATTTATGCCAAACAAATCAGAAAAGAAAATAAAGAAGTTGCCTTTTTTTTTCCAGCTTCCAATCCATTACAGAGTGTATAGGATTAAAAAAGCACCTCCCATTTGCTTCAGGACCATTCAAACGCACACACCATGGGGGACAGTGGGACCCAGGAATTAGAAATAAATTAAGAATTATCCTGCTAATTAATTGGATTTTGAATTTTTTTTTTCTGCTTTGTCTAAATTAAAGTTGGTAGGGATTCAGTGAAATTCTTATGATTAAAGGAATAAGAAATGTCTAAAGATCCCACTTAGACATGCCATAAAGCGCGTTGTCAATTAAAGTGGGACTAATTAATTATTAAGTTCATAGAAACTTATGATAAACTTTTTATACGTCTATATAAATATATACTAGCATGATTATTTTGATGCAATTGGCAAGAACTAATCACTTCTATTTTTTCTGCTTTCATGATTCTCATAATATTATCAGTCACTATCATAGAATTTTCATTATGAAAATTTGTCTGAAGCAAAGGTTATATATATATCCTAACTCTTAGATATATTGACACCAGGTGTCAAACTTAACGACTTACACCAACTAATATCTTCGCGTATAAAATGAAATTTATCAATCCGACCGTTGAATATCGTGATGTTATCTTTGAGATCATATATATCAAGTTTCATGAAAATCCAAAACTATTTGATGGTTCATCTCACTACTCTATTTCGATGGTTAATATGTTATTTAAAATATAAGAAAATGCGTGTTGTTAGATAACACACCTATGAGTATCCAAGTTTTTTAAAATTCGATATACATGATTACAAGGATAATATGATGCTATTCAACGATCGGGTTGATAAATTTCAATGTCTAAATGAAATTATTAATCGGTGTAAGTCGCTAAGTTTGACACCAGGTGTCAACCTTTACATGTGCATGGTGAGCAAAAACAAAAAAAAAGGGAAAATACTAATAGTGATAAAATATTCAACTTACGCTTTTTAACCATACCCCTTGAGATTGATTTACTGGATAGTGGTGGTTGTCACAATCGTTCAAAGAAAATCTTGCAGTAGCTCGTTGTTGCGTATATTCAGAAGGCCACTTGCATGATGCTTTATTCTGAAGAAGAAATCATAATTGCTTAGATTACTCTTTTTATTTATTTATTTATTATTGTGCAACCTTTAATGTATCAAAATTATAGTTAATTAGGATTTTTTTACATCCAGAAACCTTTACTTAATGGCAAAATCTATGTTAATCACAGAAAGAGTACCATGTGGTTCAACCCAAGTATAGATAGACAATTGGATACAACATGGTACCTCCGTACCTCCAAAGGAAAAAAGCAATGTAGATAAGTAACCAACCGAACCAACAAATTAACATCTAAACACCTATTAGATCGAACATCGAACATGCCTTCTTAAACATTTGTAAAGCTCATAATTAGGATATGCCAGTCATTAGTTAAAAATAAGATAAATACTAGTATATCCGTCTCATTTTATTTGTGATCTAATGTTGTGACACAAAAACTAATAACAATAATTAATCGTTCAAAATTCATGATAATTATCTCATACTACTTTCCTAATATTTCTTTTTTTATTTCATCTCTCTTTAATAATTAAGTGTTAAAAAAATAAAAACATGTTAATGCTTCGAGAATATAATAAGGAATAAGTTATTAATTAATGCTTTAATGGTATTGTAAAACGATAAATATATGGCTTAAATACAATTTTGGTCACCCTATTTTGATTATTGTGCAATTTTATCCCCCTATTTTATTTTGGACAATTTTGGTCCAGATATTTTACAAAGTTGTGCAATGTTGACCAAATTGAAATTTCAAACTCTAAGATGTTGCTGATGTGTCAATATTTTAATTGACACGGCAATTAAGTCTTGTAGGCATGCCACTTCATTTCTTTTATTAAAAAACATTTACTTTAATTTTATAAAATACTAGTATTTTACCCGTGCATACTGTATGGTCGATGTATTGCCATGAAGTCATAATAGTAATTTGGAAGATATTCATAAGTTGTGAACAATGTCCAAAATGTATGATTTGAAATTCAAAAAGAGATAGGTATTATGTCATATAACATAAAAATGCAAATTATATTGAGTCGAAGAAATTAAAGGAGATTGACAATCAGAATTACATTGATCCTTAATAATTTATTTGGACATTAGAGTTAAAATATGCATCCCCATTGGCCCTTCTATTGGCACTCCCGTTGTCACTCCCGTTGCGAGTCTCTCATTGTCGCTCCTGTTGCCACATGTTAACTAATGTTTTTTTATATGATTTAATATTAATTAAATCATATTCATTTAATTATAAGTAAGTTATTTTATAATATTTGGTAGTGGCTAAAGTTTTTTTTTTTACAATTCTTAGTGGTTAAATTGAGTGATTTTAATAGTTTTAATAGAGATATTATAGTAAATTATTGTCAATCTGGCACTGTCGCTCCTGTTGTAGCGTATTATGACTTATTTTTTCTATACGACTTAATATTAATTTAATCATACTCATTTATTTATAAAAACGCTAATTTTAAAGTTTTGTTACAGGTACGTCTTTTTTTGACAATGGATAGTGGTTAAAATGATTAATTTGACCATTTAAAAAAATTAATTTTTGTAGTTTGACTAAATTATAAAAATAGTGAGTAATTATTTTTAGTAAAAAAGGGGTAAAAAATTTAATTTTTATGACAAAAAGAAATTGGAAAAAAAAATATGAATAAAATATTTTTTATTTAAAAATCTGTTTAAAAAAACTGTTTTTAAAAAAAATTAAAAAAAAATTTTAAAAAGAAAAACAGTTTTTTTTTAAAGTAAAAACAGTTTAAAAAAAAAACTGCGCGTCAATGCGTCAGATGCTTTTTTTTTTAAAAAGCTGCAAAAAAAGCTGACTGTTTTGTCTTTTAGTGATGAATTTACTATTTTACCCTTATTTTTTGCTAAATGGCAAAATTTTAAGATGTCTATGAATGTCAATTTGCTAGCATATGTTTTGATTATATAGATATTGCCAAATGGCAAAATTTTAAGATGTCTATGAATGTCAATTTGCTAGCATATGTTTTGATTATATAGATATAGATTTATTTAAAATAATGAACCTTGCATTTATTATGGGATGATTCCAATTTAAATACATCATGGATTAATCGTGAAAAAATTGTATTTCAGATAAGAAAGAAAGGTCGCGACTTTGTAAAATATAAAATTTAATATTTAATTATTTAAGCCATATAAAAATTATGTAATTATTTTAAATAAACATTTTATAAAATATAAAATTAAAGTAAACGTATTTTTATTAAAGAAAGAAGTGGCATGCCAAAAAAGCATAGTCAATTGCCATGTCAATTAAAACATTGACACATCAACATCTTAGAGTTTGAAATTTCAATTTGGTCAACATTGCACAATTTTATAAAATAGGGGATCAAAATTGTCCAAAATAAAATAGAGGGATCAAAATTACACAATGAGTAAAATAGGGGGACCAAAAGTGCATTTAAGCCTAAATATATAATGAGACAATTTATTTTTCTCAAATATTTTAATTTTTTCGGTCTTAAAACTACTTACACTTACATCCTAACATAGGTCTAGTAGTTCATACGGTGATTTTAAGTTCTCATGGCTTGGTTGCGTTTTCTAACACGCACAACTAAATGTACAATTAATAAAAAGTTTAATTATCGAAAAAAAAATGTTGGGATTTAGTTAGATTAGGGAATGCTTGAAATATTTTGTTTTGGAGGGATGGTTGGTGAATTCCGATCTCTCTTTAAGATATGTATCCTAGATTTTTTTTTTGTTGCGGTGCACAAAACAGTTGCGTGCGATTGAAAACATGGGCTTTTGTCTAATGGAAAATGTGATTGAGTGTCGCTTAACCCTACTGAAGGGTTCTCTATAAAACCTTGTTATAAGGGCTTGACTCACAAGGGGAAGCCTTGTCTTCACTACATGGCCAAGGAAGGAGGTGAGTCGAGCAAGGCATAAGTGCTTGAGACAAAAAAATTACCAAGAGTTATGTCGTCCCCATAATCAATCATTGGCGGAAGAACGGGTTGAATTCTAGACACAATATGTGGGGGAAGAAATTGGTACAGTCACAACATTTTCACCACCATTAAGGATATTTTTTCTTTTCATCTCTAAAAACATCTCTCTCTCTCTCTCTAATAAATAAATAGACACAATCATATATTGGACTTTATGTCACTCGCTTGTGCACGGAAGCTCAATTGTATACCACTTGTATATAAATTATAATATATGAATCTCGTGTTAATTTTAGCCCGGCTCAACAGGCTAGCTTGATAGCCCAATGTTATGGGTTGGCTCACCAAATAGATATCTAAAGAAATGTGACCATTTTGACCCATAGGTCAGACTAAGTTTTTTTCTATTTCTTCTAAACATTTTTTGTGGCATCTTTAGTTAAAATAGGACTAAGCTGGCATGCAGCCTGAAGTTTTGATCTAGGCTAAAAAACACAACTTAGTCTGCTTTTGCATTTTGACTCATTGAGTCGAACAATCCAATTTAACAACTCTACTTAAAGATGACTGTTGCTTCTTCTATTGGGGTTGTGCTGTCTTTAGTGTGGATAAATCATTTTGATTGGCATTTACTCTATGTCCTTGTCCATCATTTCTGAGTGGAGAGGGAAATTTTTAAGGTTTAAAAGGTTAATTTAATTCTAAGGCCCATAGACTTGTTAAAAGCTTCTCTCACGCTAGTTGCACTCAAGGTTCAATGGAACATGGTTCATTTATTATTTTAAGTCCGTTCTGGCACAGCACTTATATCCTTCACGAGTAGACAAAATTAAATGCAGAGATCAGTAGTACGTATATTTCCCTTTGTTGGCCACCCTTTGAGCAGAAGTAGCTGAGCTACTCAATGTTGGAAGCTATGATATATATGTCTGCCCAATAACAGAACTTCTGTGTCACTCCCACTCCAATAATTGCCTTATTCAACTAGTTTTTGAAATCCTCTGTCAAAGTATTTACAGCCATTTTTTTCTCCCTCAAAACAGTAGTAATTTGTATAGCATTCTTAATTCCTAATTCCTAATCCCACTCTGAGTAGTGGATAAGGTAACGTGGTATGGAACCGACTTAAAAGTTTTGCACCTAATCCCACTCTTTGAATTGAATTGATGTACCAAAAAGGTTTGACTACCCATGCCATTGCCAGCACTACCCTGTTTTCTCCCACCTCATACTACACACATCCTTTTCAATGTCGCTCGTTAGTGAACCACCATTATCAATAATAAAGAGACAATGCAATTCTTAATACTCCATTTATCCAACAATAAGTGTCATTTTAATGAGTTTCCTTACTTTTGTGGAAATGGTCTGTCCATTTTAGATCATAGTTTTGGCTATAATTATTGCACTCTCTCTGATCAATAGTTAAGAGTATTGTTGACAAAACATTCTAGTTTATATTTCATTGAACTTGAAAACGACAACTAAAATGAAATATAATTATTTGTAAAAATAGACGAAGTAATCTTTATACTAAATGTATAATGAAGTATAATCACTTGATAGCAATCTTAATTTAGGGGAGCAACAAGCTTAAACTATACTTCATAGAATTTAAGTAGTTCATAAGCAAGTCGTGTACTCCTTCCGTTTTTGAATATTAGCAAAAGACGGGTCCGCACGATTTTTTAAAAAAACTAAAAAATGAGATAAAGTTCCAAAAGTAACATTTTAATTGTTTATTGGAAAAAATTTGCATAGGAAAAAGAAAAGAAAGATTGGAATATTAAAATATTTGTTTGCATTGATAAAAGTAAAAATAGTGTAATGATTAGGGATAAATTTAGTATAGTAGGGGAAAAAATTTTGATTTGCAATAGTAACTTGATTTTGTTCATATAGTATTTGCTTATATTTAAAAATGGAGGGAGTATACCTTTTATCTCAATGGTGGTTGCATGTAAAACACATATAAAAACAATCCAATAGTAGTTAAATGCATTTGATTTTTTTGTTTAAGATAAAAAATGAATTATATTTGCTAAACTACCTCTAATTATAATACAATAAATTCGTTTTGAGGGTTTTTAACAATATTAAAAATAACATTTAAAATGGATTACTTAGATTACATTTATTTCTATTAAAGTATACTAAATTTACCCATTTATCCATAAGCCTTAGCACAATTGATAAAGTCAACGCTCTTAATTATACAGAACATTTGTTGTGGTTACCCAAATCGAAACTCGGAACGTCCACTTTGCATGTGAAAATTATGGGAAGTGTTTACCACTAGAATGTGAAAAAGCACCGAATTTCCCATATTTTTACTTATAGTTGAGTTGAGTCTATCTTTATTATACATAATCGTAAATGAGTCCAATAGACGTCCAACTAGATAATACGTGGAAAAACAGCTCAGATTTTTAAAAAGTCCACATCAGCTTTTGGTCCACGGGTCACCTCCACATCAACCATACAGATGTATCTAACGGCTGGTGGTTCTTTTATTTTCTACACAGCTACAGTCATTCAGATCAACGGCCCAAAATTGTTAAAATTGCGGCTGCCAATTCAACGAACAGGATTGAAAACGTAATAGAATTCAGCCATTATTTACGACTTGCTTAATTGCCTGGCGTTAATTCTATTAATTGCCAATTCCCCAATTACCTCAATTAAAAAATTCCTTTATAATATATATTCGTGAAGGACAATGAAATTAACGCCAGGCACCAGTTCCGCTGGTGATTCCTTTTTTATTTTCTATTAATTGTCTATCCTTATTAATTGCCAATTCCTTTATAATATATAAATTCCTTTAGAATTCAGCCACAATGAAATTTATATTCCTTTATATCAAGGACAATGTGTCAAGTTTCTGCCTATCTACCCCATTGTTCTTAACTTGAAATTTCATATGAATTTTGTGTTTCAATTCAACAGTTCATAAAGTGTACTTGCTGATATGGTTTTTAAAGTAGAACGTGTTTGCGCTTCAGAAATTTAAGAAGTCGAGTATAAAATGTGTTTTTGTCATGTATAGAATGTGTCCATGATATGTTTTAAAAAGAGGTCATTTTAGTTATATATGTAACTAGCCACCGTGCCCGTGGTACCCACGGGTATTGAAAATTGTGTTGAAATCATTTAGGTGCAAATTAGGCTACAATATTTTTCTTGCCAAAACAAAATTGGTAAAACGTAATATAGAATTTAGAATTTATCAGTAATAAATAATTTATGTTTATCGAATTGCTTTTTGGGAATGTCGTTGTAATCGATCTTCTATCACTCTTTGTGACCACCGCTACCCCCATCTTTCACTCTCATCGCTCAATTTCATAGCTTCATCATGCTTCATGCATGTCGCCGCTGTCACATGTTGGAATGCAATTAGCAATTTCCAGGGGTGCCAATAGTAATAGCAGAGCCCAATACTTGACCCAGCATTAACAAAAACGAAAGCTAACCCAAAACACATTTTGAGCGGAACCCACAACCCGTTTAAAACGATAAAACACACAGATCTTGCACACTGACCCAAATTTTTGAACAAAACGAAGAAACCTACTCACAAAGGTTCGCTTCTCTCTCTTATTTTCTTGAAATTATCTTGTTTTCTTTCTATCGCTTCTATCTGTTCAGCAAGTAGCAACAATCCTTGTCATGGCTTCCCGAAATCGTCAATTAGCACAACTCCAAATTTAATTCTCTCTGGGTTGACAACATCACAAAAATCTTAAGGGGGCGCGTTTGTTTCCCGGTTAGAAGTTGCATTCCAAGGAATCTAGGTTGGGAATGAACGATTCCTATGTTTGGTTTGAAAAAAACAAAAAAAATTCCCAGGAATGATATTTAGTCTGGAAACTTTCTTCCCATATTTGTGGGAATCTGATACCTCCCATAAATGGTGGTAATGTTACATTCCAGCAGAGGGTGGTTTCAATTTTTAGCACAAAATTACTTTCCTATCCCCACCCCACTCACCCACTACATAGAGTCGCATGTATGTGTTTTTTTTTATTTCTTTTGAATTCATTCATAATTTTTTGCGTTCCTCCATTTGTTTTTTATGTCTTGCTTTTTTTTTATGTTCTCCATTTTACGTTTCTTGCTTTGTAACAATAGATTATTACAAAAAATTGTAAGTTATAATTACTTTAATTTCAACATTGAAAACTTAGAAAGTAAAAATAACATTTCTATAAAGAGGGGATTTCGATAATTACAAAGTTTATTCTCAGGAATATATAGTACGAACCAAACAACTTTATAAATTGTTCCCAAGAATTGGATTCCCGAACTTGTAACTAACCAAACATGTTTTAGAAAATCCTCGAGAATCACGTTCCAAGTCATTGGATTCCCGAGCATGTGATTCCAAACTTGTAACTAACTAAAGGAAGGTTTTGTATTTAAAATAAAAAATAAATTCGATTATTAGTAATTGAAATATCAGTGAACAATTAAATAAAATTATTGTAAATAGTGGCATGTAAAAAAGAAATGTAAAAAAACCAGTGGCATCCAAATGAAGGCTCTAATCACTGAATCGGTAGCTATTTTTTTGGTATCGGACCCTCGCGGGCGACCCACGCAGTGTCCCAACGCTGTCAACGAAGGACTAATCTGCGCTCGCTACTTAGAAGTAAACATGAATGAAGCTTAGATTTTATTGACTTAAAAAATATAGATTCAAGTATTTTAGAAAAAGAAATAAATAAATAAATGACAAAATCCTAATAACTAAAAAGACACACACTTTGTCAAAAAACACGCATAACATATATAAAAAAACTAAAATGGACAGTAGAGAGAAAAATAACTAATGTTTAGAAAAATAGCTAATGGGCTTTAAAAAAGTAATAACTAATGGGCTTAAAGCCCAACATCCATACGAAATCCACAATAAACCCTAAGTCCAACAAAACATAATTCAACACACTAAGCACATCAAGAAAAAGGTGGGGATCCTGCTGCAAACTTCACAGCAGCAATCGCACAATCCATCTCACTCTCATCTTTCCCTTTCGTGGCCCCCTCATCTCTCACTCTCTTCTCATCGCTCTTATCCCACTATTTGGGACCATAACTACCCTCATCTCTCACTCTCATCGCTCAGTTTCATAGTTCCATTCATGTCGGCGCAGTCACTACATTCTCCTCAACGGAGCAACAAAGGTGGTCCGAGTGAGAAACAACCATAGTCCGACTGAGCAACAGGGTAGATCCACACCGATGGCCTTTAATGAAGCTTTTGTTCCCCCTCTTGTTATAGATCTAGACCAGCGGTGAAGATGAAAGTTCAACTTTTTTGTTTCTATCTTTTATAATGAAAGAGATCTATTAAATCATTCATGTTTTGAAAATTTTTTATGTGATCTTTTCTTCTCAGAGCAATTCAATTTTTTTGGTTTGTTTCTTCTTCGTTTCTAATTTTTGGTTCGATCTGCTTCTTCTCTGTTGCTCCCTAATTTCGGTTTCCCTAGTTTTTGTTTAACACCATTTTTTTCTGAAATCCCCTTCTTTTGTTTCTGTCTTGTTTCTCTTTTTTTTTTTACATTTTTATTTTATAATGATAATGATTTTTCCCTTATAATTTATATGTCTCCTTTAACCTTTTTAATTTCCTAATATATATTCTGAAACACTTTTTATGTTAGTAGAATTCATGTTTTTTATGTTAATATTTCAGCTCTTTATGTTAACGTGTTTTTCAGTTAAGGTGTAACGAAAATATAGTACTCATGTTAAAAATGGTAATGCAAACAATAGTAACTTACAAACATGAATTCAATTGTTCACCCACTTTATTCATGTGAAGTTCTGAATTTGTTGTTTCCTTTTATCCCCTTGAACTGTACATACACAGTGGTGGTATGTGACATATGCACACGTGGACTGTACATGAACATTACCACGGGGACTATTCACTCCATCACTCCACTGTTTTCTCTTTGCAACACTCTATCATTTACCATACTTCCCATTATCCTTTACCGCAAGTTATGGTAAAGCACAAAACACCAATATGAGGAACTGCGTGTGGGCCATACGAAATAGAAACAATACGCAGGAAAGAATCCAAACCAACTTTCAGCAACCACATGCACTCCTGTAGATGTCTTTTCTATGCTATATACCAAACCAGATTCAAACGTAGCCGGCGGGAATGAAACATTGTAACAAACTTGATGAAATATTTCATGAAATACTTGGCGGAACAATGACTCTTTACCTTTTATATTTTAAGATATTGTTTTTGCTATAACTTAAAGAGCTTCAGTTCCTTGAGCTTGAGAAGTTTTTCTCTCATTGTTTTTCCCTTCAGTTGCTGCAGTGTTCAGGAAGATGGATATTGAAGGTCATATGACACACTGCTCTTTTGTAAAATTTCTAATACTAATGGCATAGTTTGATATAGCTAATATCTCTGTCTTAGTAGAAAGCCTTCAACACCACAAGCAAATTTGACAAGATGGTCGAAGGAAACAAAGTATGGCTTCCTAATGATTCTTAGAAGAAAGTATACCACATGTTTCCAGATCCTTTTCTGTATTGTTAGATGTTTCATCGGGCTTCAGGTTGAGACGTCGAAGCTCATGTGTAGACACCGAGATATTGTTGACAGTTAAAGCTTTGCTCAAGGAGGTACATCTTGATTCTCTCTCTTTTAGTTGGTTTCTTTTTTTATTATTTTTTTATTTTATACTATCATCATCATGGAGTTTTGTTTATGGATATGATATGATGTTATATTACGGAGTGCTCTGTTTATTTGAAGAAGATAAAGAAGAAACATAAATGAGAGGAGATGGATTGATGAGAGAGTTGGAACAAAACACAGAGGAGGGAGTTTTTTTTTTTTAAAAGAGAGATGATGATGAAATGGAGCTATTGACAATAATGTGGGGAAATGAAAGGCAAAGAGAAAGAGAGTCAGAAGATGAAGTTGTATTGATAATTGGACCACTGAAATGCTATCATCCTATTAATTGGACCATTGAATTGCTATATTTTTTCTCTTAAAATTATTTGTCATCATAGAGTTCACAATATTTGTTTTGTACCAAAAGATTCCAAACTATGTTCACTAATATTTCAGTTTTATTTTGTATTGTAATTGATCTATTTCTTTTAGCTATTGATTCATGAGTCTAAGAGAAAAATATGACAACTGAAGCCCTCGCTGAAGGGTCTCCGACGAAGCCGGCGGCACCATTATCAATTCCAGTTCCAATAACCCTAACCAAGGTGCTGCACTGCTGCTTGGGGAACTACTCTTTGCAAGGTTTACACTTTCGACTACGTTGTAGAGTTCTGGTGTTTACATGATCAGATATTCAAGCCTACCAGATTGCCTGGTAATGCTAATTTCCATTTGTTCAAGGAGTGGACTGTCACTAGCAGCAGAAAGGCTAATCTTAATACCATGTGGGTTGAAACTTTGATGGCTTTGATTGGTGAGTAATTGGAAAATGCTGAGGACATTTGCGGTGTGGTTGCGAGTGTGCGCCAGTGGCAAGAAAACTTTCGAAGTTGTATCATAAGGATGTTATTTAATGTTAGCTTTGATACTGCATTTGGCTTCATGATTATATAAAGGACCAACCAACATATGATTTTCCTTTTTGGTTGCCCTCTGAATAGTTATGGTGGCTTTAGAGTCTGGTGGTCTAATGTCATTTCGAGTGTTATGTAGCTATATAACCTAATTAAATGTATATTATATTTTAGTCTTTTCATATATACATATATATATATATATATATATATATATATATATATATTTAATTAAAAATATAAAATGTGTTCACTTTTTGTTTTTATTCTTCATTTAAATCTTTTTTAGTATCAAAATATAAAAAGAAGAAATTTTTTATATCTTTTTATATTAAAATATTAAACTACGACTTTTTAATCATACTTTTATATTTTTTTCAATATTATTTGATTTTAATTTATATTTTTGATGAATTTTAATGATTTTTCGGCATTTATGACTACTGGGATTTGTGGGGTCCGGGAAGTTTCAGGGGCGATGAGAGTGAGTGGGGGAGTACTTAATCCTAAGCATCTACAATATATATATATATATATATATATATATATATATATATATATAACATAATGGGTTTATTTTAGACGGTGTATAAAGGAATCAATATATCACATAATATATGTAAACATACAACTGCCTCAATTTTTAAGTTACAAATAAATGTCTACCTGTGCTGGCACGAGTGAATCATACTGGTAATTGTATAGGCACGTTGGAAAGAAATTCTAAAGGTGCACATATGGAAGATGCAGAATGATTGATTGATCATAACTTTTAGCCATGGAGCTTGGTGTGATTTGCTAGCTAGGTTGCTTCCACTTGGTGACCATCACGTGTCTATTTAACAATTGGTGATTACATCAGGGTGAGAATCCCACTAGTTGTTCCTCTTGCAAAAAAAAGACCCCAATATATATGTACTCGAGGTTAGAATGGATAGAGATAGCGGGGGATCTTTTTAAGTGTACTGAATGTTAATTTGACACAAAACCAAGAATATGTTCCCTAATCCAATTTCTTGTGTTTAGCAATCACATATTCAAATCACAAAATAGAATACAATCTAATTATAATTAGGCAGCATTAGTGTGAGGTGTGAGAATATTAGTTTTGAAGCAGGGAGAATCACGTTGTTCTCGTACGTTAGTAGTACGTGTTATAAACTGTTAATTTTTGGTGATTTTAGTTGAGAGAAGCTAGCTTGCACTTTTTGGTTACTAAATTTAAAAAGAGTTCCTAGACAGGTGGATGGTCTGTGTTAGTTTTTATTAATTCTCCACTGAGAGGTATCTATTTAGATTGTCTCGACATTACAAAGATAAGGAATTATTATTATTATTATTATTATTATTATTATTAGGAAAAATCATACCGGTCATTTGAGTTTTTTTTGGTACATAACATTTTTTTTTTGACAAAAGGTACGTAACATATTTAATTATAATAAATTAGTCATTTAATTTTTTTTTACCACTTAAATCTTTTAAGTTAGATAATATTTACATCATTAGTCTTATTTCATTTTTTGTTAAAATCTTGGTGATATGACATTAACAGAGGTGATGTGTCTATAACGTTGCTGATGTGGCAAATTTACGTAGGCTTTTCAAATTTTTTTGTTAAAATTTAATAAAAAAAATGAACTTAGTTGGTTCATGTTCACCATCTTCACTTGAACCCTAACTTTTTTCAACCCAAATCAGAAATCATAACCCCTCTCCACTCTGCTTTTCATAAAGTTGAAATCTCAACGGCGAACCAAGCTTTTCACTTCAAGTCGTTTCCGAACTACAGATCCCCCATTCAGGTCCAAAACCAAACCATAACACTGAGGATCCTCAGGTCCTTCGAATATTGTCTAGATGATGATGGATGTGCATCTCTCAAGTCTATTTTGAGATGTTGCTGGAGCGAGGATGAAAATGAGGAAGCTAGGAAGATATAATTAGATCATGCTATTTCAAACCTGCAATTTTTCAAATCTGTAAATATTTTCTCCTGCAATTTTTAAAACTTAAATAATTGTTACATCATGCTATTTCAGATCAACAAATTTTTTCTCCTACAATTCTTTAGAACTTAATAATCATAACGTTAGTGGTCACTGCAATTTTTTTGTATGTGTTTTATCCTTTGAGTGCAGAGTTTCAGATCTGCAAAAAAAAGATTGCGCGTGTTTCAAGTCTTCAAAATTTGCGGTTTCCTTTTAATTATTTCACTCGCTCATTCGCTCTTTCGTTTTTGTTACTGAGTTACGTTTTTCATGGTTTTGGAAGAGTGGAAGAGGAAGATGTGTTCTGCGGTTGTTGTGAAGACGAGGAAGAAGTGTGGAGATGGTGTTCCTGGGTTGGAAGATGGTATTCCTCTCAATTTCGTTTTTTTTTAATCAAAAACTACAATTATTAATTTAAAAATCTATTTGGACTTGACATGTTAGAAGACGTCAGCGCCATTAAGGATACGTTAGCGTCGTTAGTGTCATTAAGGACACCTTAGCATTGTTAGTGTCATATGAGCTTTTTTTCTAACGAAAATTCTAAAAACGATTAACCGTGTACACATAACTAAGTTGATACGAAAAAACATAAATGACCAACTTGTTATAAGAGAGATATTAAGTTGGATCAATAAAATTTAATGTCTACAAAAAGATATTAAGTGGAGTAACTCTACTTAATATTTCCAGTATTATTATTATTATTATTATTATTATTATTATTATTATTATTAAAGTTTAAAAAATGTAGTACCTATCAATTCAAGATTTTAAATTCCCAATAATATTTTCTTTAACTTTTGATCTCATCTTATATCTCTATTTGTACTTATGATCCTAAAAGCAGTTGAAAAATGTTTTATTTGTACTCCATTTTGTTGTGATAATCTAGGAACCGTCAAGGGGACATGAAATTTTAAAAAATTCATTGATCTCTTCTGGAAACAAATTCACTTTCTCAATTGAATCACTCCATTTTATAGAAGAAGTTGAAAATTATTGAAAGCAACAAAACCAAAGAATTTTGCTTCAAAAAGAACGAACCCAAATATTTCGACTAAAATCATCAATAAAAAGTAAGATTGTAATAGTCCCAAACCTGCTCCGCTAAGTCCTACGAGTGAGCTTTGTTGTCGAGCTCAAACCAATACCGAGCTGACCTCTATAATGGTGGTTGGTGATCTAACCTCCTCTTCCTAACATGGCAGGTCAAAAATGTAGCAGGAAAGTTGATAAAAATCCAATTCCAGAGCTTGGGAGTTACATAGTTCCCTGCATGAGTGATGAATACCTAATAGGTGATGAGATCTAACATGGTCTTCAAGGATAGATCTGGAAAAGTGACAAAATCAACTTGATTCTCACAAATCTTCAAAAACACATAAACATGAAATTCATAGAAAAGAGATGAAGGAACTCAACAAACACAACACACATGAAACAACACTTACATGAAGCAGAATAAATGCAAAATATGTAGAAGATAGAAATAGAAGTGGAGATAAGTCCTCCACCTCTTCCTTGGGAAGATGATAAGGACTACAATATCATTGAGATCTTCTAACGTCAAGGTTGTGTGAGCAATATTCCCATCACAAGAAATCTTGAAGAATCCATGATGAACCTTCACCTACACACTAACAATGAGAATTCCGCCTCACCCTCACTTGGTTTCATGGCACTCACACTTTTGCTCAAATGTATCAACGTGATTTTCATTCATCAATATTCTAAGTTTTACAAAGAAGAGAAAAGTGTTTATAGGTTGGGCCATTGGATCCTGGCCCAACATGCAATTCAAATGCACATTAACTTGAAATTAGGGGTGTCAAAATGGATGGTTTGGATGGATATGGATTTTGATTATAATGAATGGATTGAAAAAGTCTATTTAAAAATTTATATCCATTAGGATTGTATCAAACAAATCCAATCCAATCCATCCATCAACCCATTTTTAATGGATGGATATCCAATCCATCCAATAGACCCAATTATTTTTTTTTTTACCAATTAGGCCCAACTTTATATATTAATACATATATATACATATTATATTATATTCAATAAATAAATAATTAAATAGGAAGTTGGTGGTGGTTGCAGCGGTGGCCGACGGCGGAGCTCCGGCGACTCACGATGGTTCAAGAGGCGGCGCTCCGGCGGCCCGCGGTGGTTCCGGCGGCGGTCAATGGTGGTCAGCGGTGGCTTCTATTTGTTTTTAATATATATATATATATATATATTTGTTTCTGAAAATTGAAGTATTCTTTAAAAAAAACTGAAAAGTATTTTTAAAAATATTTTTTTGGTAAAAAAGTATTTATTATAATTATCCAACGAATTTTGATTTTATATTTATTGGTAATCCATTGGATTTGAAAAAATTAATGGATGGATCACAACCATCCACAAATTAAGTGGATGGATCCAATCCAATTCATTTATTATTGTTTTTTTGTAATGGATGGATTTTGTTATGGATAGACCGGATATCCAATGGACAAATGGATCATTTTGACACCTCTACTTGAAATGAAATCTTTAATTTATTAAAAAAAAAACAATTACAAAGAAGTTGGAAACACTAGAGTTTGGGTATTCTAGAATTTCCCTAAAGTATTCTTGGTCACATTTAGTGAGTTCTTCATGTGAGCTCACATGCATTCTTAGCCTAATCATGGAGCTTGGTTGAAGCTAACAAAGATAAAGACTCAAAAGACCAAAAATAAATTCAACAGTCAAAGGGAATATACTTTAGTGTGTCGACATTGATAATTGACAAGGACTCGCTAAAGGTGACCAAGGATGCTTATGGAATTTTTATAATGCCCAAACTCTAGTGTTCCCTATTTCTTTGTATTTGCTTTGCAATAAAATTAGGATTTCATTTCTAATTGTAATGAACATTTGTTTTTTAGCCTTGTTGGCCATTTAGGAGACTATATATGGCCTCTAGTTACTTTGATGTGGCCATGAGCCTTGTTTTTTTTCCATTTTAGTGGATTGTATATGTTGGGCCTAGGATCCAATAGCTCAAACTATGAATACTTTCCCATTCGTGGATCTATGATGAATGAAATTCACTTTTACATTTTGAGCAAGAGAGTGGAGAGAGGCAAGTTGCTAGTGTTAGTGAAGGTTCATCATGGATTCCCCCGGGCTTTTTGAGATGAGAACCTTGAGCACACAACCTTGAGGCTAGGAGAGCTCAACGATAGTGTTGTCCTCATCATCTTCCCAAGGAAGAAGTCGAGGACTTCCTTCTCTACTTCCATATTTGCATTTTCTTTCCTTTCAAGTAAGCGTTGATCCATTTGTGTTGAATCTTCTTCATCTTTTCTTTGATTTTCAAGAACATGTGTTCTTGATGTTTGTGCGAAATACTTTGATTTGTCATATTTCTAGTTGCTAAACCTTGGATATCATGTTAGATCTCACCAGTTATTGTCAATTATCAATGTGGATACAGTAAGTATATTCCTTTTGAATGTTGAATCTTTTTTTATCTTTGTCTTTGTGACCTTCATCCAAAGCTCCATGATTAGGCTATCCATGCACGTGGCCTCGCACCAATAGGCTTTGGACCCAATGATGCAATACAAGGGTTAGGGCCTAGGGGACCCCATGACAACGTTCAAATATAAGAAGGCTAAACAAGTGTGACACAAAGAAGTCAAATAATATTTGGCATGGGTGCAACTATAATTACTCTCTCCTAAACTAACATTGTCTTCACCCTATTTTTGATTTTTTGAATTTGAGAGTTAAGAAACATTCTTGTGAGTTAGACTTATTAAAAGATGTTCTGCACTGTACTTCCGACCTTGAAGGGTGGTCCGAGGTAGTTAGTGGTTGATGTCCTTAGTTAATGACCGTATCCGATCCTGCTGGTGTTGTACCTGCAAAGTCACTCCGATGTCAAAGTCAGTGGAGTAGTCTTAGCAAAGTAATAAATGAGAGAATGCTTACCATTAATGAGGCAATGAATGTTGTATTTATAGAGTGGGTGGGGTTGATTCCAATGAATCAGGACCGTTCGATCTGGTGGTTTGATCTGAGCCCTTGATGTTTGGACTGGGCCCCTTTGATATTGTGCCTACAAGGGGTGTGAATAGATGTCAAAAAAGGGGGTGCATATGGCAAAAAGTCATTCCATAACAGGTATCCTTATCTTTGTGGCGAATCTTCGTTTGACTTATCACTTTTTAGAGTGTGGCGTCTTCCTCATTTCTATTCTTTACTTGTACAATATCAAGTTGGTTTAGTTCATGTTTTGTAGAAAAAACATGAAATCTGATCCACACCGACCCACGAAACCCCTATGGACTTGTCTGCTTTAAGAAGAATCAACAAACTGAAACTTTTACTTTTTTAATACAGCTCGCTCAGGAACATCTCTTCCATAAAAAAAAAAAAAGTACTCTCCAATGTAGCTGGTGAAGGGAGATAATTGCCAAAAATAAACAAAAGAATATAGGAATGTACATCATTTAACTAATTAATAATTCAAACAACTGATAAACAAGATGCACTTGAGGCTTTAGAACAAATAAATCCAAGAACGCATGAGCTAATGATTAAGACGTGTTTGAAAATGAAACCATCTTCATAAGCTTCTGGTTTGTTTTCTTCACCCCCTGAAAACTGAAATTGATTTTAATATACGAAGGAGAAAAGCTGTATTCACACCGGAATAAATCCTGAGACAAAAATCCAAAATTCAATTGTGTGAAATAAAATAATATAGTATCAACAAGAAAAAGCCACATGAGACGACGATTAAAGGACTAGGACACGTTGGATCAAAAATAAAAAAAAGAACTAAGACACGTAACCTAAACTAAACTAAACTTCTAGCTGCAGTGCTTTAACTGTTGGATTTTGCTGAGACTGTTCATTTTGAACGTGTGTACTCACCCCATTGACCTGAGAATTTGTTGTTGTTGTTGTTTTCACCACGAACCCAAAGTGCCCCAAAATCTCCAACCCCCAATCCCAAAGATTCAACACAATGTAAGTCCCAATCCCACCAATGAGCCCATACGCAATGGAATAAGTCAAAGGCATAAGGATCATTGTCACAAACGCCGGTATTGCTTGCTTCATATCTTCCCAATCAATTTCCACCACTGATCTCATCATCAACACTCCCACTAATATCAACGGCGGTCCCACCGCCCATGCTGGAATCGACGCCAACAACGGCGTAAAAAACAACGCAAGGAAAAAATATGCGGCAACCGTTAACGCCGTGATCCCCGTCCTTCCACCTTCTCTAATCCCTGTTGACGACTCAATAAACGCCGTCACCGGTGATGTCCCTAACAATGACCCCACCACGATCGACGTGGCATCAGACATAAACGCAAAGTATTGTCCCTCGAAATCCCCTTTCTCGTCGGTGAAACCTGCGAACCGTGCCATTGAGTACAACGTTCCGGTCGTATCCAAAATGTCCACGTACAAGAAAGTTATCATAGCTTCCCAAAAATACCCTTTGCCTATGCTGTCAAAGCTTAACGCACCAGCGGTGCTTTTTATAGTGTGTATATCCACCACCTTCTTGAAATACTCATGTGCCGAGTCACCCGAAACGGTGTTAGGAAACGCCGTCACTTTAGTGTTTCGAAACCATGACACCGCCGTTACGAAAACGATGCCGTATATCATAGCACCTTTTACGTTTTTCGCGAGACAGTAAGCTATGATAATGAAGCCCACTAGGCCCAGCCATAGGGTTGGGCTTTCCATCCTATCGCTAAGGCAAAAGATATCGCCTGATACGGATCCTCCGGGGAGTAAGCTAACGGTGCCGTTAGCAGCCGTTATAACGGGAGCGAGAGAAGCGCGCGAGGAGCTTGGACAACCACCGAGGGTGACTAACGTGGAAGAACTGTAACCAATGAGCCCAATTCCTTGATTATTTTGAAGCCCAATATAAGCGAGAAAAAGCCCAATTCCGGCGGAGGAGCTGATTCTAACGGGCTTAGGGACGAGTTTAGCGAGTTTAGCGCGAAGACCGATTGCGGAAATGATGAGGAAGATTACGCCTTCGATGAAAACGGCGGCGAGGGCATTTTGGTAAGAGATGTTGCCGGAACCATGGAAACCGACAACGGTGTAAGCGAAATAAGCGTTGGAGCCCATTCCAGGAGCGAGACCAAGAGGTAGGTTAGCGAAAGCGCCCATGATGAAGCAACCAATGAGGGAAGAAGCTACAGTGGCGACGATCAAGTCTTTACGAGTTTTCTCAAGACATGCGGCGTAGCCAGGGTTAACAGGGTTGAATTTGCAGGAATCATCGGGTTGAATGACGTGGAGAGAAGGGGAAGTGCAGGCGGAGAGAGAAACGGAAGGGTCGGAACAGAGAGGAAGGCAATCGGAAACAGAGCAAGTACCGCCGGAATCAGTTAGAATTGAAGCGTTGACGGCGAGGATGTAGGCCATGGTGAGGAAAGTGGCGGTTCCGGCACGGAGCTCGGTGGTGAAAGTGGAATTACGTTGAGAAAGTTTGAACCATTTGCCTAGTCTGGTGTTGGCAACGTAGGAGTTGAGACGAGAGATGGGTTTGATGTGTGATTGGTGGGCTGGGAGTGGGGGCCTTTGACCATTTTGACCCTCCTCCTCCATTTCGTGATTTGAGTTTGTTGGATGGTTACTCTTTCGTGTTATTTATCTATAGGATTTGGATAGAATGCTATGAATATGAATGAGATCAAGTTTTGATGTTGAGTGAGGGGGGCAGTAGCAGGAAACAGAGACTAGGGAGTGGCAACCTTTGATTTGTGCTGCTGCTGTATTGTGTTGCGTTTGTTTATGCTAAGGATAGATTCTAAAGAATGGGATCTTTTCTAATATAGAAATTCACTGCCAGCAGGCTAGGTAGGAAATCTGTTCCCCGTAATTTTGACTTTGAACGGTGGTCTGAGGTAGTTAGTGGTTGATGTACCTGCAAAGTCACTCCGATACTAAAGTAGTCTTAGTAAATTAATAAATGTGAGAAAACTTACTATTAATGAGGCAATGAATGTTGTATTTATAGTGTGTAATGGGGTTTGTCTCAACAAATTAGGACCGTTCGATCTTGCGATTAGATTTGAGCCTTTGATGTTTGGATTGGGCCCTTTAATATTGGGCCTTTGTGTGGTGCGAATAGATGCGAAAGAAGAGGGTGTATATGGTCAAAAGACTCACCATAACGGTATGAAATTTTGAGACTTCAATCTCTTCCTTTTATTGCTGCCGTAATAATAATAAATGATAGTTAATGTTAATGAATTTCATATTCCACGACGTTTGGGGATAAATAATCGCAACCGTCCGATCTTTTTGATTTACTCATTTACGTAATTATTATTACTATTTTAGAATTTAGATTTAAATTCAATCTCCTTTCTTATTTTGTTGAGATATTTTTGGATGTCAAGTTTTTTCTAATTTTAAACATTTTGTTCTTCGTGAGATTTCTAAAATATTAATTATGTTGTTGACTATATATTAATAATGATTACTTTAAAAGAAAAGTAATGAAATGGTTGGAATGTGATGCAATATATAAGCTTCTTCTGCTTTGTTTACACATGCTGCATATAATTTCTTTTCCCACTCAGATTCAATTCGCCGTTAACAATTGAACGGATTGTGTGCGTAGACCACGTTCCTTGTACATTTAAGCTGGATCAGTTTGACTTTCAGCACCTAAGTATGCTATACACATGTACTAATTATTATACGGTATTCATAGTTTCTTTTAAAACGGTGTTCATCTTTCATCTAATTTGTAGAAAAGAAATTAAAAACGATATTCATTAAAGCATATAGAGTAAATTCTCAATTTGATCTCTAAATTATCACGCACACTCTTATTTGGTCTTAGACTATAAAAAAAAAGTCGCCAAAGTATTCTATATACATCAAATTAGTCCCTCAATTACTTTTTAAATAAGAGAGATGATAGTTCCGGGACAAAATTGATGAATTTAGAAAATTTATAAACAATTTATTATATTTTTTAGTTTATAGACTAAATTGGAGATAGTGTGATAGTTGAGGGACCAATTTGAGTGTTTACTCAAAAATATATAAAAAGCAATAACTGTTTAAAATTAAAAAAGAGTAAAATTGAGATTTGTGTTCTAAAATTGTGTAGACATGTAAATTTAGGCCCTATATTATCATAATTTCAAAGTTAACCTTGAAATTGGGAAAAAAATTTGTCAAGTTACCCCTTGACAGGATTTGTTACTTAACAGGATATCTCTCTCACCGATATGGAGATTTGAGGAATTTTTTGACGAGGGATCGCTCGTCTAGAGGTGGCACTAGGGATTTTTTGTGGTAGCAGGATTTATTATTATTGGAAGATGGTAAACTTTCGTGGCATCGAGCTTTTGATTCTGTGATTATGCTAATGTGGGTAAGGGGGATTTGATTTCCTTTTGGTTGCACGAGTGGGCCTGTAATGAGACATTTAAGGACTTATTCCCTAATGCTTTTTGTGTTGCCAAAGTTTAAATATGGTAGGATTAAGGAGCACGAGTATTGGCTTGATAACACTTGGTATTGGAATCTCGAGTGGGACAGTGCTTTGTATGTTGGGGAGAGGGTTGATCTTAATTAAATTGCTTTTGAACACTTTATGCTTGTTTTATCCTGACCACTTTGACCAAGATCGTCTAGATAAATTCCACTCCTTTTCTGTTAAATCTTGTTATGAGCTTTTGCTGAGTTCGTTGCAGCATGATAGGCTGGATACCGATACTCAGAGTTTTAAGATGGAGATTGTTGTTGGGGAAGCTTCCAACTCGATATGCTCTTATTTCTGAGAGTATCATCAAGGACCCTAATGACTAATGAGTCGTGTTGTTCCCTTTGTTTTGACCAAGATTAATCTATTTCGCATTTATTTTTTCTATGCAGGTGTTCTTGGCTAGTTTGGACGACTATTCATAACTGGTTGTGTAACACCCCAAATTTCGTGCGTCGTGGTCCTTTTAATATGTGTTCGTTTTATGAGTTATTTTATATTGATAAGATTAAATTATTGTGATTTATTGCGCGTTTGAATTATGAAAATTAGTTGAAGTCACAGTTAAATGTATTTTTATGTGCTATTAGTAATATATGATGGTTATTATATATTTATTTTATTTTTATA
The DNA here is from genome assembly GCA_963573325.1 of Astragalus glycyphyllos. Classification (NCBI taxonomy): domain Eukaryota; kingdom Viridiplantae; phylum Streptophyta; class Magnoliopsida; order Fabales; family Fabaceae; genus Astragalus; species Astragalus glycyphyllos. The sequence goes on along the minus strand of OY754307.1, from coordinate 82,916,734 downwards.
AATATTAGTATTTTAGATGTTAGATGTTATTATTTTACAAATTATTTTGGGTTATGGAGGTGTTAAAATAATAGTGGTAGTGAAATTGGGCTTTAAAAATGAATTAAAATTGATTTGGGCCCCTACTACTCGCACACACCCCCTTCCTTCTCCTAATCGCACCTCCCATTGCAGATCACTAAGACCCACACGTGATTGCAGTCCAAAACCTGACCCGACCCACTCACTCCATCTTCTTCCTTGTGACAGAACCTGCAAAACCCTAACAGCCCCCTCTCTCAATCACGTTCTCACTCCTATCTCGGCGGCTGACTATGAAACTCCACCTCCCCACTCGAATTTTGCCGCTGATTCTGTTTATGGTCGTAGTTTGATCGATTATGGTGTCATTTCGCATGTATCAACCACGCCTCAATCACCATTTTTGGCACCACCACGATGTATCTCTCCCAAATCGTGTGACCATCGCCAGGACCGCGTCGGAACCCTCCTCCTTTCCCACTGATTCGCGATCTCCATCGCCAGAACCGTGAGCTCCTTCTCGTTTTCACTCACCACACCTTTTTCCACGCTATGTTTGTTACGTCTCAGAACATTCAAAGAGGTAAGCTTACGTTTTGAATTGTTGAGCATTCTATTATATGATTACCCATCGTTATTTTATAATTACAATCATGCTCTTCAATTATCAATATGCCATTATTAATGCACTTAGTTTTACAATCTTTTGAATACCACTGGCTATCTGTATCCGTGTTCTTGGAAACAAAAATATTATATTATATTTGAAGAAAAAAAGAGTATTTTGTTAAAGACAGTGTGTGTCTATATATATATATATATATATATATATATATATATATATATATATATATATATATATATACACCCCACAGATAAACATGTTATTCATTCCGCTGTAAAATGGTATCAGAGCCACTTTAAACTTAAGGATGTAAGTATAGGAAAGCTTATTGGGAAATAAGCTATGTAATCTTACTCTTTTAGGTGAACCGTCCCCGATGATCTGACAAGGGAGTCAGTATTGGGAGCAGTAGCCTAGGAGTATGGTATCCCATTGGATACGTCCAGCAATGGATATTCCCTATACTTACACCAAGAGTTTTTAGTAGCTCATACTTCTTTGGGATTTTTGGTTAAAATCTAGCTTTGATATCTAGTGTTTTCGACTATGGTCCATTAACCCAAGAAAGAAAAGGGTGTGTATTAGACCATGTATTTAGCCTTGAAAATTTTGTTAGATAGCAAAGCTACATCTTTGGTTTAGGGGTTTTACTCCTTCTATCCCTTGTTGGTTGATAGTTAAATGGTTTTCCATTTACAAAGATGACTATAGAAGTATTTAAGGGTATCTGTTTTGCCTGATGTTATGTTTAATTGTTTATCTTTTGGTCATGTTCCTTGGACAAAGCTGATCCACAACACTCTTATTTCTTTCTCATGGAAATTGATGATTATAATCATCAAAATAACCAAATAAAAAATGAAGAACTAATTGAGTTCCCTAATAACTTAGACCAACTTAATAAGTGGACTATCCCCTCTATTCCTTCAAATCAGATATATAAATATGGTATGTTTGACTTAAAAGCAAAATATGCTATCAAACAGCTTGAGCAGACAGTTCAAATAACTGAAGGTAATCAAACTATCAGACTCCTTAATAAAAAGGATTTGAGTTCTTTTAAGGACTATAATTTCATACATATTGGACTTATCCAGATTGCCCTCAAACCCTTGACTTTACTAGGATTGAATTCCAGTATTATGGCCTATGTCCGTGACGGCAGATGTAATAATTTCAAACAGTCTTTAGCTGCCTTAATTGAGACAAGTTTATGCCATGGACCTGTTTATTTCCAGGTAGCTCCAAATCTGAGCTTGTCCTTATCTGATAAAAATTTATCAGAAGCTCTCCAGCTTAATATTCATACAAATGGGTATGATTACAAGCAAGGAAGTGAAGTCATAGCCATATGCTATAGAGTCTACTATAAAGTTTTAAATACGCTTAACCCAAAGGCTAAGCAAATAACTTTTCCAGGAACAACAACCTTGGTGCAAACAAATTTGCTTACATCAAACATTGCAACTAACAGGTTGATAAGATGGGAAGAAATTAACTTTCCAGAGTCATGGGCACTCCCTCAGGAAGTTGACCCTAAACCTATCCTTAATAAGGAGATAGATCAAATCATTCAGAATACTGAAGGTGATATAGAAATCAGATTTAATCCTAATAGGATTACTAAAATTCCAAGGTCTTTGTCGTCCAGGCACTCTGTGAGTGAATTTTATTCTACTCCAAGTGTATTAGGCAGACCATCCACGTCTCAATCCAATGAGGAAATAGAAACAGTGGAAAACATTAGAATAAGTAAGAATGATATTCCCCATGGTGTTTATAACACAAGGAGTAGGCAATCACCTACCCAATCAGACACGAGTTTCCATATTGATGGACTTTAGTCCAGGAAGCACTCTGAGGGAACTCATCAATAATGAGTTCATGAAAGAAAAGCATACCGATTTTAGAAAATGGTATTTTAATTATTTCTCAGCCCCCGAATTGGAATCTATAAAAAATGACTTTTATGATCATTTAATTATGATACAAAGTTATATGCCTTTTATTGAATGGTTTTTGACCTATTTTATAAATAGATTAAGTTCTGAAATAAATGTTTTACAAGAACTAGTTTTCGAAACCACAAAAGGAGAAAAGATCTCTTCTGCTTTTCCTCCTAAGAAGAATAACATTATTTTAGGAGAAAATATTGAAGCAAGTGCTTTTATTGGTCTCCAAAAAATGGAAAGAGACCAAGTCACTTTGAAAGAATTAAATTCTATTTTTAGATCACAGAACTATACAAACATGTTCTTAGTTTGTATAGGAAACCAATTTGAGATTCTTGAAGAAAAAATTTCTTCTTTAAAAAACCTCTTTGAGAACCATATTTCTCAACAAAAAACAATTTTAGAAAATCTTTCTCCTGTTCCTATTGTTAAAGAGGAACCTATGATTCAACCCCCTATCAAGATTGAAGGTTTTAAAATTGAGGACAGTAAAAATGAGTTTATCAGAGTCTTAGAAGAAAAATTAAAGAACATGAATTTAAATGTTCTCTCTGAAGAAATTCTATCAGAAGCGTCTGATGAAGAAATTAGCAAATTAGCAAAAATGTTTGCTAATCAGAATATTAATAAATCCAGTCAGGATGACGGTATAAACCCCATCTACACTCAACACCAAGTTGAGAAATATTACTATAAAAGGCCTTCTCCCCAAGACCTCTTATACGAAGAAAATGATTCTTACCAGAATTCATATTCTGGGAAACAAATCTATGAATGGAACATAGATGACTTAAATGATAAGCAGATTATTGATCTAATACATAAAATGATTATGTATTCAACAGTTTGTAAGCAGCATGGAAACTCTGACGGTTCCATTGCCTCGTTTATAGCTACTGGCTTCATAAACCAACTAAGGGGCTGGTGGGATCATTATCTCACAGAAGCTCAAAAAAGGGAAATATTGACCCATAAGAAAGAGATTAAAAGAGAAGATGGCACCTCTTCTAGTACTGGAGAAGAAGATGCAGTCTATACACTGTGTCTTTCTATTCTTAAGAATTTTGTAGGAACCAATGTTCCTATAGCAGAAAAATTAACTTCTCTTCTTCAAAATCTTAGGTGTCCTTCCCTAACCCATTTTAGATGGTATAAGGATACTTTTTTATCTAGAGTTTTTCAATTAACAAAACCCAATGATATTCATTGGAAGGCAAAATTCATAGATGGCCTTCCTCATCTTTTTGCAGAAAAGGTTAGGCATACCCTAAGAAACCAAAATGATGGTATCAACATCAATTATGATATTTTGACTTACGGGCAGATAATAAGCTGTTGTATTTATAGTGTGTAATGGGGTTTATCTCAACGAATTAGGACCGCTCGATCTTGCAATTAGATCTGAGCCTTTGATGTTTGGATTGGGCCCTTTGATATTGGGCCTCTGTGTGGTGCGAATAGATGCGAAAGAAGAGGGTGTATATGGTCAAAAGACTCACCATAACAGTATGAAATTTTGAGACTTCAATCTCTTCCTTTTATTGCTGCCGTAATAATAATAAATGATAGTTAATGTTAATGAATTTCATATTCCACGACGTTTGGGGATAAATAATCGCAACCGTCCGATCTTTTTGATTTACTCATTTACGTAATTATTATTACTATTTTAGAATTTAGATTTAAATTCAATCTCCTTTCTTATTTTGTTGAGATATTTTTGGATGTCAAGTTTTTTCTAATTTTAAACATTTTGTTCTTCGTGAGATTTCTAAAATATTAATTATGTTGTTGACTATATATTAATAATGATTACTTTAAAAGAAAAGTAATGAAATGGTTGGAATGTGATGCAATATATAAGCTTCTTCTGCTTTGTTTACACATGCTGCATATAATTTCTTTTCCCACTCAGATTCAATTCGCCGTTAACAATTGAACGGATTGTGTGCGTAGACCACGTTCCTTGTACATTTAAGCTGGATCAGTTTGACTTTCAGCACCTAAGTATGCTATACACATGTACTAATTATTATACGGTATTCATAGTTTCTTTTAAAACGGTGTTCATCTTTCATCTAATTTGTAGAAAAGAAATTAAAAACGATATTCATTAAAGCATATAGAGTAAATTCTCAATTTGATCTCTAAATTATCACGCACACTCTTATTTGGTCTTAGACTATAAAAAAAAAGTCGCCAAAGTATTCTATATACATCAAATTAGTCCCTCAATTACTTTTTAAATAAGAGAGATGATAGTTCCGGGACAAAATTGATGAATTTAGAAAATTTATAAACAATTTATTATATTTTTTAGTTTATAGACTAAATTGGAGATAGTGTGATAGTTGAGGGACCAATTTGAGTGTTTACTCAAAAATATATAAAAAGCAATAACTGTTTAAAATTAAAAAAGAGTAAAATTGAGATTTGTGTTCTAAAATTGTGTAGACATGTAAATTTAGGCCCTATATTATCATAATTTCAAAGTTAACCTTGAAATTGGGAAAAAAATTTGTCAAGTTACCCCTTGACAGGATTTGTTACTTAACAGGATATCTCTCTCACCGATATGGAGATTTGAGGAATTTTTTGACGAGGGATCGCTCGTCTAGAGGTGGCACTAGGGATTTTTTGTGGTAGCAGGATTTATTATTATTGGAAGATGGTAAACTTTCGTGGCATCGAGCTTTTGATTCTGTGATTATGCTAATGTGGGTAAGGGGGATTTGATTTCCTTTTGGTTGCACGAGTGGGCCTGTAATGAGACATTTAAGGACTTATTCCCTAATGCTTTTTGTGTTGCCAAAGTTTAAATATGGTAGGATTAAGGAGCACGAGTATTGGCTTGATAACACTTGGTATTGGAATCTCGAGTGGGACAGTGCTTTGTATGTTGGGGAGAGGGTTGATCTTAATTAAATTGCTTTTGAACACTTTATGCTTGTTTTATCCTGACCACTTTGACCAAGATCGTCTAGATAAATTCCACTCCTTTTCTGTTAAATCTTGTTATGAGCTTTTGCTGAGTTCGTTGCAGCATGATAGGCTGGATACCGATACTCAGAGTTTTAAGATGGAGATTGTTGTTGGGGAAGCTTCCAACTCGATATGCTCTTATTTCTGAGAGTATCATCAAGGACCCTAATGACTAATGAGTCGTGTTGTTCCCTTTGTTTTGACCAAGATTAATCTATTTCGCATTTATTTTTTCTATGCAGGTGTTCTTGGCTAGTTTGGACGACTATTCATAACTGGTTGTGTAACACCCCAATTTTCGTGCGTCGTGGTCCTTTTAATATGTGTTCGTTTTATGAGTTATTTTATATTGATAAGATTAAATTATTGTGATTTATTGCGCGTTTGAATTATGAAAATTAGTTGAAGTCACAGTTAAATATATTTTTATGTGCTATTAGTAATATATGATGGTTATTATATATTTATTTTATTTTTATAAATATTAGTATTTTAGATGTTAGATGTTATTATTTTACAAATTATTTTGGGTTATGGAGGTGTTAAAATAATAGTGGTAGTGAAATTGGGCTTTAAAAATGAATTAAAATTGATTTGGGCCCCTACTACTCGCACACACCCCCTTCCTTCTCCTAATCACACCTCCCATTGCAGATCACTAAGACCCACACGTGATTGCAGTCCAAAACCTGACCCGACCCACTCACTCCATCTTCTTCCTTGTGACAGAACCTGCAAAACCCTAACAGCCCCCTCTCTCAATCACGTTCTCACTCCTCTCTCGGCGGCTGATTATGAAACTCCACCTCCCCACTCGAATTTTGCCGCTGATTCTGTTTATGGCCGTAGTTTGATCGATTATGGTGTCATTTCGCATGTATCAACCACGCCTCAATCACCATTTTTGGCACCACCACGATGTATCTCTCCCAAATCGTGTGACCATCGCCAGGACCGCGTCGGAACCCTCCTCCTTTCCCACTGATTCGCGATCTCCATCGCCAGAACCGTGAGCTCCTTCTCGTTTTCACTCACCACACCTTTTTCCACGCTCTGTTTGTTACGTCTCAGAACATTCAAAGAGGTAAGCTTACATTTTGAATTGTTGAGCATTCTATTATATGATTACCCATCGTTATTTTGGGCCCGTTTGGATGAGCTTATTTTTGAGCTTATGGAAAACAACTTATGGAGATAAATAAGTTTTCATGTTACCCCAAAAGTTCTCACTAACAAAAGTTATATCTCTATAAGTTGTTTTTCCATAAACTACATTGACAAACTTATGAACAATACAAAAAAACTTATTTATTTACATAAACTGTTTTCCATAAGCTCAAAATAAGCTCTATCCAAACGGGGTCTTTATAACTACAATCATGCTCTTCAATTATCAATATGCCATTATTAATGCACTTAGTTTTACAATCTTTTGAATACCACTGGCTATCTGTATCCGTGTTCTTGGAAACAAAAATATTATATTATATTTGAAGAAAAAAAGAGTATTTTGTTAAAGACGGTGTGTCTATATATATATATATATATATATATATATATATATATATATATTTCGAACTTCAAAATTATTATACAGAAGAAGATATGTTACAGAGATGTGAGGGGGATTACAAGGAGAGAGAGAGAGATACTTGGCTAAAGCCTGCTCCCAACTAATGGAGAAGGGTGCCTTATATAGAAAAACTAAGGCTTACTATTTAAGCCGGTCAAAAGAGCATGTTTATCTGGATGGGGTCAGTTCCTAAGAACCAGCCTACCACAACACTAAATTAGCTACGAAAGCACATAAATAATTACCTTGGTATCCAAGGAGGAGGAGGAGAATGGAACTTCGAACTTCAAAAATTATTATACAGAAGAAGATATGTTACAGAGATGTGAGGGGGATTACAAGGAGAGAGAGAGAGAGAGATACTTGGCTAAAGCCTGCTCCCAACTAATGGAGAAGGGTGCCTTATATAGAAAAACTAAAGCTTACTATTTAAGTCGGTCAAAAGGCTACTGTTTATTCAGGTAGCTGGTTACACAAAATGACAAAACTCCTTTAAAGATGCCGGGTACACTTTGTGGGCCCCATCGACACATCAGAAAAGAAGATAAAGAAAAAGACAATACATAGTGGGGGACACCATTATTAGATGCCTTAGTGACATATCACGTAGTGGGTGACATCATGATTAGATGCTTTAATACTGACTGATTTCAATTTTGTCCCTTTCCTTTCATGTTCTGGGCCATTGATTGGATCATGGCATCCCAGAAGTCTTTTGGGTAGGCTTCTTCTTCCTGGGATTCTCCAACTAAACACTCCATTTCTGCTGATCCTTGAGAGGATGTAGACATGTCTTTAACTGGGAATGTATTAAAAAATTGTGCTTTCATATGGTCAACGGTTCTGACCATAATCTCTTCTTCGTTTTCCTGAGGATATTTCTTCTGGAAATAATGCTTCAAGTTTGCCATAGACAAATTTTGGAGATTAACATTTTGAAGACCATTATTTTTATCTTCGTTAATGGAAGACTTTATTTTTTGAATTAAAACTTTTAAGTCCTCAGGGTCCATCCTGTCCCACCACTTATAGAAGAAATTTCTCCTGAGCAAGGGGATATTATATTTATCCTTCTCTGTGGTTATTGACCATCTCCAAATCCAAGGTATCTGGAATTTAGTAAAGAACATGCAAGGGCATTGCCCTGTAATAAGATTTTTTGAGACAATATTTGCAACAAGTGGACTATTGTCACACCAGGAATTATATAATTCCACTAATTCCTTTGGTAAAATTTCTAGAGATGGACCAAATTTTTGCCACCAATTATAGAACCAATTTGGTATAGTTTTAGTAGCAATATCTGGGTTCATGCTGAAGAACCAGGAATGTTTGTTCTTCGGGTTTTGATAATAGGAAAGCCTTTGAAAAGGCCTGGATATAATCCCAGTAGTTGAAATAAGCATAAGAATTCTCGGCAATTCTTATTGCTTTTTCTCCATTTGGATTCAGTCCCCATTCCGTTGGAAGGAGGATTTTATTGATATGGCACTTGCTAAAGTTTATAAAACTTTGCGGATTGTTGTTTTGGTGATGATGGGTTATAGTTACTGATTCAGAGACTAATAATAGAATTTCTAAATGGGGTCTTGACTTTCCGTAAAGACCTGGGTATCCTCTTGATTCAAGGTACCTTGTTTTGATAGACCATGGGTCTTTTGTAATACTGAGATCCTCATCATCAATATACATGATGTCCTCAGTGATTGGATTTTCAAAGTATTCTTGAATTTGTTCTTGCGATGGGTTAACCATGGCTTCTGCATAGGAATTTGTTTTAGTCCCTGAAGAGGAAGCAATATCTTCCTTCTTTTGTGGAGCAGGTAATGCCTGCATTCTTCTACTCCTATTAGGGTAGATTGTCGTCCAATCTCCTAAGAGAGGGACATTGGGTTCCTGCTGGTTGGGTAGCATATTGCTACTCCTTCCTCTTCCGCCGCCGGGGCCTCTGCCTCTTCCCCTGTAGGGGCTTGTCATGTTCCCTGCAGGAATTCACGAGTTAGAAAGTCTGCAAGTGAATTATTTTCACCTTTAATGCATTCTATGTCAAAATCAAATACAGATAATTGTGCTTGCCAATTTGCAAAAATCTGTTTGGATACCAAATTTTTTACGTCTTTTTCAATGATCTGCTTGGCAGAACAACAATCAATTCTTAATAAAAACCTCTGATTCAAAAGATCATCTTGGAATTTGGAAATACATTTAATGATAGAAAGTACTTCTTTCTTAACAGTAGAGTACTTTTCTTGGGTTGGGTTCCACTTTCCCGAAGTAAACCTGACTAATACCTCTCTTGAGGTGGTCGGGTCGAGTTGTTTGAGGATGCCTCCATACCCGATATTTGAGGCATCTGTTTCAACAATTTTTGGAAACTTTGGGTTAGCTAAATTTAAGCAAGGAAGGCTTTTGACCCTATGTTTGATATATTGGACAGCCTTGGTATGGGAAAATCCTATTTTATGTCTGAGTTCAGTGAAATTAGATTTTTGCCTTGTTTTCCCCGGAGTACCCTTTTTCCCATGGGGTCTTGTTTGGGTGAGGTTTTAATGATGCCTCTTGTATATGTAAGAATTGGAGTACCCCTAGTACTCCATTTAATATAATATTTTGTTTATAAAAAATAGGGTTTTTTTTAACAAAATTAGTTAATAGAGTTAAATATTTTCTTCATGCGGGGTGTTAGGCGTTTGTGTAGTTCTTATATCTTGATATACCCATATGCCACATGATCAAGATCCCCTGCTATCAAAAACCCAAGAGTTAATCTCCAAAAAAAAAAACCCAAGAGTTACCTACATTTGAACTTATTTATTGGTTTTTTTTAAGTCTTTTCCATACTAACTTTTTTTATTATTTTTTTGCAACTTTGTACTAAATGCGGGGGATCTCAATCCTATGCCACACTAGAAGACTTTTTTTTTCCTGGATAAACGTTAGAGGACTTAATTGATGCAACAGTCATGGACTAAATTGATATAGGTAACGTTAATGGTAGTGGTTGATAAGGATTAATAGAAAAGACCAATCGTGCAAATGGAAGATAAGTTGGAGACTAAGGTTTGAATAAAAATTTAATACTAGTAAGGACTAAACTTAGAAAATTTCATTTTTATAGGGAATAAAAACATATTTATACTTTTTTGATGTGGGAGTGCTGTTTTTTCTATATGATATTTGAAATTAGAAATTGGAGAGTAATGTGGATGCTTTGGATTTTGAAGTCTTCCAATTCAACAACTAACGATAGTGAATGGAATCACTGTCTTGAACAATACTAATCTCTCATGACGTGCTTAATAAATATAGCATGTTTTCACACTTGAAATTAGTTTTTTTTTCCTTGAATTTTCACCTATCAACTTCAGGCTTCAGCACATGTTTCGGGTTCTATTTCTCTTCTTTCTTGTTCAGAATCTATCTCTCTCATCTATTTATTACGCCAAAGAAGGTTGCACACGTAGGTCCAACAGTTTGTCACAGGGGAGGTTCAGCTTTGACTCGGTGGAGAGAGAGAGGGAATGGAAGAGTGGTTAAGGGAGAGGAGAATAATCTTCTTTGGATGGTTTCATCTTTAAATAGGTGGAACTGCCCTATCGAATCATAAAAAAAATGGTCTACGATACTCCACTTATGCATTTCATGTCATGGTAGGAAGTGATCAAAGAGTATGCTTCATTTGGCAAAACGGGTTACTCGGCTCACATTTGGCTTGCTTTGTGTTCAAATTTTATTGGTTTGTGCCAAAAACCCAAGACTGAAATCCAAGCTCAAACTTTACATCTTAAGCCCAACCTTATGTAAGTTATGGGCTTTTCTATTGCCCCACTTTATTTAAAGAAACTTACTCAAAAAACAAGTGAGTTTAGACAAAAAAAAATCAGGTGAGATACTCTTCATTTCTTCAAAGAAATGTTTAGTTTGCGAGGCTTTGAGACCCTTTTTACAGATTAGATAATAAATGTAGTAACTTGAGAAATGTGAATGTCACGTTGTCTATAACACTCATTTGAACACGTTATTTTATATTGGTCGAAACTCAACCAAATTTAAATGAAACACACTTGATTTAGTAAAACTCGTTTGAAAATCAGTCATTAATCGAGTGTGTTTTGGGAAATAAGTGTCACCGAGTGCTAACGACACATTTTCTAACATTTATTTTTCCAACACACTTTCTTATTATTTTAATTTCAAATTGGTCCTATAAAATCATGAGACTCTAATTAACATTCATTTTTCTAACAAAGGGTGTTTTGGTAATAACAGTTTCATCATCACCCTCATGTGTCGTATAATAATCTAGACCTGAGAATGAGATACACACAAACAAACAAACAAAAAGAAAACAAGAGAAGCAGGCAACGAGAGGGAGAGAGATGGAAACTGTTGGTAACATTTACTTCCCTTCACTATTCAGAGCTCCTTTAGACTCACAACTACTTTCAAAGCAGAGAAAACCCAAATCCTCATGCAGTTTTCAAGTTCCTACCGTTACGAACCACTCTATAAGCCGAAGCCAAATCTGTTGTTGTAATAAAGTATCAGAAAGTGAGGTTAACGCGAACTCCACCAGCAAGAGTGTCTCTAAACCCAAAAACAGAATGGAAGACTACAATACAGCTATGAAGAGAATGATGAGAAGCCCTTACGAGTATCATCACGATCTAGGTCAGTTAAATTAAATCATCTCGATCCCTAATCTCTATTTTGTTTTATATTATCATTATCATTCAACTGATACACAATTAGTGATGCTTGATTTCAGGTATGAATTATACAGTTATAACTGATTATTTGATTGTGGGGTCACAACCACAGAAACCTGAAGACATAGATCACCTTAAGAAGGAAGAAGGTGTGGCTTACATTCTAAACTTGCAACAGGATAAAGATGTTGAATATTGGGAGATTGACTTGAAGTCAATTATAAAAAGATGTCGTGAACTTGAAATTAGACACATGAGGAGACCGGTAAGCATGCCCCTTTTTGTACTTTTATTGACAAATTAAAAATTGTCATGCATTATGCATAATCTAGGAAACATATCCGCTAGCACATAGCAGATAGCGGATGATATTAGTGTATTTGACTAGCGGGTTAATTTAATGGTATGTGTTTGGTAAAAACTAGCATTAAATTATCTCTTACATTTTGGTATTTTTTTATATACATGACTAGGCAGTAGACTTTGATCCGAGCTCTTTGCGAAATGCACTACCTAAAGCAGTTTCATCATTGGAATGGGCAATTTCTGAGGGAAAAGGAAGAGTTTATGTGCATTGTAGTGCAGGACTTGGAAGAGCTCCTGCAATAGCAATTGCGTATTTGTTCTGGTTTTCTGAGATGAATGTAAGTTCTAAGCCCTCACCTTATCTTTGAATCCAGAAACAATATCCATCTTTTGTTAAGGTCTTGCTTGAGATGCTAGGGGCATAAAAAAAGACTGTTAAATCAGTGATAGATTCATGTGTTAATTTGTTCAACAATAAGTGTGTCTTTTTCTTTGTGCAGCTAAATACAGCATATGATATGTTAACTTCAAAGAGACCATGTGGACCAAATAAAACAGCAATACGTCAAGCTACTTATGATTTGGCTAAGAATGATCAATGGAAGGAGCCATTTGAGAGTCTTCCAGACTATGCTTTTGAGGATATAGCAGATTGGGAGAGGGACTTGATTCAAAACCGTGTTCGTTCTCTTCGTGGAACTTGACAAATTAGGTATGTTTCTGTTATGGAAAATCAGTTGCTTGTTATTGGGATTTAGGGTGTGTGCATTAGATCATGAAATGTTGAGATGCAAAACCTGTTTTTTGCAGGTTTCTACTACCTGTCAAGATTGCTGCATAAATTGGCAACATTGCCATGGAGACCTATTCAAGCATATACATACATATTTAGCTAGTATTGATTGGCGAGTGGATCAAATTTCCGCTAATGCACCATGATCATAGAATGTAGACTTTGTAATTACTATATTTGAGAATTCAAATGCTCATTTATCAAATGGATATTACTAAAAAATGTCAGTATGGGTTAAGAAAGTAGTTAGTCAAGTTTATCTCATTATTACTCATATAGTCTTTTCCTACAAAGTTATAATAATACTGAGAGCCACAGGTATTGCTAGTATGGAAAAGCTAAACTGCTCACATGGTAAGCGTGGTAGATGGCCTCGTGCTTGACTTGCACAGATCTCAAATTTTCTTGTGTACAGTAGTAGTACATGAATGGCATGGCGTGGTCAACTATCACATTTTATTTCCATCTCTAGCTAATCACCAACACACAATCACTGCTCAATATCCCTCCCTTCATGGCAGCAAATGCATCTTTAGATTCAAGAACAATACTTACTAACGCTTTCCAAGACATTATTTTAATGAACTTTTCTTACTTGATGAAATTCATACAAGTTCATACAGAACGAGTCTCAGCTCATATAAATTTCACTTAATAGTAAATATATTGAAAATTATATACTAGAAAATTGTATTTAAATTACATGCAGCAGATGAAATCCTGGTACTTGCCTATAGTAGTTGTCAATTGGCATAAATTAAATCCAAACTCAAGAAAAACATGGTTTTGGCTTGGTTCAGGTTTTCTTATATTAACAAAACTCGGCTAGACCTACCCGCTTTTATAGTTTCATTCTTAACATCAAAATCTACCCTGTTTAGCAGGTTTTCTCCTTATTATGATACACAATATTGAAAAGTAAAATAACAAATAAAGACACGTATTTCACCTTATTAGTTTATGAAAATAATAATTTATAGTTGTTTTAAAAAATAGTTTGGACAAGTGTGATTCAAAAATTTGAAAATTAAAAAAAAACAAAGAAAAGGACACAATCAAATTGGAGTGCGGATCCCTAGCTGCCGCAGAATGGTGTTGCACCAGCGGGGACCGTTAGAGATCTAACAGTCTCCGACTCCCCGCTGGCGCAACACCATTCTGCGTGCAGCAGTGGAACCAGATGCATCAAACTGTTGTATAAAAGTGCAACTCATCAAATCTGCATACCAAGATAATTAGTAGCCGAGAACATCTCATCATTTAGACAAACCTCGATTGAGTGCAACTCAATATAAATTGGAGCTAATAACTCAAATGAATGTTTGGTTTTGATTAATGAGGGCTAAAAATTACTTTATTTTCAAAAGCTCTCTTGGTAAGATTTGGGCTAAATATAAAACAATCAACATTACATGTAGAGCTCCAAATAACCACATCTCACCATAGATCGTGATGAGATGTCAAATCGAGGCTGCAAGAGAGTCAACAACTTCCGAAACTCCTAATTCTGTAGAAAATTGGAAGCTCCACAACAAATGTCTTCGCAATCTGCAGTCGACATATTCCTTGGTCAAATTTTGAGTAGCTTGATGAAGATGCTGCTTGCCCTTTTGTAACATTTACCGATCCCTGTCTTTGCTTTTGTTTGACACATTTTGAGAATTTTTTCTTGCTTCTACTCAAATGAGTCCTCATTGAGCTTGTCTCATCCTGAAACTTAATTGAGATACAACACTAATTAAACTTAGCATACTTCTCTAGACCAGGCTCTTAGGTAAAGTGGATCCACACATCAGACTGAGCTCTGTGTCTAGATGGATTGGGATTTGGGAAGAGGTTGTAACGTAGCATTAAGGCCAGGGGCAACTGGTGTGGTTTGAACAGACTCTTCAACAGACTCCAACAATTTAAAGTCCATGTAATCATTGTGCGATGACATAAAGTTTTCCTCTAAGATGCATAACAAACCAAATTCAATCTACATACAAGTATACAACAAAAACAATTTGGACAACAAGCTTGTCTAATCACAAGTAGGGCAGGTTCAAAATTCGAAAGAGTATTATTGTTCATTAGTTCATTTTAAAATTTGGACCAAACAACAAATTAGAATGTAATTGATTGGATAAAATGGGTCTAAGTAAGTAGCATACAAGTAAAATCCATTTATTACAGAGAAAAACAAAATCAATGGCTAGCATCTAAGTAGTATACAAGTAAACCTAGCATTTTCATACATGTCATGATGTATAAACTTCACTAAATTTTGATCCTTGCATGATTAAATGTCAATAGACGGAAGTCCAAAAGAAACCCCTGTGAAATTCACTATTAGCATGAAGTTCACATTCAGAATCAGATAACGACTATCCAGTATCCTTACCTGCCAGTGTACAATATGTGACTCGTGAGACATCACCACAGCTAATGCTGATTTGGACACTATCTCTCTTCCTTCCGCCTTCTTTGTCAATGTTTGCTTGAGGCTCTGATGTGTCTAGGAAGAAATATACTGAAACATACAAGTACAACAAACTGAAATAGCCCTTAAACACCTCAAATGAAGGGTCTTCAGGATGTGACAATGGCTGTCTTCTTTGTCAATGTTTGCTTGAGGGGCTGAGGTGTCTAGGAAGAAGTATACTGAAGCATACAAGTACAACAAACAGAAATAGTCCTTAAACACCTCTCAAATGAAGGGTCTTCAGGATGTGCAATGGCTGTCTTCCTTAGGCCTTCTTTGTCAATGTTTGCTTGAGGCTCTAAGGTCTCTAGGAAGAAATATACTGAAGCATACAAGTACAACAAACTGAAATAGCCCTTAAACACCCCAAATGTCTTCAGGATGTGTCGACTGCCAAACACAGAGAAATTGCCTCGGCATTATCAGCCCTGCAAGAAGTTAGGGAAACTGTCAAGAATTGGCATAAATTATGAATAATGACCCAACATCTTCAGAACATTTTAAACACTAATTACTCTGATAGAAAATGATCCGACGAACAAATGAAACAGTGCATGTGTGTTTTTTCATTGGTGCAACCCTAAGCAGTCATTTTCCCGGAAGCACCAAGGCTCATGTTTCTCTATTGCCACACATAGAAATTAAGCAAATGGAGAACTAAACACACACTTACGGCTACACTCTCAAATGCCACAACAGGTTATGCACAGGTTACCGAAAACAGGCTCCAGGAAGGGAAGAAGGGTGAAAGAGCTTTAAAAAAGGGGGGGAAAGAAAGTAACTTTGATGGTATTTCAGGTCAAAGAGACCAAATGACCAAGTGATATCAGTGGGCCTATTTCATTTTACAAGCCAATATTCCATAGATCTGAATCTCAGAGCATCAAACCAACTGTCCTACTCACTCTTCAAATTTCTATAGCAATAAATAGAATTTAGAAATATTAAGTGTCTATATTCCATGTTGGTTCTAGACATATCATTTCCTAGTTTAAAGTAAAATTCTGAATGGCAGCATGCAAGAATAAAACTTTCAGTTGATCCCTAATATTCGGTAGCTACTATTAGCAAGGAGAAGTTCACATTCAGAATCAGATAACGAATATCCTAAAGAAATATGTCCTTACCTGCCAGTGTACATTATGTGACTTGTGAGACATCACCGCAACTAATGCTGATATGGACAATGGCTGTCTTCCTTCCGCCTTCTTTGTCAATGTTTGCTTGAGGCTCCAAGGTGTCTAGGAAGATATATACAGAAGCATACAAGTACAACAAACTGAAATAGTTCTTAAACACCTGAAGGATCTTCAGGATGTGGACAATGGCTGTCTTTCTTCCGCTTTCTTTGTCAATGTTTGTTTGAGGCTCTGAGGTGTCTAGGAAGAAAATACTGAAGCATACAAGTACAACAAACTGAAACAGCCCTTAAACACCCCAAATGAAGGGTCTTCAGGATGTGTCGATTATCATGCCAAACACTAAACAAAAGAAATTGCCTCGGCACTTATCAGCCCTGCAAGAAGTTAGGGAAACTGTCAAGAACAATGGACTCAATTATGAATAAAGTTCAAACCCCAACATCTTCAGACCATTTTAAACATTAATGACTGTAATAGAAACTGATCCCACGACCCAATGAAACAGTGCATGTGTGTTTTTTCATCGGTCCAACCCTAAGCAGTGAGTTTCCCAGAAGCACCGAGGCTCACGTTTATCTGTTGCCACACATTGAAATTATGCAAATGGAAGAACTAAACACAAACTTAAGGCTACATTCTCAAATGCCACAACAGGTTATGCACAGGTTCCCAAAAAAGGCTAGCAAGGGAAGAAGGGTAAAAGAGCTTTAAACGGGGGGGGGGGGGGGGGGGGAAGGAACTTTGATGGCACTTCAGGTCAAAGAGACCAAAAGACCAAGTGATACAGGCGGCCCTATTTCATTTTACCAGCTAATAAACCATACAACTGAATCTCAGAGTCTCAAACCAACTGCTCTACTCACTCTTCAAATATCTAAAGCATTAAATAAAATATAGAAATATTAACTGTCTATAATTCTGTCTATAATTCTGATTGGCAGCATGCAAGGATATAACTTTCCGTTGATCCCTATAGTATTCTGTAGTTGCTTGGAAAGTGCATAGATATTATATGAAATTCAACATAGACACAGGGATTAAAGGGCACCTTTGGCTCATCAGAAAGTGTAGTCAGTCTCCCATCCACGACCATTCTCCTTAATGGGGATATTCACCGAAGTGCCAAAGAAAGAAACTCATTCATCTGACTCAACCCATTTTACTTAACCTCTTCTGAAAATATCTTTTATTTGCTTTTCCTTTTTGGTACCGATTTAAAAGGTACAGTGCCAAGTGAAAACGGCGATGTTCGAAACAGTATCCAAAAGATTTCATTCTATCAATAATATCAACAGCATACTCCTTTTTATCTTCAGAAACCAGAAGACGCGCGAGGAGCTGATTACAAATCATTGGCTTCAAAGAAAAGCCATTGTCAAGACTGTAAAGAAATATTTGTATTGCAATATCTAGCTTCCTTTCCTTACAGAGAGCTTTGATCAAATGTACACAACTGGTAGCGTTGATTTTGATATTGAACTCATCAAGAACAGATAATGTAATTAATGCTTCATTAACTTTTTTTGCCTGACAGAATCCAATAAGTAGAATTGTATATGGGGCTAAATTAAAATCTCTAGCCCTGAAGTCCAATTCCAGTAAACCTCGAATTGTTTGTTCCAAGTTTCCTCCAACAAAATATTCCTCCAAAGCACTTATTGAATCATTGTCACGACCACGAAGGTTCTTCAAATAATCAAAATAAAGTCTAAAGGCCTGTGAGACCTTGCCCTTTCTACACGAGAAAGTCATAAGTGATTTACAAACTGTAAGGCTAGGTTCACAACCATGCTTCGCCATATTCTCGGAAATCATAAAGGCGTCTGCTTCTCTGTCAACCCTGCAAAGCGCATCAATAAGTGTCCCATAAGTAACATGATCAGGTGTGAGTCCCTTGAGTTGCAGATCCTCGAAAAGCTTGAAAGCACCAGTAATATTGCGAGCCTTGCAAAAGCCATTGATTAGAATGTTGTATGTAAAAATGTCAGGCATAACCCCACTATCAGCAAGTTGAGCGAGTAACTTGTAAGCTTCTAAAATTTGTCCATCCCCACACATTTGCTCCACCCTTTTCTGGAGACTAACACTATCGAAAACCCGATCAGAACCCTGAGAAAGCTGGAAGAATAAAGAAGGCCTTTTCCCTATCTCCATCTTGCAAAGTAAATGGTTTGCCTCCTTGAGATTACGAGCCTTGCAAAGTCCATGTATAAGAGCATTAAAGGTCACAACTGAAGGAACACATCCAAACTGCTCCATCTCTTTAAATATTTGCTGTGCCTTTTTAACCATTCCTCTCTTACACATTGCACATATGAGAATCGTGTGTGTGCAAGTATTTTGAAACTGTTGATTAGAATTCGAAATGTTGAGCTGAAGAGATCGCGCTTGGTCCAAAAGACCAATGTCACAGAAACCTTTAATTATCGCATTGTAGCAAAGAGCATCGGGTATTAAACCTATCTGAGTCATCTCATCTAGCATCCTAACAGCTTCCCCAACCCTACCCTCATCTGACAGACCGCGTATCATAATGGTGTACAAAATAACATCCGACTGAATGCCATCCTTAAACATCCTCGCGTACAAAGCATGCGCTTCATTAAATCTCCTCTCCCTAAAAAAGGCATGAATAAGAGAACTATATCCATTTAGTTGAAGGGAGAAACCATCTCTCTCCATCAAGCTAACAAATGAAAGTGCTTCATCTAACCTCCCCATCTGGCAAAACCCATCAAGCAAAACATTGCAAGCAATCAAATCAGGCGGGCAACCCTTTTCTTTCATCACATTAAACAAGCTGTGTGCTTCATCAACTTTTTTAACGTGACACAAACCATAGAAAATAGAAGTATACGACATAACCGTAGGAACAACTTCTCTTCTTTGCATTTCCTCAAGCATCTCAAATGCACCCTTGATATTTTCACTTTTACAAAACCCATCAATCAACATATTAAAAGTATATTCATCAGGAGCAACATTGGACTTAAGCATAGTATTATAAAGCGCAAAAGCAAGGACAAATAACTCTTTCTTCAATATACCTCGCAAAACAGTGTTATAGGTATGAGCATCAGGCTCACAATCAAATTCACGTATTCTACCAAATGACTCTACAGCCTTTTCAATATAACCCGCATGAGAATACGATCTCATCAAAGCTCTAACAGAATCGGAAGTTATCAAAACACCATTTTTCTTAAGAAGCTCAAGAGCTTCCCAATAAAGAGAAAACCAATTATTATTTTCAAGTACCTGACTGACTAAAATGTAGGGTTCATCAGTGGTAATGGTTTCGAACTTGATTGCTACCCAAATGCAGAAACGAAGACCAATTTGCTCCATTGAAAGCCTCGTGAAGACGTTACTCTGTTTTCGGAGGGAACGAGAGACATTGTTAATGTTCTTTTTTCGGCCTACTTCTAATACTTTTCTGGTAGACAGAAACATCAACTTGGAGAAGGACGACATCTCTTCTCTTAATCAAAATCGAAATCAATTTGATAGAGATGGTCTTAATGGCATGCTTCTCTTGTTGTGAATTATGTGACTCGTGCTTTCTGGTGGTGGTGGCCATCTATGTGAGTAACGCCGCCGTTGACATCTCTCGGCCGTGTGCGTGGGTGATGTAAGTAAGTATTTGAATTCTGAAGGAACCAGTTGGGTTGGTTGATTCAGAGAGTGTGGATGTAGAATCGCAGTTGCAGAAGCAGCTGCGCGTGAAAATTGACGATAGCAAGCATTGCCCTATGGGTATTGGACCAACCCGGTCACAAGCGGCCCACGTTACTAAAACAATGAGGGGGGACTTTTTTCCCACTCCCCCAATTACTTGTTCACTCCCCAAATTAACTGAAGATCCTAAAATACCCCCCACCCCCACTACCCCCTCGCACTACCCTGTAACCCTCACCCCCACCTATTTCTCGCTCTCATAATTTGTGTTGGATGCCTAATTGACCTCCTAAATTATTGCAGGCAGGGGCAGAGCCTTGTGTTGCAGTGAGGTAGCTTTGGCTACCCACAAAAAATAAATATATTCAAATAATTACGTATATTATAACTTTAACTATTCAAATAATATATAATTTAGCTATCCCAATCAAGTTTATTAGTCTATTTGTGAAGAAAAAAATACTAGTCTAAGGAGATAAAAGAATAAAAATAAATCAGTTTAAGTCCAGTAGGCTATTATTAGCCCAACCAAATATGAATCATAAACTATTATTATATTAAAATAAAAATATTGTCAAAGTTATTCTTAAACTCATGCACACAAGGAAACGTGTCACGAACCCACGACGTGTGGTTGAGCGGTTGGAGCTCATCCTCCCTTAATCAAATGTCGACGGTTCAATCCTTGCCTTGGGTATGGAGCAATTTTAAATCTTTGGGTTAACTTTAAACCTTGAGGTGTCACGCCGCAGTAGAGATTAACACCATAAATGCTTGATATGTGTCGACATCTATCTTTCCAAATTCTATTTGGCAATTTGATCCCCAAACTTTTTAATTATATTTTTTATTCCTCAAATAATAGATTATTTGCATTTGTGATATAAAAATCTTGAATTTTAGGAAAATAAAAAACTGCACAATCTTTGATCTTTAGGGAAAAAATCACATAAATCAAAATTGGGAGAGTAAAATAGAGAGATCAAACTGGGCAAAAAGAAAAAATTGAGGGACCAAAAGTATAACTAAAGATTTATGGTCCTCCATCTCTAGTTATATCACCAAGTGTTAGAACTTAGAATCCGCGAAACTAATTTTAGAGGTAAATTTCATTTTTTTCAGTCATTAAATTTTGTTAGTAGTTATAGATATAAAAAATATTAGTAATTTAAAAAAGAGTAATGACCTATTTTAGTCTCTGACAATTTCTTTACGAGACAAATAGATCTGACAATTTTTTATGACAGATACGTCTCTAGAATTTTCAAACACGGACAAGTTAGTCCCTAACATTAGATGGGTGAGGGACTAACTTGTCCCCGTTTTAAAAATGTTAGAAACTTATGTGTCTCAAAAATTTGTCAAGGATCAATTTATCCCATAAAAAAATTGTCAATAATATTGGGTCTTTAGTCTTCAAAAAAAGTTCAAAGTGGTTGTTAAATTATTTGGTTTAATTGGTTTACACAGTTGGTGTAATTTTTTTACAGCATCAACCAATAAAAGTTTATGATATGGACGACTTTTAAAATACTTGACATAATTCAAACAAATTTTATAATGTATTGTTTCGTGATTGACCAACTTTGTAAAAAAACTTTTACAACGACAATATATATAAATTAAATCATATAAGAAGAGACTCTATAAACTTTGGGTCTCATGTTCCTGTTATTAAACTATAAACTTTAGGTGTATCTTTTTCTGTTACAATTTTACATTTTATATACATTATTTTATTTACAATTTAATACTATATTAGAACACGCCAGGAACCGAAGAGAAAAAGTTACAGATAGATTGATTGTAGGGTAAATACTCAATTTGGACCCGAAAGTGTAACTCGCTGTCAATTTGGGCCCTCAATCAAACAAAAGTGCAAAAAGGTCCCTCAATGTGTAATCCGTCCATCATGTTAGTCCCTCCCGTTAATGTGCGTCGTTAACTCCGTTAATCCGTCCGTTACTGTCAGTTTAGTCCCCGAATGATGTCACTTACTGTCAGTTTGGTCCCTGAAACATATACGTGAATTCATTTTAGTCCCTCAAATCTTAAGTTACTTCTGCAGAATTTTAAACCAGAATTTACTAGCAGATGATGTTGAAGCACCAACTGTTGAAGTTCAAGCATCAATCTGTTATGAGATTTAGGTTGACAAATACCATCGTCAATTCCGTGAATCATCTTCACCTTAACAATACATCAAGTCATTCGAATTGTTTCAAGTTAAATTTCACCCAAATTTCCAATTATCATCAAACTAATCCATTGGGATAAAATTGATTTTAATTGAATCATTGGTCAAAGTCAATTTATAATATTTATTTTGGTATACAAGTCAATTTATAATTTTAATTGAATATTCATTTTTCACAGTAGTTTTATAACTAGGTCTTTTAATATTTAAAACTGCAAATATTATACTAGATGATTACTCTTTTACGATCTAAGATTACAATAAATTAATTTAAAATATTAGTATTAGTTTTATCAATATTTAACTTTTATCTCACGATCTAATATACTAATTAATCATTACACCATTATCAATCTCCATACTACTCAAAATATGGTTAAGAATGCTTAAGGGGATAGAAATCTAGGTACGAAGTAAGGGTTTAAAATTCTGCAGAAGTAACTTAAGATTCGAGGAATTAAAATGAATTCACGTATATGTTTCAGGGACCAAACTGACAGTAAGTGACATCTTTCAGGACTAAACTGACAGTAATGGACGGATTAACAGAGTTAACGACGCACATTAACGGGAGGGACTAACGTGACGGACGGATTACACATTGAGGGACTTTTTTGCATTTTCGCTCAATTGAGAGACTAAATTGACAGCGAGTTACACTTCCAGGGACCAAATTGACAATTTACCCTTGATTGTATAACTGATGTATCTGGACCAATAAAAGTTGTAAGTGTTTGGCACAATTAGCTTTTAGCGTTTTTCCATTAGCTTATAGCATTTTTTGAAACTCTACTTGAAGTAGCATTTGAGCTTATAGCTTATAGCGTTTCATTTTTTCTCCCAATTTTACCCTCATTACTTTAATTAAATTCCTCACTTATCCTCCATTAAATGAATTTCTCTCTCATTTGTAAGCATTAATTATAAATGTCTATTTACGTAATTTTATTTTTATAAGCTACTTCAACCGCTAATTTTACCAAATACTTTAAATTCAATCCGTTATCCGCTACCTCACCTGCTATCCACTACTTTTTGCCAAACAGAGCCTTGACGCATTGAGAGTTTGTATGTCGGGTACCCAACGTAACGAAGAGAATTGCGAACAAGGTGACTATGAAAAAGAAATTGAAGTGTAATAAATGTGCATAGATAAGAAATAAATGAATAAATAAATGATACCCAGATTCTATATAGGTTTTTTGTCATTGAATGTACTATCATTTATTCTTACAAAGAGTTATTTCTTTTTAAATGAACCCTTATTTAATTCTTATAGTAGGACGCTTTCTTTTATTTTGTTTTAAACTATGAAATCTATTAAACAATTTCATCAGTTTTGTAGTGAATTTTTTTGTGCTAAATTGATAGGCTAAAGTAAATTTTTAGTTTCTATTTAATATGTTTTTTATAATTTCTGAACTAAATAAGAGAAAATGATATTTAAATATTAAATTGAGAATTAATTTAATCAAACTTTTGGTTAGAGATTTTAATAATTATATATATAGACACACTGAATATATATATATATATATATATATATATATATATATATATATACTTATATTTAATGAAAACTCATCTATTAACTAACGTCCTATTATCTTAGAAGGAATTAACTAACTTTGAATCAATTAACTTCTTAAAATAAAAATGTATCATCAAAATTTAAATATGGCTTAAATATATTTATAGTTCCTAACTTCCTATAAAGTATGCTTAAAAAAACACCTTATTTGTATTTATGTTTGCACTTTCGGTCCGTGTATTACGTTGTTATTAAGTTAGTGTTTACGTGGCTAACATATTACGCCACGATGATATTTTGATGACTAGGGTGTCAAATACTGACGTGTTATATTTTATTTTTATTTTGCTCCTTGAAATAACTTGTTTTGAATGTTTTAATAATTTTTTACACTTATTATTTCTAACAATTTCTTAATCGTTATTTTTTACCGTTTTGTTTAATATTTTTTAATGGTTAGTTTATAAATAATTTTCTTGACCAATTAACTTTTTAATAATTTTCTAGGTTATATTTTAATTACTTTTTTCCTGATTATTCTTTAATTGGTGCTTCTAGTCATATTTTTAAAAGAAAATCATCTCTATTTAATGATTCTGATTAATTTTTAAAAGAAAATTAATAGAGATTATTAAATGGGGCTGTTGAATATTTTTTTTTGGTAACAAAAAAAAATTCAACAACCCCATTTAAAAAAATAACCAGTCAATAAATATTGAAAAATAACCTATATTGGAAAAAAATAGAGTGAAAGATGAGAAAAAATAACCATATAAAAATTATTGAAAAAATAACTAGCAAAAATTTATTAGAAAAATAATAGTCCAAAAATCTTTAAAATATAATCAGTAAAAAAATAATTCTAAAAAGTCAAAAAAGTTATTAAAGAAATTCAAATTCAAATTAAAAAAAATAAATAATAAATGTAACTCGATAGATGATTTGATAATTTAGTCATAAATTTTAATGATGTCACATGTGCTAGCGTCATATTTCGTTAGCCACATAGAGACTTTTTTTTTCCAGACAATTGTTGGCTACTCACACAGTGTCCCAACATTCTCAATTAAATATTTTTTTTATAAGCATTCTCAATTAAAGATTAATCTCTACTCGTGTTTAGGAGTAATTAAATTTTGCATTAACTAACAACGAGTTTGTCCATGACGAAAATTGAACTTGGAAGCACCAATCGACTCTTGTGTCTTAGAGTAACTTATTTCACTCGGCTCTTGGTTGATGTAGAGACTAATTTAATGATAGAAACCAAAAGTTGAAACAGAAATATAAGTAAGGATTAAAAATTGAACAAAAACTTACAAGAGACTAAAAAGAAAACTCTATATTTTATAGAAACTAACATATTCAAATCTTTAAATATTAATAAGTCTGAATTACCAATTTAAATTTGTAACTTCGAATTATTAACTCAAATCATCAATTTTTAAATTCTCAGTTTGTTGAGGTATTAAAGAATAATTTGACTTTTTCTTTCTCTCTCTCTACACACAAATATATATATATATATATATATATATATATATATATATATATATATAATTGTTTGGGTTTAGTTGATATATATTGTCACTTTTAAAAATATTGCACCATTGACAAATCGAAAACATTGGTATGAGTGACTTTTAAGGTGATTTAGATAAAATCAAACATTTTTATAATGCGTAATTATGTGATTGATTGACGTTGTAAAAAACATTGTACACCGATGGTGTATATAAATTGAATCATTATTATTTAATAATTTACAAAATAATATAGGTTTATATATTTGATCTCCCCTTGCAAATATCCCATTTTTCCATTTACCCCACTGTAAAAAAAAATTAAGGTTACCCCTGCAAAAATAAACAGTTTTCGGTCACCCCTCTGTTAGATTAAGCAGTGTATAATGGGTAAAAACCATGTACGGTTACCCCCTGCAAAATATAAAAAGTTTACGGTTACCCCCTGTAGGGGGTAACTAGAAACATTTATTATTTGCAAGATTGATTTTAAAACTTTTTTTACAGGGGGTAAATGGAAAAATTGAATATTTGCAGGGGTATCAAATATTTAAGCCAATAATATATTGGTCAATACATGCAAATACATAATAATATGCAATATCGAATTTTCCAAAACCAATTTTAAATAATACTACTATGGTTCTTATCATAAGAAAAATTTAAAGTTTTATGTCGGTTGAAAAATGATGTATTTGATTTATATTATAGACTAGATACATCAATTATTCAATAGAGTTAAAATTACAAATTTTTCTAATAATAAAGTCAAAAGGGAGTAAATTCGATAAAGCATAAATAACATTTAAGACAATGGAAAAAACGTATAATGATATATTTCATGGCATTTTTTCTCAATATATATATATATATATATATATATATATATATATATATATAATGGCATTTTTGTAAAATGCCATTGGAGACCATACACATTGAATATTCCTGTCAGAAAAGAAACTCTCAAGGCGCGGCAGATAGCTAGTATGAAGAATCACCCACTCAGGCGCGGAGTAAGTGACATTTTTCACGGAGCATTTTTGAGGCACAAAAACAAAGAAAGCCAAAACCAGAAGTATTTTAGTAAAGTTTCTTTTCAATCAAAAAAAACTGAAGTTGATATTAATTACCTTTTGTTTCCTTGCCACCAAAATTAGCCACCGCCAAGAGGAGAATACCATTCCACATTCAATTCAATTCAATGATCTACATTTACATTTCTCAAACGATGTTGACACTCTCTCATTGCCACCTTACTCCAATTTAACCCCAACTGCCTTTTCTCTCTCCTCTCCTTCTTTGCTGAATCTTATGTTGTCTGTTTTCGCCGGATCATAAAGCTTTTCACAATTCGCTCCACACCTGTTGACCTTCGCTATCTTATGTGAGTTTTCTCTTCTCTTTTTCAACGTCATTTTGGATAATAATTTTGTTTTTTTGGGTTTTGGCTAATGTTGTATCACTTGATCAATGTTGTTTGGTTTGATGTATTTTTCTTGTTTTTTGATTTATGTTTGTTTTTTGGGAGTTTGTTGTTGTTGGTGTTGATTTTATTGATTAATCCATTTCATTTTTGTTGTGTTTAGAACAAGAAAGAAAAAGATGGGTGAGGGAGAAAAATTTCAGCTGGGAACTATTGGTGCTTTGAGTCTATCTGTGGTGTCATCAGTGTCGATTGTGATTTGTAACAAGGCGCTAATGAGTTCATTGCATTTCATTTTCGGTAAGCACACGTTTAGGTTTATATGGTTGACTGCTTATTTGTTTGTTTCTTGGTGATTGTTAGTGTTACTGTAACTTTCCTTCAATTTACGTGCTTTTGTGTATGACTCATTGCATAGTTCAATTACCAGAATTCAGATGTGATTTCATTTCATCCATGAAGGTTTTGAGTTGGAGCCTTTTTTAAAATTTTGTTAAAAGGTGATAATTAAGGCAGATTTTCAAAATAAACAAATCATCAATCTACCATGCAGTGATGATGATTTGGATCAATAACTACACAACTGCATGGTTGTTAGTTGTTTGTTTGTCTGTACAAAATGATCAAGCACACGTTTGCGCCAAACTGATCAATTTTTTGTCGTGTTTCGGTCTCTTTGAGCATGTTCAACGAACTTCAAATGGTTATACAAACACTGACGGTATGCTATGTAAACTATATTAATAAATTTTGTATGCTATGTAACATAATGTATGGTCGAGATCCCTGTAGTTAATTTTATAACTGTATAGGATCGTGATCCTAACGGTATAAGAATTTATTGTGGATTGGATTTGTCGAATTCGACAAAATTTTTGTACGGTGTTGTCCTTTGTGCTTGGATTTTGCATTAATAGGTATTGTTCTCGGGCACAAAAGGAGTGTGTCAATTTCCCTTCCTAATGCAACTTAAAATTATTTATCCTATTCGGTCAAAGATTACTGCTGCTAATGTTAAATGCATACAATTATCTTTTGTGAATAAAACACTGATGTTTTGGGGAAGTATTGAATGAGTTCCAACTTGTAACTTACTAGGTTTGAATTTTGTCAATATATATTTAGCCCAATTCATGGAAAAGGAAACCTTCTGATCTCACAATGTAAAGTCCTAAAGGATTTGATACGTATCCTCGGATTTTCATGCAGCTACAACTTTGACAAGCTGGCATCTTCTCGTCACGTTTTGTTCTCTTCATGTGGCGCTAAAAATGAGATTTTTTGAGCACAAACCTTTTGAGCAGAAAGCAGTGATGGGATTTGGAATTCTGAATGGGACCTCAATTGGACTTTTAAATTTGAGCCTTGGCTTCAACTCTGTTGGCTTCTATCAGGTGATTTCATTTTGTCTCAGTTCTGCTTTTCTCTTTTTGTTGTCTATTGTTTAAGCATTGTTTGAAGGTTTTCTGAATAAGCTCTTTTACATTTGTATTTAGATGACTAAGCTGGCAATCATTCCATGCACTATTCTGCTAGAGATCCTTTTCCTTGGGAAAAAATTCAGGTCCTTTTTAGCCTCCTATCATTAATATACATTTATGATTGATCTCTTGATGTATTTCTAAGTACTTTATAGTAATTTTTGAAAGTTCCATCAAAGAATTCTATTTTGTATAACGTTTTCTTTTTTCACTTCACTATGTTTCCTTTTTAGCAATTAAATTCATTTTAAGTGGCATCTAATAGATTTCAAGGCATTATGTGATTGTTAACATGACAACTGCTTTTCTGTCCTTTATAGCATCCTACAAATTTCAAGGAAATCTACATAGCTTGCTGTTTTGACCTAAGTTATCATTATCATTATTCTGTTTTTATTGCCATAGTGAAGTTGCCTTTGATAATATTTGCATAGATTTTGAATTGTATTAACCGCTGTCATGTTTCTATAATTGCAGTAAAAGAGTACAATTTTCCCTCGTGGTCCTCCTTATGGGTGTTGGGATTGCAACAGTTACTGATTTGCAGCTCAATGCTTTGGGTTCTTGCTTATCTTTGCTAGCAGTGCTTACAACGTGCGTCGCTCAGATTGTATCCTTAAAGAAAGTTCCACTTTTGTTAACTTCTCAAATTTTTAACATAACTAAACTAGTTTTTGTCACGTTAAATCAAATAATCTGTTTTGCTTTATTGTATGTGCATTAATTCATAGCCTCATGAAAATGCTTTTCATGATAAATATGCTGCAAACTACATAGGAAAAAAATGTGATATGGATGCATATTATTATCTATATAAATTTTCTCTCATTTTGTCACAAAAAAAAATCTCATGATAATCATGTTGCAGACCACATTACTGAAAACATGTTATCAAAGGTAGCTTTCTTCAGAGTTATTGTTGCACTTGCTCATATCATCTCCGGTTTTACCCAATAAGTCTATATATGTGCACACGCATGCATTAATATCCCTTTCATTTGAACATGATTTAGGAGAAGTATATCTTTCTGTTGTGCGCAACGGCTTGAGAAAGATAATCCTTATTATCCCTTTTCATTTATTGGCAGTAGGCAATTTTATGTGTTTCTGTCTTGTTGAGATCTTAACCAGCTCCTTTCAGATGACAAATACCATTCAGAAGAAGTTTAAGGTTTCTTCAACCCAACTTCTGTATCAATCATGTCCATATCAAGCAGCAACCTTGCTGCTAACCGGACCGTATTTGGATAAAGTTCTGACCGACCTAAATGTCTTTGCTTTCAAGTACACACCGCAAGTGACAGTGAGATTTTAAAAAACCCGTGTGCTTACTTTTGAACTTTAATTCTCTTCTTCTGTCTACTAATGAATTCTCAATTGTTGTTTTCTTCATTGCAGTTTGTCATTGTTCTTTCATGCCTTATCTCTATCTCAGTAAATTTTAGTACATTTCTCGTGATTGGAAAGACATCGCCAGTCACCTATCAGGTTCTTGGACATTTGAAGACATGCCTTGTATTGGCTTTTGGTTACATTATTGTTCGCGACCCTTTCAGCTGGAGGAACATCCTAGGAATTTTGGTAGCCATGGTTGGGATGCTTCTATATTCCTACTCTTGTGTTCTTGAGAATCAGCAAAAAGCAGCTGAAGCTGCAGCACAGGCAGCACAGGTTTGTTTTCACACCATTCATTTTTCTTGTCTTCTGTTTTTTGTCGCAATTATTTATTATAAGTGACTACTTGATAATTATTTGTTATCCTAATGTTTACAGCAGGCAAGGGAAGATGAATCTGATCCTCTCATTACTGTGGAAAATGGTAGTACAGTCTTGAACAAAAGGCCCCATGTCTGGAACAAGGAAAAAAACTAGTTGTGAACGAGCTTTTCATATCACCATTTAGAACAGTATATGGATTTATAGAGGGAATTTTTACTTAGTTAGAAAGTTCTCTAGACTTTAAATCTTAAATACTCACAGGTGTGAATTGATTCACTTGGTACTATTAGTTTAGCATTGAGTGCATTGATACCCCCACCAACAATATATTGGGACAACAAATATGACTATGGTTTAGTTTAGGAAATTCTTATCGGATATTTTTCATCGCACACACCCACACACACACACACACACACACACACACATATATATATATATATATATATATATATATATAGGATGTATCAAGTGAGATTTTTTATAACGAGAGGATGAGGGGTAAATTACAGCCTTATAAATATACATGGATGGTTATGATCAGAAGTTATTTAAAGTGACATGATTAATCTCAAAAAAAAAAGTCACATAATTTTTTGTTTTAATCTTAACCATTCATGATTTTGATCTTTGACCATGATTGTTTCCTCTCACCCTCTCATTATAAATCTCATAATATACGCTCCATGTATATGTGTGTCTACACACACACACACGAGTGTTTGGACTTGCATTTAGATCCTTTAAAACCGCTCATGCCATGAGAGAACCTACAGTATGTAGCGTTAGATTTACTGTGCGTTTAGCTAATTGCATTGTGGTTCCAAAAATAGTTATATACATATATAAAATTACATTGTTCTTGCTTCTATGATTATTGTTTTTAAGTTTGGTTACGATTTACAAAGCACCACTGCCACTCTAGTATCATAGGTGACCTAAAACAGTTATAATTCATGATTTCTCTTTAGAAACTAAATACTTCCTCCGCTACACAATATAAGCAAAAATGGATCAATGAAAGTCGATATATTTGGTTAAAAATTTGGACTAGATACATGAGCTTTCGTTGACCTATTTTTGCTTATAATTTGTAACAGATAGAGTACAACATTATTGAAAGGTGACACATTATATGGAGTAGGATCTTCCTTGAACCCACCATATATAGTAATACTAAGTTGCACATTTTCGCATCATAGAATTTAAATCCTTTGTCCTCAATCTCATTTCCCAAATAAAATATCGTGAAACTACAAAACACTAGGTGATGACTGTTGGATTATATGATAACCTTAGAGGGGGTGAATAAGGTTATATGCTAAATATGATTTCTTTTGGATTTTCGAAAAATTAACAATGCTAGTTCAAATCGAATGCGGAAAATGGGATTTAAACTATATGCAACAACTTATGCAAACTATAACAATGACAGAAATAATTATAATTATAATTATAATTATAACGATAATCAAATCTGCGCGTGATAATAGCAAGTGCGACGACAGTTAACAATTATAAAAGAAAACGCAAAGTAAAGATAAGGGATAGGAGTACACCGTGATTTTTACGAGGTTCGGGATAAAAGCCCTACGTCCTCGGCCTCCGGCTTTGCAACCTTCGGACTTGATAATAACCACTATATGAGAAGATACTTCTTCAACGTCTTACAAGCAAGCAACTTCGCTATAGCTACCACGCCAATCTCAATTTTCCCCAAATTGAGAACCCAAGCTCCCCGCTAAGGATTTCGTTACAATTCAATCTCCCCGATTGAATTACCCAAGAAAACTTCCTAGGATTTCACAATAACCAATTATAGATGATTACAACTGAAAGCTAGGATCCAATCACTCAAACAATATAACACGATGTAGTTGAGAGAGATGAGAGATTTTGAAACCCTAGATGAAGAACGTGAAGAAAGAATGTGACGGTGAGTGTTTGCGTTCTTTTCTTTTTGATTTGTGTGTTGTGTTTTTGATCGTAAAAACCCTAAGTGCTATTTATATGGATTGTAAAAATATGACCGTTGAAGCACTTTTTAACACAAATTTGATAAGTGAATAATCGATTAATTGCTTAAAAGAATTAGGAGAGAAATCGATTTTCTTCTTTAAAAAAACAAGTAACAATCGATTGCTTGCTTTAAAAAACAAGCTAACAATCGATTGCTTGCTTCCTAAAGGAAGCCAACAATCGATTTCTTTCTTTTAAAGAGAGAAGTGAACAATCGATTTCTTTCTTTTAAGATACAAGTCATAAATCGATTCTTTCTTTTAAAAACAATACATAAATCGATTTGGAGCTTTCAAAAGACAAGCAACAAATCGATTTTCTTCTTTGAAACACAAGTTAAAATCGATTGCTAGCTTTAAAACTAGAAAGTCATGAATCGATTGATTTCTTTCCAAAACAAGTTCTTTTTTTTAAAAAAAAAGTAAGCTATGAATCGATTCTTATCTTCAAACCTACAAGCTAGAAATCGATTTCTAGCTTTAAAACAAAGCAAAGAATCGATTTCTCTCTTTAAACAAGGAACCCATGAATCGATCTTACACTTTAAAAACAACAAGTCATGATTCAAACCCTTTCTTTAAAAACAACTTGTGCCTAACCAATTTAATCATGCTTTTATATAAAAGATTTTAACAAAACAGTTCTATTTTAAAAGATCATCTCTCAACTACAAAAGTCATAAAGCAGAAGTGATAGGATCTTACACGCGTCCTATGCAAAGAAAAATAACACATAAGTCTTGAACGCTTCAGTAGTTTCTCCTTCGAGCTTCTACACTTTACGATATCATATCATGCCAAGCGCTTTGGTTCATTGCCCTGTGCTTTGGTTCATGCCCTGTGCTTTGGTTCAACTATAACCATTAGTAAACAGATTGTAATTTGTTATCATTCAAAACAAAGAGTGTTTGACCTTGGTTCAACAATGACTTGGTAAACAAAGAACAATCTAATTTGGACTGATGATACTCTAGTTGAATTATAATGCGTTTGGTAGATAATGAAATCACACTGAATTCCCATGTTGAGCCAAAAGCTACAACAAAAAGCATCCATTTGGCTATGAGTTTGGAGGGTTTGGACGTGGGTTCAAATGTACTACTATTATGGTGTGTTTGGATTAGGAGAGAAAGAGGGAGGAGAGAGTGAGGGAAGAGAGAGTAAGGGAAGAAAGAGTGAGGGAGGAGATAAAGAGCCCATTTCTCTCCACTTTCTCTCCTCTTATGGAGAGATTATAAAAAACACTAAACTAATCTTTCCTCCCTCTCTCTTTCCTATTTCTCTCCTTAACCAAACATCCTAAAATCACTCTTTCTTCCCTCACTCTCTCTTCCCTCTTTCACCCCAAACAAACACACCCTTAGTGATTCAAATCGTATAGGCATAATCTGAATTATTGTGTATTAAAAATACCAAGAATATAAACTTAATTGTGTATTGTGTGCATTTTGTAAATATAATATAATCATTTACATATGTAAATCATATGCCATATAGAAGGCAAGAAATTGGAACATAGATGCATTTATTCACTGTAGTCTCTAAACCAATGAGTTGACGATGCATCATATCATTTATGACATGTATGACACACTAAAGAGTTGGGGATACTCTAATGCTATAAGAGCACTTATAAATGAATTTACATTTAACTCATCTCAAGAGAATTAGCGGAATTCGAATTCGCGAACTATTAGGTATATACGAGACCTTGTCATGGTCCATTAGACCAATCCTTTGAGTTTAATGGATTTCTTTCTTAATTGTATAGAATACTCTCAATCTTAATTGTATCTATATATTGTTATCGATATTGATATCGTATTCTTTCGTAATCGAATAAAACACTGAGTTTGTCCATGCGAGAATCCAACTCGGAGCACCGGATCGATCCCCATGTCCCAAGGTAGATTTTACCACTGAGCCAACTGTATTGGTTTTATGTTATCCATCTTTACCACGCACGTAAATTACTACTATTGTTCAACATGTAATTTTGTATTAGCATTGATTTCATGTTAAAATGTTATAGTCATATTAAGTGTGAAATATTGATTTTATATTTAAAACATTTTACTACTAATATGATCTCAAAAATTGACACAAAGTTATGAAGCATTAACATATACAATGTCAAATTGACTTTTAAATTTTTTAAGTAGTCCTCTCCCGTCTCATTTATAAGCAAAAACAAAAGGGTTTTTCGCTTATAAATTAGACTAGAGGAAGTATTAATATGAAATTCTAATACATTTATTTCACACTTCAATTTCACTTCAAATTTTAATTGCATTGAGTACTAAATATAAAACTTTTTACACACACACACATATAGGGAATGTATATTATGAGAGGAGTTTTACAATGAGAGGGCGAGAGGAATCCATCATGACTGTTGATCAAAGCATGAGCAGTTGAGATTAAAATCAAAAGTTAAAGTGATAACTACCAACCTTTCAATCACAACCACCCACGTAGTGTTATAAGGTCTAGATTTACTCCTTTCATCTCTCACAATAAACTCTCCTCACCTTGTTAATTTTTCGTAAGTTTTTTAGGTGCATTACAAAATTCTTACCTAAGTTACAAAACATTAAATATAGTTAATATCACTTCATATTTTTAATTATATTAATGTCAGTCAAAAAATTATATTATTTATTATAAATTTACTGGACACATATTAAAATATTAAAATAAATTGAAAATAATGATAATTATTAATTACATTTTTAAAATGTTTTGAAAAAGTAAATGACACTATTTAGTAATATTTTGCAAACTAATTATTAAACCCACGTTAATTTTAACCAATCATAAAGTGAGTGTTGAAAAGTGTGCGTAAAAAAGATGTGGCTAGTATTTTTGCTATAAGACCAACATCTAGTTCAATCCCATTTTTTTCTAATCAGTTGCGCAAAAAAATATTACATCACTTAACTATTGCATGAGCGATAATATCAATTAATTTTGCTTAAGTTTTTTAAGTACAATTATTCCTTAAGTTACAAAACATGAGATATATCACTTCATATTTTTAGTTATATTAATGTCAATAAAAAAATTATACTATTTATTATAAACTTCTTGTACACATATTAATATATTAGAATTAATTGAAAAAAATGATAATTATTAATTGCATATTTAAAAAATATTGAAAAAAAAATGACACTATTTAGTAATATTTATTTAACCAATTTCCAAAGTGCTCAGACCAATATAAATTTTAGTCAATCATAATGTGAGTGTTGGAGAGTGTTGTTAGCACTTCTACTATAAGAGCGACATCTAGTTCAATCCGGTTTTTTCCAATCTAAAAAGAATTACATCACTTAATTGTTGTATGAGCGATAATATCAATTAATTTGTCTTATGGTATGTTTGGTAGCCATGAAACCCAAGAGAAAAAAAGGAAAGGAAAGAAAAATAAGAGAATATACCATTTTCCTTTGTTTGGCTGTCTTATAAAATAGGAAGGAAAGAAAATTTTAAGTGGATCCCAATTTGAGAAGAAAAGTAAAGGAAAACACAATTTTTTATGTAAATGACATATTTAACTCCACACTAAAATTAATGTATTGCAATAAAAGTATTTTACTTTTTTATTGAAGTTAGTTTTGTCATTTTATACATATAGTACATTTTTCTTTCCTCTTATTTTTTCTCCTATCAAACAAGAGAAAAGAAATATCTCATTTTCTACTTTCTTTCCTTTCAGTTACCTTTCTTTCTTCTCACATTCTTATGTGAACCAAACATAGGCTTAAGTTTTTGAGGTACAATTATTCCTCAACTTACAAAATTCTTACTTTA
Organism: Astragalus glycyphyllos; assembly: GCA_963573325.1. Lineage (NCBI taxonomy): Eukaryota > Viridiplantae > Streptophyta > Magnoliopsida > Fabales > Fabaceae > Astragalus > Astragalus glycyphyllos. The sequence continues at coordinate 82,880,778 of OY754307.1, read as the reverse complement.
TTTTTTGGTACAAACAAAATTCTTATTTAAGTTACAAAACATTAAATATAGTTAATATCACTTCATATTTTAATTATATTAATGTAAGTCAAAAAATTATACTATTTATTATAAACTTCTTGTACACATATTAAAATATTAACATTAATTGAAAATAATGATAATTTTTAAATACATATTTAATTTTTTTTGAAAAAGCGAATGACACTATTTAGTAGTATATGATAAATAAATATTTTAATATGTGTACAACTGTAGGAGTATATGTATTTAATGTTAGCATTTTGTAAATTATTTATTTATTTATTTATCATATACTACTACAATATTTTGCAAACTAATTATTAAATAAATCAATTTCTTAATTAAAATGGCTGATAATTAATACTTATTATATTCTTCCATAAAAAAAAAACCCGAATGCCGAAGAGGATATTCACCGAACAGAGAACATGGGTTTGGTTTGATCCGTGTCTGCCGATAAAACGGAAACCATTAATTCTGCCAATTACCAAAACCCCTTTCCCATCTCTCATTTTTTTATTTTATTAATTATTTTTCCCAAATCCATTGCTTCCTCGCTCGCTCAACTGTTATGTTGATGTGCAAGCGCGTAGAACTGTAGTAATATATGATAAATAAATAAATAATTTACAAATGCTATTTCTTCACTCCCATCCCAGCACAGATTTTGGGAACGTTCGTTCCAAAACCCAAACGCAATCGATGCTATCACCTCTCTTAATCGTTAGGTTCCCTTTCCATTTTCTCCTTCCTCACTTGTTTACTTCATCACTCTGATCACTCACTCTCTGATTCGATCTAAATCTCTGCTTTTCTCTCCCAAATCACAAACCCTCTTTTACTCACTTCTCTTCAATTTCCCCTCCCAAAGTTTCGCTGTTTGCTTCTAGGTGAGTAAAATTGTGATTTCGATTTGTGTTTTTGCTGATTCAATAGTTCATTGTTTGATTCTATTTTTGAGTTTTTTAAATTGTTTTTTTGTCGTTGTTCTAGTTGTTCAGGTATTTGAGCAAAGATGGGTGAGGGAGAACGTTTTCAGCTTGGGACTGTTGGTGCCTTGTCTCTTTCTGTGGTGTCTTCTGTGTCCATTGTGATTTGCAATAAGGCGTTGATGAGTTCATTGCATTTCATTTTTGGTAAATTCCCCTTTAGATTGTTTTTCTAATTCATGTGTTCTTTTGTTTGTTGCTGCTTATTTGTATTTTGCTTATTTCATGTATTCCAAGCATGTTCATTACTAAAACATTTGTTCTATTATCCTCAATAAGCCTTGTTTGTTCTATGTGATTTGCTATTAGAATTGATGGTATTGAAATCCACACTTTTGCATTTTTTGTTGGAACTCGAAGTGTTTGTTCTATGTGATTTGCTATTAGAATTGATGGTTTTGAAATCCACACTTTTGCATTTTTTGTTGGAACTCGAAGTTGCGTTAGTGTACTTGCTAGGACTACCTTAGCTACGCAAAATTCTTGCTCAGGGTGTGGTGTTTGGCTAGTTATTTAGGTGGGAATTTTGGAATGAAAATTAGGTTATACTTGCTTGGTTCAACTTCAATTTAACAAAAACATGAGAAGGTGGAAAACGAAATGCACTTACTTTTTGTTATTGGTTAACAATCGTTTTCCGCCAACTCAACATTTCATGTCCGCCATAAATCTAAAGTCTAGGGTATAAATTGGAATTTGGATTTGTCGAATTTTACGATTTCTTATTTGGCTCTATGTTTTGGCATGTAGTTTCCTAGATACTCTTCATAGGAATGTAACTAAACTAATCAATTTGTTGGTATCCCTTCTTTTTCTAAATTAAATCTGGGCTCTGTGGAAGTATAAATTATTGTCTCATTCGTTATCCAAGACCGCATTAATGGTTATGTCTTCCTTCCCTAAATCTACACTGCAATTGAATAATGTGAAAAATATAAAACTTGCCTCATTAAGAATTTGATTATTGATTTAGTTTTTGGAAGTGCCTGAACATTATTAGAGTCTCTCAACATTGTTTGCTGATTCATTTGCCAATTTTCAGTCCTACTTATGCCGATGATTTGGGTTATTTCTCCACTATATTTAAATTTGAGCTTTCCTGTTTACATTCGGTGAATCGTCTGGGATTACAAGTTAAACTTGTCCTTTCATGCAGCTACAACTTTGACAAGCTGGCATCTGCTTGTCACATTTTGTTCCCTTCATGTGGCACTCAAAATGAGATTCTTTGACCACAAACCTTTTGATCAGAAAGCTGTAATGGGATTTGGGATTTTAAATGGAATCTCAATTGGACTTTTAAATTTGAGCTTGGGGTTCAATTCTGTCGGCTTCTACCAAGTATGTTTGTTTGTTTTGATTCTGTCTTTCTCACATGTTGATTGGATTATTCTTGACTTTGAAGTAACGTCTCTATGATATTTGTATTCAGATGACTAAGCTTGCGATCATCCCTTGTACTGTACTGTTGGAGACCCTTTTTCTCGGGAAGAAATTCAGGTACCATTTAGCTTTCCATCTATACTATGATCTTCACAACTGTTTGTCGATATATACTTACATATCTTAACGGTAAATTATGTATCGGTCAATGAAATAATTGTTTTATTCACCTACCTTTTTTGTCTTTTTGTTTTCCCGTTCTTGATTATTCCCTCCCTCCATGGCTTATTATTTTGACCTGAAGTATCCTGGTATCTGAAAGTCACGCACATGTTCTCATTTTTTATTGTATAAGCCTTGCTGCCTTTAATAGCTTATCCATTAGTTCTAATTTGTGAACTATATTAAATGTTCTTTTTTCATTGCCATTGCAGTAAACGAATACAATTTTCCCTAACTATCCTCCTTATGGGTGTTGGGATTGCAACAATCACAGATTTGCAGCTGAACGCACTGGGGTCGTTCTTATCTTTTCTGGCAGTGATTACAACATGCGTTGCTCAGATTGTATCCTTAAAAAAAATCACTCAAACTTTGTAGCAATACCACAAGACGAGTTTTGTGGTGGATTACGTAGAACCATATATCATTGGACACAGTTTTGAACCTTTTTCTCTGCAGTAGTGCAACATTATTACATGTATTATACTGCATGCATGCACTATTTTTTAACCATATCAGATCGTTTTCAAAGATGTCTTGTCCTTAATTAGCTGCTTTCAGATGACAAATACTATCCAGAAGAAGTTTAAGGTCTCTTCCACCCAGCTTCTGTATCAATCATGTCCATATCAAGCAGCAACCTTGTTAATCTGCGGTCCATATCTGGATAAACTTTTGACCAATCTAAATGTATTTGCTTTCAAGTATACAACACAAGTGACGGTAAGAGTTCAAAGTTCTTGTTAAGCTTACTTTTTTATTTTCCATGTCTTCTCAATTGTTTTTTTTTGCTTTGCAGGTTTTCATAGTTCTTTCCTGCCTTATCTCCATCTCAGTCAATTTTAGTACATTTCTTGTAATTGGGAAAACATCTCCAGTCACCTATCAGGTTCTTGGGCACCTGAAGACATGCCTTGTATTGGCATTTGGTTATATTTTACTCCGAGACCCATTCAGCTGGAGAAACATACTGGGCATTTTGCTAGCCATGGTTGGGATGATTCTGTATTCTTACAATTGTATTCTTGAGAATCAGCAAAAGGCTGTTGAAGCTGCAGGACAGGCCTCCCAGGTTTGTTCTACAGTCAACTCGACTAACCTTACGAGTCTCGAGTCTTTGCACCTTACATTATCATATACTACTAGAGCATTATGTGACACTGTTTCTTTTAAATCTCTCCAGGGAAGAGAAGGTGAATCTGATCCTCTCCTTAATATGGAAAAAGGAAGTGGTGTTGTGACTGAGACTGTTGGACAAATGTCCCCTGTATGGAGCAAAGACAAAGACTAATATGCTTAATCATCGTCAAGAACAGTTATAGTTTTTAATAGAGGGTTAAAACCCATAATCCGTATGGAATTAGGATTACTAGCCTACCGTTTTGTGGTTCATTTGCCAACTATCGATATTAGGTGGAGGATCAATTACCTGGTCATGTTGCAATTCTCTTGGCCGCAAAAATGACTCAGCAGATGTTTCAGGGTGATAGTTTCACATCGCTTTACATTCATAAATTTATATACATAATATTCAAACTTTTTGTCTGCCTTGAATTACATGACAGTAATCTTCTACCGGTAATTCTCTTTCTCTTGTTTTCTTTTAGTTTTTCTCCTGTTTGTTTTAGGGTGCGTTTGGAATATATATTACTTCAGTGCTTATCGTTGATTTTACAATTGAAAAGAGAACAAAAGTAAATTTTGCATAAGCTGAAAAGAACTTGTGACAATAAGTAGGAGCTATAGTACAAAATTAGCTCTTTTAAATATTTGTACAAGTGTTGTTGTCAGAAGATGCATTATAGAAACTAGTTTCTTGAATAGGTGTAGGTAGCAATGTCTTTGTGTCTCAAACTATAAATTTGGACCTTATCGAAACTTGAATAGAAAAGTTTTATTGAGTCAGTGTGTTAGTGGATGAACGACTAACATCCTATTGATGAGATTAACTTAATACTGGAGATTACACTAATTAAATAAATTATACAGTTCTTGATTCGGTGAATTAATTGACTAATTGTTGAGATCACTCACATTAACAAAATTACTGTTAAGATCGCACTGATTAAATAAATTTTATTGTTCGTGCATCATTTTGCTAGATGAATAGGTAGGTATTCATTTTAACTTGCCAATAAGAGGACTACTATTATTATTAATTAATTAATTAATTAAAGAGTTTAATTTGATATGCAATGAATTTATTTATAAAATCGTGAATCAAATTTCACAATTGTTTTATTGTATTATTTTTTAAAGAGAAATGATAGGTAGTAAGAAAAGAAAGATAAGAATAAAAGAATAACAAAACAAATCACTTGGTGTATAATGCTAGTTTTTTTTTGACAGTGTATCGTTTTAGTTAGTACTCTATAATTTAGCTTCTAGTGTATTTCTAAATTTCTTAAGAAAACTATTCTTACTAAATAGCAGTGCTTTATTTTTAAATACCTCGATAAACTCGCATGTAATGAAATGACACTGGATGATGATATAAGAACATTTGATACAATCACTTACAAAGGTTTATCAGTTGATTAGGATTCAATCGATACTTCATAAGGACGTGAGTTTGAATTCCACTATTGTTGATGCAAATAACTCATTAGTGAATACTACATAAATAGTAGGCTATTGGCAATTTATGTTTGAGGTTTGTGTCATTTTGGCCCTTTATGTTTTTTTCATTGTTTTAGCCCTTCATGTTTTTTTTTGTCATTTTGGCCCATGTCGTTAGTTTTTTCTAACAGACGCCACGCTGGCAGTTAACTGCTATTTACCCCAAACATAAAGGGCGAAAAGTGCAATTTAGCCTAAATAGTATTAGAAGTCTTATTTGGACCTCTAACATGGACTCATTCACCTAAACTTCATTTTATAAAAAGAAAGTAGGTGTGTATCAATTAACTAATATTTTTGTCAAAAATAAAATCAATTAAACTAATATCTAAAACATTTGAACCGTTGATTCCTAAATTATCACCCTCTTATTTATTTAGTCTATAAACTATACAAATATGATAAATAGTTCTTAAACTATTCTAAATTCCTAAAGTTAGTTCCTAAAGTATAACTCTCTTCTACTTAAAAAGTAACTAAGAGATTAAATAAATAAATTTAAAATAATTTCTAAATTATTTATTATATCTTTATAATTGATAATTTTAGGATGAAACAGAGAGTTTATTCTTTATTAATTTATAAATAAATAAATAAATGTGCTAAACTCCATTCGAGATTGATCTAAATCAAATCCTCCACACCACTACCACTACCACTACCACTACCACTCAGTGTTGTCACAGAAGATTACCATGGCTGTTCGAGCTCTAGTAAGCAGAAAAACCCTAACCTCCCTTAGCGGAGCCGCAGCTGCTACTCATTCCCGTGGCTTGCATGTCTTCACACTACCCGATCTCGGTTACGATTACGGCGCGTTAGAGCCAGCCATCAGCGGCGAAATCATGCAGCTCCACCATCAGAAACACCACCAGACTTACGTCAATAACTACAACAAGGCTCTTGAGCAGCTTCACGATGCTACTACTAAGGCTGATTCGTCAACCATCGTTAAGCTCCAAAGTGCCATCAAGTTCAATGGCGGAGGTCACTTTTCCTATTTCTTTTTCTTTATTTTTTCTCTTTAATTTGATGTGTCTTTTGTTGATGGAAATAAAAGTTGATTCTCGAATAGGTAACTGAATTTAGTTTTTAGGTTATCGTGGATGTGGATGATAAAGTTAGTTGACCTTTTTGTTGATAATAGCCGAGATGTACAATTGAAGTAGGGAATTGGGAATTTGCTATACACGTTGTTGTGAATTGCGATGTTGATAGTGATTAGTGAAAGCAACGCATCGTGTCGTTGGTTTGGTATTCATTATATATTTTATTGTTTTTTCAAATTTTGTTATTATCACTTTTGCTAGTAAAAGAAAGGGGTGGTTATTAGGGATGAAAAAATTGTTTGAAAATATGCCTGGATTTGAAATGAAGCAAACAAAGTTTTCAAAGGATAAGTATGAAAATTTATTTTCATGATTCTTAATCTCTTTGTTTAGTTCTTATGCAACTGATAATCATTTTCTGCAGGTCATGTCAATCATTCTATTTTCTGGAAAAACCTGTCTCCTGTTGGTGTAAGTTTGTGGCGTAATTCTGGTTCATGAAAACAGCTTTTGTCTTCAGTGGTTCTTTATACCTAATGCTTCGCTCCTTGTACAGGAAGGAGGTGGCGAACCACCCAAGAGCTCCTTGGGATGGGCCATTGACACACATTTTGGTTCTTTAGAAGCATTGATACAAAAGATTAATGCAGAAGGTGCAGCCCTTCAGGGGTCTGGATGGGTGGTAAGTTGTGCGGATTCTGAAATATCCAGCATGTATTCTGTCCTTGCATATCTGTAGAGCTCAATGCCTGTTGTTATTTGAAGAGATCTGTTTTGTTTTAACCAATTTGTACTGCATTACCAGTGGCTTGGTCTGGACAAAGAACTGAAGAGGCTTGTGGTTGAAACCACTGCAAACCAGGTAAACTGCCCCTCTTCCCCTTTCACCTCCAACAAGCCCCCTCCCAATGATAGTCAAAATAAATCAGCTATAGCTCCTTTTGAAAAACAATTCATAGCAACTGAAATTTGTCTGTGTTGTGTTTGGCTACTAATTCTGGGTGTTAAACAAATTTTGTATTACCATTTGTTGCTATCATAAACATTTCATATTAATTACACTAAGTTATTGCCTATCAAAAAAAATTAATTACACTAAGTCATTGAGATCATGTACTGCTTATCTGGGATTTCGAGTCAGTTCTACCGAAATCTCAAAATAGTGGTTTAAAGGTGGGTGTCTTACATTCCCATCCCATGGGAATAGAAATCACTTGAAAACACAAACAACTATAACTTCCCCCCTCACCTCATTCTACCACACTTTTTTCTCTATTTTTGATTTTGAACTAAATATATTTTAAAAATATTCATAGGAATGTCATGTACTTACAAAACATACTTGCAGATTGTACCATTGAATTTTTCTGAGGATAGTATTTCCAGAAATATCATTTTCGGAAATGATTTATACCTTGAAGCAAATGCCTCCAAAGTCCAACTTATGTTTATTTTCTATGCATACGAATCATTTCTAGTTTGGTTCTTTTCAGATGTAATTTTGAACATTTCATTTGCAGGACCCCCTAGTTACTAAAGGACCAAATTTGGTTCCATTGCTTGGCATAGATGTCTGGGAACATGCATACTATTTACAGGTAAATTTTTGAATTTGGTATTAAGGACAATATAATCGTTGATTATGACTTATGAAATGCAAGAAATGTAGTGTTGGCGACTCTTTCCCTTGCCTCTCTCTTCACACACCTGCAGCCCAACATAATTTAGCTTACTCTTTACCCTGTTATTTTTTCTAGCATATTTTTTTTCAGCAAGGTAGATGCTCTGACTTTCTTTATCATGAAACTTGATCTTAAAAAATTCTTCTAATGCTTAGTTAAAATGATTTGCTTCTTGATATTCCTGAACTGGTTCTAGTATACCAAATTGTGAAAAGATCTTGCTATACGTACTTGGTGTAAACCTAAACTATAACTAGACAAGGATCAAATGACGCCATAACGTACTCTGAAGTTTCAGAGGTTTATGATTTAGTTCCATCTATTTAGATTCACGAAAGTAGTGTAAAATTTGGAAAATTTTCAAATATTTTTCATATAGCTATTACATCTCTTCGACTGCTTTATTACATCTCTTCGACTGCTTAATTGATACCAAAAAAAATCAACAGTTTACTTGTTTTTAGAGTTCAGATCAATGATATGTTGTAATTACAATATAGTATTTCTTTTATATCTCTGCTGATTAGAAGTTAAATTTTTATTAAAGACTCCATCTTTCTCCCTTCATCTTACACCTGCTAACCTCACACACATTCAAGCATGCATTTCAACCTGCGTGGACTTTGTTGTAACTCTGCTTAAATTAGCTAACAAGAGCAGCAATTTATTTTTTTCTACTAGGTGGGTCGACTACATGATGGATACCTAATAATGCCACAAAATCATGTCATGTATTTGGCTCAAGATAGACCATTTAGTTTACCTCCTCTTTACTTTAAAAAAATTATTAGGAGAGCAGATAGTGAGGATAAGAGACTTCATATTCAGCACACTTTTCATTTCCTAAAAAGGATACACTAGTTTTGGAAATGAATTTATCAATGTTGAAACTCATATTGTGATAGTATTTGGCAATCAGTCTTTAGAGAAGAAAACACATAGAACACTCTTAGATTCCTAGATGCATATTAATTTTCAAAGGATTTCTTGACGAGTGCTTTTGTATTTCTGATTGCAGTACAAGAATGTTAGACCAGACTATTTGAAGAACATTTGGAAAGTTATTAACTGGAAATACGTCAGTGAGGTGTATGAGAAAGAGAGCTCTTAGTCATGTGCTGCTTGATATGGAACTTGGAATGAATGGTTTGCAGCTCTGAGCTTGGTTAGAGATTGAATAAAATGATGTAAAGTGATATATAAGACCTTCATTAGGATCTGGGTCATTTTCTAAGAAATAACTATTTATGCACGAGCCTTGAGCGGTATTGGTCTGTACTAAATACCTGAGGTTTGCTCATGCCTTGTGGCCTTTATATGTTGTTCAAGTGAGATACTATTTTTTGCTTCGATCGTCTGATCTTTTTGCTCGAATAAAAGCCGTGCAGAATTGAGGAATTACTTACAGGAAATTATTACTTAAAGATTAAAGAGCAAAACATTTCTTTTTTTTACTTAAAGATTAAAGAGCAAAAACATTTCTTTTTTTTTTCTTTCAAAATAGATTAATCTAGACACAAACTCTCTCCTTTGCAATAAGCTGCATATTGGAGGCAAAATTACATCAGTGGACCTTTTAGTTATTTTTTTTATAACGAGTTAATACTTTATGTTTTTTTTCGTACCAATCAAGTCTTTTAAGTTACATAACGCTTACACCTTTAGCCTTTTTTTATTTTTTTTAAATTTTTTCTATCCAATTATGTTAAAAAAAGCCTATGTGGCATGTAATAAGCTAACATGGGCATAAAAGTGCTTATTTGGCATGTGAGTCATAATTTTTATTTAATATTCTATTAAAAAATTTTATTCCTTCTTCTTTCCAATCTTGATCTAGATTGTTGAAACTTAGATCTGTAAGGGAAGGTGAAACTTCAATCTATGGTTTTTGCAATCTTCATCGTTTTGGTACTGGCTTGTTTAAAGCTTTAGGGAAGATGCGGATTTTAATGGCCAAATCTGATTAGATTTGCAAGATTTTTTTCTACAATTGCAATTGTAGATGAAGATTTACAATTAGAGTAACAACAAATTTACAAAAAAAAAAATAATCTGATAGAAGAACAATCAAAATTTCCACCTCTGCACTTAAGTGCCGGAGGCAATTTTTTAACAATGTTAGACGGAAAAAAATAAATGTCAATTTTGTTAACATTATGTAACTTAAGAGACATAACTCGTACGAAAAAATATAAAAAACCAACTCATCACAAAAAAATAACTTAAAAGACCCTTGATGTAATTTTATTTTGATTGAATTATTTTTAATAAGGGATCCTATCTTGCATTAGCCAAATTGTTTGAGATTTTGTTTGTTAATGAATTTTCAGAAAATGCTAAATGGTACAAAACAATGATAATGTTCAATCATTCTATTTTATAACAAACCTGCAAAACATAAACGAACTAAGTAAATTATGAGTTGTCGATAGGGACGGATCTATTTACATTAAATTGGGGGAATTTGCTCCCACTTGAAATATATTTTGGTTAGAAATATATATATATATATATATAACAAATTTATTTTGCCTCCATAAAAAAATAAGGCTTCACCCTATAAGGTCATTTTTCTTAAATTAAATGTAGAAATTTACAAGAGAGAAATAAAAAAGAGAATATGTATGTTGGTACTAATTTTACTATTTTAGCTATGTAATTTGTAGAAATTTAAATATTTTAGAATTTTTTTTGTAATGAAATTTTGTATTTTGTAGAAATTTACAATATTTTGTTATAGACTATTTTTTCCCTCACGAGTAAATTTTTTTAGATCCATCACTGATTGTTGACTAGATTTCACAACTAGTAGCTGACGATAGAATGAGGTTGGCGACCTCCTTAAATTAATCGCAAACAGTAAAATATTTAGGAAAAAAAAAATAGAATAAAGCTTTTTTTTTTTGAAAGAATAGAAAATAAAGCTTATAAAACAAAGAAATTGTAGGAAAATTGTGAGAAAATGTGAAAATCAATCAAAGTCATTAAAAGAGGACTAAACTTTTAAAGTCTCAATTCACCACCTCTTAAGACTAAAGCCACTTGACTTGGTAACATTCCTTGAGGTTAGGTTCTTTTCCATCATGCAGCACTACAATATTGAGACTAAAGTCTCAATATCCTTACTGCATCTGTTAAACCATTGGTTTGGTTGAAAGATGTGATATCATTTCTTTTAGGCGTGCACTTGGACTAGTTGCTTTCCAAACCAAATAGGAGTGGCCTGCTGGCAGAGAAGAAAGGTGTCTTCTGCTGGGATGTTGTTGCTATCTTTCTCCTGAAGATATTCTCTTTCATAGAGAGGGAGTTATGGTAGAGGTTTCCATAGGAAAATTTTAATCATTACCCCGACTTTTCCCTATTGGGTTCTCAATTATCCTCCATGTTTGTTTGGCAAGTAGAAAATATATCATGTCATTAAAGTCTTTGAACCTTAACCCTCCCTTAGGATATGTTTGGGAGGGGGTTTTGCGTGGGAAATGGAAGAGAGGGCTTGAAAAAGATTTGTCTATATTTTAATATGTATTTGAGATTTTAAAAAACTAAAAGAACAATTTGATAGATATCGATATAACATTTTCAATCACATTTGATTTATGTTTAGAAGTATTTTATAGCTTCCTCAATTTAGAATTGAAAAATATGTCATCCTCTCCCCTCGCAAAACCCCCTCCCTTACGGTATATTTGGGAGGGGGATTTGGGAGGGTTTTGCAGGGGAGAGCTTGGTCTATATTTAAATATCTATTTGAGATTTTAAAAAATTGAAAGAATAACATGATAGACAATGATAAAACATTGTTAATCACATTTCATTTTTGTTTAGAAATATTTTATAGCTTCCTCAATTTAGAATTGAAAATCAAGTCCTCCCCTTCTAAACCCTACATCCAAACATACCCTTAAGCTACATGGTTAATGAGTTTTAAGTAATGATCAATGAGTTACAATACATGATGCATGTAATCATTAATCAAATCCAATACTTCATTAACCATGTATAAACTGTATTAACAATTGAAATGTTTTTCGAAATTAAGTATCTTCGTTCAAATTATATTTCTCTATACATCCAATTTCAAGTGTTATTAGCCAATTTAGTCTCTCAAATTTCATAAAAGGTCAATTAGTCCCCAACATTGACAATATAAAACTTAATCCCCAATTTTTACTAAAGTGTTTCAATTTAGTCCTTTTCTGCAAAATAGAGGGACCAAATTGATATAACGGAGGCACTAAATTGAAACACTTTTGCGAAATTCAAGGACCAAGTTGATATATTGTAAATCTCAGAGACTAAGTTGATATATTGTAAATGTCAGAGACTAAATTGACAAAATTGGATAATAAGTCTCCAATTTCTCGATCAGAAATGGAGATGAACACTAGTCGAATTTAAAATTGGTAGTTACTGTCCTGAAACAGTTATTTCGTTTACCTCTCAATTACTCAAACAACCTTGCATGCATACAAGTAAACGAGAAACATTCAGGAGAAATATCCATAACATTGTATTATATTTCGTTTCCCTTGGAAAAAGAAATAATGTACAGTTCATTGGAGTCTAAAGGAGAAAACTGTTCCAAGGGAAACGGTAAAACTCTTCCTACCGAAGAGGAGAGCATATCAAGGGGTATTAAATAAAGACAGAAGGCAGAACAAAATTTGTTAACATTTCTGCCAAATAATGAAACTTTTTCCTATGAAGTCTATATCTATCTATCACTTCTAGTTTCCCCCAAATTTACACCAGAAAAAGAAAACTATTATCTTCAAGTTGGTATGGCAAACGACCTCACCTGCAGTAAGATTAAATTTCCATTGATGTTAACGCCTATATCATATGTTAATACTGTCAATCCTTCTTCTCATCGCTCCAAGGAGATTTCTCTTTCCTCTGATCCTTTGTTTCCAAACTCATTTCGTTCAGGGATAGCGCGATACTGTAAGTTCCAAACTCAATTTGAGACGGCGAGGAGCTATGGTTCTGCTTAGAATCTTTGGATGTTGATGATTTGGTGTTGCGAATGCTTGCAAGATCTGGGAAATCTTCACTTGAGAGCTCAAACGACCTTGAATTATCATTCACGTCCGTTGCAGGATAAACCTTCTCTGGTTGCTTTCTCTGCAATGAGGAACTCTGGTCCTGCTTACTCTTGTCCTGCTTAGACTCTAGAATAGCGGAGGAACTGGTGTTACGAATGCCTGGAAGAACAGGAAAATCTTCATTTGAGAGCTCAAACGACCTTGGAGCATCATTCATGTCTGTCTCTGAATGGACCTCCTCTGGTTGCGTCCTCTGATGTAATCTGGGAGGTGCATTATGATTCATAGGTGCAAATCTCCTTGGCCGGATCATCCTTGCGCGCGTTTCCCAGTAGCAATTATAATTCTGAGTATGCGACATTCAAACATTTTCAGGATGGTGATACAGTGAGTTATCACTATAAATAAAAGTTATGAAACAAAGCAATTTACCAAGTCAGGTATGTATGTGCCTGTTCCTCGTGATCTCCCCAGATCTTCAAGGCTAAAGCTATAATTTACTTGTGGAGGAGGTGGTTGGTAGAGCGACGGTCCAGGGGCATATAAATTGGCGTTGTTTGGATAAAACATGCACCAGCTTTGTTGTAGTGCAAGCATATCAGCTTGAGATGGTACCGATGGAGGGCTGGGATGTGCAATTAGCGGCGGCATTGCATAATTCCGATACCATGGAACATATTGTAGGTCACCATTGTAGCTGTCAGAATCTCCAACGAGGACAGACTCTTCAGATCTTCCAGTACCAAATGCAGGAACAGGAACGTTAATATCTGGCCTTTGTCCTTTCCCATTTCTATTCAAGGTGTTCATGAAAAACATCTCAAGTGCTGAACCCATGCTTTCTCCTGGAAGAGCAACGATCTCCTTAAGCTTTCGAGCACCAAAGGAAAGAGCAAATTTGATTCGATGTAGATTGCCTGCAGGTACAATGTAAAAAGGTTGGCAAATAAGTGAAAGTGAAGTACACCTTTTAAAAAAATAACTTTCAAGCACACCCTCGCCCTAGAATATAACTCCCACTGTGTAACTAACTAACTGAGTAGCTTCAGTCAGTTAGATTCCCCTTCCCTGTGCTTAGTCAGCACTGAACTAACTGTTGTGTGAACTACAGTTTGTAACAAACCCTAACCTATAAGTTGGAGAAGTCCCTAGTATCATTCAATTCAAGAAATAACAATCAATGAGAGTTCAGTTAGAAAGAACTCTCTGAGTTACTAACAGTTATAAAGCATAATAATATCTGTAGTTATTTCAGTATCAATGTATAAAACTTTGAAATATAAATGTCTGTAATGATATAGCAGGAAGTATTGATGCATTTATCACGAGCATGCAACATTGCAGTGAACTTAAAGAAAGCCATCCATACTTCCCTTGGGGTAAGAAGAGCAGCTAAAACACTATGAAATATAAAGATGGCTCACAAACAATTAAAATACAAATAAAGAATATTCACCGTAATTAATTGATGCTTTAATGGACAAAATTACCTCTGCCGACACTACGACCAAGGTTGTTGTCATGTTTTAGAGGATCCAAAATATTCAGGGGCTTGGTGGGAAATTCGGTGGGAGCCTTTGAACACCTAACCCTGTAAGTTTTCAAGAGCTCCTTACTGAGCAACAATCCAATCCGATCACATTCCGGTTTCTCTGCAACAAGCAAGTTGGTATCAAGGACTGGAGATTGACAATAGACAATCCCATTAAATCATTAAACACATCCAATTGGTTATGCATCCCCAATAACACTTACCAACAATTTCTGGAAGGGAAGATAAGGCTTGTGGACCATCTATGGTGACATAATTACTCTCCCAATCAAATGTGCTGTAGTAGTCCAAAAATCTGTAGACCACCTGCTAGTAGTAGCAGTTCAATGATTTTATTCTTTACGCCATGTAAATACAAATGCGGAGGGTAACAAAGAAAATTGATAGAAGACAACTCACCTCCAGAGGACCACGCACCGACGAATGAAAACGATTGATAATATATAAAACTAATGTTTCCAGTGCATATGTTGATAGCAGACCATGGTGTGCACCGAGAATTCGGCTCTCATAATAGCACCAAGCTTTGATTAAGATAATACTGCGTTTGAAGAGATGGTTTTTCCCAACAAGTTGGTCAACCTAATTTTTTTTTTCAAATGAATAAACGATTAGCAAAGCCTGACTACGAGCAGGAAAACAATTGAATTTCAATCAGAAATTGATTTTCAATCTGACCGAATAGAGGCACACAACTTTAATAGATGGTATTCTCTACATGATAATTCACAATGGTTTTGACTTATGAAGCATGGATGCAGACATAGATATCAGACACAGCATGGACATCACTAATGACCAATATAGTGTGTGTGTGTGTGTGTGTGTGTGTGTGTGTGTGTGTGTGTGTGTAAGAAAAAGTAAAATATGAAAATATCATTTAAAAAAATCAGAAATGAGAATAAAGACTGAAGCAAAGCACTAAGATATCATCTGAAAGGAGACATTGAACGCCAATAGAGCCGAGACATCACGATTCACGAAGCACCGAGTAATGATAGGGGGGAGATGTCTACCTTAATAGAGAGCGAGGGAGACATCGATCAGAAAAAGGGAAACCAATTGTGAAAGAAGAGGACAAGAGGGGCCGAAGAAACTGAACATGCCTTGTGACTTGCATATGAAAGAAGACTTACTTATGTGAGCATCTTTTCCAACCAAAATAGCATCTCGTAGGTTTCGGTACAGGAAAATATCTTTTTAATTGGACACCAAATTGAGGTGTCGTGTGTGGGTGTCGATGTTTGAGACGGGACACATCTAAAACCAGATGTGCCTGTGCTTCATAGGTTTTGACATTGTGGAACCGCAGAAACAAAGGTGAAGCATGTAGGAGAAATTGTAGAAAGGGAAGGGGAAGGAAAAACAAAACATACAAAAACATTACAGGAAAATGAGTCCAAAATGTCAACAAGGGGAGCTCAAACGGGGGAGAATGTATACATAAGTTTTTATAAATGACATTTTGATATGGCATACAATTTCATATATTTACTACGAAGCCTAACCCACCAACCTCAGATAAGTTCTACTCGATAGTTGAGTTTCAGCATTATATAAACTGTACAAACTCACAGTCCAAGAGTAAAATTTAAGCTTGTAGATTTTAAGCACATGGTATGTAGAACTCAAAGAATATGAAGTAGTTGTAAATATTAATCAACCAAAATAAGAATTACCCGCTCCAGAAAGCGCAGAGCATAGAGTCCAGCCATCTGATTGAAAGAGATGTCAACGGCTATACTTTTCACCGTGCATTTTACAAGCTTTACCTGCATCCCATCATCCAACCGTAAGAAAGGAAGTCTGATAAAGTTGAGAGATATCATTTTACCAAGAAAATTAAACACGACTCTCCAATCAGGAAAACAGGGAAAAGGAATAATTCTAAATATAAATAGTAATGCGTATTTTAGTATCTATCTACGAGGCCGAGACTCCTTTTAATTTTAAATTTTCCCCCTCTTCAGTTTTTGGGAGGCAAATCTGTTGTTATCTCATTCCTCATCTGCCAATGCATCTGAAGTTAAACATATTTATAAGCTGTATGTGAAATGACAAGGGTGAGTTCCTATTCTTTCACTACCATTCATACCAAAACTCCATATGCGGTATCCATTCACAGAAAGTCAACAAATCAAAGAATAAAAGAAATGCTTAAAATCCAATTAAGCCCATTCCACAAACACGACAAAAGGATTGGACAACAGAAACTGAAATGGGAAAATAAATGAAGGACTAATTAAACCCAATATGCGCATCCATGTAATAATATAAAACTCAAAAGCCAAAAAAAGCAGAAGTCAAAAGTTGAAGTCAAAACTTCAGAGTTTCTATAAATGAAGTTTCGAAGAAATCAGAATTCAATAATTGTAACAGTTTAAATAGAAACTTTGTTTCCGAACCTGCGCATCTATGTATTGTATGTCTTTTATTTCGTATTCAAGGTCTTCTCCACTTCCAAGTATATTGTATACTGTGTGTCCCATTTCCTCCTCCGAATTTCCGGGACTAAGAACTGTCAAGTCAATGTCGCCATCAGGAAGATAGGTTTTCAGCGGTACTGATCCAAACGGGAAGACCTGTAGGTGGCCCACAAAAGGTAAAACATTCATTTATCATCACCGCTGTAATGTTATACATATAATGAAACCAATTTGTTATTGGTACCAAAAACCTTTTAAGAATTTATGGTACAGTCAACTAGTCAAAGTAAAAAAAACATTTATAAATTAGGAATTGAACCAAGTTCTTTTTCGAAATAGTGTCAGATTTTTAGAGTAACAAGTGTTCATCAGAGTAATCAACTCTTAACATTTTTCAATCAAGCATTTCTAACTTAATAGTCAGGAGACAAAATCAAAAACTGTATGTGCTGAAAGCCAAGAAAATGTGCAAACATCATTAAATTTTACACCTTCCATGGCATGGAGGCGTGTAACATACGACATTTTGGGTAGGGGGGCAAGGGAGGACTTTTGGGTTACACATTTTTGAATTCTGGCTACAAATTTTGAGCTGGCAGGGGACAAATATTTGCTGCCATGCTTCTTATACTGTCAATGTATCATACCAAATAAACTGGAAGGAAGTTTTTTTTTTCTGGTCAAGGCATGGGGAAGTGCATTTTGTGTAAAGGAAACAAAACACAGAATGGAAAGTTGAAGACAACCTGCAGAAGTAGGGTTTGATCATTAAAGATAAATTGGTCTTCAATAATTTTTTAGGTTATTCTAATTTTTAAATATAAAACATATATAAAAGGAAAAAAAATAGTCGGCAGGGGGGTGAGTCAGTCTGGGCATTGAGGTTAAGGTAGAAGCATAAAAGGGCCAACAACATGGTTGTAAAATCATCTTAAGGTATTAAGTAAAATGACTTCTTAAGTTAATAAAATCATGCTTGAATCAAAGCAGCTCTTAAAAGGAAAGAAATATAGAAAGAAAAAGGGAAACAAGAGTTTCAACCAACATTATAGCATACGTCAAAATGGATCAGATACATAAGAAAACATTAGAAAACACCCAACAAAACATTAGGGCCAGAAAGCAACCTCATTAGAAGAAGAGACTATCAAATACATACCCCACACCTCCAATAGAAAGTTACAAATATGAAAATTGAATCAAAATATTCTTACCTCAGCTCCATAGTAATCTCCAATCAGCCTTTGAAGAAATTCAATAATATCCTTTCTGTTAACCTCAGAAATAACATTTGGTTGAATTATACATAGTATCTCCTGGGCCCTCTCTTCCGCCATCCGCCAAAGTTCCTCATCGATTGATAACAGTTGCTGGTTAGGCGGGGAGGACAGTAAGGAATTTTCTTGTATATCTTCCATTGCTGCTAGTATCAGAACACAGATCACGTACAAATGAAACAAACACAACACCTCAAACACAACATCTTAGCATTGACTTCAACAACTGCACATAAAAAACAGCAAACCAGATCCATGAGCTTACAGGACAAAAATGTTTGTAGAAACAGGAAAAAAACAATTAGCCGAACTCCATGTGGGTGAATCCAGGATGAAAAATGGGACACCTTTACCTAGTTAGAACATAAACACGAAGATATTACAATACCAATTTATCAATTTTACATAATACTAATAAGAAAATCATTTGCTTGGCCACAGTAATAGTCCTCCATGACTATTTTGTACTTGTACACTCACAAAGAGTTGACTATATAAGCACAATTTCGAATTGCGGGAGAGAGAGGTGGATGGGGGATAAGAAAAGGAAAGAAAGATTGTCCAAGGAAAGTAAAGGCATTTAAAAGTATTATCACAACAAATTAGTTAACACCATATCTGGTTCGAACACAACATGAACAAAGCTGAACAAATGAAGATAGTGTTTCAAAGTTCAAACAACATAATTGTCATTTGTCTGCCACCTTTTCTCCAAAGTTTCATGGCAACATCGCAATTTAACTCTAAATCAGAGCCACAAAACTGTTCAAACTTCAAAGTATGCACAACTATGTGAATCTGTATTTAACTAAGTAAAGAAAAAATGAAACCAAAAATACTAATCAAAGTCGAAAACCAACAGATATAATAAACGAATGAAACATAGAGATCTTTAAGGGTTCGAGGTTTTCAGGCTTGGGAGTTGTTTAACAAGGGCAATTAAGTAATATACTTCATCGAGCAGCGCCAACTAAAAAAAGGAATGTAAAGAAAAATAAGCAAAACTAATCAAAAAATAATTACCAACGGAGGAGCTATTGATACATACTTCCTTTAACTTGGCTTATATGATTTCAACATTCCCAAATCTCACTGCCTCATCAAAAGACCTCTTCAAAGTGATGAACTGGTAACTTCTCAAAGCAGAAACACACCTTAACAATGAAGTGGAGTGTAGCTGGCCAACCTGAAGAAACAACATTTAGTAAATCAGGTTGTTCCTGGTCTTCAAGTAGTGATGATATATAGATGCACAGAGTATTCAACTAAAGTTTAGTAAGGTAACTTGCAAGTCCATCAATGGAAGACATTCTTTAATATAACATAATCTGAACTTTTCTTTATCAGGTAAAATTACATATAATTGCACATGATTTGAACTTTAATGCATTTCACAAATGAACTACCATGAAAAGGGAACATGTATGTGACGATGATTCATAATGATAGCTAAGAATGGGAAGATTATTAAACAGAAGCAAGAGAATTTAGAGAGGCACAAGCAATGCCAGCCAAATATGTCCCAAACAATTAATTAAATTCCACTACCCTAGCCAACTTTGAACCTTGTATAAATAGTATAGATTATGAAGAGATTTGTTAACGAACCAACACAGGACAGGACAGGGGCACAGGAGAAGTGAAGACCTTGCATTCCAATCCAGTTAATCATAGGCACGGGAACAAATAGAGGATAAGAAACAAGGTTCCTTGTCATGGTTTCAATTTCAACGTTACAGCATATCACAAACATGACAAAGATATCTATATCCACAGACATGCAAATTCAGTATTGGAAAGATAGATGAAAATGGCACCAGAAACCCTAAAGAGTCCCAAACAAGTAAAAGCATGGTTCTATAAGCAAGAAATCAAGCATTTATTCAATCATCCAAATAATCAGAAGGAAATAACAAGGTACATTGAATAAAGATATACTAAAAAAACCAAGAACGGCATTAAAAAAAAAGATCACACTTTAAGATCACAGAATTCATCATCCCATGATGATGATGATGTGAAACCCCAATGTAGTTCTTGCCCCCCCTACAAGTCAATGATGATCACAAGTTGAGGGAAGAGAGTGAGTTTACCTCAAAAAATTGTCAGCTTTTTGTGTGAAACGCAGGTGTGTCAGAAGCAATGAACCTAAAATAAGTGATCAATCAGCATCAACGGCAAAACGCAGGTAAGCAAATCAAAACCCTAATTCAGAAAAACTCTTGTCATTCAAACACATAGATACGGTGGTCCCACACCCACTGTCAACAACAGAGTTGGTAGCCGCTGATTCTTCCTTATATATACTCCAAAAATAATTAAAATAAATAAGGAAAAAAATAAAAATTAAAACCTCATCTTAGAATTTCAAATCTTATAAAACCCCCATCCGTTAACCTTTGATTCAGACACACACGTGTAACCGTTTTTTTACCTTCTTTGCTTAATAAGACAAAGACGATTACGTCCCTTCCTTCCGTCACCAATTTCCGTCTTTCCGACCATGTTGTTGACTCTTGCTTTTTCTTTCTCCCCGCATTTTCCGCAAAATTCATTTTCCCGAACTCGCTGTGAGTATCAAACTGAAAGAGGTATAGAATTCGATACCGGCGGCGCATTTTACCGGCGAGAGAGCGCCACCGGGAGAGACCTCGGCGCACTCGCGGCTTCACTTCAGAAAACGGCCACCGGAGGGTTACGTGTTTTGGATGCACTTTGCGGGTGTGGAATTCGGTCATTGAGGTATTTAAAAGAAGCTGAAGCGGATTTTGTTGTGGCTAACGATGGAAATGAGGATTATAGGAATACAATTGTGGAGAATTTGTCTAGGGTTTCGAGGGAAGAAGAGAAACGATGGATAGTTACTCATTTGGAAGCTAATCGTGTTATGACTGATTATTATATGCAAAAGAATTTCTTTGATTTTATTGATGTTGATTCTTTTGGAAGTGATTCTTCCTTTTTGAGGTCTGCTATTAGTGCTTTGAAACTTGGTGGTTTGCTCTATGTTACTTCTACTGATGGTTACTCTTCTGGTGGTCACCGTCCTCATCAGTAAGAACCTTTTTTCTGCTTTTTTTTGTCTATGTTGCTTGGTCTCGTTTTGAATTTTGTGATGTTCTGTGACTGTCTTTTTTTTTGGTTTCATATGTTTGGTCTGTGTAGTGTAGTAGGTGATTGCATATTTGCCTCTTGTGTATTCCCTCCCGGAATTGGAAATGAAGTTATGTATTTGCCTATTTGGTACAAAGTACGAAAGTTGATGTATTTGGTCCAAATTTTAGATCATATATATAAACTTTTGTCCATCCATTTTTGCTTATATTGGAGTATTAATTGTATGCTCAATAGGTACTCTCTCCGGTCTCTTTTATAAGCAAACATTAGAGGTTGGTATACTTGTTGACCACTTTTTGCTTAATTAGTACCAGCACGAATAAGTGCATAATACTCTCAAGTGAAATTTTTAATGGAGAGAATCTCTTCCTCTATCTCATTGTCCACTACTACGAATACTTTCACTGTTTTGATGTTGTAAATTGTAATGGATATGGGACCTCTGATTGGTTGTAACTATTGATATTTTTCTTGCTAGTTCTTTAGCTGCATATGGAGCCTACGTGCACCCAATGCCATATGCGAATGAGATTGGTTTGCGGATGCTTATAGGTGGGGTTGTGAGGGAGGCTGCTGTGTTGGGGTATCATATAACTCCCTTGTTTTCCTACTATGCTTTTCATGGACCTGTTTTCCGAGTCTTGCTCAGATTGAATCGTGGGAAGATTCATGACAGTAGGTGATATATGGTTTGTGTTTATGTTACACATCTTGTGTTGTATTCATTGATGTAGTGACTCTCTTATTTGTTACTTTTATTTTGTTTGTCTTAGGCATTATGGTTTTATTGGCTATTGTCACCAATGTGGAAATTCCCAAGAATTTTCTTGGGATCAACTTGGTCAGATCAGTTGCTCCTGCAGTGTGTCAAAGGTAAAGTATGGCTTGTTTATCAATATCTATCTATTATTTCGCAAAGTTGTAAATTTTGTAACTTGTGCTTTTAAGGAATGTTATTGATAACTTTTTCTTGGATTAATGGGATAACTTATGCAATATAAATTCCTGTTTTAACAAAGTACTGCATAAGACATTATCGGCTCCAAGTATAATCATTGTTTTTCCCTTCTGAATATGCTTTTACTTGCGAATTATTAGTTATTAAATTAAACTAAGATGTTAAAAACCACCCTTTTGGATTCATATTATTCATGCATTTTCTCTTTACCATTTGTGTCAGTTGTTTCTATATGAGACATGAATTAGGAAAATTGTTGAAGCTTGTATGAACTATTTGTGCGATTTAGTTTCCTAGAGTTCAAAATCAAACCACAGGAAAATGTTACTTCCTATGAATGTATAAAGTACTATACTTTTTACTTTTAGGTTTCAAGCTCCCTTAAGGTGTCAGGACCTCTTTGGACAGGGCCTCTTCATGATGCTGCATATCTAATGGACATGTTAAATCTAGCCAAGCAGTGGGGATGGATTGGCTATGATGGTAAAGACAGTCTTGAAAAGCTTATAAAACTAATGGTGGATGAAAGTGACCCCAATTTACAATTTGGCTACATCAAGATGGATGAGGTGCTTCTTATATCTTTGTTTACTTGCAAAATAATGTTAGCTACTCTGGTTAGAATAACGAATCATGGTAGTTTTTCCTGCATTTATCCAGATGGCAAGCCGTGCAAAAATTAATTCTCCACCTCTGAGGACCTTGATGAGCGCCATACACGAGGTACTCTTTCAAAAAAATTTAATATGGTAAAGTCATAATTGTATACGTTGTTGAGTATATGTTTCACGAGAACAAATTTAACTTAGTTTTATTTCAAAGTTGTGCTAAATGACTTTAATATGGTAAGAAATGTTTGATATTGTAGAAATGATGTGAAGATCTCTTGAATAGTATGTCTAATTTATTTATTCATGTGCAACACAAATGAAAACCAATAGTAAGTCATGAAATCATTTATGGTATAAAATTCAACTATTTAGATGACATTAACACATTTTAAGGCAAATGCTCGAAGTCAAATCTACAAAAACTAATAGGTTCTAGGTATAGAACATATCGAGGGATAAATGGTTTTTTTCTCCCTTATACAAACAGTCGGGGGACAAGCCGACCCAAAAGTCTTTTTTAGTGGTGAGGTCTAAAGCAAACTTTTAGTTAAGGCATATTTTCTTAAGGTTGAGTCTTATAAGGCGTTTTTGCTTTGTATAAATTAATGACAAAATATGAAACCTAAAGCTAGGACTTTAGTAGTCTTATCCTTTGACTGGATGTGTCAGGAGGGTGGGAGAGAGAAAGTGAAGTGTTGT
The DNA here is from genome assembly GCA_963573325.1 of Astragalus glycyphyllos. Classification (NCBI taxonomy): domain Eukaryota; kingdom Viridiplantae; phylum Streptophyta; class Magnoliopsida; order Fabales; family Fabaceae; genus Astragalus; species Astragalus glycyphyllos. Next base: position 82,857,125 of record OY754307.1, on the reverse strand, counting down.
AGTTTCAAACCGCGCTCTTAGTGTCCACATATCACTTAATTGTGTTTTACTACTGGGTTACGCTCTTGGGATAGAGGAAAAGTTGGTTTGTTTTAACAAGTTTGATTTGTTGAGATAACTGGATATAGGTTAATCATGTTGACTCTAGATAGGACTTTATAAATCAGGCATTAACTTACCTTCTACTTGGCTTATTGCAGAAGGGTTATGCTGCCAGCAGGTCTCAAATAGCCACAAATGCAATTAAGACAAATTGCCCCATGACAGAATGCATTAGTATAGCCAAGGAACTACTGCAGGTATCTGTTTCTCGATGATTAAGGCCGTAAAAGTAAAACTAAAACCACATCCAAGATGTCGTCAAAGCAAATTGAGTATAGGTTAATGCTCAGATCAGAAGTGTTGAATCAAAACTTGAAGGTCATATCTACTTTCTGGGTTATATCAAAATTTTGTACTCTACCATCTGTAACCTAATATAGATTTTCTCTTATAGTTAATTTGTAATTTAATTGAAAATGAAATGGACGATGTATCATATGGTAGGTCAACCCAAAAAATGAAAAATAGTAGGTTAAAAATAATCGAAATTGCTCTCAAATCGTTAACTTAATTTCAATTTTCAATTTTCCTCTTTTGAGATTTTTTCCCCCTGCATTGGTCTTTTAACTTTTGAAATTAAAACAATGTTGCTCTTTTTTACATTTTCCATTTGACGTTCCAGCTTTGCATACATGGTAGTTAACTTACTTGGATTTTCGTCAGTGTTGACATGATCTCTTAAGTTTGTTACCGATTTCAATTTTATCCTTTATGATTTTGTCTTCTGTTGACTATTTGTTTGTGTAGGCTGTTGAAATTGATTGTGACAACAAATTTTGTCATGAGATTATTATTCTAATACAAAAATAAAAATACAAAGATTTAACGATCAAAATCATAGGATTTAAGCATTTAAATCATAGTCACAAGGACCTTCCATTTTTTTGTTGCAAAATTCTCTCTCAGTAGCTAACAAAAACTAATGAATCTTACGCCATTGAGTTCGTTTGAAGATGAACTACAATAATCCTATGATTTTATCTTCCAATTTTGACTCTAAGAGGTTAGTGTTCAGAACTTGTTCAATAAAAATAAATCCAATACAAAGTTAAAGGCAACCATATAAAACGTCGTCAATCCAAATAATCTGAGTATACCAGTATGGAGCGAGCCACTTTGTATATCATCCTTAGAAACCTTTACCATGTGTATACCCTTATGCGTATGATATTGAAAACAGAAAAGAAGAAAACAAAATAAATGACCCAATTTACACCGTCAATGCATGTCAAATTGTCCATCAAACCTATAATTTAAAAATGAAATTAGCCACATATATAGAGAGCAAAGCAATAGCAAATGAAAGGATAACAGAATTGTCAATGAAAAATCTCTCTCTCTCTCTCTCTCTCTCTCTCTCTCTCTCTCTCGCTCTCTCTCTCTCTCTCTCTCTCTCTCTCTCTCGTCATTGTTACGTTTCACATTTCTTCAGCACCGAAACTCATTCGTCATTCAGTTTCCTGCTAGGAATTGAGATAATTCTCGGAATTAAACCGAGTTATCGTATATGAGATAATTCTAAATTAACAAGCTCCCCTCTTCCCATAATTTTTACACCATACCTTTTAAAAACAACATATCGATCCAGGACACATTGGACATAAATCATGCGATCATGATTCATGAGTAGACACACCATCATCTACTATATAATTTATTTGAGATGAAAGATTTTAACTGCTTCATGTCACACCAACAAATGATATATAAAAAAAAAGGAAAAATAGAACACAACCACACAGATGTTCTTTTTAGTTACACATTCACAAAGGCATCCAACTAGTAGTATACAGATGGATCAAAACCGGTAGATAGGTGAAGTATGAGGGAGCTACATTACAGAGTAAGATGCTGTAGATGGAGTGAAAATGTACAGTTTACAATCATGAGATTCAACTCTAGCACTGAAAGATGACACTGCATTTTCAGTTACTACCTTGTGCTGCAAGATTGTGAAGCAACAAAAAGATTTGAGATAACAAGTCTTTAGTAGTGAAGGAATTGTATTTAATAAAATAGATAAAGTATACTAATACTAAATAACAATTAAACAGAAGCTCAAGCAAAAGGCATTTAGAAATGGTGCATTACCTGCCACAAATCCCTTACAGAAACATGAATTCCAGATTCCAGGCCAACTGCACCCCATGAAGCTGTTATAGTTGCAACTTTTGAGCACCGATTCCAGAGAGCAACAGCCAGACGATTTCCCGACAAAGGACCCGCCCAAACCTATAAAGATGTAAAACTAAGTCAACATTATGTAGTAACATAACTCCAACTTGGTATTAGACCCAGCTTCACAACTAAAATAAGTTTCCGGATCTTCACTTGCGGAAAAATGAAAAATCTCCCAAGCTGATTATGTTTATGAAGACCTTGAATGAAAGAGCTTCTGAAAAAAATGAGTTGCAGAAACTAATTTCTACTGATACAAGAATCTACTGTTAAAAAGGCGCTAGTTATTGCAAGATTTTGTCAATATTTTTTTCTTCATAAATGCTGCTAGAGAAGTTTATCCAAACTAAGTCTTAGTCACTTACTTTGTCACATTAAGATCAAAATAGAAATAAATGATTTGTGCTGCCAAAGTAGCAATATAATACAGATGGTCAAAATTTATGTATCAAACATAGATGTGCATAGCAGTAGTCTATTTGTTCTTAATTTCCTTTTTAATTGCGTCTAAGAGTAGGTCTAGTTTCAAAGACAAGATCATATGTTTTGTCTAGCCCATGTTTTAGAAGGTAAAATTAGCAGGACAGTGAAATTATCTTCATCCAAGATGCAGATGCATGTAATGTAAGTTCCTCGATCCAGAAAGACACCATTAGAACTATGTACCATGACTACAATGAATCTGACAGTACAGACCAAAACCCCAAGCTTCGTAACATAAATACACTATTAGGTGAAACAGAATAGATTACCTGACTGCAACCATCTACTCCAGCAACTTGAACTTTTCTTCCCTGGACTCCAAGCGAGTCTGCAGACAGACATAAGAATTAGAAACCTTGCTCATTTTATATCAAATAACAACATAAACAACAATGAGAGAGAGAGAGAAAAGCATCATGTATCAACTTGATTTTAAAAAAATATAAATCAGTGGTACCACCTTGATTTATAGCAATGACTTCTTTATTGCTTAAAATCTCAAATGTTTCAGCAGTCATATTTCTTACATCACAACCTATCAATAGAGGAGCCTGCACACACAAGTTCACAATTTTGAACATGAAAAATTCAGCCATAGTTTGAGTTATGATCTTTGCAAGCCTTATTATCTTCATGCTTTATTCACAAGAAATTATGGCCAATACCAAATGAAGTTAGCATTATCAATTTATCATCGTATCATAGATTAAAAAAATTCACGAAATCAAACTGGCCCTTTTCAGTTTTTACCAGAAGATTGATTAATTTTTCCATCATGGCCTGCAACCTTAGATCCACAAGTACTAGCTAAACTATCAGGCAACATTGAGAAAAACAGGTGATGACAGTCGACTTGAGTGAAGATTACAAATTCAGTATAAATACATGCATCATCAGTCCATGTCAAATCCTTACACAAGGAGGGGAGGGAAACAAATAGGAACTAAGAGCAACACCTTTGCTAAAGCCCAGATGCTAAAGTGAGCACGGTATTCCTGGTAAGTCATGCCACCGTTGCCAACTTCCAACATATCTGGGTCTGTCCAGGTACAGTATCATGAGGGATGAGTATATAAGCTTCTGGTTTGCTCTATCTTTTCAAAAAATAATTCAAAAAACATAAGCATACCATTCCATCCTCCAGGACCAGCATATGCAGCCCACTTGTCATTGAGATCAGCTATAGTTGTCATGCTAAACAAGAAAAACATTTTTTTCAGAATTAGACTGCTCTATAAATAAAATTTTGGACAAGAATGGTAGCTGATCTATGTTAAAATTCTATTTTAATGGCAGTGAGACATAAAATTATTAATAAGTTTTCAAAGAAAAGCATCTGTTGCTAATAGGTATGCAAAAATATCAAATCATGGGGAATGTATGATTATTTTAACCTAACATAAATTTGATGGATGCAGCAGTATGACCCACATTCCGAAAAAAAATAACATAATACCAAACTCTACACCAATGCCATTTTTACAATCATGATCCAATACCGCTGTTTTATGAGAAATAGCTATAGACTTGTGCCCATCACTATTCCCATTTTTCATTATTATGAGATTTTTTTAGAGCTTTTGCAAATAATAAAATTTAAAATAACTCTACACTAGAGTGAATCCAGGGATATTCAAGTTTCAAGGAATATAGCTGCTAATCTTCTTATCCGTCAGATAAGAGCATGGACAACATAAGAATTTTCTTAATGCTTTCTCCTGTTCCAGCACAGCAATCTAGGACCAATATGAACATTGGAACTTTGGTTTTGTGGCTTTATCAGGTTAAATACTATCTGAAGTATCTTTGACCTATATTGCTGTTATTGAACCATGCACATCCATGATAAAATGTTGAATGCACCAACTATAAGTCTAAGCCCAGAGTTTTAACCTTGCCCATGTATCATTGATGTCATCGGTTGTGCGCCAACTGTTACCAACCTTGCCTGCCCATAAAGCAGGATCATCAACACCCCTGCAAAACAAAAGTACAGCAGAAAAAAATTCTGTCATACTACCAACAGTAAGTCAACTCATAACAAAAAGCAGATACGCTTTATTACCATTCACAGAGTGAATAGAAAATTTCACGTCCAGTTGCGTTGAGGGCATCACGCATAGGTGGATATCTGGAATACACAAGCAACCACATCACCTCAAATTATATATACAATGTATTGTTTATTTGCAAATACTGTGATGCAGAGATGAGAAATAACCGTTTTTTCGGAGGGATCCCCAAATTGTAACAATTGTCATACTTCAAATAATCTACACCCTGGTAAAATGATAAAATGAGGGAAAAATCACTGAAAAACTTATGAAGAGCCAAAAATTCAATTTATGAATGGCTGAAATCTTTAGCCAAAAATTCCAAAAAGTACCCCAATATATGCCATCATTAATACAATATAAAAATATCTAGCAACATACTAAAAAGAGTCCCAACTAAAATTTATAGTTAAACTTGTCAAGAAAGGAAATTAATTTTCACGCTTTGCTTCATTATTTATTTCCTTCGGAAATTTGTAGTTGGGTTGTGATTCTAACAATCTAACTAAAATACAACGGACATAGTATCTATGAAGGTCTAGGTCACAGGAAAGTTCTATGAGTCCATCACTATACAAATTTCATATCCAAAGGTTGGTTTTATTTATAAAAAAGAACAAATTAATCACAGAGAAAAAGATATGGGGCTGTAGAGCTTAATAATATATACCAAATGTAATCTGAACTTGACAGTATTCGTGTAATGTGCATTAAACATGAAGAGTATCTAATAGTGTTTTGCAAATTATAAAATAAGATAGTAGAGTCTAACCCAAGAGGCAAATAGTTCCGCGTCATCGGATTCATGAAAAATTGATCCCGGTCGGACTTGACATGTAAAGGCCCTAATAACAGTCGGGAGTGAAAAAAGATTGAGCAGGAGATTAGATGATATATTAGTCGCAATCAACATGGGATTGAACTATTTTAGAATGAGTATGAAATATGCCATAAATTTGCAATCTATCCTACCCAGCGTCAGAATATATGCCAAGCTTGAGTCCCTTTTCGTGCACATAATCTGCAAGAGCTTTGATTCCTGATGGAAATGTCTTAGGATCGGGAACCAGTTTACCCTGCAGTTTCGCATCACAAACAGTATAGAGAAACATATATTTGTTGAGAGAAAGTTTGAATCATCGACTTTTACGCTATGCAAGAAAAGCATTTATTCTCATAGAAAACAGATAGTGCATGTAATCATGTATAAGATTCACTTTTTCTGCTACATTAAACATTAAAAACAGCACATACATACACCAGCACATTGGAAACATAAAGGAAGTATTCAAATCTTTACACATAACATTTCTTAAATATAATACTGCTTATATGTATTTTCTGCAATACCACTTTAGCCAAAACATAACATATGCTAACTGAAACAGCTTTTCCTCATCCAATTGAAAGGTGACACGTAAATGACAAGAGAAGATAATAACCCTAAAATTGATCCAGTAGTATTGAAAGGAATGGAGTTTGGCTGACCTTCAAGTTTCTTGTTACAGAAGACCAGCAGTCATCTACACATTGTAAGTTGATAACATCAAGTATGTATGAAAGAGATGATCTACTATTGTAATTTTCATTCCGAACATACAAGAACTGTACCTATATTGACGTACACGTAACCTAATTCAGCCAACCCCGTTGATATCAGTGCATCGGCTGGAAGGATATAATGCATATCACTGATATCAGTATTGGAAGATATAAATTATTGAGTTACCAATATTATTTGCAGAATTATAAACCATAATAATGATTGCAGCGAAACAAATTTTGCATAGGAAATTATAAATATAAAATGTTTTATAAAGCATTATTATACATTTTTCCATATAGTAGAAAGATATCAGTCAATGTTAAAGGAAAACCTAACCACATAGTTATAAAATTTGCATAATTACTCCCTCCGGTCCCCTATTATAAGAAAACTTTGCAATTTTAGGTTCATTGAATAACTGATGTATTTGGCCTTATTTTAGGTCAGATACATCAGTTATTCGATGAACCTTAAACTGCAAAATTTTCTTATAATAAGGACTGGAGGGAGTATATGAAACTAAACATTGGTCGGTAATAAGCTAACGAGAAAGTAAACTTAGTGTCGATGTCATGTTGAATGAGTGGTTACACAAGAAAGTATATGATTAGAACTACCATCATCAAAGAAAAAAATTGGGGTAACCTGTAACTTGATTGTAGAGAAGATGGTAAAGTCTCGTCTTAGTTAGATTGATCAAGTGGAGGATAGTCCAATAGTTAGAGGTAGAAGGAGACCAAAGAAAACTACATGGTCCATCTTTGAAGCAAATACACTTGCTTTATAGTGTCAACTGATCCAGAAAAAATTGGAATGCAACTAAACTTCTGTTTCTGAAAAATAGTTTAGCTATTTCACTCAAAAATATCACAATTTCTTAAAAAAAAAAAAGCAACAGCAAAGTTATTTGAAGAACAGGTAGAGCCAGACAGCAGGTCCACCATCACCTCAAACTCAAGATACATTAATTCTTAACACTCAATCAAGGTTCAAATATGTTTATCTTTTACAATGCAAAAGAAAAGCACTGAGAAGGAAAACAATACCTGTTTCCTTAATGAGCGTTTCATTAATATTGCATGCAAAGAAGTTCCAGCTATTCCATCTACAGAAAACACCAAATCATATCATATAAAGTCATCTCACCAATTTTCTTAGTTGAGAAAAAATTAATAACAATTAAAGATGAATTGAAGGATCAAGGAATTTCATCAATTAAAATCAAACGAGAGAGAAACTTACCCCATTTGAGGCGTCAGAGCCAAGCCATTATTGAGCTGAACTACACCATACTTTGAAGTGTCATAAATAGAGTGAAAGTTTGATCGGAAAAAGGGTTTGCCGTAACTTTGCAAGAGAGGAGCAACTCTCGCTGATACCGAAACAGAGGAAGCACAGAAATAGAGAAAGAGAATCGCGAAGTTCACGAAAACAGTGTTGCTCCGTTTATGCTTCGCCATGACTCACAATACTACTACTACTACTTCTTCAAAACGGTGCAAATTGGAATAACAGATTGTGCAGACGCGGAATCAAAAAGACGGTCACCGGAGACAAATCCAAAAGATTGTGTATAGGAACTGTCTAGAAGACAAACATTGGGAATACACTTTCCACATTTATTTCAGTAATTTTCCTTATTTAAAATTTAATTGTCGAAATGAATCATCATTGCCATTAATTTAACTAAGGGAAAGACGGGCACTTCGGACCGTCTTTCATGTGTTGGTGGGTTGATGGGTGGTTATAGAAATAATAGATAAATAATATATAAATAATAAATAATAATATAGTGAAATAGTGTTAGTGAGTAGTTATAAGGGTATTTTGGTCAGAAAAATCTGATACCAAAAAAATGAATTCCCTTTATATACCGTCTTTCATGTGTTGGTGGGTTAATGGGTGGTTATAGAAATAATAGATAAATAATATATAAATAATAAATAATAATATAGTGAAATAGTGTTAGTGGATAGTTATAAGGGTATTTTGGTCAGAAAAATCTGACACCAAAAAAATGAATTCCCTTTATATATAGGTATAGATGAATGAAAAAAAATAGAAGAAAATATTGATACTAACTACTCCATCCGTATCAAAATAATGGTCTCATTTACTAAAAATGTTGTTTCAAAATAATTGTCACTTTCTAATTTTAATGAAACTTTTACCAATATTACCCTCTAATTAATACTATGAGCATTTATGATAGTGGTGAATACACCAATCACCAATAAGGTTAATTATGTAAAATCCTTCTTCTCTTTCTTCCTTTTACACTTTTTTTTTAATATGTCTGAAATCTCTAAAGCGACAATTAAAATGATACGGAGGGAGTAGTATTTTACCCGTGCATATGCACGGGTGAAACTATATTTATTAAAATTTGCTATGAAATTATAAATACATTGAAAATTGTAAAATGTAATAAAAGAAAAAGGAAAAACTCCATAAATGGCGCTCTTGTTGGCGCGCCTATTGGCGGCTCTCGTTGTTGCTTCTGTTGGTAATCCCGTTGGCACTGTCGTTGCTCCTATCGTTGTCAGCTCACGAAAAAAGTTGATGAGATTTAATATTTATTTTTTTCTGAAAATAATTTTGCAATTTTTACTAGCGGTATCGCTTTTTTTGACAATCGATAGTGGTTAAATAAATTGAATTTAGTAGTTTTGAGTAGATTACGGTAAATAATAAATTCAACATAATTTAATATTAATTTTATTAAGTTTATTTAGTTACTGATTTTTAAGAAAAAATAAATCAATTTTTTTTTAAAAAATTGAGGGCGAGCGTCAGCGCGGCAGACAACTCTTGCTACTTTTTGGCACTCCCGTTGGCGTTGTCATTGCCGCTCTCGTTGTGGCTCCCGTGCAACTCACGAAAAAAGCTGATGAGATTTAACTATTTATTTTTTTTAGGAAAAATAATTTTGGATTTTTTGCTAACGGTATCGTTTTTGACGATTAGTAGTGATCAAATTAATTGGGTTTAGTAGTTTGAGTAGATTATAGTGAATAGTAAATTAATATTAATTTAATTAAGACGCTCCCGTTGGTAAAGGATTGTTGCAAAATGTAATAAAAGAAAAAGGAAAAACTCCATAAATGGCGCTCCCGTTGGTGCGCGTATTGGCGCTCTCGTTGCTGCTCCCGTTGGCGCTCTCGTTGTTGCTCCCTCCCGTCAACGCTTCTATTAGTCATCCCGTTGGCGCTGTCGTTGCCCCTCTCGTTGCCGTTCCAGTGCGGCTGACGAAAAAAGTTGATGAGATTTAATTTATTTATTTTTGGATAAATAATTTTGCAATTTTTGCTAGTAGTATCGCTTTTTTTTTACCATCGGTAGTGGTTAAATTAATTGGGTTTAATAGTTTTGAGTAGATTAAAGTAAATAATAAATTCTACATAATTTAATATTAATTTTATTAAGTTTATTTAATTACTGATTTTTTTAAAAAATATTGACGGCGAGCGTCAGCGCGGCAGACAACTTTTGCTACTTCTTTTGCCATTGCTGCTCTCGTTGCGGCTCCCGTACAGCTTACCAAAAAAAGTGGATGAGATTTAACTATTTATTTTTTTAGGAAAAATATTTTTGGATTTTTTTGCTAACGGTATCGTTTTTTTGACGAATGGTAGTGGTCAAATTAGTTGGGTTTAGTAGTTTAGTAGATTATAGTAAATTCATATTAATTTAATTAATTTTATGTAATATTGATTTTAAAAAAAAAAAAATTGGTAGTGGATTGTTTGATTATGTTGATAGTAGAGAGAAGTGGCCAGCGAAATGATTAAGAGCCCCAAGTAGCGTGCGCAGATTAGTCCTTCGTTGACAGCGTTGGGACACTGCGTGGGTCACCCGCGAGGGTCCGATATCAAAAAAAAAAAGTGGAAAGAGTGAGAGAGATAGAGGAAAGATAAAAGATGATGTGAGAGTGAGACCTACTAATAAGAATAGTGAGTGAGAGAAAGAAAAAGTAAAAGAAAATAATTTAAAATGACATATTTATCCTAATGATATAACTAATGGAAGGAGGATAATAGTAACTTTGGTGGAGGGTTGGTATCCACTTTTTATAGTAGATAATCTATATCGGATAAGAATCTCTCACGAAATATTCTCGCGTCTCTATAAGAATCTAATGAATGTTTTATTTGGCGCTGAATTCAATCACACATTGCAAATTCAAGGATCATAGTCATTCATTTTCTGTTAGATTTGGATTGGGCTTTACTTTCTAATTATTTGATTTGATTTGATTTGATTTGATCATTTATCCCAATTCCGTCTTTTGCTCACCTTATTTTACTACTTCACTTAATTTTTCTTGTTTTGCAAATTTATTGATAGAGTGGAAGTCAATGATGAAACACTTGTTCCGTGTTAGACACTATCGGGTCAACCTTACTGGATAGTATTATAGTACTAAGAGATGACTTAGCTGGTAGATTTTTTAGGCATAGCATAGCAGCAGCATTCTTAGATTATTGTTCGCTACCCACATAATATCTCAATGTTTTTGATAAAATACAAAGACTAATTTTCATTCGTACTTATGATCAAATTTTGCACCGGCCAATATTGAGTTTGTCTACTGTGGAAATCAAACCAAGGAACTTAACTGGTAGATTAGTTATAGTAAACAGAGGCGGAGGGATAAGGTTGTTTACTAAAGTGATAAAAATGCACCTGTTGTCAAAAGCAAAACATATGAATACATGCTAAATCTTTTCTGAAACCCAACTCCTTTTATTATCTCCATTCCCAATTTAATGGGTCCCAACTCAAAGTACCAACTTATTATAGTTGACGTGGAAAAAGAGTTTGTATAATCTATTCCTAGAGATAATAACAGAGCAAGTGTAGATTGGATTAATGAGGAAAATAATGTTACAATGACAAGTATTCTCAGACATTTTATCACGGCACCCCTCGGATAAAAATCCTGGCTTCGCCCCTGATAGTAGATAAATTAGTAAATATGTAAACAAAAAATGAAAAAATGAAAAAATGAAAAAATTATAAGCAATTCGTACAAAATTTACTTTTTAATGATTGGTTAAGAAAAAATAAGAGTAAAAACAATAGGAAAAACATTAAATAGAATGATTGGTTAATATTTTTTCTATTTCAATCATGCAAATTCGTACAAAATTCACTTTTTTATGATTGATCAAAATTTGTGTTTAGTTCCCTTAGTCAAACGTGACTATATGTCTATTTCTATCGCAAATCTCATATAAGCATACACATAAACTATAAGTTTAAGCAATAATTCAAGCAACATATGAAAACAGGAGGGGAAAAAAGCTATAAGCCAATAATAATAAACATTTTATACAGGCTTATCCACAACAATCTTGTCATTTGGCCCTGTCAAGTACTACCTCCGTCTCATTTTATATGCAGTTTAAGGTTGAAGGGGCACATATTAAAAAAAAGATTAATAGTCTAGATTTTATAAAAGGTGTTGTCTAAATTATCATTTAACCATTTATCTCTATCTCTCTACATAGATAAACGTGAATCATTTATTAAATGTAAAAAGTTGTCATGATTAATAAGGGCAATAGTGGAAAAATATGTTAGATGCTTTCTTGAAAATGTAAAACAACAATTAATTTGAGACAAATTGGTTTTGCTAAAACAACTTATAAAATGGGACAGAGGTTAGGCATGGCAATGGGGCGGGGCAGGGACGGGTTTTACATTCCCCATCCCCATCCCGGAATCCCATATAGTTCCCCATTCCCCTACCCAAACCCAACGGGGATGAATTATTGATCCCCATCCCCATACCCAATGGGTTCGGGGATCCCCGCTCCAACCCCTCCCCGCGGTAAAATCAATTTATTAAATAAAAAAATAGATTTTACTTGTCCCAGACCCAAACCAACCCCAAACCCACAAATTATCCCACACCCAAACCCACTCCGAACCCAAAATTTAACATAAAACTAATGCAATACAACATATAGTCAAAATATCAATGTTCTAAATTAACCGATAATCCAAATTATTAAAACAACAACATAACCAACTACAAATTACATCATTGTTCATTGAAAATTGAGGGGACGCAACAGTCAGTAACACAGCAATTTAGGGTTAGCTCTTTGAGGGTTTCTAATTTAATATGGATAATAATGTAATTTCATACATTCGGGGCGGGTTCGGGGACGGGTTCGGGGCGGGGACCTATGTCCCCATTCCCCACCCCGTCCCCATATTTTGATTTCGGGGAAAACCCAAACCCAAACCCAAACCCAGTCAAAGCGGGGAAAACCCGTCAAATTGGGGTGGGGTTGGACGGGTCCCCATGGGTATGGGTTTTGTTGTCATGCCTAAGAGAGATAGTATAGTCTTAGAATACAATCTCTCAAAGGAAATGGTCGGTTCAATTAGTAAGAATTTGGTTCATATGTTATAAGTCGTTTGCGCTCTTTATCATTTTATGAATGTAATTGTGTTAAATTATATTTCAATATGTGTATATATATACTATATATGAACTTCAATTATATTTTCGTACATATTGTTACAGATTGAGCCCAATCCACAATAGTGTGAGGCCCATAAACAAAAACAGATCCAATAACTAATGGCCAAGATCTAAGCATCAGATCGGACGATCCAGATAAATTAGGTCAAACACCACTTTGACTCTATAAATAAGCATTCAATGCAAGTGTTAACGGTATGCTATCTTACTCATATTCTCACCTGCATTTGACTCGCTTCCTGACTTGAGCGTCAGAGTGTCTTTACAGGTACCACACCCCTGAACCGGATCGGAGCATTATTGATCAAAATCTACAACTACCAACCATCTCGGAACGCCTTCAGGGTCAGAGATACGGTACTGAACACATATAATCTTGTTTTACATATTTTATACATATGTTATTAAATTTTTTATTTTGGTAAAGATTTGTGTAGGAGTTCTTTATGGCACAAATTTTAGCATCCATTCCAATGAACAGATTTCATATTGTGGAAGAAAACTTGAAGTAACTATATCAATGTGATGTGTTGTTGCTCTTTCGATTTATAGTTTAAATATGTGATAGGTACACCAAAAGCTCAAAAATATTTTCAGGAACTAATTCAAAATCCCTATATTCATTTTTCTATTCCCACGGGTAAGTATTTTATGCTAGAATTTGGATAAACTGATAAAGCAAACATGTTTGGCTTTCTTTCACCATATCGGGGAGAACTATATGACTTGCATAATTGTAGAGGCCAACAGCATCATAAGATCCAACACGTAGTAGTCTATTGCCACATGTTCTCACAGTATTGTAGAGGACAACGAGCATCAACGACAACAACAAAGTCTATTGCCACATATTCTCACACTTTGACTAGTAAGGACATCGAGAGACCAACACGTAAGTAGTTTTTTTTTGTCTCTAAATAGAGTGACAAGTGTCACTTGAAATTCACGCACACAATTATGATATCCTAGATTCTTAAATTTGAATCGGGACATGATATTCAGCCTAAGAATTTTGACATTAGTTGGTTGAGCAAAGTTAGGTCTTAACAGTTGCGGATGCATACTATCATTAGTGTGGGCAATTGCCCCCACAATGTAAAAATATTTTAGTTAGTTACACTTAATAAAAATTATTTTGCCCCCATAAAAAATAGGTTTTACCCTACCCCCATATGCCAATTTTTTTCAAATGAAGGTATCAATAATACTAGTTTATTTTTAATATTCCGGTCTCTTCTAGCACTAAATGTAGACAATGAAAAGTTTAAGTATTTTGGTTTTTAACGAGTAATAATTTAAAAAATTGTTTGCGGACTAAAATATTTGTCAAACTAATTTTTAAAGTTACTTAAATGTCCCTAAATTTTTTTTAAAATGACTAATTTAACTACACTTGAGGTGCTAGTTCAGTAGTAAGAGTTTAACTTTATATCCTCTTGGTGCAGATATTAATAAAATTTCCCCCTTCGTATCAATTCTTTTTTGTCGAGTAATAATATAGAGTTTGAGTCTTTACTGTTTTTAATTGTGAAATTATATATTTTATAAATACTTATGATATTTTTTTTCTAAAAAAATTACTAAACTATTTTTTGCCCCCATGACATAAATTTCTGGATCACCACTGCTTACGGATTATACATAGTATTTTTGGCTTGTTGACGAATAATTGAAATAAACAATGGTAAATAAACTCCTTGATATCCGCCTTCATCCCAGGCCAGTATGTCATTATTTTTCATTATGTTTTCAAAATGGAGAAAAAACACGACCAAGTAAGTCGCTTGGAATTATAATGAGAGCACTCTTCACCATATCGTATTAATTAATGATAGCATCAAGACGGAGATCATAGAAGTGAAGGCAAGTTGGACTTGGACTCTGTCAGTGTCATGTCGATCCAATATTTACTTCCAAGTCAAGCAAATAAGCCAAGTGCTTAGTGACTTCAATTAAACATCAAACACATTCAATTCACAAGAAAGAATGAAGAATGTCTTGGGTCATACTAGGCGGCTCTTGTATATGTCAAAATTATGTTATTATTATATCATTTATGTCTAATAAGTTAGGAGTAGGAGAGCTAGTAAAACAGAGGCTCAAATTTTCTTAACAAAGTTTGTTCTCTTTATGTGTATAATCGTAGGTCAAATGGGATTTTAGTACATACGAGGTTCGTCCGAAATTGCTACAATTGGTTGTAGGACTAGTCTATGGTCCTATTACGTTACAGAGGTCAAATCTAGAGATACTTAGTGCTGGTGAGTAGGGATTATGCTAGGTAATTTGGGAACTGTCTGCTCCCAATTGTGTTTTCAAGTTTGGGGGATGGGGTTGCCAAAACATCAAATGATAGTGCGTTTTTAAGTTGGCCAAAAATTATAACCAACGCACACACCACATATTTCAATGATACAATTTCTTTTAGGAGACCATTTCAATGCTTCTCATAAAATCCTGCAGTATCACGCTATTGTTGCATTATATTATAGGATATCGTATAATATAACACAATAATAATTAATTGGGGGTTTGTGATTTCGTTGTTCGCAGTCCAAATGTTGTATTTTTTTAGGTCTTTCAAAGGTAGTAAATTCCGTATAGCCTGACTTTGCAGTACTTTGATAAAACTTTTTTACACTAGTTGAACTAGTAAACAAACTAGTAGGAGCTCGAGTCTTGCGGATATAATTCTTTAAGGGCTTGTTTGGGATTTGGAGGAGGGGGAGGGGAGGGGGAGTTAGTACAATTCTTGATATAACTCATATAAGGGGAAAATAGTGAAACGTAATTAACAAATATTATTGACATTTCATCAATTGAATTAACAATGAATATATTGATCTTATTTATACATATAAGTTCGTATATAAAATGAAGAAGATAACAACTAATAATGATAACTAACATAAATAACTATTATTGTACCCAAAAAAAAACATAAATAACTATTAACAATTTTATCTCTAATTTGAAAAAATAAGAAGGATGAAAAGTAAATGGGACATTAACTTGAGGGTTGACGGTAAGAACATTAACTTGAGGACAAGCAGCGCATTAACAGTAAGTGTGACATGGATTTTTTTAACGAGTTGGCAATGTTTGATTGGTTGTATAGAGAGTGAGATAGAGAGTTGGGGCAGAGGATTTTTATCCAAAATGATAGACCATCAACTTTAATGAGCAATTTTTGTCAAAAAAAAACTTTAATAAGCAGTTTATTTTTTATCTCCACAATCAGGAAAAATCTATTGGAGGAGAGTTTTGGAGAGGTTGTTAGTGAGACGACCCTCGTCCTCATCATAGTAACCCTTGACACTTAATATTTTAATCTCAAAAACGGATAAATTTAAAACTTAACATATATAACTAAACACATCTCACATATATATGAAAACATAGTGTTAAGAGTTTTACAAAACGTGTGGCAATACTAAAGCCACTCACATATATATCAGAGTATTACAAAACAATGGAAAGTAAGAACATAAAATAAGGTCAGCCAAATGACTTAAACGAGACTCAAAATACTGACACACTGGCTAAACAAAACTCAGGTTCTCTCAATGAGACACCTGTTCGCTCCATCATATCGCACCGGCATCTTCGGTGCCTTCAACGTCCATCGTGGAAGGAAGAGTATCTCCTTCTGCTACAAGTGGCTCCTCGACTGGATCTAAGCGATACAAACAAATATACAAAAGAAAAGGGCTAAGATACGTGTATAAGTCAGAAAAATGGGAAGATAAGGTAAAACTTAATTTAAACATGTTACAGGCACATTATATCATATTATTCCTTATCTTCTGTTCTTTATTAATATCTTATGCCTCTGACTCTATCTATGAATATGTGTCATACTATATGCTGACTCTGGCCATATCCTGATGCCACAACGTCCCGCATCCGTCAAGGACGCCATCCGACTGTCACCATGGAGTCCGGATGTTATAAGTCTTTCCCTATCGGAAAACAGATCAGAGTAATCTAAACCTATCATTACTCCACCTGGCCGGCATAAATATCAATATGTCCTACTAAGGACCCCGACCCGGTATTTGACCTTGTGTGTCCCATACCACACTGCTGTGGACTTACAACACATATGCAATCTATATGATTCTGTTTGATTACTCCTTAACTCATATGCCTTACTATTTTTCCTGATCAGTACCTCGTACTATCACTCGCACTACGGTTAAGTATTCATTCCACTTTAGATCTCTTTATGACTCTTAGTTCACTATGCACACCTTTGAAGCCATAGATCTTATCTTCATTAAATAAAGTCATGCTTCTCAAACTTAACTATATTAATAAGATATTTCAGCAATTTCCAATAATCACGAATAGCACATAAGCAGTTCTTAACAATCAAAGCAATCAATCACAATATCTCAAGCAATCAGTCAATCACTAAATCAATCAAATAAAAATATAGAAGTTTCCTATGCGTTAACCGGTCATCGACGGCCTAAACTTCATTCAACCTCAACTCCGAAGAGTAGTCAAATGATCTTTAGGTACGCTGACTCTTTAACTCTAGTAGAGCTTGGGTCACTCTATACATATTTAAATTAAAACTTTACGCTAACCGTCCCGACGAATACGGTATCTTGCCCCCACCTGAATTATAGCGCGAACGAACACTTGTTCCGGCAACACCGACACGTACTCGAACAAAGCTTCGGAACTACGAACACAAGTTGTTGGTGGTTTGAAGGTTTAGAGGAATATGAGAATGAAGTGTTTTGGTTATGGAATGATGAATGAATCAAGAACTTGGCTTGCTATTTATAGTGAATCCTTGGACCTTGCCTACATCATCCTAAGCATGAGGTGTAAAATTCACTTTTTGGGTGGCATGATCCTATAAGCGATGAGTCATCTTAAGCAAGAACCTAGTGGAAGACTCTCATGAAACATGTAGAAGGATGAGGTGTATTGTCTTTTAGGTGGCATGTTTTCATGGGTTAAAATGATGATTCATCTTAAGCTAGCATGAGGTGTCCTATTCTAATACATCCAACACAAAGTCTAGAAGAAGCATGAGGTGTTCACTTCCTTTTTGGTGTCAAAATCTCATGGGTTTAAAAATGATGACTCGCTTTTTACATAAAGCATGAGGTGTAAAGTTATTTTTAAGGTGGCATGAATCTATGGCTTCAAAGGAGTGACTCATCAAAGCAACCATCTACATGGCCTATTCTTGTTAAACCAACACATAATTTGTGGAAGGAGAAGGTGTTGTTATCTTGTACAATTACTTAACAATGAAGGAAACTTGGTCATGAAAGAAGAAGGTAGATTTTATTCTAAGTTTATGGCAAGTTACTATATCATGATCATAATACATATAAGTTGAATCTTATATCATTATATAATAATCTTAAACAAGTATACACGTTAAATATTAATACACAAACAAATATATATATATATATATATATATAATAATAATAATAATAATAATAATAACTATATTTTCAAAAATAGTAATAGTAATAACTATAATTTGTCTTTAAGTCCTAAAGCCCACAATTTAAATAAAATAATTTCTAAAGTATCTCTTAATAACTCTTTGTAAAAAGTGGGGTGTTACAGTTAGAAGGACTTAGCCGCTTAGGTAAATTCTTCACATCATTAACATCCTTTTGTAAGTCTTAAAATTAAAAATAGATTAATCATAATCATTATCTTATCATTGTCTACACAATTACTATTTGAATTAAGGTGAAAGATTTCTATATCTTTGACTTTATTTTACTACCCCAAAGCCATCTCCCCTCCTCTCGTAAAAAGAAAAAAAACCATAATCTCTCCTCCCCTCCAAATTACCAAATAGACCATAAAATAAAGACTATTCATCTAGTGTTTTTACCTTCTTTTTTTTTGGATAAGCATATAGTGAAAAACTCAAGTCTCACATTGACTAGAGATATGGTCTCAAAAGATTTTATAAGTGTGAGACAACTTCCCCTCACCTTACAAGCCGGTTTTGTGGGGTTGAGTTAGGCCCAAACCACATTCTAAGATGGTATCAGAGCCTATCCTAGATCCTTCGGGCCACCCACCATTATAATCCACGCACCAAACCCAAGACTTTATAAGTGTGAGACAACCCTCACCTTACAAGCTGAATTTTGTGGGGTTGAGTTAGGCCAAGTCGACGTTCTATGATTGTTTACTTGTTTTCGGCCATCAACGACAACACCAAGAGAGTACCATAACACACCATAACAAAATCATCTAAATGTAATAAAAAAGAAGTATATGATTCTGCAACTGTAAGTATTTACAACTTAAATCGAAATTAATCAAAATGAAGAACCATGAATATGGAAAAATCTAAAATTGAAAAATAAAGTGATATAAGCAACGAGAGGACCGAGGGTGCAATTGGGCTGAATGGCTTGCAGTTGCAGTTGACGTATGTGTGATGTATATATTCTACCACACTTTTATAATATAAAAATATACTGTTTCCATTGACTAGCTACCTAGGTGTTGATGTCGTTGGATCCTTTGCTTGGTCCAGATGGTGGGACTTTCCCTTTGGGAAGCATGTGCATGATCAACGGTCTATATTTTCTACCGCGGACGAGTCTTATTCCCGCCACGTGGCGGTCACATGGAGACGCGTTTCCAGCTGGCTGTTCCTTCACACCACCGTCGCTGGGAAGCACAAGGTTTAAGGTTGTTGACCCAGTGCCAGTGGATTTGAAGCTAAAATCATTGTTCAATGGCCTAGCAGATGAATACGATGATGATGATAATAGAAGCAGAAACACTACCAGCAGCACTGCTCCAACGTTGTACTTTGCGTGTGGGCTGCTTGCCATTATTACCTTAATTCCGACTCAGACAGTGATATTTGAGATAGTTTGTTGCTAGAGAGAGAGAGAGAGAGAGAGAGTAGCTACTAGTAGATAGAGAAGAAGAAGATCTTTTATGGGTTTGGGATTTGAGTAGTGTAATAATGTGGATGCCTGATTAGCATTTTTCCTATGTATATATATATTTATAGTAGCAGCTAGGGGAGGGGGCAACAATATACCGGGGGAGGGGGTGTGAGTGTGAGGGAAACCGTGTGGGTTTTTCCATTTTGACAAGGTCAGAGAAGGGTAGTTGAGATAAGGATAATAATGCTACTTACCAGAGATTTATGCCCGTGATTTTTTCAGCAACTTCCTCTCATCCCATGTTACTACCTTAAATTTAATTACTACCACATCATCTTTGCTTAATGAGTATTGTTATGGTGAGTCTTTTGATCATATACACTCTTTTTTTTCTCATCTATTCACACCACGCAAAGGCCCAATATCGAAGGGCTCAATCCAAACATCAATGACTCAGATCAAATTGCAGGATCGGACGGTCCTAATTCGTTGAGACAAACTTCATCACACTCTATAAATACAACATTCATTGCCTTATTAATGGTAAGCATTCTCACATTTATTACTTTGCTAAGACTACTCCACTGACTTTAAGATCGGAGTGACTTTGCAGGTACAACACTAATTAGGATCGGATACGGTCATTGATTAAGGACATCAACCACTAACTACCTCGGACCACCCTTCAAGGTCGGAAGTACAGTGCAGAAGAACAAGTATGTATTTATTATTATCTATATGGTGGGAACGAATTTTTTTTTATAAATAATAATGAGGACTTGGAGGTTGAACTCATAAACTAAACTAACGATCATTTTCCTCTCAAATTAATAAAAAGCTAAACATCATTTTAATGGGTTTCAATTTAAAATTTGTGCCTTCTTCTAACAAATAAACGAATATTTAGATGTGTGTGTTTTTGCGGGTGAGTGTGAAAAATAAAATTGAGGGTTGACTATTTGGAAGGTGAGATTGTGTGTTTTCGTGTTTAGCAAGATTGGATAGATCCAAAATTGGCACAGCGAAGCCACTCCTAGTGCCAGTATGGTGAGTAGTAGACTAGTAGTAGTAGTACCGTAAAATCAATAGCCCAATTTCCAGCTTGCTTCCTTCCTTCCAATAGTCAACAACACCAATGCAAAGAAAGTCGCCAAGTCCGCGTCTTTTTGGACGAAACGTAATGGAATCCGCATCCAACACTTTTTCTTCTACATAGTACTACACGTACACTTCATTTCCTTTTCTTTTTCTAATATTCAATTGATAGTTGAAAGCGTTGAAACACTTCGTTGTATACTCTTATGAGATCATATCTTTAGTTAATGTGAGACTTGGGTTTCTCTCAATACACCCCCTCACGCCCAGCACTATTGAGCTTGGTGCGTGGATAATAATGGTGGGTGGCCCGAAGGATATATGATAGACTTTAATACCATCTTAGAATGTGGTTTTGACCTAACTCAACCCTACAAAACCGGCTTGTAAGGTGAGGGTTGCTCTTTCACTATATACTCTTATGAGACCATATCTCTAGTCAATGTGGGACTTGAGTTTCTCCCAATAGTTAGAAATTGTTTGAACTAGAAAGAGTTAATCATGTTACAAAATGAACCAAAAATAGAGCAACAACAAATGCAAGAAAAAATACAAGGTAATAGACATGGAAAAAAAATGGAAAATAGATAAGAAAAGAATGTGAGAGCCTTTGTATTACTCTTCTATGTGTGTAATTTACAAGGAATGAAAGCCTTTTATTAATGAGAGTTACACGAAGATCATCAGAGTATGAAGAAATATCCGACTATTCATAATACTGAGGGTCATCTCAAACAAATTGGAGGTCAGGTCCAAATCTTAAAAATTGGGCCGCCTAAGCTTGATCTTTCTTTTAATTATTTTATTCTATTATATTCATTCATTCTGGAAAATTGAAATTCCTTTTGTAGATCAAGAATCATACTCGACCTTTAATCTCTTGTGTGAGATGACATGGATCATATTCAACCAAAAATCTTTTGTCGAACTCAAAGCAGGCAAACAGCGCAGCGATGGCTAAGAGTGGATAGAAATTTATGCCTAACTGCAAATTGAGCTATCTGAAAATTAAACAGAAACATCTCTCATATTGTCACCTTTCCCCTCCTCTCTTTCTTCCTTGTAAGGTGTAACAAGTTCTGTTTAATTGTCAAAACTCATTAATGCATTGATTATTCTCTGTTTTATACAAGTCAAGTGGTTTAACTACCACTAACAGAATTACAACATTATGGTTGGTCAAAAAAAAGAATTACAACATTATGGGTCTAGCTCTATCTAAATCTTAGAAGGCCCAATGGGATTTATTCCGGTAACAGGACACTTACATTCCCTCCATTTTTTTCTATAAGTTCCTCTCTTGCAAGCTTTGTTCTTCCTTGGCCATGACTTCACACATACTAATTTTTTTGGAGCCTTAAAATAATTGGATTGAGGTGAGGCCCTGTGCAGTAGCACAACTTGCACTGAGCCCTAAAATAATTGCAGTTTCTTTGTCTCATTTCACCTGTCTTTTGAGGTTTTACATAGAACAACCAATTTCGCCCCAAGTCGAGCCCCATTGGCACCCATCAATTTAAGCCCCTTATTAATGGGGGTTTTTTAGCCTCAATCCACACTTTTAATCACCACCTCCTTCTCCCTCTCACCACCGTCACAACCTCATATTCTCTCTCACAACTATCACCATCATCGTCACCCACTCACCACCACCATCACCACCACCACCTCCTTTTACCTCTCACCATCATCACCATCACCACCGCCCTTTCTCCCTCTCACCACCACCACCTTTTCTCTCTCACCACTACCACCACCACCACCACATCCTTTTACCTCTCACCACCATCACCATCACATGTGAGTATTTGAATAAAATTGATTCAGAAAGTTCTGTAATTTTTCCTAGTTAGTGTAGCTTTTGCAACTGCACTATTACATCTAATCCGAAAGTACTTTAATTTTGTTGTATTGCAATGTGACGAAGAAATCCTACGTATTTTTTATACAAAAGTAGCTCAGTATTATACCTCGAGGAACACACATTGAGTAAGTTAATAGGAATGTTTCCTCTCCCTACGAACCGCAGGGCTCAGTTAGGGTTTCTCCCCTCCACTTTGGAGGGCCCTTTCTCCTCCCTTCGTGGTGGTCATCCCCTTCCCTATCGTGCCTTACCTCCTATAACCCCTTGTGCTTCCTACCCGCCTCTATGGAGTTATTGATGCTCACTCCACCTCTAACCGTCTGAACCCCTCTCCCCCAAATTTCATCGTCGTCTCCATTGTAGATTCAATGGTCTATCCGGCTTCGTCAACCACCAGGAATAACCCCCACCTTTTTCTTGGATCAAGATCTCTCACGAGTGAGCTCCCGCTGCCCTCTCCATCTCTCAGTCGCCGGTGACACGCCTTCCACCCGAGCCGCCGCCGCCGCCAAAAGTGGACGATCGGAAAGGAACCCGTAATCCCTCGAGATGTTTGACCACCACCTAAGCCACCGTGAATTCACCATGTTCCCCCTTTGCTAGCTTCAAAGTCGTATCTCTGGTGTCTCTATGGAACCCTGTTCCATGGTTTGGGTTTTAGTCAGTTTTGCTCTAATAATGCAGCTCTAGTGTTTGGTGAAAGTCCACATAGAACTTTTGACCACCTAAGCACTTGGTTGTGGACATCAACACAGTATGTGGTGAATGCTCGGGTCGTTACTATCAGTGATGTTGTTGGTTTTCCACTTCTAGGTGTTATATGCTTCATGGAAGATTATCCTAGCAGCTCAAGGTTTTTTTTTTCCAATTAGAGTTGTGTCTTTGGTTGCTTTTGCTTTGGCCCTGGATCCTCTATTTTCTAGGAATACCAGATTTTGTGCAGGAACATGGATGAACACCAACGACTTCATCTACCCCTCTTACCTACAAGCTGCTATCGTTATTGTGGCAAGTCTGGACAACCATGAGACCACGCATAGTCGAACTGCGCATATCCCATCTAGAGAAATGATTTGTAACTGGATACATGATAACTCTATTTTATATAGAGTTATTTATATGTTCTATGACTTAAATCAATATGAGTTTCTAAGTAATATTGTTGCTAAAGTAGTTAATATGTAGTTGTTTACAGTAAAAGAGGGTTAGGAACTGATTTGTAATCATTTGGCACTTTTGGTGCCCCATGTTGTATTTTATGTGTTTGTTCAATTGCTGCAGCAATCATTGCACCTGCAATAGGTGAAGCAACCATTGCACCTGCAATACAGGAAACAGAAGTCTTGAAGAAATCAGATACATTGCACCTGCAATGCTGCAACAACTATTACACATGCATTCTGCCAGAAGACAATGCACCTACAATAAGCAGATTCACTGAAGACAGAAGCATTGCACCTGCATCCATTGCACCTGCAATTTGCCCAGATGACAGTGCACCAGCAATTTACTGAAAACAGAAGCATTGCACCAGCAATATGCTGATGTCATGGATGACATCATAATCAAGTTGCTATGCAAGTGGCCCAAGTTGAAACTGCTCCACCTTCCCATTTACCTTTTTAGCTTATAACTTTTACTTTATAGGGGCACTTGTCCATACACCATTGGACCTCTTCCCTTTAATAAAGTAAACATCAAATCAAATCTTTTTGGGATACAAGTGACCAACTTCAACTCCAAGCAAACCCCTCCATGAAGGAAAGCTCATCCAAGAGGCCTATAAATACCTCTCATTCTCCTCATTTGAAGATATACCAAAAATATACCAAGAGAAATACCAAGTTAGAGAGTTAGTATCATTTTACACTTCATAAGTGTGAAGGAGGGAGAGAAAGTGACAACTTCTCTCTCTACTTCTACACAAATTCGTATTGCTGTTTGGTTGCGGGTGCATCAAGTAGTTTTGAGGCATTGCAGGTGCATTGCTATGCAGATTTTGCAAGGGAACTTCAACCGTGTAATTCTTTCTTTATTTTCTTCCCTTTGTATTATCAAACATATGAACATGGTTATCTCTGTTTGTATGTGCTTAGTAATGTCTAGCATAAGCTAACTTCTCTAGTTGGGATGCTTTAACTTTGTAATGATCTTTTGATTAAGTTATTATGTTATATATTGATGTTTGCATTTTAGTTCTTGCATGATGACTCTTTCATATTCATCTTTAGAATTGGCCAACTAAAAGTGAATGTAAATTATAAATTCAGACATGGTTTATAATTGGAACTCAAGAACTAATATGGATAAGTGTTTTAATAATAAGAAACTTTGTTAAAACCATGTTAGACTTAGACATAAGCTAGCATAGTCCATAGAGTGATTCTGTAAGGTTTAAAAAGACAAGGGTGAACTTATTTAGGGCTTAGACATAAGACTTGTAATGAAACCCTACAGATAGTTGCAGACATGCACAATTCATTTTATTACAGCACCCATTGCAGGTGCAATCATTGCAGCTGCATCCATTGCAAATGCAATAATTGCAGGTGCAATGGTTGCATGAACATCATATGTAACATAGTGCTATCAAAAGTGATTTACTTAGTGAAGAGCATTTCAACTATCCTTCTCACTTGGTTATACACTATCTTTACTTAGCTTATTTTATTTTATGTTTCTCACACACACTCCAATTTTATTTGTTATTTTATTACTTGTTTCTCACTAGTTTAACTACCATTTTAAGCTTTAGAAATTAATCCAATCCCTGTGGGTTCGACACTCTACTTCTACTTTATTACTTGTTGCGACTGTGTATACTTGCACATCCCTTTCTGCACAACAAGTTTTTGGCGCCGTTGCCGGGGATTGCCATTAATTTTTTATTGTTTAACTTAGTAGTAATTTAGTGAGCAATTTTACTCTAGTTGTTTGTTTCTTGTGGTACATCAGTTATTGCACCTGCAGTCATTGCACCAGCAACCATTGCACCTGCAATAGTTGCTCCAGTAGTAGCCCAAGTTCAATTCACCAGAATTTCAATAAGACCCTGAGATAGAGTACAGATTCAGGAGCTTGCAAAGACTTCAACAACAACAAAGAAACAGAGGCAGAGCTAGACGCACAATGTCTGAACAAGAAACTGGCAGAGGTTCTGGTATGCACAATATGGGAGTCACAGGTATGTTGAATAATAGAAATAGATCAATGAAAGACTATGCTATGTTTGATCCTCAAACCATGCAAACTAGCATAGTTAGACCTGAAATCTCTGCAGCACATTTTGAATTTAAACCTATCATGTTCCAAATGATTCAAATAGTTGGTCAATTTAGTGGTTCTCCTCATGAGGATCCCTATTTGCACCTAAAACAATTTTTAGAAGTGTGTGGCAATTTTATCATTCCCGGTGTTAGTGAAAATGCTTTTAGATTAAAATTATTTCCATATTCCTTGAAGGATAGAGCTAAGGCTTGGCTACACTCTTTAGAGCCTAACTCTATCACTACTTGGAATGAGATGGCTCAAAAATTTTTGACAAAATATTTTCCACCTATCAAAAATGCCAGAATGAGAAATGATATCACTTATTTTAAACAAAAAGAATTTGAGTCATTGTTTGAAGCATGGGAAAGATGGAAGGAACTGTTGAGAAAATGTCCACACCATGGAATACCTGTCATTATCCAAATGGAAACATTCTACAATGGTTTAGATCCACAAACCAGACTCATGTTGGATGCATCATCTGGAGGAGTGTTACTAAATTTATCATACAATGAAGCATCTGAGTTAATAGAAAAAATGGCAACCAACAACTACAGTTGGCCCACAGAAAGGGTCAGTGCTCAAAAGAAAATAGTTGGGGTTCATGAACTCAGTGAAATATCATCTCTAGCAGCTCAAGTGGCATCTCTCACCAAAATGATAAAAAATCTCAATTCTTCCAATGCACCTGCATCCATTGCAGGTGCAATGCCAAACACTGCTGCTGCAATAGAACCAGCCCCTCCAGGAACAACTTGTTGTGTCTTCTGTGAAGGTTGTCACTTATATGAAGAATGTCCCAGCAACCCTATCTCTGTCAACTTTGAAGGGTACAACAACAATAACATTCCTTACTCAAGTACCTACAATCCTGAGTGGAGTAACCATTCAAATTTCAATTGGAGCAACAATGCAGCCACAACACCTACTGCTGCAACCCCTCCCACACCATCAGGATTCCCTTCTCAACATGTTCAAAGACCATCTGCACCAGAAATGGAAAACTCCTTGGAATCTCTTATGAAAGCATTTATAAGTGATACTAGAAAATTTATGAATGATACAAGAGCATTTATGAGTGATACAAAAGCCTCAATCCAAACTCATGGTGCTGCCATCAGGAACTTGGAGAACCAGGTTGGACAATTAGTCACTGCTCTTTTCCAAAGACCAAGTGGATCATTAGCATCCACCACAGAAGCTTCAATTTCACAAACTCTTAGGAAAGAACAGGTCAATGCTATATCTTTGAGAAGTGGAAAAGCTTTAACAGAACCATATGATACAGAAGGTGAAGGTGAGGAAGAAAAAGAAAAAAAATGAAAAAGAAAAAAATAAAACTGATGCAGCTGCAACATATGCAGGAGCATCCACTGCCGGTGCATTTGATGCAGCAGCAATACCATCACCAAAGTTTGTTCAAGAGTACTCTCCTCCTCCTTTTCCTCAAAGGCTGAAGAAGGATCATGAAGACAAACAATTTGGTAAATTCTTAGAGGTGCTGAAGCAATTCCAAATCATTGAAAGCTCTCAGAAGAGTGTGGGAAGAAGAACTAAACCTGAAAGAGAAGGGAGTGTTAAAGAGATTGAGCCTGAACCAGACCCTAAAGAAAACGTCAACAAACAACAAACTCTCTCAACCCAATCCCCACCTCACAAAAATCCAACTCCACAATCTGTTCCCCAAGCAGCCACCACCACATCAACCAAAACACCACCCAACCAACCTATACTGACACCCTCACCACCAAAATACACCAGGGAAATTCAAGGCACTACTAAGATCCACCAACCAGAAACCATCCAACCACCACCTCAACAAAAACCACAAATTGAAGTGAACAATGTTGTAGCATCTGTTGCTACAGCATCTACTGAACAAGTGAATGCTGCAGCAACTGTTGTAGTAGCCAAGAAGATTCAAAGACAAGAGCCAAATAAAGGGAGACATGTTCTTTTGTCTAACTCAAAGCTTAAAGTACTCCCTGAAAAGCTCAAATCTAAGCAGTCAGGACCTTTTAAATTGGTGAGAGTGTATCCTAATGGGGCAGTGGAATTGTTTGATGAAGCCACTAATTCCACATTCAAAGTCAATGGAAAAAGGGTGATGCAGTATTATGGAACACATGTGGAGAGGGACAAGATCAACACAGAGTTACCAGAACTCTAACATGAGGCTTAGTCTAGCTAAAGACTATAAATTAAGCGCTACTGGGAGGCAACCCAGATTTTTAAAACTAATTGTGTTTTGTGTGTTTTTGTTTTTACTTTTGCAGGTGTGAATGAGTAGTCTTGTGCAGAAGCATTCAATTATGCAGAATTATGATGCAGTAGCATTGTGTGCAGTAGCATTCATGGCTGAAGATATCTGGCACAAGACTTAGTCTGGCTGAAGACTCTTAAAACAAACGCTTTTGGGAGGCAACCCATGAGTTTGATTTACTAATAAGTTTATTTTTGTTTATTTGTGTGCTTATGTTTTTCTGTAAGAACAAAGTGAAGGTATCCCAATGCAGCTGCATTCATTGCTCCAACAATGAGAAAGACAATGAGAAAATGGTGAAGCTTGCACCAGCCAAAAGAAGGAGAAGAGCAAGAGAAGGAGCAAAATGAGGAATTATAATAGAGAGCAATGAGAGGGCACTGGAACAACAACAGACTGATGCTGAAGCAACCAATGCTGCAACAACAACAACCAATCATATTGCACCAGCATTCATAGTTGCAGCATCTACAACTGCAACAACTGAAACTGAGCCACAAAAGAATTATGTTGTGTTCATCAAATCAGTAACACTTCCCTCTTGTGTGTGTTAGTGTTTTGTTGTTTGTTATTACTTGTTGTGTTTTTTTGTGTGGTGTTTTTGTTTATGCTATCTTTGTTTGTGTTGTCTTTTATTTCAATAAATCTGTTGGATGCTGTAGCATAAGTAATAGCATCCAACAACTGTGTAGGATTTTAAAAATTAAAAAAAAAATTGTTGTGATAAATGTTTTTAATTTCAATATTGTAGTGTCAAAAAAAGGTCTCTCCAATTAGAGTTTGCATGAGCAGTGGGGACACTGCTAGATTTT
Source organism: Astragalus glycyphyllos (assembly GCA_963573325.1). NCBI lineage: Eukaryota > Viridiplantae > Streptophyta > Magnoliopsida > Fabales > Fabaceae > Astragalus > Astragalus glycyphyllos. The sequence goes on along the minus strand of OY754307.1, from coordinate 82,828,057 downwards.
AAATTGGGGGGAGGACCTTCCAATTATTGTTTTGTTCTGATTATTGTTTTGTTTAAATCAAAGGTATGATTAGTTGCACTTGCCCATATTTTGTGATATTTTGTAAACTTATGCTATATATTATATATATGTGTTTTATGTGTGTTAATTAGTATTAGTCTACAACCAGTTTTAAAATATTTTGGGTATTATTTTAAGAAGCATGATCAGCTAAAACCCATTTTTGAAAAAGAACAAGTGCATTTTTTTTTTGAACTAATTTCTTTGTGAAACATTAAGTGTTGTAGCCTAAATTTGGATAATGATCAAAATTATTTTTGCTTCAGCACTTAACTCACTGAACCCAAGAGAGGAACTTAGTTAACTAGAAAATAAGTGAATGCTTAGGATAGATCTAGTGAACCAAGATCAAATGCTAAATTTTTAATAAAAATCTAGAATAGCATAAAGAAATAAGTTTGGGGGTGCAACAATGAAAATTAAGGCTAAGTAATTCAATTTTAGGAGAGTCAGTGCAAAGGTTTACAGTCTTCTACAAAGTGTACTATCATGTAAAAAAAAGCTACATTGATCCAAATCATATGAGCTGTGTCCGTTCCAAAAATTGCATGAAAAAGAAAAAGAAAAAAAATCAAATAAAAAGAAAAAAACAAGAAAGAGATAAATAAATAAATAAATAATATGCAAAAAGGGGAACAGCGAGGAGGACAATGTAGCTAAAACTCCAAAAGTAGAAAGCTGAAGCAACAATATCACAGCAATCATTGCACCTGCAATGGTTGCTCCTGCAATACAGAAAGCACATTGCTCCTGCAATAAAGAACCACCTCAAAATAGAAAGCACTGACACAAATTGAATTTACTTGCAAATACCCTTTGTTGTGCTTTGAAGCCCCCCAACACTTGTGCATGTCTGCAACTATCTGTAGGGTGAACTTATTTAGGGCTTAGACATAAGACTTGTAATGAAACCCTACAGATAGTTGCAGACATGCACATTTCATTTTATTACAGCACCCATTGCAGGTGCAATCATTGCAGCTGCATCCATTGCAAATGCAATAATTGCAGGTGCATCCATTGCAGGTGCAATGGTTGCATGAACATCATATGTAACATAGTGCTATCAAAAGTGATTTACTTAGTGAAGAGCATTTCAACTATCCTTCTCACTTGGTTATACACTATCTTTACTTAGCTTATTTTATTTTATGTTTCTCACACACACTCCAATTTTATTTGTTATTTTATTACTTGTTTCTCACTAGTTTAACTACCATTTTAAGCTTTAGAAATTAATCCAATCCCTGTGGGTTCGACACTCTACTTCTACTTTATTACTTGTTGCGACTGTGTATACTTGCACATCCCTTTCTGCACAACAATACATTCAATGACTGTGGATTCTCCTTCCTTGCTGGCCATCTACCATATGCGAGAACTGTATGCTTGGTTGATTGGATTAGGTGTTAGTTTTGATGTGAAACCAATGTAGTTCGTTCTCTATTTGTGCAGTGAAGCCATTACTTTATATCGTCTAATAGCTAGGAGCAACCCTAGTTTGTGGATGGGGCGTGTCCCAACACTAATTGTTCGTCTGATTGTAATGTTTTTGCTTTTCATCTAATGAATGAATGCATGTATTTGTCGTAAAAAAAAGGAACACATTGAAATTTAATTGTTTTAGTCCTGGTTTATTATTCCTGTAAGATTTTAGAAAATTGTTACTAGTTCAATTAAATTTTCATTTATTTTTTTTGACAGTGTTGATCACTAGTTTAATGTTGTTCAGAAAATTATTGTAACATTTGTATGCAAAATAGAAATTTAGGGCCCATGCAATAGAATATGGCCACAAAATTGGGTGAACCATTTTCCATTTTTTGCAAAAAAAAGTCCCATGGCCTGAGCTGGGCCCACATGGGCTTTGGGCCATATGTGGGCCTTAGAATAGTGACTTTGGGCCCTAGGGTCACGTGGGCCTGTGTTGGGTTGGTCCATGTGTGCCAAATTGACATCTCTAGTTATACATGTTGAGTAGAGATCGTCTATTTCTAAAAAAAAGTAGATCTATCACAACAATTTTGAGTGTATAATTGCACATAGGTTGAATTACTCTAGAGTTGTAAACTATTTGAAAAAATCTAAATAAGTCCTTGAACTAAAAAAATTATCAATTGGTGCCTAAATTTGTCATTGTTTTATAATTAAGTCGATGTTAATTTTTAAATCGACATCTAAGTTTTAAAAGTAAGTCTAATTAGGTTCATGCGTTAAGAGACTTGAATATAAATTATATAGAAATTTAGACACCTAACTACAAATTGGTTAAAAGTGTAAAGACCCGATCAAAATACAGAAAACTATTTACACATTTTAGAGTCTATCTTTTAAATCATATGTTTTGTTGAATTTTAAAGTTTTTTTTAAGTTTAATGGCTAGTGTTGATAAAAAAAAGTTTAATGGCAACTAATTTTTTATTCTAATTTTGTTTTAGTTTGATTTCTATTTAAATTCCAATATGCATTGTTAAAAAATATGAGGTGACAAGTGATTTGACATTCAACTTTTAAAATGTGTGACTGTTAGCCTGCATTTTCGACAGGCTAAATTAAATGCAGTCAACGAGGTTTGATTTGCTAGTTTCAGGGGAAAGTGTTGATTTCGACACTGAAGAATTGTGTCAGAAAGTAAGTTCGACGAGGCTCTGAACTTAACGAATATAAAGGATTGAAGAAAAGTCAGTTCGACAGGAAGGAAACTAGAGTTTGGTGAAAGATCAGAAATTAAGTGCTCGTTGTCGAAATAGCCCAGCAGTTACCTTGGTCGAAAAGGCGCATCAGTTACTAATTTTTTTAAATTCTCTGTACAGTTAGTTGGTTATGTTTTTTCCCTCTTTGTATAAATAGTAGTTTTTCATAGGAAAAACGGGTCACAATCTCATTACAGAATTCTCACGCTCTAACTTCCAACACATTACAGAGAAAACGAGCCAAGAGAAGAATGTATGATCTGTGCACCAACTCTCTTTACAATTAATGCAATTTTAATTTGTTTTCTTCTTTGCTTTTCTGCAATTTTTTCTTTGTTTTATTCTCCCTCATTGAAGAAATTCGACGGTTTCGCGCGAGATCGACGGTTATCTTCTTCTTTTTACTTTTAAACTGCAAGAACACATATAATTCTGGGAAAAACTTTAACACAAATGGTCTTAGGATTTACTAGTTGATCCTGCAAACAGAAGCAATTTCAAACTAGCGGTGTTTACCAAAATCCAAGGTAAACAATTTGGCACGCCCAGTGGGACCTTTGTGCTAATTTTAAAGTTTTTCGTTGAATTCTTAAACTTTGTGTTTGTCTGTGCATGCAATTAAGGAGTGGTAAACATCTTCCAGAGATGACACGCTCTAGTACAAGTAATGCTTCTGCATCAAATGCACAAATTACACAAGAACAAGCGTCAGTTAGTGACGTTAACGCTGCAAATGTCGCAGGCATAACCGTTGCTATGCCTTCTTCGACAACAATGGGAGTAACCGCTATAACTTCTCCCATAATTACTCCTGTGTCAATGATGACCACTGCAGCATTAACAAATGTTAATACAATGGCTTCTGTGCCACCAATAGTAGGACCAACGAGTCCTTTGATGGCAAATCCAATGATTGGAAATATGCCATTTACTATGAGTGGAAGGGCTTTACCGTATGGCATGCCAACAGCATTGATGGCAGGCCTTCAGACAAATTCGTCTACATTTGCAAATAATGCAATTACAGGGTAGTCTCCTACTCATAGTTCAACAGAGGGCATTCATAGTCGAAATGCCCAAACTAATCTGACTACAACATCTTTGTTGGCTTTAAGACAACAAATGGATGATAGCAATCATGATATGGTCAATATGTTAACACAACAAATTGGCACTGTGTTTAATCCTTTATACAAAACGCTAATAATAGTTACCAAATGTTGGCAACACAAATGGGAAGAATTACTGATTTCTTTGGTACTCCACCAGTACATAACCAGCAAATCCCCCAAATCCAAAATGCTAGGCCTGTAGAGATACCTGTAGAAACGCCTAACAATGCAATTCCTATGAATTAGGGAAACCAAGGACAACAACAAATTGTCGAAGAGCCTATGAGGATAGAGGCAATCCCTGAAGTTGTGTTGGTGAATAGAAACCAAAATGCAGACGAAGTGGTCAGACAAGTGCAATAAAACAATTTTGGAGCACAAAACAATCTGGCTACCTAGGGGCGAAACTATTTTAGCCCAGAATGGCCTTAACTTAGGTTTACATAGGCCTAATTTTGTGTCGCCCTTGTCAGAATACACCTTACAAACAGAGCTACCTAGGGGACGGAAAATTCCCAAGTTCACAAAGTTCGCTGGAGAAACCAGTGAATCTACCGTCGAACACGTGGCTCGTTATTTTACTGAGGCTGGCGATCTAGCACATAATGAGAATTTAAGGATGAAGTACTTTCCAAATTCTCTAACTAAGAATTCCTTCACATGGTTCACTACACTGCCTCCAAATTCAATTTTTAATTGGAGTCAATTAGAAAAGACCTTCCATGAGCAGTTCTATATGGACCAATGTAAGATTAGTCTTAAAGAACTGGCTAGCGTTCGACGCAGGGGGGCAGAATCTATTGATGATTATCTCAATAGATTTAGACTACTCAAAGCAAGGTGCTTTACCCAAGTGCCTGAGCATGAGTTAATCGAAATGGCTGCTGGTGGTCTAGATTACACTATAAGAAAGAAACTAGACACATTACATTTAAGAGATATGGCACAATTGGCTGATAGAGTTCGACAAGTCGAAAGACTCAAAGCTGAAAAAGCCATAACAGGTGGATTCCAAAGTAAGAAAGAAAAGGTTGCTTATGTCGAAGCTAATGACAGTGACCAAGAATACGACATATCTTATGAAGATGTCAAAGAAGAGGTTAACATTGCAGAACTAAAACCAGGGCCTCCTTATACTTGCAAATTGTTAAAACCTTCTAATGGGAAAAATCTTGTGGAACCTAAGAATGATAAATTTGTCGCAAAAACTTACACTTATGATGTATCTAAATGTGACGAAATATTTGATCTGCTTGTGGCTGATGGTCAAATCTTAGTGCCTAAGGGCCTAAAGATTCCACCATTAGAACAACGACAGAAAAGAGGCTTTTGTAAGTTTCATGGTTTCTTGGGTCATAACACTTCCCGTTGTGTCATTTTCAGGGATTTGGTTCAAAATGCTATCAACGAAGGAAGGCTGAAATTTGGTGACAAATCTAAGCCACCAATGAAGATTGATGCTGATCCCTTGTCAATAGCTGATGCATTGCTGGTTGAAGTTGATCTCAATGTGGTTGAGGTCACAGAGGTTGTTGCTGAAAATGCTAAGGTAGAGAAAGCTGTCGTTGATGTCGAAATGGTCACTAAAGACCAGTACGCTGAAAAAATGAAGATAGTGTATCCAAGGGCTGAAGAAGAATTGATTGATTTTCTCAATCGCTGCAAAATCAACAATACTGAAGTTATGCTTTGCCCTAGGTGCAGTGCTGTCTTCGACAAAGAGGCTGCCAAGAATCTTGAGGGATTTAAGCCTCAACTGAAACGTAAAGGAAAGTGGGTCGACAAAAGGCCAAAGTTCAGTTACAACAACAGAGGGATCCAATATAAGGTTACTTCGACAATGAATCCTCTAAAAGATCAGATTAAAACTTATGTTCCTCCAGCAAAGTCACCTGTCGAGAAATGGGTGCATTCTGGTGGAAAGAGTACTGGGTATTACCCAGTATACTATGCAGGAAAGAATGTTGGAAATCAACAAAAACCAGCAAAATTGGTCAGGGGTAGCACTAGTGCTACTAACCAAAATAAGGCAACTGAATCTAACAAGTATGCCTATAACAATAATTACAAAGGGAAGAACCCTATGACAAGAACGCAATGGCGCAAATATCAACGCCAGAAAAAAGTTGCTGCTGCAGGCAAAGTGGAAAATTCCAACAAAGAGAAAGGAAAACAAACACCTTCAAAGTCTCTTGAAATGGCTAGAAAGCCAGCTACTGAAAGGATATTTCCACCACTTTCAGTAATCAAAGAGGGCCTCAACTTAGATGAAGAAATGGGCTCAGATTTCGCTGATTCTGGGTCAGAATTCGACGTCTTGTGTGGTGTAGTCTCAATCCTCCCAATTGAGTATGACGTGGTTTCTGAAGTAAACGACGTCGAAGAGGATTTCGACGAAGAAACCACTTACAAACCCATCTGTTACTATGTCCTCAAGAATGGTTGTGTGGAAGAGCAACATGCTGTATTTGAGATACCTGATTATGGGATGAGGAATCATCTCAAACCTTTGTATATCCAAGCAAAGGTGAACAATGTTGGGGTAAGCAAGATCTTGGTTGATGGTGGCGCTGCTGTGAACCTGATGCCACAACATATGCTGAAGAAGATTGGGAAGTGTGAAACAGATCTGAAAACACACAACGTAATCATTACCAACTATGAAGGTAAAAGTGGCCACTCTCTTGGAGCCATTGAAGTTGACTTTTCTGTTGGAAGCATTAGAAGGCCAACTATGTTTATGGTGATTTCAAACAAGGCAAATTACAACATGCTGTTGGGAAGGGAATGGATCCATGCTGTGGGGGCAATCCCTTCGACAGTTCACCAGAGGCTCATTATTTGGAGAGAAGATGGCCTAGTCGAAAATATTGAGGGTGATCAAAGCTATTTCAAGGCTGAGGTGAATACTATCACCAAGAAAACCTTCGACAAGAAACTAGCGAGCATTGCGCCATGCATATCCTCTGAACATGGTTATGAAAGCCAAGATAATGTGAGGACCTCAGAGAAGATGGCCTAGTCGAAAATATTGAGGGTGATCAAAGCTATTTCAAGGCTGAGGTGGATACTATCACCAAGAAAACCTTCGACAAGAAACTGGCGAGCATTGCGCCATGCATTTCCTCTGAACATGGTTATGAAAGCCAAGATAATGTGAGGACCTCAGTGATTCTTGATCCCAACTATGGATTCATTTGGGATAGAGAGGTCATTGACGAAGACAACTACCCACAAGGCCATGTCAAGCCTATAGGGTGGGAAGGACCATAAATAGTTATTTATGGATGAACCCATTGTATGGGATAGAATTACGCCCTACGTGGCCGAAAATAAGCAAAAAGAAGCTGACTTACAACAACAATTAGTTGCTGAAGCCGTTGAAGATAAGAATAAAGACAACATTGTCGAAAACCAGAGGCTTGATTGCGTCTATGATGACAAGCCTTTAGGTTTTGAAAAAGATCCAATGGGTTCAACCAAAAGGATCCAAGCACAAGATCCCTTAGAAGAAATTGATTTGGGAGATGGCTCAATAAAAAGGCCAACATACATAAGTGCTAAGATTGATCAAGAGTTGAAAGCGCAGATTGTTGAATTGCTGAAGGAGTACAAAGACTGCTTTGCATGGGATTACAATGAAATGTCAGGGTTGATTCGTGAAGTTGTTGAAATCAGACTACCAATTCGACCAGGGAAGAAGCCAGTGAAGCAAACTCCAAGAAGATTTGCACCAGAAATCTTGATGAAGATCAAGGCAGAAATAGAAAGGTTACTAAAGAGCAAGTTCATCAGAACTGCCAGGTATGTCGAATGGCTTGCTAATATAGTGCCTGTAATTAAGAAAAATGGTACACTTAGGGTGTGTATAGATTTTTAGAGATTTAAATAATGCTACACCTAAAGATGAGTATGCCATGCCAGTGGCAGAAATGCTAGTAGATTCAGCTGCAGGTTATGAATACCTAAGCATGCTTGATGGTTATTCTGGATATAACCAAATATATATTGCTGAAGAAGATACGTCGAAAACAGCATTTCGATGCCCAGGGGCATTAGGTGTCTATGAATGGGTTGTAATGCCATTTGGCCTAAAAAATGCTGGTGCAACGTACCACCAAAGGGCAATGAATTCTATGTTCCATGATTTTATTGAAAAATTTATGCAAGTGTACATAGATGATATTGTAATTAAGTCTTCTTTAGGAATTGGTCATATAGACCATATATCTTCGACAATCATTTGAAAGAATGAGAAAATATGGATTGAAAATGAATCCACTCAAATGTGCCTTCTGTGTTCGTGCAGGTGACTTTCTGGACTTCGTTGTACACAAAAAGGCATTGAAATCAATCAAAACAAGACGAAAGCAATCTTGGAAACGAAAGCTCCTTCGACCAAAAAAGAATTGCAATCATTATTAGGAAAAATCAATTTCCTTAGAAGATTTATTTCAAATCTAAGTGGCAAGACTCAAGCGTTTTCGCCATTACTTCGACTGAAGAAGGAAGATGTGTTTAGGTGGGATGCAGAACACAAACAAGCTTTCGACGAGATTAAAGCATATCTGATGAAGCCACCAATTTTGTTACCACCTATTAGGAATAAAGTAATGAAATTGTATATAGCAGCTTCAGAATTTTCTATAGGAAGCATGTTAGCTCAAGAAGATGAAAATAGTGTCGAAAGAGCCATTTATTACCTCAGTAGAATTCTAAATGATGCAGAAACTAGGTATCATCCTATAGAAAAATTGTGTTTATGCTTGTATTTCTCTTGTACAAAATTGAAGCAATACATAAAGCCTGTTGATGTGTATGTTTATTCGCATTATGATATTATTAAACATATGCTGTCGAAACCAATTTTACATAGTAGAATAGGTAAATGGGCTTTGGCTCTTTCTGAATTCTCTTTGACTTATCAGCCATTAAAAGCAATAAAAGGTCAAATAGTGGCTGACTTCATAGTTGACCATTCAGTGGTCGAAAATACAATAAACTTAGTGGAAACCCAACCTTGGAAGTTATACTTCGACGGTTCAAGCCACAAAAATGGTGTTGGAATTGGTGTATTAATAATTTCACCAACAAAGGTACCAACAAAATATAAGTTTAAAATTGAAGGGACATGCTCCAACAACGAGGCAGAATACGAAGCCTTAATAGCAGGACTTCAGATCTTGTTAGAATTGGGGGCAAAACATGTCAAAATCAAAGGAGATTCAGAACTAATTTTGAAACGGTGGCGCCAAAAGGCACTTTTCACTGAAACGTCTCATCAGTGCTGAAACGTGATGTTAATGACGTCACTAGAGCAGTTAAGAGGAATTTCAAAAATGTCATTTTCTTCTTCACTTAAAAATTCAGTCGAAAAAGACATTTTTGGGGGGCAATTTGTTAGCTTGCATTTTCGACAGGCTAAATTAAATGCAGTCAACGAGGTTTGATTTGCTAGTTTCAGAGGAAAGTGTTGATTTCGACACTGAAAAATTGTGTCAGAAAGTAAGTTCGACGAGGCTCTGAACTTAACGAATATAAAGGATTGAAGAAAAGTCAGTTCGACAGGAAGGAAGCTAGAGTTTGGTGAAAGATCAGGAATTAAGTGCTTGTTGTCGAAATAGCCCAGCAGTTACCTTGGTCGAAAAGGTGCAGCAGTTACAGTTTTTTTTAAAATTCTCTGTACAGTTAGTTAGTTATGTTTTTTCCCTCTTTGTATAAATAGTAGTTTGTCATAGGAAAAACGGGTCACAATCTCATTACAGAATTCTCACGCTCTAACTTCCAACACATTACAGAGAAAACGAGCCAAGAGAAGAATGTATGATCTGTGCACCAACTCTCTTTACAATTAATGCAATTTTAATTTGTTTTCTTCTTTGCTTTTCTGCAATTTTTTCTTTGTTTTATTCTCCCTCATTGAAGAAATTCGACGGTTTCGCGCGAGATCGACGGTTATCTTCTTCTTTTTACTTTTAAACTGCAAGGACACATATAATTATGGGAAAAACTTTAACACAAATGGTCTTAGGATTTACTAGTTGATCCTGCAAACAGAAGCAATTTTAAACTAGCGGTGTTTACCAAAATCCAAGGTAAACAGTGACCTAACACGTGTTAATGTGAGAGTCCTCTAGCTACTTGAGCATCAGTGTAACATTAATAGTGTCTTAACTATTATCTTTTAATATTTAGCTACTCTTTCATTTCATTTTTATCATAATTGTTCACTATGAAGATTTCTTTTTTGTCGAGACAAGGGTATCCACCATTGAACACAGTGACTAATCCCCTCGTTGGATTGGAGGCACCTCAAGGGTTCACTACAAGATATTTGATTGCATAAGTTTAAATTTATAATTATTTGGTTGTTATTTTTTCTGCATACTAAAATATTAATATGTTTTTAAGTGTATCCTTGTTTATTCTTCACTTCTATTGCTTGATGCAGCAGGTTGCATACCTGCATTAATCCCATGATTGTCTTGGATTGTGAGATTTCAGTTTGTCCCTTTTTGTTCTTTTGTACTACCTCCGTATCATTTTATATGTAGTTTAAGGTTGTTGCACACATATTAAGAAAATTATTTGTAGTCTAGATTTTATAAAAAGTGTTGTTTAAATTATCATTTAACCCTTTATCTCTCTACATAAATAAACGTGAATAATTTATTAAATGTAAAAAGTTGTAATGATTAATAAGAGCAATAGTGAAAAAACATATTAGATGTTTTTTTAAAAATGTAAAACAACAATTAGTTTGGGACAAATTCATTTTGTTAGAACGAATTATAAAATGGGACGGAGGTAGTATTAGTGATGCATTCGTTTTGGTGACATTGGCATGATGGAAGAATTAAAAAGACACGCCCAGACTAGTTGTTGTCTGTGAAAAGCAAATCGTCCTACACTACTAATATTCTACCTAAAAACTCGTTGTGATATTAACCAGTTACGTACTGGCATTTGGCTGATCGATAACCGAAAGTTAAAAAAGGCACATCCCATGGATTGGTGCGTTTTCAGGTGAAGAAGCAAGCAGAGGAGCACAGCACATCGCAAAAAGTCAAGAAACGAGACCCAAATTTTCATGAATTTAACATAGAAATTCCATTTTTAAGTGAAATAAATCAACGGCATGACCTACCAATCCATAAGCTCTCCTTTTAATGCCTCACCAATCTTATCTTAACTTTACTCCCAATTAAGGGTGGGAATAGACTTGGTCGAGCTAGACTTTGCATGGTCTGGGTCTGGTCTGTGTTGAAAGTGTTAGGCCCGAGCCTGGCCTGTGGCCTGTCGTAGGCTCGTTTTTTAGGCCTGATCTGCCCTTATTGAAAGTCTGCTAAGGCCTGAAAGCCTGTTTAAAAGCCTATTTCACCATTTTTTATAAAAAGCCTACACAATTTGATTGATGTATGCTTTTGTAAATAGACTAAGAAGCTAATATGTCAGTGAAATTAAGTTCTATTTTATATGACATCCAATTTAAATTATATTTTATATTATAACTTTAAATGTGTCAAAAAATTGATGTATGTTGATATGGTTAAATTAATAGAAAATATTTAAAAATTTATGATTTAATACAATATACTAAATTTAATATAATAACAATAATATTAATAAAAACATTTTTTATATTTACTTAAATAGGCCGGCCTAGTAGGCCTAAAAGGCTTTTTCGATGGCCTGCAGCTTGGCCTTTTTAGCTAAATAAGCTTTTTAAAAAGCCTTAACCTGGTCTATAAAAAAGCCTGGCCTGGCCTGGACCTGACATAGGCTGGGCCGTAGGACCCTGTCGGACGGCCTGGCCTATTCCCACTCCTACTCCAAATTTTTTATGAGCTCTCCCCAATTTCACGTTGTAACCCCTCACACCCTCTTCCTCACAGTCAATTAGCCAAGGCACCGGCCAACGGCCAGAATCTGCTCCCCCTCCATTCCCCTGTTCCACGACCTTCCTTTTCCCATTCTCTCACTGGATGCACACACCTAGGCTCTATTTGGCAAAAAAAAAAATAGGTTAGCGAATAGTGGATAAACTAACTTATAGTAAATGAAGATGAGTTGGATGAGTTGTTGAACTATTTGTAATAAATGTTTAAAAATGAGAGAGAAATTCATTTAATGAACGATAAATGAGGAACTTAGTTTAAGTAATGAGGATAAAATCGAGATAAAAAATGAAATGCTATAAGTTCAAACGCTACTTCAAGTAGTATTTCAAAAAATACTATAAGCTATTGATAAAATGCTAAAAGCTAGTAGTGTCAAAGTCAAACAGTTACAACGAGCTGATTCAATAAAGACTATCCGCTATAAGCTAACAGATCAGCCTCGCCAAAGATAGCGTAACATCATCTCAACATTTGGATATTAAGAGTTCCCATAGTTAGAATCCGTATCAGTTTTTTTGTTTCACCCCTTTTTTATATTTCATTTTATTTTAACATCAATTAACAGTAATTTTATTATTACCATTATTATCACCCAAATTTTCACTTTTAAGTTCTAACATCTTGGGCCCATTCATTTTTTCCCTTCATCAATTACTTAACCCAATCCACATTGATAGTCATTTTTTAAATTAATCACGTGATTTTAGTTTTAAATATTTTCTCAATTCATTTAATAATTTTAAGCATGAACTAGGTCGAATTCACTTTTGGTTCGGTAAAATTTCAAAATCGATAACTGCCAAATTATCTTTTGGTCTGGTCATCGCAAACATTCTTAAATAAAATTTCTAAACATAAAACATCAGTGACGATTTTTAGCTCCAATGCAAACTATAAATGTCATACAGGCCAAATTCGCTTTTAGCTCGAACTAGGCCAAATTCGCTTTTAGCTCAACTGTAAATGTCAAAAAGGATTGCTCAAAAAAATGTCAAACATGTGCTCAGCCAGACCAGTCTAACCCGTACATGATAGTGAACATTGGATATATCTTTTATATTGGGCTGTGTTTTTTAGTCCAACCTAAAACATCAGGTCATTTGCCGACCCGACCCATCCTAAATTTTAATAAAGAAAACTACTAAACAATTTAAGAAACACAAAAAAGGGTCTGACTTGACCAAGAGGCCAACCGGATCGGGTCAAAATGCCTCAATTTGTCTCTATCTAGCACAAACATCGGGCCAACAAGTCCGTCTTTTGAGCTATGCCAAAATTAATTAACATCTTTAGCTACATCTTTAGCTACTGCGCACATAAGTGTGCCCACCTTTTCGATAGTTTGATATTAAAGGATCGACCCGGGCAAATAAAAGCAAAACCTCAATATTATACCATGGTCAGCTCGATGGGTAAACAACCCTAGCTATGGCTTTAGGGCTAAAAAGTATTTCAACAAAAGAAAAAGGCCTCTTAACTTACATTTTTGCATAATTTCTATAAAAGATAGAGTAAACCCTTAGTTTGCTTCATAAGCAAAAGAAAAATAAGTAGTCTCTAAAATACAAGAATTAAAATAAAATTATAATTGCTTCAATTTTTTTTTATAGTAATCATACAATTACTATTTAATTTAATTAGCCTCACATGAGAGTTCGTTTTTTTGCCTCAGTACTCGTATTGATGGCTCTGCGTTACTATGGGCTAAATGTGAAGTATATATGGTCAAAAGGGAGAACATTACCAAACTTTTATTACTATAAAAGATATAGTTTATATATTAAGATTGATGGATAAACATAGAGTGGGGAAGGGTTGCCTTTTGACACTAAAACCTCTTTTGACAACAAAACCATTTCTTTACAATAAATAGTCAATACAGATAAGCAATATGGTCTTCTGCTCTCATGTGGCCCTCACTTTAGGGAAACTAATTATACTACATACCCTACTTTTTGAGCAAAGCTTGAGCATGCTATGATCATAGTGGCCTATAAATTATTAAAATGGGGATGGCTTTAACAACTTGTAAAGTTATACTATGATCTTCTACACTTTCCTTTTAACAATAAAATGACTAAGAGGGGATCTAAGCTTAGGTTTATGCTCATTATGCTACCTCTTCTGTCTTTGATGTGCCAAGAGATTGCAGCAACTAGCAGATTCAGAAGCAAAGAGATCACATGTGAATCTACTGGCATTGCTTGCCATGTCAAAGTCACCAAGATGGAATACAGTGATGATCAGGGCAGTGGATCTCCACCACCTAACGATGATTATGGTTATGATTATGATTTCTATAGAAAACATGGTGATATTCCAAGTCCTGGTATTGGTCACTGATGAAGTGAGTATTATGATCTATTGAGGCCTTTTATTAATTTGTTTATCTTGTTGCTAAATTTCTTTTTTGCAGATGGGCTTCTGAGTATGTGTTACTTATACTGGGAGTGGGATCCATATTTATACCTTTGCCAAAGATGATTCCAATAAAGTTTCCTATATATAGATATGGTATCTGGGTTTTTTAGTTGTTTACTGTTAATAATTACATATGTATATGAATTGGTGATCAGAAGAACTTTTATACATAAATTTCTTTTGTTAATTTATATGGTGAGGAGATGCAGTGGTTATGTATTTTATTTGTATCAAAGTAAGTAATAAAGCTTTTTCTTTCTTTACTTAATTTTTATGGGGCATTTCATTTGGACCCGATCAATCCAGACCATATATATATATATATATATATATATATATATATATATGTGTACACACTATCTGATGGACAAATCCAAGTTCCAACTCCGGAGCCAGCATCCCATGTCACTGAAAATTGTCAATACAATAAGCAGTGAGGGACAAAGAGGTAGTTTGGATAAATGTTTCTAGAAAGAGGTAATTTTATGATCATTTTGAGTTTATTAAATAATAATTTCTCGAATAAAAAAAACAACTCGCATAAGTCAAAATAAAATTTGAATTTAACTATTGTACACTAATGGTGTAACTATTTTTCTGCACCGACCATTCTATCTTCTTGATTATTTATAAAGCCTACAACACATGTAGTTTCACTCATTTTGTATATAAATTCCTTCGTAAAATTTAGCATTGCTCTTTTTTTATATATACCTCTAATGGGGTGTTTGTTTTCCGGTTAGAAATTACATTCCAAGGAATTGCATGCTTTTGTCAAAAAAAGGAATTGCATGCTTCGGAATCCAATGACTTGGAATGTGATTCTTAAGTATTTTCTAAAACATGTTTCGTTAGTTACAAGCTTAAGAATCCAATTCTCGGGAACAATTTATAAATTTGTTTGGTTCGTAACATATATTCCTGGGAATAAACATTATAATTATTATTAAATAATCACTGTTTAAATGACATGTTATTTTAACTTTTTAAGTTATTAAAAGTGGGAAAAGTGATTGAGATTTGGGAGGGAAAACCTCACTAAAAGGTAGGACCAGCCAACTTTTTCATAGAAGATTAGTTATCGTTAGAGCCAATGAATATTCTACATCTCTAACTAGCTAGGCGTATACTGGTACCTGCACGGGATGCCTACTATGAATATTTTTAAAACAAAAATACTAATTTGTATATCTAACAAGTCTAGTCGGAAGTTAAACGTTTTTCAACAAGATTGAATACTAAAGCAAAATTGAGGAGTGGATTTGTCATAAATTTTTAAGAGACTAGCACTATAATGGGATCAAATTTGCATATACTATCAAATATTTTAGCGGTCTAAATTATATGATGTAATAACTCGTCACAGATAGAAAATACCTGAAAAAGAACAGTCAATTAGCATCTAATAAATTGTACACAATAAATAGGTACATTCTTTGTTGTGAACGAACTAGTATAATCAATGGACGCGACATGTGAGTTTGTAGCTTGACCAACCGTTGGGCCACTTGGACATTTCTCTTCCAGTGGGTAAGGGAGTTGTCAAGAATGGAATGGATAGTGTCAAAAGAAATTCCCAAATTTTGACCTAGTTAAATTGTAACAGTTAAAAGCCCAACCCAATTAAAATTAAGCCCTAATTTTTGACTTGTTTGTCCCTCACAGACCACACGTTCACGAGTCCCGCCACGACGACGCGCCTCCTCTTGCTTCCGCTTCCCGCGTCGCGTCTGCTGCTCCGACGAGCCTCCTCCGCCACTCTTCTCTTGCTGCGAGTCTACAACGCTTCGTTTCCGTTCCTTCTTGGCTTCGTGTTTCAGGTAAGTAGTAACCAAATTTAATTAGAAAGTAACCAATACAATAGCCACGGTCCCATTCCCACACAGTGACACACATATTATTAGCCATAGCGCCACTTGTTAGCCATCATTCTTGATGGTAGTACAATCTTGATCTCTTATTTTGTGGCCACTGTATTGGTTTTGGAGTAAATTGAATGTTTGAGCTTGTGGTTATTATGTTTTCCATTGATTTTGGATTTTGTTGTTGGATTCTTTTGTGGTTTCCTTTGTTAGTGTGAATCATTGTTGACACATACGTTGGAAATTTGTATTTTGTACAATTTGTCCTTACTTGTGGTTTGGTCTGTGTATCTTGTTTTTTTGCTATGGGAAGTTGTCTTTTGTTTAGACTTCTCGTTTGTTATTTGATTATTGTTACTAAGGCATGTTCTCATGTAAGATTTTTAGCAGAATCATTCCCTTTCTTTAATCTTTTACAGGTCAAACTCTATGTATTTGCAGTCATTACTGAGCTCTCTCAGAAAGTGATTTCCTATCAAAACCTAAATATTGTACGACTTTCCCCTTTCTTTTTATTACTGGAAACACTGCCTTAGAGTGTTCTTGTTCAATGTTAATCAAATTTGAGAAATACGCAGCCAAAACAATTAGAAAGGTACTTAGGCCTCTTGAAGGATCACTCTTACCCTTCAAATACAAGATCCCATCGCTTCCTTTCTTGCACATCCAGAGGCGTGGTTATGTTAATGTGTACATGAAGTGGAAAAAAGATTCGTACTATGACTCGATTGAGCACATTCACCATTCCATTCAGCTTAAACCCCTAATTGCCTTAAAAAACTGCATTACACAGGATCCCAATGGGTGCATCCCTATCTCTGAAGTATCAAAGAGGGGGTTACAGTTAGATGTCCCTATGAAGGTTGCAAGATTTTTGAGGCAATATCCATCCATTTTTGAGGAGTTTACAGGTCCCAAGTATAATCATCCTTGGTTTAGGTTGACATCTGAAGCTGCTGAGATTGACAGCCAAGAAAAGAGAGTATATGGAGAATGCAGGGAGGAATTAAGATCTAGGTTGAGGAAGATGATATTGATGACCAGGGAGAACGTCCTACCTTTGAAGATAATTCAGGGTATGCAATGGTACTTGGGGCTACCTAATGATTTTTTGCAGTTCCCAGAACAAAATCTTGATGAATCTTTCAGGTTTGTTGAGATGGAAGATGGATTGATGGGGTTGGCTGTTGAAAGCAGAGAGAAGGTTTATTCCGTAATGGAGAAGAATGTCATGAAAAGAGGTTTGTACTTCGAGGGTCCTCCGATGGAGGCTATTGAGTTTCCTCTTTTTCCATCAAATGGTTTAAGGTTGAGGAGGAAGATTGAGATTTGGCTACAAGAATTTCAGAAGTTACCTTATGTTTCACCTTATGATGATTTCTCAAATTTGGATCCAAACAGTGACATAGCAGAGAAAAGACTTGTTGGAGTTCTTCACGAACTGCTTTCCCTATTTGTTGAGCATTCAGCAGAGAGGAAAAAACTCTTTTGCCTCAAGAAGTACTTTGGGTTTCCACAGAAAGTCCACAGAGCATTTGAGCGGCATCCCCATATGTTTTACCTATCTTTCAGGAACAAAACTTGTACTGTCATTCTTAAGGAACCTTACAACAATGAATCATCCATTGAAAAGCATCCTCTATTGAAGGTGAGGATGAATTACATTGAGTTGATGAAGGAATCAAAAGTGATTTTAAAGAACAGGAGGTTGAATAATAGATTTTCTGTTTGTAGTGCAAAACTGGATTTACATTCAAATGATCTGGGCGATAAGGGACATGAGATTGCAGATTGTCCCTTGGAACAGGTTATCTGAAAATGTGTAAAACGTTTCTTAAAGTTGCTTTATCAGAAGGTGCACATGTGGTTTTTACCAGCGGATAGAAAACCACAAGTAGTTAAGGATGAAGCATGTGTTGAGAGGGCGCTTCAACTGTTTTTATTTGACATGGTGTGACATGATGTGCTGCATACTTGGTCGTATCCTATCCTCCTAGCCTTAAGGTATTTCTTGTCATTGTCACCGTGGTTTAAGTTTTAGAAACAAGTGTGATTAACCATGTTTGATTCTATATCCTTACACATCTTTTGGTGTTTTAAACTTTTTTGGTATAGTGTTGCTGTTCTTGGATAAATGGCTTCTTTTTCCACCCCTAATAAAGACTGAATATGATTTTATTATTAAATACTATCTTAAATTTTTTGATTATTTTAATTCATAAAAATTCTTTATAAATGAGAGGTTTATTGTGGAATCTCGTATGTGGATTGATTTTTTTGAGGAGATTTTATTGATTGTTTTGAAAAAAAAAATATTTGTTGCTTTGATTGCACTTTTATTAAATATTTTCATTTATTGTAAGAGTTTCAAAGTTTGGTAAAGATATCAGCTAATGAAAGTTTTCTGTTCTGAGATTTTTAACAAATTTTAAACAGACCAACAAATATATTTTGTTTGAAGTTTGGATTAAATTTATGAAATTTTAATGTATGAAATTTAAAGGGACTTATCCAACTTTAAAATCTTGTCCAAATCCCAAAATTTGCGGAAATATTGAAGCATTCTTTATCAGAAATTTAAGGAGTTAGAAATCCAAGGACTGCATGACAAATGAAGTTTAAAAAGGGGAAATAACTCTAGGGAGAACGGTAGTTTTTGGCAGAAAATATAGGTGGAAACCTGTTAAGAAGTGACACGTGAGTTGTGACGTGAGGATCTTTTTTTAAGGAAGACAAATAACCGCATTTTATTAAAGATTAAAGAGGATAATACATAGTGGTGGATGATAAACACTTGGGACTAACTAAAGTAGGTGCTGCCTTAGCTAGGCTATTAGCAACACCATTCACTTGCTTTTCCGCACAAAACTTGCACTGAAGTTTGAGATAGATGAGATAAGTCTTATGCACTCTCCTAGTATGGCCCCTAGTTCTGAAATATTTACTTTATGATTGCTAAAATGATAGACTACTACTTGGCAATCTATTTCAAAGATGACTCTATGTAGTCCAAAGTCTCTCACTCAATGCAGTGCCCTTAAGGGGCCAGAGGCCTCTTCCTCAAGGGTTTGGACAATAAGCCACGAATTCAGCTCTTGCTTGCTTGAATGAAGGATCCACTGCTATCTTTGATGTTCATCCTGAATGTGGTTTGCCTCAAGCTAGAAAAGAATCCTGCATCAGCATTGCGATTACAATAGCCTGGGGGCACTGCAACTGCTGTCACGGTTATGATCAAGAATTCTTGCAGCAGTAACTAGACTACTTACTTAGCTTGGCACAAATCGTGAAGATAGTAGGTCTGCATTCATGCCACAGTCTGGTATGAGGTTGAATTAGCTCATTCCTACACCTCCAAATGTTCTACAATTTCGAAGCAAAGATCGCCTTCTTAGTAGGCATCAAATGAAGCCAAGATCATGAAGCATATATCCTTGAAAGATGCTGCACACTGCATAAGGACTGATATGTGCTCCCAGAGTTGCAGTTTTTCCCAGCAACCGATACCGAGTTAACAAGCAAAGAACAGCTGCATTATGCCACATTTCCAACTCCTCGCATAGGAATTCCTCTTCTTTGGAACTGGCATCTGGTAGGAAGGTACTTGCACTCTGCCTGCGGCACTTTGAGCTTCCGTATCAGCAGTCAATCACCAGGCTTGTTGAGATGATCACAATCATCTAATCAAGTCATGGCAAGATGGTTTTTTGTCCCTGGAAAATAGAATTTATCTATCTCTTACTTTTCTTTCCAGATGGTTTTTCGTTGTGGATTTTAGTTTATAGTTTTGTTTGGAATTGCATATGCATATCTAATTTCCATTTTTGAGCTGTCCATGGATCTTGTTTTATGAATTAGGCATTTCTCCCATTCTTTAATATAAATTGTGTATTTCACTTTTTTGCTTTACGTTTTTTTCACTTCTTACATATTAAAAGATGATAAGTTTAAGTCAGTTGATTAATTTGTTTTTAGCCATCCACAATTATTCAATGGAACTGTAGGATAGATGTTCGGGATTTTTCAATGACCATACTTTAATTCTTACCCTTGTAAAAAAAACTTCAATTCTTTCCTGCCAGTTAGTTATTGGATTAATTTAAGAAAGCTATCGGGTCTTTAGGCTTTTTTCTTAACTGTTTCATTGTATGACTCAAAGGAAAAAGAATATTAGTAGTGCGAACTTTGGGTACATTGCTATGGAGAAGTTGGTGTAGCCACTTAATTCCATACAATTACAAGTGAGGTAAAGGCCCTAGGTTTACCATAATTTAGTTAATTTATTGTTTGCATTCTTGATTCTTTATTGTATTTTTGGGATATTCCATCACTAGTTTTTTCTAGTTCTCTTTTTTTATCTTGAGCTAATTTTAATTGTATGCTAACTTGTTCTCAATGTTCTAATTTACAGTTCGATCCAAAGGTTGTTCGTAAATTGACATGTCAAATACGACATAGAGCTATGGCAGATGAACCAAAAAAAACTCTTGGGTACTACTATAGGCCTACTGTTGAGGAAAGACGAAGCATTGTCCCCCCAGCAGTTGATGCAGTTAGTTTCAACATCAATCTGGAATTGATTTGTCTAATCCGGACATCTTTTCAATTTGGTGGGTTACCCTCTGAAGACCCCGATATGCATCTATACGATTTTCTTCATATTTGTGATACTTTCAAGTTTAATGGAGTCTCCAATGATGCTATCAGATTGCGATTATTCCCTTTTTCTCTTAGGGAAAAGGCGATTCAGTGGTTGAAGTTACTACCAGCCGGGTCAATCACCACATGGGACGAGCTTGTTACTAAGTTCTTGGCTAAGTATTCGCCTCCTTTAAAAATGGTCAAGCTGAGGACCGAAATAGCAACATTTGCTCAGCTTGACTCAGAATCATTATATGAAGCTTGGAATCGGTTTCAAGATTTATTGAGACGATGCCCAGATCATGGACTTCCGGATTGGCAGCTAGCTCATATTTTCTTTGAAGGGTTGGCACCTGCTAAACGATGGGTGCTTGATAATGCTATCGGTGGTTTTATGACAAAGTATAAACCTGTAGAGGCTTATGCTTTGATAGATGAGATGGTCTCTAACAATTATTGCCCATGGCAGTTTGACAGACAATTGATGGAGAAACATAATAGGCAGCCTGGTGTTCTGGATTGTGATACCAACATAGCCATATTGAAGCAGCTCGAGGCCCTGACAGAGACAGTGGAAAGCCTAAAAACGTTGGTCCAAAAACATCCTCAACCACCACCTCTTATGAATGAGCTTTGTAGGCAAGTTGATCTTTTGAGCACCAACTACCAAGAAGGGAATTCCTCTGGACTTTACAATAATGAGTTAGATTTTGCAGGTAATTACATGGGATAAAAGAGTTACATATTTTTATTTGTATTGAAAATTATTCGAATAGGTTCAAGATACTACTACTAGTTTCTTATTTTTTATATTCAAGATACTATTAGTTTCTTATTTTCTATTGGAGCATTCGACGAAGTAATTTGTATTGAAATATGTTTGAGTAAGTGCAAGGTACTTATTACTACTACGAGATACTTTCCGGAATATCCGGATTTATTTAACCGGAATATCATTAAGACTCTTTTGTGTTTTGAGAGCACAACTAAATGATAAAGCACGAGTGTTGTGTGTCCATTGGGAGTGCGGGTTCAAACCCTACAACGCTCCAATCTTCTCAACTGGTTCTAGCTAATAGCATGGTTGGACCGGGAACCGGGCGGCCGACGTTTGGTTCAACCCCATTTGAACCGTTTAGAACTGGGGGTGGACCGGGCCAAACCGTGGTTCATCTGCTTTGAACCGCCAATTGACCCCGGTTGAGCCACCCAAAATGCATTTTTTTTGATTTTTTTTTACTTTTTCTCCAAAATTAATACTTTTCTTATTTTATTTAATTATTACTCATCCAGTTCAACCATAGTTGAACTGAGTGAACTAATTGCATCATGACTTGGAGATCTCTCCGGTTCAATATCCAGTCCGGTTTTAAAAACATTGTATCGAATTGACCCTTACATGTGGAGCCCAATTTTGACGTCGTTTTGTTTAGGCACACAAATTTTTGAGTTATCGGTCCTATATTAAGGTTTTGAAGCGCGACATCAATTATTTACTTTTAGATCAAGGTTGAGACTTAGTTTACCTGATATTCATTCTACCTAAGTGTTATCTATTTTGTCACTATTATTAAGTCTTTCACCAACATACTCTAATTATCTAAACTTTATCTTTTTATTTTATAAACAAGTGTTGATGGTTAAATTTAGAGGAAGAGAAAATGTTAGTTTCCAAAGTTAGAATCATGAACCTTCTTATTGTATTGCTTTGATGTCGATTAGCTCACCAACTAAGCTACTTACTTGAGACACACCTTACTTGTTTTTTTTTTTGTATAAATCGAGTATTTTCTACGCGCAACTGCATACACTAATCCCTCAAACTAGGTAATACTTGTTTATTGTTCTAAATTATTTATCTTATTATTTGTTGGTTACAATTATTTATCTTAATTAGATTATTTTGTTTTGTTATGTTTTCAAAGTGGTTTTAGACTCCTAATTTACATGAACTGTCAACCTAGCTTAGATGTACATGCTCCACTATAAATTTCATCAGTCAGTTTTGATTGTACAGACTTACTATTATTTTTAATTTCTAGATTATATAATCTAAAAATTACCCTTGCCATAAAATCATACATTATTTTTTAAAATTTAATTATTGATAGTTTTAATTTATTTTGAAATTTGTTTTTGTTTTTATTATACCCTATATATTTTATTTTATTATATTTAAATTTATTTTATATTTTCAATTATATCATATAAAGGTAAATGAAAAATTGTTTGCTCCTATCTTGCTTGTTTTAACCTAACTCATATTTAGAACAAGATTTTAACTAGAGATGCATGCATGATAGGATAAGGTGATATGATAAACATATCATATCCTGCTATCTTAACAATTGTTGAACGGATACATAATATGATTAGTTTATCATATTTTATCTCTTTATCTAAGTTATCAAACGAATTTCACACTAATAGTCTGTCTCCACTCCACTCTGTTCATTTAACCAGGAACATTAATCTAGATTTATCACTATATTCCCTCCACCTTATAAGTGATAAAGTAAGTGAGAGAGACAGAAAGAGAATATATACATTCTTTGTGTAATTAAAAATTGGATGATGTATCTAACATCTGTCATCAGTTTAATAAAAAAAAGTCCAAGCGAAGCTTCCCTCAACTCTTTTCATTCTGTGGATTAATTTCACTAGGATCTAGTATCTCTCAACATTAATGCCATGCGGCACATGCGGCCTACTGATAATATAATGGTTGTATTCACAGAACGTGTTAAAAGAATGAGGCGATGGTTCTAATCAGCACCAAGTTTACATCTTTGAGATTATGATAGATGCTTGCTTGCTTTGGTATGTAGTATAACTTTTAAGATTGTGATAGATGCTCTGAGATTATGATAGATGCTAATGTAGTTGGTTTTGAGGTCTGATTCATGGTATATATTCTTTTGGTTTGGAGATGTGGTGTTAGAAAAGTTATTTTATTTTGGTTAAAAAAAAGGTTAGGTGAGATGAGTCTAGAAGACTCACCAACGATGTCTTTTTGTATGAGATGTGAGTTGAATTCTTACAAACTAGACCAATCTTCGTGGCGCTGAAAAAGTTATGGTTGAAATGGACAATGCATTTCTTATTTAAAAAAGACTGCTAGAGAGTACAACTCTTGTGTTGATAAGTTGATTGGATTGAGAGCTGTAGGCTTTCTTAAGAGTTGAGTTATTTTTTTCCTTTGACTATCTTTGATTTCTTTTTTACATGAGTTGTTGTTTAGGTTATTTTGACCCAACTTTACAAAGAAAGAAAAATGCTTGCACTGTTCAAAACCACCGTTGGAAAAGTTAAACTAGTGAAACAATTCAGTTTGACCCATTTTTGGATTTGTTTGTGCCACTTTTCTGTCAACCGATCAATTCAGTTTCTAATCTTTCTTATTTACAATTAAATCAAGCTAAGCTAATCCGCTTATATTATTAAAAGAAATGGAAAACCCTAAGTGTTGTACTACTAATACTAGACTAGTTACCCCACGCGTCTCAAAGACTCATAGCCGGTCTCCCACTACTCCTCACACAAACCCTAGTTTATTTTCCCTAACCTAAAAACAGGTTAATATGTATTTCGTTGGAGATTAAACCTTAAAATTTCTCTCCTTTTTATTTTTAGTTTATATTTTGAGTGTTATTTAGGTTGTTTCTGCCATTCTAGGTTCCACGTGGTTTATTTTGAAGCTACTGATATAACAAAAAAATACTTAGAAGGCACAATTGGAAAATACATGTTTCAATTAGCCAAAATACTCAATTGGAAAATACATGTTTCAATCGAAACAATATTTATTTAGATCAGTTTCGTTTGAATTTTTAAAGAAAACCCTCCAGATCAATCCAAAACCACTTTGCTCTTCAAATCGAATGACTTTTTCTTTAAAACCGAACAAAACCAAAATGCGAACACTATTAATTATAAGGCTTTGCATTCACATGAGCAACACCATAGCCTTCTGTTCGGGAATAGGATCCTCTCCAATCACTAGATGGTTCAAGTATGACCTATAGATTGATCTAAACCTTTTTGTTTGCATTTATGGTTCTAGGACTCAACCTAGATTGGATCAAACTCGTACTATGCAAGATGTAAAGTTTTAATTGAGATGCTCCTGTATACAACTAGCTGAGTTGGTGTTGATGTGGGATAGAAAACAGAAAAGGCTAGCCATTAATGTGATCATAAAGGAATTGGGACTTTGTGTGGTGGTGAGGAGCACGTTGAGTTGTTCACGTTTAATGTTCAACTTAAACGACAGTTATAGTGACGCACATGCCTTTGCTTTTTAGGTATCCCATGTATTTACTTACTGCAACAATATATGCATCATTTTCCTAATCCTACTACTACGTTCTTTTTCCACTTACCTTCACTCACACCTCCCCTTCTAGGCTTCCATCGCTTTCTAACACACAAAATTTCACTCTATTATTAATTATTGGTTTGCCTACTTTGTGTAAATAAACTGTACTATTATTAACTCTTTGATTGAATAATATGGTTGGTAATTTGGTATTAGTCCGCTTGTTAAGTAGGAAAGGCCCATCAATCAAGAACCAAAGAATTTCAAAAGTTAGGTGAGTGGGGGGACTTGGAAAGTTAAGTTTGGTTGGTTATGCTATCATTGCTATGCATGGAATGTGTGACAAATAATAAATAAGTAAAGTAAAATGACAAAAAGAACCCAAAGATAAGAGATGGCAAAGTGATCCTCAAAATTGGGCTTGTTTTGGCTTGGCTTGGGTAGGTGTTAGCTGAATCACGTGATTAGTATCCTTTGTGTTGTGTTAACATCAAGGGGACACTCTATCTTTGTTTTTTTCCGTCACCCTATATCAGTGCGACTTTGCTTTCATAATAAGTAGACCCTCAAATTAAATTAGCTTCGTCCCATAGTTTTCGTTTTCTTCATCATTATACTCCCACTGTTTTCACATGTATGTCGTTTTATGATTATTTTTACATATCAAGAATATTAATAAATTTTACTATGTTAAATGCATTTGGATTTAGGTTCTGGTTGACAAAGTCAATTCACTAACTTATAGCGGATATATTAGTTGCAAGTGTTTGACATGACTAGCTATAGCGTTTCATTTTTTTCATTTTTTCCCTCATTATGTTAATTAAATTTCCCTTTTATCCTCAATTAAATGAATCTTCTCTCTCATTTGTAAGCATTAATTACAAATGTCCATATATGTAATTTTATATTTATAAGCTACTTCAACCGCTACTTTTATCAAACACTTTAAATTCAATCCGCTAGTTTATTCTCTATAAGTTATCCTCTATTCGCTCATCCGCTATAAGTTACCTTATCCGTTATCCGCTATTCACTTTTTTTTCCAAATAGAGCCTTAGAACAAATATGACTTTATTTTTTAACGGGAGTGACTTTATTATTCTTGATATATAAATAATCTTAAAATGGCATGTAGTATGAAAGTAGTAATTTCTAAAAAAAATCAATTACAAATTTGGAGTTGGTGACTTTAACAAATCCTGACTTTAATTATTTTAAAGGAAAAAATGAAAAAAGGGTGCATATAATATGGACCTCTTAACCCAAGAGTACTTGAGTGAGATGGTAGAAGTCAATTTCAGCTTAGCTAATGTCCTGAGTTTAAATCCAGTATTGAGTATATCGCAATATTAAATCTCTTGTGATTCTACCCGGCTAGAAGATTAGTCTCTACAGTTTCGCCCAGAGGATAACCGATTTATACCAAAGAAATATGGACCTATTAAAAATGGTCTAAATGGACCTTTACCATTTCTAATAAAAAATAAATTCGATAATAATAAAAAGTGGAGAATAAAAATAATATTTTATTAAAACTTACTGAAAATGGTAAAGATCCACCTTTAAACTATTTTTGAGATGTCCATATTAAATGCATAAAAAAACAGAAAATAAAATAAAAGAAAAAAATATTAAATTAGAGGTTAACAAAAGAAAAAGCATAATGTCCCTCCCACGTTTTTTTTTGGTCAAAATGTCCTTCCCACGTTAAATCCATTGAATCTTTTCCCCTCCTTTTTTTACAGCAATCTTTTCCCCTCCTAACATGGTTAAATTTCAGTTTTCCAATTCCTTGTCAAAAAAAAGGTTAAACAAAATTCATTCATCTTGAACTTGCCAACAAACATCCGTTATTCCAGTCAAAAGAACAACAAACAAACATCCGTTACAACTAAAAAAAGATAAATGGTCAGCAAAGTAACATTTTATAAAAAATACTCCCTTCCATGATATAGACCCTATTTGCATTTTTTTAAGCATATTGAGAAGAGTTAGTAGAGTAATTAATGTGTACAATTTGTGTGTGACTATTATTAAATTATCCTTTGTGTATAAAAATATTTAATGTTAGTTTTTCACATACGAAGACAATTTAGAAGTATTACTGAGGGATATATTTAGAAAAAGAGTCATAAATATATCTAGATTTTGAGATAAATAAAAGTGTCAAATGAGGCCTTATATTTTGTGACGGAGGGAGGAGTATAAAAGAAGGTGGCAGTGGCATGAAACCGATTTTTGGAATGATGATAGGATGGATAGATACACTTATTATCTGAGTAGTTCAAGTTTATCAAACTGTTAGTTCTTTATAATCTCTCTTTCCGTTTTCTTCTGCATCACACTCACACCCTTGTTATTGTCGAATATATTATATTATCATTTGTAAAAAGGGTGTTATCTTGAGAATAATACTGTTCATATGGTTATCTTTTTTTCCTCCATAATTTTTGGGTGAGAGAAAAAAAGAAACGTGTGCCCACTTTTCAAGATTTGACAGAGATATGGATGGCATGTGAGTTTATCCAACAAAGAGAGTGAATGTTTTCTGTCTTTTGAGTATTTGGGTGGTTGTAAGATTCCTTTACTCTCATTTTTGTGTTATGTGCTATAGTGGAAGGTGCTGTTTCTGAGTTGAGTGCAGATCTGCAGTTTTGTTTCAACAAGTAAGGAAAATGGATCTGGAACCTGGAAAATGTTGGGACACCTCAAAGGTTAGTACATTAACTTGAAAAGGAAAAACTTTGAAATTCTCTTTTTTTTTTATAAAGATTTCTACTTTTTAATGTGGGGTTATTGAATAAGATGTTGAATTGCATTTCAGAAAGGTTCTTGGAAAACTATTCTGCTGTTGGCTTATCAAAGTCTTGGTGTGGTTTATGGAGACTTGAGTATTTCTCCATTGTATGTTTTTACCAGCACCTTTGCAGAAGATATTGAACATTCAGAGACTAATGAAGAAATTTTTGGTACCCTTTCATTTGTTTTCTGGACTTTGACATTAGTGCCACTCTTCAAATATGTCTTTGTTGTTCTTAGAGCTGATGACAATGGAGAGGGTAAGTATTTGAATTCTGAACAAATCACTACATATGAATATGACTATGCTGCTTGTTGATGATTTTCATGTATGTATGGTTCTGGTTCTGCAGGTGGTACATTTGCTTTATATTCCTTGATTTGTAGGCATGCAAAAGTTAGTCTTTTACCAAATAGACAGCATGCTGATGAGGCTCTTTCTGCATATAAGATGGAAGAGCCTCCTGAGAAAAATACTTCTAAAGTGAAGATGATGCTTGAGAAGCACAAGGGTTTGCATACCTCTCTGCTCATTGTGGTTCTTCTTGGCACTTGTATGGTAATTGGGGATGGACTTCTTACCCCAGCTATTTCTGGTAATAATCCTCTCTATTCTTCATGTTTCTGGTACTAATTTTTCAGATCAATTTTCTGACTAGCCATCCATTCATGTAGTTTTTTCAGCTGTATCTGGTCTTGAGGTTTCCATGTCCAAGAAACACCACCAGTGTAAGTTTCACTTATGTTATTAGAAATAGTTAATTTTTAGGATTTAATCCTTGTTTAGGTGTTTGAATAATTGAAACTATTGGTTTTGTATTTGCAGATGCTGTGATTCCTATAACTTGCTTCATACTGGTGTGTTTGTTTGCACTTCAGCACTATGGTACGCATAAGGTTGGATTCTTTTTTGCACCAGTGGTGTTGACATGGCTATTATGCATAAGCACACTTGGTTTATATAATATACTCAAATGGAATCCGCATGTATACAAAGCTCTTTCACCATACTATATGTTCAAGTTTTTGAAAAAGACAAGAATAAGTGGATGGATGTCTTTGGGTGGAATATTACTGTGCATAACAGGTAAAAGCACAAAATCCATATCTTTATTTAGATTAATAACGTTTTGTCCTGTCTTCTTACTTATTCGTTAAATCCCAAATCTTGTCTTTATAAATATGCATATCTTGTACAGTTTCTAGACATATGACTATTACATCTGAGGCATCTTTTAAGCATCTTGAGTCAAAATTGTGATTTAATTAAGACGTAGAATAAGTTCTATGTGCATATTTGCTTTTGAACCGATTCTCTACTGTCCCTTTATGACTTTTTTCCTTTAAAAAAAAAAGTTAATATACTTTCACTAGGACACAGCAAGAGATTATGCCTTCAATAGATTTGAGTTGCACATGTAGCATTGAAAAGCAATGTTTTAAGAATGTGACCGGTTATCGGTTGAACTGAGAACCGGCTATGTCTACGGTTTGGTAATTTGGTGATTGGAGTGTTTTAAATCAATTCAAGTGTGACCTAGAGGTCTCGTCGGTTAGATTTCTGATTCGATTCTTAAAATACTGATGTAAAACGTCTATAGTTGCTTATATAATATTATAATGTAGTTTATCTGATGGAAGACATCTTATGTGTTGATCTTGTGAGCAGGCTCAGAAGCTATGTTTGCTGATCTAGGTCATTTCTCATATATGGCCATTCAGGTTGGTATATAATATATAATATTTTTACATTTTCCTATTTTTTTTTCCTGCGATATTGACA
Source organism: Astragalus glycyphyllos (assembly GCA_963573325.1). NCBI lineage: Eukaryota > Viridiplantae > Streptophyta > Magnoliopsida > Fabales > Fabaceae > Astragalus > Astragalus glycyphyllos. The sequence goes on along the minus strand of OY754307.1, from coordinate 82,798,464 downwards.
GGCTCTTATAAACATGAGGAAAATGTCACTTAAATGGGAAATGATCTTAAAAATTTGTAATGTGCAGATTGCATTCACTTTTTTGGTATATCCTGCACTTATATTGGCTTATATGGGTCAAGCTGCTTACTTGTCCCAGCATCATAATGCTAATCTCCAAATCAGTTACTATGTCTCAGTTCCAGGTATTCATTGTCCCATCTTACTTTTTACTGGAAACTTAGTAGTTAGTATACATGAACTCAACTGTATTGCTGCTATTACTTGTTTTCTAAAAATTTATGTTATTACCTGGTACAAAGGCATATTATAGAAAACATGATGCAAAGTTTTGGTTGCAGAAAGTGTGAGGTGGCCGGTGCTTATCTTAGCTATTCTAGCTTCTGTTGTGGGAAGCCAAGCAATCATCAGCGGGACATTTTCGATCATAAATCAGAGCCAATCTCTAGGCTGCTTCCCAAGAGTTAAGGTTGTTCATACATCAGACAAGATACATGGTCAAGTCTACATCCCTGAAATTAATTGGATACTCATGATCCTTTGTATTGCTGTGACCATTGGATTTAGGGACACAAAACACATGGGAAATGCATCAGGTATGTTACAAATTATGCTTGATTAACTAGATCGTAGTTTTCACCTCGTTGAACAATTAAGGTTTTCTGCATCGTATCAAATGCTAGTTCAACTTTCTAACAAAAAATCATATAGATTAATCTTTTTTGACATATAAGGAACATTGGTCCTAACTATAATGACATATAAATCAATCTTTTTTTCTTTATGCAGGGTTAGCAGTAATGACGGTGATGTTGGTAACAACGTGCCTCACTTCCTTAGTGATTATACTATGTTGGCACAAACCTCCTCTTTTATCCCTTTGTTTCCTATTGTTTTTTGGCTCTCTTGAACTGCTATATTTCTCGGCTTCACTGACAAAATTTCGCGAGGGTGCCTGGCTGCCGATCCTCCTAGCCCTCTTCCTAATGATTATAATGTTCCTTTGGCACTATGCAACAATCAAGAAATATGAATACGACCTTCACAACAAGGTGTCACTAGAATGGCTTCTAGCTTTAGGTCCAAGCTTAGGAATTGCTAGAGTTCCTGGAATAGGCCTAGTGTTCACTGATCTCACAACTGGCATCCCAGCAAACTTCTCTCGCTTTGTCACCAACCTCCCTGCATATCACCGAATCCTTGTTTTCGTATGTGTGAAATCAGTACCAGTCCCTCATGTCACTGCTGCTGAGAGGTACCTTGTAGGCCGCGTAGGACCTGCAACTCATCGATCCTATAGGTGTATAGTCAGATATGGATATCGCGATGTTCATCAGGACATTGATTCCTTTGAATCTGAACTAGTGCAAAAGCTAGCTGATTTTATCCAATATGATTGGTATCGAACGCGAGGGAATAATAACATGAGCATTGAGGATGATGGTTCACAATCTAATGAATCATCAAGTCATAGATTAACTGTGATTGGAACAATTTCAAGTCAACTAGGATATGAGACTCAGCAGAGTGTGCAAGCAACAAGTGTATCTGTTGACTTCCCTAGTGTACAAAGCATGACTGAGGTTATTCAAATGGAACCGATGGACGGGTCTGAAAGACAAAGACGGGTGAGATTTGCTATTGATGATGATGAGCCTGAAAGTGACACGAGGTCTGAGGTGGGTGTGCAGATGCAGGAAGAGTTGGAAGATCTTTATGGTGCTCAAGAAGCTGGTATTGCATTCATTCTTGGACATTCTTATGTGAGAGCAAAACAAGGTTCATCCATCCTGAAGAAGTTGGCACTTGACTATGGCTATAATTTCTTGCGAAGGAATTGTCGAGGCCCTGACGTGGCACTTAAGGTTCCTCCAGTTTCTCTACTGGAGGTTGGCATGGTTTATATTGTGTAGAAAAATGAATCTAACTAACATGTAACTAAATTAGCTTTCCCTTTCTTTTTTGTGTTTTTCATATATAGAGTTATAAGCTTTGATGGCAGAAGAATATGCTGTGCAGTTTACAAAGTCTTCTGTGAATGGGACTTCAGAGTGATTTTCCCTTCAAATATGACTTAATTTATGTAGTATGTGTGAATTCAGTCAATTCACTGCAGAAGGCTTATAATTTATATAGCTGTTACAATTCCCTGTCACTGATGGTAAGTTCTTAGATTTAAATCCGTAGTTGATCAATTAGAAAAAACTAGTTTTATATTTGGTGTTTTGTTGCCTATCTTCTAATAAAAACGTTAATCTTTCATCAAATAGGAGAGGGAATCTTAATTTTAAAATGGATCATTTTTTGTTAATGTGTTATATTTTCATTGAAGGTATAAACGATTTCAGTATCTACTTTGTAAAGAATAAATCCTCCATTCATTAAAAAAAAAGAATAAATCTTCCAGCCAATTTATATATAATACAGCCTATTAGACAAGGAATTTCAAGGGAAAGCAGATAATTAATATAAGTGGTGTTGAACAAAGGGAATTGTGTCCAAACAAATCTTGGCCATATTTTACAAATTCCATTATATGGCATGGAAATATTAAGATATTTTAGTTATTAATGATGAACGTGATTACATGGCACTAAGTGGAGGAGAAGAGAGATCCTCTAATTTTAAGAGCTCCCCAAGGTGCCACATAGTCCACTATTAACCACTAGGATTTGTGAGTGGCAGCAGTACACTGTAGACTATTCACAACAACTTGTGGCTGCAATTTCATACCACAAAAACTGAAAAGAAGCACACTCAATAACATATAACATAACATATAACATAACATACAAGAAGGAACATAATTCAAATTCATTATTGAGGGTGCTGTGCTGAGTGCTCATAGAAACTGAAATGGGTGTTGGAACTTTGCCGTTGACTCCACCTTATTACACCAGTTTCTCTTCAAAGTCAAGACTTGTACCCAACACTTATAATAATAGCAGCAGGCTCAGCAGCAGAAGCAATAAATTCTTAGTCTCAGCCAAAAAAGAGAAGGAAGAAGCAAAAGATGATAAGCAATCTTTCTTTACCAGTGTAACTGATGCTCTTGATTTTGCTCAAGCGAGATCCGCAGAAGATGCTCAGCTTATAGCAGAAGCCAGAGAAACCACAAAATCTGGAGAAAGGATGAGCAGGGAACAGGTATACATATCATAATCTTCCAAATAATCTTGTTTTTGTTTACATACATATCATATGTGCGCATCCTTTGTTGTTATGACCCTTCTGATTTTATTTTTGTGTAAATAATGCAGTATAGTGCTCTTAGAAGGAAAATTGGTGGGACATACAAGGATTTTTTTAAATCTTATGTTGAAGGTATGTACTATCTAGTTATTATATCAGTCTTAAATGGATCAAAAGAATTGTGATTAGTTGAATTACTATTTAACTTAGCATTAGAATTGATTATTGAAACATTTTTTCCTTTGCATTGAGCAGTGGACGGGGAATATGTTGAAGAAGGGTGGGTGGACAAAACGTGCAAGGTGTGCAAAAAGGACACCAGAGGTGAGGCAAGACAAGTGGACAAGTTAGGAAGATATGCTCATGTAGCATGTTTAGAGGAGAAGTCCAAGTCAGGAAACTTCTTTACTAGACTCTTCTCTTTATGAAGAAGAGACATTATCTCATTATTATCTGGTCAATACAAGAATGAAAAATTGAAGTATAGTTTCTTTGTTGGCCAAATGAATTGTTCCAATCTTGACCATACAAATTTTTATTTGTCATTATTTGGTAGACATAGACTTTATTGGTATATATATTATTTTGGCCATTGGTGTGAGCTCCCTTTGGCCAACCAACAAGTGTTTTTATATTGGTGCTCGTTTCTATTGTTTCAACATATATGGAGAATTGATCCTGGACTCTTTGGTGAAGCTGTGTCAAGTATTTGTTTTGTATCCAAGGTGTTACTATTATTCCATTAGATCACCAAAACTCCTGAGTCTGAGTTTAGCTCACTTTATGATTCATACAAGATGACTGTGCTACAAATAAAGAGCCTGTTAATCTTTCACATGACAGCTTTTTAATCGATTCTCTAAACACTTCCAATTCTCGAATTAGGGTTCCTTAGCTAGATAGTCTATTTTGATTTGAGAGATAATAGCTCTTGTGCACTTCATATAATTTGAACCATGTTTAGTCATACCAAGAGGGTTTCGTACCTGACATGATTGATTAATGTTGGGAATAAGGATGTAATGTATCCATATATCCAACCCTTTTGTGGTTTTAAGCTAAGATTTCTATGAGTATTGGTGAAATTTACATACCTAGTTAGGAATAAGAAGTTTAAAGAGTATTTGACTGCAACACCTTTGGGGTTTTCTAATAAAAACATTAATCCACGCCGTGTTAAGTAAACTCTACCATGAAGTTGGTAAGTGCTTGATAGTTGTATAGGTTTGTATGCTCGTACTATAATTTCGTAGCCAGGGATGTAATTCCTAAGTTGCCTAGCCGTGGTAACTACAGCACAAGCCAGTTTCTCGACCCATTGATAATAGAACTCGAGGCTTGTAAAACTCTACTGACGAAGTAAACGAGGCGTCTCTTGTTTGGAGTTTCTCATGTTAGTGTATAATTGATTGCCAATTCAATGATGGAGAGGTAAATGTGTAGAGTTCTCCATGTTCTGACCTTGTTAGAACAAATTGGGTTGACAACACATTTTTTAGCTCATAAAAGGCCTACATTCGTTGTTAGGATCGAACTTTTCATTTTTTTGCTATCTTAAATATGCATCACTTTAGTTCTTGCAAAATTATTTGTTCTCTTAACGAACATGGACATTTCATAATGCCGGCTTTTAGTCCTTGATTTTTTTTATCTCACACAGACATGCTTAGTAGAAATATACATCACTATTGTCACTAAAGATTATTAACGCCAAGTGATGCTGATGAGAAGGTACTCCAGCTAACATTCGGAATGCCCCCTATCTCTACACCTCTCATTGCCCCTACCAACAACTAATGATGTTACAATCTATACCAATCCAAATGAAAACCGCAAATGGATCCAAAAAATCAAAAACCGATAATTAATTTTTATTGGATAACTTTGGACGAATTTTGTGAAATTTGATCGCATTGGATTAGACTCTGATTCGTTTTTAGATACTATAGGTCTGGTTCAAGGATAAGATCATTAAACCCTAGCTTTAAGCCCATTGATAAAAACTAGTTTGTCTTTGGTTTTTATAGTGCAACAATGTCTCATATAAGGACAAAAGGACTAAACCTTAAACTCTTCACTTGAAGACAAAATGTCTCAAACAAAAGTTAGTTTTAAGTCTCACCCACTAAAAAAAGTTTTTTGGATCCATCATGAAATGAAATACTAAACAAAACCAAACAAGTGCTATAGAGGAAGTCTTCTTTATTCTTTAGATAAGAAACCAGTTCCTTAAACCCCAAAAAAAATCCCTCTCCAAAAATAAACATAAACATGAAAATTATACAGTATCCATTAAATTTTGTTGTGTATGATACCTTGTAGAGAAAATTAGGACAATATTTAAATTTATTTTAAAATAATTAAATATAAAAAGTGAAGTGTCATTAAATAATTAGATGTCAGGTATCGTACATAATAAAAATCGATGGGCATTGGAGTCGTTACCACCACAAAATAAATAAAAAATAACAAGTGGTAATAGAGGGGTTAACAAATGGCGGGAAGGAACGGCCCAATGAGATTTGGCGGGAAAAAGGATGTGATTGACCTACAAATCTGTCAGATCGTCGTTCCCGCATTCTCATTTTCACTTTCACAGAACCTCCAACTCCACTACGAATCACGATTCAGGCAACGATGGTGGGACCTCAGTACGATTTTCTGGCGAACCCTCTCGGTGCTGTGAGATCCACCTTCGACAACGCCATAGCTTCCGGTTCCGATCCCTCCTCTTTCTCAACCAGCGACTGGGGTGCCATCCATCTCTTCCGCCACTTTCTCTTCGACCTGTCTCAGCTCTCTCAGGTTAGTTCCAATCTCAATTTTCACCCTCAAACCCTAATTACAACCCTTGATTATTAAACCCTCCCTATTTCCTTTAATACAATAGGTTCCGCTTTTGACTCCGGCCACCATCAGATATGTGAAGCCAAATACTCTAGTTCGCTATCGTGGAATGATACAAGACATGCCTGGGAATGAATTTTATGTCGGCGCTTATAAAGTACTTTTTTTCCCTTCTCTCTGTCACTCTCCTCTTGAAATTTCTCGATCAATTAAGATTAATTTTAGGGTATATATGATTATTGAAGGATGGTTCGTCGTGGAGGACTAACAAGTTTATGGATGTTGCTCAATACCCCATGTGTTCCTCCGCTGATATGCGAATCTGGGAACGCCGACTTGTTTATTGTGTTCCGGTAAGATTTTCGTTTTCTGTCGACATATGTGATTCTTGCTCTTTCTATTTCTAGTGTTTTATCGGTAATGCCTAATTTTCTATGTTGAGTATTTTTTGTCGTAAACTTTGCTTAAAGGGTTGAAATTTCAAGGATTAACAATTGTTTTTTATTTATACTTAGGTTCCGGGACTGAGTCCGTGGGCTGCAGTTTCACATGAAGCAGTTGCCAATCAATCTATGGATTGGACATCTGAAGAACAAAGAGAAAAGCGGAGGAGACCAGATGAGGAGTCTTCTGACATGCCTGTATTTTCTTGCCTAGTCTTATTGTCTCCCTTCATTAGCTTGTTGCTTACATTACATTGGCTTTAGTCTTCATAAATTGTCATACGATAGGAAACTCGCACTTACATTCTCATCTTTTAAATTTCGGATTTTGTTGTAAATGTTTCTGTGAGTTAGGAGGGCACGTGTGACTGATTGGATTGGAACATACAGAGCCCTTCTATTGGATTTTATTATAATTTTCAAAACTATAACACTAGATACTAGTACTAGGTATGATGTCTGTTTTTCATCTTTCTTACTGATTTATGTTTATTCACAGGTCTCGGGTGATGAGACTCAGGATTCTCCTAATACTAAAAAAATGGTATGCACATCCAACTCCCAACTTTTTGTGTTATAAATTTAATTGAAGCTTAGTTCCCTGTGTGGTTTGCGTTGAAGCTTAGGTCTCATGTTCAAGTTCAATCAAATTCAAACCTAGATATCTGTGATTCTAACTTCAACAATCAAACTGAAATAGAAATAGTTCCTCCCAATAATGTTAGAACTATTTCAGTTTGACTGTTGGTGCAAACTTTTATTTTTGATCTCTTGAGAATTGGTCTTACTCTTTCTTTTACAGAGAGAAGGGGAGTGTTCTTCCCCTGCTTCTCAATCTCGGATAGCTGTACCTGAGATTGCTGGCTCTAGTATGAGTTTAATGCCCGGTCTCGATGGCAGCTCACCTAGTTGTCTTGTGAAGGTAAGAATGAGTCTCTTCCACTTTTTAGGTCTAGTGAGATGTTTTTTATTGACATGGGATAAACTTATTTTTTGTTTTTAATTTCTTAGATCCTCATATTTCTCTGTATCATGCCAGATATACGATGTGCCAGAGTCTGAATTGAAGCTAAATGAAGTTTTTGAGTTTGTTGGTATCCTTACATTTGATCCAGAGCTTCAGGAGGACAATGACGATGGTGATTTATCAAATGGATTATGTGAAGATCCTTTGCATCATTTTCCACCTAACAAGGTATCCATTGTCCATTAAAATGTAACATTTGAAGAAAGTTTAGATATACATCAAATCCCTGTATCATCCCTTGAAAGGCACTTCATCAATGAGAAATAATTAGAGGCTTGCCTCTTCTAATAGGAACCCCCTGTATATTGTTTCTATGTCCTCAAAGTATCTGGTTTATAATCCTTGGCACATTTCTTTGCATTTTTTTCCCTCTACAATACATTGCAGGTACCACGCCTTCATTGTTTTGTTCACAGGAAACTTGCAATGCAGGACTTCCTTCAGAATAACCCTATTATAGAGGTAGGCACCTATATTTAATTTACTCGCCCGACTAAATGGCTTGTGTTTGGCAATTAGCATCATATGTTGGGATCGTTTGCCGAAGATAACATGTCTGTGTTCTCACAGCCAAAGCCTGACTTGGTCAAAGGCATCAGGGAATCTTTGCTAAGACATCTCTCAGCCGTTTTTGGCAATGATGATGTAGCTGCTCACTTCATGTTGTTGCATCTCCTATCCAAGGTATGCAATTCTTACAAGATCACTTCCTTATGTTTTTCTAAGCACTAAATATTCTGGTTTTTGTTTTTTGTCTTATAGATTTCCATTTTCTACACATATATGATTCACTGTATGCTTCTCATTTCGATGTTGTTGCTTTTGACTAGGTTGATGCTAGGGTAGATGCTCATGCTGTGGGAAAGTTTTCAGTAAACTTCACTTGTTTTAGTAAAGAAACTGCATCTATATTTGGAAAGCAACTAAACCTTGCTGTCAAGAATCTCGTACCTTTTGCAGCTTGCATACCCCTCACAGTGGAATACTTGAACACTGTTTCTCTTGCACCAAGAAAGAACTATGATACAAACAGGTGTTCATATTTGATAATCTTTCTGAACATTGTCTTCTTTCTAATATGAATATATCTATAAGTTTTGGTGTCAATGCTCCAGATTGGAAACTGGAGTCTTGCAACTAGCTGAAGGTTCACACTTGATTGTTGATGAGACCCAATTAGTAGCTGGAACTCTCAATTCTGTGGGTGTAGAGAATGCAAGGTTGCTGAAAAATTTAATGGAGCTACAAAAGGTAACTGTTTGCTTGTCTAGCTCTTCTCTTTTTGCATTGTCATGTGTTTTTTTTGACACAACATTTTCATGTGTTTTATTATGCTATGAATCTTCATTTCTGAGAGATAATTTCTCCGCACTCAGCACAACTATTACTTTCTAAAAACACCATTCTCTATTTTCAATTGATTGCCAGCAAAATTTTTTTTGGAGTTGCAAGTATTGATGACTGACATACAATTTGTATGAGTTTCAGGTGGAATATGATTTTAACTACTTTAAAATGGAAATGGCGACTGATGTCCAATTGCTAGTTTTGTCGGAGGGAAGATCAAATATCATGCCAGCTGATGCCATTCTACCTTTTCGGCCTTCTGCAGTCAATTGGTCTGAAGTTGTGGCAGCAGAAGCTTTGGAATCTTGGAGGTGGTATCTAGCTACTGTTAAACAACTACCGCACTTTATTGAACCAGCAATGCAGAAGGTATGAGTGATGTTAGACAACTACCACACTTTATTTCAGGTTGATTTTACATTATCCACTGCAATGAATGATAAATAAATGATTTACAATTAACATTTAGAAGAGTAGATTCCAGGGTGCTTACTGTTGGAAATACTATCAAGTATTCCTTTTTAATGATTTATCTAGTTCTTTTATTATTAATCGGAGCCATCATTTTGCTTAACAAAGACATTGATTAGTTAGAACATACTTTTACTAAATGATGAGATTGCATAACAAGCCTTTCCACTGTTATGGGTGTTCTCAGGTGGTAGAGAATGATTTAGTCACTGCAAGACAAGCGGATAGAAGCTTGAATCCCGAGGATTTAAGCAGGTCAGTGAGTGGCTCTATTACATATTTTGTTGCATATCTTTATTTTTCAGTTGTTCCCTTACCTTTCTACCTCTTACTATTCCAAACAGATGGTTAACAATGGGCCATCTCATGTCCATAAGCTTTGGTGAGACCAGTCTGTCACTAGAACATTGGCAAATGGCCAAGGAACTGGAGAGACTCCGAAGAGAGAGGTTGAAATGAAAAACAGATTGGAAGCATACAAGGTTTTAAAACGAATCCAGCTATTGTCTTGGCCTCTTATTTGTGTTGTAAATTCAGGGAAAATTTAGATAGGTTCTCAAGTGGTGTGTGACTGTTAGATCTGATTTCCGGCATTGTCTTATGGTTGCCTATCACGCAGCATTATGTGAATTAGAAAGAATTAGGCAGTCGGTTCCATCAGTTATGTATTCGGTAAAAGCAATATGATGCCACCTCATATTTAGTCGTTAAAAAAGAATTTTATAGTCTCTTGCCCTCAAGGCCAAGTGACAGCCAGTTTTTGCCCTGTAACGTCATCATCAAGCAAATAGGCAATATTCTATGGCAGCATGCAGCTATCTGTCGTCTGTCGATGATCATATGGCCTTCACCATTGTCATGAATAGCACATTACCAACAGCTCGTTTTGACAATGGCTTCACTTTAACTACTATACACGTTCTTATAATGCTACTTGCTAGTTTTTGCGATGCATGGAAGTGTGTACGCCAAGCATTATGCCATGAAAGTGCAGAAAATTTATGCATAATTTGATAAATTTGAGCTTACTTATTTTCTTTGTGAGGAAATTTGAGTTTATTTATACTTCTACTCTATTTTTCTTTTGGTTAAAAAAATTGCTGCATGTTAATTTTATTCGATATCCATTACTTTTTACCAAGTAGAATCTAAAAATTTTCTATTAAAACATGTTGATTTTTTTAAATAATCACATTAATGAATTTGAAAGTTGATATCGGTATGAGAAACTCTACCAAAGATTTGTGTTTCAGAAATGATAACGGTGTATCTTTAACATTTATTTCAACACCCTTTTACTAATTGAGATTTCAACACTCTTTTACTAATTGAGATTTATGAATTTTAACATTCACCTGTAACATACATGTGAAAGAATTATAGATAGACATTACAAGCATGGATCATTAGCTTTTCAGGAACCTCAATTCCATTAAATATTAAGCAACAATTATCCTTTCTCCAAGAACTAGGTTGGTTTCCGGGGTCGCTTCCCTGAAATTATTGCCCTAGTGTGTCTGCTTTGGTTGGCCACGGGAGTATATATATCCCCAAACTAGATAAAGGTTTAGATGCTGTTCATTCATACATTTTCTGCCCAATCGTCTATGCTTTCCATATTACATGCATGATGCATCAACCGCTTTCCATAATATATGATTAACCACTTTGAAAAACACATCGATCAGCTGCTTTGAATCGTCCAAGAAATAGAAATCAAATTTTCTTATGTTAATTTGAATCTCTTTAACGTTGGTCACTTAAAATAAATTTTCTTAAATAAAAAAAATGAGTAATTTAAAAAAAATTACAATTATATATGTGTTTGTCTCTCAACTTTGAATGGATATTATTTTTTAAAATAAAAATAACAAAAGATCAAGAATTTTGAAACATTATATTCTCGTCTGACTAAAAAACATAAAATATCAAAATGTCATTCAAGTGATTGAGTGAGTGTTCTGTGAGCATAAAATATTACATTGAAAAAATATTACATTGGTTACTGTGATTGGGGACATAATGTTGCACGATTCGAGAGCAAAAAAAGAAAAACATAAATTAAAATAGAAATAAAATAGGAAAAGGGATCGCTAAAAACAACAAAAGGCAGAGGTTTAGAGAGAGAGAGGTGTTACCAAATATGGGAGGGAAAAGATGAAACAACACCTCCGCAAAGAAAGGGATCAACTTAGGAGAGGAAAGAGGGATGGGTGATGTTTTTAGAAAATTGAGTGAGCCTTTGGACCAGCATAACAATGATGGAGATGTTTTATTTCTCTCAATAGGATTCTCTTCCCCTCTCACTTTTTCTAGGTTTCTCTTTGCCTCTAATGGTTGCTCTCCTCTATCTTATACACTTTTGGGAGTAGAGGAGAACTTCTTGTGTTTCCAAAAAATGGAAAAAGCATGAAACCGTGTAGAAAGGTAGTTTGGCTCAAAACTTGAAAAATGTAAGGAGAGACGTGTCTGGATGTAGGGACCACGTACTATTCACCATGTGGTAGTTAGAGCAGCAGAGGTGTGCTTGCCTGCTGTTTGTTTTTGTTACTCATTCAGACCGAGTCGGCTACACTTATTAGTCACCTATCCTTTTTCCACCCTCTAAACAGATTTACCTATTTGTTGTTTTAGTCTTTTCTGCTAGCCCTTTCTCTACATACAATTTGCAAATGCCATACATGTTAGGTGATCCTCATCTCAAGACCTGCGTGGTAAACAAGGTAGATTGTTACTAATTAGATATTCAGGAAAAAGTTATATAGATTGCCACTCTTTGTATAAAAAATGTCATATTAATATCAAAATAAATAACTAAATGTCACATTGTAGGTCAAAACTCTTTATATAAAAAATGCACATTAATTTCAAAATAAATAAATAAATAAATGTCCGCCCTTAGTCTCTCTGTTACTCTCTTTTTTTTTTCTTTTTTCTTAATAATAATAGGGGGAGTACTCTTTCCTTTTAGATGATTTTCTCTAATGAGAGTTTGCACCAAAAGGTTTTAACGAGGCTCCCCTACCTCTTTTTTCGCCAAAAAAAGTAATAAATAAATAAATGTCACTTTGAATGGTAGAAATATAAATATGAAAAACTATCAAGCTAAGTGTGTGTTCGAAAGTCACCTTGGCTCTATCTTGATCTCGTTTGTTGTTCATTCTGATTTGAAATTTTAAATTCTCATGCTAACAAAAACTAAGGGGGTCAAGGGTCAATCAAGATTTTTTATTGCTTAAAAACAATTCACCATTATTCAATCATGAATCACAATTTTTTTTAAAGAGTCTATCAAAATCTGCTAGTATTCATTTGAGATTTTTTATCACTTAAAAATAATTTACTAGTATTCAAAAATATATGGATTTTGAGAGATTATTTTGATGGATGGATTTTGTGTGACTTTTTAAGACAATCTACAAATACCACACCCATAAAATAATCTCGCCTAAAACTTAATTTCTCAACTCTACAATTCCTCCCCTACTCTAAACCACGCCCCATGTCGGCACAATTTTATTTCTTGCATAGTCTGCAATATGGGAGTCACAGTGTAGGGCGTTCATGAGGGTCTAAGTAGAGCAGCATCTTTATTTCGTTTCTTTGGTACAGTAGAATTGTAGTTTTAGGTTCATATTAAGTAAATATTTGTTTGATTATTGTTTTGTATTGTTAGTAACAATTAATAATTAATGGGTAGTGAAACTCCTTTTAAACTATTTAGTGGCAGTGTGTTTCTTCAATAGGGGGTGGGGGGTCTTTACTAGTGACTAATAAGGGTGGGTGTTTGCTAAACAAGACTTGCAATTATCCTATTTAGTCTATCATGTTTACTACAGTAAACCTGTGAGGTCTAGCATTGTTACAGATTGAAAATTTAGGGCAGTTCCTTTATAATTATAGTTTACTTGATGTGTGTTTTTGTGTTATTATTACAGATTGAAAATTGGTGAGTTGTGTATAAATTACCTTATTCATTCCATGTACACTACAGATAATTTTGGTATATCCACTCATGTGTTAGCTTTGTTTTATCTTTTACATGTTAATGCAGTATTTGTCAATTTGTTTTCTCACATCACATCCGTGTTCCGAAAAGAGATCATTTTGCAAAGGATCCATAATGCTATTATGGGGATTATGGGGATAATGGCATAATAGTGGCACTTATGTTGCACATCATCTTCTCTCATCTTAGTTCTGATTTATAATCAGAATGTAATATCTTCTCATTTGTGTAGCTTCTTTTTTGCCGGTGTTAATATTCTTTTTTCTTATTGCCAGCTTTATCCTAGAGCCAACACTTGCTCATATCGCAGATTTGAAAATTTTGTCTCTTACAAATAAATCTTATCTATGTATTGTCGCGTTTGTAATCTCTTGCCTGGATTTGGATCCTCTACTGCCCGCTGCACCGTGCTGAAGCAGCAGAGGATCCAAATTCTCTCTTGCCTTGAGAAAATAGGCAATATTATTCTATGGCAGCATGCAGCTATCTGACGATGGCTTCACTTCAACTACTATACACGTTCTTATAATGCTACTTGCTAGTTTTTGCTATGCATAGAAGTGTGTACGCCAAGCATTATGCCATAAAGTGCAGAAAATGGCTATAAAGTTAAAAACCCGAATAAAGTATCCTTGGATTTAAGTAGAGATCCGGAAAACAGGGTAATATATATTTTATTTATGCCGAGGCCATAGAGTGTGCGCAACCGGGGGAGGTGGCAGGCTGGGTGCCTTACCAATTTCTTTGGAGGTGAGTGTTGGCGAGTCTGGGAGAGCGCCAGCAACACCGAACTATCTAATGAATTGGACCAGGCATTAAGTATATACCCCCCTCTCTTATATATCATTCATGTAGTTCATTCATAACCGATTTAGGATTAACCCGAGACCTCCTTCTTGGACTCTTTTGGTGCACTCCTTCGGAGTCCCTTAGCTCGCCAACTGAGCTACCTACTTGGGATGGTTAAAAAAATTTGTTGATTTTATTCTCTATCCATTACTTTTAACTAAATAGAACCGACATATTTTCTATTAAAACTTGTTGATTTTTTTTTCTTAAATCACGTATAAATTAATTTGAAACTTGATACCAATATGAGAAACTCTACCAAAGATTTGCGTTTGAGAAATGATAATAGTGCACCTTTAAGTTTGTGAATTTTAACCAGTGTTATTAGAACCGGACCGGTCATCGAGCCGGTCAAGGCACCGGGTCACTGGATCTTTGGTCGGACCGACAGATCTTTGGTCGGACCGCATGAGCCGGACACACTAAAAATAGACTTGATATGTATAAATTTGTACATAACAAAGCTATCAAAAAATTGTAATATATCTTAGTAATTTACAAAACAAATTCTTAACACAAAATTAACATAATTCTTCAAATTTACTATACAATTTCAAATCCATAAGGACCATAAGTCCGTAACCACATCATAAGTACCTAATTAAATAAACAACCATGAAATAATAATGGTCTCAACATATCCAAATTCATAATTAGTACCTAATTACATATACTTTACGTAAGATATATAATATATATCATGTTTGTAAGCTTATTAAAAACATATGAAACTAGCGCAGTGGTTAAGAGGTGTGACACCACCTTTTGTTGTAAGGTTCGCTTCCAAAGGAAGCCTTTTTGTAACAAAAAACGTGAAAAATTAAGTTAAATGCAATTGAGCCGTTTATGCAAGCAGTCCGGACTGGGTAGGGCACCGATTCCCGATCGAACCGGTTCAACCGGACTGGGCGGTCTGGTTTTGATAACACTGATTCTAACATTTACCTAAAATACACGTGACATTTAGTGAGAAAGTGTGTTGAGAAAAAAAAATTAAAGAGTTGTTATTAACGTGTAATTGCCTCGATACTTCAAAATGGGTCAAGTATCCGTATCTGACATATATTTGAAATCAACATGGTTTGACAACCAATGTGATTCCTTTCTAAGTATTTTTAATTTATATCCTAGACATAAACTATAATAAAATACTAAATCCTAAAATGGGGTTACTAAACTTGTCAATTGACAATTTGTTCCTAAAAAGGTTTTACTACCTTATTTTTTTATCTGAGGTTTTACTACCTACTAGATAAACCGTGGCTCTTTCCCATTCCTTTTTTTTGTGTGATAGCAATCTTCGATTAGTAAAGTGAATATCTCTTTATTGTTACTCCCTTGGGTCCACAATCTAAGAAAAAAATTGAGTTTTGGTGGTCCACAATGTAAGAAACAAACAAAATTTTTAAGGTGCATTAAATGATCAATCCCAAATTTACCCCTATTTAAGTGGTGTAGTAAAAAATGATGTCATTAATTAGGAGTGTAAATCAACAGTTAATGAAAATGGCAACATTGGAAAATAGATAAACTTTTAAGCTTATTAAATGATAATAGTTGATTTCAATGTCATTCGTTGGTTTGTCTAATGTTGTGTTTTTTCTCTTATATTGTGAACCGGAGGTAGTATCTTTAGTTGTTTTTGTATATTATGTTTTAGTACTTTTATATATTGGATTTTTAATTTAGTTTTTTAATTAAAGTATCCCGACCGTATTGTATCTTGATTTTCAAAATTTTCTCATATCCTCGTATTTGTATCGTGTTGTATATCGTATACGGGCTTCATAGGAACATCCTTAACCTATCCTTGTCACCAAGTTTTTTATTTCACACCTTCATGTATTGAGAATTTGATTCATAAAAGAAATGATATGAGCTAATTTACATCGGGCACACCGCACACACAAAGTTAATCGAAATTTTTGCCTATCTAGACAACAGGCACAATAATAGGGTAGTAGTAGTAGTGGTAGTAGCAGGTACAATAAAACAATGACATCATTAATGACGTCACTGCCACGTGCCATCATAATATTGGATGGTTGTGCCATATGGCAGGTCAGTGCCACATCACCACCCATGACCTAGCCTACGTCAACCCAAGCCAGATGTTTTTAAATAAACGAGGCTAAAGCTTTTTTAAAAGCCTATTTAACTAACAAGGTCGGGCTACGGGCCACCCAGAAAAGCCTTTAAGGACCATCAGGTCGACCTATTTACTTAAATACTAATAATAATTTGCATTACTTTTTGGTCGAGACCAGGGTATCCACCGCCGAAAGCAGTGACTAATCCCCTCGCTGGATTGGAGGCACCTCGAAGGGTGGGACACCCAAAAAATAATTTGCATTACTGTTATTATTATGTTAAATTTTGTACTTTGTGTTAAATCATAAATTTTGTACTTTATGTTAAACTATAAATTTGTTTGCATTTTTTGTTAATTTCAACATATTGACCTACATCATTTTTTGACAAATTTAAAGGTATTATTAGAAGATGGAATTTAAATAAGATGTCATATAAAAATAATTCTTAAAATGTTTTGTTAGATTTCGAATTAGAACTTAATATTTGATCTATTAGGTTGTTAGTCTTTTTACAAAAGTCTCCACCACTCAAATATTGTAGACTTTGTAAATAAATCGGTGGAACAAGCAAAAGAGCATTCTCAGTGCCATGGCAACAAGCAAAATAGCATTCTCAGTGCAGAATGAATGTCTAATAGGCCCAACTTAGCTTCGAACACACGTATAAACTTGACTGCTGCCAATTGTCATTCCAATGTTTGCTATTGATATGCTATGAATTGGCATGTTTCCCCCCAAGGGAGTTGTGTTGCAAAAATCATCTACTACTTCAGATATCCATTCCTAGATAATATGAGAAACACTATCTAAGATTTTATGTTTGAGAAATGATAGCAACACATCTTCAACACTCTACATTAGATAGACATAATTTGGTGAGAAAGTGTGTTTAGGCATAAGAATGGGTCTCTAAAACTATTTGTTGGAAGGTAGTTTTGGCATATGAATGAGTCAAGAATTCACCAAAAAGGGGATGAAAACTGTTCCGACCTTGCGTCTCGATATCGCCTTCCGAGGTGTTGTTTGTTTTGGTCCACGTCTGAGCTTTCACGATTTTATATATCCTTTGGTAAAGACATCTGAATGGGTTAAGGTGTTAGTGTTTATAAGCCTTAATTATCAAGCAATGCGAGACTTTTTTGTGTACAAAAACACTAGCCCTCTAATTGAAGGCCAATTTACTAAAGGACTTGTGGAAATCAACTTGACATGCCACTATCATTTTTCAAGGTATTGTCCGTTTTCGCTTACATAGGAGCCGTCATGGTTTTGTCCTCGGTTAAATGACAAATCAGTGGGCTAAGAATGTGTGTTTGTAAACTACAATCAACCATGATTCCCAAATAATATGAGACTTTGAGGTGTACCAGAAAAAAAAATTTAAAAAATAAACTTCTAACATTTGTACTTTGAAAGAAATATATCATATCATCTTACTTTAAGAAAAACCATTTTGGCTTTAAATATCATTTTGGTCCTCCAAATTAGGTGACTTTTAATTTTATATTTGGAAACATGTCAAATTGATCAGTCTCTCTATTACTCCGTCAGCCGACAACTCCACGTGGCAAACAGGAGCCATGTCAGCACATGTCACATAGACATAGATAGTGGCCATCGACTCACTATTTTTATACTATAATCTTAGTCCCCCTTCTATTTGAAAATGTATCAATGTTAGTCTCTACTATTAATGAAGTTGATCAATTGCCCAGATTATTTCAATCTTCTTCATATCATATGTGTAAGATACTTTATGTCATCCTCTTTCTAAGCCACCCTTTATTTCACCAAAGACCACCAAATAATTTATTTCCCCATTTTTTTAGCTTATTTGCCTACAAACTGTCCTTAAACATTACTAACTTGGTGACCACCATCAATATCAACTCAACAAACCCTTTTACGGGTAGGTTATGGAGGGATCGTTTACTACACGCTTAAAGACACATGTCCTAAGTTTTTAGTCTTCCACCCTTTGGGCTTGGGAAACGGTGCATTTATATTCTTGGTAGTTGCTATTCATGGTCCAAGTCAAATAGGTGCCCTCCTTCAATTGCAAAAAGAAAGATGGTTCTAATCCAATCCTCCAAGTTCTTGACTTGAAGAATTGTACACTTTTTACTTCTCTAGCTTCTACTAGTATATATTCATATGCAACAGCCCAATTTAATATTCAAACAAGAACCACCAATTTTTTAGTTTTTCTTCACATGCTTAACAAACTTGACAAGTGGTGCAATTTGTGTTCACTTGAGTTTTTTTTAAAAAAATCAATTAAGTAACCAAAGTACAAAAGTTGGATAATATTTGCAATAAAAAGCATCATAAAATTGAAATAAACTTTCCCAATAGTAGTTTATACCATTTGGGAGGATTAAATATTACAAGGCTATTGAGATTATGATGAAAAGGCATCTCTAAAGACTTGTAACGAAAACAACTATATATATAATACTAGGCCTAGCTAGCGGGTGCCACATAGCCACCACAGCATTAGAGGCCATTTTGGCCTTTAACTCCACCTAATTTACCTTCACTTTTCCTCACTCACACTTTTTCCATCTAAAACAATGGAACAAAACAATGCTATATATTACATTACACACACAAATTTTTCAACTTAAATTTAGTATCTAAAACTGTCCCCCTTGAAATGTCTGACCAAATTGCCAATTAGCAGGTGCAACATTGTTGCTAGTGATAGTCCTTCCATCACTTGTGGTGACTTGGAAAGAGAGACTTTGACCATTGAGGTATGAATTGCTCTGCCAATTTTGACCCCAGTTCCTTGACATGGTTTGCCACCCGGTTTTAGAGCCCTTGATGGACACAGAATGAACATCACCAGCTCCACCAACATTTGTGACTAGAACCAAGTTGAAGTAAGAGTGACCAT
This sequence comes from Astragalus glycyphyllos, assembly GCA_963573325.1. Lineage (NCBI taxonomy): Eukaryota > Viridiplantae > Streptophyta > Magnoliopsida > Fabales > Fabaceae > Astragalus > Astragalus glycyphyllos. The sequence continues at coordinate 82,779,287 of OY754307.1, read as the reverse complement.
TTATTGTAAACCTGATTCCTCCTTTCTTCTGACAGGGGACTCTGTTTTCAACAAACAGAAAAACAAACATATCAGTATATGGTACCTTAAAAAAAGTTTAAAGATTATACACCGACGGTGTAAAACTTATCATCTTATCATATATCACCATATAGACATTTGTTTTGAAATATTTTAAAAAGTTGTATTATGACGAAATCTGATTGGATGACGGTGTAAAAAAGTTTTACGCTGTTGTACTTAAACTTAGCTTAGAATGGAGAATAATTACAATTACAATTACATGCAAGAAGTGTTGAGTTTTTGGGGTATACCTTCTGAAGGAAACAGGAACAATTCCAGCTTTGTATTGAGCAATTTGTAAGAAAGCAGGCTCAGCAAGATCAAAGTGTTGCAGGGGAGGGTTACACCAACCACCATTGTCATTAGACAATGCAAAGTTTGGAGGGCAAAAGTTTGTGGCAGTAACCATTATGCTACCAGGGAGACACCATCTAGGGTCACTGTCACATCTCATCTCATAGCAAGACCCACAACTCAAGCCATTGTTGAAAAGAGCAGTGCTTAATGCAGCAGTGTTAGTACCATACCCTTGACTATACAAATTTCCATAACCACAAGCCCCTCCTGCAATTTATAATAACAATCTTATTAGATTAAAAAAATTCCACATACCCAAATGTCAAGTTTATATCTTTGACTCATAATAATATGTAAGAGATAAAAGGGTCATTGTAATGGTCACTTTTAAGTAACTTTAAGCCTAAAATAGTAAAATGAATCATAATGTGTTCATTTTATTTTAACTTACCCATTGTGCCTGAAGCATCTCCACCACCATAAAATGTGGCATGACCACCTTGCCAACCACCACCATAGTCACCAAAAGTGCCTTGAAAGCAAAGATTAAGAAGAAAGAAGAGAAGAGAAGTTGCTACAATTGCCATTGTATGGTTAGAGAAGTTGGGGAAGAGAAAAGGATTCTTAAGAAGATAGAAGAGGTTTTAGTGCTTGGTGCTTAATGCTTATCTAAGGTTAGTTGGTTTGCTTTATATAGGAAAGTTAAGCATAGGTTGAGGGGGGCATTAAAGACTGAAAAATGGGGTCTTTGTGTTAGAAAGAGACAAGGTAAAATTTCTTCGGTCTAAAAGAGATAGCCAAATACCACAAATACTACTAATTTTCATATTTTCTTTGTTGAGAGTTTGGAGAAAGAATCAAGAAGCACATGCACATGTTTTGGTTACACTACCAACTGCTTAATCTACGGTCCCACTTGGCACATGCATTTCTCAACTGTTTGCTTACATCTCTTACATTTTAGTATATTATTATATGCTTATTTCAAGTGGTTGTTACGTATGAAAGTGTGTTTTTTCCCTTCTTAAATTTCCCTTAAATCACGGCTTATACCAGCAAAAAACACTCTAATTTTGGGTTGTCTAACCTCTACATACGTCCAAATTTGTGTGCTGTTGAGGTATGCTACACCAAACTGAGTTGAATTAATGGCATTAACTTTACCTAGACGAAAAATATCTACCAGCTTCGTTGATGACTAATGTTTATCGCATAATGTGACAGTCATAGTGTAACGACCCAAACTGCTGTTAGAATTGTTGATTGTCCCCACAAACGAACATGAGTCTTTTCAGAATACGTTATCCTCACTTGCATGATTTCCGATAAACTTCCCAAAAGGTCACTCATCTCAAAATTGCTCCAAGTTAAGCACGTTTAACTATAGAGTTCTTTTGTTCAGGACTCCAGAAAAGATAATGCATTTGTTGGTATAGGTAGTTCAAATCAATTCTTCTGAGTCTTCCTTCAACTGTACAGTTTCATACCTGCACAGCCTCACGATCTCTTTCGTTACGGTGCGCATTCGAGTCATTCACGTGTCCCTTCGCTTAGAAGCGTACCAGGTCACTCATTGTCCATACTCTGCACCGTTGATCACTCTCCACCCTCGTCGGGCTCGGGTGTCACAAACAGACCACACTTTTTTCATTCACAATACTCATACTCGAGACTTTACTTAAGAAATTCGAGTCCAATAACGCAACCACTAGCATTGGTACTTTTATGTTATAATGCTATGGCCCATTTTCATTGAATGAGCTATACTAAGTTGAAGTAATTTAATTTTATGAATGCTGCTACAAACCTTTGCCTCTCCTTTCCATTGCAGAGCTACAAAACCCTTTCTGTGTTCTTTTTGGTTGGTCTCATTATGTGTGAAAAGGACGAAACAGTTTCATTAAATTCATATGCAGAAGGATTTAATATTGAGGAGGAACTGAGAAAATAGCCGACATTAACTGTAGCATTATGCAGAAACCAATAGCTCAAGTATTTTGATTACACGTGTGACAGTGCTCAAGTTAAGAGGAATTTAAAAACTAATTCTTCTCTAAAGTCTACAATGATAACCAAAACTAAAAAGTGAGAGAGAATACAAATTCTTTTTGTCCTTTTCTTTTACTTGGCCCAATTCTCTTAATCCTAGTATATATTAGTCATTTCAGTTGATTAGTACTCGTAAAGAATCCTATATATTTTATTTGTCAGTAACTGTGATATCTAATAAGCACATTATATTAATCAAAAGCTTATCAAATAATAATAAGCACATTATATTACTAATGCTGCAGGCACTAATTAATGTGGCTGTCTCTATAGTTCAAAATAATTTACCTATGCATTTTTGTACGGTGAAACAAGTAAATTTGGTTGCCCACTCTTCATGCCATAACACAACATAAATTTAAACCAATACAATCATATCAAGGTAACTCATGACATGGATATAATTTTTTGTGTCTAAGTAGTTAGTATAACTGCTTTATTACACTATGTGGTAGTTTAAATTTAAATTGATATAAAGCATTGGGGTGATACTGTGTACAACTAGCCAATTACTATTAGAGGGCTGCATGCATGGTCCCATAAATCATAACCCCAACAATTAATTATATCATGATAACAAATCATGAAATTTGTGATTAAAAATTGATAAGACTAATTTCAATCATTCATTTATTATTTATCTTTAAATAATAATAAAAATCAACGGCCATTAAAAATTGATATATTACCATATATATTTTTAATTAGATATACCTACAATTGGGCCCTAGTTGAAAAATGTCAAAAGGACACGTGGTTGCGTTCAATCAAAGGATTAGAAGTTTAAACAAGAAACATATTAATTATTACAAGATGTTTAGTGAAGGACATGAAGAAGTTTAATGTATAAACAAAGAGAATGAGAGTGGTTGATTTTATTGTTCAATGAAACAAAAACCATAATTTTATGATGCTCATTTTTGTATGCATATGGTAATTAATAAGGAAGAAAGCTTTTGACGGTGTTGTAGAGAAAAGTGTGAGGGAGGTGCAGATCTGAATACTGACCCTACCATGTTACTACCACATGCATGTCCCGTTCTTTACGGCCCATTTCATTCAAGCGTCATTTTCACTAAATTAAATATACAAAATAAATTTGGATATATTGAGAACAAAACTAATACGCAATTACAACAAATTTGGATAATGACTTCCACAAAATTAAATTAAATAAATTAATAAATCTCCTAGTGGCTAGCTAGTAATATCAGTGGTGGTATGCATGATTGAAGGAAAGCTACTTTGACTATATTACATGCTGTAAAAAAGTATATACATGTTCAATTTAGGTCTACTGAATTTAAGCCTGTTTAATTTTTGGACTAATAATATGTTCAACATGGTCATTGTGAGGATAGTGAGTCCTTTGGGTTTACTAATTTGCTTCACAATAGGTTTTTCTAATGTGTTTAGATATATAGATCTAGCTATTGTTTGAAATATTTACTATAATATATGAAGAGGAAACCTCATTTTTTTTAACTGAAGCAAGCCTCCTTGGTAGTACTTTTGTGTATTAATTAATTAATTAATTATGATATATGAAGAGGAAGCCTCCTTCTTGGTACTACTTTTTTGTTGGTAATATTCTCGGTAGTGCATTAAATTAATTAATGCATTATGACAATTTTTAAACCACCGTAAGAACATCTTTTCACCAAAACCTGCAAACTTGTCCTCTAGTTGAAATAAATAATAATAAAAGCGGATTTGAAGAATTAATCACCTCCGTGAAAGATTTTTCACCTTTTTTTCACCTTTGTCATCCTCGTCTAATATGGAGAGTTTCCACAGAAATGTAAAATCTAAATATTTTCACCCAAAAAAAAAAAAGCTAAGTATAAAGAGACAATGTGATATGGGTGCACTTAATTTCGGTGCTAATGAGTCAAAATTTACGGCCTTATCACAAAGAAAGAAGATCAGAAGGCAAACATCAAGACTTGTAATCTTGCACTATCAATTTTTGATATAGAAGTGGGAAACTCTTGTCCAAAAATCAAAAGAGACCAAAAGGGAAAACAATTAAACTCTTGCCCATGCATTTATGACCATGCAACATTCCACCTTTTCTTCAAAGAAATAAAGGCTATGTGTTTGTTTAAAAAAGGGAATAATAATGACAACATATGGAATTCTTTTTAGTGCTTGAAAAATCAGATAAAAGAAATTCAAATAATCGATCGCCTGAAGGGAATGGCTGAACGACACTAGAAATGAGATCCACAAAAAAGGGTACATAGATAAAATGCATATGGTTTATGTCTAGGGACCATATATATGAAAACACCATCCACAAGGCTTGTCCCCTTAGACCCACTTGGGCAACAAGCAAAAACCAGGATATGGATAGAACTTGAACTATTAACAAACAGGGGTAAGGGGTCACTTTCCTGTGGTAGTTAACTAGAAGGCTCATATGTGGAACACATATTCAAAGGGGTAGTTTTCCTGCATTGCTCAAACTGCAAATTGAAACATGTTACAAACCCTACCATGTGCATTTAAATGAGGCTGCTGGGGGTTGTTAACCTAGTAGGCCATCCATATCCGTTGCAAGGGTGACCAACCTGGTTACAAGTTTGGAGGCCATGTCTCCGTAGAATGTATTTGTCAGCATAGGCTACTCTAAACCTGAAGCCCTGGCTAGTTTCAAAGTTGGTATCTTATGTTGAATTCTACTACAAAAAATGTAACACCAAAACAATTTTAATTTTAAAAGTACCTGTGTATCACAGAGCATCGAGTACCCGAAGCTGTTATCTATTTTTTTTTATATTGTTTTGTTATTTTTCAATAGAATCTAAATAATTTCATTAGTCGTTTTTTAAAAACGTCTTTATATTCTTTAAAATTCAACCTGTGTGTCGAAAAGATATGCATGTGATTGGATAATAGATTTGGCGTAGGATTACAGATTACTACTTTGGACTACATTAGTGGTTCAAGAGCTCGGTTAGGTAGAGGTTGTTACTGCGACCCAAAAATGGGTAGAAGTAGTTCTCAAGTTGAAAATGTGTGAGTATGGAAATGATCTACGTCGTGCACAAAGGAAGGGAAAAAAATAGAGGTGCGGTAATTTTTCTAATTGGGATGCTAGTGATGAGTGAAGAATGTCAAAACTCAGGTGAAGAATGTGTTTTAAAAATGTAATTCAGAGAGTGCATTTTTTCTTACAAACATGCCCTTTCATTTAGGACTTGCCTGCCAATAGACACAGTTCTTTTTTATTAACTTACAATGGTTGAACCCATCGCGCAAGAACTCTACTAGCTCAATACTTCACTCTTACCAGTAATCAATATGTACAGAACTTAAGTGCTGTGTGGTATCAGCTATCAGGCATAATTTCCAAATTCTTTTTCCGTTTAGAATACAATAACACATATAAATAACCAGTCTAAAATCACCGGTGGCAATTAATATTCAGTCAAGCAAAAAGAAATATATCATGCTATTTCTTTCCCTGTTCTGTTGATGTGCTTTTGGCTTTTGAATAAACCTAACGCTATGCAATGCAACTCTTTTCTGCAATCTTATCGGCTAATAAGTAATAATACACAAATGCCTGAGAAGATCAAAATTAAAATGAAAAGGACCCAAAAAGATAATGGAGAGGATAAAACAAGGTACAATGACAATAACAAGTGCCTGCCAGGCTGCCATTTATTTTCGCTTAATACATGAGACCAACTAGTAACATACGTGGACTCCTAAAATGCTAATTCAAATGCCTTTTTCAAAACTGACAGGAGAGATGAACAACAAAACACATCTACCTCTTGTGTGCACAAAACAAAAAACGATGATCTATCATTGCCATTCCATGTCCATATGCATCATGAACTACTGCAACTGAAATTAATGAGAAATGGTTCTTTTGTGCAAAAAGGTAGAAAATGAGAAACGGCACAAACACCGGCTAGTCTATATACCAAGTGCAAAAAAATGAGTACACAGAGACTTGGAAATGTTATTGAATAGAACATGCAATTGAGTACACAAAGAAGCTGAAAAGCTCTCAAGTACATATTATCACAGCAATCAAATATTGTGCATATGAGCAGAATGGATCATATACCTTGAAAATTTTCAATCACATTTCGGTCTCCATAGACTAGTCTAACAGAAAATTAGAGAAAAGAAAGAAAGAAACCGAAAAGAGCTCCTTTTGTTTGAACTTCTTTCTTTAGGAAATAATCTTTTTTTCTAGAAGTTCTCGGAAACGGGTCAAATAAAGAATTTTTTTCAAGATAAGCTAATCCAAATACACCTTAATCAAATAAAGAATGGAATAGAAAACAAAAAACCAATACCTTTAAGTCACACTCATGTCAATCTATGAACAATCCAATAAACAGGGATGTGACATGTTAGTCAAATTTGCATCAAAATGCATTGTTGATTTTATTAACAGAAATGGAGGAACCATCAGGCATCGGAACATGAGAAACCCTGTGGCCTATGTCCAGCCCCTGAAACTGACCGATAGAATCACTTGATAACATTTCTGACAAATCATATGGAGTGGGTAGATCAAACATTTGCTGGTGGTGATTGGATACATTAGATGTGAGTGAATGCGCCATTTGCATGGCCTGAAGTTCGTTTGGCCCATGGCGTGGCTGATGTAGGAAGGAAGAAGCCTGAGAATATGAAAATTGATGCATTCCCAAACCATAGGCATCAGCATGAGTTGTTATCTCTCCAGTAGCAACCTTGAGCCTATCAACTTCTTTCTTCAATGCTTCATTTAGAGCTGTACATTTTATTACTATTATTATTTTAACAGGAGGCATAAGTGATGCAAATGAGTTTGTAAATAGTAATATATAAGCTGAAATTAAACAAAACAGAAGCACTACTTTTAGGTTATTGATCATGTGCAGTGATTTGAAAACTGGACTAGTCATTAAACTAGTGAAGGCCCTGACTCATGGTTCATGGGTTCAACCATAGTTGAAGACTTGAAGTAGTGACAAATATACTTTGCATTTTGCACTATTACATAATCTATTAAATAATAAGTTAAGCTAAATTTTTGGAAATAAAGTTAGAAAAAATTGATAGGCGTAATTGTACTTCTGGTCTCCGTAGTTTGGAAGATCGGTGATTTTGGTCCCTACACACCACAGTTTCAATTTTACTTAAAGCAAGTCCCCATATTTCCCAAATGAATGAAATCCAGTCCAGCCGTTAATACATGTTCCAATTAACACTAAGAAAGTGACCTGACATGGATGTATTTTGTGATGTGGCAACAAATTGAGATGATATGGCATGACACAAAGAATTGCCAGGTAATGTGATGACTGTTATGTAACAAACTGTAATCCATGTCAGCTCATTTTGTTAGTAATTAAACAAAGCATTAATGATTGGATCTTTCAATGGAATGCCATGTCATCTGAGACACGCCACAAAATGTCATTCATGTCAGCTCAAATATTAATAATTGGACTAAACATAATGTTTGGACCCAATTTTCATGGTTTTGAAAAAGTATAGGGAGGGACTTCATTTAAGAAATTGAAACAAAGAATTGAAACTACAGGACTAAAATCATCCATACGCCAATCTACAAGGACCAAAAATACAACTAAGACAAATTCAAATCAACATAAATGGTCATATTATATGTCTTATGTCTTGTAAAATAAAAATAATAACAAGAGGTTAGGCAATGAAAATTTATTTGTGAACATCATAGAGACCTTTCTAACTTGACATTGATCCTTTTATTGGGCTAAAAACATAATTTCAATTGAATAAAAAAATAGAAAATGACAAAGTAAATATATAAACAATAAAAACAGTCCATTCAAACAGATTCTTCATCACCAGTTTCGGACCAGTTTAACCAATTGTCCACCGTTTCATTGATTAGCTCTTTTTTGGGGTTGAATAAACCAAACACTCAAGAGTTTCGTAGGTTTTCTAGTTGACTCGATTGATCCAAACTGGTTTTCGAAATAACAATCGCAAGGTCCAAAATACTTAATTTCTAGAACAATGAAATCAAACAATACCAAAATAGCATTTGGAAAAGCATCAAAAGTTAAAAACAGTGTTCATTAACTTATCATAAAATAAAATTCCACTCATGCTTATGCAAAACAACAGCAACAAAAAACAGCATCACTGTAGCAGATGTCAACGTTAAACATACATAGCGGTTATAAGAGGTAACATGGTCATGAAATTCTGCAAATTTTCTTAGCATAGCTTAGACGTACCATCACATAACTTAGCTTGTTGCTCCATGGCTTGTAACCGAAGCTTCAACTCAGTATTTTCGGTAGATAGACCGCTTGTATCTCTCTGAAAAATATATTTCAGAATGAATAAGCGGAATTTAACAAATTAGAAACCAAGTGCAATTAACGGAGACAAAAGCAAACCAATAGACGAAAAAAAATCACAAAAGAATGAGTAACTGTTCTTGATATTGATAAAGCCACCTATTCAGATTTCATAACAAGTAAATAAAGCGTATCCAACAGGAATTGTGTGCGACAATATACATAAAAAAATTTAATCAAAATACAGCAAACTTCAGTGGTAAATTAAACTATACGTAACAAGATTTGATCAACGTGGAAAATGATCAATGAAACAGGACGGATTTAAAACTTGAGCAAGAACCTGAAAAAGATTTAATTGAGCAGAAAGTGTAGTTGCTTCTGTTTGAAGAGTATGAATTTTTCTTTCAAGCTCCAACACGTAACAAGCTTTCCTCTCTTTCGAGCGCGCCGCAGATTGACGATTGGCCAAAATCCTGCATCAAATCAACGCGCATTCGGTAACTTCACAAAAATCATGAACTAGGAAAAAAACAAAAAGGAAAATGGAAATTGCATTGTCAAAAAGCAGATATGAATTTCAAAAACGAGGAACATGCGGTGCGGTAAACCTTTTGGCTCGCTTGGGATCGACGGTCCACAATTCAGCAAGCTTATCAGGGGACATAGCTTTCTTAGATTCAATTCCTTCCGATAATAAGGAAGAAGACGCATCGGCAGAATTGCTACGCCGGTGACCGGTCCTTCCGGTTTTGCTGCTCTCTTCTGCATTGCCGGATTTGGCGGAAGGCGATTGGAGTTTGGATCCGGAATTTTCGGAATCAATGTAGGAAGAGAGGAGGTCACCGTGTGGAGCAGGATCTGGGAGGTGGAGCGGAGGGGCGTCGAAGTCGAAGGGATCCATTTCGAGGTCGAAGTCGTCCGGAATTCGGAAATGTACTTCCGATTGAGATCGACGGTGGAACGGGAACGACATCGTTTTGTAAGACGATAGTAACCGTCTTGTTTCAGATCTCTTCTCCTCTCCGCCCCCACACTCACCTTGTTGCGGTTGTCTTCTGCGTATAAAGGTTGAAGGGAAAACCTTTACGGTGTCCTCAGATACATTTTTTTTTTGTAAAATTGTCGTCAGATACAATGAGTTAATTATGATTTTTTATGTGGACAAGAGCTAATTATGATTTTTTTGATAATCAAGAGTTAATTATGATTACTGTTTTTTTCACAAAGTTAATTATGTTTTTTTTTTTGTGAAAGTAAGGGGCATACAGCCCCAAGAAAACAACTAACAAAAAAGACCTACCAAGCCTCTCTTATTAGTGAAAGCAAGGCTAAGAAAGGGAGGAATATCATCAAAAATACAACAAACTTCATCACAAGTAAGACTATCCTTAGCTAGCCAATCAACAGGCCTATTAACCTCTCTCGAAATATGCTTCCAACTAATATTGTCCTGAGTGGTAAAGATGCTCTTAATCCCTCTGATAAGCTGATGCAAAGGGTGCAAGTTAGATGTATCGGTTGTAAGCAACTCAATAGCCAAAGAGCTATCTGATTCTACCACAAAGTTGTGGTATCCTCGACCCCAAGCTATACACACCCCCATGATAAATGTCCCACAGCTCTGCCTCTAAAATGGAGCAACGATCCAACTTATGTGTGAAAGCAAATAAGAAGTCCCCTGAAGCATTGTGAAAAATTCCACCACACCCGGCAACATCACCTAAGTTTGAAACAGAGCCATCACAACTGAAGGCGAAAAATTCCACCACAAAGTTGATTATGATTAGCTTATTACCCTTTTCACAAAAAAGATATTTCAAGCCCTTTTTCCTTTCTATTTTCTATATAATAGTAATTTGGAATAGTTTAATTTATATACACAATAGGTGTATAGACTTTTACAACCACTACAATCAAAATTCATGAAGTGTTTGGTTACCAATTGACTAATTGGTGGTTACCAATTGACCAATTTTTCTTTAATGATGTGGCAACTAGGGATGGCAAAAAAACTCTGACTCGCGGGTAAAACCCGTGACGGGTCCGGAGCGGATAGTCAAATGGGTACCCGCGGGTTGAATAAATGGATAGTCAAATTACCCGTTAGTAAATGGGGCGGGGGCGGGTAGCGAGGTACCCGTGCCAGCGGGTACTCGGACCCGTAGCAAAATATACTTAAATACCCCTTATATATATATATACACCTAGTTAAGAAACCCTAAATTTTCCCTACACCCACACCACTCGGCCGTCTCACACTCTCACTCTCACTTTGTGGACCTGAAGAACTGATTTGTAATTCTTCCATTCTTGTTTTTGGTTATTTAAGATTCTTCCTATAATGTGTGTTTTAAAACCCCTTTCATTTCTTTGTCTTTAAATACGAATTTCACACTAGAGTATTTCAATACTGTATGTTTAATTAAAAAAAGTTTATGTTTTCTTCTTCTTAGTGGACGCTTGAATTAATAATAGAAGTGACGTTTTCTCTATTATAAGTTTTCGACTTTATTTATGTTTTGCTTTGAGTTTAGACCATGTTATTTCAAACTTTATTCTTTTTAAAAAAAAAAGTATTAATTTACAAATATTCGTGGGTACCCACGGGTACCCGTTAAGAAACATACCCATTTAAAACCCGCTAAACGGGTACCCGTGCGGGTACGTGGCGGATACGGGTCCCATTTATACTAAACGGGGCGGGTAGCGGGTAGTTGCTACTCGTGCCCGCCCCGCCCCGTTGACATCCCTATTGGCAACATGTAATTGGTAGATAGTGTATAACATGCATGCACCTATTGTGTATATAAATTAAACTCAATTCGGAATCCTTATATTATATATAGAAATGTGTTGGCTTAATTATACTTTTGGCCTCCTTATTATGATGACTCACCCACACGGTTTTAGTTTCAAACTTTTTTTTTCGCGGATTTGGTCCCCCCATTTTACCAATTTCTATCTTTAATTTGGTCAAACATTTTGCTGAATTGTTACTCATTAATCCTACGTGAAATGTCCTGTTTGATTGCCATGTTGGATTTTAAATTATTTTTTTATTTTTTAACTCAAAAAATAAATATGATGAAGATAGGTGGGTCTGGATGGAAAAAATGAAGTTATTCTTTCTAATTTAATCAAAAGAAATAATATATTTGATTTTAAAATCCAATATGGCAGTACAGTGTGTCATTGCAGGTTGGATTAGTGAGTGACAAGTCGGAAAAATATTTGACCAAATTAAGGAGGGGCAATGATTTTAGAAATTGAGAAAATGGGGGCGACTGAATTCGTGGAAAAAAGTTTGATAACAAAAATCGTGATTGAATCATAATAGGGGACCAATTAAGCCAAATGTTTTATCAATCCATGTGAAAAAAATATGAAATCGTGATTGAAAATGTTTTATTTTGTATAAACCGAGTATCTTCTGCGCGCAGCTGGAGAGACTAATCTCTTAAGCCGGGTAACACCATAATGAGCGGCAAAACTCTCTCTCAAGAGATTTAACACTGCTGCATGCACAGGCTGGATTCGAACTCATAACCTTAGTTAAGCTGGAAGAGACCCCTGTCATCTCATCCAAGTGATTGAAAATGTTTAAGTGTTATTTGAATGATTCTATAATTAAAATTCAATATAAGTATTGTGTATCTTTATTTTGTCAGCTTTAAACGAAATGACAAATGACAAATAAACATCACATATATTATCGCACCTGCACACATAGGTTCAAACCCGAGAGTTGAAGTCTTTATTTATTAAAAATTGTTAATGAAACACTTTTTTTACATCTTCAATGCAACACACGAGAACCTAGTTTCATGACAAAAAATAATTAATCCAAAAATCTAATGTGTTTTGCGTTAATTTGTATGTTAAATGTTAGAAGAGAAGTCAAAATTAGAAGAATAAAGAGAGAAAACATATGGAAAATGTCTCTTATATTTTTTCACGTGTATTTTTTTTTGTAAAAATTGTTTCATGGGCAACATCTTTTTTTTTATAAAAACTATTTCACGAAGCAACATCTATTTTTTATTAATAATTGCCCTCATTTAGCATAACATGTATCCATCTCTGGGGAGGGGAAATGTTAATTTCAAAAATTTAAACATGAATTTAAACCCTAGGTTTTGTGCCTGTATTATTTCGATGTCGCTCAACTCACCAATCAAGTTACTTTCTTTTTTTTTGACCAATCAATCAAGTTACTTTCTTTGGACATTTACTTTTTCTAGTTGGAAATATATTAAATTATTGCCTCCAAAAAAATGCATTAAATAAATCTAAATCAAATCAATAACAAGTAGCATATCATTTTCGTAGAGCTATGCAATAAATTCTATGGAGTTATTTTAAAATAAAGTAACACTATTCACTTGCTAATCAACTTACTCTATATCATTATCACGGTAGTGGATCCTTCCATTTTGAAAGTGAATGGGTTTTAATTTATATAAGCAAATAATCAAACTTTCCATTTTACCCCGACACCTTAAAAAAAACAAAAAAAAACTTCACAACTCATCTAGATCCGTACAAAAAGTAAGTCTGGTTCTGCGTTCTTCCCATAAATAAAAAAAGGCTAAATATCTCTCCAGCTCCCTTAACTTATTTATTTATAATAAATAGGTCTCTTAACTTTTTTTTTAACGTATAGATCCCTTAACTTTTAAAAACGTAACATTGTAGTCTCTTTTAACGTTTTTTTGTTAACATCGTCAACCCACACTGATTATGTGGCTATTTGACTATTGTTTGACTGCTGACTTGACATGCTACTAGGATCATGTCATTAATTTATAATTATTTTTAATTGAAAATTAAAAAAAATTATAAATTGTCTTTTTTATGCCAAAAAGAGGCGATCCACACCACAAAGCAGAAGCAACTCAAGATTTAGCTGGAAAAGTTGATTGTGTGAATCAGAGTGCTTCTCATGATTCTATTTCTGAAGAAAGTGGTAAGCATAGAAGGGAGGGAAAGGATAGGAGGAAGCATAAAAGGTTAGAGGAAAAAATTGTTTCTTTTGATATAAGGGAAGAATGGCGCACAGAGAAGCAAAAAATGAAGAGTAAGGGAGAAGAATCAAGAGAAATGGAGAAGACAAGGATGAAAAGGACAATTCATAAATTTCTTTAATTTTTAATTATTATAAATTAATGATATGATCCTATGTGGCATGCCAAGTCAGCAGTCAAACAATAATCAAATAGCCACATAATGAGTGTGTTGACGGTGTTAACAAAAAAACGTTAAAAGGGGCTACAATGTTACGTTTTTAAAAGTTAAGGGATCTATGCGTTACAAAAAAAGTTAAAAGACCTATACGTTACAAATAAATAAGTTAAGGGACATGGAGAGATATTTTGCCATACAAAAAAGTAGATAAATCTGGAGTTACAATTATTCCGAATTTATCCACAGGGATAATTCTAGAAAATAAATTTCAATTCCGGATTTATCTCAGTTAAGTAAATCCAGGAAACTCACAGATGTTTCTCCCAGAATTCACCTATAAGAGATAAATCCTGAACATTTTTATACTTCCAGATTTACTTCCTTTTAAGTATTTTCAGGTGTATTAATAAAAACCCTTCCAGATTTATCTTTTAGGTGTAAATCCAGAAGTGTTTTTATTATTTTTTATATTAATTTATTGTAATTCTATTGCAGAGGGAGAATCTGACGAGGACATGAATTGGGAGGAGACATCACGCGGGCAGAATACCATGGTTTCGAAGACTTTTTTATCAGTCATATTTGTAGAATCGGTCAGTGTTTTAAAAACCGGCTCGGCCCGGCCGGTCGGACCGGTCTAACCGGGAACAGGTGGGGTAACCGAGTCGGTCAGTCCTCTGGATCGGAAATGTATCAATCCGGTGGGAACCGGTGGAAACCGGCCGGGTTTTAGTAAAACTGGCGACCCGGTGGAAACCGGCCAAACCGAACCGGGTTGTGCATGTGTGATGAAAACAGAAACAGAATTTTTATAAAAATTCGCAGAAAAGGCTTCAGAGAGGTTCGAACCTCTTCCCTTTTGAGTCAATCTATAAGGAAGTTAACCACTGCACCACCTGTTGATGTTGTCTATGTTGCGCACGTGAAACATATAACATATAACATATATTACATGGGTTTGCCATAATTCAAGCATTAATTACTAATTAGTTTTTTTTTTTACATTACTAATTAGTTTTTCTTTTCTTTTTTTGATAAGTTACTAATTTGTTTTTCACCATACACATTTCATGGTTGATTGTATTTCCACCTGTTGTTGCGATTGTTTTGGATTTTTTTGGCATTATGTATAATTGTTTAATTTTAGTAAATTAAATTTTACAGGTATGAAATTTATAGGTCTTGAAAATTTGGAAATTTTTTATATAGGTCTTGAAAATTCACGAAATACAGACCGGGTCCGAGTCATGCGGTCCCGGTTTTGATCATGCGGTTCAACTGTCGACCCCTCGGTCCGACCCTTGACCCAGTGACCCGGTACCATCACCGAGTCGGCCACCGGTCCGAGTTTTAAAACATTGGAATCGGTAATTGTCGTGTCTTTTGTTTCTAAAAATTCCTTTACATTTGTTACTTTTGTTCTTAAATTTAATTTATTTTACAGAGGCGTATTAAAAGGTCTTCTGAATTCTATGATGCTTACCATCATAAGTTACCTCGAAGAGTTAATATAGAAATTGGACCTAGAACACCTCATCCTGTCCCAATTTTATCGATGCTGAGGCACCCCATACATAGACACGAACACTGATAAGATCATTGATGTTTTTGAAGCAAACACTAGCACATTAAGATGTAGGACAATTGAGTTGACATATAGTTCACAAGGACGTTTCAAGATACATATACCAATGAGTATTTAACGTGTTCGTCCTAGAGTGATGTGTCTTCGGCCACCACCTCTTCAAGTTCAGGCTCCTCAAAATGATGTTGGAGCAACTGCATCCAATCTAATTGTTATTGTTCTAGATGATTAATTTATGGGTTGTTGTGGTTCATTTTTCTTATTTTCTAGTTACTATGAATTTCAATAAGTTATGAATTGTTGAGAATAATAATTAATGTTTTATTTTCATATTAGAGATAATTGTTTCACGCATGTGTTTTATATCGTGTAAATTAATATTTTAATTGATGCAAAAGCGGATTACAGTTACATTGAAACATCAACCGAAACAAACATAAATATAATTACATCAATGTAGGGGTGGTTACGTCTGCAACCTCAGTGCAAAACCAACGTATACAGGAAGACAATGTCTTAAACCAAATTGAAATAGTTTTTAACTAGCTGAATGTAAAACTGACAATGATGCTTTAATTAAATATTAGGATTAATAGCCAATGTATACATAGTGCTTGTTTGGTTCTGCGAGGACGGGAATTGATTCTGACGTAATAGATTATGCAAAATTGATTTTAGCTAAAGTAAGTTGAACATGACGTAATTTTTGTTTGGATACCATTACTATAAAAGTGATTTTTATCAATGATCGTTGTTTGGATAAATTAGATTAGAATTACTTTTAGGTGTGAAATTACCAAAATAAGCCTCAACTTAAAATTACATTAGACAACTTTATTACTTTGAATATAGTTTTGAACTTTATCATTATATAAGACCACTTTATTTTTTTTTACGATAATATAACTTTACTTTGGATAAATCATTACATAATATAATTTTGAATTTATCATCATAAAATTATTTTGGACAAAATTTTATCATTATATATTAGACAGAGTATTTCCCGCCTTTTTAAAGCCCAATCATCATTATATAATATATTAGGGTTAGTCTATACCTTTTTTAAAACTATTACTATATTTTGTCCAAATAAAAACTATTACTATTATAAAGCCCAATCCATATATCTTTTGGCCCAAACCCCTTCTTCTCTAACCTAAGGCTCCTTCTCCAGCATGAAAGGCAAGCCGCAACAACACAGAAAATCTCAAAAAATTAAAGCAAAGCTTGAAGCTTTCACCAGAAAATCGTTTAAATAGACCAAAGCACCATCCTCACTGGAGACCACTCATCGTTCTCATAGCATTCATCTTCAACAGCAAACCTCCGCACTAACGGTATCATTATTTTGAGATTAATAAATATCTAAATTGTTATTAAGAGAGAGAAACGAAAATAGTTACGAATCTGTGAAGGAAATAACTATTTCAATAATTATATTCACGCCTTGTTGTTCCAACCACCTCACTGTGAATGGTACGCGGTCCCTACACCCAGTCACGTGTCTGCTTACATTTTCAAAATTAGAGCCAAACTATCTTTCTACACGGTTTCATGCTTTTTCCTTTTTTTTGCAAACACAAGAAGCACGCCTAGCAGCGTACCTTCTCTACACAAGCACCAACCTATATGCAACAAATTATTATATAAGACTATAAGAGAGAGGAGAGCAACCATCAGAGGCAAAGAGAAACCAATAAAAATGTGAGAGATGAAGAGAATCCTAGAGAGAAACAAATCATCTCCATCATTGTTTTGCTGGTTCAAAGGCTCATTCTATTCTCTAGAAAAATCACGCATCCCCCCTTTCCTCTCCATCATTGTGGATCCCTCCCAGATTCGGTAACACCTCTCTTCCTTTCTCTAAACCTCTATGTCTTCTATTGTTTTCTTGTTTCTAGTGATCCCTTTTCCTATTTTGTTTCTGTTTTAATTTATGGTTCAAAATTCTTGATCTTATTATTTTTATTTGGACTTAAGAAAATTAATTTTTAGTGACTAACATAAAGATTCATATTATAAAAAAAAATATATTAACATATGATTGTTATTTCTCAGACGATTCAAAGTCGCACGTGTTCTGCAAATGGTTGATACATGTACTATGGAAAGCATGGACGAATGGGCAGAAAATGTTTAAGGTTTGGACCAAGCATAAAAAGTGTACTACAAAGCTTCGATCTCTTTGAAATGTTCTCTTCTTTTATTTAAACAATGATTTATATCTTCTCACAAGATAAGCATTTTGCTACTTATCATTTTAATTTTAAATTTGAACTATTTGTTATTGTAATGATAATGAATTTTTTCCGAGTTAACTGTTTCATTTTTTTTAATTTCTCAATTTATGCTTATAACAACAAAACGGTTACAATCTTTATATTTTACAATTGATTTTAAATTAATATTTTTTATTTGAGTATAATCGTGCAACATAACGCGATGCAGATGCACGAGTATGTTTTTTTTGACAAAAGGAATCTACTTCATTTCATTAATAATAATAGCAGTAATACATGTTGGAATGTCAAAGAAAGTTTGAGACGAAATTGAAAACAAGACTACCCCGGCAAGAGTGTGAGCGACCTTGTTAGTTTCTCTCCTAGAGAATTCAACATGAGAGTTTACAGTAAAATAAGCAAAAGTCTCCCTACAAGAGTGCAGAATACAACCATAATCCGAAATAATAGAGGGACAATTATTAAAATTATCAACTACAACTTTAGCATCGAGCTCAAAGATGACGTCTTTGTAATTGAGATCACGAACTCAATTCATAGTCAATAACAGTCCAAACGCCTTACCTTTGTATGGTTCAATAACCGGTGAGAAGGAGTGAATTTTCGCAGCAATAAAAGAACCATTATCATCTCGGAGACATATGCCAAAACCCACTTTGTTCCCCGCACTATCAAAGGCAGCATCAACATTACACTTTAAAAACTCGGATGGTAAAGTTTTCCACTCTGTAGCTGCTGTATTGTTGCGACTAACAGCAGCAGTGCCTGCTGCGCTACAGCAACACCGCGGGCAGCAACCCAATCCGAAAGCAGAGTGCTGCCCCGCAACAACACAATGGCATCACGAGTATGTTACTAGTTAGGAAAGAAAGAAGGAAAAGAAAGAAGAAAAGAACGCAAAACTAAAACGGTTTTTAAAGCATACCATGGATTGATTGCGGAAATTATATTCCCATGTACCAAACTGTTATAAATAGCCAAGAGCTAATTATCTTTTCTTTATTTGTTATCCTGCCATTTAATCTTTCCGGCTGATTTATTCGAGTGTTACTTTAGGAATGACTATATATTACTTATCACCATTTTATTCTATGTGACTTTTTAACTTTTTTTGTTTTAGAAAATTTAATTGCCACTTTGAAATTGCATGATTTTCCTCCTTGGCTCAATCCAAACATCAAAAGACTTGGTGGTTTTCCTCTCCTTTCCCTTATCCTCTTCTCAACTTTCGCATTTGATTTTCCATAGCTTTCTGATCTTCCCAACAATCTATTGAATTTTGCAATTCGAAACCAAATTGTAATAGCAACAAAAAACTAAAAGAGTCATTGGGGTGGGAAAAAGTTGTTAATAATTAGTTAGTAACAACCTATAAGTTAGGAGTTAGGGATTGTTGTTGACTATTGGGAGAAACTCAAGTCTCACATTGACTAGAGATATGGTATTATAAGACTATATAATGATGAGGTCATCCTCACCTCACTCTTTTTTCCTCTACCCTTCCCCGAATGGGTCCTCACTCTTGATTGATGTCTATGTCTTGCATTGCATGTTTTCTATTTTCGAAGACCCTTTTTAAAATGCATCATCATTGCAATCGGATTTTTAATTTCAAATATATCATTTTATCTTATCTTCTAAAAGGATACCCGTAACTTTTTAAAAATTTTAAATTTAATCTCTTGTTTAAGTTTTGAATTTTTAATATAAAGTTTAAAATTTGCAACAGATTGTACCAAAAAATGAATAAAAAAATAAAAAAAAGTTTGCAACAGAATTAGCTCAATTTCTTAGCCATTGCAGAACACAAGAATGCAAAATGACCACGAAAAGTATTGTTAGTGTCGTATCTTTAAAGTTTAAAGTCCAATTCGTAACAATTTAATCATTTCTAGTTGAATACTTTTGCTGTTTTGCATCATAAACTAAGTAATTGTAAGGTGCGTTTGATTTGCAAAAAAGTAGCAAGCTCGACTGGACATCAGCAAAAAGTACCATATTTGAGGGCATGGGACCAGACGACAAAACCCAAAATTCTTGTCTTTCACAAAACTACAGTACAACTTTCTGTCCATCTCAAAAATTACAAAAATACTATTTTTATTTCATATTTCACAACTTTTTTCTCTCCAATCTCTCTTCTCTATCTTCTCTATCATTACCCCTCTCTCCCCTCTCTCCCTCTCCGGCCTCTCTCTTATCTCATTCTTATCTCTCCTTTCTCTCTCCCTTCCTCTACCTTTATTCTCTCTTCTATATATCTTTCTCTCACCCTCTTCCTCCCTCTCTCTCATATCATTTCCACTATAATTTTCTAAGTATATTATAATATATGTTATATAAAATCATTATAAACCGCAAAAAGAGAACTATAGTAAATTTTACATTTTTTTGATTGTGTTGTCCAGTGTTCACCAAACACTCAAACAGTGTATTGGACAACATGATGTCTAGTACTGCCAACATTTTATTGTAGTAACTAGGATTTTTTGTTTATTGGTGAAAGTTTTTAACAAAAGAGTTTGAAAACCGTAACACAATGTCATTATGCCCAATCTAAAACAGAATAATACCTTGAAAACAGAATAATACCTTGAAAACAGTAACTCTTTCATAATGCCCGATCTTCTTTTTTTCGACAATAACACAATGCCCAATCTAAAACAGATTATATTTACGTTTTGTATAGCCTATCAAACTTGTCTTTGAGCTAATCATTCAGCACATTAACAACATGGTTTAGTTGTGCAAGTTAAATTAGCACAATGCCAAAGAAAAAACAAAATCATGGAAATACCAACCACTTCTCTAAAAGTTGTACGGTACTGTGTTGTGGTTGCTGTTTACAGAAAAATACAAATAGCAAACCTAGAATTACCTAAACGGTGGGAGTTTTTTGGGGCTAATAATGCACTAATCAAAATGACATGTTCTATAACTAGAAGTAATGTGATTAGCGAGATATCTTAATCACAATATAACAATCAACGTTGGATGAGAATAAAAAGTGAAGGGGGACAGATTACTTTTCAACTTTACACTTCTGATTGAGTGGAGGAGTGGGAGAAGGATTTGGTACTCAGAATAATTGCTACTTTAATTAAGCTAATTTTGATTAGGTAGGAACAGGTGCCATAATTTCTTCCCAATCCTGATTCTAAAATCAAACCATCTCCATGTCATACTATCTCACTGCAATAAAAAATACAAGGTAACAACAAAGTAGTTCCCTCTGCTTTCATTTCCAAACATAATATCTATGTTCCAGTTGCCTATGAAACTTGTTAAAACTACAAAGCACTTCAAGACAACCACTCTCCTTAATATCAGCAGAAACATACAAAGCCACTCTTTCTTTTGTGTCATAAAATTTGAGTCTCTTGTTTTATGCTCCTTGGCTTATGTGTAAGAAGGCTTTGATTGGACTAGAGTGGATAGGCCATTAGCAACTTTGAGGGTCACACATATTTGAGTCTGAATGTTTCTATAACAATCTCATCTACTAAAAGGTACGAGAATTCTTAGTTTTTTCCTGTTGGAACCAAGTTTTAGAAAAAAGGTTCGTGATCACAATCTGAGCCACGACATCAAAGTTTTTGATGTCTCCCAGAATTAGTTGCATTTGACTACAATTCTTTACATTATCCAGCATCGCAACATGACTGCGATTTAAAGCCTTAATTGGAACTATTGGTGTCTTTGTTGTGGACTTGTGGTTAACACCGAGACTCGGTCATGGCTCTTCATCGTCCACACCGCATGTTTCTAGACACATATTCAAGCTCAGCTGGACAAGGCAACATGAACAGGTCAAAGGAGTATGTCACAGGTGACTCAGATTTCGACACCAACATGGTATTTATCTTGGCAGCCTTGCTATGTGCTCTTATTTGTGCTCTAGGACTCAACTCAATTGTACGATGTTGTCTAAGATGTAGTGACAGGTTTGCTTTTGAGACACGAAATGAAGCAGTAGCTCGTTTAGCTTCAAAGGGACTAAAGAAGAGTGCATTACATAAGATCCCTATAGCTGTTTATGGTTCAAAAGATAATACTAGTTTTGCAGCTACAGATTGTCCAATTTGCCTTGGGGAGTTTATGGATGGGGAGAAAGTTAGAGTGTTACCAAAATGTAACCATGGGTTCCATGTAAGGTGTATAGATACATGGCTCTTGTCACATTCCTCTTGTCCTACTTGCAGACAGTCTTTGCTTGAGCTTCCAATCTTTTCTGAAGCTGTGAATGAAATTGGCTAATTGTGAGTTGTAACCTTACCCTCAATTGATCAAAAAAAGAGAAGGATGAATAAACTGAGACCAATTGTTTGTTTATGGTGCACTGTGTGAAGATTTGGAGATATTGAGGTATATTAGGTATTGTTCTGCACTGTACTTCCGACCTTGAAGGGTGGTCCGAGGTAGTTAGTGGTTGATGTCCTTAGTCAATGACCGTATCCAATCCTGCTGGTGTTGTACCCGCAAAGTCACTCCGATGCCAAAGTCAGTGGAGTAGTTTTAGCAAAGTAATAAATGAGAGAATGCTTCCCATTAATGAGGCAATGAATGTTGTATTTATAGAGTGGGTGGGGTTGATTCCAATGAATCAGGACCGTCCGATCTGGTGGTTTGATCTGAGCCCTTGATGTTCGGACTGGGCCCTTTTGATATTGGGCTTACAAGGGGTGTGAATAGATGTCAAAAAAGGGGGTGTATATGACAAAAAATCATTCCATAACAGGTATATTATACTAGTTGTTTGTTTATGATGATTTTGGCGACCCATATTAATAAGTTTGTTAATAGTTAAGTAGTAAGGAGGGTTTATATCATAAGGTTTTAGCGAGACTCTTTAAAAAAATATTGTAATTACTAAAACACATATTTTTTGTTATTGTCGTATGATGTTGTTAGATGAGGGAGACTAATTTGAGGGGTAGTTTGAGTACAAACAAAGAGCATATAGAACACCATGTAGTGATGATTGTTACTTCTGTTTACATAATAGAATCTCAATCGCCTCTACTATTCTGTATGGGTTCCTTTGGCCCACATTATTGGGAGGGGGATTCATTCCGACACTAGCTGTGAATTGTAACCAAGTAATGAGAATTGAATTAAGGATAGCCTGTAGCTTGAAATTGACATTTTTTTAAGGCATTAATTCCAAAATGGACCACTGATTTACCACTGTCTCTCTTCCCCTCCCCTCGTACCTAGTTTAATGATGGGCACTTTTTTTACCAAATTCCATTTCCTTCAATTTGAAGATTATGCAGAAAGGGCTCTATGTTTTTTCTTCTTTTTTTTGGTCGCTTGCTTTGCTTTATCCTCTTTTTGTCTTAATTTGCTTCTTGGCTTAAGTTGAGAAAGAGGACCTAATTACCTATGGCCTGTGACTCCTGTTGTAGTTTTTACATATCATTGGCGACTTTATGTATTTTTTAGGACTAGAAATAGCTAAATCTCGCAAAGGCATATCAAAGGAAATCACTAATTGTCCATATGGCCTAGCACAATTGTCAAAGTCGATGCTGTTAGGTTAAACATTTTCTGTGGTTGCCGAGGTTTGAGACTGAAATCTCCACTTTGCGTGTGTAAGTTTACGAGTGGTGTTTACCATTCTGTCTATAGACCAAAAAAGGAAATCGATAATTCAAAGCTCATTTTAGATTTTTAACTTAGCTTGAAGAATAACCAATTTATTTTAGAATTTGGCATATCACTCACAAAGATTAACATTATTCAGATAAGTTAAAAAGCAGAGTTCCGCAAACAAAGTATGGAAAGTTCCAATTACAGCAGCAAGGCAAAGCAAGACATAGATCCAAGATTACACACAGTACAAAGTTATCTTCAGTTGGACAATTCCTGGGAGAGTATGTTAGCCAAAGATGAAATGGTTGAAGGAGAGACAGCCCTTGAGCCAGCAAGGTACCATTTCTTGATAGTCTCTACCACATTAGCATTCTCTACTACAAACTTGGTGTCTTCTTTCCCCTCCAAAGATACAACAATCTGTACAACAAATACACACAATAATCAACAATGCCATTAGCTATGAATAAGAATAGCATCAAACAAGCTACTAGCTAGCTAGGTAATGAAGCTACTTTACCTCAGCAGTTGAGGAATTTGCTGGGAAATGATATGTGATAACTGAATGTTTCTTGAAGTACTTAGACTGAAAAAATTCAACAACTTTTTCCAAAGCTTCTTCTTCTTCTTCCTCATATTTATCATCAGCTGCCAACCTGTCCCTCACAGCAGTCTCAACTTGAAGTCCATATTGTGCTCCCTTAATTTCTTTGATCACCACAATTCTAATAGCCTTCTCCACAGGAGCTGCACATATATACACATTCAATCATTTACCATTCTCCTAATTGGTTCATTTTTTAGGATTATAAAAGGGATGACAAGAACAAGATAACTTACCAGATATGAGAGCATCAAAGAAATCATCATTATCTTCCAGTTCCTTAGCAGATTTACCTTTAAACTGTTGCAAGTGAGATACTACTTGAGGGTCTAAATAAACCCCAATTGAGTAGAATTTCACTTGGAGAAAGTGGATCTCCATGTCGGTAATCCCTGATCAAAGAAAAAGAAAATCAACTCCTTTCTACATGCTAATTTTAACCTTTAGCTTAATCATAACTCTTTGATTTAAACATGTTTAGAATGAAATAAATAAAGAGAAAAAGAAATTGTAAGTTAGTTACCATGGCCGAGGAGAGAAAGGGGTTTGGTAGTAGTGATGGTGGAAGGGTAAGAGATTTCATCAACCAACACAGTTTCAGTAGCCACTGAAATTAAATTCACAGAACAAACAATTTCGATAAGTTATAATTAATTAATAATCAATAAACAAGAGTTTAGCAATTAATTCGATTGAGAGAAAGAGAAACAGCTCTTACTAGTTGTTGTCTTTGCCGGCGATGAAGATAGAGACAAATGAAAGAGAAGCGTAGGGGGGAAATATTTAGAGAGAAGAAGGGTGAGAGGTGTAAATAAGAGTGGTAGAGTCGGTGTGTATATAATGCTCTCTAATTGTTTGAGACTTTCTTTCTTTCTTTCTTTCTTTCTTCGTGACAAGTAAGGTGGGGGTGGTAGGTAGTAGTTAGAGTTGACGCATTTCTGACTTTTCTCAATTGCTACCTCAATCTCTTTATATTATGTTAATGTTAATGTTGGTGGTCACAAACAACCTCAATTAAACTCTACTAATCTTCCTTCATTCCTTAAGCGGAGGCTCTACATGAAATAAATAAATAAATGAGCTTATAAGTTATAATGTAGGCTTTGAAGTTTGAATAGGAATTTTTAAATGGTGTACAAGTATTTTTTAGGATGATGATTAAAAATGACGTAATTGAAATGATCTTCAGTTTATGAATGTTGGTATGTACTACTAGTTTTTCTAGTCAATTTCGTTGTCTTTGACCCCTTCGAATTGAATGGAAGTTCCTCGGCCACCCAGGCGGTTGGTGGCACGAGCGCCACCGTTTATTCTACCTACCCACCATTCTATTCTCCTCAACTCTATTTTGTTCTCTTCCGTCTGCGCCGTTCAAGAGAGTGGCTCATAATAGTGTTGGTTATAATACACGTTCAAGAGCAAGTTTTTTCTCCGTATCTTTTTGATCTGGTTGATATAAATTAGTTTCTTAATTGGACTTTTATTTTGTCTCTAAGTTGGATTGTTTTAGGGGTCTCTCGTGCTAGGAGACCCCCTAAAATTGCTTTGTTCTTAATTTGTTGATTGCCAATGATTTTCGTTAGTCCCCCATAGGCTCTCTTTTGTCTTTTTTCATACTAGGGGGTTGTTCTCATTTTCTTTTTTGATGGTTTTCATCAAAATGTTTTAACGACGATTCCTTTCTTATTTCTGCCAAAAAAAAACCTAATTTATTTTGTGAAATTGACATGAATATCCAAGTCAAAGTCAACCTTTTAGAATAAATTTAAGTTTAATGACATGGTAATGTCAAATAGGACATATGTGTGCTAACTCAGTGTTTACAAACAGAAGACGAAAATAGATAACTGTGATATTTGTAGGGACTTATTTTTTAAAAAAATTGCAGGAACTTATTTAAAAAACAGTTATATTTGCAGGGACGAATAACATATTTAGGCATTCTTTTTACGTCTCCCAGTAACCATCATACCAAGCCAAGCAAAATGCTTTAAACAATCCATCTCCATTTCATGATGGACCCGCAACCAAGAGCTCAATCCCTGCAAAACACGCCTAAAGAAAGAACAACCAAAACATTAATGTGGAAACACCTCTCTGGGAAGTTTCAAAAAATGGTTTTCCGGAATTATTCTCTTTTGAGGTAATTCCAATTTTTTTTTATAAAAAACAGTTTTCTTTAAATTTTTAGGAGTATTTTGGGGATTATACGGGTTACGGGAGTATAGGAGAGAATGGGGGAGTAAAAGAAAAGCCTATACTTTTTGGAGAATAAAGTTATTTTTCCCTTTTATTTTTAGGTTGTCTCTACCATGTGGTCATGTGGTTTATTTTAAAGCTATTGATTTAACAAAAAAGAAAAATGCTCTGAAGAAATATGCATAAATACAAAATATATTTTTTAATTACTCAAATTTCTCACAATTCTTAGATATTTAGACATACACAATTGTTGAAATTCAAATAAATCTTTCAATTCTAATAACCACATTGTAGAATATATTTGTAATACATTTTCTCCAACTAATATAGCTATTCGTTCCAATCCAAGCCACAATTTTTCATATCGGGTTGGTTCGAGTTTATTAAGGAAACAGTGGAATGGCTTTTTGTCATATACACCCCCTTTTTTGACATCTATTCACACCCCTTGTAAGTCCAATATCTAAAGGGCCCAGTCCGAACATCAAGGGCTCAGATCAAACCACCAGATCGGACGGTCCTGATTCATTGGAATCAACCCCACCCCACTCTATAAATACAATATTCATTACCTCATTAATGGGAAGCATTCTCTCATTTATTACTTTGCTAAAACTACTCCACTGACTTTGGCATCGGAGTGACTTTGCAGGTACAACACCAGCTGGATCGGATACGGTCATTGACTAAGGACATCAACCACTAACTACCTCGGACCACCCTTCAAGGTCAGAAGTACAGTGCAGAACAGAAACCATTCAAACCAAACTGCTTGGTTGGCGCAAATCATATTAATTAATTAATTGTTATATTAATTTGTGTGAAGAAAACTTAAACAACTAGTATTTACTCATAACTAGTCTTATGACTCGTGCGATGCACGGGTTCCGCACACATTGAGCTACAGTGAACGACTTAAAATAATTTAAAACGGGATACTTTTATATATTTTTATATTTGGTGGGTTTTAAGCAGTTTCTATTGGCTTTGCCGATGATTTATCTACGCCGAGGAATTTGGCTGGCCACGTGTAAATAAATGCCATGTTTGTAGGGTAAAATATATATATATATATATATATATATATATATATATATATATATTTCATTATAATATCAATATTCTTTTCCTTTTTAATGGTTGTTTATTATAATTGTTAATAAATAATAATTTTGTAAAATTGTTATGCTCTTATTTTTTTTAATCCATGCAACTAAAAGCCTAAGATGACACTTGTTATGGGACAAAGAGGGTAAATATAACATATTCATTTGACTCAAAAATTATAACATCTTCATCCTAAGTAAAATTTCCTATCAAACTTCATGACTGTTGTCTAGATTATCTGAAATGTTTTCTACTTGATCATCAATACAATATAGTATGTATGATTCAGGGATTATATTAGTTAAATTCGAAAGGGCAAAATATGTTTTTGGTCCCTACAAAATTGGGTCTTTTAAGTTTAGTCCCTACATTAACGAAATAGGCGTTTTGGTCCCCATTTTATTTTACCGTTTCCATTATTAATCCCCGACGTTAACTATTGTTGATTAGGCTAACAGAATCATGACTGAACACGCCACGTGGACATTTTAATTGATGTGGCGTCCACGTGGCATGCCACCTCACTTTTTTTTTTATTAATTACCATTATTTCAGTTTTCACTTTTTTTAAAATTAAAAATTATCCTTCATCACCATCATCGTTCCACAACGCAGCAGAAGAGGAAACTGGGAAACTGAACAACTTACAACAACAATATGAACCTATACAAGAAAATATATAATTAAAATGGCAGCTGCTGAATTCTGAACTCTCATCTATGTTGTTTGCGTTACCTTCAATCCCCCATCATTCTCCAATCCCTAATTTCTAATTCCATAACTCCTAGTTCCTTAGCAGCCAGTAGATTCTGATCTCTCCATCACACTCTTCAATTGCAAGGTTAAAATTCAAGAAGAAGCATCGAGTGAGTTAAGGAATGGAAGACCTGATCTGTCGCCGCCGTGGTGCACCGTTGTTTGCAATTTGTCACTGACCTCCATTGATGCTCCAGATCTATTGGAACACACAGACATTTGTCACGGGACTTCAATCAATGAAATTGATGCTAGAATCGGATTCAGGGAACGATTTTGTGTAGGTGTACGAAGTTTTGGGGTTGGCCATGGTGTAGGGAAGAAAAACGAGTTTGAGGATCGAAGATGAAACATTTTCTTCCCTGAACATTTTTCTCTGTTTGTGCGCAGCGAAGAAGATGAAAATTTTTTTTTGAAAAAAAAATAATTATAAACTAGAGTCAAATAAAAAAGAAAAACCACATGGATAAAAAAAGTCACCTGTAAATGACACCTAGGAAAAACGTTAGCCTAGTCAGTATTATTTAACGACAAGGACTAATAATGAAAACGGAAAAATAAGTTGGGAACCAAAAACATATTTTACCTAATTCGAAAATTATGAAATGTTAATGAAATGAAAGTGTAAATATGCAAATTTTCACTTTTATGTGTTGATGATCTTGAGTCAAATCACAAATGTAAATATGGTGTGGTGGGGTGGCTCTGGTGTGTTTTTCGGTGGTTGGACTGTGGAGGAATAGGTTTCAAACAAGAGAGAAAGTGGCAAAGATGGGTGGGAGCATTTTGGGGATTTTCATAATTTTTGAAAGGTTATGGGGTGTTGTAAGCAAATAGTTGGGTGCTGGACTCCGTATATTAGAGCCCACACAAAGTACAGAGTAACGAGTAAAACCTGAGGCCCAACAACCAAAAACAAATGGAGACCCAATTTTTTGTGAGAGGGTTTTTGTTTTTTTACCCCACCATCTTCCCATATACCCCCACGGACCCTGCGAAAAGACGCAATTGCCTTTCACAAAATTTTAAAAATCCGAACATATCCCCAGCTCAAAAAAAAGTTAAAAAAAAATTGGAAATCGGATATAGGTAAATCTGATTTTTCACTAAAAATTTTAAAAAATTAAAAGCAGATTTATCTAAGGTGGGGGTATATTCACTTTTAAAAATTTGGAAATCGGATGTACCTCCACCCATAGGTAAATCCGATTTTGTAGCCCAAATAATAAATAAATAAATTATTTAAAAAATTAAAATTATATTTTTTAGAATAATATGAATAATATAAATATCGAGTGTTTTTTGGTTCTGTTTAGGGTGTAGTTCGTTAACACGTGACGATGTTATACGTCGAGCGAATAATTTAGGCTAAAAAATTGGTTTTCGGGCAACCTATTCCGATTGTAATGAAACCACAACCATTAAATCCGAAAACAATCAAGGATCAAGACTCCCGTAGAAAGGACTTCTTACGGGATTGGGGGGCTTAAAATCCCAAATTCCATCGTTTACTATTTTTTTTTTCACAGTCTCCAAAAAATCTAAAAAAAATTGCATAGCCTTATTTTGGTTTTATTAGATTTTTAGTGGTGTTTTTATAATTTTTAATTAGTTTTGACTCTTTAACGAATTTTTAGTAGCGTTTTATAACATTTTTTAAAATTTTAAATGAAAAACAATTTTTTTAATAACAAAATCGGATTTACCTTAGTGTAAATCCGATTTTCTTTTTTTGGGGAATTCGGATTTATATACCCCCTAAGGTAAATCCGATTTGTTATTTTTAAAGTCGGATTTACCTATTGGGGGTATATGGGTAGATACATCCGACTTTACAAAATAACAAATCGGATTTACCTTATTTGCAGGTAAATCCGAGCGAGTTTTAGTTGGGCAGGGGTATTTTCGTCAAAAAAAGTCTTGTGGGGGTATACGGGAAGATGGTGGGGGTAAAAAAAAAAAACCTTTGTGATATAATAACAAATATGGATAGACAAGATGGAGTACATGCTCGACACAAAAAAAAGGGATTTCCACCTTACACCCCACTTTTATACCCTATACACCCAAAAACTCATTAAACCATCAACATACTTAAACTACGTTTTCTAACCCACACACCCCCAACCCCACTTCATCATCTACAAGTCATCAACCCCAAAAATCTAAGTCTTCATCCATCTAATCCACTCCACACTAAAACCATCTTCTCCATCATGAAAACCAAGAACTTCCAAGAAATAGAGTCAGAGGTCTTTTCAAAATCAACTTTGAAAAGCAATCAATCTTCCTTTTTTTCTCTTTGACATGTCAACGATTTCATTCACCACCCAAACCGCATCTAAAATGTTTCGAGCTCCCAAAAAAGCTGATTGGCATTTAGATATAACACTCGGGAGTGCTTTCTTAAATCTGCTAGCTAACACCTTTACCGAGATTTTGTACATACTCCCAATCAAACATGTAGGCCTAAATTCCCAATCTTGGGAGATTATCATTCATGGGGATTAAAGCAATAAAAGAAGCCTAAAAAGCTTTTGAGAGGGATGTCTTCACGTAAAATTCATTAAAAAAAGCCATTACATCCTCATGCAATAATACCCAACTATCTTTTATGTACTTCAAATCAGGGTCGTGTAACACCCTGATTTTGGGGGTCGAAACCAGTAGAACTACTAGAACATTTTATCAAATAGAATAAATATTTCGCAACTTGTAATGGATAGTTTCAAAATGACCTTCATAAAAATTAAATAAAGATAACAAATCCTATTTCAAAAAAAAAACTACAATAGTATATACATGTTTTTACAAAATCGGGCGTCTTCTAAAAGTCCCCAAAAAATAATTAAATCCCTCTAGCGTCGGCGGACTCTTCACGTCCTCTCCAGTCTCAATCTTAATACCTGAAAACAACACTCTAATGAGATATGAAATCCCAGTGAATAATACACACAGTTCTAAAATGAGTATTGTTCTCAGCCGGTGCGGTAGCCGGAAAAATCAACCATGGTACCCGCGTTTTGTTAAAACAGTCTTTAAAATAATATAGATGATTCAAATGATTTTCCACAACCAAATAGAGGTCTCTAGTAATGATTCCAAACCGAGTCCCTCATTCAATAGTATCTCACTTTCATAGAAGAAAGTAAATCAATCAACATATTTCTCCGGCAGAAAATAAGTGAATTAAAATTCAAGTACAACTCATATCTATATGGAGCACCAGCTCGTCTAATGTGGGGTATAAGACCCATCCGTATGGAGCTCGAAGCTCGTCTCATTTGGGGCTCCAGGCCCATCCGTTTGGAGCACCAGCTCGTCTGATATGGGGTCTATGACCCATCCGTATGGAGCACCGGCTCGTCTAATGTGGGGTACCGGAGCTCGAGGCTCGTCTAATTTGGGGCTCTAGGCCCATCCATTTGGAGCACCAGCTCGTCTAATATGGGGTCCCAGACCCATCCATGTGGAGCTCAAAGCTCGTCTATCTTGAGGCTCTAGACCCATCTGTTTGGAGCACCAGCTCGTCTAATATGGGGTCTTTGGGGCTTGAAGCCCATCTCAAACACATACAACACAAACATATATTTATACATATAATTTAAATCTAGAATAAAATAACGGTGATTATAATTCAAACAATCTTTGAGTTATACAGAATTGATGAATCCCTCAAGTAGTGTAATCAAATCATGTCTTTTCTTTATATTTTTATTTTTAAGAGGAAGGCTTATAATTTCAACGGATGTCAAGTTTCAGGCAAGTTCAAGAACACTTGTAGAATTGGGTAGCATGCATGGTGATATACATAGTCAATTAATAAAACATTACTAACAAATAAGCATCACACTCCATATGCGTAGCCATTCAATAAGAAAATATTTAATAAATAGTACCCATAGCAATAAACAGATCCGGAAGCAAAACTCACTCAATTTTATTCAAACAATGCCATTAAACTTTTGAAGCAATATATACGGGAATAACCAATAACATTGCAGACCACACACCGATCAAAAGGATTCAAAACCTTAAATAAATAGGAACTTTATATGGTGTGGAAGAAATTATGTTTCGTAGAATTCAAAACATTATAAAATTAGCAGATTCTATTACATAGATTATGTTTTGAAAACTGTAATTATTTTTCCATCCAAATCCTAAAAATTAATGTACCATGGAAGGGTTTAGAGGAGTGTGATTACTCACCGCTTAAAGATATTCCCCAAGAACAATAATCCTCTAACGCCACGTTGCTATGAGGTCACCGTAAGTGCCAAGATGATCTAGAGTTGCATTTGGAAGCACCAAACACGTAAATTCCATCCTATGCCTCAATCCTTTCTCCTAATGCAGCATCGACTTCAATGCCAAAACTACTCCCTTTACGCTATTGTTTTCCAAAACACTCTTATGCCCACGTTTTTATCTCCTAAATAGTATTAGGATTTGGTGGCGGCTGAAATACCTAGCAGCCAAAGTATTCTATTTTTTTTTCCTTTTAAAACCACATTTGCAAGATTAGGTTTCGGCTAGGGCTAACCTTTTAACCTGACACCCACCTCGTTTTCCATCTAGATAAACTAACCGATATATCTATAAATTAAACTATAACCATTCATATATTAGAAATATAAATATATAAATCTAACTATATCATAATCATCCAAATATATAGAATAAACTAGCCAATAGTACATAATCTGTATATGAATTATCACGAGACATAATAACAATTATAAATATAATATTAAATTATAAATCCAAATATACACATTTTATACAATGAAATTATTAATATCATAATATATAAAACTTTTGCACAAGTAAAGGAAAAGAAGAAAACAATACTAGGCTTATAATTTCAATCTTAATTTTACAAAAATCTATTTTGTTCCCTTTCCTTTTTCACAAAATCCAATTGTTCTTATCTCTAAGATTTTGGGATGTTACAGGTCGTCCTTAGGCCTGTTTGGGCTGTGCTACCACACAGGGCCCAGGCCCAATGCCAATTTTTAAGGGCCCCAAGTAAATATCAAAATATATAGATATATATAGTTGTTTTTCAAATATTGTGAAGTAGTGTCTCCTTGTGCAATGGTGAGATGTGCACAACACTTGTGTAGTGCCACCGGTTCAAATCCCTTTGTTGTCATTTTTGCTTTTTAGTGGTGTTTTTTGCGAAAATATTACATAAATTTTGGGATTCGGTCTCTTGTGGCTGCAAAATTGAAGAGTACCACTAGATCATTGATTGGTATTGGTATAGGATCGCAATAAAATATATATACTATAGTTAATATGAAAATATATCTATAACAATAGAAAAACAAAACAAAAAAATTGTAGTGCCAATCAGGGGCCCCATTTTTAAATTTTGAACAGGGCCCCTAAATTATTTGAGACGGCCCTGCATCAAATTGAACTCGTCCGACCCCGGACTCTTATTATCACCATCACAATTTCAAACTTCTCTCTTATCTCCTATTCCGTAAAAGGCATCAACAAAAGACCATTCGCGTCGCTAGAAATTTGCTTGAATTCTAACCCTCCAAGTATTGGACGATCTTGGAGCCAACAAAAGTATTTTTGTAATAAATCAGGTATCCTCTGTGCTCAACTGCAGAGGCTAATATCTCGAGCCAAGTAGGACTATATTGGGCGATAAAGTTTTCCCTCAAGAAATTTAGCACTGCTGCATCCCCAATGCTCGATTTGAATCCAGGACTTTTATAATTGCACGATGCAAATACTCATCTATAATTGCATTATTTATTTTTATGTTCGGACTGTTGTTGACTACTTAAGTGATGTCTCAATGCTCTTATCAAAAGACTAATTTTTGCTTGAATTTAGAAGCAAATTTCGCACTAGTCAACACCAAAATTTTTATCGTGAGAATCAAAGCTAAAAGTACTAGGTCAACCCGACAACCCCATGTCCCTTGGTAGCTTATGTCACTAACCCAACATTGATGACATATATTAAACTTTTTTTTTACAATGACATAAATTAAATTTATTTTTTCAAAATTATTCACGATTATATTATATAAGTATAGATATGAATATTTTTGTAAAAAAATTATAGATATTAATATAAATATAGATTAACGTATAAATAAAAAGAATACGTGTTATGTTTGTTGGTGGTCCAAAATAATTGTTGTTGGTGACAAACCGTTGGATAACCGTCACGTGAATTGCGATGAATATAGACACATAAAAATAAATTCAACGCAGTTGCGCAATGATTATGTTGTCACAAGAAAATTAAAAAAAACATGGGCACATTATATTACATACAATAATTTCCGACGTGTCATCCAGTTTGCACTCTATTGGCTGAGGTTTACACAAAGCGAATGCCCGGCGCATTCCCGCCTTCGCCATCCATGCACTTTTCCCGTGTCACCTCGTGCTTTTCTCAATTTTTTCGTAGTCGTTTCTTTTCGTCACACGCCGACCCCACTCTCAATCACCTACACTCGAGCCTTCTATACTCCTTCAATCAACTGCATCTCAACCGTTCATCTTATACTAACGTCGCGTGTGAACCTCGTGGTGGAACACATAAAG
The DNA here is from genome assembly GCA_963573325.1 of Astragalus glycyphyllos. Taxonomy (NCBI): domain Eukaryota; kingdom Viridiplantae; phylum Streptophyta; class Magnoliopsida; order Fabales; family Fabaceae; genus Astragalus; species Astragalus glycyphyllos. The sequence goes on along the minus strand of OY754307.1, from coordinate 82,744,713 downwards.
CCACGTTCCCATACAACCACACCTCGTGCCATTCGAATGCACATTCCCCTGCAACCCATACCATCCCACTCCCATGCACCCTCGCATTAAAAAGCGGCCAGCTCATTCCAATTAAACAAAACCATCACAATATTGGTTTCGATCAACGTCATACCATGTGTTCCTAAACACTCGCCCGCAGAGAATCAAAGCCGTTTCTAGTTGTCGCGTACAATTTTAGACCCTTTCTCCAAAAGCAAGGGAAATTCAATCCCATTTAATTTAAGTTTAAATAAAGGGTTAGTGAGTTCGTTTAATTTAAATAAATACAGTGGTCACTCGGAGTCCAAGTCACCAATTTTGAATCACGACCGTTAATTTGATGAGTACACGCAATACTCTATTTATCTGCCTTTTATTCGAACGCGTCACTAACAAATAACAATAATCACCGTAACATCCTCTTTCTTATGTGCTTTGCTTCTTCTTCTCTTTTATCTTCAAAACTAAGTCTTTCTTATCTCATTCATTCACGAAACCGAAAGACCACGAACGCACGCTCAAATCCACTTACCTATTTCCGTTTTCTCATTCTCTTGTTCGCGGCAGAAGATGACGTCGTCTTTAGGCATTGCCTGCGGCGGAAACAACTGCTTCTCCGCTGAACTCGGAATCAAAAAACGGTGCGATCTCACAAGAACACCGCCGTCCTCCGTTGCGGTTGGTGATTGGACCCGATTGTTAGTGAGGAAAGGTAGGATCTCCGCCGTAGCGACGGCGGCGACGGTGACGGCGAGGGGACAGGAGAACCGTATGATTATGGAACCGCAGGGGAACCGTAGGGGAAGAGCTAACGACGCCGTTGAGGCACAAGAGAGGCTTGATCGGTGGATGAGGGAATCGGTGGTGGAAATTGTGAAGAATCTAAGGGAAGTGCCGTTACTAGTGCAAGTTTTTCCAAAGAGGAACGGCGAAACGGCGACGTTGGCGACAGAGAAAGTGGTAGTGGAAGATTGGGAGGCGGTGAAGGAAAAGTGGGAGGCCGGAGAGTCGCCAACGCCGGAGGGAGTTATATTTGTGGAGGAGTTGGGCGGCGATGAGGCGAAGAACGGTGGGGATAGTGAAAGAACGACGAAGGTTTGGGGAATTGTGGTTCAAGGAAAGGGTGTTGGGTGTGGGCCGGTTTGTTATTTACTGAAGACGAGTCGGGTTGGATCTGGATCGGGTTCTGGAATTGATGTTTGTTCGACCCACTTTTGTTTGGTGAGAGTGAATAGCTTCATGGAAACAGCCCAGTCACAACTGAAGAATTGTTGGCTATTGCAGAGTCACTGGCTTCGACAGTGAAGAACCATTATTAGACAATTAATATTCAAGTTGTATAGTTTTCTTATGTATAGGGTGAATATCTTTCTCGCTAAATCATCGATCTTCAAACTCTGAAAATGTAACTCTTTCCAGAGGATTTTCTTTTATTAGATTATTTAATTGATGTATTGTTTGATCACTTAAATGATCTGATTCAAGATTTAATACATATTACTTACCACAAAGTGAGTATATCATATATCATGTAGTCAATTGGTCATTCTATTTTGAGATCTTTCCTCTAATTGAATGTTTGTTCAATTTTTATTTTTCTTTTCATCATGTATCTATTAGAATTTTTTTTAAGCAAGCCAACTCAACTCATTTCATTCATTATGATAGAAGTAATACAATGAGGAACAACATCATGAATTTGGTGACTAGCATAACATTGAGCCGCCCTAGCCAAGCTATGAGCTACACAATTGGCTTGTCGCCCAATGTAATTGATTGCACAGTTATGAAAATGAGAAATAAAAGTTTTACAACTAGAAATAATAGCGCCAAACTCGTTAGCAAATCTTAATCCATCGCTGAAAGCGTCAACTACTTGCTTGCAATCTAGCTCAACATCAACATCATGAAATCCCAAGTGATATATCCAACAGAGAGCTTCAAGTAAACCAGTTGCTTCAATTTCTTGTGGAGTTTAAGTACCCTTCCAACCAAATAGATTTAGCCTTGAGGAAGTGACCATCATGGTCTCTAAGACAAATTCCCTCGTCATATCAGAGCTGTTCTTCAAACCAAGCACCGTCTATGTTGCAATTCACACGACCAGCTGCGGGTTTCCTCCAAAGTTGATGTTCCAAGGGCTGTACCTGCTGGTGCACAAAGTTTCGGTGTTGTCCATGCTCTCTCTGCTGCAACCAAGCTGAAACAAAAACATTAGCATCATGGAACGCTAAATTAGGGGGCTTCTCGGTCGAATTTCAAACCATATCGTTGCGTCTACGCCCTATGCACCAAAAACCAACAACGAAAGTAGTCATACTGCTGCTGTTCAGAACTTCCAACAGCTCGAAAATCAGCTCTTTAGCATCCTCAGACACTTTATAATACGGAGAAATTTCCTACCACAAACCAGCCACTGTCTATACCGCTTGAGCCTTCGGACAATCAAAAAAGAGGTGACATTCATTCTCATACGCACTATTGCACATGGGACACTCATCAATACATTGAACACCCTTACGCTGAAGCCTAGTCCAAATCGGTAGACAACTGCGAACAATACGCCACAATAAAATTCTGACTTTTTTTGGTACTCGAAGGGACCAAATTGCACGCCAATTGCCTTCAACACGCAAATGAGAAGTGTTTACTAAATGTTCCATTGCATGATAATATCCGGATTTAATCGAGTAAACACCACTTCTATTTAAATCCCACACCATTTGGTCCTCACCAAGAGCAATTCTCCTTGGCATCCTCAGAATAGCCTTAGCATCATGATCATTAAAAGTGTCTCTAATTAAAGATGCTTTCCATTCATTCAAGTTACTATCCACAAGATCAGACCCAAAAAACACACTTGAATCAGGTTGTGCCATGGTGGTAACATACAGATTAGCTTGATTTCGAAGCCAAGGATCCTCCCAAATACGAATATTTGAACTCTTCCCAACCTTCCACCTTAACCCTCCTTTGACAATTACCTGTGAAGCGCAGATGCTACGCCAAACATAACTTGGGTTGTGGTCGATGGCAGCCCCCAAAAAGTCCCCCCTAGGGAAATATTTAGCTTTGAAAACGCGAGATATAATACCATCTGGGTTGGTGAGAATCTTCCAACCTTGATTCCCTAGCATAGCCAGATTAAATATGTGAAAATATCGAAATCACATACCTCCATAGTCTTTCCTCATAGCAAGTTTATCCCAAAATAGAACGATTTTCAACAAAAGCGGATTGCTCCGGTGAAATGCATTTTGCTAAAAGAGGTTTCAACCTGTTTGCTAATACTTTTGAAATAATCTTATAAACCACATTGCATAATGAAATAGGGCGCAAATCAGTCATAAAAGAGGGATTGAATTTTTTTGGAATAAGCACAACATTAGTATCATTTAAACGAGGAGGAAAATACCCTTGTTCCAACCAAGCTTGGTTTGCGGAAAAAACTTCATCACCACAGAGGTGCCAGAACCTTTTATAGAAAGCCAGATTTAAGCCATCCGGTCCAGGAGCTTTATCTTTATGCATATGCTGGAGGGCTTGTCCAAATTCTTCCATAGTGAAAGGCCTAATCAAACTGTTGTTATCATCATCAGATATTAAGTGTGCGATTACATCAATAATGGGCTGATGGGCAGTCCCATTATAATCAAATAAATGGTCAAAATAAGCCTTTGCAGTAGTGGCAATGTCTTATTGATTAGTGGCATGGCTTCCATCTTCACGAACCAAAGATTCGATCTCATTGTGGCGCTTACGGGACGATGCTGCGGCTTAAAAAAAAGGTATTTGAATCCCCATCCTTGAGCCATAAAACCTTTGCTCTTTGTTTCCAAAATGCTTCCTCTTGAGCAAGTAATTGACTAAGCTTCATTTGGACCTCATTAAAATGAATCGCTGCCTAATCGGATACCTCCAATCGCAAACAACTTAAGCTCCTTTCGACACCTCTCAATATCACCCCTATACCTCATACGTAGAGATTTCCCCCAAACATTCATCTCCTCCGTGCAAGCTTTCAATCAATTCAAGACATCCTGCCCTTCACCTATCCTCCACCCTCTCTCCACAACCGAAGCAAGACTTTCCTCTTCCCGCCAAGAGTTTTCAAACTTAAATCTCCTCCTCCTACGTCCTCGAGCCTGCCCATATAGATAGAGTATAATAGGATTGTGGTCTGACCGTTCCACCACCGTGTTACATAAACGGTGATTAGGAAAAGAATCGAACCAAAGTTGAGTTGCCATAGCCCGATCCAACTTCCTCTCCTTAAAATATTTGAAAATATGATATCTTATTTAGATTTGAGAATTCATTTTATCTTATCTTGTAGGATGTTGAATTATCTCATAAGATCAGTTTCAACAAGAAAAATTATCTCATAAGATTAATATTTTATTAATTAGTTACTATTAATGATTAGTTTCTGTTCTGCACTGTACTTCCAACCTTTAAAGGGTGGTCCGAGGTAGTTAGTGGTTGATATCCTTAGTCAATAACTGTATCCGATCCTAGCTGGTGTTGTGCTTGCAAAGTCACTCTGATGCTGAAATCAGAGGAATGGTGTTAAGTGAGTAATAAATATGAGAATGCCCTCCTTTAATGAGGCAATGAATGTTGTATTTATAGAGTGGGGTGGGGTTGATTCTAATGAATCAGGTCCGTCCGATCTGGTGGTTTGATCTGAGCCCTTGATGTTTGGATTGGGCCCTATTGACATTGGGCCTACAGGGGGTGTGAATAGATGCCAAAAAGGGGGTGTATATGGCAAAAAGCCATTCCATAACAGTTGCCCCCCAAGTCAGGTCGTCTTTAGAGGCGATCTTGACTTGTTCGGATATGAAGCTTTCTTTTTACCGATGTTTAAGCATGGTTTCTGATAGTGGCGAAGTTTTGCCGACGTTAAAACTTGGTCTCTGATGGTGATGAAGTTTTTGCCAATGTTAAAACTTGGTTTCTGATGGTGACGAAGTTTTTGCCGATCACAATAAATTTGAAGTTTTGAATTGGCTCCTTTGCATTTATTGCGGCTAATGATGGTGACGCTTTGGTAGGTGTGAGCATGTGTTGGAAGCTATTGATGGGATGTGTCGATTGGATTCAGGCCCAATCCAGTTCTGCGAGGCCCACTATAAATAGGGGCTTAGTTTCCCTCATTTATTCCTGATTTTCAATTTGCTCTGCATACCGATCTTCATTTTCAAGTTTAGGTTCGTCATATCCGAGTTAAAGTTTGTCGATCAGTGGGATAGTGGCTAGGGTTTCGCCATTCCAGTGGGTCCAAGTGCTTGACTTCCGCAAAAGATCATCAGCGGGAGCTTCGTTTGAGCGAGGTTAGTTCTATTGTCAATTTCTCTTTTGTTTTCTTCTGTTTAAATAGTCAGTTTTGCCCCCATCTCTTTAGTTGTCATAGGGTAGGGGTCGTCAGGTCGGTTCTCAAAATTGGTAAGGACCCGTTAGGTCATTATTCCTGACTTCCCTATGCCCCCATTCCTGCAGGTTTTTAAAACTGGCGGTTACTAAACAAACTCGTAGGCAAATTTCCCAGCAACCCCCGCAACTTGTGAAAGTGATGGTTTCTGGAGGAGAAAATGCCGAGGGTCGTACTTCTGAAACCCCCCCGTTATTCCCGAGGTTCAAGATCATCCCGATTCAGCCCCGACCAGCGAACAGGTGGAGGACGATGCTGAAGTCAATCGCCATGTTCCTAAAGATTCTTCCAATGAGCCTGAAGTTGGGGAGGAGCTTTCCGAGGATGTGGTTGTTGTTGGCGTAAAAGATACCGAGATGGACCTTGTCGTCGTGGAGACGGTATCTTCTGAACAGACGCACTCCGATGACGAGCAGGGGTCTTCGCATACCCAGGAAGAGGGGGGCTCTGAGACGAAGTCGGAGTTTAGTACCGAAACAGGAGAAAGAAGTCATACGGGATCCGAGGTTGATAAGGGTAAAAGACCTGTTGAAGAAGTCGAGGATGGGCAGGATTATTCGCAGCGAAGAGATGATGAGGTTGCTGATGTTGAAGCTTCCGAGGCTGATGATCGTGTTTCAGCTTTGACTGATGGTTATTCCAGCACTGGTCCGGGCCGAATCGACCTGCCGATGCCTTATGACGTGAATGTTCCTCGTATTCTTAATTGAGTCGCTTCTTCTGTTACCGAGACAAGGTCTCTGTATGAAGCAGGGGAGGATATGAGCGTTATTGTAGATAGGTTGTCGATAAGGGGCCGACTTTGGAATGTCGAGGGTATGAGATCCAACGAACATGCAGCGACCTGGCCAGGAGCCTTGAAATTCGTCATGTATGACGTGTTGGTATCGGATATGCATATCCGTCCCCCTTTTACTAATCTTCAACAGACTGTTTTGGCGAGATTGGAATTGGCACCTTCGCAACTTCACCCCAATGGTTGGGCGTTTCTTCGAGCCTTTGAATTGATATGCCTCGAACTTAAACGTCCAGTGTCTGTCGATCTGTTCCTTCATTTGTTTGAGGTTAATAGGAATAGTGAAAAAGGTGAGGAAGGAAATGCTTGGGAGCATGTGAGTCTTCGATCTCTGAAAGGTGCCAAGATTTTCCGGGCTTATTTAGATTCGTTGAAGGGGAGGTGGAAGGAGCTTTTCTATTTCGTGGAGCCGGTGAATAGCGAGGCGATTGACTATGTGGGGAAATTTGATTCGGACGGGCGAAATTTGGTGTCCACTAAGTTTCCCATAGGATGGGGACTCGGTCACTATAACCGATCTCCAAGATCCTACCACGTTGGTGAATCTTATCTTTGCCGTGCTGATATTCTGACCAGGGATATTTTGTTGTTTATTTCCTCTCAAATACCTTATACCAAGCATAAATACCGAGGTATTCCTGCTGATCGATTGGTTAAGTGTGCTACCCGAAGAAAGGTTATGGGGGTTCTAGGTAAGGTCTTTTTGTTGGTTTGTCAAATTATCTTTCGATCGGGAATTGTTAATTTATCATTTTTGGTTAACTTGTCCTGTTTTTTCTTTGTTTTCAGACACGATGGTAGGGAGTAGGATTGCTCAGTTAAAGAGGATGGCGTTGCAGAATCTGGGTGTCGAGGAAAGTGAGCTTGCAGAGAATGCTCCCGATCTTAGCGCTGCCGTCCATGTTTCCCCGATTAGGACCGTCCACGAGGAACAGCTGGAGAATCCTGTGGACGATCTTCAACATCGGAAGAGGAAACCAGCGAATGAGGGTGTTTCTACAAAGCAAGTGAAGGTGGCCCGGAGGACTGAGGAGAAGAAGAGAGTGGCGATCTCAACAGATCCTAAGACTTCTAAGGGGCACAAATCTTCTAAGACGGCGACTTCCGTTCCTATGGATGCGAGTTTTATGGAAAAGAACGTGGAGGAATATCTCACTGATCCTGTCAGTGCGGCAGCAAAGCTGTTTGTTCACTTGGCCGATGTTGCCAAATTTCAGAGGGAGGAGATGGAACGTCGTCATGAAGGTGAGGTATTCTTTCTGGAGTTCATTTTGTTGTTCTTTTTACCTACCTTATTGACTTTAAATTTTATTTGTTTTTCAGAGTTGGTGACCACTGAGAGGGCCAAGTTGTTCAATGCTCTGAAAGAACTGGCCGAAAAGAATAAAGTCTTGGGTAACACTTTGAACGACTTGAAGACTTTGAAGGCTTATGCGGACGATCTTGAAAAGTCCCGTAATTCTGCTAAGTTGCAAGTTGAAGATAGCACTGCCCTCATCGGTCAGCAGAACGATCGGATCACGGCCCTAGAAGAAGAAAGGAAGAGTGCTGAAGAGACAATTGGAAGGTTGGAGGGTCAAATTCAAGAGCTGATGGCTAAGTTGAAAAAATTCGAAGAGAACAAGGTCGAGACCAGTTCTTCTCCTGAAGATCGATGTGCAGTGCTGGAGAGAGAGCTCACCAAAACCCGTGTGGAGCTGGAAAAATCTAAGAAGGATGCGCGCACTGCCAGCGACCTTGCTCTGGAAATGGCGGGAGATGGTTTTGATCTTGCACTTGGTCAGATTGCTCTCGTCTACCCTTCTCTTAATCTTGACAGGGCCGTTCTGAATGTGGATCATGAGATTGAGGGAGATCGGATCATAAAGGTTGACCTCGGCACTAATGTGAAGACCGTTGTTTTTCCTAAGCCCGCCTGATCTTACCTTAGATTTTTTTTTTGTAAACTTTGAGGGCTCGGTTGTGCCTGAAATATTTGTAATGAATTTATTTATTTGTTTATCTCCTGTAAGGAGTTTATATTTCGAAATACGTTAATTACGCTGATTCGGTTATAATTTTGATTAGATCAAAAATCATAAGCGTGGAACGTAGGTAGTTACGCTGTTCCGATCATACTTTTGATTGGATCAAAAATCATAAGTGTGGAACGTAGGTAGTTACGCTGTTCCGATCATAATTTTGATTGGATCAAAAGTCATAAGCGTGGAACGTAGGTAGTTACGCTGTTCCGATTTTAATTTTGATTGGATCAAAAATCATAAGTGTGGAACGTAGGTAGTTACGCTGTTCCGATCTTGTGACTGTTTTGGCCGTTTTGGGAGATCACGAAAGATCGATCCCAAGAAGTTTCTTCTGAAGAAGGAGACTTTCAGGTGGTCATATTTTGCTTTATAATTTTGTTGGGATAAGAAAGGCGACACTTATATTTTGGATGGGATCGAAAAAGATAAGTGCGTGCATTACATAGGTCGAAAAAGAAAAGCGTACGTTTTACATAGATTTTTCAAACAGTGGTCTTAAACGTAATAGCTTTTTAGTTTCGCGGCGTTCCAGGTTCGGAGGATTTCCTTTTTGTCCAAAGTCTCCAATTTGAAAGCACCTGTGTCGGTCTTGGCTTTGATACGGGAAGGTCCTTCCCAATTGGGTGCTAACTTACCCTGAGATGCATTTTTTAGCCCCACATCGGCTCTTCGAAGTACTAAGTCGCCCGTGTTAAAATCTCTGGGTACGACCTTTGCGTTATACCGGGATGCAATTCCTTGCTTGATAATGGATCCTCGGAGAGTGGCTTGTCCCCTAACTTCGTCGATGAGGTCGAGCTCTTCTTTTAGAGCTTGGTTGTTTTCGGTTGGAGTTTTTGGATTATTCGTTCTCCAAGTTAATTCGCCAACTTCTACTGGAATGACCGCCTCGCTGCCATAAGAAAGTCGAAATGGAGTTTCTCCCGTGGAACTCTGCGGGGTTGTTCTGTAGGCCCAAAGTACATATGGGAGTTCTTCGACCCAGTTTCCTTTAGCGTCGTCCAATCTTTTTTTTAAACCATTAAGGAGCACCTTGTTGGCAGCTTCTACTTGACCGTTGGTTTGTGGGTGTTCAACCGACGTGAAATGGTGCTTAATTTTAAAATCAGACATCACCTTCCTGAAACCTTTGTCGGTGAATTGTGTTCCATTGTCGGTGATAATTCTTTCTGGGATCCCGAATCTACTCATGATGTTCTTTTTGAAAAACTTTATGGAGTTTCTTGCGGTGACGGTGGCCAACGGTTCTGCCTCAACCCATTTGGTAAAATAATCAATTGCTGCTATGAGGAACTTGTTTTGGCTCGGAGCGGTTGGGAATGGTCCTAATAGATCTATTCCCCATTGTGCGAAGGGCCAGGTCGAGGATAGGTTACGGAGTTCGGTCGGTGGAGCGATGTGAATGTTAGCGTGGATTTGGCATTTTTTGCACTTTTTGACGAATTTCTTAGCATCGGTTTCCATGGTAGGCCAGAAGTATCCCGCGCGTAGAGCTTTTCAAGCCAGGGATCGGGCGCCGAGATGTTGTCCACATAATCCTTCATGAATTTCGGTTAAGACGTAGTCCGCCTCTTCTCCTTCGATGCATTTTAACAATGGCGGGGAGAGGCTTCTTCTGTATAATGTTCCCTCTATGATTGAAAAGGCCGAGGCTCTTTTTCTGACGATTTTTGCTTCGGCTGAGTTTTGAGGTTCGGTTCCTTCTTTTATGTATTTCAAATTTGGGGTAATCCAGTTTTGGCTTTCCTCAACAACGCATATTGTAGATCTGTAAATAGGATCGAAGGAGATGCTGGGTTTTCGCAGTATTTCTTGGATGACCGTCCGGTGATTGCCTGGGATTTTGGTGCGTGCGAGTTTTGATAAGATATCCGCCCTTAGATTCTCCGTCCTGGGGACGTGTTTTACCTCGGCCGTTTTGAATTGTCTTAGCAGTTCTCGTATTCGAAGTTGGTATTTCTGTAGTATCGGGTCTTTGGTTTCAAATTGATCGTTGATTTGTGAAACGACGAAGAGTGAGTCGGTTAGTAGTTTGACCTGAGTGACTCGGAGGTCAATTGCCAACCTTAATCCTGCAATGCAAGCCTCGTATTCTGCTTGATTATTGGTCGTTTGGAAGGTGAAGGTGAGAGAGACTTCAACAATAACGTTATCCGGGCTTTCTATCATTAATCCTGCGCCGCTTCCTTTAGGGTTAGAGGATCCATCAACGTGTATGGTCCAGGATTTATCAACAGGATCGGCGGGAATCATTTCTGCCACGAAGTCTGCTAACACTTGGGCCTTCATTGTGGTACGAGACTCATACTTGATCCCGAATTCGGATAGTTCGACTGCCCATTTAATCATTCTGCCGGCAAGGTCGGGCCGATGTAAGATCTGTCTTATAGGATAGTTGGTTCGCACGACTATCTGGTGAGCCACGAAATAGGGCCGGAGGCGCCGAGCTGCGATGACTAAAGCCAGGGCAATCTTTCCTACTTTTTGATATCTGCATTCAGGTCCTTGGAGCGCTTTGCTTGTAAAGTAAATCGGTTTTTGGTCGGCTTGTGTTTCTCGGATAAGGACGGCGCCCAAAGCTTCTTCTGATATTGAAAGATATAGGTATAAAGTTTCTCCTTCGTTTGGGCGAGTCAGGATTGGAGGTTCTGAAAGTGCTTTTTTGAGCTGTTTTAAAGCTTCGTCTTGTTCCTGTGTCCAGTTGAATTCTTCTTTTTCTTCTTCTCCTTTACTTTTCTTTAAAAGTTTGAACAATGGTAGAGATTTAAATGCCACATTTGATAGGAAACGGGATAATGCGGCGATCATGCCATTGAGTTTCTGGACCTCTTTCTTTGAAGTCGGTGTTCGTATTTCAGCTACGGATCGGCACTTATCTGGGTTCGCCTCAATCCCCCTTTCTGTTAGATAGAAGCCGAGAAACTTTCCAGCTCGTACTCCAAAAGTGCATTTTTCTGGGTTTAGCCTCATGTCGTTTCGCCTGATTTCTGTGAATATTTCTCGAAGGTTTGCCACGTGGGTGTTCTCTTGTTCACTCTTGGCTATCATGTCATCAAGGTAGACTTCAACGGTCTTGCCTATTTGCTTTTGAAATACTTTGTTCATCATTCTTTGGTAAGTGGCACCGGCGTTTTTCAAGCCGAAGGGCATAACTCGATAAGCGAAGTTACCTTGGTCCGTCATGAAAGCCGTTTTTTCTTGGTCGGGAGGGAACATCGCGATCTGGTTGTAGCCGGAATAGGCGTCCATAAAAGATAGGAGCCCGAAGCCCGAAGCGTTATCGACGAGGCGGTCGATGCTCGGGACCGGAAATGCGTCCTTTGGGCATGATCTGTTTAAGTCGGTGTAATCGATGCACATGCGCCATTTGCCATTGCTTTTTTTTACTAGTATTGGGTTTGATAACCAAGTGGTGTACTTGACCTCTGATATGAAGTTCGCTTTGATCATATCTTCAACAGCTTTTGCGGTGGCCTTTGCCTTTTCTCCATTTTGTGCTCGTCTCCTTTGAGCAACCCATTTGGCTTCTGGGTTGACAGCGAGTTGGTGACATGCGATTTCAGGAGGGATTCCGGGCATGTCTTCTGCTGACCATGCAAAAAGATCGGCATGATCTTTTAAACACTGTGTGAGGTTGGCCTTCACTTCGTCGGAGAGGTCTGCTCCAATTTTTACTGTTTTAGTGGGATCGTCTCCGAGGTGTACTTCAGTAAATTCCTCGTCTGGTTCAGGTCTCCTCATTTTCCTTTTGAGTTCTTTGGTTAATTCGTCATCATCGTCTTCTTCCGAGCTATCTGGGTCGTATCTCGCATCCAAGTCCGTTAAATTGACCTCGGTGGATCTTTTTCCGATTTTTTCTTTTTTAGTCATGACTGGGGAATCATCTTCAGTTGCTTGAGCCTTCTTTTCTGCTTTTGTCCATAAGAAGAAACATCTTGAGGCCGATTCAAGGTCTGAGTTTAGGGTAATAACTTTGTTGCAGAGGGAGTGGAATTTGATTTTCAAATGAGTGGTGGAGGTTACCGCTCCGAGTCTTCCCAATGTCGGTCTCCCGATTATACATTTGTAGATTGATTCACATGGTAAGATAAGGAATTTAGTTTTGATAATCCTTACCAATGGTTCTTGGCCGTATGAAACCATCAGTTCCAGGTGTCCAAGGGGTTTAGTCCGAGATCCGTTGAATCCGGATAGTGCGGATCCTCGGTAAGGAGCGATGTCTTCTTTGTCGATTCCCATTCTTTCAACGAGGTCGAGAAAAATGATGTCGGAGGAGCTCCCTTGGTCTACCAAAATTCTTCTAATTTCTTTGTTAGCAATTATGGCCGTGATCAGGAGTGGTACATGTTTGTTGGGTCTCCCGTCAAGCAGGTCTTCATCTCCGAAAGATAACGGAGGTCGGTTTGAAGGAGTAGGTGCTGCTGATGTCGAGGCTGTATTTAGTAGCTCTTTCCACTTTCGTTTCATTGTTTTCCCGGATTCTTCGTAGGAGAGACCTCTCGCAATCATCATCATTATTGATCGTCCTTTTGATCTCCTTGGATCGAGTTCGTCATCTTCGGATTCGGCTTTGACTTTACTCCTCGCTTTGGGCTCTTGTTCTTGATTTTCTTTAATTTCAGCTGGTTGATGTCTAGGTCTGCTTACATAGCTGGCTAACTTTCCCCTTTTGATAATATCCTCGATGTCATTTTTCAAGGCGTTGCAGTGGTTGGTGTCATGTCCGTTGCTCCGGTGATATCGACAGTATTTATTGGATCCTTGACCAGGTCTTTGGGTGAGTGGTTTTGGGAATTTTTCGTCTCTAAACTCTGTGTTCCAGCACTCGCCCAATATCTGGGACTGATCGACGTTGAGTTCGGTATAGAATTGATGACGGTTTCGAGGTTGGGGATCCCTGTTACCTCGGCCGCCGCTCCTTTGATCCTTTTCATTTCGGTTGTCGGATCGTTCAATTAGGGGTTGGAGGTGTTGTTCTTTTTCGGTCATGGTACTGGGATAGTTGAAGGAAATCTTGGAGGTTTTCTGGTTCCCAAGTATTTATGTGTTTCTTGAATGGGCTCCCAGGGCGTAAGCCCGTCCCCATAAAGTAAACTCGGAAAGAATCGTCGAGGTTTCGAACTTGAACTGCTTCTTTATTAAATCTTTCTATGTATTCTCTTAAAGACTCGGAGCTCCCTTGGTTGATGGATGCTAAGACATTCTTGTTTTTTGGTTTGCTTTTGGAATGGGAGAAGTTGGCTGAGAATAATTCTGCTAAGTGATCCCAATAGGAGATTGTGTTTGTTTTAAGGATTTCAAACCATTCCGAGGCGATTTTTTCCAATGTTAGGGGGAAATTACGACATTTCATTTCCATTGGGACATTTCCATATCTCATTATCGTGTCAAAATAACTCAGGTGCCTGTCTGGATCGCCCGTCCCGTCATACGTTTTTAAGCCTTCCGGTGGTTTTTCCAGATACCTGGGTACCGGGTATTGGTCGATCCTCTTGGTGAAAGGTCCCTTTGTTTCTCCTGGTTGGGCTTTTCGTGAAGGTCGACTCCGATGATGGGGATCGGAGTGCCTTTGATTGGGATGTTTTGGGGGCGAATGTTTTTGGGGATAATGTACCTCGTTTTTTGAACGTCGCCTCGGGGAAGAAGATGCTAGGGAAGAGTTGATCTCTGTTTCATCGTCGTAGGAATCGGCTCGGGGGAACGGGATCCATTCCCTTGGCGTCTTCGTGGAGGGGATCGATGGTAGTGGTGTCTTCTGGGAGGAGATCGGTGGCGTTTCCTGGTATGATTTCTCCTTTCAGGTGAAATGGAATCGGGGGATTCCTGATCTCGGATATTTCGAGCCCCGAGTTCTGCCACTCGTCCTTCGAGGTTCGTAAATCGGTGGCTTCTTTCTTGGTTGGCCGCCTCATGTTGGTTGAGCAGCAGGACGAGCTGTTGAACAGCGTTGACCGTGGTCGGAAGTGGAGGTGGAGGGGGGTTTTGGATTTGTGCTTGTGTAGAGTTTGGAAGGTCTTCCACAAACCCTTCTGGGGTTGATTGGGGTTCGGCTAGTCTTCCCAAAGTCGTCCTTTCGATATGCGTCGGTTCGAGATGGATGCCGACCCCGAGTCGCTGAGCGTTAGAACGGAGATTTCGAGTTGTCATCTTCTATGTCGAGGGGAGAGGATCTTGAGTTGAAGATCTCCCACTGTGGTCGCCAATGTTCTGCACTGTACTTCCGACCTTTAGAGGGTGGTCCGAGGTAGTTAGTGGTTGATATCCTTAGTCAATAACTGTATTCGATCCTAGCTGGTGTTGTACCTGCAAAGTCACTCCGATGCTGAAGTCAGAGGAATGGTGTTAAGTGAGTAATAAATATGAGAATGCTTCCCTTTAATGAGGCAATGAATGTTGTATTTATAGAGTGGGGTGGGGTTGATTCCAATGAATCAGGTCCGTCCGATCTGGTGGTTTGATCTAAGCCCTTGATGTTTGGATTGGGCCCTATTGACATTGGGCCTACAAGAGGTGTGAATAGATGCCAAAAAGGGGGTGTATATGGTAAAAAGCCATTCCATAACAGAAGTCTCTTTTTTTTGTTAGTATTTGTGTGCAGCACCAACCGATTTTACCGATGCTGACCACTTGTCTCACCAAACCCTTTGGCTTCTTTTTTATTCTACTTTTTTATCCCATTGTCTTTTATGGCAGCGCGTATCAACAACTTACAATGCTAGAGAAACGGAAAGGCTACAAAAGCTGCGAGAAATATCCAGTATTTATGAGAAATTATATTCTAACATCAAAAATTTGATGTTAAATAAGGTGTTCTTGGGTTTTTATGTATGTTTTTTTACTCATGTATGATTTTGAAATGCGTGTAATGTAAGTTGTAGAAGATAAAAAAAAAAAAATAGAAATAAACATATTCGGTGTTACATACGATGTTATTTTGATGTCAAACACAGTTCTATTCATATTGTTGGTGACACACTGGTTTTGCTTGAGACAAGGATTGTAATTTGTAAATTGTAACACAGTTGGGGTGTGATGCAGCCAGTCGCGACCAAGTTCTTCCATGATAGAGCCTTGTTCTGGGTGAAATACAATTACAATGTTGTTGAAACTTGTGAATGTGGATCACATAGTAGTTGTGACTGATGCCGATACAGTCATACAGACCGTGTCGCAACAACAATATTGCGGTCGTAATTGTAGTTGCAGACTGCAATTTAAATCTCTCATGGCAAGAAGTGAATCATTACAAAATCTAAAAAGGCTTCAAACAAGTTAGTCGGGCGATTTATTGAGTAGAGCTAGTAAAGTTAGTACATTTAAGGTTCAACATTTTCATCGTAAAGGAAATCAATGTGTGAATTGTTCGGCTTCATGGCGTTTATCGCATGCATTAGGAATGTATTGAATAGTTGAAAATGATAAGAGTGGGGTACTTGCTTTTCATCTCCCCTCTTGTAAACTTTGGGCAACTCAAAGTGATTTATAACAATCAACCGGATAAATGGTTCTTCTATGAGATTATATTCACAGTATACAAGAGGAAGCTGAGGCTCCCAAAAGATAAAGAGAAAGTGCTCATTTGGCTTTGATCTCTTGGAATTTTTTTGATCAGTAAGAAAGCTAAAAAAACAGCGAAACAAACTACCAACGCATTGTATGCCCCCAGAAATCTAATGCTGAATTGTCATGTATGATCCACAAGCCAAAGTTCTCCATAAAACCAAACATTGTGAAACAATCATATTTTGGTCACAATAATTTCCTTTTAAACATAAACCTATTACTGTATCTGCATCAAAATGATAACTTAGATACTATACTCTAAACAAACAAAGCATGCCAACGTTTCAATATTTACAACCTCTGCTAGCACAGTTTTCTTACAATAATACAATAGTGAAATGACCAAGAAATTTTGGTTGGTGTTAGTGATAAAATGTTCAAAATCTAGTGGCCACTTAGTATAAAAGAAAAGCATTATCAACCACATTTGATGATGGTTTGCGGCAGACCTAAAGCCAATTAGGTCCCATCTTGCTAGAGACGGGTTTTGAAGGATCATCAGAAACCTTAGCAAGGGAGCGATACTGCAATTTCACACTCTCTGCATTGTCCAATGTCTTCACTACATACCTGTACAAAACTAAGTCTTTTGTTAACCACAGTAAAGAAGTTTCTTGAAAGCAAGATTGAGCATGGCAGTACATGTGACAGAAACCATCCGGTTATCCTCTCTTTGCCTGTCTACCTTACCATGTTTCCCTTGTAGGTAGTATCATTTAATAACGTTAGATTTTTATTGTAATACACATAATTATGTCTATGTCTCAACAACCCACGAATGTGCTAATATAAGTTCAAGAAGAAATCATGAAATTTATTTATCAAAATTAATTTTATTCTCTGTACATCCAATGATCCACAGCAATCACAACGAAATTATGATTTTTGTTATGTTTCTATGTCAGATGCATCTTGGATACAAAATCCTAAAAAGATAATGCTACCATTGTTCCAATTTTTACTTATTATAACTTCAATATTTCATTTGAAACTATTTTATTTTTAAAACTAAACACAAATAACAACAGAGTTCATCTCCACAAGGAGTAAACCCTTAATTTGGTCCCAAAACTATATAAATATGATAAATAGTCCCTAAACTATTCTAAATCCATCAAAAGCTCTCAAAATAGGAGGGAAAGTGATAATTCAGGGACTAATTTGATTTAAAACAGTTTAAGGACTATTTATTCTTTTACTATAGTTTAGGGGCCAAATCGAGGGTTTATTCTCAGGTCGGTTTTATGAGTCAATAAATGATTTGACATCTTACTATATTAATAACAATCAGCATAGCAAACCAAAATTTGATATTCACTGATAGAGGAAGATATTCTAAAGTCACTGACCATCCATTCAGGCATTGTGTAGTTACGATAGCTTCACGCCCAACAAAGCGCTGTGGTGTCCTTTTGTTTCCCTGATTCATTTTCTCGCTAATTACTTTTCATGTAGATTTAAATTATAAAAAGCATGTAAAAACATTATTACAAATAATCTCAAACCAGTTTGCATATACTACCTTTATGACAACTTTGTCCATCACAGCAAATGGAAATTGAACACCTCTACTCCTTGCTGATTCCATAACAGCTGAATCTCCAAAACCACCCTGTCCTATGTAAAACATATCTCATCAAAAAATTAGGTATATATTTAAAGCTTCACCAAAAAAGTTATACTTAAAAGCAGCCTAGCCTGTTTCTGATTTCCATTCCATTTCTCCCTCGCTCTGAAGGGTATAAACATGTTTGGGGAATGGAGATACACACCTGATCAAATCTTTCTCTTCTTCTTTTGGACGACCGGTAAAATTGTGATTCCTCTTCCCGGCGGTAGGCCTGCACAGCAGCTCGAAGTGCTGATCAACGCAGCCAGCACCACAGGAAGAATTGCCAGAAAGAAAATCAGAACTTTGCAATGAAGTGTTACTGAATACCGTATTTTATAATTTAGATTAAGTTTTTCAGGAGCTCAAATTTATTCAAATAAAAAATAATACACAGTATAATTTTGACTTTGTACGTAGGGGATACAAGCATGAAAACAAAACCATCCATATAAAAAAAGCACCTACTAACATAAAAATATATGAAATGAGGAGAGAAAAATTAAAACTTTAGAATGATAGTATTAATAGTAGAATAATTTGAGTTGAATAAACTGAATTACAACATACTTTACTTACATAGATTGGGAGATATTGATTGCTCGGATGTGGGTTGAGAACAAGTACAGCACGCTTTCTGAAAATGCATCACACAACAACTATATTAGCTAATTGACCGCGTGAAAATTCCTGAAGAAGATTATTACTTTATTTGAAAAATAAAACTTTATAATAAGAAACCTTAGCTAAAACTAGCCAGCCAATAGCCACATAACAATACTTGTCAAATGTAAAATTTTAACAGGTCGGGGACCATGTTTACCTCTCAAATTTTCTACAGCCTACCATAGGCTGACCCATAACACAAACATGGACAGACAAGTGAAACGCCCATATCAACATGCATTCACATATCACTTTTCTAGTCTTCTATTAATATTACAGATGAATACAGGGTGTTTCCCAGAGTCAAGTTTGAGCAATTTTCTATTCCTCAAGAGTCAACCATAAGTAGAATTTGATTCTTACAAGTATGCAGGAACAATTAGAAATCGAGCTACACACAATGCCATACCCAATAAATGAATTTTATGAACTTGTATATGTACTTCTTCCATTTGAACTTTTGATTAAATTCAACAAAAAATTGGTTCCCATCCTGTTTTCTCAGAACACATTCAAAAATTTCCATATTCTCAAAATCGAAAGGAAAATAAGAATTTGCAGCACACAAGTACTTATACATTATGAACTCAGTAGTAGCTTTGAGAGTCTTGCCATTCAATTGTATGGAGGTGTATGAGAGAAAGAGGTTGAAAATTACCAGATTCCTAGTTAATAACATTTTTCAGATGACTAGTGAAAGAAAAGGTCAGTCTGAAAATTATTCCATTTTGATGGCTTAGAACCCACCATTCTAATAACATGCTGTATTCCAGCTCCACCAAATGAATGTCCACAAGGTAATATCATTGCATCATCCATGAGAGTTCCCCTGCATTTTGAGAAGATGAAACAATCAAATATTAAAAGTATTAGTTTGTTCTCCAAAGTATGATGTATTAATAATAACCAATTAAACGAACAAAGAAGATATCAGCAGAACAAACTAATGTGATCCTTTTCTTCTTGTTGTAAAAAAAATGTTGTGTGTGTGTGAGAGAGAGAGAGAGAGATGCAAAAGCACCAAATTTGATTTTGCTATTCTGCACCACCAGATTTTAGATTTTGGTTAAAAGAAAATGAATAAAACAAGAACAATTTGAAAAAATGAACTGATTTCGATTTTCAACAAGCTGGCAGCGTGTTGAACTATCAAAACATAATCTCAAGAAGTTAGCGGCGTGTTGTTTTGTAAATAATCTGAAATGAACCATTTTTTTGTCACTGCTATAAAAGTTGTGTGTAGAATAATAGCACCAAACAGGTAAACAGGATCTTCTTGTAATAAAGGGAAGAAAAGGGCAGAGATGCTTATAAAGTAAGTAGTAACCATGAAAGGTGGTGACTGGCAATAAAGGTGCACAATGCTCTTAAGATGTAACCATGAATTATACATGCCATTGCATTGCCAATTCAATTTAATCTAAAACAAAAGGATGGTTTGGAGACCATTAGCAATTCAAAAACAAAAGCAAATAATGAAAATTATGCTGCTCAACAATCATCATAACATAAAAGAAAGGGTCTATTGGCCACTAAAACTTTAGTTTTGTCTCCCTAACACATTTTTTTAAATGCGTTAACTGAAAGAGACTTACGTAACAGGATCTGAAAGAATTGCCCTCAATGACTCCCCTGACTCGCTTGAATACACAACATCCTTCCTTCCACTAAACCCACAACCATTCTCATCCACCATAACTTTCTGCATAGAAGCTGACCCTTCCGCGCCTTGTAGATATTGCGAATAATACTCCTCACAGTCAGTTTCAGCAACAGTGACAGAGTCCTGGCATTTACCTAATCTTTTTCGCGGATGATCTTCATCAGTATGCACCAACTGTCCAATGCCACTGTCCTTTCCCATTATCTCTCTACCAGAAACTACAATCCAAAATTACCAAAAAACAAACACAAAAAAAATGCAAAAGTTACATTCTGAAACTCAAGGAATTGGTAATCAATTTTTGAAGCTAAAATGCACACTTTTTCTTTTCTTTGTTCATACCATAAGGGGAATGATGCTGGGCTCTCCCATTTGCAACACCACCACCGTTGTTGTTAACGTCATTGATTGAATTGGAATTGCGCTTGCTTTCATCGCCAATACCGACGAGTCTGTCTACAACGGCATCGCCATCGCCGTCATCATCTTCATCATCTTCATCGTCGTCGCTGTCAGAGTCATCGCCACTAGGAGTAGCAGCACTCCCGTTACCGCTCCAATTCCGAACACCGGGAGTGTCCCGGCGGGTGGAGCATTCAGCGTAAACGTTGCGGCGGAACTCTGTGCTCTGGGTAGTGAAAAAGCGATCGCGATCGACAGTAAACATCTTGTCGTCGATAAAACCACCGAGTTCCCGGGTTTTTGGATTCGGGTCCCCGACTCGGCGTTGTGGAGTACCGCCGGAATTGAAGCGTAAGGGATCGTCTTGGAAGACGAGGGGTGAAGTGAGACCGTTTTCGATTCTCTGATCAGGAACGAGACCGATGTCTTCGGAGGACATGGTGCGAACTACGAAGCTCGAATTTTGGAATTGTGGAGAGAATCAGTTAGTTAGGGTTTGGAGACAGTGATGGCTGCAAAACGGTGTCGTTGGGGGATTGTCTTTCAAGTGCGCGCTGTCGTTGGGGATTGAACTTGAACAAGTGTTACATTACACTCACAGTCACGAGCGAGTATTTTTCCTTCTACTTCTACACATGCCAAGGGCTTCACTGGGAGATGAACCGTACGACTTGTCGTATACTTTTATCTAAACATTTTTTTTTATTAGGTGCTAGGTTAAATATATTTTTGGTTCTTACCAATATAACGAATTTTGTTTTTAGTCTCTTTAAAAATTTTCATACACTTTTGGTCTTTATATTACTTTTTGTTAGCACTTTTAGTCCCTGTTGTTAGTTTTCACTAACGGTGCTGATGTGTTATGCATTAACGTTTTTTAATGTGCTGACATGTTGGGTTGGATTACACGTCATTAAAATGTGTCAAATAAGCGTATACGTTGGAAACTAAAAAACAAAATTAAAGGATAATGGGTTAGAGTGTTTAAAGGTCTCTACTTCTAGGGCTTTGATTTTGCTCATGCTGATCGAAAAATAAATAACTCTTGGGTGCGGGATAGCCTCCTACATAGGAGAGACATTCTTGTAAGGAAAGACACTCGGTAGAAGCATTCTAATCTCAAAGTGGTTATTGAATGGATGTGACATTGCTTTAATAGAAAGCTTCAATTTCAAGAAAGTTCATGAACTTACTAACTTTATGGTTAGTTTTCCTAAAAAGTAAGAGATTGGAGATGACAACTCTAGTTGTGCCATTATCAATTTTGTTCCCAACCAGACCAATCAATTATATTAGGAGACAAGCCAATTGTGTGGCTCATAATTTAGCTAGGGCGGCTCAATGTTATGTTAGTCACCAAGTGCACCCTTAGAGCAGGGCACTACAGTGCCCTTACCAAATCTGCATACACTTCGACAACAACTTTAGTGTCCGCCCAGATACCCTATGAGCAGTGAAGTGCCCGTACCCACAATGGCGGATGCACATAGTACTATATGGGGGCACTTGCCCCCACCAAATATTGTTTTTAAAGTTAAATATTTAGTATCTTTTGTTCTGTTCCACCATAGTAAAACTAGTGTTGCCCCATGATCAACTTAAACTCCACCTTTGTGGCTCTCTTGCTTTGCCCACTACCATTTTGTTTCATTTATTCTCTTATTCTCTTATTCTAGTCATCTAGGACTAATATCTTTTATCGATTTCCCTCCCTCTCCAAAAATTTTGTGCCCATGCATGCAAACCAAAACTAGTGAAACTCTCATCTCACTGTATTATATTTTCTATACTCTTGCACAATAAACTACTATAATAGTTTAACTGTGATGAAATATTGTAATTTGAGCAATTTTCCATTCATCTATCCAAAAAAAACACACATACTAACTTTGCTATTTTCCTTAATTTATTTTTTATATATTTATTATTCCCGAGTTTTTTTTCTCCTTGTTATACAGTTTGATTAGATGATTTCGAAGTTTAATTTATGTCTTTTATTTGTGGGATAACTATTTAACGTTTTTCAATTAAATAGTGTGTGCTGGACACACAAAAATATATAAATTTTCACATTTTTGCCCCCACAAAGCAAATTTTCTGCATCTGCCACTGCGTACCCGCACTTGATACCCACATTAACTACAAAAAATAATAAATAAAATAAATGTTATCATAATTCAATTAAAAAATCGATCAAATTTTTTTTCGGATCTAATTCTTAAAATATTAGAAATAATAATATTTATCGAAATAAAAACATCCAAAATATTAGTAGTTAATATATGTTCAAAAGATTTTTTTAAATCGATTATACTTTTTTTTGCGGATACTCAACGGGCATGAGCCAAACTATCTCACCCATGTATCATAGTATACTTTCGTTCTTATTATTGGAAATTCAAGTAAGTAGTTAATCTCATATCGACTAGGAATCGGTTAAATCAAAAATATATAAAATAGGTGATCCATATTTGACTATCTTAAGGTTTTAGGCAGAAATTTGGTGTCCTGATCTCTTGGCAGTTCTCGTCAATATGTATTAGCTTGTTATTCTTCTCGGTACTCCCGTGTACTCTCCAAAAATTGATATCAAAGCCATGATACTAGGAATCTCGTGCTCCATGAACTCCCAAACACTTATATATTAAATTTTGCTTTTTTTTTTTATCAAAGTTAAATTTAAATAATTTTTGCATTCTAGTTTACTCTAGAGGAGTGGGGTTCTCCTAATCATTCCATTTTATGATAAATCGTGTAACTATCCAAATAAATCAGACAAGGACACAAGGTTAATCTCTTTTGATTTTGGAAGGAAAGAAGAATTATCTAAATCAATCTTCTACGGTTTGTTTAATTTTTTCTTTTAAATGGTCTAAGGGCTTAGTTGTGAGTTGTGACTTGATATTACTTAAGAAACACTAGCTGACATTGTGTTTGGTGAGAAGCAAGAATGGTCAAATGGGTAAATAATTAACTAGTTTGGTGAAGTAATTAAATAGTGTGGTGCCTAGGCTCTCAGAAATAAGATTTTATTCTTGTCAAAAAGAAATAAGATTTTATTCAATTAATGGTGTGGTTGATAATTGTAAAGACGCATTATTAGCTCAAATTAAAATAGTGACTTGAGGTGGTTTATTTTGTTCAATTAATGCTTTGGTTTATTTGTTAAATGTTTTTTATAAAATAGTTTTGAAAAAAAACTGTTTTTTAAAATAACTATTACCCCCTTTAACATTTAGTTTATTTAAAAAACACAGGAAAATATAAGACATCATTAATTATTTGTTTTATTTTAATTTGTACCTTATCAGTCTCGGGTTGTCTGGGTTGAATGGTCGGTAGTGTGATCCTCTTGAAGTCGGGGTGCAAAGCCCAAGTTGGGTAGCGCGAGGCAGACGCTGGTGTTCAGAGTAGCATAGCTGCTCTGTGGTGTGTCTACCGTCGGGTCTAGGGAAATGATGTCAGCCGTTGATAGCGACTAGGCACAGATCGACACCTTTTTTGGTGAAACACTCTTTCTGGGACTTTTCACTTGCTTAATGGGTCGCCTTCCCAGTCTGGAACAATTTTTACAAATACTGGAAAACGAATTTTAATAAATGATTCATGAAGTGAAAAATGTTCATAACACTCACAGCAGAAATAAAAAGGATCTATTTTGTGTATAAAATTATATTAAATCAGATAAAACATATAAATGTGTACCCGATAATGAGCTCTTGAATCATAAAAATTCCTTCAAATTGTGTGAAGGCTCCACGTGTATCCACACCGAGACCAACCCTTGCTATCAACTTTTGATAAGTGGAACAAAGTATGAAGTGAAATAGTAGAGAGTAAAAAATATACTTTACATCTTATGTAATGTGCCTATTTATAGTCATAGGCTAATCATCACCGAACCAATCGAATAGAAAGAGAAAAAAAAACTGATTTTTTCTTTCTTTCTTCTTTACTCACCATTTAATATACAAACGTTACTTTTGTTTCATGATTAAATAGTACACGTTACTATTTCATGATAATGGCACAATGAAAATAAAATGTTACAAAGTAAATAACATTAAGTTTCCACCTTTTTTCACATTAATATATCATATTGAATGCCAATTATATGACCAAAAGTAACCGAAGATGGAAGAGAGTAGACAATTCACTCTATATATTATTTTATTTTATTCTAAGTGCTAGCAAAGAATATAATAAAATTCCACTTAGAAAAATTCTATTCATTCGATTAAATAAATTCTATAATTTAATTATCAAATAAAATATTTCTTTAGCAAAGATTAAGACACTCGTTTGTGTGTGACCCCGTAGGTTCAGTACTAAACCGGTAGTAAGTTAATCAAATTAATTTACTAATCAAGGTAGGCATCTAGCAACACTCCTTAACATCCGGATAGTATGAAGTAGTAATAAAATATTTTACTTATAAGAACCACTAGAAGAATCATATAATATTTTTCTTCCATCCTTACAGCTCTAAGTTAACTCTAGAGTATGGTATTCTTGTCAAACTCTAATAAGTTAACATATGACTTTAAGAAACTCATTTCTTCTATCATTTGATTTTCCTGGCCAGGATATTAGTTTTACTGTAGAACTCAAACTCATTACCGAGAGTTGATGGATTCCATCTCGATTAATCATTAATTATACAAATATTTAATCGTATCCAATATCCATTCAACTAGCGCCCTAAGGCCTTAGGTGTCCGGAATTAAAATACAATAAACTATTTGTTAATTACTATGATAATCTCAGGTCAAAGAAAATAATTACATTTCTTCTTGAGAATTTTTCTATTGACAATTAAAGGTAATATAAACCATTAGAAATTCTCAATTGAGTCAGTTCAATGATCACATCAACATATGCATTATCTATATATGTATTTAATAAATGAGATCTATTAATCTTTATCCAATAAAGACATTTACATATATATTGATCTATCCGAATTATTGATATCCCATTCAAAATAATTCTATGATCAAGAACAATTTATTTAGATTAAAACTAATAAAAGACTTGCTTCTCAATATCATAATCTCCATCATGATAGCTAGTCTATAAGTTTAATCAAGGACATTATCAAATTAACTATTTAATTCACATGATAACTGATAAATAATACTTTATTATTCCCAAAAAAAAAAAAACATTGATAACATGAGAGATTGGATCTTGGGCACAACTAATTATTCTCCAACAATTCAAACAGGGCCTATCTAGCTCTTGATTATTATAGATGTAGTATGGTTGTTGAATGTTGTCTAAACTTTACAGTGATGTGGGTGTTTTGGGATGGAAAATATGTTGTTTCTGATCACTATCTGTTACAGATTTCTGATAGGGAGGCAGGATTATTGTAACATATGCAGGGATAGCAATTATGTAGTAATTACTAGTTGTAATGTGCTTTATTTTTAATTGATCATAAAAAACATACATATAGTTGCTTAACTCGTAAACGTTGCAATTTAGTAAGAGCCTTAAGATATGAAAGCCTTGGTAGAAGAAAGAGATTCAGCTTGCAATATGTAATATACATTCATTCGTTTGGATTGTCATCTATCGAGAAGTTTTTTCTTGCATTTGCCGCCACTTAGCTTGCATCATTTCAGCTTCTTCTATATTTATGTTTTTAAATACTATTGTGTTTTTAAACAGATTTCTTGCAATATATTCTACCACCATATAGCATCACTTTGTAAATAAAAGAGTCTGTATTTAAGAAGGAAAATATAATAATTAACGATTTTTATGTTCAACAAACTAGATTGCACACGTTAAAAGATGTGATTGCTTTCAAAAAAAGTGTTATTAGGTTTTTCAAATTCTTTTTTTTGGATGAAGAAGGTTTTTCCAAATCATTATTTTCAAAATTGTATCCATTAGTAATTCCATTGCAAACATGAATGGATTTTTTCTCCATCCTGAGCAATTTTGCGCATTCCTTGGAAAGGAATGAAATTAAGTGTATGTTTGATTTTGTGGTCACTATAATTGATTTTGATAGAATTGATTTTAGTTGAAAGTGACTTGAACGTGACGTGATTTTTGTTTAGATACCTTACAGAAGAAGTGATTTTATCGATCAATATTGTTTGGATATCGAATTAAAATTGCTTTTAGGTTTGAAATTATCAAAATAGGTCTCAACTTTAAAATTATATTAGAAACTTAAAATTTAATAAAATAGACAAAAAAAACTAAATAAGTATATAAAATATATAAATTAAAATTAAAATTATAGAAGCTAATTTAAATTTAGTGAAGGGAAATTTTGGACGATCCAATTTTAGCGAAGAGCAATTTTGGAAGATGTAAATTGGAATATAATATAATTTAAATTACAATTATGGAAAATGTAAATTGCATTGATGGAATATGTAAATATGCAATAATAGAATCAATGCTTAAATATATGTTACCCCTGCAAATATGCTCATTATCCATTTACCTCCCTGTAAAAAAAATTAAAAAATACCTTGCAAATATTAAGTGTTTATAGTTAAACCTGCTATTAGTTTTCTGTTAGTTTTAGCTAACAACGTTAAGTCTATGCTGACTTGGCTTCCATTTAGCCTGATATGTGGCACATGTGGGGCACACTATGATAGCTCCAAATTACCACTAAATCACTTAATTAATTTAAGCCAACAAAAAATAGAGTGTCCCACATGTGCCACGTATCAGACCAAATGGCAGCCAAGTCAGCATAAACTTAATGTTGTTAACTAAAACCAACAACAGGGGTAACTATAAACACTTAATATTTGAAAGGTATTTTTTTTAAAAAAAATTACAGGGGGTAAATGGATAATGAGTATATTTGCAGGGGGTAAAATATATTTAAGCCTAGAATCAATTCTATGTTATCATAAAAGCTAGAATTTCTAGCTTCTAGTATAATCAATTCCAGACCAATAAATTAATTTTAGGTGAAAGAGCCAAACATTAAGAGTGTTTTTAGAAGAAAAAAATCACTTTTTTTTAAAAGAATCACTTATGACGAAATGTTGTCTATTTGTTACAGATTCTTAATAAAATGAAAAGCTGAAAATAATTTAAAAATTGTTTCATATGAGAATATGTTTTGAGTCGCTTATCATAAAAATCATTTTTAAAAAATAAAAAAAGAAATAAGTGATTTTCAGTATACACAAACACAAAACGACTTCTCATTTTCTTAAAACTCTCTAAAAACTAATCTCTAAATTATTTAACAACAAAATCACTTATTTTAATGTGTAACAAACGGCCCTAATTTAGTACACCAAAATCACTTCTACCAACTTTGTATGTGAAACCAAGCATACACTAAATGATATTGGCTCAAAGTTGTATGCAGTGTAAAATATATCATATTATATCATAATATTGAGGAAATATATTGAAATTAATAGAAAAAACATATTAGATCATAAATATTATCTACCAATATTTTATTCCATGTTTTGCTAACCTCCTCAAAGATTCCTTTCCTACTTCTGAGAGAAATCTTTATTGTCCTCCGGTTAATTGTTCTAGAAGAATAAATTTAAGATTTACCAATCCGCCTTGCAATATTGTCGTGTATTCACTATATATCACACCCGCTTTTTACTTAGGAAAGTTTTGGCAATTATATTTACGTTCTTAATTATATGATCTTTCAATATTTTGGTGATGTAAGAATCCAATATAACAATGGTAAAGTTAGATATTGTAATCGATATGGATTGTGTCTAGCAGAATTAACTAATTACTTTCTTGTTATGTGAATAATCAAAATTGGAATCCTGCTGAAGATCTGCTAAATTTAATTAGTGTCCGAAATAGGATTACCTAACATGGAAAAAAAAGATTGTTTATATTCATTAATGTAGATTTTGTTAAAAATTATATTCATTAATTAATTGATATAGATATCTTAAGAGTGGATATATAACATCATCAATGCCCACCCGCTTTCAATCATACCTCAAAAAGTTCTTATTCGTGTGAATCTTTGTCCTTCTCATAAGGCCTCTCTATAGCATCCTAGCCACATCCTACTATCCAATGGTGAATCCAACCAAAAAGCACGCAAGCTCAAAGTCCTCATTTTTCTTGTGCAATTATTGCTTGAAAGAGTTCTCTTCTTCGCATGCTTTGTATGGACACCAAAACGCACATAAAGAAGAGCGTGCCTTAGAAAAGATAGGTCAAAAACCTAATGCTGGTGGTTTTGGGCAACCCCTCCCTTTTCCTTCCAATTATAATTCAAGGGTAAAGCTAGATGATGGAAAAAGAGCTAGTGCTCGAACACTTCAACTTTTCCCAAACACTCTAGCTTCAAGGGTACAACAAGAGGATGGAGAAAGTGCTACTTTTCAAAGATTTCAACCATTAGAGAATGGAAGTGCTAGTGTTGAAACACTTCAACTTTTCCCAGATGCTACCACTAACTCATCAAGCCAAGACATAGACAAGTCAGCTCTAATGACAACTATTGATCCTCATTACAAGTCAGAGACAAAAGAAAGCTCCGGAGTAGAATCTTTCGATCTTAATTTGACGCTTAAGCTTTAAAGTGTAGACGCTTTATTTTTAATTGTATTGTTTAGTTAATTTAGTATTCAAATATTTATTATGAAATAATAGTGTTCTGCACTGTACTTCCGACCTTGAAGGGTGGTCCGCAGTAGTTAGTGGTTGATGTCCTTAGTCAATGACCGTATCCGATCCTGCTGGTGTTGTACCTGCAAAGTCACTCCGATGCTAAAGTCAGTGGAGTAGTCTTAGCAAAGTAATAAATGAGAGAATGCTTTTTTCAATGAGGCAATGAATGTTGTATTTATAGAGTGGGGTGGGGTTGATTCCAATGAATCAGGACCGTCCGATCTGGTGGTTTGATCTGAGCCCTTGATGTTCGGACTGGACCCTTTTGATATTGGGCCTACAATGGGTGTGAATAGATGTCAAAAAAGAGCGTGTATATAGCAAAAAGCCATTCCATAACAAATAGTAATAGAAAATTTATTTTATTTATGATTGATGAACACTCTTCTCATACCTTAGAGATTTATTGGGTAAAGGCATGTTTTAAAATAAATGTCGACTTTGAATAAATTTCGCAGACATATATTGATACCAACAAACCTCAATTATATCATAGAATTCTCCACTATGTTCTATTTTGTTTCTCGTTTGAAATGGACGATGATATAATTGTAAACTTTCGTTCTTATATATTAAATTTGTTCAATGGTGTGGTTGCTTATTGTAAACTGTAAAGACAGATTATTAGCTCAAATTAAAATATTGACTTGGGATGGTTTATTGACTAGTAAGGAAGGGAGAAATAATAATAATGTGTGTTATTCGTATTGGGACTATAATCCTTGGGGTTTAAACTTTTAATACTTGCTCTTGGTTGTTTTGGGTTGGAACAAATTATACTTTTATCAACATCTCAATACAACTTCGAACTAATTATACTTTTATGAAATGAATATAATAATTTTCTTTTGGCTCTAAAAATTGTATTGGGTTGGGCCCAGTGCAATATCACATGTTGTACTTGCTAATAGTCGGCCCTCTATAGGGGGCATGGACTTCTGAGACATATCATGTTCCTAATTAATCTAGATTAGGAGGGGAAAGTTTGTCATTGTTCTCAGGCAGTAATGGTAGACCTAAGGCCCCTAGTCAGAAGGTGAAAAAAAATCTTAAAATCACACATTATTTTTGACAAGAAAAATCACACATTATTAAAAATATCATTAAAATAAAATTTTCATATATTTAATGAAATAAATTATATACTTCATAACTATCATATGCATGATTACACGTTTTGAAATCGTTGAATAATGAGTGTGTTAATTGTTAGAGGAGAGGGGGAGCGGAGTTCCATCTATCCATATAAAGTGTTATACAATAAATTAAATTAAGGAACTTCAGTCAAACTTTGAAGTTGAGGGGTCAAAATATTATTTTATAGGAGACCAATACATTTAATTTTTTCATGAGGTGCGTGCAGCTGACCCCCTCAAGTGTTCACAAGTTCGCCCCTACCCGAAAATTAACAAGTGTGCGGATGCTATTGCCTCGTTAGGTTATCAATACTTGTCATCAAGAAGTTAAGTTAGTTATTCATGTGTGTGCACCAATGTGTTTTTTTATAGACAAAGTGATTAGAAATGAATGTGTTAATTGTTAGAGGAGAGGGGGAGCGGAGTTCGAACTTCGTACTCATACATTTTTCCACCAATAATGTCACTTTCACTCAACTATGTGAACGGCCCTTATGTTAGTTTTGCGCTAACGTGTGCTAAGCTTTTTGTTTTAGCTCATGTTAGTGGAGTTTCCACTTCCCATAGTTTTGTTATGTAGTTTCCTTTGGGCTTAGTTCTTTTTTTTAATTTCATTAAAGAGAAAAGAACAGAGTAAAAAGGTTGTGTGGAAGAGCTAGGAATTCGAAAAAGAAAAAGAAGGAACATGGGGAGCAATAGCGGAAAGAAAGCTTCTATTCCGACAGCATCATAACGAGTACCAAGTGATCCTAATAATCGAGGTTTCCTATTTTTTATTTCTTACTATTTCTTATCTTTAGCAACCTTTTGAATAAACAAATGATGGCTTAGGAAAACAAAATTAATAACAAAATACCTTTAGAATAAACAAATATTTTGGGTGCTGCTCAAAAATCTTGGTTATATAGCCAAAGAAAGTCGTCGTTCAACCCATTAATGAGATTCCCATTCATCTCAATCAAAGCAAAAAAAGAGTGTCAAAGGTCTTTTACGTTTTCTCATGTAGAAAGAACTCGCATTAAATTTTGCTTTAGATATTGTAACTTCAAGAGACACAATTTAAATCCTCAGTCCATTAGGGACGACGTCTTATACCTATCAAATGATATTTGAGAATTTTCACAAAAGCAATTTGAGTGTTTTAAGCTAAAAGTTGAAATTTTCAACATTTCAACAAGATTCTCCACCAAAGAAAGTGAAATAAAAGGACAGCACAAAATAACAAGACTTGCATGCGCCATTGCGCCTCGCACAAAAAGCGTAAAAACAAACATCATCACTTCCAGACATACAAAAGCGAAAAGCTGAGACTCCACAAACAAAACAATATTAAGTGCGACACCAAAACAAACAAACTGGAATATGAAATATCAATAATTGAGCAACAGCAACAATATTCAAACGGGGGTCCAAAACATAATCCGGTGAAAAAGAATCCGGCATCCTCCTAGGTGTGCAATATAGCACAACAGAGAAATTTTTGAACAAATTAGAGACTAACAACAAAATATTAAGCATTTTTCAACAATTAATATCTATCTGTCTCTCTAATAAATAAAAACCGGATTCTTCTTCCCCGGAGATAAGATAACCAACCCATTCATTCATTCATTCATTCATTCATTCATTGTCTATCTTCCTAGTCAAGAAAACTGTAAGTTAATTCAACTCTTCTTCCTGTCCTTCTGAGGGGCATCTAATTAGCTCCAATATGTTAACTACCTCTCCCATGTCAGGCCTATTAGATGGCACTTGTGACGTACATATCAAGCCTAGCTTCATCACAGGAATAGCTTCTTCTGCTGGGAACTTCCCTTGGAGTCTTTCATCAACACATTCCTCTACCCTCCCTTCTTCCAATGCTCCTCTCACCATGTCGCAAAGTACCACCACGTCATCCTCCATGTACTCGACAGGCCTCTTTCCCGTAACGATCTCCAAAATCAAAATTCCAAACCCATAAATGTCGCATTTCTCAGTAATTTTCACAGTCTTGCAGGCAAACTCCGGTGCCATGTAGCCGAGTGCGCTTTGAATTTTGCTGCTCAAGACGTAACGGTCAAGCATTGGAAGAAGCCTCGCTAGGCCGTAATCCCCTACTTTGGGTTCGCCATAGCTATCAATAAGGACATTGGTTGACTTTATGTTGTAGTGAATAATGTTCGACTGGTGCAAGTGGGCCAACGCCTTTGCTGTCCCGAGAATCACATTAAACCTCTCATTCCAGGAGAGGAAGTTTTCGCCTGATCCATCATGGAGATGCTTATACAGGCTACCACCAGAGACATACTCGTAGATGAGGAGTTGCAGTGATGAAGTCCAATAATAGCCTTCAAGTTCCACGAGATTTTGGTGTTTGACCTTTCCTAATTTCTTCACTTCCCTTTCGAAATCATCTTGAGACTTGACGAGGCTTGACACAGTGAGCTTCTTTATAGCAACTGAACGTCCATCTCCAAGAACAGTTTGGTACACGGCCCCAAATCCTCCACGCCCGAGCTCACAATCTTTGTTAAGCAAAGCATGTGCTCCAGAACTGAAATCAGGCTCACCTGAAAACATAACAAGCTTGCCAGAATTGGCGTCTGTTGTTGGGGAACGGCTGAATTCATCCCCTGCAGAAAATGTAAGGGCAGCTGGAGATCGAGACGTGGTGGACCGTACACGGAGGTTGAGAACAGTGATGCCAATGACACCAATTACGATGACAGCAGCTGCACCAATGGCAATGAGTGCTGAGATGCTGAGGATATTTCTTTTGTGACCATAAGTTGGAGGAAGTGATCCTGAATCAGAGTCACCAGTAGTGTTGGGATTCAGAACAATAGGCTTTGGGAGGACAGCAGGGCATGATTTGTTCACTGCAGAGCCACAAAGAGATGGATTGCCAGAAAGAGATGAAGGCGAAATGGTGTTGAAAAAACCACCAGCTGGAAGTTCACCCTTCAGGTTGTTGTGAGATAAATTGAAAGACAGAAGATTGGGAAGGTTGGCCAATTGCTTGGGAAGGTTTCCAGTAAGGTTGTTGAATGATAAGTCCACAGTTTGCAGATGAGTAAGTTTTGCAACTGCTGCAGGTATCGACCCACTCAGCCTGTTCTGCGAGAGAATCCTACATAATGTACCAAATCAGAGGAGAGAGTCATTAAGAAGCGAAATCAGGAATCAGAACCATAACAAAAATAAGAGCAGCTATAGGGTCTTATAGCATGATATTTCAAATTTAAGCTCAAGGCTAAAACACCTACATAATAGTGTCCATTAAGAAAAAAAAAAGGAAAAATGCATGAAATTGTAATGGCATAAAATTGTCTGCAACAGATTTTATGTAAAAAAAAAATAAAACAGGTTTGGTTCATAATTGAAGCCGCCATCACCTTCCTCGCAGACTTTTGTTTTTCATATTGTAGGGTATAGAAGAAAGTGAGAAGTATCACTGAACTTAACACGGTTATTGTTGCTGTGATAAAAAATAAGCACAGCATTGTGCCCGTTTATGCAAAAATAACAAAACTGCATAACAGACTGAATTCAAGTAGAGACTTTCGGTTTATTTAGTCATATTATGTAGAACATTGTTTAAAGAAGAACACGAAAAAAGTTTCCATGAAATCTGGCGCTTCAGTTTAAATGTATCTAATTATCTAAGTAAACAAGTTAAGCACTTTCCAACCAAATATGTTGCAAGCAGATTAGCTAGATGTCAGATAAAAATTTTCACAAAACCAATTATAAGGGAAAACATTAACTTCTTACTGGAACTCTAAGCATATCCACATTCGCATATGTTCAAAAATAAAAAGCCAAAATCAATGAACAGGTGAGGAAAAAGATACTTACAAAGTTGCTAAAGAAGAACAGTTCCCAATTGAGGTTGGAATTTTCCCAATTAGGAAGTTGTTTTCCAATATCAGCTCTTTCAAGGACATAGCACCTCCAATTTCCCTAGGTATGCTCCCGTTTAGCTTATTATAACTCAAATCAAGACTAGAGCACGTTTTCAAATCACCAATAGCAGCAGGAATATGACCTCCTAGAGAGTTATATGATAAATTCAAGTACTGCAAGCTGCTTAAGTCTGCAATGGCAGATGTGATTTCACCAGAAAATGCATTGTGGGATAAATCCAAAAGTTGAAGACTCTGAACCGCAACTTCATCCAAGGAAAACAAAGGACTTTTCACCCTACCACTCATTCTGTTTTCTGAAATCAAAACCCTCTCCGAGTCTGACCTGAAAATCCACGTCGGAAGATCTCCGGACAAAGAATTCTGGCTCACATCCAAGGCCGAAAGGCTTGTGCAATTCACCATAGACTCAGGAAGATTACCAGTGAAACCATTGGCAGAAAGATTCAAAGTCTTCAATGACCAAAGATTTCCTATAGAGTTTGGCACCTGACCAGAAAATCTATTCATAGAAAGATCGAATGTCTGAAGTCCCTTCATCTCTCCAACCCACTGAGGAACCTCTCCTGAGAAAGCATTTCCACGCAAACTAAAATAACCACACAACACCAGTTCCTTCAAATCACCAGGAATGCTACCAGAGAGAGAATTATCACTAAAATCAATAGACCTCAAAAGCAAGCAACTTCCAAACCCATCAGGAATCTTCCCAGAAAAGCTATTCCTAGCCAAGTTAATACTCCTCAAGTTCTTCAACGCCTCAACCCCCTCCGGAATCTCACCTTCCAAGGAATTACCAGACAAATCAAGAGACCTAAGTCCACTCAAACCCCAAACCCCAGAAGGAACAGAACCAGAAAACTGGTTTAAAGAAAGGTCAATAGTAGCAATAGCTGAACATGACCCTAAACTAGAAGGAATGTTCCCAGAAAATCCATTCCTAGCCAAAGAAACAACTCTAAGGGACCCACATTGTCTAAAAAAATCATCAGACACTTCCCCTGAGAGATTATTGTTACTCAAATCTAGAACCCTAAGGTTATCAATAGTAGCAATATTAGGGGTTATACTTCCAGTGAGATTATTGTTCGCCAAAGAAAGCTTGCGTAAAAATTGCAACTTTTGTAACCCTCTTCCTATTCTTCCAGAGAGAGAAAATCCATTAAGGTTAACTTCCACCACTCTGTTAGATCTAGGGTTACATCTCACACCAACCCAACCACCACCACAAGCACTCTCATCATCTTCGTTCCAAGATGATAGCTTTCCCTTTGGATCTCGTATATCAGCTTTGAACACAATCAACCCCAAAACATCATCGTTTAGTGACGGGTTTACCCCGGCCACCGTCACCAGAAGCAGCGAGAACAAAAACACAAGAAGAGTTCCCATGTTGGACATTTTCACCCACATTAGAAACTCATCTGAAATTGAACTCAGAAAAACAAAATTAGAGTATCAAATTCAAAGGCCAAGGATTAGGAAAGGTAACTCCAACTTCAGAGTAGGTTCTAACCAAACAAAAAAGGACAAAGTGTTTTTTTTTACTTTTTTTTTGTAACGGATAGATTTGAAGTGGGGGAGAGAAAAGGAAAGGGTCAATGAGAAGAGTGTTTAATACAACGTTACAGTGTCCTTAGCAGAGAAGAAGAAAAGAGCAACGGAGGAGAGTCAAATAGTATAATGTAAGGATAGAACAGTTGGATTTTGCCGGAAGAGTAGTAACCGGACGGCGAAGTAGCAGGTACTTACCGGAAAAGTGAAAAGTGGATGGAATTTCCGACAAGGGGTGAACGGAAGTTTATGAGTTGTGCTGAAAAGTAACGTCTCCCTCTCGGAGTCTCTCTGTCTCTCTCTGGTGTGCTGTGTGTGTGAAGAGGCATGAGAAGGTAGTAAATTCAGTTTTTATTAACGGGAAAAAGGGGTCCTGGTTGGTAGATGGGGAAATTAATTAGAGAACTAGGCCACGTGGCGTGGTTGGTGTCCTACGTGTCAAATATTTTGTACAGATTGGTTTTGCTTTTGACGTGGAATGCTTACCTGGCATTCTATCTTCCATCTTTTATAAGAAATCTTTTTTTGATCAAATCTTTTAAAAATCTTAAATCTTATAAAAATTAGTAGTAAGTTGCTAATTAAGCCGACAATATTTACCCCCTAGAATTAGAAACCGTTGGTGGAAATCATTATCAGAGATATTTCTGGTTTTTTCTCTAGCTTTTTCCGCGCGGAATAGAATTTTGTTTGTACACACTATTTTTAATCCTTTTTTTCTTATTAACATGACTTTTAACCCTTCAAATTTTAGAAAACGGAAAAAAAAGTTACGCGTGATTGAATTTGCATTTAGGATGTTTGTAGGTTATTTGGATCTATTTTGACCAATTGTTCTCTAAACCAATCATATATTTTTGGGTTTAATTGATTTAGATTTTGAGTTATTTTCAACAATTTCCAAATCAAATCAACTAGATATTAAACGGGTCGATTCAATTAGGCTTGTGGGTCGTGTGATTAACAATGCTAATTTTTTTAAACATAAAATTTTATTTATACACACGACCCCGCAAGCCTTATTGGAGATAAGTTTCTATATAAGAATTTTTGCTTTCTTCTAAATATGGGTCTATGCATTACTTTTTTATTATTGAAAAAATGATATGTAGTTATTAGTCGGACCATAAAAAAATTTGTTTTTTTAGAGGCAGAGGATCATATATATCACGGGCACTAAGCCCAACTAAAACAAGTTACTGGGGCAACATGTCACTCATAATACAGACAACAAGGGCCCTCTGATCTAATGAGGAACCACCTCCACGAGAAGGATTTAACCCTACCCACTACAAACTCACAATCAGGTACTTTCGCCGAAAAAATACAACCATTACGCATTTCTCAGATAAGCCATAGGTACTTTTGTTATAGGTGTTGGATTGGTTTGAAATTTTAGATATTTCACATTTTGCCGAAAAAATACAACCATTATGCATTTCCCTGTGAATTTTTGTTATAGGTATTGGATTGGAGAAGTTGGATACTTATTAAGTAGTATCATTAAAAAATTATAAAAATGTGATGCGTAAACATTGACTCACTTAGGTACCTAAATATGGAGATCTTGGTTGTGGATGCTCTTGTAGAGTAATTTAGAAAATGAGAAAGGGTATTTATACTTTTAAGACTTCAGTGTGGAAGTTAGTTGGCAACTGAAAAGAAAAGCAATAAAGGAAGTAGGTAGCTGTAGACTGTGGTGGGTGGTGCAATTAAAGAAAAGGGAGAAAGATATGCAGATTGTAGAAGATGGTGGAGGATGAGTGGTGTGGAGCATTAGCTGCCCTTCACGCTTTCTTTCTTAAATTTAATTTGAACAAACGTAGGGTCCCGTTCTCGCGAGTCCGATGATGAGTGACTACTATGACTCATTTTGTCATGGCTATAAAACTACTCTGATTAGTAGATAAGTGTACAAGTTTTTGTTAAATAAGTTTATGTTAAAGTGTTTTTTTTCTAGAGTTCTTTGAGAGTGCGCTAGTGAACATCTAAAGGAAAGTGATCGTGACTATCTTAAGTTACTGAGAAGTAAGTAAAGTCTAACTTCATTTTATTCCATTGTTGGGACTTGGGAGTTTAATGTTACTAGTTTATAACATTTTTTTCATAAACTTGGTATTTTTTATACGCTACTTAGAGTAGCATTTCACTTTATAAATTATAGTATTTTGTTGTTTTCTCGTTTTCACCATTATTATTTTAATTCAATTCCTGACTTATTCTTAATTAAATAAATTTCTTCTCTCGTTTTTAAATGATAACTATAAAAACTCTCTTTTAAGTCATTTATGTTTATAAGTTAACCAATAGCATACTCGTGTCGTGTTTTTTTTATGAATGAACTTAAACATAATTTAAATAGTCTGAATATTATCGCGTGAAAATAAAGACAAATTTAAAGTAGATAAAAAATGAGTATCAAATAAAAAATGGATAAATATTAAAATCCAAAAATGTAAAAGTATCATTTAAAAACAATTTGTGCATTTATCCCGTGTTTTTTATACACAAGTGAAATATTTTTTATATATTAGTGTTATTATCACGTGTTTATTATATATTAGTGCACCTATTCCGTGTTTTTTATATATCTCGTAGTTTCAATTGATTATTTTAGTTGATTAGTAAATTATAAGTGAGATAGTCTAATACACTAAACATGTGTCCAACTCCAACCTTAATTTGGTTTGCACTGTGCACAAGTAATAATCTTAACGGCACTGCAAACAATTTGGATGTGAAGGGACAGAGAGACGAGAAGAAGCCCCGTGAGTTTGATTTACACTCAGCATTATTTTGTGGCGCTGTTTTTGACTCCTTTCCTATGTCCCCTTGAGCTTTTATTCTGCAGCCAACAGAATAAGACACCCTAACTCAATTTTATATTTTAGTTCTAGCATGTGTCCTAATCTTATACTATTGCATGCTGAGATTATGTTATGCAATCACAAATATAAAGATTACAACTAAGATTGATGCTCAAGTACACACACGAGGAGGGAACTTACAATTGAATGAAAAAAATAGAGTTTGGTGAAAAGAAAGAGATGAGTAGTAAATGTTTTGTGTGAAAGGGAAGGGAAGGGAAGGGAAGTAGTAATAAATGTGGAGGGATTATAATTAAATGAAAGTAGCATAGTTTGGCGGAAGAATTAAATGGCTTATGTGTTGTGTAGAGGTGGAGGGAGACAAAAAATGAAGAATGTCAATGCAATTGAGATAGTGAAGAAAGGGCCAAGAAGTAAACGCCAAAAACTCTGGCGCCGTTAGGGTCCCGCTGGCACTGGATATAAAAAAAGCATTTGTGACTTCCAAAATCAAAGTGGTAGATAGAAGAGAATCTTACACAGCTTTGGAGGTTGTGTGTATTGGTCAATCCTTCCACTTGCGGCCTTTAAAGCAAGCAATGCAGTTTCTTTTCTTGCCCCCCTATCTATCTTTCTTTAGCTATGTTTTACTTTTTACTATTTGGTAATACTCAGTTACTAGTCCCTTACATTTTTAAATTTGATTCACTTTAGTTCCTCAAATTTTTGATGATTTGTTTCGTTCTTAACTTTTACAACTTAATTAATAGTATTAACTAGGTCCATGATTTTACCAAATATCGATAATCAAACTGAACTGATATTAAGTTAATTAAGTTGTAAAAGCTAGGAATCGACATGACATCGAGAATTTGAGAGGCTAATCTAAATCACTTTTGAAAATGTCATGCTAATTGAAAATGTTGTTAATATCAGAGACGGAATTAAATTTTTCTGAAATTTGAGGGACAAAATTGGTTATTAACTCATAAATACTTATACACATTGTATTGCTTTATAAAAAAGTGTAGTATTCCAATTTAATACTATAGTATCAAACTTGCTTTTAGTTCTGTTTGTGTGCTTTTTTTTCTACTTGAGTTTTTCCCCGTATTTTAGGTCAGTTTGGGTTGTGGACTATATTCGGGTCTTGGAGCTGGGCTGCTTGTTGGGCCCATGCGACTTGTATTGATTTGGCATTGCCCAGTGGAATAAAATTAATAGAGCTTTGGACCAAAAAAATGAAAACCCTTCATAATTGTAGTAGTATTTCTTTCTCTCTTTCTTTTCATGACTACAAATCAGATAGAGGCTTATATCATATGCGATACGATGTCTAAACACTAATACATCCTCAAAACATACCGGTTAGTATCACATTTCATGTTCGTAGAAATTTGAACACTTTTGAGTAGGATGTATAAAAGAATGTTTATGTTCTCACAATTTTTTTTCATGTGATTCTTTTCTTATGTAAAAAAAAGGAGACAGACTTGTTAAGGTACTTTTCTTGGTCAAGAATGTACTATTTACATTCAAATGATAATGTGTGGTCAAACATTACACCAAGTGTAACAAATAGTCCTCTACTAAACCTTGTGTTTGCTTATGGTAGTTCTTTTTTAACTCCTAAAACTACCTTAGCATGTGATTGGTTTAGGTAAAGCTTAAATTTAAATGAAAAGGTCGGTGGTGAGGGAAAATGCGAATATTTGTTTGTTTGTTTGTTTTAACAAAAAATGTCAAAGACAGAATGAATAACAATGGACCCACCAGGGGATGGATTTACTCATCTACACAGTCTAAAAGATAAATTTATAGTTAAAAACTACGAATTTATCTGTTTAAAAATAAACTATGGATTTATCTATTAACTAGATAAATCTGTATGGTGTAAATTTGAAAAGAGTAAAATGGGGATCAAAAAATTAGT
Organism: Astragalus glycyphyllos; assembly: GCA_963573325.1. Classification (NCBI taxonomy): domain Eukaryota; kingdom Viridiplantae; phylum Streptophyta; class Magnoliopsida; order Fabales; family Fabaceae; genus Astragalus; species Astragalus glycyphyllos. Next base: position 82,704,545 of record OY754307.1, on the reverse strand, counting down.
GGGGTATAAGGGCAAAGTATGGGGGTATGAAAATTAATATCCTATTAGTAATTTGTTTACAATAGTCTTCGGCCCAAGGAATTCGTTATTGGACCGTCAAACCATACCGGACAGGCCTGTTGTCGAGATCCAATTGAAATTACACGACACCGTTTTTCAACAGAAACAGAAATTGAGAAAAATACAGATGACAAGAGAAATCAATCAGAAAAATCCAAACCTAAAAAACCCTGGAAAGTGCGGAAGCATAGTTCAGGAACACTAATTTGAAGTTGAAAAGAGAATAATACTAACAGTACCAAATCCTCATTCCGATCATCGGAGATGGCTACCATCGATAGCAGAAATAAATCAGTGGTTTTGGCTCTCTGCAAACACCTTTCGTTGGATCCTGTAAGTGCATGTCATGCCCCATTATTTTATTTCCAATTTTCCATATATTATTCAGATTTTGGTTGCATTTCATATACCTGCTAATGTGCATTATCATTGTTTTGCATCGTTGTGAGGCCAGATTTTACTACTTAGTTATAAACTCGAGTCTTGGCATGATTTCAGAGAGCAAAAGAACAGTGTTTTAGTTATAGAAATGGCCATCTAATAATCTAGATAGATAGTAAAAATGTTAGCTGGGTTCTTCACTTTAGTGTTAGAAATATGTTTCATGCAAATTCCCTGACTCCGTATTTGCTTGCAGAGTGTTGTTCCAGCTGACAGTTTAGACAGTGATATCAATACTCTTTACTTAAACATCACAGCGGCATCTGGAGGTGGTGCTAATCAATCTGATGAGGTAACTTGCTTTGATCCTATTTGCTTTAACATTAATATGCACTGGCTAGACCATTGATATAATTTGAGTTACATTCTATGCAGTTAAAATCCCTTGATTACTGTATACTTATCTATGCAGTTAAAAGCCCTTGATTTATCCGAATTTGATTATGGACTTTGAGCATTCATACCAAATACTAACTTTGGAATCTAAATTTAGTGTTTCATACCAAAAATGCAATGTTGATGGTTCGCAGAACTTATTTGTTTTGCACTTTTTCTGTTAGTAATTCTGAGTTATATGTTCATCATATTTAGGTGTTCAAGTGGGTAGCATTTGCAGAAGCCTTCCCTGTGGCTGTTGATGCATGCTTTGAGAATCTCAAGAGATTAAATGATGAACTTTCCGATAAGTCTGTGCTCCTAGGCAACGGATTGAAACCCTCTGAAGCTGATGTTTTAGTGTTTTCAGTGATTCACTCATCCCTGGTATGCACGTTTCATATTTATCGCACTTCCTATGCTAGTAGAAAAGAGAATTGCTTCCCATTCCCCCTTAACTAAAATAGGCGGTTAGGCATGATTTCTTTTGTCTTTAATGGCTCTCTCTTCTTTTTTTGGTAAATGTGCATCTAACATATACCAAGCCAATATGATTTTTGAGTTGTGTTGAGGATCTTGCCAGTTTGTTAGATTAATTAATGTTATCTTAATATTTATTTCACTAAAGAGAAGGTTCTGATATAATTTTAATAACCGAACAAACAAATTTTAATTCGTTAAATAAACAAATAAATAAATATATTAAACTTTCAAGTTTTAACAGGATGTCTTTGGTTGCTTATTGTCAGATCAGCCTTTCAGATTCAAACAAGAAAAATCTTCCACATGTGTTGAGATGGGTGGACTACATCCAGGTAATGCCACACCTTAAGCTAGCTTATGCTCAATAATTGCTCATAGCTGTTTACATTCAAGAGATTACATTGCATTGTCACTGACTCACACGTGATAGTTTTGGTAATTTGGTGTTATTTCCACCTCCATTGTAAATTTTAGTCATCTTGAGAATCTGTATGAGATAAGAAAATCTGATCTTTGAGTGCCCTTTGTGTTTTTTTTACTGAGGAGGCACTTTCTCAACTGTACAAACTGAAGTGTTTGCATTTTCACACTTATAGTCACGCAGGACCTTAAGGCTTCAGTTCTTGATGGTTGAGATTCTTGCATTCAATTCTTAAAAAAACATATAAGCTGCGAGTGCATTACCAAGTTGAAATATTCAAAAAATCTTTAAACATGCATTTAACCTTTGATAATATCCTACCCGTTTGTGCACGTGTCTAGCTATGTTGTGCTTACTGCTTACATTAACAAATACATTTATTTCAGTTTTGCTCTCACCATTGTAGCAAAAACATTAATTGTTCTTGCTATGTTTTTCCTTCATCAGTACAAACAGGAACTTGTCGGCTTATTTGACAAAATTCTGTTGCAGAAGCCTGAATTTGAGCCTCTGGTGAGAAGTCATTCCCTTTTTACTTCTTAGAGTTTTCTTTGTTGACTTAAAAAAGTGCACCACAATGGAAATAGTCTAAATTTTATGCTTGAATGTATATACTTTACCTTTTCATTTATTTGTTGTTGTAGATTCCTACGACTCCATAAATATTATAAATCTTATATCTAAAACAAAAAATAGGCTTTATGCTTCAGGTTTTTGAAAATATTCCTTGAATAATATTACTAACTTGGTCCAATTCTTAAAGAATTTTCATGGTGTTGACATGGTAGTAAACATGGCCCAACAATTTGCTGATATGGCAGCCACTCTCCACGTGCTATTTTAATTAGTTTTGGGTGATTTCGCTCTTAATTGGTATAAAATTTGTTGAAAGACCAGTTGAATCCAGTTTTTCATGGCCTAGGAAAATTTAGGTAATATTTAGGTACTTACAATTTCAAAACGTAATTTAACCTGAAAAATGCTGTTATATTATGATGGAACTCAATGAAACAGTAAAAGGAGAAATAGAATAATGATCAAATAGAGTAGTATATTCCTTGAATTCAGTGTGAATTACAGGGAATCAAGTACAGAATCAGTCTAGGAAAATGTGATATCAAGTGCAGCACTCTCTATGAGAGAGAAACTGTACCCCCTTAGCCAAGCCTATGCCAATACTTGCCTAAAGAACATTCTCTTTCCTCCTACCTTTTATTTACATCATTCTCAGCTGAAAAGCATGAGTACTACACGCACACACACACCCCCTGCCAACTCAGCAAGTTGGTTAGGAGATTCCCTCCACTACTTGTTGCTAATGACCTTCCTACCCTTCCTCACAAACACTTTGCCAAATTTCTTATCTTTCTTAGCAGCATTCTCATCAATACTCCCCCCTATGAGATTCAACTTGTCCTCAAGGTGAAACTCTGGGAACTGCTCCTTCATCTCTGCCAAATCTTCCCATGAATTCTCAAAGTCTGGCAGATTCTTCCATTTGACCAGCACCTCCAATGCTCCAGTGGATGACTCCCTGATGGCAAGTATTTCCTCAGGTTTAACCTGCAGTTCCCAGTTCTCATTCAGACAGATTGGTAAGGGTTGCACAGTAGCAGCAGGTGAAATGGCCTTCTTCAACAGAGATACATGGAAGACTGGATGGATTCTACTCTCAGGAGGTAATTGGAGCTTGTAAGCTACTAAGCCAATCTTTTCTAGCACCTCATAAGGCCCATAGAAACGAGGACTCAACTTTTGATTGACTCTCTTGGCCAACAACTTCAGTTTGTATGGTTGGATCTTCAGATACACCAATTCTCCCACCTCAAACTCCACTTCTCTTCTGTTCTGGTCTGCATATTGCTTCATTCTATTCTGTGCTTTGCTCAAGTGTTCTCTCATCTCTTTCAGTAGTTCATTCCTCTCTTGAGTCAGTTGCTGTACTTCATCCACTGAAACTCTGTTCTCTGCTCCTCTAACCAACACTGGTGGTTGCCTGCCATACAAGGCTTCAAATGGTGACATCTTCAAAGAGGAATGGTAATTAGTGTTATACCAATATTCAGCCCAGGGAAGCCACTTAGGCCACTGTTTAGGTTTAGAGCCAGTCAAACACCTCAAATAAGTCTCCACACACCTATTCACCACCTCAGTTTGGCCATCTGTCTGAGGATAGTAAGCTGAGCTCATCTTCAATTGAGTTCCTGCTGCATTGAACAACTCAGTCCAGAAATTACTGATGAACACACGATCTCTATCAGATACAATTGAAGTAGGGAAGCCATGTAGTCTCACTATCTCCTTCATGAACACTGATGCCACATCCTTGGCAGTATAAGGATGTGAGAGGGCAATGAAATGGGCATACTTGGTCAACCTGTCCACTACTACAAAGATGGTATCCACTCCCATTGTTTTAGGCAATCCACCAACAAAGTCCATTGAGATATCACTCCATACCTGTGTAGGTATTGGGAGTGGTTGAAGTAATCCCCCTGGACTTAGAGCTTGATATTTGTTCCTCTGGCACACAGAGCATGCCTCCACAAATTTCTGTATTCTCCCTTTCATTCCTTCCCAGTACACTATCCCAACAATCCTCTTATAAGTTCTCAAAGCCCCTGAGTGTCCTCCAACAGCAGTGCAGTGAAATTCCACCATAATCTTCTCTATTCTAGGAGAATCTCTAGGAATCACTAACCTGTTCTTGTAGTACAACCTCCCATTTCTCAAAGAATACCCTTCATGATCAGCCACTTGAGCCACCAAGTCTTGCACAATTTGTCTCAACTTGTCATCTGCTTGAATTTCTTCCTCCAGGCCCTCCCATTCCTGACATTGCACAGTGGTAAGTGCATTAAATTGCCTTGACAAAGCATCAGCAGCTTTGTTCTCTATACCAGGCTTATACTTGATGTCAAAATCAAAACCAAGTAATTTAGTCACCCATTTTTGCTGATCCTCTCCCATTAGCCTTTGGTCAGTTAAGAACCTCAAACTTCTCTGATCTGTGTGCACAGTAAAGTGTCTACCAAGTAGGTAATGTCTCCACTTCTGAATAGCTATCACAATAGCCATTAACTCTCTTTCATACACTGACTTATTCTGGGCCCTGGTTGACAGTGTTTGGCTCATGAATGCCACAGGTCTGCCTTCCTGCATAAGGACAGCCCCTAGCCCTTTTCCTGATGCATCAGTCTCCAAGATAAATTCCTTGGAGAAATCAGGTACAGCAAGAACAGGTAAGGTGGTCATAGCTATCTTCAACCTCTCAAAAGCCTTCTGTGCACTCTCATTCCAAGCAAAACTGTCTTTCTTTAATTGTTGAGTAGGTGGCCATGCAATCTTCCCATAATCTCTTACAAACCTTCTGTAGTACCCAGTTAGACCAAGGAAACCTCTCAATCCCTTAACATCCTTAGGTACTGGCCAGTTGATCATAGCCTCCACTTTTGCAGGGTCTGCTGCTACCCCTCTGCGAGAGATTAAATGGCCCAAATATTCAATCTGTTCCTGTGCAAACATGCATTTCTTTTGATTAGCAAAGAGCTGATTGCTTCTCAAAATGCTCAGCACCTTCCTCAAGTGTTCCTTGTGGCTCTCCAAGTCATCACTGTAAATCAGTATGTCATCAAAGGATACCAACACAAATTTCCTCAACATAGGTTTCAAAACTCTGTTCATTAGAGCTTGAAAAGTGGAAGGTGCATTTGTCAAACCAAAAGGCATTACCAAGTACTCGTAATGACCTTCATGAGTTCTGAATGCAGTCTTGTGGATATCTTCACTTCTCATCCTAATCTGGTGATAACCAGATTTCAAGTCAAGCTTGGAAAATACCTGTGCAGTTCCTATCTCATCCAACAACTCATCAATAATTGGTATAGGAAACTTGTCTGGTACAATGTGTTTGTTTAAAACCCTGTAATCTATACAAAATCTCCACCCTCCATCTTTCTTCTTAACTAATAGGACAGGGCTTGAAAATGGACTCACACTAGGTCTAATTATACCAGCAGCTAACATTTCATTCACAATTTTTTCTATCTCATCTTTTTGATAGTGAGGATACCTGTAGGGCCTGATATGAGGTGTTGGAGCTCCAGGCTTGAGTACAATGGCATGATCCTGTTCTCTCAGTGGTGGTGGCTCCTTTGGCTCTTGAAAAACATCAGGGAACTCTTGTAATATTTGTGCTACTTCTGTCAATACATTCTGTTCTCTCCTATCACTGCTCAGTTCATAATACTGCAGGAGGTACCCTTCATCTTCTTGCTGCATAGCTTTCACCATAGACCTGAGTGATGTTTGATGTCTGCTCAGTGATGGTTCACCTCTAATCTTATACTTCTACCCCCTTCCCTTCCATTTAATCACCATATTTTGGAAGTTAGCCTTGATGTCTCCTAGGCTAGCCAACCAATCCATACCTAAGACCAACTCTGTCCCAGCCAGTGTCATTAGGTAGAAGTTCTGTGTGAAAGCAATGTCCTGTACCAGGACCTTGAGGTCTACACACACTCCCCTGTGAGTAATCTTCTCACCATTGCCTACCTCAATAGTGTACTCACTAGTATCCTCCAGCTGCAACTTCAATTCTTCCACCAACTTGTGAGAGATAAAGTTGGATGTAGCTCCAGAATCAATCAATATCAACACCTTCCTACCATTAATCATTCCCCAAACCTTGAAAGATTTATTTGAGGTTAAACCTTGCTTGCTTCTGAGTGACAGCAATAAGGTTTTCAAGGGAGCCATGAGCATCTCGAATTGCTCTCTGTATTCCATCACCGTTCCAGTTTGCTTCATGCTCAAAATGGGACCCAATGGATTTCGCACTAGACCCGGTTGAAATCGTCAGATCACCGCCTGTTTGAACTCTTCCCAACTAGGATCTGGGTGTTGCTCCTCCCACAATTGATACCAGTTCAATGCCTTCCCATCCAGAGCAATTATCACCGCCTCAAGCATCTCCTCTTCTTCAACTCCGTTGATTTTGAAATAACGCTCCACTTTCACCAACCAACCGTAAGCTTCACCCCCTTCGAACACAGGAATTTCCAGCTTCCTCCCACGATAACGATGGCGAGGTTTAGCACTAGCCTCACCAGAAGTTTCAGTGCCTGTCGTCGAGTCTCCTTCTTCCTCTCCTTCGTCATTCACCACGGTACTACTACCTGCTCGTCGTCGACGCCGTTTCTTTGGTAACCGGAGTTCCAGCCTCTCCATCCATTCACGAAACTCATTGCGAAGTTCCGTGTTAGCTGAGCGAACTTCCAGTGACAATCCTTCGAAACTGTGATCAAGTCCATCCAAACGATCCTCCATCGCATTCTGCCTTTCCTCCATTGACGTCTTCTTCACCATGATCAAGCTCTGATAGTCCTAGAGCTTTGATACCAATGATGGAACTCAATGAAACAGTAAAAGGAGAAATAGAATAATGATCAAATAGAGTAGTATATTCCTTGAATTCAGTGTGAATTACAGGGAATCAAGTACAGAATCAGTCTAGGAAAATGTGATATCAAGTGCAGCACTCTCTATGAGAGAAACTGTACCCCCTTAGCCAAGCCTATGCCAATACTTGCCTAAAGAACATTCTCTTTCCTCCTACCTTTTATTTACATCATTCTCAGCTAAAAGCATGAGTACTACACGCACACACACACCCCCTGCCAACTCAGCAAGTTGGTTAGGAGATTCCCTCCACTACTTGTTGCTAATGACCTTCCTACCCTTCCTCACAAACACTTTGCCAAATTTCTTATCTTTCTTAGCAGCATTCTCATCATATTACTTAAAATATGGAAACAAAGGAGTGCCCGTATTAAGTTTTAGATTTGTAAGTAATATTTTGATTTGGGTACATCCTTAGGGTATTTTTAATTAGCTTTTTAAAAACAATTTTCTGCTTTTAAAAAATTAAGAACAAATTTTAAAACAGAAATCTGTTTTTAAAAAGCATGGTCAAGCAGGCCCTTAGTCTTTTTGGTTCGCAAATGCCTTTTACCAGTAACTCTGAAACAGTGTAACCAGAAGACCTCTGATGTTCACTTCAACTTAATTATGCTTTATAGGAGAATTAAAGTATACTTTAAGAATTTCAAATGTCATTTCCCTCCCCATCCCACCACCCCGACCGTTTGTACTATGAACCACAAAGTAGTTGTAAAAGCCAATTAGAATGAACAGTGTTTCCTTCCCCATTAACATGTATTTCGAAGTTATATTATGCACCCCACCCTGGGACATCCATATGCCATATAGAGACTTTTCAAGTTGATAGGTGCTGAGTTTTTCATTTTCTTCTCTCTTTTTTTGCAGGTAACAAAATCTGTTGGAGCTGTGGAATCTGATTTAAAATCAAATAAGACTGAACAAACCATAAAGAATGCAAACAAGTCAGAAGCAGCCATAAGCAAGGATAAAAACAAAGCTGAGGTAAATCAATCTTTTTATTTTGGTGTGATTGTTACAAGTGCCAGTTTCTCGTACTTCTTATACTCTGTTAATTACATCTTATTACAGTTGCTTCACTAAGGGTTTCATTTATTTTGTAATAAAAAGGGAAAGGCAACAGGAGGAGACAGAGAACCTACTAAAGCCAAGGCAACGGGAGGAGACAGAGAACCTACTAAAGCCAAGGCAAAACCTGCAGACAAAGAATTTACTGAGAAAGACAATGAAGTTAGTGTCAGTTTGCTTAATATTCAAGTTGGAGTAATCCGCAAAGCATGGAAGCATCCATCTGCTGATAGGTACTTTGGCAAACTTACCAAGAAAACCTTTTATAATTGAAGAGAATGTTAAATTTACAGCTAAGAGTTGATGCATCTGTACTTTGATAAGTTTGACACCTGATTAGGAAAATATTGATATCAATGAATGAACTTAAATGATGCAGTTTGTTAGTTGAGGAGATAGATGTTGGTGAAGCCAAATTGCGGCAGGTTGTCAGTGGTTTGGCAAAGTACTTGAGTCCTGATGATTTAACGGTAATGTACTTACCTAACCAAGTGTAATAATTGATTGTATTCGTTTTGAATTTTTAATTAACTCCCTTATGGTCTTGCTGCTTGATTTCACTGCACAGAACCGTCGGGTTGCACTTATTACAAATGTCAAACCTGGAAAACTACGGGATGTGGTGTCTGAAGGACTGGTATATATTTTATCTTACCTTGCTAATGCAAGTTACATTGTTTTACTGCCTGTATCTTGCAATGTTCAATTAATCTCAAGGACTTTTTATGTATTTGCCTCATCTTTCCAGGTCTTATGTGCTTCAAATGAAGGTCCCACAAAGGTGGAGCCCTTGATCCCTCCAGAAGGAGCTAAGATTGGAGAACGTGTTTCTTTTGCTGGGTATGTTCTTCAAAACCTTTTATACCAGGCAGTCAGACACATATTTCCTACTAATATGACTTGTTTCATCCTCTGGATAAAGTATTTAGAGTGACTATCACTATTTCATCCAACGATGTCTTAGCTGCTACCTTGGAAATTCATAGCTCGCCACTGTTTTCCGGTGCTTCTAAACTCTACTGGTTTCACCTAAAAGTGGGTAATGGGCGAACCTGGTTTGGGCAAACCTCATCTTGTAATGACCATCTAAGCAGTTCTTTAAATGAACTGGGTGGGGTTTGTCCCGTTTTAGTCTGTTGGTCAGCAGGTTGGCAATATGTTTTAATAAAGGTAGTTTTCAATCTATTTGTATATTGGACGAGTACTTGCAATCCCCTCTTTAACATCTCTCTCCAATACTCACTCCGTCATTTGGTGAAGAAACTCACGTGCACTTCTACCACTTTAGAAAGGGGGACCCACTAATTTAGAGGGATCCACTTGAATGTCCTCTATTCATGGAATGAGTGTTGGAGGGAGAGTGTTAAGAATGTTGCTATCGCCCATCTCATATATATGGGTCACTAAAGCAAAGACACGATAATTTTCTTTAACTCTATGTTTGGGAGGGGGTTAGGAGGGGGAGAGGCTTATGACCAGCCTTTCCCTTGTTTGAAAAGTTTAAAAAATGAGAAGAGTTTGGTGAATTTTTAAAACCTCCCAAAATAATGGAGTGAGATGATTTTGTGTGTATTTACTTACAATGAGTTTCATACAATGATAAAGAATGTGTTGGTATTGGGAGTGAGTTTATTTTGTGTGTGTTTATATATATATATTCTAACGCACATCAAACCATTGTTTGACGAATGCATTTTTCTTAGGAGAAAGTTTGCTTACATTTTTCCAGGTCATGTTTGTGTTGTTTTTCAATCACGAGTACTGTTTATTCATATCATGTTATCTTTCGGTTAGTTTTTAGAAAATACTCCATGTGTGAAATGCTGTGATTAGAACACAGAACAAACAACACGTAAGTTGTCCCCATTTTGTTATTACAATTTACAAATGTATGGCCATTTATTAAACTCTACGTGGTTCAATTTGTTGTGTCATTACTGATATTTTGTTACCTGTTGTAATTCAGTATTGATGGAAAGCCAGAAGATGTACTGAACCCAAAGAAGAAACAGCTAGAGAAGATTACACCGGTAATTTTTTCTCAAGACTCGTTAGTTTAGCTTTTCTAAATTTAGTGATTGTTTATACATACTAGTTGAATTTATGATGTTGAAGCTCATGGGTTTTCTGTTTTGTCCATGCAGCATCTTTTCACAGATGACAAGGGAGTGGCCACATTCAAGGGAATACCATTTATGACGTCTGGTGGACCATGCACATCATCTATTTCCAGAGCAATTATTAAGTGATGAAGATATATAACATGGCCTATTCATTGTTGTTGATTTATTTATGTTTTGAACTAGTACCTGAGTAAGACGCAAGTTTTGTGTTGCAGTTGTGGTCACATGGTCTTAAATGCTACATTGGCCTTAGTCAAAAAAAACTTCATACTACATTGAATACTTGGGCTAAGTTTGGAACAGGAAAGAAAGATGAAAGAAGAGAGAGGAAAGGAAGAGAAAATGAGATGATTTTTGGGTTGTTTGGTAGAGGTAAAAGGGCAAGGAGAAGAGAAAACAAGTGTTCTCTTCCCTAGTTTTGTTGAGTAAAAAATAAGAAGAAAAGGAAGTAGCAAAGTATAAGATTACATAAATACCCATTAGAAAGAAATAAAATATAAAAGTTTTGGGTAAAATTGGAAAAACATGAAATTTGTTGTTTTATTCACCTTTTCTTCCCAAATTTTAGAGGAAGCATTTTTTTTTGGGTCTCATGTGTTTTTTCTCTTTCCTCACCACTTTTTTCCTTTTACCAAACAAAGAAGTTGTTGGAAAATGTGTTTTCTTTCCTTTCATTTCTTTTCCATTACTTTTCTTTGATACCAAACACAGTTAATTTTGCATCTAATGAACCAGCTAGGGTCATAATAGTATACTACCTCTGTCCCATTTTATAAGTTGTTTTAGCAAAATCAATTTGTCCCAAATTAATTGTTGTTTTACATTTTCAAGAAAGCATCTAACATGTTTTTCCACTATTGTCTTTATTAATCATGACAATTTTTTACATTTAATAAATGATTCACGTTTATCTATGTAGAGAGATAAAGGGTTAAATAGTAATTTAGATAATACTTTTTATAAAATCTAGACTACTAATTATTTTTCTTAATACGTGTAATAATCTTAAACTGCATATAAAATGGGACGGAGGTAGTAATATGATAATGCAAGAGGTAAAAAGTAAAAACCATGAAATTGTGATAGTGAATGAATGACATTTCTTTCTGCGTCTCAAATCAAAGGTGTGTGGGTGAATCTCTGTCGCAGCTAAGATTAGGGTCAGCTTACTTGCAGCTTGACTGTGTCTCCTCCTGTCACATATAATGTCACCTTAGCCAAATCTTCTTATTTCAATTCAACTACGTATTCATTCACTCTTTGTTATCCGGTTGTGTCTATCCAAATTTAGAAATAGAAGCAAAGCAACTATACTTAGAGTGTTCGTATCCCCTCATATTATACGACTTTTTAAATAAAAAAATTTGTCACAGAATACATGACTTTTTACAATCTCAATGTAATATTAATATTTTTTTCTATTATACTCTTCATTATTTAATAATATTTCTTTCATAATTCTACTAATTTATCTTCTTAATATTATTAATAAAGGTTAATTCGATAAACTAACTCGCAATTTCTCTTCTCATACAAAATTAGAGATAAAATAGTGCTTTAAATCTAAACCGTGGTATAATAATACACTCCACCGTGGATTCTGATAAGGGTCCCGTGCTGATTGAGTACATCTACTATTTTTGTTAAAAAAAAACTTTATCCAGTTTTGCACTCCATCATGGATTCTTGTTTTGGTTACGCACTCCAACATGGATTCTGATAAGATGGGACCTTGACCACCTAAAGTATATTTCCCAAGTCAAACTTAGTTTTTGATTACTGTTTTTGACTGCTAAATTAGTATTTAGTAGTACTACTCCTAGTAGACTACTACTATACTACTAGTATCAAGTAGGCCCCAACACGTGATCAAGTCAAATATCCTACAAAAAATTCAATTACATCCGCCAATTAATATATATATATATATATATATATATATCCCTTAAAATTTGTGTTTTACAATATTAATTTCTCTTGTATTTATTTTAATGTAATACTTTATAAAAAAGTTATCGAAACACTTGTTTGGGTCACGTTAGTTTGGACTCTATTTAGTAAAAAGTAACGGATAGCAAACAGATAGTCGATAGCGAATAGCAACTAACAGTTTCAGAATTTGCCAATTGAACTAATTCTATCCGATTTTATTTAGAAAGACAACTTTGACACGAATTTGATTTAGAAAGACAAGTTTGATTTAGATTCTAATTCAAAAGACCGAATCTCTCTATGTAAATAGCAGCCTACATTTTGATGACAAAAATCACACGTTCATATTGAATTTCATTTCTGTAGCCTAAGAAGAAGTAGTCTGGATAGCTAAACAGCTTAGTAGAATAAGCAGGTAGTACGTAGTATAGTACTAATGCCATAAAAAGAAAAGGAAACAAATTAGAGATTCTGTGTCTGACTCACAGATACTGGAATGAAATTTTCTTTTGAATACATTGTACTTTGTGTTTGTTGTTATGCTAATATATCGTACCACTTCTTTGCAAATATGAGTGTATTGTACTCAATAAATCTTAAATCATATGCACATTTTATTAACCAAACTTGATATGCAGAGATTTTATTTTATCCAGTTGGCGGAAGCAACTGGAGATATGATCTTTATATCAGAAAAAACATAAGAACATCAAATCCGCTATGTCCCAAATCTGTTCGAGTTACTCGATGTACGAATTAGCCCTAACAATCCAATCATATCATATGGCTGAAATAGTACTTTTATTCTTCTACTTTAGTTCCTCTTTTATTTTTTTCCTTAATAATTCCTTATATTGCAATGTTACAGCAGCGTGATCTTTTATTTCTTTATTTTTTGGCAGTATGGGCAGCAACATTTGATCGCACAATCTAGGAACTGCGTCGCAGCCGTGATTAAAATTTGGAACATTTTGGCTATATAACTTAATTTGTGTTTGGTAGGGTCAATTCGCCAGCATATAGCAAACAAGTTTGTGAAAGCAAAATAGTTGTGTTTGGTAACCGTTAGCTTATAGTGTTTTTGAGTAATTTATAACATTTTTTATGCGCAACATGAAATAGTATTTGAGCTTATATCTTATAGCTTTATAATATTTGAGATTGTTATCATTTTAATGTTTTACCAGTCACGGATTCTATCGCTAGGGTGTTGGCCAGCGAAATGATTAAGAGTCCCAAGTAGCGAGCGCAAATTAGTCCTTCGTTGACAGCGTTGGGACACTGCGTGGGTCACCCACGAGGGTCCGATAAAAAAAAAGTCACGGATTCTATTCCACAACTTTTCAAACAATAAAGGGTGTGTGAGCATCTCACATCTCACAATATTAACATGCATGAATGCTGAGAAGAGAGTGGAAAGAGTGATGCTGAAATCTCGTCAAGAGAGACAGAAAAGAAAGATACTACAATAAATGAAATGAGATACGTGAATTAATGACGAAAGTTTAGGATTCGGTTTTTGAATACGAGGGGAGGGGAGGGGTGGGGACTGAATCAAATCCTTAGATACCCGAAAAGGATCACGAAATATCTGTGACCAGTTGATAATCTCTCTCTCTCTCTCATATAAAGTCTGATTCTCTCTCTCTCTCTAAAATTCCTTGCCCACCAACCACTTCCTTCGAATTCATATCTCTATGCTGTGTGCATATATATAGGACAGAACATTGTTACTTACGTTCATACATCTCTTGTGACTTTTCAAGTAGTAATTTGATTTCCTTTATGTTTTCTCTCTTCATTTATATCATATGGGAACCCGTTTTGTTTTTCTTTTCGTCTTCTTCTACGCTCTACATTTAATATTATAACACCCTTCTTTACTGCAACTGTGTAACATAAAAAAGGTAGAGGACACAACATCATTTATTCTTGTTTCATCTTGTGTTTATTAACATGGCTTCTGGTTCAACACCTTCTTCTTCAAACTGGATCATGGAAAGTGGTGACATTCCTCATGTTTTGGCTGTTGATGATAATCTTATTGATCGCAAACTTGTTGAGAAACTTCTAAGGAATTCTTCTTGCAAAGGTACACCTTACAAGCAAAGTAATCTTCTTCTGTTCTTTTGTTTATCCCCCTTTTTTCTTTTTCTAACTACATGTTTCTCTCGTGTTGTGTAAAGGAAGAAAAATGCTCAGTATTATTCAGTAACCCTCTTTATATTTTTATGTTTTTGAGGTTTGTTACAAGTTTTTTTAAAGAATAATATTTTATTAAAATAATTTATTTTAGACATTGTTCATCAGTTTGTTACAGTTTTTCAACAAAATGAGAATTTAAAAATAATCTAAAAACAGATTAAAATGTCATAAAAATCATTTTTCACAAAAGAATGTAAAGAAAAACAATTTTCAATATGTTATAAAAACACAATTTCTGATTTTTTTTTTTAAAAAATCTCTAAAACTAATTTATAAATTATTTAATGCTAAAATCACTTATTTTGGAAAAGAGTTTTTTTTTGGGTACTAAATAGTTTTGAATGGGCCTTTTGGTTGGTTACTGACAATGCTATTGATTACAGTTACAACTGCAGAAAATGGGCCAAGGGCATTGGAGTTTTTGGGCTTGACAAGTGATGAACAGAACACCTTGACTGGAGTAATCAGTCTTATCCTCTTTTTAAGAATAAAATCAAAAATAAAACTTCTATTGTTCTTTTCACATTTGTTAGATTGGTAATTTCTAACTAGTAAGAGTATTTGTTTTTTGCTTTGTAGAGATCAAAAGTAAATTTAGTTATCACAGACTATTGCATGCCAGGGATGACAGGTTACGAGTTACTTAAGAAAATTAAGGTACATAATATAATGATTATTATTGGTTTCGTGATTTTGTTGCTTGCTTTTACAACTTTTTATCATTTTACTTAAGAAAATTAAGGTACATAAACTGCATTTCTTTTGTAAACAGCAATCATCTGCAATGAAGGAAGTCCCTGTGGTAATCATGTCATCTGAGAACATACCAACACGTATTAACAAGTAATTACTACTTATGTCATCTTTTAATCATATTTGTCCGTGATGTGTTTTCTATTGTTCAGTATATTCAATAATTGTTGTGCTGACTACAGGTGTCTGGAAGAAGGAGCTCAGATGTTCATGTTAAAGCCTCTCAAACAATCTGATGTAAAAAAATTGACATGTCAGCTAATGAATTTGGGAAGGTGAAAAAAAAAATTAACTTCTAAGGAATTCAAGCAAGACAACAATGTAAGATTTATGGTTAGGTAATGTGTCGTGGACACTTCTTAGGACTTAACCAGAATGTTACTAGTTGTAGAGTTTAGGAGTAGAAATGCATATTCTTAGGGTTGATGTACTCTAGCTAGTGTCATTTTCCCTAGAATATAACTCATGTCTTTTTTGATGTTGGAAGAAGTTAGTTTTAATTTTTTTGTTATCGTGTTATTGATGTGGAGTATCTATCGACTTTGTCGATGATTAAGAAAGCCACGTGTACCTGGTCCGTGCCACTTGTAGTTTTATGTTACAAGTAAAAAAAAAAATGAAGAACAGTTTCCTGAAACTGAAAGTGAACTTAATTAAATAGAAAGGTTCTGTTTCTCAAGTTGTTGCTCCATTAGTAACAACTTAATTAACAAGAACTTGGAAATTAATTAAATATCAGCATCAAAACCACAAACAACAACTTTGAATCAATCTTACCGTGAAGTTTTGCAGTTAGAATGAGGGGAACTGCTTCTAGTACAGTGGCTGATGGAAAAGAAAGCGATTCAATGAAAAATGAATAGTTAAGCAAAGAATATTCGGTTTGGAAGGTTTGTTGAGTTGGCCCAACTCAACTACTTTTTTTACGCGTTTCCTTCCCTTTTTCCCCTTCCTTTCATCCTCGTGATGTTTGTTGCCTTCCTCACAATTTCTTATTCGTTTTTTTATTTGAAAAATCACAATTTCTTATTTTTTTTTTATAAACTCGATATCCTCTACGCGCGATTTGCAGAGACTAATCCTCGAGCCGGGTAAGATCACAATGGGCGACAAAGCTCTTCCTCAAGAGATTTAACATTGTTGTATGCTCAAGGCTGATTTTGAATTTAGGACATTGGTTAAGCTGGAAGAGATCCCTACCATCTCATCCAAGTGTTCTTTAGTACAATTTCTCATTCTTGGTTGTTTACTTTCAATGCTTTTATTTTTGATTTCATCTTTTAAAGATCTATTAGGTAAAAAATAGCGGATAGCGGATGGGCTAGCAAACAGCGGATAATGTTAGCAAATGACGTATTTGGTAAAATAAAATAGCTGATAAACGTAAAATGACATAAAAAGATATTTAATTATTTAATGATGACAAAATGTTTAATGAGTAATGAGAAGTAATTTAAGAAAATTAAAAAAGGTAAAAATGTCAACAAAAAAAAAAGTGAGACGCTACATGAAATAGTGTCTGAAAAACGCTACTTGAAGTAGCGTCTGAAAAAATGCTAAACGTTACCCGAAAATACTAAACACTAGTACTTGCCAAATACGGGTACTCTTCACCCACTAGTTTCATCAGCAATCAAACTCATTTATATTAATTATTTTCTCATTTATGTTAGACTGTTGACACCGTTGTAACAAATAGGCCTTAAGTTACCTAACGTTGACACCGTTGGCCCTTTTAGTAAAATGTCATATCCTTGATTACATCAAAATACACAAAAATATACTTGGTCGCATCAAAATACATAAGCTAGAGTAATCACAATATATAAAGTAGTATTACATCAAAATACATAAGCTAGAATAATCACTAAAAATGGCCTATTTGTTACAAAAAGAACTTAAAAGGCCAACTTATTACAAATAAATAACTTAAAGATCATCTGGTGTAATTTTACCTAAATTTTAAAATAATAATTTTTTTTGGTAACGAGTTTTATTGTCATTAGATTGCGGGTTCCGATCTTTGTTTCAATAGCATAGTTAATTTTAAAATAACTGAACAATGAATGTGTAATACATAGAGGTGTCTTCTTTTTGTATGAACAAGAATGCTACGATGATAAACTCTAATTTTATTTTGAGAAGGAACCTTCTTTTTGTAATTAGACCTTGTGTATTCATTTTGAATTCATAAAGGTAATTAGGAAACATTTGAAAAATGAGAAAGCAAGTTGCAACTTACAGTGTTTTGTCTTTATGTTTTTTCTTTTTCAGTGCACTTATTAGATGCAGTTTTTTGGTTTTTTGTTATTTTTTTCCTATTCAAATTGTGAGACATAGGTGCTGTTGTGTTTTTAGTTTAAAAAACAATTAGATTCAGATTGTGATAACAGTGATTTTTAAAAAAAATAGAAGTTACTAGTCCATGGGCCAGCCCGTATCCCGATAGGGTTGGGCCGGCCCAACATAATATGAGCCCGAAATAAATTTGGCCCACCCATTCGCACTCAAAATTGTCGTTGGCTCGAATGAAATATTATAAGAATTATCATGTTTTAGGTAAGCTTAAGAAGTTAGTGATATGATTTGAAGATTTCAAATCATTGTCGGGGAATGATCTCAATTTCTGTGTGTGTTTGTGTTTATATATATATATGCACTACAAAGTAAAAAAATTGGTGCCCCATAACACTACCAAAAAATCAGTTATTAGGGAGGGACATTAGCGAGGGAAAAGCAGTCCCTCGCAAAAACCAAAATTAGCAACGGAATTTAAGGCTTTAGCGATGGAATGTTGCACTGTCGTTTTTGTCTGCTATTAGCGACGGAATTTAGGGCTTTAGCGACGGAATTTTCCATCACTAATTGTTTGGAGGGAAAATTCAGTCAAATTCACGCAAATCAAAGAGTTTAGCGACGGAAACTAAAATCCCTCGCAAATTAAAGTGAGCATTAGCGACGGAATTATAATCCCTCGCAAATTTTTTTACTTTTTTTTTACTTAACCACACTTTTCTTCTCTCCTCTTCCCTTCCTCTTCCTCTACTCTCCACCACCATCACCACCACACAACCAACCAACCACCCTCACTCTTCTTCTCTCCTCTTCACCCTCCCCTTCCTCTTCCTTTACTCTCTCTCTCACCTACAAACACTAACCCACCACCACACAACAACCACCACCCACAACACCACCACCACCTTCTTTCCTCTTCCTCTCCTCTCTCTCTCTCTCTCTCTCTCACTATTTCCCCTTTCCTTCTTCCTCTCTCCACCTTCTTCCACCACACCACCACACCACCACCACCACCTACGAATTTCTTTCCTCTTTCTCTCCACCTTCCACCACCACCAACACAACCACAAAATTAGTAATATAATATAATTTTCATTAATAATATAATAAATTGCTTCAAAAATAAATATAATAATAAATATATAAAATAAAAAAAAGCCATTCGAATTTGAAAATTCGAAAATTTGCACATTAGTGAGGGAATTAGCGAGGGAAATTTCCCTCGCTAATTAGCGAGAGATTTTGAATCCCTCGCTAATGGGATTAGCGAGGGAACTGGTCCATCGCTAATTCCCTCGCAAATGACCATTAGCGAGGGATTTTGGTCATTTTGCGAGGGAAATTTCCCTCGCTAATAATCAATTTTTTTGTAGTGTAAGGCCTTGGACAGTCACCCTTTTCCGCCCATGCTCAGGGCAACCAATGAACATTTTACATGGAAAAAAATTAGTACAAAACTTACGATTGATGCATTCCTCCAAATTAGGTCAAATTTCTTAGGTCAAGCTCGTCATGTTTTTCACCTTTTTTTTGGTGGATTACAATTTAAAACGAAAAGGAAAAAAAAAGAGCAAAACAAGCGTAATCAATTCCTAGGGAATCCCTGAGCAGCAAAGTCCTAATTCCCACAGGCAGGTTTCTTGAGAATCAAGCATCTGCTGAAGGAGGAGGCACCCTCCTTAGCTAGAAAGTCAGCACGAGTATTTATTTCCCTAACTGAGTGGAGGATGTCAACACGAGCCCATCTTCTAACATTTGAGTTATAATAGCTTGGGGATGGAACCTATGCTCATCCTTGTTCTGAAGAGAGCAATCGCTTTTAGGCAGCCAGTTTCACACAACATATCATCTAGACTGGGATCTTTGATAACAGAGATATCGTGAAAAATGCCATATAACTCAACAAGAAGTGAGCCACCCCTACATCGTTACTAATGAACCCCCGACCCAATCACCTTTATGGTCTCGGAAGCGACCATCCAAAGCCAATGATAGATGAGTGGGGGTTTGCACTACCATACGTGTTAAGCTTGTACTTACCTTCCTCTAGGGGCTTCCATCAAGCTACCAACCTTGAAGCCTGGTCAGCCTGTCTTAGAAGGATAATAAGTAAACTTCTCATCATGGGAAGTGAAGATGCCACAGACCACTCCTCGAATGTTGATAGGATCATCATTGAAGATCATTTGGCTGCGCCAAGTCCATGTAATAAAGCGTCGTAACAAAGAGGATAGAAACTTCACTCATGGCCATGTAACTCACCTAGTTGGAAATACCAGACTGATCAAGGAATTAGGGATGAGACAACAGTTTAACCCCAAGCAAAATCTCCCTAGAATGTGGGCAATCCCTAAGACAATGCAAGGCATCTTCAACCGGCCTGAGTAATGAGTACATTCTGCAAAGGCAGCTAAATTGCAAAGGTGTTGTTTCTTATTTGTAGGAAAAACATCATGTAAACACAACCACACATACTGTTGATGCTTGGTCGTCGCGCCAATCTTCCACGCCTAGGTCCAATTCATTGTTGGGCCCCATATTCTTTGACACTCCAGGAGCCATCTATACACTCAAGCGCAAGTTTAAGCGCCATTGTTGGCCCCTGACCAGATCCTTGTATCCTCCACAATGGCATTTAAGTAGACATATAGGGGGTGGGGGGGTTCCGAGTATCAAGAAGCTTAGTGTCAGAGATATGAACATAGTCCACCATATTTGATGAGATCTAACATGATCTCCTAACATTTAGATCTAGAAAAATGGCAAATCAACAATTTTCTCACACAACAAAATATGATAAACACCAACAACACAAAATCAAAGACACAAACACTTACATGAAAAAGGAAGAAAAACCAAATGTGGAGAAGATAGAAATGGAAGTGGAGAAGGAAGTCCACCACTTCTTCCTTGGGAAGATGATAAGGACAACACTATCCTTGAGCTCTCCTAGCCTCAATGTTGTGTGCTCAAGGTTTTCATCTCAATAAACCTTGGAGAATCATGATGAACCTTCACCAACACTAGCAACTAGCCTCTCCACTCTCTTTGGTCTTAGGGCACTCTCTTGCTCAAAGTGTAATAGTGAATTTCATACATCAAGTTCTACCAATTACACTTGAAGTTCAAGTATTTATATTGTGGGTTTAATGGATCCTAGGCCCACACTCTAAAGTCAAAGAGAAACACAAAATAAGGCCCAAGGCCACAAATTAAATCTACTAGGCCATAGCCACTAACCAAGGCCAACATGGCTCAAATAAAAGTATCTTTACAACTATTAAATGAAAATACAGAGCATAGGAAACATTAGAGTTGGTTATCTAGAAATTTCCTACTATTTACATGGTCACCTTCAATGTGTTATTGTCTGAATGATTAGGTTGAATGCATTGAAGTATACTCCCTTGAATTCTTGTTGAGACTTCTTTTTTGATTTTTATTCTTTATCTTTGTGGTCTTCATCCAAGCTCCATGTGGGATCACATCAATATTGCAGATAGGTCCCTTGCCCATCCAATCAGTGAACGAGAGCGAGGAGTGCCCTCCCCCGATTCTGAAATGCAATCCTTCTTTAAACTCTTTCATATAGCCTTGATGATAGCTCTCCAAGTTAGAGAGGAGCCTGTAGGAGCATTCGCACACATAACCGAACCCTTGCCCAAGTTTCTGAGGTTTATGGCCGAGAGTCTAGACTCAAAGTTTCTGAGGTTTGTGAAATCAAGCTCCAAAGCAGCTTCCCCTATAACGCTATTATAAAGATATATAAGAACACTAAAAGTTTCTCACTAAACATACATTTTTTTAATACAATTTGGTAAAGAAAAGAAAAAAACAGGAAAAAAACTAGATCAACTAAAATCTAAGGAACTCCACACCACTAGCGTCAGCCAAGAGGTGTGTATGAAGCTTTGGAGGAGGAGACTGAAATTCGATCCATTTATGCACGCTATTAGCACCCAATTTTGCTAGACAGTCCGCACAAGCATTCCCCTCCTGAAGGGTGTGGCGTAACACAACAACCCAATCCCGATTCAGCAGGTCCGCAATAGTCTGAATTATCGGAGCATAAGCGTGCCACATATTAATAGGCGAGGTCACCAACTGAATGACATTCAAAGAATCGAAGTAGCAAGTCAAACCCCGGTATCCGTTTCTCCAAGCGAGAGATAAACCATTAAAAAGTGCCAAAAGTTCAGCCAACAGATTGTTTGCATAACCAATACTCCCAGCAAACCCATGCAACCAGTTACCATAATTATCACGAAAAATCCCCCCAAAACCCGCAGGCCCAGGATTACCAATACTACTTCCATCAACATTGAGGACTATATCATTATCTCACATAGTGTGCCAAGTAACCATTCTAGGAGTTACATGGTTACTTGTCGTAACACATTAAAACAAGAAGAGATAAGATCAGAGAGGTGTGAAATATGCATTCTCACTTGATAAGGAGGAATAACTTCATTAGCAATACACATCGAGTTGCGAACGCACCAGCGCCACCATAACGGAGCCAATAAAATGTTCGAATTTGGCGCCTCAATGGTCGAACGAAGCCAAGTAACAGGGTCACCAACTTAATAGAAAGAATCCGAAGTAAACCCAAGAGCGAACCACATGTTTTTTGCATCAGTACAGTCACGCAAACAATGAAGCACAGATTCAACTGCACTCCCACAACACTGGCAGTTTGGAGATTCCTTCATTCCTCTATGATGGAGCATAGACATCGTAGGGATAGCATTGTGGCAAGCTGTCCAAATAAATAGTTTAATTTTTTCTGGACAAGGAAGAGCCCAAATCCACTGCCAAGAACTAGATGACGTATCCAAAACTGAAGAATCCGAATTAAGCAACCATTTATATCCTACTCTTGCGGAGTAGATTCCATCCAACCGCCCTTTCCAAATAGAAGCATGATTAATACTGGGGTTCAAACAAGTAGGGAGAGAGCGAATGTAATTAAGAATATTTGGGGGTAGCTGTGTGTATAAGCAACCCAAATTCCAATCACCAGTTTGAATAACATCACAAATACGGAGTTGACTATCATGAATATCCACATAAGGGAAACACTTACCAAGCAGACCAAAGGGTGTCCAAGGAGCAGTCCAAAAGAAAGAAAGACCATTCCCCATTTGAAACTCATACCCATCTCTAAGGAGCTCTCTAGACTTCATAATCGAATTCCAAACATGAGAGCCATTAGTCCGCCGAGCATGTAAAACCGGGGCACCCTTCAAGTATTTTTGGGACAACAAACTAACCCAGAGCTTATCTTTTTGGGAGTGAAGATCCCACAGGAGTTTACCAATCATGGCAGTATTAGAATGCCTTGATATACGAACACCAAGGCCACCTTTAGACTTAGGCTTTGTAATTTTCCCAACCCACAAGGTTTATGCCAGTGTCTTGGCTTCCCTTCCAAATGAAATTTCTGGCAAGCCTCTCAATAGTGCTACAAGTAGGCTGGGGTAACCATGAAACCCTGCATGTAATAGACTGGGATAGAATTTAGGACTGATTCCAAGCAAATTGCAATATTAGTACTCCCTCCGTTCCTGATCTTTGGTACTTTTGGCCTTTTATTTTTGTTCCAAAACAATGGTACTTTTAAAAACCCAATATACAATTCACCTAATTTTTCCTAATATACCCTCTATATTTATTTATCCTTTTAGAGTTCCAACGCATGAATTAATTGTCCCAAGACTATTTTACTTTAACTTCAATTATCCCAATACAACTACAAGTGGGGCATTTTAGTACTTAAACAACACAAATTAATGGTACATTAATATGTGTGTAACAAGTCAAAAGTACCAAAGATTTGGAACGGAGGGAGTATTATTTTGAGCCATTGTTATTTCGTGTTAGGGATGGAGACAACTGCCTTTAATAATTCTGAAAAAGACCCAAGTATATCTTCCACTTATTGAGCACCCTCTTCACACGCATGTCCCTGGTCTCCACCTAGCTATATATGGCGACATTTCTACCCCACTTGCTTTTATCACCCTTTGTCTCTTAGCTAAACGTCACAATCCTTGTACTTTACAAATTTAGTTACAAACGTTGCCAAGTTTTGGTTAATCCTCTGTTCTCCAATCTCCTCCTTCATGCTTATCACAAAACCATTCAACCCGCTACGCACTCTAAGTGTGAATCATTGGATATGCATGCCCCACAACCATGGACATTACCTGGCAAGTATATATTTATATATATATATATATATATATATATACACACACACACATAAACAAGTTGTGCATATATATAACAGATAAAATTTACACATAGTTGATTTCTCTATGTTATTTAAAGTACACTCCTTCTAAAACACATTGTAAATAGGTAACGTACACTACATCAAATTGATAAAATCTACATACATTCAATCATCCAGTTTGAAAGCTAACTAAAGCAGATGACTTGCATCAAAAGGGGAAATCTAAATCAGAAGAAAATACCCCATAATATTCTTTTTCCAGATTTTGATATTCACTACACATATAAACAGTATTTACGTTACTAGATGGCATCTTGGCAGGCTTGGAAAGTTCAAAATCCTTCAAATCAGACCACATGTTGGGATCCAAGTTGTCTGTAACATCACTTGGAGTTGGAGTACTAGCCTCGTTGGGATATTCTTGTTTCACTGTTGGGTCTTGTGATAAGGTAATAGGAGGATTCTGTACTACTTCAATTGGAACCTTTGATTCTGGTTTTTTTGAATTTACAAGAAAGGAGTCCCAATAATTAGTATCAGAAAATGTGAGCATATTTGGAGCCTCTAGTGTGGCATTGCATGTGTGAAAGCCAATGTACGTAATTTGGTACATATCTGGATTTTCCTGTATCCGTTGCACCTGTTTGGTTGCTCGGCAACCTTGATCATGCTTCCGAGTGCACCTGAAGTAACTCCTGCAAGTTATCATTAATTATAAGTTGAGTTAGAAAGACAAACTTTTAGACAAAAGAAAAAGAGAATTAAGTTCAGCTAGTTTGATTATCAACTGTCCTAATTAAGAACCAAATCAATTGAAACAATAAGCAATGATCCTGATTCAGTTGATTCACTATGATTTCTAATAGAAAAGGACATATTTACGTTCACAGCACCCAAATAGAAAAATAATAGAGAAGGGAAAGCACTTCCATTCCAGTAAAGCTGTAAAGGCAACTAAAATCATTGAGCTCAATTTTTTCTCTTTTGGAAAGAAGAGAAAGAAAATGACCCAAAAGTAGAAAAAGACGAGCTATGCAATATTTATGCAGATATAGACATTTCGAATGATGGCGTGTAAGACTAAGATAGGATATTAAGGCACTTTGTGTGTGTTGCATGAGTAATGATTTTAATGTTCATACTCATACCTTTTTTTTTTTTGATAAGTCAAAGATTCATTGATAAAGGTAAAAGGGGTACCTATCCCATTTACAAATCAGGAACTTAATGATACACAATATATGGGACTGCTACACCAGTTTGAGAAATCAAATTGTGTTCATACTCATACCTAATGCATATACAAATCAATATACATGAAGTTACTCATTGCATTTTAATTAATAAACGATATTAACCTCTCTTTAGTTTATTTTATAAGTCATTTTCTCTTTACTTCTTGAAATAAATTAGAAAATGAATGCATGCTAAGTAAATAATTAAGTAAGATAATGCTAGTTAAAAGATGTTCTCTCATGTATTAATGGAATGCAAGATCTTTGTTTGTCAAAAAAAGAAACTCAATTTTAAGATATAAAAAAAGTTCATATTCTAATTATCAATACAACAATTGTATTTATGTGCATATATATAGAGAGTAAGACATGCTTAGAAATTTTTTAAATTAGAATTATATTATACACTAGTAAAAGCAAGTCATTTTGGTCATGTCTGGATAAACGCTTAATTAGACATTTATAGTACGAATACTAAGTATAGTAAGTGTTTATGAAACTACTTTTATGATATACTGCTTTCTATAATATAGAAAAAATAATAATTTTCCTATAAACTGTTTCTACAAGCACTCAAAATATTTAAGAAATAAGCTAAGGAAAATAATTTTCCTATAAACTGTTTTGTCACAAAGGAAAGTATACAATGATTACCTTGGGAATTGAGAATTGAGGATTTCCTTCTGTCCGTACTTTCTCCAAGCATGATTATCCTCAATAGTTTGAGACACTTTGGTCCGTGTCTCTTCTGTCTTCCTGCGCAACAATTTGGGTAAAATGCATGTCATTTCGTGCAATCGATAATGATAAAGATTTTCTCCTATTAATAATGAGTTAACTTCAAAAAAAAAAAACTTTAAAGTTGATCAGATAACTATAGCAGAGATTCAGAATCTGTAAAATACTTCATCGCTCTTCTATGCTATATATAAATAGAAACCCTAGAATAATTTCTAGTACTAATCAAAATCAATAGACTAATTGTTTAGAGCTTCATAGTTTCTTTATTCCATCCAAAAAAGAAAATTCTACTCCAATATATTAGTATGACTGTGATACTATCCGTACATATTCCAATTCTAACAGAAAAAATAAAATAAAATAAAAGTATTATCACAGTTAAGTAGATCGGAGAATATTGGAAAAGAGAAAGACCTTCTTTTGTAAGAACCTCTTCGATCCTTTGCAGTCGGCGACAATCTCTTCCTACTCTCAGTTGAATCTTCAGACCTCAGATCATTGTTTGAATCTGCGCCAGAATTAACGAGATTCTCTTGATCACCACCACTACCTGCGGCTACGGATTCAGAAGAAGAAGTGATGACAGAAAGAGTATCGGAGAAAGATCTAAGAACATTGGCGAGGAGTTCCTTAGCGGAGGGATGATCAGCGATAGGGTTTTGATTGAGAAGCAGAAACTTGAGTTGAGTAGCATACTCCTTACCTTGAAGGAGTTCTTTGATAACTCGGTTCCTATTGGGAGGGAAATTAAGAACACTCATTTGCATTGGTGTGGCGGCTTTGGATCGATAATTTGTTGTTGTGGGTTTGGATTTGGATTTGGATTTACTTATTACTAATAAAGTAGCGTGGATAATGGGGGAGAGGGGAATGATAAAGAAAGAGGTATGCTTTTGGTAGGAAGGGGGGATACAAGTGAATGGAAAATGTTTGGAAGGAAGCGTTGATGTTGAAATGTGGAAAAGTTTATGAAGTTTTCAATTCATCAATAATAATAATAATACTACAGCCTTGCAAAGCTAACCATGACGTTTCCTCATGATGCGGTGCTGACGTTCACTCCCAACTTGTCTAGGTGACAGCTGCTTATAGTATTTTTTAATTACTATATATACGTACAATGGAAATGTTAGAATTTGTTGTCCAATCACTTATTAGCATCTTTGTTTAAGATTTCTGATAGGGCGAGACAAAATTTGTTGTCCAATCACTTGATGATTTGTTTGCTTCATCTTACGTTCATGGTGCTCATGTTGCTATTAGTAGAGGGCTCAAAGGTTCTATTTGGTGGCGGGATTTGCTTTTGTTGAATCATAACGAAATTGGGTAGCGGCATTCTTATTGTTTTTTGGAATGATCATTGGTTAGGACATGCATCTTTATCTGTGGTGTACCCGAATCTTTATGCTGCTTGCGAGCACCAATCTATATCCATTGCTGAAGCTGGTTCTTGGCGTGGGAATTCTTGGTGTTGGACTCTCCCTTGGATGGTGCATGGTCAGTCCGATGGTACTGTAGTTGTGCCTTCAGTTCAGCGCACAACAGCGCATGTTGCTGCTGGGTTGCTCGGCCAGCACCTCCCTGCTATGGAGGTTGATGATTTGTTTGCGGTTTTGTAGGGTGTCTCTCCTTTTAAGGACGTGTCGGACTCTTGGTTATGGTTGTTGGATACTTCTAAATCCTTTACAGTTAAATCGTGTTATAATTGGCATGCCAATTTTAACAACAATAATGATTTGGAAGAGGATCTAAAAACAAGGCTAACGTCCTTATGGAAGTGTGTCGTTCCTTCGAAGGTTTCTATTTTCGGTTGGCGATTACTCCAGAATTCTTTGCCCACTCGTGGTTTACCCTTTCATTGTGAAGTGATAGCGGACATGGATGGTGCTTATTGCCCTTTTTGTAAGTCTTATTGTGAAGAAGTTCAACATTTGTTCTTGGATTGTGTTTTTGCTAATGAGGTATGGCCTAAAATTTATTCTTGGATGGGTATTGACTCTGATCCTCCCAATGGCTTGGTTGATCATTTGCATTGGTTGGGAGATTTTGTCACTGGTAGAAAGGCAAAGAAGATAAGGTACTTGATTTGGTTGACTTCGTGTTGGTGCTTATGGTTTTCTCAGAATGCGCTGATTTTCAAGAATGAGGAACCAAATTGCGATTCTATCATTAGGCGGATTAAATGTTTTTCTTGGAGTTGGCTCGTTTATAGAGCGAATTGTAATCCTTCTTTATCCATTGCCTCTTGGTGGAACAATCCACTTCATTGTCTAAACAATTTGTAATTGATTGTTTGGGCCGAGCACCCCTAGTGCTCCGTTAAATGAAGTTTTGCTTATCGAAAAAAGAGGTTTAAATGCAGTTTTGATATCCTTATTTTATGAGATTAGTAGTTTTAGTTTCTCTATTTTAATTTTCGTAATTATGGTCCTTTCATTTTATTTAATTCGTAATTTTGGTATCTTTATTTATTTTTTCGCAATTTTGATCACTCTATTTTATCAGATCCATAATTTTGGTCTCTGTTAAACTGTCATCCAATTTTTGATGGAAAAGACGGTGTGACAATAAGGTGTCGTAATAGCATAATCATTAGGTGTTCACATATTTATATCTTAATTTATATATTTTGTATATTACGAGACTAAACCAAGAGTATTAAGTGTATATTTTGTATATCATTGGGTGTCAGCTTGACATGTCCGAAAAAATACTCACTTTTTGAGGGGCAAAATGAGAATATTGTAAATTTGAGGGGGGTATTAAGTCTAATGGTGGGGTCCAAAAGGCAACATCCAAAAATTAATACACACAGGGTGGATCGGGCCAGGTAAATGGAGATGTGGGTGAAAATTGTCAGTTTAGAAGAGAATGAGAAGGAAATAAATAATGATGAGAGAATGAGAAGAGTGTAGGAGAAAATTTTATTTATAGGCATTTTCGGACAGTTCCGATGGATTTTTTTCCTCAGTATTTTTCCGGTGGTTTTTTGAAATTACTAGCAGATTTTTTTAAAATTATCGTCGTATTTTTATTTTTATTTTTTTGAAAAAAATCCGCCAGTAAGGTGCGGATATAAAAAAATCCGCCGAAATGCCAAATTTCCGCCGAAACCGTACCGGAGAAAAATTCTCCGATAATACGCAGTTTTCTTGTAGTCTGTGCCTTCTCGTCTCGATGACTGCCTTACACTTTGAAGAGCTTGCCTCTATTCCCTAGTGATCGCGCATGAATACTAAGAGTTCGTCAGCTTGGACTTCGAACGAGAGCTTTTTTGGATTTAACTTTAGACAGTGTCTTTAACTTTTAACAGCTGGAAAACCTCACTTAAATTGTTCGAATAATTCTTCTCAGTGGAAAATTTTACCACTGCGTCGTCCATTTACAAATTGTATGGCCTGATCGATTACATCGCCAAATATCCAATCCATCAGGAGTAGTTACGTGGTTCCTGCACTCTTCAATTCAAATTGCATGGCACGATAACAATAATAATTAATAAGAGCGATTGGTCATATCCTTTATGTATATACAAATATGATACCCGAAATGCACATCCATGAAACCTAACAAACGATAGCTTGGATCTTTATCTACCAATTGGTCAATACTGGGTAAAGAGTAAGGATCTTTCTGGGTACGCCTTGTTGAGGTCAGTGTAATTGGTGCACATACGAAATTTTCCGTTGAATTTATTTACCATTACCAGGTTTGCTACCTGTGATGGATAATATTTCACTCTTTTAGCGAAACATTTTTTTACCAACTTATCAGCCTTTTCCTTGATTTTCTTCATTTTCTCCTCACCTTGTTTTCTTTTCTTTTGTGCCATCAGAAAGACTTTAGGGCTCAAGGACAATTAGTGGCAAAGAAAGTTTAGGTCAATACCTGATATATCTTGGGTGACCACATAGACATATTTGTGTTGTCTCTTAAGAATTAAATGATCTTTTGCTCGGCGTCTTCTCTTTCTTTAACTAAATCGATGTGGAATCATATATAAGAAGCTGCAATTGGGATCTATCTTGTCTCTATTTCCGATTTATAGGTATCTTGACCTTCACACTTTATGTGTAACACTTGTGTTCGACCACCTGATCGCTCCAGACAACTCATATCTTTCCTCCTTTGAATGGACAAGTTCATGCATAGATTAGGGTAGGAGACTGCACAGATAGGGAATTTATTCTGATTATAAGACAATTTAGAGTTTACCACTAATTACTTTAGTTTTGCAGCTTTGCCATTTTCGCCATGAGTGAAGGTTGTAGGTAGATCTACATAGCCATCCACTTCAACTTGTTCACCAGAGAAGCCCACAAATGTTTGTGGATATAATTTGAGTAAAATTTGGCAAGTCAAGATCACGGGTCTTCATTGAGATCTCATATTTGTTGGATCTGTTGTTGTAGTTGTTCTTTCATGCTGAGTTTGGTCGATTCTCGAACTTAACTGCCTTTTTTTGCCCTCTTTCAGTGTCCACTTTTTTGCATCGATGTGCTTGTCTGCTTTCAATCGAACCTCATCCTTCACAACTGTTCATCTGACCATTGTGGCTTTTTCTAAACAGTCACATGTTTAGTTCCTTTATGAATGTTGCTACAAAGAACTTCTCGTTTGGTTCATCTATGAGAACCACAACTTTATTAAATAAGTCAAGGAAGCTCTTCAAAGATTCATTAGATCCTTGCTAAACGTCAAGCATGTCGGCCGATATACTCAGCTTCTTTTTATTGACTAAAAATTGTGTTATAAAACCTCATTCAGAGATCCTCAAAGTTAGAGACCGATCAAGAAGGTATACTGGTAAACCATTTGAACGCTGCATCTTTTAATGTCCCAACAAACATCTTATAACTTATGAAATTTTCTCACTCATTGATGAACATTCGCACATGGAAAGCTACAACACCTAAATCAACGTAAGCATCTATGTTCGGTTCTCCACCAACATGTGAAAAAGGTTGGAAAGTGCAGACCAAGGACCTAACCACCTCCACCACTAGTCCCTTTGAGGACGAGGTAAATGTAATTTTCTCTATACTAAAATAGTCAAAAGTTTTGCAACTCAAACCCTAAAATTCAATGTACAAAAAAAATAGCCTACGATTGGTCAAAAATATTAGGATTTAGTTTATATACACAATATTTGTATAAGTGTTTTACATTATCTACAATTACAAATTGGCATATCATGAAAAGAAGTCGGTGAAATGGTAACCACCTTATATATCATCTATGCAAAGAATTATTTTTGATTGCAGTTGTAAAAAATTTACGTCGATAGTCCGTGCTAATTAAACCCAAAAATATTATGAGTAGTTTTTTTGACGGAAAAAAGAGTGTTTCTAGGGTGAGAGAGCAAATCAAATCTCTCACTGGTAAAACACTAAAATTGATCGTTGGATATTGTTTAAAATGCTATGAATGGTTAAGATTGAATCAACCAATATTTAATCTCAACTATTGATGATTTTTATACTACATTCAACGGTCAATTTTAGTGTTTCACAGGTGAAAGATTTAAGGTTTAAATATTCGTTCGGCCTCTGCAAATACACGCACAATCCAAATAGGCCCTTGTAAAAAAAAACTTTAAAATAACCCTCGCAATTACGTAACGTGTTTAAATGGGCCCCTGTTGTTAGTTTAGCTTAACAGCGTTAACTCTATGTAATTCGTGGTACTTTAATGGGCCCCTGCAATTACGTAACG
Source organism: Astragalus glycyphyllos (assembly GCA_963573325.1). NCBI lineage: Eukaryota > Viridiplantae > Streptophyta > Magnoliopsida > Fabales > Fabaceae > Astragalus > Astragalus glycyphyllos. The sequence continues at coordinate 82,673,000 of OY754307.1, read as the reverse complement.
TGTTTAAATAGGCCCCTGCTGGTTCTTCTTCTCCATTTCCAGAAATCCCTTGCACAGATTCCAAACCCTCCCTTACCACTACCATATTGCCCCCACTCTCCACTCTTGTCTTTGTACGTTTGTTGTTGTGGCAATTGTTTTCTACCTTGATAGAATTGTCGGGAGTTCTTTGGGTGTTGCCAAATTCATATCTTGATGTTCCCAACAAGGATTATGGAGGTGAGTGGAATTGTTTGATATTTAAGAGTATAGACTGTACAGTGAATTGTTGTTGGTTGGTTCATTTTCTGTTTCATTTTTGTGTTGTCTTGATCATTTTGAGAAATTTCAGGTGATTTGTTTGTTGATGGAAAAGTTATTCCTAGACCACAGTATAGATATCCTGAAAGAACACCTTCTAGGAGTAGACCTCGGCCACGCCATGACAGACGGCGTGAAATTTAGGTGATTTGTGTTGTCTTGTATATGCTTTGTTGATGGCTTCTTGCATCATTTTAAGTCTTTTTCATTTATGTGGCCAACTCCTCTCAAATCTCTCTAGTGTTCGTTTCATATTTGAACTTTTATAGATAGAAACTAGGCCTCATGAAATGCTGTCCAGAAGTTAGAACAGTTGAGTTTGTCATCTTCTTCTTCTTCTCCATTTCCAGAAATCCCTTGCACAGATTCCAAACTCTCCCTTACCACTACCATATTTCCCCCCCTCTCTCCACTCTTGTCTCTTGGTCTCACACCACCTCTCTCTCTCCCTGTCGTGCTCTCTCTCAACTACCTCTCAAATCACCTTCCTATTTCCTTGAAGACAATTAGGAGCAGAACCCAACTCAATACACCTAGAAGAAAACCCCAGAACCAAAGCTACTGTTCCTAGATTCACAGCATTGCCATTCAAATCAACATCCTCCTTAGCCTTCTTCTTAACCTCCAACATCATCTTTCCATTTCTAACCAAGAGACAAGAGTGGAGAGAGGGGTGGGGGGAATATGGTAGTGGTAAGGGAGGGTTTGAAATCTGTGCAAGGGATTTCTGGAAATGGAGAAGAAGAAGAAGAAGAACCAGCAGGGGCCTATTTAAACACGTTACGTAATTGCAGGGACTCATTTAAGTATCACGGATTACATAGAGTTAACGCTGTTAAGCTAAACTAACAGCAGGAGCCCATTTAAACACGTTACGTAATTGCAAGGGTTATTTTAAAGTTTTTTTTACAGGGACCTATTTGAATTGTGCGTGTATTTGCAGGGGCCGAACGAATATTTAAATCAAGATTTAATTAGCTATTTCGCCTTATAAGCATATAAAAAATATTATGAGTATTGTCGCGTGGGATTACCGAATATACGGACAGGAGAACCCAAATTTCAGTCTTTCTATTAAAAAACAACAATTCTCCGACGACAATTTGGAATTAATTGAAGTTCTCCAATTTTAGGGTTCTTTTTCCGCAATTGAGATTTGAGAAAATGGCCGGTTTGCCTGCGAGGATTCGTATTCAATCCACCGACGTCAAAGCCGCCGCCTTCTGGGGCGTCACTGCCGCTACCGGTGCTCTTTACCTCGTTCAGGTAACCATCCCTAATCTCTTTCGCTTATTCAGACTTTCAATTTTATTTATTTTTTGGTTTTTCAAGATGCCTTCGGAAGATTGCGTTCGATGATAACGATTTTTGTGTTATACCGTGTTTGGATCCTCACATTTAGCGACGTTTCACACTGATCTGAAATTTCGCTCCCCAAATATTCAAATCTAAGCTCGTATTCAAACTGCCTTTTATAAATTAAATACTCCAAAAAATGTAATCTTTTAGTTTTCACACATTGGAAAATTCTCTGTTCGCCACTGATCATCAATGGTGCTTTCTTATTTGTTGAATCCACAATTACATGAGGGAGATTGGCTTAATGGCTTCTTAGTTACTATCATGTCATAAATATTGCTCAAACACATGGATCTCTGAGGGCACAATTGCTGCACGTTAACCCTGGGGATGAAAAAATTTCAGGGGTGGTTTTTTCATATGAAATTCACTTTATTACCCTCTAAAAGGGGCAAATAGAAGTGAAAACCTTTCATTAAATTTGTTAGATTCAACGGTATTTAATCAATGTCTTATAAAGTGGTGGACCAAACATGTTTGGCATGGGTATGAGACTGAAGATTGAGACTATTTGATAGGGACTACAAATTAAATGACCCCAACTCTTTGATATAGATCTTTGTTTTAATGGAATTATTGTTTGTTGCAAACCTTATGATAGGATTTGATTTTTACTCATAAAAACAGTAAAGGCTAGCTCCTTACAAAAACTGAAAAATTTATTTTGAGTTCTGCATATGCATGGAACCTCCAGCCCATTCCCCTTTCCTCTCAATTCATGCCGAAGCTGCTACATGTCCTTCCCTTTCTTAGTCTCAATTTTCCATTTGAATTCGTACATCCCATTATTTTTAATTTTTTGAGCTCGGCATTCATGTAGTCTCCCCTTTCTTTTGTATTATTGTCCTCCGCAACTTGGTGTTTTTATCCCTCAACTTCCCACCCCTTGTAATACATAGGTCTATACCTCAACTTTTTATATATTTATAACGTTACACAAGGAAAAAGGCAGATCGCGATTCTCTCCGGTCAAAAAATCCCTCATGTCACTCCGGTCACTCTCATTTACACAGTTGGATGAATACAACGATCTATATATTAGTTCTCCCTAAAAATCAATCAAATAATCTAATCTAAATCCTAAAAGTTGAAATCCTAGAAAAGAAGAGAAGTTCCCGTCGTTGCAATTTGTGGTCACAGCTCACATCGTTCATGTCTATTGTCGCAACAATGGTTCTGCCGCAATGCCGGCATACCATCCGGTAACCTCCGTGAAGAGAGTTGTGCTATTTGGCTTCATCACTTCTTACATTTTTCTTTACTAAACAATGAAAATATGTGTTTCACAATTCTCACGTTTGCAAATCTCGTTGCGTTCCGGAGATGGTGCATGCCGATGGTCATCGCGACACCAATAGTCTTGTTCGCAACGTTCCAGCAGTGGTATGCGCCGGTGGTGCTGTCAATTAGCCTCTGCCTTGTTTGTTCCCCATCGGGAATTCTTTGTGTTTGCTTTGATTCCTTCTAACTGACAAAAAAGTTTGGTGCTCCTTTGAAATCAAAACTGGGTTTGAAAACATCTCACAGTAGTAGGCTTGTAGCAGCTTTTAACTCGTCAGTTCCTTTTATTTCTTGATGATATAAAGGCTTGAAATTGGGAGCTTCTTTTAACTCGGCAATTAGCAACATTGTTACTGTGGAGTTAGCGCAAAATAATGGAGTGTTGGTTAGTGTTAAAAAGTACGAAACGTGACGAAATAATAGTTAGATATATCTAATGGTGTAAATGAGAGTGACAGGAGTGACATGAGAGTTTTTTGACTTTGAGAGAATCTGGATACGAAAAAGCCATACATAGCTGTAAAGAAAAAGTCTGGTAATGACTCCAAATGGAATATACTCTAAGTTGAATATGTTCAGTTTTAAATAGAACGTGAGGGAAATTGATAGAGCTCTACTTAAAATCTCTGTTTTATTAATTCTTTTAAGGATCTTTCAGTGCTCTTGGGGGGAATGACTATTCATGGTTTTCTCTCTCCTTTGGTAACTTGTGTTAATATGCGATATTATGCGTTTGTGTATGCATTCATGTATCGGTTCTTGTTAAATCTTAGTGCAGTTCTAATGGATTTTTGTTTAAAATATTCACAGCCATGGGGTTGGTTGAAGAAGACTTTCTTTGAGAAGCCAGAGCCTGAGCAAAAATGAGTTGGGGATTGAGAATAATAGTTTGAATTTTTGGATCATAACAAGGATGGATAGCTGAATAACAGTGGGATGATGTTGTTTTCTCTTTTCTGCTGAAATGTATCTGTTTCTGATATTATCTGGTGGATTTGGATATACATTTTAATGTTTGCTGGTTGTTTTTACCAGAGGTTTTTTTGTCATAAATCATCTTACTTCTTCCTCCTTTATATTAGATGAGCTAACCGCAAATTTGTGTCAATTTGCATCCTTTACTAAGGATTATTATGCACAGAATATTAGGGTAATCTACAGTTTGACAGACTTGATAGACATAGATAAAAGCAGAAAGACTAAGCAGGTGAGAATTGTCGAACTGGAAGTCAGAAACCTTTTTTCTCTTTCAAGTTTTGTTTGGGTAAACTCCTTCATAGATCACCGGTGATCCGCTTAATGTTTTTTTTTTCTTGATCCGCTTAATGTTGTTTGTTATGAGCTCTTGGTATTGAAAAAAAAAAAGAAGTCGTACTCGACAGACGCCAAGTATCTGTCGGGTTCTTAGTTCCCAACCGAAAAAGTAAACAACTTAACTGAAAAGCCACCAACCAAAGTCCACCTAATAAAGAATTAAAAAGTACAGTATCCCTTCATTTTATTTTGAAAAATATATTCTTTACTTGACGATATTTACATTTACAGATTTACAAATTCACCGGTTCTCCTAAAATTGGATAATATACATATCTTACGAGCAATTCCAAATCTCCAACGGAAAAAAATATTACAAATATTTCAACAATTAACAGGTCTTCATGTTTCTACTTTTTTTTGAAATATTTAGGTTTCTAGCTTTTTTTACAGATAAGTAAATTATGTTTATGAGTAATTTATGTTTTCATTTTTTTTTTGACAAAAGTATCTTTTCTTACATCACAAAACTATGTTTTCAAATTTAACAAATTTTCCAACTATGTAATTTAAAAAAGTGTACATTTTTATGATAGGATAATGATATTTAGTACAAATATATGCAAATGAAATGTAAGAATTACACTGTAATCTTTGCCCCGTGTACTTTTAGTTATCCCGTGATTTGTCTTTGTACTATTTTTCTTACAAACGTTCGTAATAAATAAAACTAAACTGCACTTTATGATATTCATAATTGTCATTTTATTAAAATATTGAATATATATTTTTTAAAAGGACCACCTTACTGTGTCACGAAAAAGGGCAACCATAAAAATTAATAATCTTATGAAAATAATTAATGTCCCAAAAAAAAGAAAAATGATTAACAGAAGATTTCTACGATATTTATAATTTATATTTTTAAAAATGATAAACTTATAAATTAGTAATATTTTTAGAAAAATAATTGACATACCTAGGAAAAGGAAATTAATTAGTCTATCGGGAATCTATAAATTAAAACCTCAAAGTTCGTGAGAAATGTTTAGGACAGTATCTAAGAATTTAATTAGTATAATTTTTTTATAATAACAATCAATCAAAACTTGATATGTCATAAAAATAATTGATTTTTATTATTTTAAACAAATTTTTCTTTTATTACAGGCATTATTTTTTGGCAAATTTTATTTTTTGTCATCTTAAAAGTCATATAAAATTTTTAATTTTTATTGATCAATAATATAAAAATATTTACGCAAACGATGGTAAAAAGATATGAATTTTTAATTTTTGATTTGATATTTTTTTATGAAAGGAACTTTTGATTTGATTTATTCGTTTAGGAAAAATAAAATATGATCTCTTAACAAAAAAAAAAGGTAAAATATGATCTGAATTACCGGATCGAGAAAGTTCTATCCCTAGTTACAAAACACGCGACACCAGCCGTCCGATCAAGTTGATTCACGACGATCCTCCTTTTATAAGATACACCTGCTGTTGTGTCTCGCTTTCTTCTTTTTCCTTTCAACACTGGCAGCGCGAACACAACCGCAGCCGCAGAAGACAATAAGCACCATTCTGGTGGTGGTGAGTTCTAACTCTCTCTCTCTCTCTCTTCCTTCATGCCTTGTACTTCATGTTTCCTTTTTTCTTTTATTTTTATTTTTATTTTCGTTGAAATTTTTGATGTGCGTGTAGGAGAAATAAGTGGTTGGGTTCGATGGAGACGGAGAAGGAGAAGGAATTGGTGGAATTGTACGAAGCCGCTAAGAAAGCCGCGGATGCCTCCACCTCCGCCGATAACCCACAGGAGGAAACCCGATGCATTGATGCGCTCGAACAGCTCAAGAAATTCCCCGTTAATTACAAAATTCTCGTTAGCACCCAGGTTTTTTTCTCTTCCTATTTCACAACCCGTTTCTTTTTCTTTCGATTGTTTTTACGTTTTCCCTGTAATTTTGTTTTTAGTGATGTTTGTTTGATTAATTTGAATGAAGCTGTTTGTGTTTTTTAATTATTAAAAAAATTAGAATATTTGTTACATGAGAAATTCTTGGTGATTTGAAGCCTCGAGAAACTGTAGTAAATGCTCTTCCTATAGTGAATGCTGTGTTAAGTTGTGTGGTGATATGATTTTCATGTGATAACGGTTAGGATTCAATTGAAAACAAACTAGTTTGACGTCGATGAAAACTTTGATACGAGTGTTTGAGTGTAGCGTCTTTAATTTGGTCTGTCATGTGTTCTCCACACTGAGTAATAACCTTCTGATTAATCATAACAAAGAAGGGGTTTTGGCATTTGATGTCACATTTTCCAAGGATGCATTTCACTCATTTTATGTTACGATCGGGGATAAATTGGGCCATGGTATTATGAGCATGTTTAAATTTTAATAGACGTACTTGTCGAAGTTGAGTCTGTTTGTTTGCAAGCTTTTTACTTTTATTCCCTGAACTACCTTAACTGAAGAACTTAAGCGTAATTTTGGATGATTTTAGAATGGAGTCGATGTAACCGAATGAGTTACTGTTGATGTAAGTCTAAATTATATAGCTTCGTGAAGTTGCCCTTGTTTCTGGCATCTGTTATTTGGTAGTTTATGCAACTTCTGTTGGGATCTTGATCCTTTCTTGGTCCTTTAAACACGTAAGTTTATGTTGTGAGTAATTAAAAACAAACAGCTTATGGTAGGATCTGTAGACCCTGAACTGGTATTGGTGGGGGTCTACACTCTACACATACCTCAGCGTATTTTCATATATAACACGATAGTGTTGTGTTCTAGCATAAAAGGAGAACATCCTGGTCAATTCTTGTTGTGATGAAGATCTCAGTTTTTAGGGGAAAAAACCAATGCCCATCGTTGAAAGTTGAAATAACAAACTTTATTTACAGATGTTTCCCTATTTTTGTTTCACTCTTGCATGGGTCTTTGTTAGGAACCCAGGTAAGAGAATGGATACATACATTGAAAATAGGAGAAAGAATTCTCCTCCTAGGTTTTCCCCCTTATAACTGAGCCACTGCTCTGTTATGAAAAAAATGCTAAAAATTCCAAATGATGCGCCCCTTTGATAGCCCACTATTTATTTGTCTAATTAGCCCCTTCTAATTAACTAACTACTCCATCCTCTTCTGTCCTATCATTATCATCCTCATATGTGTTACCACGACACAATTTACATGTCATTCCTCCACAGATCTTGGGAACAATCTTGCTTTTGACAATCATGATTCCATACCCAATATTTGATTTTCAAATTAAATAAAATCATTCTTTTCCAATCCCAATCACTCCCTTAATAAAATTTATTTCCTCATCCATTCATCCCCTGCTTCCCTTCCCGCATTTTGAAGGATATTTCAGCTTCTCCTTGTTTGTACTTTACTCCTTTTCTTTTTGATGAATTTTCCTTTTTCCCTTGATCAATTTTTTTTTCCTTATCCATTCATCCCCTGCTTCCCTTCCCGCCCCTTATATGTTAATTTTGAAGAATATTTGAGCTTCTCCTTGTTTTGTGCTTTACTCCTTTTCTCTTTGATGGACTTTCCTTTTTCTAACAAACAATTTAAGTTTGTTACTAGGATGGGTTTGTAGATCTTGAATATTTTGTTTGTATGTAAGAATTGTGAATTGGTAATAGCACATTCTTCCTCCGTGTCCCTCTACCATTTGTATGTTATTTTTCGCTGATGCTTTAAATCCTGGAGCTCGATTATCCCCCCTCCCTTCGAACCTGTAATTTCATGTTGCTATAATTTGTTGCTGGTGATAGGTTATTTGCTTTTGATAATCACAACAGAAGAACGTTATGAACATTGGAAAGACTCTTGGTTCTTTGTTTTTTATTTGTTTAATCTAAAGGGTTAATCTATCCGAGGTTGACAGTTTCACTGATAAACGGAAAGTGAAATTGAAGTTAAAAGGAAAAATTGATGTGTCAAAACAAGATGGAAGAAAATTGCAGTTTTAGGAAGTCAGGGAAGAGAAATGGGAGATAATTAAAGGGAGACAAATTGATCTCAAATATCTGTATTGGTTTCATGGCTTTACGCCTTTACCTGTATGACTTGAAGATTTGTTTTGATTTTTTCTTTTCTGATGTAATCTTTCAGGTGGGAAAACATCTTAAAGTTCTCACCAAGCACCCCAAACAGAAAATTCGGGCTTTTGCTACTGAACTAATTGCGATATGGAAAGAGATAATTATCATGGAAACAACCAAAAATAAGAACGGGGGCTCTGATAATAAGGTCGAGTCAGGGGAGAGAGCTAAAGCTGGGAAAATGCAAAAGAGTCCTTCAGTGAAGTTTGAGAAAACTGATAGGAATGGTTCTTCAAAGTCAATCTCGGAAAATGTGAAGGTACAAAATGTGGATGCCAAAATTGTGAAAACTGATCGTACCGCAAGCATCAAGGTGGAAAAGCCAGTTTCTGTGGCAAAGAAAGTGCCATCCAGCTCTGCCACTCCCCCAAAGCTAAAGACTATGATCAAATCAAATGATGCAATACGAGACAAAATAAGGGAACTTCTCCGAGAGGCCTTAGCTAAGGTCTCTGAAGAGGCAGATGAAGAGTTCATGGAAGATGTTAATGCATGTGACCCTATTCGTGTAGCTGTGACAGTGGAGTCTGTATTATTTGAAAAGTGGGGTCCTTCAAATGGGGCCCAAAAAGTCAAGTATAGGTCCTTAATGTTTAATCTTAAGGATCAGAAGAATCCAGATTTCCGGAGAAAAGTTCTACTTGGTGTTATTGAGCCGGGGCGGCTGGTCAACATGAGCTCAGCAGAAATGGCTAGTGAGCAAAGGAAGCAGGAGAATGAGAAAATCCAGCAGAAGGCTTTGTTTGATTGTGAGCGTGGAGGTCAACCAAAAGCTACGACTGATCAATTTAAGTGCGGTCGTTGTGGTCAAAGGAAGACCACCTATTACCAGATGCAGACTCGGAGTGCCGATGAACCTATGACTACCTATGTCACTTGTGTTAACTGCAACAACCGTTGGAAGTTCTGTTAGTGCAGTGGTGAGTCTCATAAGAGTTGTTGTCAGTTGTTAGTGATATAGGGTGTGAACTGAACATGTTATGTCATTATAGTTCCGCACTTCAGTGTAGCATCAGAGTTTAATTTAGAAATTGTTTAGGAAAAAATGTACTTTTTATTCTTTTAACTTTGAGTTCTTATTTTTCTGTAGTTTGTTGTTATTTTGCAATTTGATCTGTTATAAAATTGCACCAATGTGTTTCTCAGGTTTTACTGGTCAGTCCCTGCAGTATTTAATGGTCAGCTAGACTTAGGTTTCATAGTCATAAAACAAAATTGCAGTTCTTTGTATTTTTTCGTGAGTACAATTTGGGGTGCTCACGGGTCGGATTGGATCAGATTTGTCCAAATCCATTGCCCCCTAATTACAATTACTTGCTTTGGATTAGTTTATGTTTTTTCCTCTAAAATCTGAACCAAACCGATCTAATATTTGAATGGGTTGGTTCGGATTGGGCTCACGGGTCATGTAAAAAAATGTTAATTTTCTAAAATATAAAAAATACTACCATTTTTTTTAATATTCCAACACTTCTAAATAGCAAAAAAAAAAAATTAGAGTTTAAAAAATACACCAAATCAAACTCAATAAAAAATCTAAGTAAATAACATGTGGTTCTAAAATTAAAAAATTAACGACATAGTATGGGTTGGTTCAAGATTGGTCCGAACACAAAGAAAGTCTGAACCAAAGATATCAGTTTGAATTGGATTGTTAGTTGGTCTGGGTTTGCGGGAACCATTGAGCACCCTAAATACAAAGGGGCTAAGGAAGGCTAGACAAACCCAAACCATCCTCAACAAAGGTACTTAGAAACATCTAAGGAGGATCATCAAACAAATTTCCAATGTTTTTGCTTATAAGACTATCTTTGGCTGAGATGTCAGCATGTCTATTTGCCTAGCACCTGATATGCTACTTCAATGCACCTCCGACGGACTAATATATACGTCCTTGATTTCTTTCACCAAATGAGCTAGAAGATGACTACTAGGACACTCAACCCTAATGGGAAGAATCACCTCAGTCGAGTCAGATTCTAAGACTAACTTCCCAACTCCCTATACCCTTTCCCTTGAGCCAGACAAAGACCGTGTTAAAGAGCCCATAACTCAGTTTCCAGAATAGAACCCGCTTCTAATCCCCCTCAACCTGATAAATGTTCTAAGATATACCATGATGGGGTCAAGGCAAGGTTTTTTTTTGATACAATAAGCCAAGGGGTTTACTTCTACTTGATAATATTAAAGTGATTATTATTAGGTTTAAAAAAGTCTTATGTCAAAGTTTGTTTTAGATCTCAAAATAAGTTGAATCGGTCCTGATACCAACTTGCCTACCTACACTATACATACAAACACACATGCATATGATAATATTAAAGTGATTATTATTAGGTTCAAAAAAGTCTAATGTCAAAGTTCATTTTAGGTCACAAAATAAGTTGAATCGACCCTCGTACCAACTCTCCTACCTACATTATACACACAAACACACATGCATATGTGTATATGTATATACATGTTTATGTTTAGGTTTTTTTGGTTACTATGTTTTTAGTGCACAGTTTCAACCGACTTTACTGATTACTAATCTACGTCGGGGAACCTGGCTCGCCACGAGTATCCGACTTTGCCGGCCCATGTAGTTCTCTTCTCCCAAAAGAGTTTTTGTCACACTCAAGTTTAGGTTTCTGTTTATATTGACTTGAATTATTGAATTTAAAAATAAAACCGATCTAAATAGAAATGACTTCAAGTTTTTGTGAAGTTGCTAATTAGAATGTAATCTATTTTTTATAAAAAAAATGTAATATTTTTTTTGACGTAAAAAAGAAATGTAATCTAACACTCGATGTTTAAACATATTATTATGATTATGTTGGGCCTATTTGAATTACCACGCCTTTGAACTTCCATGAACCCTAAAACAAACAAGTTAGCTTTTGAAACGATTCAATAAATTAAACTGTTGAACAGTCCAATTTTGTGAATTTTTGTTAGGGCATTCAGTTAGAAGCAATTGTGATTTGCAAAGTTTTGAACAAGATATGAGAGGAGGAAGAAAGAAAAGAATTTGAAGAGAGCATCAGAGGAAAAACACTTTACTCTTCAACATGGCCAAACCATCATGCAGGTTGTGTCTCTTCGAGGCTCTAATCTTATTGAGGTACATGTTTTAAATCTTTCAAATTTTCCTTTTTTTTTTTTTTTTAGTTTCTAGGGTTTCCTTATCACAATTGTAATGTTTTTAAGGTAAACACCAATCCATATAATTTTTTATCCTATTCCATTTTGTTTTGTTTCAAGGTTATGGATGCACATGAGGAGAAATCACTAGCTCTATTTCCTGCTAAATTTCAGAAAAGCATGTGGATCAAACGAGGTTTGTCTTATTCAAGAATTAATTCAATACTGATGATTCTGTGTTATAATTGATGATTTTACTTTGGTGGAAGAATTCTTGGCCATATGCTCAATCATGGAATGGATAGTGTCTCTCTTTACCAAACAATCTGTAGGCATCAAACTTGAAATATCATTTGACACATTGTTTGGGAGCTGTTGTTGAATTCACTAGAGATCCGCATTTTAGTTACCCTATTTTATCAGCAAAAGAATTTGAGGTTGAAATCCTGTGTATTGGTTTTGAGAATTTTGTTCTTCGTTTGTTTGCCTTTACTTTTCAATTATATGAAGCACAGACCTCTTCCGAATGCCGTGTCCAGATGTCCGACACGTACTCTTCAATTACTTGTATTTTTCAAAAAAATTAAAAATAAGATCAGTGTCTTGGTGTCCATGTCTGTCTCGGTGCTTCATAATTGATCAACTAAACCGAAACTGTCTTCTGATTCTGCAGGGAGCTTTGTTGTAGTAGATGAAAGTGGAAAGGAAAAGGCTCTTGAATCAGGAAGCAAGGTTGCATGTCTCGTTTCTCAAGTTCTTTTCTATGAACAAGTTCGAGCATTACAGAAATCTCCAGAATGGTGTGCCCTTGTTACCAGCTTCGATTTACAGGATCATCGAGTGTTTTTTTTATATCAGACTTGATATTGGTATCCATAAAATCAAATACTCACATTTTTAATCATGGTTTTTATGTAGGCCCGAAATTTTTAAATATGATTTAAATGAAAAAAGCACCTCCCAACAAGAGAATGAAGAGAATGAGATGGACACGAGTGATGATGAAGGACTGCCTCCATTGGAAGCTAATACTAACAGGATGAGACCTTTTGAGTTGCAAGCTGAGGGAGATTTAGAATCCAATTCAGATATAGATGATTAAGTAGTTGGCTCTCATAGTTCAACCCACACTGTATAAAGAACACTTTTGTCCTATCATCATGTGCTGGCCTGATTCTGTGGAGTATTTACATGGTTGAAAAGCAAAAAGAATTGAGTTTGCATTAACATGTCAAACTATGGAACACAAACGAGCTTGAAACTATTTGTTTAATTGATTTTGTAGTCATCTTTATGGTTTTTGGTGGGTAACTGATTGTAAGAACTACTAGCTTCTACAACATTATTGAAGAGCAAGTTAACGAGTCATTATTCATGTAGCGCAGAAGTAGGGGTGTGCAAAAAAAACCAAAAAACTGGAACCATACTAGAAACTATACCGGACCACTAAGAAAATCCTGTACCATTTGCTGAAATAACCGTTCCATCCCATTCAGAAATAATTTGGACTACCGGTAATCAACTGGTCCAGAACCGGTAAATTACCATTGTGGCAGCAACGATGCGTTTAACAACCTTTTGGCGTGTAAGCCTTGTGTAGTGAGAACTGAGAAATATCCATCGTACTAGTGGCATATATATATATTCACGTTATGAGTTATTGACAATAACTTATTCTATGGTTTTAATTTTGTGGTGGATATTAAAGTGATATATATTTTAATAAGTTTTCAATTTTTTTCTAACTAGGAATTCATTGAGATATTTGGATAACATGAAATATCAGAAAAAATTATCTGCCAAATCTTATAGCTATGCGTATGATGATGCCACTGTTACGTTAACGTGCTCTGCCGCTGATTATGGATAATTTCATTTCGATTATTAAATTATATTTCACTTTAAATTACTAATTCTATGATCACATTAAAATATTATTTATATTATATTATATATTGGTGAGTTGATATATGCAACCGATTCAGCTTTCGGTGAGTGGTTTGGAGCAATTTGCAATGGCTTCTACTCTCTGGTTTGCCGACATGGCTACAGCTATAAGAGCAATTGGAGCCTTATTTATGATAATGCAACTGATATGGGAAATTGGGACGCAACCGGTAACGTACTGTTACCTAACTGGTTGCCAAAACAAAACCGGTTTACAAATATCAGTATACCATAACCAATTTTTAGAAAGGGTGTGGTACAGTAAGGTATGGATTATGTACCATGCACACCCCTACGCAGAAGGCAACAAACCCGAAATCAATTACACATCAAAATTGGATGATGAGCTGACCAAGGCTTTGTAAGGTTTCATTCCAATAATTATACAATATCTATTTTATTTACAAGATTATAAAACCCAGCCAAAATGTGGACTGGAGGTGTTAGACCTAGTGTTAGTGGTGGTTCTAAGTGAGTTAGTTTTAAATGGTTGGGAAGTTGGTATTGTTTGTTTGGGGTTGTTATTATAATTGAAGGGGAGTTTGTTATGATTGAAGGGGTAGTTATTAAGTAGTTAGGGGAGTTTGTTATAGTTGGTTGGTAGTTATTAATTTGTTAGGCTATTCCCTTCTATTCTCCCATGTATTGGAAGCCTATAAATAAAGGCTTCCACCCCTCTTTTAGAGGATCTCTTATCATTCCTAAAGTTTAGTAGTAATCGGGTGAGGCCGGAGTCCGGGTGAGGCCGGAGGGCGGGGAGCCCTATCTCTCCAATTGTATCCATTCATCACATATCCAATAATATTCTACTTTCTTCCCATTTTCCTTTCTTTAATCAAATTTCAAGGCTTCCAATTGCATATTCACAGTCAACGTTAGGCTAGGTGCCTAACAATTGGTCCGACCTACCGGATCGTTTCTCATGGCAAGCAACGACAACATGGAGGTTGCAGCGTTTGAAAAGAGGGTGGAGGAGAAGCTTCAAGTCATAGCCAACAGTATGAAGGAGGAAATCAAGACCATCATAGCGAGGGGATTTGATACTGCTCTTCAAGAACTTAGAAAGAATGTAGACACGATGAAGGACAATGGTTCTAATGAGCAAAAAGATGGGTTTGAGATCGTTAGTGCAACTACTGAAACCCAAGAACCAAATCAAGAATCAAAAAAGAGTCATGTTCTTGAATTCACTAAAGAGAAAGACATTTTTGGTGATGGCAACAATTCACTTAACAAAAGAGTTGTTGAGGAAAAACCAAAACATGTGGTGCCGTTTGAGAAAAGCAAAGGAAAGCCCGTTCAAGGAGTAAAGGGCAACGATGATGCTTTTGTTTGCTTGGTTCGAACGGATGCTTCGTCAAGATCAGAGGGAACGACATCAGATTTGGAATTCAAGAATCGATCGCATGAGGCCGCGAATATGAAGATGCATGCTACGACGGAGTCCATCCCACCACCTCCGCCACCAAAGCCGCCAGACTTGAGCGCTCTCAAGAATAGTGAGGGGCGCGAGAAATGGAGTGACACAGGAAGAAGGAAGAAATTAAAGGGCATGTCCAAATGCGAAAACAATCATACTGGAATTGCTATGAATTTTTTATTGGGGTATGATAAAGACAATCCTACTAGAATTCCTATTAATTTTTTTTGGGAAGGACAAAGTATTGATGCATGTGATGACGGGCAGCAACATCCTAAGATTGCGTATGAAGGTTCTTGGAGAGATTTTCCCCCAATCTATGGGCTGCTTAATTTTGTATATGACAAAGGAAAGAATTGGGAAACACAAATGGATGTCCTTCCCCCACAAGCTTATGTTGAGGGACCACAAGGTGTGATTCAAGGCTTAATTTTGTTGAACCCAATACAAGCACAACTTCGTTGCATTAAATCTAAGGATCCATTAAAGGGTAAACACTTAAATCCCAAGCATCACTATGGGTCTTTTATTCTTTCTTGGCAATCTTTCATTGGTCAGTTAAATTTGCCTCCCACAATAGGAGAATTAAGCACCACATTTAGTGCTCCTTTCGTCATCAATAATTTTTTCATTAGACTTACTTCACATGAGATTATGAATTTTGATGGGAGTGGATTTATGCGTGCTTTAAATTTTTTCCACAATATTGCTCCTCGTGGTTTACTAAAAGAAATGAACGTCAAGGGAGTAAGAGAAGTAACTACGCCCAGACTTGAGGACAAGTCTAGTTTTCAAGGGGGCGGTGGTCCTAGGGGAAGAATGAGGAATACTAAGTGGAGGGAACAGGTGTTGGGATGGCGGCAGCACCCAACACAAGGAGCAACAACGAGATGTGAAGAACCTATTGAAGACAAGGCCAAGGTTTGGAGCCACGGGCAATCCCTCAAAGCAACACGACGGCAACATCTAACTCGTGAAGAACCCATTGATTAAAAGACCAAGCATTGGAGCGGTTCCCTATAGCCAACCTTGAGGACAAGGTTGTTTTTCAAGGGGGCGATATTGTTAGACCTAGTGTTAGTGGGTGGTTCTAAGTGAGTTAGTTTTAAATGGTTGGGAAGTTGGTATTGTTTGTTTGGGGCTGTTATTATAATTGAAGGGGAGTTTGTTATGATTGAAGGGGTAGTTATTAAGTAGTTAGGGGAGTTTGTTATGATTGAAGGGGTAGTTATTAAGTAGTTAGGGGAGTTTGTTATAGTTGGTTGGTAATTATTAATTTGTTAGGCTATTCCCTTCTATTCTCCCATGTATTGGAAGCCTATAAATAAAGGCTTCCACCCCCCTTTTAGAGGATCTCTTATCATTCCTAAAGTTTAGTAGTAACCGGGTGAGGCCGGAGTCCGGGTGAGGCCGGAGGGCGGGGAGCCCTATCTCTCCAATTGTATCCATTCATCACATATCCAATAATATTCTACTTTCTTCCCATTTTCCTTTCTTTAATCAAATTTCAAGGCTTCCAATTGCATATTCACAGTCAACGTTAGGCTAGGTGCCTAACAGGAGGCACATCAGAGGCAGTATAGAAAATGGTAATACTTGGAATAGTAAGAATAATGAGTTCAAACATATATCAGACCTTCATCCCACGTTTCTTCTTCTCCTTCAAATCCGAGTTAGGACCAGGCGAGTTTTGCTCTGAATTTCCACTTTTTCTGAGGCCCTCTCTGAGACCCAGCACAATGAACAAGTTAGTGAAAGTGAGAAGGGACTCCGCCCCGCCATGCAACCAATCCACATTTGACAAAGAAGTTCCATAATGCACCTTTGCTGCCAAGCCATCCATGAAACCAAAAATAAGATACTCATGTGGCTCATATCTGTCTATCTAATTGAACTTCATTTGCAAATTTCAGCAAGTGAATTTGACTCACCATAAATTCCAGCAGGTACTGCCCAAGGGTTTGATAAAAGCAAGGATCAAAATAAAGCAAATCAGCAAAATTGTTAGTCAAAGGCAAAAAAGTAAGAGAGTTTAAGCAATGAAAAAAGCAATAATGAGAAAAAGAAGAAACTGACTTGTGGCACCAACAAAGGCGAGCAAAAAGTAGAAGCCAAAGAGGGTGAGGTTGGGAGCAGTTTTGGACTTTGTAATGAAGTACAAGAAGCCGATATAGGGAAACAAGGAAAGCGCAAATAGCTGGGAAGCGATGCTCTGGGAGTCAATGGAAGGTGCCCATGGATCAACACCAAGTGGCAACGCACACACAACCACTGCTCTTTTTCTGCAACTCTTCAATTCCCTGCTTGTTCTGATGCTGCCTGCGTAATCATG
Source organism: Astragalus glycyphyllos (assembly GCA_963573325.1). Taxonomy (NCBI): domain Eukaryota; kingdom Viridiplantae; phylum Streptophyta; class Magnoliopsida; order Fabales; family Fabaceae; genus Astragalus; species Astragalus glycyphyllos. The sequence continues at coordinate 82,655,860 of OY754307.1, read as the reverse complement.
TTGCAGAAAGCTTGTTGACGTTGAAGTGTTAGCGAACTTTGGGGATTTACAGAGGAACAGAACGGGGAAGTTGATAGCAGTTGCCATTCTACTATACAAGAACCTGCTGGCTTTGATACTGAAATTATATTTGCGCATAAATGTCATGAAAGAATCTCTTATTAGAGAAAGAATCTCAAATAGAAAGATGATGTTTTTGGAGCTGAAGATTAGAAAATGGAGTCATAATAACTTCAGCAAAAGCACAAGTGAATCCAACATTGAAGACATACCTAGAATATAGAGAGTAGACCAAGAAGAAAGATTCTCTGGATGTTAACTGTACTATTTGCTCAAGAGTAACAAGACTGCACGTCCAAAACAGAAGTACGTTTAATGAGAGTGACGAGGATATTAATTTCCAATTCCAAATAAAGGATTAAAATTAAAGTAATCAAAACCTATATCATCCAAACAAAATTACATAAGCAGCACATAAGATAGAAAAGGGAGTCAAGGATTGGTGCAGCAAAGTAATGAACTGGAAGTTAAGGAGCAATTTAACAACATATACCTTCATTTTTATCTTAAGCTCTTAATCTGATATACTTTTCTTGATCCAAACCAAGAAGCCAAGTAGAAGTATCTGTCACAGTTGAAAAAACACAAGCAACAAATGTTCAACCAATTTACCATACTTAGTACTTACCAAGTTGCAGCAATTCAAGTAACATTACATGGTGCAGCAGTTCAAGCCCTGGTATTTTCCTTTTGTGGTTCCAACATAATTATATATTTTTTATGCTGTTAGTGAATTTCTAATGCCATAGCCAAAGTAGTATATCAGTTGCAGATACATGCTTTGAAAGCCTCAGTTTAGACGTTAATGTCTTATGCTGTTATTTTTGTGTCTTGTGCTATATGCTATAACAATATAACATCATTGTTACTATAAAAACTGAACTGTTTTTGGCTGATAGCCTGGTACTAAAACCCAGTTGAAGAACAAAAATATTACTACAGAAACTATTACTACTAATACCGAGTTTAACTTATCTTTTGCAGTTTTTTCACAATTAACAACATAGTTATGAAATAAGATTTTTATAATGCTATCATAGATCATACATGACCCCTTTAGTATGAATCTACGACCATAAAAAGTGTTATATGGTTCCCTTAAACCTGAATATTAGTTGGTAATTCAAAAATAAAATTTATTAAAAATCTATAGTGTTAACTATTAGCAAAGGGTGGTTAATCGGTTAACACCCTTTTGCAGTCAGTCAACAGATTAACGTGTGAATTGTAATTGGTTAAGTGAAGTACAGGCGTATTAACTAATTAACTTGAAGGGCTTAACTGATTAAGACCTATGTTATAGCAAAATATGCAAAATCTAGTGCAGAAAGCCATTTTAACCACAACTAATTCATTGAACAGAATAATTGGGCATTTATATTCACTCAAATTACTCACATGCATGACAATGGCATCGATTTCCAGTGTATAATCTAAAAATCCAGCATGTACCTTCAACATTATCATGCTATAAATGGGCATATTTTAATTAACAGTGATCATTTCAAGCATATCAAAATCAACAACCAAAACAAACTAGAATTTAGGGTTACCTAGAAGAGAAGATGCAAGGGGGGTAGAAGAAACTTGGTAGAAAATGAGCTGCCAGTGACAAAAGTGAAAGCGTATTGTGGGCGTGTGTATGTGACTATGTGTGGTCGTTGGATGGGTAAGGGTGTTGTGTTTTTGTGGGTTTCCAAAAAAGTCCCTATACAACTTGGTTAATTCCTAACCGTTGTGATCATGAGTTCACAACTAACCTAACCCCTTCTCTTGCCAACAAGTAGCATAAATAATTCACATCATTGAGGACATTTTTAACAGTCATGTTACTCATTTTCCCTTGTTTAATGCAAAATTGAAGAAGAGAGTGAATTTGATGAAAAAAAAAATTTACTTCAATTTTAGGAGGATTTGTGTGTAGACACGGACTCTTGGCATTAGAATTGAATGAGAAAGAACCTGAGGCATAAGTAGGGTGCTACACTATTCTTGTTTTTGTTTTAAAAAATAATTCTGTAAAACAACTTTAAGAAACTGTTTTTCAGTATATAGAAAACAAAAACAATTCTAAGCAATTTTGGTTGTTTAGTTTTAAAAACAATAGAATTGCAAAAAGTTTTGGAAACAGTTTTACAGAAGAAGCTAATCAAACAAGTTTTTTACTTTTCAAGAAAAACAGAACAGTTTTTAAAGACTATTCAAACAGGATCTTGCCTCTATTCAAAGAGATCCTTACCTCTGATATTTTAAGAATACTTTGAATACTCACATTAAACAATTTATACACTAAAAGAATATTTTTACAACAATAATATTAATTTCTATGCACAACAAGTTACAACAACTATTTATACATAAAATGAATGAATAATGGGGCTCGCTACTGCTCCTGAACGAATCAATTGCCTAGTTGAAGATAACAAATAATATTTAAGAAGAAACTATGAATAATGTCACACCAAGTCATCATGTGGATGGATGGTTTATCACTACATCACAAAATTTGATTGAGAACTGCCTCATTCTCGATCTTTGCAGCTTCAGCTTAGAAACATTTCACTTCTTATGAGAGTTTCTGAATTGAGTATGTGCTCCTTTGCATTCAACAGATGTCCCTCTTATCACTTGACTTGGTGTAGAATAACCCATCAGTTTATGAAGTGAAGTTTTTAGCAGTGGCCGTGCTTCTTTTTCTGGGGAAAGGTCAGCAAATTCATCTGTCTCCATTCTAGCATTGGTTGTACAAGAATATCTTGAAGTAATCTTCTCCTCAAGTGTTGAACTACGCGAGACGCTTGGGTTAACATATTGGTGACAATGTTGTGCAAGAAAATCTGGATCTCCTTCTGAGGAGTAGCTTTGAGAGACGGAAAGGCCATAATCATCATAATATGAAATAGGTTTTGCAGGTGAATACTGGTAATAGTTGGCATGAGATGTTGAAGGTAGATTTCTGTCACTAATCACCTCATTTGATGAAAAAGAAATTATATGACTTCCATTTTTCAGTGAGAACTTGAGTACCTCTGAACATTCACCGCATTTTAGTTGGTGACATGCTCTTTTGTAAAGAAGAAAATCTGCAGGAAGCTGCAGAAGGTTTAAGCATTTATGACAAGTGACAAAAGGAGCTCCACCCGCTACTGGCCTTTGATGTCGCTTAGTCAAGTTCTGTTTCTCCCTAAAATACTTCTTCGCCTTATCAGCCATCTGCCTTTGATCATCAGATTTTGATTCACTATCATATAATGGGAGTTTAGAGGCTGTGAACCATTGTGGACTTGAAGAATAAGAGCAGTTAGAAGAGCAATAATCTTGCACTCCATAGTACCTATATAAATCTTCAGGCTGGAAAAACACACGTCGAGGCGAATTTGACGAGGAATGGAGACGGCAATGGAGACAAGAATGATCAACATGGTGTGCAGGACTTGTTGCCTCAGCTGAATAAGGTATCCGTGAGTATTTATGCCTTTCGCGCCACGTGATTTCATGAGCACATCTTCCATCACATCTAGGATGATGAGAAAACCTTCCCTCAAGAAGATCATGGCTATGATATGCATGAATATGATTTCCTTTGTAAGGTACACCTCTAGTTGTAGACTGTCTTGCATTTGTTTCCCCACTCGGATAACGAGTCTTGTTGAGTTGCTCTTGTAACTTAAAAATCATTCTCAACAGTTTCATCTTCTCTTGGTCAGTGTCCTCAATGGATTCCTGCGAAAGAAAGCCTGTGCTGTGATAAATTTCATTGTGCATTCCATTTGATGGCCTGCCTCTCTCGTAGCGAGTTTGGGAACTGCTTCCATGGAAAGGTATCCTAGAACGCAGATTACCATATCTTGTAGTCTCTAACACTTTGTCCTGATTCCTTCTACTCTCTTTCATGAAATGATGGTTTTCATTGGATATATGTGGTTGATGCTGTGTTCCAAGATCTCCATATGACGAGCTATTAGCAATGCCTTTACCCTTTCTAGTCCTTTCCTCGGGAACGGCGTAAGCATGAGAGCTTCTATTGGTTGGGGGTTTAGACAATTTTCCAAAAACACCACTAAGCTCTGAACTAGGATGATCTCTTGATTCTGTGGTATCTATTGTATCCACAGACCTTACATGATCAGCGCTACGATGAACATTTTGCTGAGCTGGCTTCTGTTGTTTACTAGAAGGAGATACAGGAACTCTAGATGTACTTTCTTCAAGTTTACCAGGAGTAACATGTAAGATGCTTCCCTTCTCTGTGTTTGGATTTTTAGAAGAAGTACTTTCTGTAGTGTCCACTTCGGATTTTGCATCCTCTATATTTAAATCTTGTTCTGCTCTCTCTGCTAGCCATTTTTCATTACTTGACTTTTCTCCTGCTATATTGTTTCCAGTAATTTCCCCTTCATGGTTATCACCAACTAGAGCTGATTTATCATTATTGGCATTGTCTCCTTCCAATCTTGAAGTTAGCTCCTCTTTTGCATCCTCTAGTGACAATTTGCCAATTACTTCCACTCCATTGTTTGCACCTGAAGCAGCTGATTTGTCCTCATTAGCATCTTCTTCATCTGATCCAGAAACTAACTCCTCACCATCTCCCTCTTGTAAGTTACTCTCAATAATTTCCACTTCAGGTATTAGAGCTGATTTGTTGTCATTGCCATCTTCATCAGATGCAGAAATTGACTCCTCTTCTAGTCTTTCTGATGACAAGTTCCCATCATCTATCTCCTCAATCTCACAGTAACCATCTTTGTTAAACTTTCTACGCCTTCGGAGTGACAATTTATAGATATCCAACTCATCTTCCCTTTCTTCATCTGAGAACTTGAAAGGTACAAGCTGACCTTCATTGTACTCATCATCATTTCCATCCAAATAACATTCTCTTGAAGTAGTTGCTTTTTCCTTCAAACTATCTTCCCGGGGCGGAGGAACACTATGCTTTCTAGGAGCTGCATCAATTTCTTGTATACCGAATTCTGAGTTCACAGCCACACTTTTCTTCTTAGCTGTATTAAAACAAAACAAAATGATATTAGTGATTTAGAACTATAAGAGATAGATATATCAGTATCCTTATTTGAAACAGAATAAAATTTGAAGTGTACAATGACAAACAAATATTAGAACTTTTACCTTGAAGCTCTGTGCCACATCCACCACACTTGTAGACATCATATCCTGTAGGTTCTTGAAGAAGTTGCCGACATTTAGGACATCTAACTATCCGAAGTTTAGGAACCATTTTACCAGACATAATACTCCAAATATGTAATTAATTATATATTCCAAAGGTTGGGTCTAGGCCACAGATTTTGCACAGATATAGATTCCAAAATTCAGAAAACAATGCTTTCCCACTGTCTGCATAAAAACAAATCAATAAGAATTCTAAATTAGTATAACACAATCACAATCACAACTAAACAATTCTTAAATATATTCTAATCTTGTGTGAATAAAAATGGTACGCAACACAAGTATGCTAAATACTACCAAAAAAATAACAATACTACCAAAAAAAATACAAGTATGCTAGCGAGACAAATGGAAAAACGACAAACAAAACAAAAAAGAAAGCGGAAACACAGATATAACAAGAAGTTTAATCTCTCACGTGCAAACATATTTGTTAAATATTTTAAATAATCCAACTAATAATATTTGTCGAGTTTAGTTAAAAAAAATTGTTTGTAGCACAATCACTCATAGCTTCCATATTTCGCGTGACAATAAATAAATATAAGTATGAGATATAATTGAAACAGAAAATAAAAACTGGGATCCACTATTAGTCCAGAGGAATGAGAGGCGTTAAAGTGAGAAAACCATTGGCATGTATGTACCTTGGAGCTGACAAAATCTGAGCAAAAGTTGAAGTTGAAGAAGGGAAGAATGAAGAATGAGGAGGGGTTTAAATTTAAAAGGATGTTAAGGTAATGGAGTCATGGAGAGAAAGTAGAGGAACGTGTTGGGAAATGAAGAGGAAAAAGTAGAAAAAGAAAATACTAGCGTTTTATTTGGCGCAAAGCAAAGATTTCAACCAAACAAATTAATTTTAGAATGTCAAAGACATAGATATGTTTGTGTTATTGTTGATGCAGCGTGTGGTGGAACAGTAATAAGAGGAGAGAGTCTTGTTCCATTTCGTGTTGAGAAGGGTTCCTTAGTTTGTAGTCAACTCTGACCAATACAATACTCGCTTTTCTCCTTCTTTATTACTCCTCTCCTCTTTCCTACTGCCGTTGAACTTGAATTCTTCTTTTGCTTTGAAATTGGAGGTCACAACCTCGAAACAAAGTCAGCCCCACAAACAATATTTATAAATTTAAATAAATTATAAATATTTATATGTTAAACTAATAATTATGACACCATATTGTGCTAAGCATACTTCTAGAGAGACATTTTATTTGGTGGAGAGACTTATGGAGTGTATTTGATTGAGATTTCAAATGATTTTAAAAGATTTTTTCTTTTTTTTCCTGTTGGATGTGGTATTCGATCAAGACTTTGAGTATTGGTGGAGAGACAGATTTTTTCTTTTTTTCAAATCAGATAGTATTCATTTGAGACTTTTAACAGCTTAAAAAAAAATCGTTGGTATTCAACTCACAAATTTTAAATGATTGTTTTACTAGATAAATTTTGTAGGACTTTTTGGTACATATTCCAAATCCAACACCCATCAAACAATCTCACCCAAAACCTTGAGACTTTTAACTCTCTCATGCTCTTGCTGCATACTTTTTCCATCATTTTTATCATTCCCATTGCTAATATTATCTGGATTTTTTTTCTCCTTCCATTGAGGTGGGTACAGTTGGAGGTCAACTTGCAGTTTGTTACGTTCCCATCATTCCCATCGCTAATAGTTTCTAGATTTTTTTGCCTTCCATTTCCGTCATTTTTTTTTTGCATCTCACTCAGGAACTCAACTTAAATTTGTCACTTTCCCATTGCTAATAGTTACTTGTGCTGCCAATACACTCTATAGAAAAATAAATAATGTAATCTATAGACATTGTCTAACCCAAGAGTGTGGTTGAGCGGTTGGGGCTCATCCTCCCTTAACTAAGTGCCGAGAGTTCGATGCTCGTCTTGGGTACGGAATAGCTTAGTCACTGCGTTCGGCGGTGGAGACCTGGTCCGGACCAATAAAATATAGAGATTGTGGTATGCATTTTATTTTTATTAATTACTAATTACTATGCATTCACTATTCGTATAATTGTTCATATAATATGTCAAATAACGTGATTGTATTCATTGATTGTTTTGTTATGCTACTTCATATTCTTTTTATGTTCATATCATGTGGTATGTTTTAATTTTCTCAGTCATATGATGTATTCATATTATGTTGAAGATTTTGTCGGAAAAAAAATATTGTGTTGAAGATGTTGGTGCCTTTAGAACTAGTATAACTATAATGAAAGTCCCACAAATTTAAATTCCATCGATTTAGACACCTCAAAAGATGATGATTCCAGAAGTTTGTTTGATGAAATTTTCTAGAAACACCTCAAAAGAGGTACTTTCGGAAGTTATTTTTGTGTTTCGGAAATTCATCTTTTGAGGTACTTCCGAAAAAATCCATCAAGTTGCTTCCAGAATCATCCTTTTTTGAGGGGTTTCCGGAAAAATTCAAACAAATTGCTTTCGGAAACACCTCAAAAGAGGTATTTGCGGAAGTCATTTTTGTGATCCGGAAATACCTCTTTTAAGGTGTTTTCGGAAAAATTCATCAAAGTTGCTCCTGGAATCATCCTCTTGTATTTTCGGAAAAATTCAAACAAATTGCTTCCAAAAATACTAAAAAAAAGTATTTCTGGAAAGATGAAAAATAAAATTCTTATTGAGCACTGTGGCAGGCTAACAAAAGTACTCCATCCGTATTAAGAAAATGATTGGATATACTAAATTTTATGGTAAAAAAATGTGGTAGGACTAAAATACCCTTACACTTTTTTTGGTTGGTGCAAAGACACGATTATTGATATTCTAAATAAAAGTATTGTTGGAAAGTAATAATAAATGTTGTATTAGGATTTTAAAGTAAGAGATAATTTGAGAAAAAGAAAAATGGCAAAAATGACACTTAATTTGAGACTGATGGTATCAAATTAACCATGAGGATGTGGAGCACTTTGTTACCGGAAGCCAAGCCCTTCTTTTTCCGGATACCTCTCCGTAACGCTTTCGCAACTTCAACAACACTCCTCAAACCTCCCTCACTGCAACATCCACCAATCCCCTCCTCCTCTTCTTCCAATTCCAATTCCAATTCCAATTCCAATTCCAATTCCAAATCCAAATCCAAATCCAAGTCCAAATCCCCTTTAGAGGTTCTCGCCACCACGATATGGAATACGCTGCGGAAACCCGCGGTAGCCGCTCTGTTCTTCGGCCTTTTATTCATCTACCATCCAAACACTGCCTTTGCCGCATCCGGAGGTCGAATGGGTGGCAGGTATTTCCCTAAATCTTCATCATCATCATTATCGTCGTCATCATCTTCTTCTTCGTCCAAGAGCGATTCGGTGCCTACACCAAAGCTAGAGTCGTCATCTTCTTCTTCTTCTTCGCCGAGGAGCTATTCAGTACCTTCATCATCATCATCTTCTTCTTCCTCGAGGAGCTATTCGGTGCATACACCTTCATCTTCATCATCTTCTTCCTCAAGAAGCTATTCGGTGCCTGCACCATCATCTTCTTCCTCGAGGAGCTATTCTGTGCCTACACCATCATCTCCATCTCCATCTTCCTCACCGAGGAGCTATTCGGCTGTGGAAGTGGCTGCTGTTAAAGAAGTGGGCGCTGTTAAACAAGTGGATGCTGTTAAAGAAGTGGCTGTTGTTGAAGTGGGCGCTGTTAAAGAAGTGGGTGCTGTTAAAGAAGTGGGTGCTGCCTTCAGTTTCTTTCTCATCTTAGTGTTAGGGGGTTTCGTCGGTTTTATTTTAGGCTCTAATTTTCTTTCTCGTCGTCGTTCTGTGATTCTGGATAGTGTGCCCACTGCTGCTGCAATCCTTAAGCTTCAGGTTTCCTCTACTTTATTCAATTATTATTATTATTATTATACGTCTTTCTGTTAGTATTTCCACGCTTTGTGTATTTCTGTTAGTATTGTTGCTTTTATCTTTCACAGTTTCATAACCGTGTGCTGTTACAGTTTTTGCATATACAATGTTGGCTTAGATTTTTCACCACAAGATTTGTTGCTGAATATTGCAGCCTGTCTTGTTGTTAGCTATTAGCACCATTGCATGGCATGGTCATTGGTCAGTGTCAGTTTACTCATGATCACTCTTTTCTTGTTTTAAACTTTCAAAAAGTCAGCTACTTCTCTAGTAGTATATTGATTATTTTTAAAAGAGTGTTTTTTTTCCGTTCTTTCTGAAAATCACAAAAAGTGTGAATAAAAAAGAGTGTATTGCTATCTAGCCTTTCTCTTTTGAAATAGTTGGCCTGAGTTTCAAAGGAGATGTTGTTCTTTTAGGTTGAGTTATTGGTGTACAGGAAAACCCAAGTCCCATATTGGCTAGAGCCTAGAGATATGGTCTAATAAGAATTTATAAAGAATGAACATCCCACGTCTTACAACTAGAAGCCGGTTTTGAGGGGTTAGGGAGTTAGGGAGTGTACTGGGTTTTGAATGCTTGTTTGTCAGGTCTTGTTAGTTACCATTGCATTGCATTGCATTGCACAACACAATTAGTTTTGGTTTATTCATGATTCTTGAAGCTTTTGGTGAATTTCAAAGTCTCAATGATTGGTTGTTCTTTTAGGTTGGGTTGTTGGGGTCGGGTCACACACTTCAAAAGGATCTGAATAGGATTGCAGAAGTTGCAGATACATCATCCTCTAGAGGTTTGAGTTATATATTGACAGGTGAAGCTCCTAATTTTGTGTTTTTTTGTTGTGCTTGTATTTTTTCCGAGTCACGTGTAGTATTCCTTTAAGGTTTGCTTAACATGTGAGCATGATTAATGTTTTCATTATTTTGGGTAACAAAGTATTGGTGACATAAAAAATTACTGCTTTGTGATTTAGTGTAAACCTTAGCTTTTATTGCTAATGTGGTCTGGATGCATCTGGAAACTGATGAAGGGTCAAGTCTATTGTTATGGAAATATAGAAAATATTGAATTACTTGTGATTGTGATATAATGTAGCTGAAAGCAACATTGCTAATTAACTTCTGATTATATTTTGACTTTCTGTTACAGAGACAACATTAGCTTTGATTCGGCATCCTGATTACTGTATCTCTGCATATTCATCTGTAAGTGACTTCAATCTTCGAGAGCCTTTCATTGGTTTCTTGACATCACTGCACACATTGTGTTGCTGATGGTATTACATTTTAGTTTTTATTGATCTTTGGCAACATTGTTAATGCATTTTACCATTTCGAATCCGATACTTTTGCTGTGATAGATGACATCTTGTGACGCCACACGCCACAAAAATATTCTAGGTTCGTCACTTCAGTTAAAGAGAAAGTATTGAATGGCTAGATAGCTTTCAATTCAATGCTATTAAAATTTTTGCACCTTTTTGGTTGTGAGAAAATACGAGTTTTATATTGTAAGTAGAGTAGTATATTTTGTCCTTAAAGTAATACTTAACTTTGATGTCTGCTGTTGATCAAGTTATCGAATATCTACTAGAAAACACCATCAGTGAAATTTTTTCCTAGCTTTCATGTAATTTAAATTTAGGACAGTACGTGCTTTCAACTTTCCATAAACTCATTCCTTTATTTTTACATGAAAAATTACATGAAAGTTTATGTAATTGTCTGCTGTTATTCCTTTCCATGTAATTTTCCATAAACTCATTGAGTTTATGTAATTGTCTGCTGTTTATGGAAAGTTGAAAGCACGTATTGCCCGACACTTTTTTTGTAGGTGGACATAAAGCAAGGCATAGAAGATGCGGAGAAATGTTTTGATCAACTTTCATTTGAAGAGCGAGGAAAATTTGATGAAGAGACACTGGTCAATGTCAACAATGTAAAGAGGAAAACGAGAAGCCCGAGAGGGAATGAGTTCAGCAATGAATACATAGTGGTATCATCTTGTTATCGAATGACTTGTTGCTTTTGAAACGTTGTATTCATGTATGCACTATATACTTAAAAGTAACTTTAGAAGCAGAGAAACAAAATGAAATCATATTAGTACAAGTTAACCTGTGTTAGGTATTGATAGGAACCAGAATTTCTCATCTCTCAAATGAACAATGAAAACTGTATTAATGGTGATAAAAGTGAAATTACAAATGTAAATGATAAACTAGGCAATTCGAGAAGCCTAGGATCTCCCAAAAGGCACTTATAGAGGCCTAATCTCTCCCATAGGAATAACTTCCCAAATTCATACTTGCTTAATGATTCTAATCCCTCAACTCTTATTTATAACCTCCACTCCACTAACTCACCCACATTCCCTCCAATTTGCCACATAAGCAAGTTGGTTACAACCAATTCCCTACCTAAGCCATAATCCCCTACATCTCATATATTTAGTATCCCTCCCTACATTACATATATTTATGATCGTATCAGGTATGAAATATAACATACACACTATATACTTCAAACTAACTTTGGAAGTAGAGAAACATAATGAAATCATATTAGGACAAGTTAACCTGTGTTAAGTATGAAATTTGACATACTAGTAATCAATTTAAGTAACTCTTATACCTGTTCAAACATTACATCTCTATGGACATCAATATATAGAAAAGAAGATATTTTTACATCCAAAATATGAATATTTGGTCTTTGGTGTCCGAGGTAAGCATTATGCTTCCAGCCTAGAGCATATCACTGAGAGTGAAACACAGTTTAACATTTCCAATAAGCACATTTTAACATACCTTGGAAGATCATTCCTATGAATACTATCAAAGATCATTGTCAATAAACACTAGTTTGTTGACATGCTCGGTCTATGTCAATAATCATTCTCTGGGAATTGTATCTTTCTTCTAACTCATGTTCTTATATATCAGATAACAATCTTGGCAGCTGTTGAAGGAGAACATAAACTTCCTAGCATCTATGGAAGTGGAACCTTGAAGAAAGCTTTACATAAACTTGGAACCATTCCTTCGAGCAAATTATTAGTAATATCGATAATATTTTGGTAGTCCGTTTGCAGATTTTGTCAGTACCTTTCTTTCAAATTATTAGTAATAACATTATATGCTTGAATTACCTGCAGGCAGCTGAGGTGTTATGGACCCCACAAGATGAGAATGATACACTCTCAGAGCAGAAGTTACTTGAAGATTACCCACTTTTGCGGCCTTTGTAAATTGTGATGGTACACTCACTGCACTGGCATTCTGCTTCCAACCTTCTAAGTTATGACCTGAAATCAGGTTGTGTTTGCATATTTGAGGATTATTTGTGGCAATACTGAAATTGCTAAAACCATTCATATTATCCAGGTACTCAATCTGCAAGGTTACATATATGCTGCGGCCAATGTCAGTTTGACATTGAGTCACTACAGAGGTTCAATCTTAATCTTAGTCATTTGTGGTATTATAGACAATTATTTTATCACCGTCCATTCTGTTTAAAAATTTCTTTGCTGTTGAATTCGTTGGACTTCTCCCGGATTTGTTCAATGTTTGATATTTTATTTATGGTATTCGTTATGGAAGCCAATATCTTACCGGGAAGAATTATTAGCCATTATTTAGTTAAATGTTATTGGTTTGACTTAAGTTATTTACTATAAGAGTAGTACTCTTCATATTGATATTGAAATTTCTTTTTTACTAGAAAAAAAAATACATTACTTATCATATTAAAAATTTTAGGTTTCTCTTTCTCTTTTAAAATGATTACATGATAAAGCACTACCTATTTAGCATCTGAGACAGAAAATTGTGATATAATTTGCTAGCTACAAATGGTACGTTTAACAATAAGAGTCTTGTTAATCATATGACATATCTTTTATTTATAAAAGTAAGGTACAACCATCCGCCAAAGCTGCAAACCAGTCTGTCAAAACTAGAGATTAGCCCGCCAAAAACTGTATTTATTGTAGAAGGAACCATTCTGCTTCTCGTTGCAAGCTTTTATTGCAACCACTTCACTTCCCATTTCAAACTTTTATTGCAATTTCAATCGTAGCACTATTGTATTTGAATTGGCATCTATTTCCAAGAATTCTATGTTGCTTCTTCATATTCTGCATTATTTCAGCATTATTTCTTGTCACTCTAATTTGTTCCCAACAATTGGAGTTTACCTTGCTCGTCTTACTTCACTCACCGGAAGCAAAGACATGACCCTGAACATCATAGAAGTACATACCTTCCATCTGATAAGGCATTTAACAGAGATGATTCATACATATGAGTTCGCAGAAACGGTAAGAAGCATAACGCAAAGGAGAAACAACGAGTCGGCGACAATGGCATGAAGCACACTGTTTTAAGGTTTTGTATTGCTCTTCTTTTACATTTTGGAAGGCATTTTCAGTTCCCTTCTGTAGGATGTTCTTGATGTTAAGGTTCTCTCTTTTTTATGTTGTTTCTCACATTTTTTTATGTTAGCCCCCTATTTCTTTGTGATGTAAATCAAGTTTAAAGTATTGTGTTTTTTTTCATCCTTCATTCCCCCTTGATTATGTGACACTGCATCACGCGTGGGTTTCTGCTCATAGGGACGGACATGTAACTATTTTTTATTTTAACTATTTGGGGGGGTTTGATTCAATGAAGTATTGAATGAACGAAAAAAGAATTGGAATGACTTTGTTTTGCATTTGTTTGCGACTCTTGCAAATAGTTAAAATCTCGAAAAGGTCAATGCATAGTGTTTTAGTTGATGCTTCCATTAATTTGTTTTAATCCTTAAAACATTTAGTTGAAGTAGCCTTATCTGATATGACAGCATTCTCTTATTTATGTTAAATAGGTAGTATGTGTGAAGCCATTTCCCACAATTTTGCTTAAATGGGGATTGGTGTTATAAAGGGAAATGGCTTCACACATACCAATCCATTGGCTCCCTAGGGTCTTATAGCATGTAAATAAGCTGAAAAGAGGGTGTTTATGTCTCAGCCCATCTTGTTAAAAAAACCATTTTAACATAAGAGGGGGAGGGAATGTAATTCAAACTCCCTCCCTTAATGTATATATTTTTTTAATTTCTAGTAATCTAACAATAAAAATTTAACACACAAAGTAGGAAGAAAAGAATATTGTGGGTCCATTTTAATATATTCAAAAATTGTATGCATATTTTTCTCTATTTTTGATTCACAATATTATTGACAAATAGTTTTAAATCGTATTATAAAATATGAAATGATGCAAAATAAAATTAAAATCTTGGTAAAATTACTAAAGCTGAAAAAATATGATGGCTACTACAAAAGGAATTTTATATTCTAAATTATTAAATCAATAATAAAATATTCAAATTTAATTATCATTGACATTGAAATTATAAAGAAAAGAATTATTTTTTCTTAAATGGTGGCTCAAAGTTAGTAGATATCATAAAAATATTTAATGTTAAAATGGATTAAAGTGTAGTAATATTTAATTGTTAGGGTAGATGATTGTAATTCATTCATCTCTTAAGGGAGAGAAGTATTTACTCTAGGTTTTTACTTCTCAAAAAAGGATAATGTATATTTTAAAGTAATTGAAAATTGGAGTGAAGTTCAAACTTCTTTTAGTAGAGGGAAATGTAATTTACTTTATTGACTTATTTAACAGCTTAAGCTTACTGATTGCGCAAAAATTTCAGTTCATGTGATCCTATTTTAAAATAAGATTATTATTTTTTTTTAAGAAAAATACAAAATAATTTCAACCTGTATACTCAGTTTTAGAAAAGAAAAAAAAACAGAGAAAAGAACATGTAAAACTCGCCTTTAGCTCATTTCCACTCAATTATACGGAACTTGTGTATGATTTTTTCTTTTTGACCAAAAAAACTTGTGTATGATCAAGTCAATAATTTTTTTTAATTGATATATTTGTAGTCAGCAGTAATAGGGCTTCATTGAGATTTAAGAAGAAGCCGATGGAAGGTTTCACTACTGTGGAATTGACAATGGACCTTGACAAAGTCGTAATGCTTAGGAAACTCCACTATCGAGAACTTACGGTCTTTCCTTCCAAAAGAACACAAAGAATATATATATATATATATATATATATATATATCAAATGGCCGAAACCAACTCGACTTGGATCTCACTCCAAGATCTCGGGTTCCAATCTTAGGTGTGGTAAAAACTCTGTTGGGAGGGGAGAACCACACAGGACGACAAAGTCGGGTACTCGTGGCCAGCCAAGTTCCCCAGCGTAGATTAGTCATCGGCCACACATTTAGTCTTCCTATTTTAAAAATTTCAGACATTTAGTCCAAATAAGATAGGCACCACACATAACTGCCACGTCATTTAAGGAGACACAATTTATCTTTATTTTAATGGTACAATTGTCTCTCATTGTTGGTTGCCTTGGCAATTTCGTAAAAAAAATCTTGGGGGACTAAAATCGTGAGTTGATGATAATAGGGGGACCAAAACTGTAATTAAGAAGAAAAAAAAAACATTTGCAAGATCCACTAGAGAGCTCAAACTTTATCAGCTGGAATTACAAACCATGGACAGAAACCCCTCACTTATCCGACTCTGCATAAAAGCCACATTTCCCTTTCAACCGAAACTATATAAGGAATACTGGAATAGAAAGACAAAAGGGCAAGTAAAATGAAAATAAAGTTGTCAATGTGACAGTTTGACCTACTGTTTAAGTGCATAACAGGAACAAAAGAAACACATGCAAAATT
The DNA here is from genome assembly GCA_963573325.1 of Astragalus glycyphyllos. NCBI lineage: Eukaryota > Viridiplantae > Streptophyta > Magnoliopsida > Fabales > Fabaceae > Astragalus > Astragalus glycyphyllos. The sequence goes on along the minus strand of OY754307.1, from coordinate 82,639,959 downwards.
AATACTAAGCAAAGATCTACGAAACAAAAAACGATTCATGAGACAGAACTATAATGTCTGCATGTAACTTTAAGAAGCCATAACAGCATGACGCCTCTGCCCAGCAAATGCTTGAACAAGTTCTTGATATCCACCCCTATAGTACTCAAGTGAAAAGCATAATTGCCTGATTGCCTCCCTTTTCTCCTCAGCCCGTCTAGTCGCCTCCTTTTCAAGTTCTTCCACTTTCAATTTCAAGCCATTTATGAGATTCACCATAGTTTCATATCCAGACATCAGCTCCTGCTTTTGTGCGCGTAGCTGGACAAGGTCTCCTTCCATATTTGCTATTTCATCATCTTTGGAGCTTATCACAGCTTTCAGTTCATCAATCTTAGCATTGGCTTCATCTCTTTCTGTCATGAGCATATCAAATTTTAACTTATGTCTGTCAAATTCCTTATTCAGAGCTTCTAAATTATGTCTTCTCTGAACAAGTTCTTCCTTCAAAGAAGTAATTTCCCCATGCAAATTCATTTGTTTATTAACCTGCCGCACAGCTTCCTTATGTGCAGCTTCTAATTCACGCGTTCTCATACAAAGTTGTTCTCTCAAAGAACTGAATTTCTGTTGCCAAACCATTTGTTCACAAGCATGCAGCTCCTTCTGTTCCAAATTTTCAGCTTCATATTGCCTTAATTTGTTTTCTAATGCATTTTTTTCACAACCATACAAAACCATTTTTTTCTCAACCTGCAGCATAGCTTCCTTATGTACAGCTTCTAATTCACCCGTTCTCATGCAATGTTCTTCTTTCAAAGAACTGATTTTCTGTTGCCAAACCATTTGCTCACAAGCATGCAGCTCCTTCTGTTCCAAATTTTCAGCTTCATATTGCTTTAATTTGTTTTCTAATGCATTGCTTCTAGCCTCCCATTTCTCCAATTGAGAGGTCAACTCTGTTCCCATTGCTGAGAAACTTATAATATCAGATTCCAGCTGGTCTTTCTCCAAAGTGAACTGTTTCTGCGCATCAAGCATTTCGGCCTTCAAATTTTGCACCTCAAGCTCAAGGCTAGTTTCATTAGATTTATACCACGAAATCCTTTCTTCTAGCTCTTGAATCTGCTTTCTCCATGTATCAAACTGACCCTCAAATTTAGCCACATTTTCCTCAGCCACTTCAAGCTTACCTTGCAAATGATGAGTCTCAGATGACTTAATTCCAAGCTCGTTTGTTAATCTTGCAATTTCATCATCTGACTTCTTAAGCTGTGTGTTAGCCACCTCCAGCTGTTCCACCAGCTTTGCAATCTTATAGCAACAATCTGAAACATGAGTCTCCAATTCAGCTGTTTGCTTTTGCAACTCTAGTGCCCGTTCTTTTTCATATGCAAGATCATCCTCCTTTAACTTCGACTCTTTCTGCACATTACCAAGCTGAACTTCACTTTTCTCAATTTGACTCTTCAATTTGACAACCTCTTCTTCAGAAAGCTGAAGTTTATAATTGGAAACTCTTAGCTCTTCCTCATTTTCGATGAACTTCTTGAGCAACCCATCATAACTTCTATTCTCTCTCTCCCACAACATATTAGCATTTCCTTTTTCCTCCCCAACTAACTGATTTTGTTGTTCCATATTAGGAAGGTTCACAGGCGGGATAACATATTCGGGGTCTGAATCCCAAGATGGCGAGGAAGGTGATCTAGGGCCCTCCTTCAAAGAAGCCGCAGAGCTATCACCGCTCGATTCAGCTGACAAGTCCATGTTGAGAGGTTGAAGGCCAGACTTCTGCGACATCTGCTTATGATATGGAGTGTAATATGGAGTCCCCAATAGTTTCCCTTGCTCAAAATCTACATCAGAATTATCATAGTCCTCCATCTGAAACTACAAAGGAAAAATCTATCGTAAGAACTCAGCACTAGAAGAAAAAAATCTCAAAAGGTATAACTTTTCCATTACAATCATCAACAATCGGCAATGAACAACTCATTCTAATTACATATTCAAAAAGAAACAAAAATAACTTCATGAAGTAAATTTCCTTTTTCTCTTTTTTTCTCAGATATGAAGTAAACCTAATACTGATCATAAAAAAAAACAATTTTAAAATCCAGCTGTTTGTTAAAATATCAAAATCCCACATATACAAATACAACGATGCATTCTAGGTTTAAACCCTAAACGGTGGAAGTTATGAGCAGTAAATTGCACATAACACTTAACATAATTAACAAGCTTGTTTGTGTATTAGTGTGTTGTTGTATTTATTTACATAATCAAAGCTCAAATTCAACAACAAATTAATTAATAAAGCTAAGATTCGAGAGTATAACCAAAATTCGAGCTCGAACGCACTTACAAATGCAGTATAACAGCTGAAGCAAGAGGAATCACGATGAATCGGCAACAAAAAATCACAAATACATGAAATCGAGACTGAAAATGTAAAAGCACAAAAACAGAGAGAAGAAAGTGATAATATGGTGTTCACTAACCTGATCTGCGCTGAAGTGAGTGAAGGAAAACCTAAAAGAGAAGGGAAGAGAAATTAACGGCGATTTATTCTCACTGAAGTTGAATGAATGAGTACATAAGAGTGAGAACAAATGAAAAAAACAGAGTGGTTAGGTTTGTTTTAAAAGAGAGTGGAAAAAGCCAACAAAAAAGTTGAAGTAAGACTACGAAACGGTCCCTCAATTTCGGGTTCAGTGGTCTATAATATCCCGCCTTTCTATGCTTCAAATTTTAATTAGGTTTTCTATATTTATTTTCAAAATTAACTCATATTTCACTTCAATTATTAACTTATCCAATAGTATATCTATGCAAGCAATCTTATCCTATATCTTCTCCTATCAAAAGCTTTTTTTTGACAAACAATTAAAAGCATAACACACGTGGATTTAAATAAAACAGTGATTTGATTTAGTGTTTGTATGTATGAGCTTTTTTACGGCATAAATAATTTGGTAAATAGTTCACTGAAAAAAGAAATGGCAAACTAACTCATCACCCAAGACTTCGTGTATTTGGTTTTGGTACCAACTATCGTTTCTCTTGATTGAAAAACTCTTTAAGGAGACACATTGAGAGTTTAACTAGATAAAAGCTTATCTTTAAAACTCTCAACTTTAATATTTAAAGAGTTGAGGATGTATCTTTAAATATTAACGTATTTGGGACTATAACAACAATGTCTTACATATTCAAATGCAAAAATGACTATTTACCATATACTATCTCTAATCCATAATATATGAAAGAAATTTTTTGTTGGTCCAAAATATAACAAACGAGCTTTATTTTTAAGATGTATTAAATGATTATTTTCAACTTTAACCCTATAGAGTACTGCTATTTAAAATGAATAGTTTCTTCGTGATACTCCAGGAACGAAGCATATGAGAGCAAATTCACCAATGAACTATTTCCTAAAGTTCCCAGATTAGTACCCTTCAAATCTGATGACTTACTTGTTATGATGGCATGGATCTCACATTTGTTAAACAGGGATTTTCCTAAGCTTAGAATCCACTCCTTGTTTGAATGGTCAAAGTCAAAACTCAAAACCAACCCCAACTCTTTGCGGTGATACCATGGAGTTCTTCAGCAACTCAATGTAATGGCCATATGATTATGAAGTAGTTGGAAACTTAATAAAGCAAAGTGAGAGGTGGGAAAATGCTGGTTCCCACGAAAGTAATTTCGTGGTCAACACACTATGAGTGTGTTGTGTTAGTTTTTCCTAGTTTATTCAACCTTCCTATTTTCATGCTAACTTTCCATGATTTGTGGTTATTTATTTATTTATTTATATAATAACACACAAAACTATTTCTCGTGGAATCCACGAAAACTACCCATCGTGTGATATAGCATTACTCGTGAGTGGTGATACCACTCGTTTCTCATAGATGAAGGTATTCCCTACGGACCTAATTATAAGCAAAAAAGTGTCTAGTTTTGGTGAACTCAAATATAAGCAAATTTCAACTAACATACCCATATTTAATGCTACTTTTTCACAACTACCCTTAAATTAGCTCATTAATGTTTTGAGAAGATGACTATTAATTAGGGATAGTTTAGTAAATTTATTTGGTTTTTTCCTGCATTCAAGAAAATTAAATGCACAAAACTACTATCCTTAATATGTGTGAAAGTAGTTATTTTTGCTTGTAATTAGGTTCGGAGGGAGTATTCGTTAAATTTCACGAGGAGGGTCCTTCGCCATATTAAGCATTATCCTTAAGTAGTGTAGTTAAAGATAATATCATTAACTAGGAGTATAAATCATTATTTAGGGGGTGTATTGGTTTAGGATTTTAAAGGACCTTTTTAGCTGAAAAAAGTCTTACGGATTTTAAAAGACTTTGCAGGATTTTCAGGATTTTTAGGACTCTACAGGATTCTGCAGGACTTTTAAGTCAGGATTTTAATGGACTTTCTGTAAGACTTTGTGGACCCTGCAGGACTTTGTGGATTTCTGAGATTGATAAGAATATAACAATGTGCCTATATAAAAAATGACTGAAAATAATACAATAAAGAAAAATGAAAGATTAAATAAAATTTCTGACATTTTTTTTGTGTTTAGTGTACTGAAAAAAAAAGTTAAAAAGGTTATTGTTACAAAAATGTTTTTGTTTTAGCTGTTAACCAAATGTGAAAATTTTAATTTATTCCATGCGGTTTATCTTTTTTTCCAAATATTTTGATGTTAACATAATCTAATCTATGCTTTCATCATGTTTATAAAATGGGAGGGCAAACAATATTCACGCTAACAAATATTCACTCTGAGAACAAAAAACGAACGAGAGGAACGAGAGGAGACGCTGAAAATATTCAGTGAGAAAAATGAAAGAGGAGGAATTAACGAAAGAGTAGAAGCTGAAAATATTCACAGTGAGAAAATGGGAGGAATTAACAAATATTCAGTGAGGCAAGAACGAAAGAGCATACGCTGGAGTTGGAAAAAAAAAAAGAAAGAATACTCAATACAATACAAGATGGAGTTGGAAAAAGTCTCAAGAGCTTCTGTGGGATTGTTTCACGGATATGGGATTGTTAAATTGTACTATAAATTCACACAAAATTCATCTAATAAAACAATCTATTAAAATCTATATGTTTTTAAATACCAATGGATTTATTTTAAGTTGTAAAAAGTCTTAAATGAATACCACTGGATTTCGTTGGACTCATAAAAAAATCTTGAAAATCCTGATTGAATACCACAAGATTATTTTTAAGTGACAATAAATCTTGATTGAATACCAATCAGACTTTTTTACCCAAAAACAATCTTTTAAAATCCTCCAGAATCCTAATCCAATACACCCCCTTAGTGAGAAAAGCAATTTTGTAAAGAAGTTAAATTTTTAACCTTATAAAGTGAGAATAATTAATTTCAATGTGATTCTTTAGTGTGTATTGATAATTTCATTAGTATTTAACACAAACTTATCAATCCCATTAACATTAACATATTATCATTATTAACACAAATAGACTTAAAGCATCCCATGTCCAACCAAGTGATTGATCAATTCCGAATTCAAATATTAAATGCAGTTAAATAAAGTCCGGCATTAATAATTAATTAAAAACAAATTTCTTGCCGTCCATCTGTTGTAGGACGAAATACCAGTTCCAAAAAACATTCACCCAAAAAATAAACACTAGTTCCCAAACTATGCCTTCTTTGCACGAATGTCCTATTTCTGTATTTTTTTTGATAAATAATGTCCTATTTCTAATTTGATTCTGTCAACATCCATTTAATAATGTCACGATACTTTATCCAGCCTTTTTATATTCTCACTCTTTTTGTAGTTTAAGGTTTTGATTAATATTTTGAAAATCACACTAAACATTGAACATAAGACCTTCAGACCACGACTCAATCACTTTAAAACTATTCAAATTGGATGGAAATTGCGGTTGAACCGCTCAAATAACCATACAATAACTCTGTCAATTCATGGTTTAATCAATCAAACTATTCAATTGGTTTGATTTTTTAAAAGATTGGTTTTGCGTTTGTTTCCCAGGGTAAAAAATTATTCCTAGAAATAACTTACCTAGGAACAAAAATATGAGAATTTGACTCCTAGAATTTCTAAAAAAAAGTGTTTGGTTAGTAATAATAACTAAATCATGTTTGATTTGTAATATTTATTCTCAGGAATATAAGTTACAATTCTTAAAATACCCCTCACCAATTTTTTGTTTTTTTAGAGAAACTGAGGACAAAAGAGGATATTCACTCTAAAACATGGATTCACATTCCGGAATTAAACTTTCCCACACATTTCTCATGGGTAAGAAGTACCTATCATTGTGTGGGCCTATAAGTTTCTTGGGAAATTTTTGTTATTTGGAAATATTTTTTTTGATCCTTCCTACCGAACATGAGAATATGTATTTCTCATATTGTATTCTTGGAAATCTTTTTTTTATCTCTTAAGCAAACGCCCCCATAAGAAAAATTGATTAGTAGCTAGATTTTATAGAAAATGTTTTTTGACAAATAGATTTTATAAAAAAAAAGTGTTGTATTTAAGTAACTTTTTATCTCTCTACACACAAAGAAGGACATGCCTGGAAAAATATTAAATGTTTCATTGAAAATGTAAAACAATAATAAATTTGAGACAAATTGATTTTGCTAATTAAAATAACAAAAAGGGAGGGAGAGAATATTAACTTTCTTAACAACTAGGACGTACACCTGTGCGATGCACAGGACGTGGTTATAAGGAGTTGTGTAAAAAATATTAAAAAAATTATGTATTGCAAAGTTAGTGGTTGATACGAATTGATAATTTACAACCAAACATAGAATAGAATTTTTATGTTAACAGGGTTGTGTTTATATATGATATATTTGCGAAGATATACCAATGGGGGGTGGTGATTTAGAATGTGAGTAACTTAATTCATAAAAACTTTGATAAAAACACTCTTTAACAATAATGAGGGCAAGATAGTTCACAAAAAATGGCTGTGTGTACTATTGGTTAAAAAAATGGCTGTGAAATTTTCTTGTAGATAATAACTAACCAACGGTTATGTTATATGGGTTCAACCATTCTCATAAAAATAAAGGGTTTTTTTGTACCCCACCATTTGACTCCATACCCCCACACATACGGTGAAAAGACAAAAATACCCCTAAAAAATTACAAATTTACAGAATATTTACTATTTCTCACTTACATACGATTTGACTAGAAATATTTTAGAGCTCGTCGTATTTACCTTCCAGGAGATAGATACGATTTCCAGCAAATTTCGCATCGTATTTATCTAGATACGATTTCCTCCCATAAGCTTCAAAAATAGTAAGTCGTATTTACCTTCATCAAACATAAATCCGATTTTCCTTAAAAAATCGCATCGTATTTACCTTATTCTGAGATAAATAGGATTCCTTTTTTTTTTAAATTTATTTGTTTTTTGTCAGGGAAATCGTATATAGGTCAATACGACTTGAAAAAACATAAATCGTATTTACCTATTACAAACATAAATCCGATTGATTCAATTTTTGTCACGGGTATTTTCGTCCAAAAATATAGAGTGGGGGGTATATTGGTAAACAGTGGGGGTACAAAAAAAACTCAAAATAATATGGGCTTAACAATGAGGGGTACATTTTGATAAATAAAAAAAAACAATGAGTGTTGGACAAAAAAAAAGAGTGGGGCCTTAATTTTTGCTAGATTAATAATGGACATAAAGTTTGCATTATTTACAAATAATGCCGTCAAAAAATTTCCCCCCAAATTGGTTAAAAAAGTAGATGTTATATTAATAGATAGGGGATATATATTGTTTTACAAAAGTTATTTTCTATTATTAGAATTCATTATTTCTAATTAATTGAGTTTCTTTCAATTAATCGATAAAAGTAAAACAATATTAGAACTCATTACTTTCAATTATTACATTAATTACTTATTTTTTATTATACTTTTAATTATTTTGTTTTCCAATTATACCCTTAGTTATTTATTATGGAAAGAGAAACAAGTGTCGTACTAGGTAATAAATGCTCAAGGACATAAGAGGGAAAAGACTAATAATTTAATGAAAAATAACAAAATTTATTAACTTTTTTGCTATGTACAAAACAACCTTAAAAGACAACTAATATGAAACATAGAGAGTATTAAATGATAATTCAACTTTACTTTTATTTAAGTTGCGTAATTTAAGCTGATATTATTAATTAGGAGTATGAAAATGACGATTTTGAAAAGAAAGACTTACTATAACTTTATTAAATGATAATAATTGATTTAAAATTTCATTAGTTGATCATTGGAATGTAAAAGTTTGTTTTTTCGATCCTCAACGGTATAAAAAAACAATATACTCCCTCTGGACCTAATTATAAGCAAAAATAACCACTTTCATACATATTAACGAAAGTAGTTTTGTTCATTTAATTTCCTTGAGTTAATGGAAAAAACAAATAGATTTACTAAACTATCCATAATTAATAGTCATCTTTTCACAACATTAATGAGCTAATTTAACGCTAATTGTGGAAAAATTAATAGCATTAAATATGGGTGGATAGTTGAAATTTGCTTATATGTAGGTCCGGAGGGAGTACCGTGTAATTTGGACCCCTATTGCTATTGGACTCCTCTGAGTGCGTGTTACGGATGTGTTATGCAAGACTGAGCGAGTTATTATATGAAGGCATTCGTGTTGAGTGTTGACATATTCAAAGTTAGGATGATGAATTAATAGAAGAAATGACCCCCAACGCAATAAACATAGTAATTATAAAACCCCTGGCCTGGCCCTGTATATTAATAATATTCCTTCCTATAATAAATATATAATATGAAAATGAAATTAGGAAAAACAAAAAAGGAAAACGTCATCAGTCATTATATATGCCATTACTCAGAGCCTACCAACAACATTCAAAGCAAAAGAGAAAACAAAGCATAATAATGTTAGTGAAGGCAGAAGAAGAAGAAGCCATCATGAAGGTGAAAGAAGAAAGAGAACACTTTGTGCTTATTCATGGCATAAGTGGAGGTAGTTGGTGCTGGTACAAAATCCGTTGTCTTATGGAGAATTCTGGCTATAAAGTCTCATGCATAGACCTCAAAGGTTCTGGAATTCATCAATCTCATCCTGATTCTATTCTTACTTTCGATGATTACAATCAACCTCTCACCGATTTCATCTCTTCTTTGCCAGATAATGAAAAGGTTGATTCTCTCTCTCTCTCTCTCTCTCTCTCTCTCTCTCTATATATATATATATATATATATATATATATATAATAAATGTCTCTTTCTCCACCTTATATTATTAATATTATTTATGTGCCTATAGGTTATATTGGTGGGGCATAGTGCAGGAGGTTTGAGTATTACTCATGCTTGTCACAAATTTGCAAATAAGATCCGTTTAGCAGTTTATGTAGCAGCAACTATGCTTAAATTTGGATATCAAACCAATGAAGATCTTCAAGATGTGAGTCCTTTTCACTCTCTTAATTCTCTTTTCCTGTGACATCAAATTCATTCTTTCTTTTTCTTTTTTTAATTATTATTTTAAATTTAAGATAAGATGCTAAGTAGTAGAATATGATAGGGATGTGAATTGTACTGTATCAAAAATGTTGAAGGTTTCCAGCAAGGATGTAGAAATATTTGTTTGCCAACTGTATTCACAAACAGATTAATTATTAAGCAACTCTGAGAGGCTCACATGAATCATGCATATCTTACCTACTCTCTCACATTTTTCCCTCAAAGTTAGCTGCATATACAAACAAACCAGCAGCTGTTTCGCAATAAGGAAGTTTCTTTAGCAAGATAAGATTTTATTTAACGGCTTAATCTATTCTGGAATACGGGGTCGATCCAGTACTCCCGAATTCAAACTCGGTGTTGACTGTGCAAAATTAATCTTTTGTTGGAAGTGTTTGAACACTTCGTGGGTAGCGAGAAAAAAAATTATTTTATTTGATTCTCTACCTTACTTGTCTATTTTATTCTCAATTTTGTCAATGGTCTTTACTTACCTATTTTTCAGGCTTTGACAGCAAACTAGTTGTAATTTAATTATGGTCAATAAAATGGCCAAGTTTTCTGATAAGTGTGCATATGATATAGAAGAATAGAAGAATTAGACTTTAATTCTGAAAATGATGAAAAGAAACCTAAAACCAATTCAATATCCCTTCAGAGGCTTAGAAGCAGAAATGCATGTGCACGAGGAAAGCTAATTGGCTTTATTCATAATCATTATAGCAAACTTCAAACTAATAAAGTTTTCTGTTTTCTTTTTCACTTATCATCAAGAATTGTGTGCAATATCTAAACAACCATAAATTACCAATCCTTATTATTAATCATTATAAGCATCATTGGTAATCGTGTTATCTTGTTTAAACTTTAGAGACAAGAAATTGCCCAATCGTTTGTTTTCTTTCTTTCCTTTTCTCAACCAAAAATGGTTGTAATCCGACAGCTCTGTCTTTTCCACATGTCCACACTTTGTCGTACCATAGCAAATCAAATTTCCTGTGTAAAATGTTCCTACAAATCAATGATTGAAAAGTAAAAAAACAATTAACGAGCCTCAACTAGTAGCCACTAGCCTAGTATATATTTTGTGTAAATAATAGAGATAAATATATAATTAATGATACTTAGAAATTGTTTATGGTTTGTTTCAAGCAGGGAGTACCTGATTTATCTGAGTTTGGTGATGTTTACGAGCTAAGTTTTGGATTGGGAAAGGATAAGCCACCAACAAGTGCTTTGGTAAAGAAAGAGTTTCAACGCAAAATCATATATCCTTTGAGCCCTCATGAGGTACATACATTTCTCTCCCATAAAAAAAAGAAAGAGGACATGTCACATGTCACATGTCTCAACTCTCATATGCATGCATTGCAATCTCTATAGAATAAGACTGTTCAACCCCACGTGACATTTGCTGTTGGTTACCCCACGTGACAAATGCTTTGCTTCATACAATTCATCACATCCCCTGCTTTTGTCACATGTAGGACCAATTAATGGCAAAAGAAAATTATTCCAAATAAAAAAGCGACTTTACAACATATTCTAGCCTGAATTTCTGGTTTATAATATGCAAGCAAGGCTTTATTTGGCGCTCACATTTTGCGTCGCAATCCTAAAATATACAAGCACCAAAAGTAGATGGCTCAAATACATCTATACTTTTGATGCTTATATTTTTTGGGACTGAGGAAGTGTTATAGAGAACCGAAGTAAATAATACTATCTCCGGCTCAATTATAAGCAATAAACAACTTTTTAGATTCATTGAAAAATTGATGTATCTGAACAATATATAGTCTAAATACATCACTTTTTCAATAAATATAAAAAGTTGTTTATTGCTTATAATCGAGCCTGGAGGTAGTACAACCTCAAACAAGGTTGGTGACAAGTAGTGCCATATTCTAGCCGGAAGTTGTGGTACACAAGCAAGACTTGAATTGGCACTCACGTTTTGCGTCACAATCCTTGATATTGTATAGAATTGAATTAAAAAAGACAACGTTAATTGTGTTTATACATATGTCATCGTAGACTTTTTTAACAAAAATCTTTTTTATGCAATGAATTAAATGTTGAGAAATACTATATACTATATATGTCAGGATTCGACTTTGGCTGCAATGCTGTTGAGGCCAGGGCCATTGATGGCATTAACGAGTGCGCAATTCAGAGAGGAGGATGGTATTATTGGTGAAGTGGAGAAGGTGCCGCGAGTGTACATAAAGACAAGACATGACAAGGTGGTGAAGACAGAGCAACAGGAAGCCATGATAAAGAGGTGGCCACCAGCTACAGTTTATGAATTGGATAGTGACCATAGTCCCTTCTTCTCAACCCCATTCCTTCTCTTTGGCTTGCTTCTCAAAGCTGCTGCCAGCTTTTGATATATGTAGACAACAGTGGCAGTCACCAACTTGTTCTTTTCTCTTTCTTTCTTTGATCTTTTGCTAAAAAAAATAGTTGGTAATTAGTTTAGCAAAATTATTGATTTTATTGTATCGTGATCAATAATTTATCAAGTACTATACTATCATTTTCCCTGTAATTTGTTTGATATTAAAATGTGAGGCTTGAATAGTGGAAAAAGTAAGTGTTCCTAAAATATTGAAGGCCTTTCTTTGGTCTTTGGTATATTTGGTCTGTATTTGCAAACAGTACGTTTGTGTCTAAGGCTCGTAGAGATTAAATAAAGATTACCAAATGGAAAACAAAAATATATTATAGGGATTAAAACCTAAAAGTAAGTTTGTTATAGAGACCATATATATTTATTTAAAGTTAAAATAATTGTGTTTATAATGTTTTAACTTTTTACTATTAAATTTATTATTATGATGTATCCATATTTGCATTCTCAGGAATCGTATTTTTTGTATTTTTATAAATAAATCTAATGGTAGATAAGTGATTACCCCGATCCGATCTTCTTAGTATTTGTGGACAATATAATGTGGTGGTCTATGCCACTCGAATTTCACAATGGAGTCTGAGTGTTATAAGTCGTTACCTATCTGAAGAATCATCACTACAAGAATTTCGGTAATTTCCGGCGGACAAAATCCGTCGGTAATGGCCAAAATCCGCCGGAAATTGGGCATTACCGGCGGATTTTTTCCGCCGGAAATCCGCCGGTAATTCACTCGTCGGTAATGGTTACCGGCGGAATTTCCGCCGGTAATTACCGGCGGATTTTTCACATTACCGGCGGATTTTTCCGCCGGTAATTACCGGCGGATTTTTCACATTACCGGCGGATTTTTCCCTCGGTAATTACCGGCGGATTTTCCGCCGGTAATGTGCATTACCGGCGGATTTTTAAAAAAAAAAAAAATTTAAAAAAAATTTTAAAATTTAAATAAGAATTTCGTTTTTTAAAATTTAAATGTTAATGTATCTAAATTTTGCCCATATTTCAAATTTTCCCTTGTATTTGTACCGGTTGGGGTGATAATGAAGAAGTAGGAAGGAATGAAAGAGAATATGTGAGAATAAGAATGAAGTGTGAAGAATGAAGGAGTGAAAATGAAGAATGAAGGAGTGAGAATGAAGAATGAAGGAGAGATGAGAAGTATTAAAATTGGAGAGAATAGGAAAAAAGAAAAAGAATGAATGAGTGAGAATGAATAAGAATGAAGAAGAAATGAGAGATGTATAGAGAAATTTATGTAGATTGGAGAGTGTGAGGAAGAAGAAGAAGAAGAAGAAGAAGAAGAAGAAGAAGAAGAAGAAATATAAGATAAAGAAAATGTATAAGAGAAAGAGAAGGAAATAAAGAGTGAAATGAGAGAATGAGAGGAGTGTAGGAGAAAGTTTTATTTATAGGTGATTTTTTGAAATTACCGGCGGATTTTTTTCCCTCCGAATTTTTCCGGCGGATTTTTGAAATTACCGGCGGACTTTTTTCCCTCCGAATTTTACCGGCGGATTTTTGAAATTACCGGCGGATTGGAATATTTTTTTTTTTGCGAAATCCGCCGGTAGTTTCAAAAATCCGCCGGAAAATTACCGGCGGAATTTTGAAATTACCGGCGGATTTTCGCAAAAAAAAAAAAAAAAAAAAAAATTTTTTTTTTGCGAAAATCCGCCGGTAATTTCAAAATTCCGCCGGTAAAAACCGCCGGAAAATTACCGGCGGAATTTTGAAATTACCGGCGGATTTTCGTAAAAAAAAAAAAAAATTTTTTTTTTTTTTACGAAAATCCGCCGGTAGTTTCAAAATTCCGCCGGTAAAAACCGCCGGAAAATTACCGGCGGATTTTTGAAATTACCGGCGGATTTCGTAAAAAAAAAAAAATTTTTTTTTTTTTTTTTACGAAAATCCGCCGGTAATTTCAAAAATCCGCCGGTAATTTTCCGGCGGAATAAATCCGCCGGAAATGCCAAACATCCGCCGGAAATGTACCGACAGAAAAAATCCGCCGGTAAAAATCCGCCGGAAATTCATGTTTTTCTTGTAGTGCATTAGAGTAGTCTAAACCTATTACCCCATCCGACATCTTATAACCATAGATATGTCCTACTATTACCACACGACTTGTGGACTTAGAACTCATATGCAATCAATATGATTCTGTTTTGATTACATCTTAATCCATATGTCTTACTCATTCGGTCGATCGATACATCGTACTATCTCTTGCACTACGGTTAAGTATTCATTCCACTTTATATCTCTTTAACTAAAATTTGTGACTCTTAATTAGTTCACTTTCCACACCTAAGTTCATTATGAAATCTTAACTTCATTACTATTATGAAATAAAGTCATGCTTCTCAACTATATAAATAAGACATTTCAGAAATTTCACATATAATAACAAATAGCACAAAAGCATTTAATTTAATAGCATATAAACAATCAACTCAATCAATCACAATATCTCAAGCAACCAACCAATCACTTAATCAATCAAATGATAATTTAGAACTTTGCTATGCGTTAACCGGTCATCGACGGCCTAAACTTCACTTAACATTTCTCTGAAGAGTAGTCAAATGATCTTTAGGTATCACAGACTCTTTAGCTCTAGTAGAGCTTGGGTCGCTCTACACATATTTAATTAAAACTTTACCCTAACCGTCCTGACAAATACGGTATCTTGCCCCCACCTGAAATATAGCACGTACGTAATACTCGCTCTGACAAAGCCGACACGTACTCGAACAAAGCTATGAAACTATGAACACAATGTGTTGGTTGTTTTGTGGCCGAAGGTTTCAAGAAATATGGAAAGAAGTGTTTTGGTTATGGAATGATGAATGAATCAAAGAACATGGCTTGCAATCTATAGTAAATCCATGGACCTTGATTACATCATGCTAATAAGCATGAGGTGTAAAATTCACCTTTTAGTGGCATGATTCTAAGGCTTCAAGGGAGTGGGTAATCTATTAGCTATCTAAGTGGCAAAATCTTAGTAAACTAACATACAACACTTGAGGTGTTAACCTCAGTGTTTTAAGAACTGGGCCGAACCGGACGGTTCATCCGGTTGGACCGGGAAGCGGACAAGCTAACAGTTGGTTCAACCGTATTTGAACCGCAGTCCAATTGAACCACTCAGAACCAGGTTGGGTCGGATTGAACCCAAACTGCCAATTGGCCCGGGTTGAACTACCCGAAAGGCATTTTTTGATTTGCTTTTTCTCCAAGATTTAATAGTTTTATTATTTTTATTTAATTATTACTCATTCGTTCAACCATGGATGAACTGAGTGAACCAATTGAACCATGGTTTAACTTATGAGCTTAAGGGATGAGTCATCTTAAGCAAGAACCTAAGTGGCAACCTCTCGTGGAACCAATGCATGCATGCATGTAGATGGACGTGATGTAATATCTTTTAGGTGACATACTCTCATAAGTTAAAATGGTGATTCATCTAAGCAAGCATGAAGTGTCCTATTCTCATGAACTAAAATAGTGATTTGGCACTGACTATTTTACAACTATCTCTTAGGGGATTTGAACTCAGCACCTTGAGAATACAAGGCTAACTCCTACAACTGAGCTAGCACCTCAAGTGTATATAAACACAACTATAATCCTATACAAATATCAAATATAAATTTATAACATATATAATGTCAAGACACTCAATTTATTTATTCTTGAAATAATAATTATAATAATAATAATAAAAAAAAAAAAAAATCTTTAACTCAAAATAAATTTATCTTAAAAATACTTTAACTTAGAAAAATTGGCGTGTTATACCTAGGTCACTTTAGGTGGTTTAATGAGTTTTGGGGCGTGGGGGTAGGGTTCTGGGGTGCAAGGTGAATTACCCAAAGGTTTATAGTAGTTGGTGAAATAGTAGTCATATGAAGAAGTGAGACTTACGGTGGTATTGGGCTTGGCCCACGAGTGGAAACTCAATAAGAAATGAGAGACGATCGAGAGTTGTCAATCGGGAAACAGACACGAATGACAATGTGGAAGAGATCAACAAAAGGGTATTAGTGCGATGAAAGCGAGTTAAGCAAACTTCCTATTACTCCATCCGGTCCACAATATAACCAAAAAAATTAGTATTTTGGTGGTCCACAATATAAGAAATAAGCATTGTTTTTAGAGTGTATTAAATGTCCATTTCTAATTTTACCCTTATTTATTTAGAAAGTAGAATTACAAGAATCCTTTAATCTCTCCACTTTCCAATTTACTTTAATTACATACGGCTCCTACTCTTCTTCTACCAAGTCTGCAACTCTTATTTCTAAATAAAGTCTGCAACAAACTCTTCATCTATACGATGGTGTTTCTGCTACAGTGCTACTTCTACAATGGTGTTTATCATGACTTTATCACTTATGCTTATTTTATAATGGTGTTTGTCCTTCTTTTTTACTTATGTTTTTTTTAATGCCTTTTTTGTTTGAAAAAACTGAAGCGGTTCCATGCTTATCATGACTTTATCAGTTAATCCACTAAAACAAATTATGCTCATGGCTGGGAAATGGAGTACATGGCCTGATGGCCGAATCTAAGTAAATGAAAAATTGGTAAATGAAAAGTTGTATTGGTTATTTACTTGGAGAAGAGAGAAGAAGGTGTAGGGCCTATACTTAATTAAATGGTGTCATTAATGATTAAATGTGGTGTAGATAAGGGTAGTTTTGGAAACAAAATTATGTTTCAGTTTTGTTAATTGAAAAGCACATGTTTCTATGTTATTCATTGGTATGCGAGATGTCTGATTTTTTCTCTTATATTGTGGACCGGAAAGAGTATTAAAATAAAATATAGAAAATGATAGCAACACTTACTTTACTCAGTGGCAGGCTCAAGACTAGGGGTGTTTGTGGTGCGGTTTGGTTCGGTTTTGAGACAAAAAGTGAACGAACCGCAAGATAAAACTACATGCGGTTTGGTTTGGTTCGGTTGGCTTCCTAAAATAAAACCAAACCAAACCAAATCAATGCAGTTTGAATTGGTTTGATTGGTTCGGTTATTTCAAGACAAAACATAATTTAAAACGAAGTTAAAATTAACTAATATAAAAAAGGCTAAATTGCACTTTTGGTCCTTTATGTTTGGGGTTTGTGTCATTTTGGCTATTTATGTTTTTTTTTCTCGTTTTAGCCCTTCATGTTTTTTTTTTGTGTCATTTTGGCTCCTACCGCTAGTTTTTTCTAACCGACGCCACGCTAGCAGTTAACTGCTGACGTGACGTCTTAATTGTCAGTGCTGACTAGGATTCATTAAATGACGTGGCCAATGGGGGACCAAATTGAAACAAATAAAAAACATAGGGGACCAAATTGACACAAACACAAAACATAATCAATCACTCTCCATCTTCTTCCTCCATCTTCATCTTCTTCTTCTCCGGCGAGCCGCCACCATCTCCTGCGAACCGCCGCCACCACCACCACAAATTTGGTTTCAAATTCCCAATTTCTTCAAAACCCAAAATCCCCAATTTTTCAAATATGTAAATTTGGTTTCAAATCCCCAATTTTTCAATGAAACCATCCCCAATTCCTTGCAAATGCTTGCATTCCTTCAATGAAACATACCTTGTTGCCGCCATTCTCAGGAACATCAGGAACCTTGTACGAATCAGGAGTAACCTCGGACAGCCACAACCCTGGGAAGTAGCCTACAGTGCACAAAAATCAAATCAAAATCAATTACCGAACGAAACTACAAAAATGAATTACAGTGGTTTGGATTTTGAATCAACTAAAATCCAAGTGTTTCTGAACATTTCTGGGTCTTCTTTTGGGTCTCCTTGGTGGTTTGTGACCAAGCAATAGCATGAAATCTTCTTCAATTAGTTTCCATTAGAATTAATTTTCATTGAAGAGAACGAATAATTGAAGAGAATCCCTCAAGAAAGAGAAGAAGGAATGCAAGCATTTGGAAGAAATTAGGGATGGTTTCATTGAAAATTGAGGATTTGAAACCAAATTTAGGGATTTGAAAAATTAGGGATTTTGGGTTTTGAAGAAATTGGGGATTTGAAACCAAATTTGTGGTGGTGGTGGCGGCGGTTCGCCGGAGATGGTGGCGGCTCGCCGGAGAAGATGGAGGAAGAAGATAGAGAGTGATTGATTATGTTTTGTGTTTGTGTCAATTTGGTCTCCTATGTTTTTTATTGGCCACGTCATTTAATGAATCCTAGTCAGCACTGACAATTAAGACGCCATGTCAGCAGTTAACTGCCAGCGTGGCGTCCGTTAGAAAAAACTAACGGCAGGGGCCAAAATGACACAAAAAAAACATGAAAGGCTAAAACGAGAAAAAAAAACATAAAGGGCCAAAATGACACAAACCCCAAACATAAAGGGCTAAAAGTGCAATTTAGCCTATAAAAAATGGCTAACATAAATCTTTAAAAAAAATCTACTCAAATATATGTAGTATATAAATTACCCTTTTTTAATTCTTTTAAGATAGCTAAGACAATGTTTAAAAGAATTTGAATTAAATACTTTATTGTGATTTTTAAATATAGCATAACATTATGGATTGTTTGTAAGTGAGTAAAGAATTAATTGGATTTAGGCTAGTAAGTGAGTAAGAGTTAGGTTTTAGTTGCATTTGGGCTAGTAAGTTAGAAAGGTTGTAAGTCAATTAGCCTTAATTACTTGCTGTTTGGCTTGGTTCGGTTTGTGTAATCAAAACCGCGAACCAAAAGGAACCGCGCGGTGCAATGAAAAAAGAAACCGAACAAAATCAATAAGAAGCGGTTTTTTGCCATTTTCGGTTTGGTTTGGTCCAGTTTGCGGTTTTCTATTGGTTTGGTTCGGTTTTGAACACCCCTACCCAAAACCCTAGGTTAGGGGTGCCAAAATTTTTTTATCAAAAATGTTGGTTCATCGGATTGTTTGAATTCTTTTTTCTAAATACTCTCACTTAATTTACTAAAATTAAGAAACCAAGTTATCTAACTCCAAATTTATTTAAGAGTAAATCATCAATTTATTCTTTAAGTTTATCCGTCATTACCTATTTAAGTCCTAAAATATAGGAAAATAAGAATTAGTCTGTAAAATTATTTCCTAAAGTTTTATAAATAGTATCTAATGGATATTAATAAGATAGATTTATTAAAATTTGGGTGCAAATTGGATACAAATATAAAGATACTAGTGCAAATTTAAAATTTCAGGGGACTCAAAATAATTTTATATAGGGATACTAGTATTAACATTTTTTTCCAGGGGATCCAACTGAACTACTGGACACAATATAGGTCCGCGATTGACTTTACTACACTCTCTTTAATATTTTCATAGTGTAATAGCAAACACCTTATGTCCATCCTTTAATAGCTAAACTTGATATGGTTTGGACTTATAGTTTATAGCATTTAATATTTTCTCTTGTTTTCGTCCTTATTACTTTAATTAAATTCCATAAGTTAGTTTAACCAGTAATTTTATCAAACTTTAAATTCAATCTACTAACTGATACGGTATTTGCTATAAGCTCATCAAACACTATAAGTTAGTTTATTCGTTTTCTAGTAACTTATCTGTCATCCACTATTTTTTTTTTACAAAACCAAATTCTTAA
This sequence comes from Astragalus glycyphyllos, assembly GCA_963573325.1. Classification (NCBI taxonomy): domain Eukaryota; kingdom Viridiplantae; phylum Streptophyta; class Magnoliopsida; order Fabales; family Fabaceae; genus Astragalus; species Astragalus glycyphyllos. The sequence continues at coordinate 82,620,369 of OY754307.1, read as the reverse complement.
AAAAAAAAAAAACTAACAATCTGATGTAGATGATATTTATTTGGTGTGTTTGATAGTATTTCTTTCTCATGAATATTATTATGTGGAAGTGCATTTTCCATTTATTTGTGACAATGACTAGGTAAATCATCGCTGTCGTCTCCAAACCACCACCGTGGTTACGTCATTTTACAAGCATAGATAGTCGTTGTCAGAAATAATAGTAAGTGTAAAATGTAACGTAATGCAGAATCCTGGAAGGATATTCACAATCCTATCCAATGCATCATGATTAATGACACTACTGCATTGCTTAGGAGTCAGTCTTAAATCTCAATCAAACAAGCAAATTCCAGGGTTGATTTCTAACTTTCATAACCAATAATATAGCCAAATTATGTAGTTGCTTGCACTTGTCATTAGAATATTTTCGTTCATTCACAAGTGGTATTCAGACAAAAATCTGCATGATGAAACTTGAATTATTTCCATTGACTAAATAACAATTAGCCAAAACTTTCAAAAGGTAATAATAATAAAAAGGATGATACATGACCCAAGGGGTTGAACTAGCAGAGGTTCCTAACTCAAATCCAGGCAAAAAAAGAAAAATTCTTAGAGAGGATTATACATAAAAACTTTTATGGCCAACATGAATGCAAAAGATTAGTATTATATAATGAAACATTCTTATTAATTAAGGAGAGGACAACAAACATCATTGAGAAACAAAAGAGTTATGGTGTTGGTGTCTGCACATTAGAATCAGACTCGGAAGATGGCCTGTTTTTCAACTCAGGATGCTTAATTTCCTCTAACATTCTAACAGCATCATCCATTCTAGGCCTCATATCAGGTGTCTTAGCAACACAAGCAAGTGCAATTTGAAGCATCTGCACCATTTCCTCTTCAACATATCGACCTCTAAGAAGCTCCTCATCAAATACTTCAGCTGTCCATTCCTCTCTAACAACAGACTTCACCCACCTTGGAAGATCAACAACATCCTCGTACCCAGGATACCTTAGTGGGGTCTTGCCTGTCAGCATTTCAAGAAGCAATACACCAAAGCTATAGACATCAGACTTTTGTGTGATCTTTCTTGAATCAGTAACTTCTGGAGCTCTATAACCATTTGCTCTTGACATTGTTGCTGGAGTGTTCATCAAAGGAGGCAATCCAACATCAGATATGCAGCTGTCAAGTTCTTCGGTTATTAGTACATTGGTTGACTTTATGTTGCCATGTGTAAATTTTGGTCCCCCTTCAGTGTGAATGAAGGCTATTCCTTTGGCTGTTCCAAGTGCTATCTTCACTCTTGAATCCCAATCTAATGGTGTTCTTCCTCCACCCTTGTTTCCTATTGTTTGAAATGGTACAATTAGCCAAATATATATATAGCATAGAACATACTCTCTACGAAAAAATTGCAGTTTTAGGTTCATTGAATAATTGATGTATCTCGTTTATAAGACAGACCACATAGTCCTACACATCAGTTATTCAATAAATCCAAAACTGCAAATTTTTCTTATAAATAGAACTAGAGTAGTACATTGCAACTAGATTAGAGTGAATCACCAAATTAGGCCTGAAATTGTAAGGACCCCGTATATGAAAATTAACTAAATTTCAAAATAGTTCCTGAAATTGAAAATTCTCAATCACATTAGTCCTAATATGACAAATTTAAGGACTAAAATGACCAACTGAAAAAGACTGATTTGATCGACAATTTTAGGGGCTAAGTTTAGAGTGTCTTACAATTTTAGGGACAATTTTGATGACTCACTCTGGTTAGAATTGACATTGGTGAACACGTGACAAAGTAGACAAGTAGGACAGCTTAGAACTTACCATGCAACAAGAAAAACAAGCTGCCTTCTGGCATGTAGTTGTAAACCAAAAGTTTCTCATCTTTGGAATAGTAATAAGCTCTAAGAGGCATGACATTAGGGTGATGTCCAATTCTTCCAACAATCTCCAATTGCTGCTCAAACTCCTTCTTTCCAACCAAAACTTCCTTCAACCTTTTAACAACTACTGTTGTTCCCTCCTCCAAAACAGCCTTATAAGCTGTCCCATAGCTTCCTTTTCCAAGAACTTCAGCTGAAGCCTTTAGTAAATCCTCAAGATCAAAGCTATAAGATCCAGATGACCCTTCAAAGAAAAACAACTTGTTCTTTTCAGCAGCTTGTACTCCACTCCCAAAACTCTTTGAAATCTCAGTCTTTCCAGCACATGAAGCCTTTCCTTTTAGTATGCCACTGCTTTTGGTATTTTTCTTCTTCTTCAAGAAGCATATATAGAACACTAGAACAAGTAGTGAAATTAAGGCAATGCCTCCAATTACTAGAGCAAGTATAGAAGCTATGCCAAAGCTTTTCTTACGAGTGGTAGCTTTTTGATTTTCTGTGGTTGATGCTGGAGAAGAAGAAGGAGATGGAGAAGGAGAGATTGTAGAGCAATGATTAAGAGGTGGACCACATAAGAAAGAGTTCCCAACAAAAGAAGTGTAGGGGAATGTTTTGATGGTATTTGGAATTGTGCCATTCAAGTTATTATAGCTAAGATTCAAGTATTTGAGACTTGGAAGGTTGAAATCAGGAATAGGTCCAGATATAGAATTGTTTTGGAGATACAACCAAGTGAGTCTTCTCAGGTTCTGAAATGCAGGTGGTATCCTGCCAGAAAAGGAGTTAAAGGAAATATCCAATGCAATGAGTTTAGGGGAGACAGAAGAAGGAATTAGACCTGAGAAGTTGTTATGCTGCAGGTGTACAAATTGGAGTGAAGGAATGGAGAGGATGTTAGAAGGAAGATTTCCTCTAAGGCCATTAGAATGAAGACTCAGGACTCTAAGAGCATCAAGTTTACCTATTGTGTTCTCCGGAATCGACCCTGTTAATCCGATTCCTGGAAGATGAATGCCGACGACACGAGTTCCATTTGAGTTGCAAGTCACACCAACCCATGAGGTACAAATTGAAGAAGTGTCACTCCAGTTTAGCCTTGGAGCATGTGGCACAGTAGAAGCAAATTCCAAGAGAGCTTGTCTATCAGAATTCAAGTCAGCTTCAATCAAGCCAAAGAGAGATAGTGTGAGGCTTATTAGAGCAACAATAGAGAAATTCAACTTCATTTCTTGTTTGGTGCAAAATCAAGGCAAGTGATAGTTCTAAACCAAGTTCTGAACTCAACTGTTTTTCATCCTTTCCTGTATTGGAAGATACAGCAAGTTGTTAGTTGTTACAATGAAAGGGATATGAATTAGTAATAATACACTATGAATTTAGAAATAGTACAGAATTAATACTCAAAACAATTTGAACCAACTACTTTCTCTAAAAAATTGAGTTTTAGTAGGAAATTTTTCTGTTCATGCAGATAACATCACTTATAGCAGATTTGCTAAGAAACATAAAACATCAGGCAATCGTATTCATACATACCGTTGAGCAGATTTTGAAGGATGGGGACTTCCTTCTTGCAGAGGCATTTTCATTTTTGTTCAATTTTGAAGTGTTATGCTGACTCTTCCATTTAAAAAGAAAAAGAAAAAAGCCAAAGGTTTGGCTGTAAACTTTAAATTCTAGGGGACTAAATTAAAGTGCACTTTCCATTGAGAATAAAGAAATTGCCTCACAAATAGGTGCTTATATGTTTCAGGAAAAACCAAGAAGGGTGAAGTAAATAAAAAAAAGGCATTGTGATAATTGAGAATCCAAGGAAAAAATAGAACTGAAAAAGAAAAAGCTAAAGTTTTGATTCTCCTTTGTTGTACTTTATAAAGAAAAAGCATTCTTTAACAAAAGTAGTCTGTGTTTCTCCTAATTTTAAAAAAATGAACATAAATCATTGGTATTCATTTCTCATTTTTTTGCCACCGTATCTGGTCAGTGAATACTGCACAATGGTCACCTTGAAATACTCAAAACTATTTGATGAACCAGATTTGTTAGACACATACAAAAGATAATATATTAAAGGTATATTGCACTAAACAACTCAAAGCAAGCATTTCAACTAAAACAACTTGCTGATTATTCCATTGAATGCATGCAAAACAAAAGATTTGTCCACCATCACAAATACTTTTAAATACACACATACATTATTCAGATCTATGAAGAAGAGTGATAACAAGTAAAAACTTTATAGGGATCATGATCCAAGAACAGTCATGTATATATTCCAAGTTATGAACTGCAAGTATTCAAATTGGAAATTCAAAGGCAGTGAGAGATATTTACCTTGGTATGCAATTCATAGAGTGAAGCATCACAGCCAAAAAAAATAAGTCAAGAAGAAAGCAAGTTTCTAAAAGCACAATTATCCACCAATTTCCATTCAAATGGAGGAGCGTGATAATAGGACTCAACTTTTAGTGCATTTATTATTATTAACACTTGTGTGACTTGAAAATTTAGCATTAAGAAGGAGGTTAGTTTCCCTTAAAACCGTTGGAGTAGTATTACAGTTTTACCGGGAATCAGAATCTGATTTCTTGTCTTGTCAAGAGATTCTCACACACAGCTAAACAAAATAAAATAAAATTGTACTTAACTACAATGACAGCAATTAATGAGGGAGTTCACCAGTAAAGTCTTTTATCCAACTAACTAGTACAACAGTACTAGTATGTATATTAATGTCCACCTCTTGTTATTGAAAATGGCCTAACATAAAAGGTATAGTGAATGGATTTTGTAGATCTAAGAGTGTGAAAAGAAGTACCAAGAGTTCAGGCGTATGTATGTACAATGAGGATTTACTGACATGTCTTTTGAGATGACTATTGAGGGAGGGACAGTATAATAGAGTACATTATTACCCCTTCATTATTACTGCACTCAACTATACTGAAATTTTAACTTTTCTGTTTCTATATACAGTAAAAACTTTGCCAACTATGGTGAGGGGTGTGAGTTAATACTCTTTGTCAAAACTTGCATGAACAACTGTCCAAGTGGTTATGATTGAGATGGAATCCTTTTGTGAAGGAGTAATTACGTATTCAAAAAGAGGACAATTATTGTCATAATTGCGTTTCCATTTCATATTCAACATCAAAGTTCGTCATAATGGGCCAACATGGTGTGACATGGTTGGCAGATAACCAGATCTCTTAAGCATGGGTCATAAATTCATCATAAGTTCAGCTTTTGGGAGAGAAGTCGATCTTTTAAACGAGTCTGTGTACCTCGGGGCATTCAAAAAATTCATCATAATGGTCCCCATGAGGATTTAAATTAGAGGTCAACATAGTAATCACTCGAGCATTGCACCAACTTATACTCAGTTTCTAGATTAGATATAATTTGGTGGTATTGAAGGAATGAGCTCAGCTCAAAATAGACCTATGTTCCAGTGGTTAAATATTTTGATGCTTACTTAGTTGTCATCTTCTAAGCTATTGTGGTTTGACTAGATAGGAATAAGAAGATGAGGACCCATCATCAAGTATAAGATGATAAGGGTGTTAAGCAGAAACTGAACATTTAAAATTGGCACATATTGGCTAGGTTTCTGAGAGGGACTGGACCATAATGGGACCAACAGTGTAATGAGTTATTCATATATGCACGAAGAAGGTAGTTGGCTGTTAGACACAGAACCACTTGAAATTCCTCTTCCCATCCTCACTTATGTCATTGCTGCTGGATATAGGTGGGCTGTCACTTATGATTCATCATGTCAATATTAACCATCATTGGCACTTTCTCTATTTGGATTTTGAAAATAGGAAAGTAATTTTACTTAGTGATTAAGTTTCATGGTGTTCTTTTCCTCTTAACTTATTCAGTGAAACATATGACGTGTCGAAAAGTTGTTTTCATAATGAAATGGGACACTTGCGACACTTGTCAAAAATGAAACATACGACGTGTGAAAAAGTTGTTTTCACAATTAAACCAAGTTAACTAAATACTCAATTCTAAAAACCTCAATTTAAAATGTGCTGCATCAACTATGTTGGCAATCAGTATCTCTAGCCATGTTTTTAATGCTGCAACTGAAGTGGTCAGAGCACTTAGTTTCACTTTATAATTTCAACACTATCTGTAACCAAATCATGGACAAGTATTATACACTGAAGACAAGATAACCAACAACCGCTGATTCATTCCTATGTATGTCGATTCCTGTCAGCTTTATTTTCTCAACTCTGGCTCAGATAAAATCAGCCATTAGCAGTACAAGGTACTCTAAACCTTCTTTGGGAAAACTCAAATTGGTAGTACAGCATAATTGTGTTCTAAAAAAAAACTCCTGAAATCAACAAGAGATGAAATCAGAAGGAAAACATAATGAATGACTACTCCTGAGTGCCACTTTTTTCAAGCTTTTCAGTTTCTTCACGGTGCTTTCGTTCAGCCTCCTGACGTTCTCTTTCAGCATCCGCCTCTTCCTCAATATCATCAATCTCATCAAATTCCTTGGTTGCTGCCATTGCTTTCACCACAGGTTCTCTTAGCTCATTTATTAATCCCCCACCAACCTTGTACTCTTTCTCATCCCCAATCAGATACAATCGCTGGTCTGGACCAGAAGCCATGGGAACATCAACGGCTAGCAGCTTCATATCATACTGCATACAAAGATAACAGTAAAGGCTAAGTAAGCAAGCAAGTCCTGAAGCATGAATTGCACCTCTATATACATTCTCTTTTGTCTAGGGAATTATTCTTGGTAATGATTCCCACATAATAGGAGAAAATGATAGCTTTGTTAAACAGAAAGGAAAAAGAAAAACTGTCTGTCTGATATCTCGCTAGTAACTATGGCAACCAAAAAGCAGTTACGTAAGGGGATGAATCCAGAGATCAATTGTAAGGGGAGCCAAAGATGAACATTATAAAAATACCATATAGCCTTTTGAATTTTATAAATTAGAAGATGGATTGATGGTTTTTTTGGTTTTAGTAACCACTGGCATACTTCAAAGAAAACACTACTATCAGAATTTTTGAATTAAGTTTTTCTACTCAAATTGAATATAAGCACTAAAATAATGTAATTATATATCTGTTTTAAATTAAAAATAGACGTATAGACGTGTATACCTATAATTATTTATAAGGTTAATAAGAGGGGTCATACCTCCCCCAAGTGGCCCTAATGTAGCACTGCCGTGTGTCAAACACACAGTAGAGTGAAAATTCTGAGAGCATTGCTAAGCTTAGTGCAGTGGAATGCATAAAAAGCATGAGTGTGAGGAAGATATCACCATATTGAAAACCTTTTCATGCATGCAGAAGAATGAAAACCTTTCATATTGAAAAATAGAAAAACATCAATGAAGTGAACCAAAATTGCTAAGCTTAGTGAAGTGGAATGCATAAAAAACTTGAGTGTGAGGGATTGTGTGCAGAGAGAAAGATTATCATAGAAAGATATCACCATGATTCATGCATGCAGAAGAATGAAAACCTTTCATATCCAAAAATAGAAAAAGATCAATGAAGCGAACAAAAAATTGCCAAGCTTAGTGCAGTGGAATGCATAAAAAGCTTGAGTGTGAGGGATTGTGTGCAGAGAGAAATATTATCATAGAAAGATATCATCATGCATGCAGAAGACTGAAAACCTTTCATGTTGAAAAATAGGAAAAGATCAATGAAGTGAAACAAAATTCTTCGAGTAGAAACCACATGCCATGTTATTTGCACATAAAATTTCCAGGGGAGTATCTGCAGCAAGCATTTACTTAGCTTCATAGAATCAGATTGCACATTTAGCAACCAATTTTATATTGCTAGAATCAAACCCACTATTTTATCCATTCCAATAGATTCCACCAAAAATGGGATTTGATAATTGCAAAAATTACCACACGATATTATATGTTCAATCTAGTTTTATACCATTAAAATGTTATGAACATGTTAAACTGATAGACCCTTGTATAAGTGAGTTAGTTTTGGGGTTGTTGAGTTAGTTTAGGTTGTTTGGGGTGGTTGTTATTTTCAATTGGGTAGTTATTGGTTGTTAGGCCTTTTCCCTTCTATCCCCCTTGTATTGAAAGCCTATAAGTAAAGGCTTCCACCACCCCCGCCCCCCTTGGGATATCTTTTATCTTTAGAAAAGTATTGTGTAAGAGTTTAGATTCATCCGGGTTATGCCGGTGTTCTAAAAGGTGGGTTATCCCACCACCCAATATTCAATAAAATTTCCGTAATCTTCTACCCCATTTCTAAAAGGTGCCTATCATAAACAAAGATCAACAGAAATCTTGGTACTTTCCTGGTACAATCCATTGAAATAACAAAACAATCATTTGTAAATTAGAAATTTAGTTGCAGTTGGTAGTTGCCTCTATCAATATCAACTCCAAAGCCATTAATTCCCACTAAGCTTCTACTTTCACTTTCACTATTACAAGTCATATGTGCACCATAAATGGTTTACGTCATGATACTTCCAGAGATATCTAACTCAAGAATATTACTCCCTCTGTCCCATATTATAAGTCGTTTAAGGTTGTGGCACAGGAATTAAGAAAAATGGTTAATTTTGTATAGAAAAGAGAGTTTGTGAGTTAGTTTACCAAATTGTCCTTCATTAATAACATTGGAAACATAAAAAGTAGTAAGAAGAGATATATTAAATAATGAAGGGTATGACTGGAAAAGAAAATTAAAGTTGCATTGGTATTCTAAAAAGTCATGTATTATGGGACAAATTTTTTTGGCTAGAAAGTCATATAACATGGGACGGAGGGAGTACATTTTAGCTCTGGATGATTAGAGGAACACCAGATTCCCCTATTCTCCGCTCAATCTTTCTCTAAGAAATGCAAGATTCAGGCTTAAGAGTATTTTAATTTCTCTAGAAAAACAAATTCACAAAACTCAACACATCATGAATCAATCCCAATTAAAGTATTAGAATTTAGAGCACCAATACCCATAGCATCTTCGTATAGCTGTCTAGACCCCATGTTACAAAATAAGTTGCCAGCCTCCATCATCCTACTGCTATGTATTTTGTTCATAAGTTATATATGCATATATGTAGTCAATAGCAGCCAAAATGGCCGCAATAGTGGCGAAGCATTGCGTAGCGAGCCCTAAGGGTATGTTTGGGAGGGGGTTTTGGGAGGGGAAGGGAGGGGAGGGCGTATTTTTCAATTCTAAATTGAGGAAGCTATAAAATGTCTCTAAACATAAATCAAATGTGATTAAAAAGGTTATATTGATATCTATCAACTTGTTCTTTTAATTTTTTAAAATCTCAAACACATATTAAAATATAGACAAATCTTTTTCAAGCCCTACCCTCCATTCCCCTCGCAAAACCCCCTCCCAAACATACCCTAAGTGCTACACAATATGGCGTTGCTATGCAGTATTGAGTAGCGGACATAGCGCCACAAATAGCACTCGTAGCAGCCTCTATGGTGAAATTTCATTAAAATTCAGTTTGGCCCTCACTTTCAGCCGACCCCTCGTGGTGAAATTTCATTAAAGCTCAGTTTGGCCCTCACTTTTAGCCGACCCCTCTTCTTTTATTGGGCTTTTTTTGTCAACTTTAGCCAACTGAGATGGTGCAGCCCTGTGCCTCGGGTCCTCTTCTCAATTTGCATTGTGCATCGTCCCTCTTCTCTGTTAACTATTCTTCATGATCCTCTATCCCTGCTGCCATCTATGCTTTGTTTTCACTGTTTTACCAGTGCCACTGATATGACATCAACCCAGTCACAATCACTATTTTGTTTACAACGTTTGAATATTAGTAACAATGGACTTTGATTATTAGTTATGAATGTGTGTTTAATTTTGTGTATTATTGTATTCTTGAGCTTTGTATGGTATGAATTGCTTGTATTCTTTCCCTAGACTTCGATATAGCGGCCATACTGTTATCTGCTACATCGCTATAGCGTTTTGGTGCATGTTTATGATCTATCGCACTAATGAAGTTGGAATTACCAATGACCAGATATGACTTTCTCCAAGAAAACAATCTCGGGGCCAGCTAACAAATCTCATGACATGGAATGACGAGATATGCATAAATTATCACTACTACTAGAATTTGATGCAGAATGGAAAGATGGTGTTGAGACAGAATGAGAGATGCAACAAATGTCAATGCAAGAGTAACAAAATCTATTAAGTGATACAAACAAGAGGTGGTTTGATTTACCTTGCCCTTCTTTTTCTTGACCTCAACATTGACTAGACCCTTTCTCTCAGAACCATTTATAGGAAACATGAGAAAACAACGCCGGCTCCTAAGACTTGGCTTGATCTTCTTTAATGTAAGCCCACCCCCTGACATTACATAGGCTCTTAAATCAGTTCCTGTAAGGGGGGCACCCATAACTTCAAGAATCTCAGCAGATGTGTTAAGTCTTCTCATGGCCATTCTATAAACTTTATCAGGGTTGATTGTGAACCTTGAGCGGATATACAAACCCTTAAAGACGCAACATACATAAAATAATAATCAGACAATGACTCATATATTAAAAGAGTTAAATGACTGACTATACACTAATCCAGTAATCCAATCACACTTCAACCTGATGACATTATGTTATATTACAAACCAAAATATTTCCAGTAATATCTACAGTGTGAGACATGATCAAATGTACATAGTCATTTAATCCATGTTAAAATGCACATAAAGCTATTATCTATTATCATAACTAGTGATATAGCCTAATGCAAACTGAATCTAGTGAAAGTGAATGGAAAAGTTCCACTCAATTTATTCAAATTGGAAATGGTAAACATGGTAATTGAAGGAAAGGAAGGAACTTACAGTAAAAGCAACAATAGCAGATGAAAGGGCAAGGAAGCCATACTTAGCCATGCCTTCAGAAAGGGCAACAAAAGTGTTAGCAATTCCGAATAGCATTCTCCAAAGGAGAGCACAGAAGATAACACCGACAGCACCAAACATAAAGAGTTGATTCCTCTTAAAGAAAGCCTCGATTTGCAACACCATAGCCTCACGGTAGCGCGTGAAAGTAGAGGTCAACGCGGCCGTAGGTTTGTCCAAAACCTTCTTGGCGAAACTACCATCGACTTTGAATCCAGGCTTTGATGAGAAGAATCTGAAGGCGCCAAGACGACCTGCGGTGTTGTAGAACATCGTTGGCGGCGGTGATGAGTGAAGGAAGGAAGAGATAGTGGATTTTGATTTAGGTAGAATTGAAAATGAAGATGACGGGGATGAGAGAAAATTTGAAGAGGAATGGTGAAGAGGGGAAGAAGAAGAAGAAGTGAAGGAGTTGCGGAGAAGAAGATGGAGCTGAGTGATTCTTTGTGAATAATAACATTTTGATCTTGAAATTTGCATTTCTGATTATTCCCAATTACACCGGCGTAGATGATAATTAGGGTCGGGGTCGATTGTGTAATGTGAGTGTCAATTATTATGTGACATTGATTTGCTTTGCTTCCTGATTCCAGTGTTGGTAGTTGTTACGCAGTCGGTCACCATAGGCACAGGCTTGGACACAAGAACGAAGAATCCACGCAGACACCTTCACTCTTCCCTCTCTGCAGTATTGCTTGCATAAACGAGGACGACGGTGTGTGTTGATCAAAAAAAAATCGAGGACGACGGTGTGTAAACAAAAAAAAACTATTTTATTTATAATTTCGAAATAATATATGATAAAAATATATTTGGTTTTATCTCAACTATTTTAAAAATAGATTTAATTTATATACACAATAGGTATATATAATATAGGTACATAATGTTTTACATTAGTATCTATTAATTACAAGTTGATACATCATAAAAAGAAGTTAGTCAATTAGTAACCGCCTTATATGTCAACCATACTATGAATTGTTATTAAACTCTTTAAAAGTTAACATATTATCGATTTTTACACCGATAGTGCGTAATGATTAATAATATGTTAATTTTTACACTGAGAAAAAATTTGAAACATATTATCGATGTAAAAATCGATAATATGTTAATTTTTAAAGAATTTAATTATTACGCACTATTGGTATATAACTTTTAAAACATCGTTGGAAGTTTTACGCTGATATTGCGTAATAATTAAACTCTTTAAAAATTAACACATCATCGATCTTTTATCGATTTCTTGTGTAATTTGCATTCGTTCATTTATTTGGAATACGAGAACCTTCTCCTATTAACAAGCTTGGGAACAATATTTCCTCTTGCAAACATGTTACTAGATTCGCGTTGCATATTCTGAAAGGAAGATACAAGGAGATTGTGTTAAAAAGTTATAAATGAATCACAAAGTAAAGAACCAAGTGCTAACTAATGATTTTGTTCAAGAAGCTCCTGGTGTGCTAAATAATATTTTTGTTCAGGTATGGGTAGTCTAGGGTGTGCTGTTTATGGTGGTCGGTTTAAAGATAGTCGTGCAGCTGCTTTGGGGAGTTTTGATCTTAAATATTTCCAGTTAAATCAATGTATCAATTTCTTGCATAAAATTTTTACATTGTCTTTCTTCTATTCAAAATTTTCTGAGATTACATCATTTTAAACTATTTTTGCTGAGATTACATTTTCTTATGGTGAAGAACTTTTACTACATGCTATTCGCACCCTACAAGGGCCCAATGGCAGAAAGCCCATATTCAAAAGTAGATCCGACTATCAAGGGTTCAGATCAATCCCTATGATCGGACGGCTCAGATTCGTTAGGTCAAACCCTACCACATTCTATAAATACAGCATTCAATGTTTCATTAATGATAAGCAATCTCACCCAATTTATTACTCTGTTTGACTACCTCTCTGACTTGAGCGTGTCTTTACAGATACAACCACCAAAAACTGATCAAAGACAACATCTGCCAACTATCTCGAACTACCCATTAAGATCAGAGATACGGAACACATCTATTCTAATTATGTTAGTTTTATATGCATTAAACCACTCATAAATTGATCACTTTTTTGCTGATATGAATTGATGTTTACTTTAAATTTTAAATATTTATAATTGGTTTATTGTTAAAAATTGGTTTAATTTATATTTTTTTATTTATATAAAATGGGTATCTTTGCACGCAACTTCCTCAATAGATTTAAGACCACGATGGGCGGTAAAGCTCTCTCTAAAGAGATTTAACACTGTTGCATGTCAAAGACTGGATTCGATCTAAGAAATGTATGCGGCTTGTCACTTGCGCGCGCAAGTTGCCGTTTTTTTTATTTTAGTTTTTTTTTTTGCTTTTTGTTTTTTTTTTTTTTCAGTTTTTTTTTACTTTTTGGTTTTTGCTTCAATTTTTTTCCTTCTTTTTTGTATTTTAAGAAGTACTTTACCGTGTCGAAAAATTTAAAATGTATAGATAGGTAAATTTTTTTCCTTCAATAATCAATTCGTTGGAAAAAATGCGTAAAGTGATATACTAAAAAGTGTGATTTGGTCTACTTGATAGTGAAAAAATTTATTTTGTAAAAAAATTCGTAAAGTGAAATGTTAAGCAGTGTGTTTTTATGTACTTTTTGGGATTCGAAAAAAAATTTAACTCATCAAATATCAGAAGTTTTTTCGTATATAACCAATTTGGTAAACATAATAAGTTTGTGAACAAATACGTTAAGTGCGATGCTGACAATGTATTTTGGGATACTTTAAAGTCTCGAAAAAAATTTAGATGTTTAAATACACGAAGTTCGTTTCTCAATAATTTTTCTTTTTAATTTTATAATCTTCTTATTTAATTTATAGTTTCAATTTAATTTTTATTTACGGAAGCTTCAGTCACATTTACAATAGATCATTCAATCGCACGCTTTCAACTTTCTATAGATGCTTCTATTTTATTAGTAATTTCCATCCAACTTTACACGATACCACGTGTTTCACTTTCTATTTGTGTTTTCTTTTTTATATTGGTCATTTCTCCCCAGCGAATATTAAAACCATTCTTTAATTTGTGTTTATATTTTTATCTTTCTTTAATATTCGAGTACAGTGTTGCTGCATTGACTCCTGTGAGAACTTCAGTCACATTTACAATAGAACTTCCATGATCTTCTTTCAACGGGAACTTGAGCCACATTTACAATAAAATCTCCATAATCTTTTTCAACTTTGTATAACTAATCCTATTTTATTATGGGTTTTCCTTCAACCATGCATGATACTCAACGTGTTTCACTTTTTAATTGTGTTGTTTTCTTTTTCTAATTATGGGTTAATTTTTTATATTTGCGGATTATGTTGTGTCTTTGTTAATGTTCCTTTTAAAATTGATAATATTTTTATTTAATTTATATTTATTTATGTTCTGCACAGTACTTCCGACCTTGAAGGATGGTCCGAGGTAGTTAGTGGTTAATGTCCTTGGTCAATGAGCGTATCCGATCCTAGCTGGCGTTGTACCTGCAAAGCCACTCCGATGCTTAAGTCAGTGAGGTAGTCTTAGCAGAGTAATAAATGTGAGAATGCTTGCCATTAATGAGGCATTGAATGTTGTATTTATAGAGTGTGGTGGGGTTTGACCCAACGAATCAGAGCCGTCCGATCTTGTGGTTCGATCTGAGTCCTTGATGTTTGGATTGGGCCCTTTGATATTGGGCCCTTGTGGGGTGCGAATAGATGTGTAAAAGGGGGTGTATATGGTCAAAAGTCTCACCATAACAATTTATATTTATATTTAATTTTTATTCATAATTATTAGATTTTATATTTTGCTAACTAACACCATTTGCCCAATGGCATAGGCTATCCTGGGGCACGAGAGTCGATCCCGTGCTCCTGAGTTTGATTCTCACCATTAACAAACTCGGTGTTGGTCAGTGCGAAATTTGCTTTCAAGCACGATGAAATATTAGTCTTTCGAAATTTAATTATACGATAGAATTTAGTCAACCTCGTGCATCGCACGGGTTATGGGCTAGTTGAAATTAATTCAGTAAAACTACTGTTGTTTAGCCAATTAAAAATTTTTAAAATTTGTAACGCGACATATTTGACCCAAAATACTGTCTTACTTAGCATTTTACGTGATACAGTGACACTTAACATATGAGGCGTTAAGTGAACTGATAACGGCTGAGGGATTAACGTGTCCAATTTTGTAATTGTAATGGGCTGGTGTATCCCAAAAAAATTATGAGAGATTAATTTGTCGCATGAAGAAATTGTATGGAGCAATTTGGGTATTTACTCTTTTTTTTATAAAAAAGGTGTATGGTGATTGATGACAATGCATCCGATGAAGTGACGAAGGAAAGAAAAAAACAAGTGAGATGTGTCGGTTAGCGGGTTTAAAACGCCTTTCTTTCTCATAAAATCAACGTTAACTTCCTACCCACGCGATTCAATCACAGTCAAGAAAATAAAAATAAAAAGAATAAAAGTAAAAAGTATATAAATGAAAGCCAAAGTATGAGCTTCATGACTTTGACTTTTGTTCTGTCTTTCTGGTTGTGCTAGTGCTAGTGCTAGTGCTAGTGCTACTGCCACAGCTACTGTGTCGTGGAGGTTAAATCCTATCCCTATCATCAACATCAACTCAGCTTCATTAATCCTTTCCTCTTTCCGTTTCCGAACATGCATCCCTCTTTTCTTCATCATTCATTAAACTCCATTCTTCCTCTTTCTCTCGCAATTAATTCTCCTGTCAATAACCGAATCAGTGTTTTTTTCTCATCTTTCATGATTTAAAAAGCGTGGAAAAGGTAAATATTAGGGACACGCGATGGAATCATCTCCATCACCTTCGTCATCTTCATCATCATCTTCTGCAGGTGTAAATAATAGTCATAATACTGTAAATTGGCATGGTGTGCATTTCCCTTTCCGTTCTCCACTCTCTTTCGTTATGGATTATTGGACTCGTGATCGTGGTGATTCTGCTGAGCCAGTGATCGTGATTCCTCGTACGCGTTCTCGGTTTCGGATTCAATCTGATGCTGCTACTGCTGCTTCTGGTTCTGGTGGTGGTGGTGGTGATGGGGAAGTTGCGATACGTATTGGTGGGGAGCAAGAGAATAGTGCCTCTTCCCGGAATAGAGTTGGGGAATTGAGTTGTAATGAGGTTATGATGACTGGTCAGGGTGTGACGTTGTCCGAGGAGGCTCGCCGTGCCATTGCGGCCGATGTTGTCGGTGGTAGTGGTGGTGACGCTGGGGGAAGGGATTCTTCTTCCAACTACCCTAGGTTTGATTTTCAGCAGATTGCCAAGTGGGTTGAACAGATTCTCCCTTTCTCCCTCTTGCTGTTGGTTGTTTTGATCCGCCAGCATTTGCAAGGTCTGCTTTTCTTGTTTTTTTTATTTTGTCTCCCTTTTTAGTTTTTCCTTCAACAATATTCCCGCATAATGGACTGTATTGGAGAAACTCTTAGCTGTAGCATATGCTAGTTAAGTCTTCAGTTGTAGTATATGCTAGTTTAGACTTCAATTGTATGGCTAAACCTAGTACATTCTGTTCCCTACATACTATATGGGTGTGCTGGACTTGTTGGCCTCGATGAACTGATGAGTCCAGTGAAGTCCGTATATTTTCTTTTTATTTTGGTATCATTGTTGTGAATAGTGGATGGCTGAAATTCCGCCATATAAACGTCAGATTTTGACCTATGATGCTGCCATAGCGAGTGGCGCTTCGCAAATTGCCATGGTGGCTGGCACAGCCATAGCCAGTATTTAACAAGACTGTTTGGTATTCAACCTTGTCTGTGGTTCAGTTTTCTGCATTGTGATCTTAAAATGGATAGTTTTTGCTTTCGTAGCTTGGCTTTCCTGTTATAGTTGGAGGCTAGTCAAGTTTTCTCTCTTTCTCTCAGGCGATGTGCTTGTTGGTATGATGGTTGCGCAAAGATAGGTTACTTTATTTTGGAGTGATGGAAACTGTGGAATTCGTATTAACTAAAATATATGCCATCTATTTGTTTGAATTAATTTCTGGTTTTGCTGTCTTGTTAAAGTTTTCTATTGATTATGGCCAAAATAATTCTGGCGTGGACTTTCTGCCTTTCAAGTTTCAACACTCTGTTTTCACCGGTGATGGGGGTTGAGCATAAGAAAATATTATATAAAATGATTTATGAGGACCACGTAGAGTTTGTGCCTGTTGTACTGTTTCTGCTACTTGGAGGCACCTCTCCTTTGTAAGGAAATTAGATTTTTCCCAATAGCAATAAATGTAAAGATGAATTTGTAGAGTGGATTGAAAATCATGTTAAATTGTTGATGCCCTGTGTTCCTTTAATGATCTTTACTTGATAATATCTATGCTTTATTTAATGAAGAAGATTATACTGCGTGCTACTGCTTTCTGCCTTACCTGTGGGTTTCTTCTTTGGGAACCTCTTTATACCTTCTGCATATGGAAATAAGCAACGTGGTATGATTTTTAACTGTTACTTGTATTGACTAGTTGATTCCACAGTCTAGGGGCATGGTGAACTGCTTCCCGGTTCCCCTCATACAGTTAATTATGGCTCCCTCTGAATTTCTACTTTAGCTCTTTCGGCACAACTTTGTGATATTGGTTTATGAAAACTTGCAGGTTTCTTTGTCACAATCTGTGTATCAGCTGTGATGATCAAGTCAAATGAAATTGTTAAGAAACAGACTGCTCTAAAGGTGCTACACCCAAAACTTTTTTGAATTTCCATTCTGAAATGAAAGTATCTGCTTGAAAATTTTCAAGTACTATTTTATAGGGTGGTCGAAAAGTCTCTGTTCTTCTTGGCATCTCTCTAGCCTTCATGCTGTATGTGATATGCATTTACTGGTGGTACCGAAATGATGATCTTTTATACCCCCTGGCTTTGATTCCACCAAAAGCAACGCCACCTTTCTGGCATACAATATTCATTATTTTGGTTAATGGTATGGATTCATTCTGTATGTAGTTATTACTTGTTATCATTTGTTTAGATGAGACAGTTTATTTACTTTATAAGACTTGGTGATGTAAAATGTATGTCGATAGTTTGTAGTTAAAATAGAGAGTAGTCTACTTAGCAAATAATTTTGTAGTTTGGGTCAAATGTTGAATGTGTGATTAACACACAACACAATATAAGGGTTATTTGCTTGATTAATAGTAATGAAAGATAAGCCTTCCCTTTCTTTGGCTTTATAACCCATTCCATTTTGAAATATTTTACTGTCTAAAATATAGCTTGGGTGTGGAAAATGGGTCTTTTGTATTTTAATCGGTGGGCCTTGACTGAAATTGAATAAATATTGTCTTAGAATAGAGTTAACAGTTCTTTGCCATTGGCGGTTAGCTCACCTGGTTAACCTTACACTCATCATGACCATTAGGTTTGAATCTTAGGGTCCCTTGTTGGTGGGTGATCCATAATTGCATCATAAATTTTTAATGAGTTTTAGGGCCCGTTCGCGTTGACTTTCTTTCCTCATTTTCTTGTTTTCATTTCCACCTGAACTAAAACATATTAGTGAAAACAAATTCAATATTTTCAGAAATTTAAAAAATGTCAAATTTTCATTGTTCCCAGAAATACATTCTTCCTAACTAGCCTTTCATCTCACCATTGTTCACTACAATAGTCTTCTATCTTCTTATTAGCAATATGAAAGGAATACATTTTAGGAAATGAAGACATAAAATATTTTTAGAAAGTAAAGGAACTCTTAACTTTTCTCCTTTTTTGATGTAATGAAAAAAATCTCCTTTTTGTGCAATGCTGTCATTGGTTGATCTTCCGGGGAAAAAAGGGAACTGCTGGAGTTTTGTCAAAGTTCAAGAATTGCCATAGAGAGACAGATTTTAACTCTCAAAGTGTTGCACATTTAGAAAAATTGTTGAATGAAGTGCTTATATACAACTGCAAGCAACTAGCAGGTCTCAGATTGGCGCAAACATAACTTTACATTAGCTTGCCAACAAGCAACAGCTGGTTAAATACTGAATATGTTTTCTTTCTCTATGTATTGTTTTGGAGGAAAAACTGCCAGCCACTTGTTTGCTTCGATGTTTGAGATATTGTTTGACACTGACAATGAGTAATATCATTTTTAATATCTTTATTGTTATATCAATATACTTTTTTTTCCAATGTCTTGGTTTTTTATTTATCTCTAGTAATTGGTTGGTATTCATGGTCTCAATATCAATAATCATTGCTTTTCAGATACATTGGTGCGGCAAGCAGCAATGGCTTTCAAGTGTTTGCTGCTTATTTACTACAAAGATAACAGAGGCCATAACTTTCGTCGGCTTGTAAGTAGTAACTTCATTACTTTTCAAAACAAGCATGTAGTTTTCATGTATAGTTTTGTCCGGCAGCCATCTGAAAATATTTAAATTGTTTCAAGGGTCAAATGTTAACTTTGGTTGAGTACACACTGCTGTTGTATCGTGCTTTCTTGCCAGCTCCAGTTTGGTACCGATTTTTCTTGAACAAGGACTATGGAAGTCTCTTCTCGTCATTGACCACAGGATTGTATCTAACTTTCAAGCTAACATCTGTAGTTGAGAAGGTAAGCTTTCATTCTTTATAGATGACATTCCTACTTATGCTTTATTTAAAAATGTTTGTGTATATCCCTATGCTATTCCATTTTCTTTAACCTTCTATGTGTTTATTAGGTCCAATGCTTCATTTGTGCCTTAAAAGCTTTATCAAGAAAGGAAGTTCATTACGGGGTTTATGCCACAACTGAACAGGTAAAAATTCTGGAAACTGATCTAACTAAGTATGGATCTGAATACTTGCAACTGGAATTACACTTCTCTATCTATTGTTTATGATGCCTTGATAGTTTAATATGCCATTATGTTGTCTGGAAATTGTAGCTTATATTTCTTAATGCATTCAACATTTACAAAAAATATTTGAAGTTGGGTGTCGAGGTTTTAGAAAAGAACCTGTGTCCCTCGGTCCCTCCTTTAACTATAAAGCCCCTTTATTTGTGAAATAAAATAAAGGAATTATACATTTCACTGGAGTTGATCGTCATCCCTTCGCCCACAATAAAGATACAAAAACATAATTACTAAATACTAACTACTAGCTATACCTTTCTGTGAAGTGCACATGTATCATTATGAATAATTGCATATTAATCATTTTGGATTTGATAGTATTACTAATAAAGAATTTAATGCATGGCAATATACGAAGTTAATTGTGAAATGAATGTGATTAGTTAATTTCTAACTGATGAGTACCTGGGCATGGCTAATCATGGACAAACTAATAGGATTGGGAAGGTCTATTCTAGAAAAGGTAGAAGGGTAAATGTTACCAAGTAGTGGAGGGAATTTTGTAACCAACTTAATGAGTTGGCAGAGAGAGAGAGAGTAGGGGACCTCACGCATAGTAGCTGAGGGAGTAAATTAAAGGGTGGGGTTGTAAGAGAATGGTGGGCAAGAATTGGGCTAGGTCATTGGGTGGGAGTACAGTACTCATTTCTGAGTCACTGTACTTGTTTTTTCCTCTTCTATACTTGTTATTTCACTTTATTATCTGTAATCACTGAATCAGAGGATTAATATACCTATTCTATTCTATATTTGGTCACTGATTTTACTGTTCCATTGCTGGTTTCTATCACTAACCCATTGGTAGTCATGTGGGTTTTATTGATGATGCAGAGACCTTCATTCTTTTGAAAATATGAAGTCAAATTAACTATCGACTCGGTATCTTGACAGTAACCTGTGTAAACATACTACACATGTTATATCTATATTCTTCACTATGCCACAATCAACAAAAAACATTATTCTATCCAAGTCTTCATGCTCTTGATTGTGTCTTCAGTTTTGGAGCAAATTCTAAAAGTCGGCTTAGAGATTTTAGGAGTAAGGAGGGAAGATCTTTGTGGCATTCCTTGTTTGCAGTTTTATTGTGTTTTTTATTAAAGAGAGAACTTAAATATTTTTAAGGATAAATTGTTGCTTTTGCATTGTTTTCTTATACTTTCTACAGTGCTTGGTTAATCGATGCTTTCATGATGATTCTTTATATGATTAGGTAGCAGTGCTGGAGGTCTTTGATGCATAAATGTGATTTAGTTCTGTATTTATGTTTACTATTGACCCCGATTTGTTATTTAATGCTGATTTTTTCTTTTATACTTTTCAATTATTCCTTAACAATGGGTTTTTTCTGCATTTAAGATGAAAAAATTCTATATACCATTAATGGTATTATTAGAGACTCTTTTTTGGTAGCTTTTTACTGGTGGTTCTAATAATGAGTATCTAAATGCAGGTAAGTGCTGCTGGTGACCTGTGCGCTATATGCCAGGAGAAGATGCATGCTCCTATCTTGCTGTCCTGCAAACACATGTTCTGTGAGGACTGTGTATCCGAATGGTCAGTTCATACTTTTATTTCTTGTTTGGACCTTAAATTGAAAGCCTTCTGCATATTTAAGAGAAATAAACTATGTTTTTTTTCTGAAGTAATGGATAATTCATTTGCAACGGACAAGGTATCAGTAATCAGTCTAAAGTATATATTCCATTAGTTGCCTGTATTGATTATTAGAAAGTGTTGTTCAAATGCTTTTATTAAATATTCTTTGTTTTCAGATAGTGGTTTACATCCCTCTCGCACCTAAAAATTGGCGTATCTTTGCTAGATTTTTTAGGGGTCTATATAAATACTTCTCTATAGAATAAATTCAGAATATGGAAATAGGTTATATAAATATAATATAAAATAATTAATTAATTAAAATTGAAACCCTTGCTTGTTATCTATCAGACCATTTATTAGGCTTGGATCCTGGCCTAAAATTCTTCGTAGTTTTCAATTTCTTTAAGCTTTTCCTTATAAGTATTGCATTAAACTAATTATTGTATGGAACATGAGAATAAGGTATTAGGGAAAGAGAGATTTGTGATCATTGTCTTCCTCTGCATTGAAGTAGTTAGTGAAGAAAATGTATTGTTATATTCGGATTTGTTCAAAATCATCTATTCATCACTTATGTCGACCAATAAAAATACTTTGTTTTCCAGGTTTGAGAGAGAACGAACTTGCCCATTATGCAGAGCATTGGTAAAACCTGCTGATCTGCGGACCTTTGGAGATGGATCAACAAGTCTGCTTTTTCAGTTGTTTTGAGCTCGCTTGGTTTGGTTTGGTTTGGATCATGTTTTTGAGCTAAAATATATCTGCAAAATGTCATGTTTAGTACTCTGGGTTGGTAATATCTCCCGTGAATAAATTTTATGAAATTGATTGAGATAGAAGGAAATTATAAAGAAAATTACATATATGGAAGTAAAATTCTAATTTTTCTTCTCCCCCTTACAGACACTGAAACCCACGTGGATCTACTAACCTGATTTTTCTCAGGTCACACATTATAGACACATTTAATTTGTTCACCAACCTGAGTTTCTTGATAATTCCCCTCCTTACCTATATTAGTACTTGGTAGGGATTTGCTTCCACCAGGTAAGTGTAGGCATGCATACTCTAGAAGCAAATCTTGGAATATAAACAAACAACTTCCTATAATAACATGAAATTTTGTAATATATTCAAAACTCATTTGATTCAGTCTTTTTATGCAAAAGAACTTTATTTTGAAAACAGATCACCCTTATAAATTCTTGTTGTGTCAAGTTTTTGCAAAAAAAAAAAAGTAAATTTTTATTATTTTTAATTGCTAGTTTAAGGTGTATTTGAAACTAATTGCAATTATCATTATCCTTTTTTTTTAAAAAAGTACTACTTTTATACTATATCCCTTTAATATAAAGATATTTTAACTGATTCGCTCCTATTAAAGAAAGTTGGTAAATTAAGGATTATTACCTGCTGACAAACAAACAATCAATAAATAAATCTAAACCATTGGGTTTCACACTATCTTCGATTTCAAACAGAAAAAAGATAAATCCAATGGTGTAGACTTGACTTTAGGAAATCAATAAATAAATCTAAAGCATTGTGTTTATTTGACTTTAGGAAATCCAAATCTTTATTGTTAACAATTTTGTTTCCAAAACCCTTAAAATTATTGACATTCATAATGTTATCTTTCTTACTTAATTTTGGAATATATATATATATATAAAGAAAAACCGTTTTCACATTATTTCATAATTATCTTTTTGTCTCAATGTTTTAAGTTCAAACAAACTTGTTGCTAACTATTGGATTAACTTTTTTCCAGCTATGGATGAAATTCATAAACTATATGAATTTTAAGTGGCTGCTGATTTATTATTAACAAGTTTATATGATTGTATGTAATATGTAAATATTGTTTATAAAAAAATGTAATATGTAAATATTGAATATTAATTTAAATAAGATCATATAGTTTGGAGTAGATTCGGATTCATTTACTGATCAAAAAAGTTTCGGATTCAATGAAAATTTTGGGCAAGGAGGTTTGATAAATTCCACTTCACAGCTTCACTTTTTTTTTTTTTGGTGAGAACCCTTTCACTTTATCTAACATGTTTGAACATTTTGCATCCTATTCGAATCCTTCATATTTACCTTGTTCTGCTACTATATATTTACCTAAAATAGTTATCTTATTTGCCAAAGGGTTATGTAAGGAAAGAGATTGTGTGAAGCACAGCAGTGCTATAGATAATCTCACACACGTGCCTGGATAGCATGAATGTCTGTCAATTAATTGAGTAGTTAGGATAAATAATGTTAAATTAATAACTAGATTTGGATCACAATATGCGCACTTTGTTACATACATAATTGTGCAAACATGATTATGCAATCAACATCATATCAGAAATAAATCTATGGCGAATCTACCACAATATTAAAATTGTGCATCCATATCTTTGGTGGTTGCTGCTCCCCACTGTGGCATGCATTGCATTGTGGGGGATTACATTATTCACTGCCTAATCTTTCTTTCCCCTACTGCATCACTCAAACTTTTGACCCCCCACCAAAAGTGCCAACCTTCATCCTTGCATAACCACTTTAGTCATCACCTTTTTTTGTGGGAGTTTCTTTTCCCCCCATTCTCTGATATGTCCCATTTCTTTTCCGAGTTTAGCTGTACTCCCTCACTATTAAAGTTTAGCTTCGAACCTAACTCAATCCCAAAAGCTAACTCATGTCTATTGGACATTTGGAGTGTGAAGTTTGCAAGCAAACATGTCTCCACGTCTCTAGGTGGAGATTTGAATTATGTGGCTATAAAATTAGTAAAAGGTGATTAACTACTTAAGAAAAGTGGAGAAAATCTATATTTGCAGATCTTAGTTTTAGTGTTGAAAAAATTGTAAAAGAAATAGAGATTGAATGTGTCAATTGAACCATGCATGAGTCTTCTAAGGAGTCTTTTATGATTGATTTGAGTAATACAACACATGAGAATATTTTTGGATTTTTGTTTAGGCTTAGATCATTCACTAATGAAACATACCTAAAATATGATAATTCTATTTGAAAAATCGAAATTTATAAGAGAGATTTTCACGGCTGAATCAAAATCAAACTACACAACCTATCAATGCATGCATACATGATGTATATAGAATAATACTAACTGTTCAAGTTGCTGTAGTATTATTGTTTTGATTTATTTCTAAAGAACATTCATTATGGATGAATTATTTGGAGTGTGATTTTGTCAAAGAAAAATAATAATAGTAATGAGTAATGACTAATGAGACATATTTCTTGATTTGCGGATCACACTGAAAATCTAAGGATCAGTTGCACGGTATATATGCATCATTATTCAGCTGTGCTATTCATATTTCATAGTCGTATACCCCATCATCAAAATTCCACAACCTGTCAGACCATTATCAATCCACGACAGGCTTGCAGCCCATTGTCCAAGCAAACTATATATTCTTCTCTATATTTCCCATTGGGATCTAATGTGTACGTACATAAAATAGTAGCGAACTACAACTATATCTTCACCATTTCACCTCACAACCTAACTAGCATACCAGTTTTATAACCATGAGTTTGTGCTAAAAAACAACCAGCAAAAGTGACATGTGATCAAGTAGTGGTCTATTAATAATTGTCTTTTTAGTTTATATATTCTTCTTTTTAATTTACGAATCTAATCATAATTTCATTTATTGTACTACCATGAGTAAAAATAAGAGTAAATACTCATTTTAGTTCCTGACAATTTTTTGACAGGATAAATTGGTCTCTAACAATATTTTGGGACAATTAGTTAACCATATAATATAAATATAAACTTTTTTCTAGTGGAAGTGGATAGTCTACCACAGACACCCTTAGAAAATCAATTTTTCATAGAGTGAATCCGAGTAAAAAGTTGAGAAAATAAGAGAAAGGTAAGCTGTCGGCAAATAAATAGATTCTCAATAATTGTCATTTTCATTGGAAGAGGCTTAATAGTAGAGTGCTTCTGATTGAAAACAAAAAAAAATGCTTCAAGAAAAATTCTAAATGGTGCTGTAACATTACTCTGAGTGGAATTTACAAAATTATTCAGACATAAATAAATTAGGAGAAGGAGATACTATCTAACACTAAAATTATAAGGAGTACTAGACAAATTTTGTTTTGAGATAGTAATAAAAAGAAGTACTACATGCACTGAAAGTGCAACATTACTATGAGTGAAATTTATTTCATCTAACCATCTTCCATTCATTGTCTTTTCTTTTCTGCCACTAAAATTGTTCACTTTCTCGGTCTCTGACTCTCATAGTCATGGGGACAGTGACCCATCATGTCTCTATGAATTTTAATATTCGGGAAACATAAAGTAGAAAAAATGAAATTAATAATGTAATTTCAATATTTATCATTCGTTAACACTAGAATCAGGAAAATCGGGTATACATCAACCAGATTTTTCAACATAGATTAGTTAATGGCAATCGCGGCGTAAACTTCAAAACAATAATGTAGTAATAAAAAAAATATTTATCATTCATTACTGCATCAGCATGTCCTTTTTCGTCTTTATGTACCTACTATTGATTTCTTTATAACACTCATTTTCTTTCAGCACAGATAACCATGAAAAATATATCAGCTTTAGGGTTTATGGCAGCATCTGCCTCTGCTCAGTTTGTTTTCTATTCTGTGTCATCCAGGCTTAGTATTTTAATAACTATTCTTTTCTTATATTATACGATTTCTTCTGTTTTCTTTCAAATTAAACTAAATTAGTAATTGGTTTGAGGCAATTCTATGTTGGATTTATCTTTCTTCTTCCTTTTCTTCCCAGAAAATTTGGTTCTCTAAGTTAGGGTTTCCTGCACTTAATTAGTGTTCCTTGCCAGCTATTTATCTTTTTTTCTTTTTCTTGATGTTGATTTTATGGTGTGTGTAATGTGTGTGTATATGTATATAGCCTAATATATTGATGCTAATTTTCGTTTAAAATAAATGAAAATTTCTAATTAATGAGATGGGAAACTTGCATGCAAGGACTCATATACCTTTGGTTTTCTGCCGTCCTATATATATATATATATATGATGTAATCTTATAACTAGTTCAGGTCTTCTTTCATTTTTTTGGTTCTAAGTTTTCAAATCTTTATTTAAAATTGGCCTTTTACCAGTTATTTCTTCTCTCCCTATTTTATATTATTAAATATATATAAGCAAGTTAGTTTTGCAGTTACAATTGATTAAAATAAAGGATTGTGCTTTTGAAAACTATTTTGTCATTTGATTCTCTTTCATTGATTTATTTGACAAATTTCATATGTAAACACCCTTTTCATTAAAAATTTGCTTCAAGTTTTCATTAAACCTGGAAATTGGTTTTACATAATTTCCCTATATATAAAAAGTATATTAATTAATTATCAATAGACTCAATTTTTTGTTCATATATATATATAATTCAGATTGATTTATATATATTAGCAAGAGCAAGACACAGTGTGGTACTTTCTTCAGCTGACTTTAGGAGAGAAAGAGAGTGAAGGAGCTTCCTTCAGCCCATGCATGGATATATTGTAGATTGAAGGGTATAGCTAGCTGAAGTATCTTCTCACTCATTCATAATTGTGTATGAATGAAGTGGGAGATATTTTGGTTAATTATCCTTCATTTTCTCAGTGCATGGACTGAAGGGGAGCTCCTTCTTTCTGTTGCCTCCATTTGTATGTGTAGCAAATCATCTTCTGGTCTTTGTAAGTATATATCAACTCTTCAACTCTAGCTAGACTAAGACTGCATATTAATATATATAATTTCATATGAATATATATCAACTCTTCAACACTAGCAGTTTCACATTAATTATCTCTTATGAACATGATAATTTCGTTTGTTTAATATCTTGATCATGATCTTATACATATGGGGCTTACTTTTTGCGATGGCTTTTGCATAGTATATAACATAACATCTTTTTCAGGAAGCAAAGGAAATACTGCTGCTTTGCTTTCTGCGGTTTCTTGTACATTATATTTAGTTCTTTGTTTTTTGGGAGCTGGAAAAGCAAACTTTTGGTCACAAGATGGGCCTCACTACTCACTTTTATGTATTTGATTATTTGTACAATACTTACCACCTAGATGAAGGTATATAACGATCTGAACCTTAATTCTTTTCTGGTCTTTGTTAAGTTCTCTATACCTAATCATTAGTAGGTTAAAATATCATTTTAGTCTCTGTAAATATAGCAAGTTTTGACTTTAGTCCCAATAAAAAATACTTTTACGTTTTACTCCCTGTAATTTATAAACCATCTATTCTAGTCCTCAGAGTGTTTTTTGTGTTTAGAAAAGCTGATGTGGCTTATTTTTTAATTCTTGTAAATATAACAAATTTTCATTTTAATCTTTGTGAATATTGCTAATTTTTTATTTTGGTCCCTAGTCACATAACAAAAAAAGCCACATCACATTTTTTAAACACAAAAAACACTTGAGGACTAAAAGTGACGGTTTTGGAAATTGCAAGGACTAAATAAAAAAAAATTGATAGGGACTAAAATAAAAAATTGTTATATTTGTAGGAACTAAAATGATATTTAAACCTTATCAGTATACTTGTTGCGGTCCCCCCCACAAGATCCAACACTTGTTGACCAACGTTTGGAAATCAAAAGGTGGTGTGTGTTGTGTTGTTTTTAAATTTTTTCCAAAAAAATTAGTGAAACGGTGTTTCAGTTCAGTGAAATCTTCACAATCCATTCAAAGAGAGAGAAAATGTGATTACAAGAAGAGGTTTAAAGGTAAGTTTGGTATCCTTTTTAACTTTTTTTTACTTGAGAGAGGATCATGTCCCCTCAATTTTAGCTTTGATTATTTATTATAATGAGAGAAATATGTGTAATAAACAATTAATGATATGATAGAAAAGGACTTATAATTTTATCTAAAATAACAAATTTTATTGATTTTATTAATTTGTGCAAAATAATCTAAAAATACATATAAGAGGAACAGAGTTACTATGACCGGTTATTATTATTAATAATCTAAAAATACATATAAGAGAAACATGAAGTGAAATAAAAAAATAATGTATAATGAAAAGAGAAACAGAGACAAACATAGATGAGTGAAACAAGTAATCCATATCTCGTTCACACCAGGAACTCTTTAAACGAGTCCAAATACTAGTATGTCTCCACATCATTTTTGAATGACTTTTGCTAGTTGGACTGTGGTGTTTTATTTAGAAAGAGAGATCTGAAGCCATTTGCACCATGAGATTGGCCCATCAATGAGCTCTTCTGAACTGATCGAGTTAGCCTATAAGGAAATGCTTGTGAGGGGCTTTCCTCCAACCATTGCTTCTCTGCTATCAACAATTCCACCAATTGAAGGATATAATTTCTAGTAAGAGACATAAGAACCTGAGGTCCATGCTTTTGTAACTTATGAGCCAGATCCTCCCTGCTTCTTGACGGGGAAAGAAGACGTGATCC
Organism: Astragalus glycyphyllos; assembly: GCA_963573325.1. Lineage (NCBI taxonomy): Eukaryota > Viridiplantae > Streptophyta > Magnoliopsida > Fabales > Fabaceae > Astragalus > Astragalus glycyphyllos. Next base: position 82,591,593 of record OY754307.1, on the reverse strand, counting down.
TCTAGATGTGAATACAAAAGATTCCACATCATCCCAAAAGGAACCACCAGAAAACAACACAGACATTTTTGAATGATTAACACCCTTCTACTTATTCTTAACAGCCCTCTGCTTATTCAAACGCACACAAAAATTACTTTCTCCTATATACAGGAGTTGTACATGTGGTATAGATACTAGAATGTTGGAAAACTCTTCTTGTTCATAGAAACCTTTACCCAAAGTGCATAGATAACTCAATTTGAACTGTAACTGAAGATCTCCAATGGAGATCCCATTCGGGTACGAACTCAATATCTTCCTAACCTGCCTAGAAAGTGACTTTGGAACTTCAACTAACTTTATGTATGAGGAAGGTTCGTGGATCTCTGCATTTTGTGAAGATGTGGGCTCCTCAGCAGCTGATAAAGGGTTTTCAAAAGGCACCATTGAGTTTCTATACCACACAGGAGGATATTCAATAGGGCCCTTAATATACCAAGGAGGAGGATAATTGTAATATTTTCCAGTAAGATATTTCCCCTTGAGCATTGAAGACCACTGCCACACTATTGTTGCTCTATTGTGCCCAAGACCCCTTCTTGGACATGCAAGCAAGATATTGTAATCTTGCATCGATAACCGGTACATTGTGCCATGGAAGTATAAGTCTCTATCACCAGATATCACAAAGAGGTGTGCAGGTAGAGGATTTTGAGAAGCCCAATCCTTAAGGCATTTATGAGAGTTTTGCTTTCCGCCAGGAATGTGGTGGAGATCAATGTCGGAGAAGAAAAGTGCTTCTTGTTTGATCTCTGAAAGCTGAGAAACATCGCCATAAGCATCAATATGAATAGGCCCCTTAATTCCGTTAGCTCTAAGAACTCCCATAATTGAAGGTGCTACATTCAAAAAGCTAATGCTGGAAGGGACGGGACAACTGTTGAAGTCCCACCATACCGAAACCCTAATGTTATCCCAATGAGGTTGCAGGGGATGACTAACATCATTGTGTAGCTTTTGAGTTGCGGTGTCGTCCTTTTGCTTACTCTTAACAGCATATGTCTTTGTTGGGACCAAACACACCCAAAAATTACCTTCTCCTAAATATTGGAGTTGTACATGTGGTGTAGATACTAGAACGTTGGAAAACTTTTTATAGCCATAGAAGCGTTTACCCAAAGGCAGATCACACTCTGTCAATTTTGCACGAAGATCTCCAATGGAGATCCCATTCGGGTGCGAACTCAATATCTTCATGACCTGCCTAGAAATTGACTTTGAAGCTTCACCTAATTTTATGTCCGAGGAAGGTTTGTAAATCTCTGCATGTTGTGAAGACGTGGGCTGCTCAACAGCTGAGAAGGAGTTTTTAAGAGGCACATTTGAGTTTCCATACCAAGAATTAAATGGATCATCAAGTGGGTAGTTGGGTAGTTGAAATGTTTTCCTATAAGATCTTCTCCCTAATCATTGAAGACCATTGCCACATTATAGTTGCTGCATGGCAGAGAGCAACATGAACCCTTTCAAGACATGCAAGCAAGATGCAAGATGTTGTAGCTACGCATTCTTAATTGGTGCAATATGCCAGAGAAGTATACATCACCAAATATCAAAAAGAGGTGTGCGGGTGGAGGATTCGTGCTAACCCAAATCTCAAGATCCATAAGAAGACATTTATAGGCATTGTTATTTCCAGCTCTATAAATGAGACGGAGAGTAATGCCGGTTGACATAAAAGTGTGTCTTGCCTCTCTGTCAACCTCTGAAGAAGAACAATCGACATAAGCACGAATATCAATATTACCCATAATCCCGTTAGCTCTAACAGCTGCTTTAATTGAAGGTGCTACCTTAGACAAGCTAACGCCAGAAGGCAAGCCACAACTGTCAACATCCCACCATGTGAAAACTTTGACACTCCTCGAATGAGCTTGCGAAGGAGAAGAAGAAGATTATGAGAATTCAGACGCTTGAAACCTAATAAAAATCTTGCAAACTTGTGATGAAGAGGAACAAGCAGAAGGGAGAAACAAGAAGCTTCTCCGAAAAAGAGGAAACATTGTGGATTGGAACTGAGATGGACAAATAAACAAGAGAGAGGTAGATGTAGCTAACTGAAGATGTTGTTTTCTATCTCCTAGGTTTCTTTTCGCCTTTCAGTGCTTTGCTAATGCGGCTGCAACTCCTCTCTCTCCGCCTAATAACTTGTGATAAGAACCTAACAAGTTTATTATTATTATTATTATTATTTGACCAAATTATTATTATTATTATTATTATTATTGTTATTATTATTATTATTATCTCTGGTGCCTATGTTACATGCACTGTTACATAATAAAAATCCGAGTGGAGTGAGCAAATCAATCAGAAATTCATACGTGACGTGAGTGAAACTGATAACGGGAGGGAAAAGAAAAGAGTATAGAAATGGAAGCGCTGTTGTGCAGGAAATTGGGCGATCCAACGGTGGACGTGGAAGACGATAACAGTCCAGTAATCGTATCAAAGAATCACCCAATTCCTCAATTGGATACTCCCACTGCCGTGAGAGTAAGAATCAAAGCCACAAGTTTGAATTTCGCAAATTACCTTCAAATTCTCGGCAAATACCAAGAGAAACCCCCTTTGCCATTCATCCCCGGATCCGATTTTTCCGGCATCGTAGACGCCGTTGGCTCCAAAGTTACCAACTTTCGAGTCGGAGATCCTGTTTGTTCCTTCTCCGCTCTCGGGTCTTTCGCTCAGTACATCGTTGTTGATGAGACACAATTGTGAGATTCCATTCCTCCTAGTCCTACTGCATTTTATTATTCGTGTTTTTTTCTTTTGAAAATTCTTATTTCGTCACGTGTGTGATTTTTTTTGTTGAAGGTTTCGTGTGCCGGAAGGTTGTGATTTGGTTGCTGCTGGAGCACTTGCTGTGGCATTTGGTACTTCTCATGTAGCACTTGTCCATAGAGCTCAATTGACCTCTGGTCAGGTATTGTATGATATATTATGGTTTGCTAATTACTTCACTTGTTGCTGGGTATGTGTATATATTGTTCTGTCTTTTTTGTGTGGTTAAGTGGGTTGTGGATTTTTTGTTTGTAGGTATTGCTGGTTTTGGGTGCAGCAGGAGGTGTAGGTCTTGCAGCTGTTCAAATTGGTAAAGCTTGTGGAGCCACTGTCATTGCTGTTGCTAGGTAATCCATTTCCTTTTGCAGTTTTTGTGCATAATGAGATTATACTTGTTGGGATAAACAGCTTAATTAAACGCTTATACGCTTATAATATAAGCATTTATCATATAAACGCTTATACAATTTATCATATAAACGCTTATGTATAAGCTGTAGCTTATAGCCTATATCTATAATAAAAGATAAAATAAAGTTAAACTATGTATAAGCTATGGCTATAGCTACTGTTCTCATAAGCTATCTCGAAGAGCTTATGAACACGTCATAAACTGTTTTTGTAAGCTCTCCTAAACGGTTTAACAAGTGCTTATGCAAGTAGATAAACTCAAATAAGTCAATTCAAACAGACTCTAAGGCTCGGTTGGGAGCAACTTTTGGGTCTTCATTTACATAAAAGTCCTTGTAAACTTTTAAATTGTCTATGGAAAGATTAAATGCAAGAGCTTTTGAAAGTTCTGAGATGTAGATACTCAAACTAATTCCGAATTATATAATATGAAGTTGCTATTTAAAAAACAATTATTGCAAGATTCTTTTCATATTTCTTTTTCTGTGTTTTTTTTGAGAGTTTTATCCAATTGAGCTCTAGATTTCTGCATTTTAGTAGCTATCTTGGCATCCCTTGGAGTTGAGTGTTTCTTGTTTGACATAACCTGGTGTCAGGGGAGCTGAAAAGGTGCAGCTTTTGAAGTCGCTTGGTATTGATCATGTGGTGGACTTGGGAAATGAAAATGTCACTGAGAGTGTCAAAGAGTTCCTCAAGGTCCGAAGGCTTAAAGGGATTGATGTCCTGTATGACCCAGTTGGAGGCAAGCTTACCAAAGAATCTTTGCGGCTTCTGAAATGGGGAGCTAACATTCTGATAATTGGGTTTGCAAGTGGAGAAATTCCTGTCATCCCTGTTAACATAGCTCTTGTTAAGGTACAACAGGAATGAAGTTTCAGACTGTGCAATTACCTTGCTTGATCACTAAATTACTTCATGCTTGACTGCTTGTTTCTTGATCTGATCGTATGCTTTATTTTTTTGATAGGCAGGCAAGGCACCTCACTTATATAGGAGTCAATTTGATACCTAAGATAAACAACTAGCCCTTGATAAGAAATATAAAAGGCCACATAATTTAAAGAAAAGCTGATAGGTATGGGCCTTAATGGGCTTTGTTATGTTAAGAGAGAGTTAGGCTGTGAAAGTTATTAGAAATAAGACATGTTGCCTATAAATAAGAGGGTAGACTTAGAGAGAGGTCATCTTGTCGATTGATAGACTTGAGGGCCATTTTGGCATTAGGATAGGGCTGAATGGATCTGTCGGATATCCAGAAAATACCATAGTAATCTTCCTGTTCCTGCAATAAACAAGTTGGTTCCTATCAAAAGCCCATAGGCCCATACATAGGACTAAATACTAGACTTTTAGACGCTAATGTAAACTACCTAAATACCATTGTTATTAAATCACTAAAACTGCAAAACAATTACTAATTTTATGGCTGAAAATATTACAATTCACCCAACCAAATTAGTGGATCTGAAAACTTTTGACGTCTTTTTATTTGCTTCCCACACTGCATATTCACATTAATTCTGCCATAGCTGGTATTAATTTTATGCTATTGTTTTTTTGTTAAAATCTTAATGGCAGAATTGGACAGTACATGGCCTTTATTGGGGTAGCTATAAAATACACCGCCCAGCTGTTCTTGAAGATTCTCTTAAGGAGCTACTGTCTTTGTTGGCAAGAGGCTTAATTTCTGTCCACATTTCTCATTCTTACCCTTTATCAGAGGTCAGGAATTTCCTTGTCATAGCCGTTCTAATAATTTGTGTATCTCTTTCTCTTTTACCTGATTCAATGTACATTCTTAGTCTTAACCAGTTTATTTAAAAGAAATTTACTACTGCTGTAAATCTTGAAGGTACTCATTGATTTAGAGGATTCTTTTTAGAAAGAAAAAACCGTAGGTAGGTATGTTTATAGGTTCTGCTTCATCATGTTACAATTAGTGAGTGGTTATGGTGGGAAAATAGGAAAGGTTACACTTTTTTTTCAAAAGCAAAAGGTTACATATATTTATCTTTTTATGAGAATTGATATTTTTATTCCAAAATTTGTACCACTTGCCTCATCGTCTGCAAATCCCTCTCTGTGATTCAATTCATTAATGTTCAATGGGGGCTTGTATTATATAGTGGTATAAGCAAATTTCCAATACTTGCATTGCAGGCCAACCTTGCCTTTTCTGCCATCAAAGAAAGGAAAGTTATAGGGAAGGTAATGATTGTTTTTGATGAGAAAATTACAAGATCTAAACTATGAACCAAGATGATGCTACATAGAAAGCTTCTTTTGGGCTCGCAAGTGTTGCAAGTTCAGTCATGTTAGCGACCAAGGAGATGCTAGTATACAAGGAAACTGAATAAGGGAGCAATAATTGCCAAAAATGATGTAGAATATTTCATCCTCCCATTTTCTCCCCTCCTCCTAGAAGGCTCGACATAATTGCTAAATTTGATTTTTTGTTTTTGTTCCTTTCAAATTGAAGTACTTTTGACATGTACATTTCTATATTATGGAATGTTTTTTCTTGTGCTAAACAGAAATTGATGAATTTTCATAATACATCAATCATTTTTTTTTGACCATATATGATACATAAAACATATTACAACTTCATTTGATTCATGTAACCGATCTCATTCGATGAGAAAATAATGTAGCAAATAGATTTTTCAAGACGCATTTCACCAAGGATATGCTAGATATTGGGTTTCACCAAGGATATGCTAGATATTCAAGCTAATAGTGAATCATGATGGATGGTTGATTCTCTCCCTCCAGTCAACTTTCCCAAGCCAATTTCATTTGGATATTAGGTATACCGAATATCTAGTACGGCTCAAAGCTCCCCTTACTCGGGCCTTGCTGCTTCTATGCGAAAGCGTTCAATTCTCCATTTGGGATGATCAGTGGTACATGGTGCCATTCTATTCTATGAATTCTTCTTCTGCCTTCTATCAATGTTGAAATGTGTCCCGTGCCATTGCAATTTAAAAATTAAGTGACCAAAGAAGTTATAGCCAGGGGATTGGTGTGCAAGCTCCGCTTCATACAACCTCCAAAGCAAAACCTCACAACCTTATCATGCTTGTGCTAGACACTCCGCATAAACATGTGAGAGTTGGTCCAATAATCAACTTTTAACCAAGTACTATTAATATGCTTTCGAAAAAAGTATTATTACTAATACCACCATCTCACCTCAATGAGATGGTAAAAAAAAGGCTATCTAGGAATCCTTGCCCATGCTCCAATCTGCCTAACCTATTTATTTTTTACCAGATGTAATTTAAGAATTGATTAAAATAATTAACAAAAAAAGATTTAATTGAATGATTATGTATTAAATATCTTAGGGTTAAATATGTTTTTGCCCCTATAAATATAGTGACTTTTGTTTTTACTCTCTGTAAAATATTTTAGACATTTTTGGTCCTACATTATTTTCTGTTAGCACTTTTAATCTCTGCCGTTAATTTTAACTAACGATGTTGACATAGCAAGAGTTATGTGACCTTTTTTTATTGTGTTGGCAAGCCATTTTTTCATTTTACATCATCTAATATGGCTTGCCAACACATTTAAAAAAAAGCCACATAACTCTTGCCACGTCGATAGTGAAAACTAACGGCAGTGACTAAAAGTGTTAACAGAAAATAATGTAGAGACCAAAAGTATCCAAAAAATTTTATAGGAACTAAAAACAAAATTCTCTATATTTATAGGGACAAAAACATTTAAGAGAAATCACAAATTAAATATCAGTACAAGTGTGCCAAATAAAGAAAGCTCCTACTACAGCTAACGTTTAAGAGAAAAATAAAAGTTGGAAGCTCTATGATGCAATCCAATCTGTCAGCTTCACCAGCAGGAGAGAAGATCCCCATTGTGGCCATCGCAATCTCTTTTAAGTCCACATTTTTTCTCTGCGGAATCAAGTAATTAAATTGTTCTGTGTAACAGTACCTGATTACGATCAAGATACTGAATATCATAACCAATCTTTAAGGTTTCTTTTTCCTCGGTGTTCTTCCTTTAATTAAAGCTTAGCTTGATCAGAATTTGTTTTAAATATTTGCATTCTATAGTAGATCCTCAGTGAGGATGTGTTTAATTATCACCTAATGGTTTGTCTTTGTGAATGAACCGGAAGATTTGGTTCTGATGATGATACACATCAGTCAGAGGCCCTGGGGGAAAGGTGAGTAGAAAATCAAAAACTTGCAACACTAAAGAAAGAGAGAAGAGAGAAGAGACAAAAATACTGTGTACCGACATATAAATAATGTAACAATTCTGCAGATAGTAGATATGAGAGCAGCCTGAAACATATAATGAAAGGTTGGTTGGAAGGTGCAAATAATCAAGAACCACCTGATGCAAGGTTGGAAGTTAATCAAATCAAAAACCACCTGATGCAAGGTTGGAAGTTAATGAACCAGCAGTAATTCCTCTACAACAAACTCTAAGGCGAGCGCCAAAGCGAGGGCCAACTAGTAGGAGTGGACACCGGTCGGGTTGGGTCGGATTCAGGCCCAATATGGCCCATCCGGAGCAATCCACGGATTGGATTGGCAGGCCCAAATCCAACCATTTTTTTGAACGGTTTTTGGCGGATTACAACGGTTGAACGGGTGGGTAGTTGTGGGTTGGGCCTTCACTGACCCAATTTCTAATTTTATACTAGTTTTTGTTATAAACAGCCTTTTTTTGTCAATTTTAATAACTCTAAATACATTATTGGGCCTAGGAAATCTGATTTTTTTACCAAGTAGATTAATAGGCTGAGCAAGCAATATAAAAAAATCAATATACTGCCAGAGACAGTTTTAGTATATAATTCAACTATATTTAACCAAATATATAGTGCGAGAGACAGTTTTATTATAAAATTCAACCATCTTCAATCATATTCAACCATGGCCATATTCAACATAAGTTTACTGTCTCATGGCCATTATCATACTTGTCCTAGTATATAATTCTAAGTTTACTGCCTGAAACAGTTTTAATAATTGTAAGTTAAATCACAAAGAGTTATAACATAGTTTACTGCTGCCAATTACCATAGCATCTAGCAGTAACTATCACAGGCCCATCATTAACCAACTAAAGCAAGCAACACTTAATAATACTAATAAATCTAAGTTTAAAATCTAAATTACATCATACACCCATACAAGGGGAATTACACAACTTCTTTAAAAGAAGCTTAAGAATCTCACAACTTCAAACTTCAATGGCCCCCAAAATATGCAATCTGCACAATAAAACAGTAATTTTCAGGAGTAAAAACAGTAATAATAACATAAGTTTTGATATAAGATCAACCATTTAGTAACTAACGTTGTTACTTATAGCCAAATAGCCTAAGCAACACCCCATATAACCTTTGATAATTTCCCAGGAATATAATCCTGAAACTGAATATAAAATTTAATTACTGTAACAGATATATAAATCAGAATTTATCCAGAAATACAATTACTGTAACAGAAATATAATTACTTCCAAGGGTTTGTTCGGTTCCAGAAATTCAATTCCAATCAATGTTGGCAATTCTGAAACAAAAATACCATAAACTCATTATGAAGCAAACATAGACAAAATTTTATAAACTAATTTAATAGAAAGAACAAAAAGGAAACAAAAACAAGAATCATATTTAAACTCAGAACAGTTATCCAGAATGTGAGTGAAGTTGGATGATGTAACTTACTAACTAACTATAAGCTTGTAACTTACAAATTAATCTTATAACACAGTTTCACAACTAATTATAGTTTCACAAATAACAAGAAATGATCATTTAAACATACATACTCAATTAGTGACTCACAACATAAAAAGATTATTAACTTTATCCAGACACTTACTTCCTTGATTGATAACTCACAACATACAACACAAAAAGATTAATTAGTGAACCTTAGACAAAGATAAATTAGACAAAGATCATTGAACAATGTAAGAAAAAACCATAAAAATTATAGACACACTCACCTTTTTATGTTATGTATATGTCTATAGTCCGACTTCCCTCTTCTGCCAAAGCTTCCTCTTCTGCTAGTATTTCAAAAGAGTGCTGGGATATCTTGTGGAGTGCCCCTGTTCCCCAAAAAGTGAAGATTTTCCTATGGAAAATCTGTCACAATGCTTTAACCTTAAAAATGAATCTCTGCCAGAGGAAGCTTAATGTTAATCCTATATGCTCTATCTGTAACTCTCAAGAGGAAACCTTGGAGCATGCTCTCTTGCTTTGTCCTTGGGTGGCTCCAGTGTGGTTTGGGATCAATTTACCAATGGTTCGTAACATTTTCAACATATCCTCATGTACAAACTGGTTGGTTGAATTGCTATGTCTTGCTAATACTAGGTATAACTCCCAGTTGATGTGGCTTTTATGGCACTGTGGTCAATTTGGAAAGGTAGGAACCATTGCTTTTTCGAAAATAAAATCCCTAATCCTATGGGCACAATCCAGCAGATTAATAACTCTGTCTCTGAGCTTTTTGAAAATGAAAAGAAGGGCACCATGTGACAAAGTAACATTAGTAACCCAAAGGTGCCTATCAAGAGTAAGTGGAGACCTCCTCCCTTAGGTAAATTAAAGGTTAACTCTGATGCGAGTTTCCTCTATCAGAATGGCAAAGTTAGTGGTGGCTATATTATCAGAGATCATGAGGGTATTGTACTTACAAGTAATACCTTTAGTGGTATGGCGTCCTCTCCCTTTGCAATCTGAGGCACTGGTGATGCGAGATGGTTTGGTGTTCGCCAACAACATGGGTCTTGAGCAGATTTTGCAATCTAAGGCACTGGTGGTGGCTATATTTAAACTCAGAACAGTTATACAGAATGTGAGTGAAGTGATCATGTTGTCAGCAGCGGCTTCTTCAAGGGATTCTTCTTTCCGGAAAGACACAATAGATGAATCTGTGTAACAAGAGGTCATATTTGCTTTTGTTTTGTCAATTTTTTTGATTGTAGGGTATCTATATTGACAGTAAAAATATCCATATGAAATGGTGTTTCAAGAAATCAATAACTATTATGTCAATTTCTTTTTCAATCATATTAATACACTAAAAATAGTGTTTCAACTGTGTCATACCCCAATTTTGTCCGATCCTTTTTACTACTTGTTTTTTCTCATTAAAGCGAGTTTATTTTCAGACCTAATTTTAACAAATTATTCTGATCGAACCTGACGATGATGTTTGGGCGCATTATAACATTTGTGATTAGGCCTAAAAATCAGTATTTGTTCGATTGGGCCTATCTTGGCAATTTGGGTTTCATTTTACTGCATTGGGCTCGATTTTCGTTCTTGGACCTGGCCAACTTCTTTTGTTCACTTAATTTAAAAATAAAGTACAAAAATACAAAATACAATAAAATCAGAATTAAAATTAACATTACAATTATTAAAAAATGTCTATGCAAAAAAATACAAAGTAATCCAAAAAAAATCAGAAAACAAAAATATTAAAAATACAAAAAAAATCACAAAACATAACAGCAGCAACAACGCATCAACTGAAGCTGCTGGGCCTTTTCCATTTGCTCTCCTTGCTGAACAAGTCTTCAAACTTCAGCCCGATCTTGAAAATGGAAACAAAAGATCATTAGTCATAAATTCCCGATTACGTTTCTCACCTATATATGCAGAGCCTGAACACACAGAATAAAAAAAAAAAGAAAAAGTTACACAAATTCAGATCAAAAGATTGGGGCTTTGCGCCAAAAATCGCGAAACGCCAAAAATTTCTGAAACAAGAAAAGGAAAGCAGTAACAGCAGTAGAGCAGGCAAAAGGAGAAGGTCAGAAGCTGGAGGCCAGGTCGGTCTCAATTAGTTTTTTTTTTGTTTTGTTTGTACGCATCTCTTTTTTATTAACTAGAATAATTTTGAGCTTTCATGATGTGAATATTAGTTCTGTGAGTTCTTTTAGAAAAAGAACTATTGTACAGATTAGGGATAATTTCGTTTACACATCGCAAAGGGATTAAGCTATGTACAGATTAGAAAAATTAATAAATAAGTTTAGTTTTAGAAAAATTAGTTTAGAACTAATCTATTCAAAAAAAATGAAATTAAGTAACTGTTTTGATTGTACCCAAAAGTAGCTGTTTGGAATAGATGCAGTTTTTGTTAGGGTGCAAAGATTCGGTTCTTGCCAAAAGAAAAATAGTTTAGAAAAAATAATAAGATCAGAAGCAGTAGAAGAAGGAGAGTAGAAGAAGGTATTCGGAAAAAACAACAAAAAATACTAAAACTCACCTCCGGCCACCGTGTACGGTGGTCGTTGACCTGAACATGTCGTTAACCTCCCTGCCACCACCGTACTGTCTCTCAGTCCTCGCATCGCCGCTTCCAGCTCTGCGCCACCGTAAGAGGGTTTCTGGCAGCCGCTGTTCCGTTCGCATCTCCGGCGAACTTCTCTTCTTCTCCGGCGATCTCACAGCCGTGGTCCTCCTTCCTTTTCTCCCTTCGCGTTTCTATCCAACACCACCGTAAATGACCCAGCCCCGTGAACCAGTCCCTTTCGCGTTCAACCATGGCGCCGGTCCACCATCACCACCATCATCACCGTCGTAGCCATCTTCTTCTCTCTCTCTCTCTCTCTCTCTCTCTCTCAAGTTGAATACTCTTTCTCTCTGTTCACAGAAAGAAACGGCGCTAGAAGGTGCAAATAAGGGTTCCCTAATTTGTTTCCTTCCCTTTTATATACTAATTGTTTGTTATTAATTTTTCATTTTATTTTTAACTTCAGATTACTAACTAAACCCTCTTTTTCATTATCACAACCCCCTGAAAGCCTAGTAGGCCACGTTCTTAGAACCCAAAATATGTAAGAACCGATTTCTGCTTACTGTACCCCCAGTTTTAATAATACAGCTCTCCTGTAGTTGGCACCCCTTTTTTACAAACACACCCCTATGAAAAGCCTACGAATTCGTGGGCTGGTAGAACTAATAATGGGCTGCTTTACGCACCCCCTTGTAATAATACAACACCCAAAGCTAATCGCACCACACTTTTACTGCTGCACCCTCTTTCGTTTTTTTACATTTTTCTTTACAAAACCTATAAGAATAAACTAATAAATTCCTTTTCCCCAAAAAACAAATAGGTGACTAAGTCGACTGTACAGTCGGGTTAGTCAGCTTTTTAGGACCACAAATGAACCGTTACGGATCAGGTCCTAAAATCCCTAATTACAACAAATAATTCCTAAATAAAAATCAAACACATCTCTTTCTTTTCAAACAAAAACAAATCTTCAAAGATAGGGGATCGATTGTACAATCGGGTTAGTTAACTTTTTAGGACAAATGAACTGATCATTCAGGAGTCCTAAAATCCCTAATTAAAAAACACCAACACACAAACTTCTTCTACCACGAACTACGTAGCCTTTGATTCTCTTCCCAGAGATACGTAGGAGCAGAGGGCGGGCCCACCTTTGTCAAGTGCGCTAATAAAAAACCTTTTTTGGTCTTTTCCAAATAAACTCTAAATTCAAAAATATCAAGTCTTCTCTTTCGTGTAATTTCTTTTAAAAATCCAAAACAAAAGGGGTAAAATAAACATTTTGTAAATTAACATTTTTTCCTACATCTAATTAGCAGGTAACCTTCCTTAGGAAGGATGCCGTGGGGTGCTAATACCTTCCCCATGCATAACCGACTCTCGAACCCAAATCTGGTCTCAAGGACCCTTATCCAAATCAAATGGGATTTTCCATTGTTTGCCCTTAAATTAAACTTTGGTGGCGGCTTCATCTTTTGAACCTTCGAGGAATCCTTTGGTGGCGGATTTTTCGGTCGCTTGCTACAAACTGTTTGTTAGGTTGAACCACTTTTACATTGAGAGTAAAATATTAGAGAAGAAACGAAATATTGTAGGAATAACACAGCCAGTATGTAGGACTTTCCATTTTTGCACATGTTTTCAAGACCCATTTACCATCAAATGTTACCATATTCCTGCCTTTTAATTATACCTTTGTCAGTTTTGTCAGTCTCAGGGAATACTTCCTCTTGAGTTGGTGGCCAAATTTTTAAGCTCCTCATTAAACTTTCCTTTCTTAGCAAAAATAATCACGATGTGACCTTCAGCAATGACATTCTTAATTTTAGGGATAAAATCTTTGTCTCCAGAGCCAAGACCAAGACACCCTTTCTTTTTGCGTTCTTGCATCTCATTTCTTCATTGTTGCATTCTTTTAATGATGAAGTCATCTGCAATGACTTTTTTACCATCTTTTGCATAAGTATCAATATACTGGATTCGGTTTCTTGTCATTATAGCTATTGATCTCATGTTAATTTCCTTTGATGACCCAAATGCTTTTACTCGGAAATTGTTAACTTGTATATTCTGCTTCTCAATTTGTTCCCTCAGTGTCCAGTGCACTCTTGCTGAAGCTTCCTTAATTCATGGCCGTTCAGGCTAGGAAAATTATTCCTTCCACCATCTAGAGGAAAAGTAAGCAAACATGAGGATAACTTTGATAGATCCCCATCTGTGTAACGGGTCAAAAATTTTAAAGGAAAAAGGAAGAAATACCACTCTATCTACGATTGACATGTGTAGATAACATTTGCCATATATCCCTTCAACAAAAACAATAGTTTAGTCCTATATAACCACATACGTTTTTAAACCATTAAAATCGGTGAAACAACAAAACTTAAAACCATTAAACCCAGAAATTGCAAAAGCCCTAAAATGAAAAACCCAACAAATGAAAAACCCTAAACTCAAACATAGAAACCCTAATTTGCAGAGAAACAGAGATGAAGATGGAAACCAGATAAATATATCCAAAACGAGATAGATGTGGTTATATTCCTATTTGCAAAATGGTAGCAAAATTTAACCAAAATCTGGTTTGAAGTTTTACCGTTTGATCGAGTTTAAACAAGTTTAATGTTTTCAATTCTATATTGATAATCACTATTTAGACACATTTTTAACTTTTGTAGAAGTATTTCAAAAATATCCTAAAAAGTGTCTAAGATTTATTAAAGTAAAAGACAAATATTCTTGAGACATTTGTTTAATTTTGTAAACATCTAATTATTCATCATTCACAATTTTAAATTTTGTGAGGTTAACATGTCTGACCCAGACAGGTGTCATATGAGTGTCGGAAAATTATTCTTCCGGGTGTCGGTCAACACAACATCCAAAAATTTAAAATTATGAATAATTAGACTTTAAGAAAATTAGTTCATTATTTTATTTAGTTAAATGTATTTTCTTTGTAGATTAAATTATTGCTTAAAAAAAATGTAGATTAAATTAACCTCGGACCCACATATTGTTATCTTTGTATTCTCTTTTATTATCAGATATTAGGGCGTAACCAAAAAAAGTTAGTAATGATATTATGGGAAAGAGTAGAAGTTTCCCATGTCGTGATGGAAAAATCTTGGTTATAAAAAAAACAGAAAATAAAATATAAAAGAAAAATAAATTTTATTTTTAAAAAAGAACATAGGTATTTCAAGGGTTCACTTTGGAACTAACATCCAATGTTGCAAACAGCTACATTAGCCGCAACTGAATCCAGAGAAGAGAATGGGTGCTCACCTTTGAGGGCCTGCCCAGTGGTTTGTGTTGATAGAACAGAGGGTGATAGAGGCGGTGACGACGGTGGTGCACCGAAGATAATGGCTGTGGTGGTCTTGGGGTATTCTTCTCTGTTTAATCTCTCCACTCTTGTATTTTTCTTCTTCTCATTTTTTTCATGTATTCTGTTTCTCTACAACTTCACCATATGAATCCCTCTTATGTAGGAGGAATGTTTAGAATAATATTTTTTGAAAATAAATAAGATCCATGTGGGTGCCAGCTGTTGGAGCTGTGCTGCAGTAGCCTTTTTGGTGAAATAAAAGGAAATTATGATAAAAGAACTTTTGAGTTTTAGCTCAAATTAGAGGATGCTATCTTGTTTTTCATTTGTACTCGTATTTTAATTTTAATTCTGAAGTTGTAATTTGTTGGAGCTGTGTTATAGAGCAGAGACGTTGGAGAGTTGACTGGAGAGTTGACTGCTGGTGCAGGGGAGTGTGGGATGAAGCAGAAACAAGCAGTAGCTTGTTAGGTAAAAGCAAGGGAAATTACGACAAAAGAGCTAAGAAGCCCGATACTCCAAAATAGGCCATGTACCCGTGTCGGATACGTATCCGATATCGATACCTGTCGGATATTTCCGGATACGTATCTTGAGAGTATCTTGAAATTTATATTTATTTTTAAATTAAAAAAAACAAGATACTTACCGGATACTTGAGAGACACTTTGGGAATACGTATACTGGGAGTATTCTGAGATGTCTCTTGATGAACCAGAGTTGGAAGCTATGTTATTTTTTGACGATGGAAATGGAGGAGAAGAGAATGACACGGTTAGTGTTAAATAATGAATAGTAGGCAATTCTATAGATCCTAAACTTCTTTCGGATATGACTTATGATGTTTTATCTTATATTCTAACTTGGGTAGTAGACTGTATATCTTTTGTGACAGGTTCGTAGGATGAAGAATATATTTTAAAATGGGTGGAGAAAATACATTTAACTATGCTTACTTATTTTGATCAGAAGTACCTTTTTTGTAAATGTGATTTATTGAATATTATAAGCAATTGTCAATTAGTAAAGTGAAGTATCTTTAGTTATGTTTTATATTTTTAAGTTTTGATTTAATTTTTTATTGAAGTATCCCTACCGTATCGTATTTTGATTTTCAAAATTTTCCCGTATCCACGTATCGTGTCGTATTGTATCATGTATTTGGGCTTCATAGCAAAAGAGTTTTATTAACTTCTAACTCAAATTAGAAAATGTTGTCTTCTTTTTCATTTATATTTGCTTTTTTATTGCTGTAATTCTGATTCATTTATTTTATATTTGTTTGTACTCTTTGTTTATTTTTGTAATGTGTGTTTTTTTTTGTTTCTTTTTGTCATTTTTATAATCTGAACAAAAATGAAGTAATAGATTGTATGTCCTCTATTTATTTAACATTTTGTCTTTTTGATAAATAATCACGAAAAATAGAGTGTTTAGAGCCAGAAAATGAATTTTGTAGGGTATATTAGATTGAGATTTTATTCGATTTAAAAGACTCTTTTTAGGAAAAGCAATATGGTGATATTCAACCACGACTGTTAGTTAATATAAAAAAATCCTCTGGCATTTAACCTTGTTTGAAACTTTTTACAACTTATTAAAAAATCCATTTGTATTCAAAATATGTGGATTTTGAGGGATTATTTTACTATGTGGATTTTGTAGAACTTTCTAGTACAATCTATAGATATTACACACAAAATAATCTCACCTAAACTGTTGAGACTTTCCAACTCTATCATTCTCTACTTAAAGACTTTTTTAGGAGAGCATTTTTTTGTCTTTATTGTTTTCTTCTTTTGGTGGAAAAACAATTAGTCAACGTGAATAAATGTAGCCAGCCAAGTTCCTGAGCTAGGTTAGTCACTGGCAAAATAGTGAAAACTACGCATCAATAACATGGTAACAAAAAATATACTATCTAGGAATCCTTGCCCACGGTGCATTCTACCTAACCTATTTATCATTCTCATTAAATGCAAATTTCCCTCTCTGGCCAACTATATAATGGTCAACCACCATCTAAAGCCCCTCTAGAAGCACATTCTAATAGTCTTCAACTTAAGGATATGTTTGAGAGGGGAGCAGAAGACATCTTTTTCAATTCTAAATCAAGGAAGCTATAAAACATGTCAAACCATAAGCAAAGTGTCATTAAAAACATTATACTGCTATGTATTATGTTATTCTATATTTTTTTTAAATCTCACATATATATATATATATATATATATATATATATATTAAATTATAGACTAATCTTTTCCTATCTCTCTTCTCTCTTCCCCTCCCAAACATAAGGGTGTGTTTGGATGAAGTGTTTCGAAGGGGAGGGGAGGAGAGGAGAGTGGAGGGGAGAGAATGACTTAATTTTCAGCTGAGGGAATGGTTCTTCACTTTCAATTTTCAGCATCCTTCTTCAACTTGTATATTTCTTAGCTTCAATTTGGTAACTTCTGATGATATATTTTTCACAGCTTTTGTTCAAAGATCTTAAATTGCATAACTTTGTTCAAACATTTCACAACTCCACAATCCCACTTATATTTGAACATCAATGATTGGTTTGATGCTTATAAGGTTTATTGACTGGATTGTATATCTTCAAGCTTACCGAAGATTCACATATCTAATCTTTGCATTTAAGATTTCGTTTTTACAGACATGTCTCACAACAAAATATGCATAACAGATATCTATCTTTATAATGTCACTTTAATCTACATTTTGGGAAAACGTTTATATCATGCTGATTCATAAACTGTCAAAATTTTCTCAATTCTTTTTGCTAAATATTTTAAATATGATAAAGGCTAATGTGTCATTATTGTGACATTCTTGAGATTATCTCATTTTCTAATTGAGAAATGGATTATCATAAAGTAGTATCCCGAGAGTTTTTTGTTATATGTTAGCAAAAGGTAGTATTGCCATGGTATGTAGTTACATGAATTATCATGTTGCATATACCGTGTGTACCAAATGCACAGTAGTTCAAGAGTTTAACAGTTTCAACAATAATATACTACGAAGCATTATCCTATCATGAGTTGATCCATACGCATGTATAAGCAGAAGGATATACATATACTGATGTATACATATACTGATCCAGCACTACACTATGACGAAATTTCCTCAACAAGTAATTTTTTTGTGAGTAGGTCTCCTTTTCAATTACATTTTATCTTCTTTACACAAAATATACAAGCAAGATGTACAACAATGTATCTCAAGATTCTCCAAGATGTGGGCATCATATTTACATATTAGGAGAAGAGTTTATTGCGTGGTGTTGGGGACATCATATTTACATGGCTTGAGAAGAGGCTTGGAGAGGACAAAACGTGATCTAACGTTTTAGGAAACGGACATACTCCTGCTGAAACATATCTCCCCCACGTACTGGATCAAAGCTGCATCTGTAAAAGCTGATAAAGTAGAAAATGAGAGTGGGAGTTTATGAGTAAGGATGAAGAGAATGATAGAAACTAAGTTCTTTATATGATCTTAAAGGAGCCCAAAAGGAAGTAATGGAGAAGCAGCATACAGTAAAAATTAAATTGTGATGTTCATTTAAAATATCTTCTTTTGATGTTTATGAAACCGTAAAACCCGATCAACTACATAGCAATGGAGAAAGTAGCCTAAGGCCCTACGTAAACAAATTATACAGTAACAATGATTATAATGAAGAAGCTGCTGGCACCATATCAGTATTTGAAAGCACATTCTATATGCTATATATGCTATGACACAGTGCTAGTGCTAGATAATTTTGTAATGAAATTTCATTAATTTAAAAATTAATTGGTACTTCATTAATCTAATTTATTTCAACAAACAAGGCACTTTTCAAAATATAAATAAACAACAACTATTACAATAATATCAAACCATTCAATTTCAACGATAGGATTTTAATATTGCACTTTCCTTGGTTATTCAATTATACGAGCATGTAAGCCTACCTAGATCACCAATACATAGACTCTAAATTAGCCACTAATTTCAACAACACGCAACACTTCTAAGATATTATGTGTACCTGAACTTTATTTGAAAATTTAAAGATCAAGGAATCAATTTTAGAAAAACAGGGGTAAAACACAGCTGATAAGTCCACAATAACAGTAAGATAGGAGAAGACACACATACCTTCCATCCATGCCAGCAATTAGGACAACGTTCTGAGATCCAAATGCCACGATAAATTTAGTGTTTTCAGGCAATCGAAACTGTGCAAATGACCATTCTGAACTAAAATATTTTGGCAGAACCCCTACAGTGTTATCAGGGAAAAAATAAGAACAAAAAAACAAATATGTACCATAAACATCATGCAATTGAAAATAAGCTTCAGAACCATGAGTTCATTTAGAGAACATCCTTAAAAATATGGGTTCTACTACGAAAGATGTTAAATTGTAGCTCCTTGGACAGGATAGATGCTCGAATAGGTCATCTGCTCAAAACGATTGAATCTCCAAATTATAATAAAAGTGCACCACAGTAGATAAGAAAAACAAGTTTACCTCTCAGGAAAGATAATGATGAGTTGGGGTTGGCGCCAGTATTTGGAGAAATCAAGGGATCTAAGGAAGTTGAAGAATTCTGATGAACTAGTGAAGGCCTCTGAACAGCATTTGGATGTGTTATGCTATACTCCCCAAACACTCTCACTCTCAGGTTGTATATATGAACAGTACCTTTGTCACTTGATGCTGCCAACCACTGGACATTTGGGGACAAAGCTATACTGTTGATTTCAGCTCTATCTACTCCTCTTCTGACCTACAAGAAAGAGAAAATCGATGACTGAACGTGAAAATAAAAATTCCTGGAAAAGGAAAATACAAAGCAGAAAATTAGACAAAATAATGTTTATCACAGTGATTAAATCCATGGTGTAGCGCAACCTACTTCTTGTAAACGAGATCCATCCATTGTATTGAAGATTCTAATCAAAGTTCCCTTCACACTAGCAGTTGCAAGAAGGAGCCCATCCACTGTCAGAGTGAAGCATGCAACTTGGGAATCATGAGCATTGATTAATTTTGTCACATTCAGTCCAAAATGCTCAACTCGAACTTGTCCTCTCTGACGACCAGGACAAGCCAAAACAAAAGTATTTGAATCGTGCGAAAGACAGCAAAGCCCCTTAGGATTTGCCAAAGTCTCAATTTGATGAAGAAGCTTCAATTCCGGGAAGTTATAAACATATATCTTGTGCTCAAGAACAACTACAATTCGATCGCGTCTCAATTTCACTCTACGAACTTCAGACCTAAATTTGAATTCACCAATGCATCTGTTCTGATGATCATTCCAAATCAAAACTTTATTGGGTGGGTAATCGGAATTAGACTTAGCACCAACAAGTGCTAGAACATTGGAGCGGAACAACATCTCTACATTTTTAAAACCGCCACTTTTTAAATCACGTCTGAAAGTTTCTTTGAAAGGTTCACAATTATAGACACGAAAACCATGACTTGTTCCAGCAGCAAAGCAACCATAGTCTTGATTCCATGATATTGAGAGCAAATCGGTTTCATCAGCATCATTCATATCTCCATCGGGACGCGAAAGAGAAGAGGAGGCTCCACCATTGGGATATTCACAATTTCCGATCCTTGACGTTGGAAATATTCCTTGAGATGTTGAAACAAGCGAATCCATATCAGATGAGGCGGTATCTCCCAGCATTTTCTGCACTCAATAACCACAGTTGAGCAGGGTATAGAAAGTGAAGTGCCATGATGTGATTTCTATTATAATTATAACATACAATAAAAATTCTTTTGCACCACTGGAAACAAGTTACTAATCAGACTCTTATATTTGCGAGTTACAACCAGGGGGATGAAAGTAGCGGAAGGGGATTGTCGGGTACTACTACTACAAAAATGTTATATTGCTACTGTATTTGTATGCATTCAATAATATATGATTCTCTGACTACCAACTCAAACAGGTGAGTAGGGATCAAATAGGAAGGGTAGTCCACGAGATGTTTCGGAATTAAAATTTTATAAGTTTGGTTTGAGAACTAAGAGTTATTCAAGACTCTAGAAGTGATGAGGATTTCCATATTTATTTAGATATATCTCCTAGACAGCTAAAGCCATTCTTAAGCCTCAATGCAATTTTTCAATTAACTTAGTGTGTCATTTTCTTGTTAACATCATAAATATGTACTAAACACAAGCCTGTTTCAGCCTCTACAACACAATCAAAACCTTAGTGCAGCATAGTTAAATCCATTGTTAGGTCGGTATTCTATCTTCCACGAACCTATGCCCTTGCTGCTATATATCAGTTAAACTAACAACCTAGGATTCCAATTTCATTAAACATATTGATAACACGTATAATTCTTATCATGTTTTTGGTGTGTGGTTAAATGTTGCTTCATAATCCTAATTCCATTGATACAAGGTTTACAGGACACTAAAAATATGCAGATAAGCTGTAATTGTTCAAACCCAAGAAAGATACTCATTATGCATCATATTTACTTTTTGACAAGTATGCAATGAAGGGTAAAAATGTGACTGAGGCAAGAGGGTACCGGGGGTAGCAATCACTTAGAGCAACTCTGATAAAAAGAGCAGCAATTTCTCACTCCTCCAAGCAAAGTTTTTTCACTTCAGCATATACCTACACGATCAGAAGTTTCAAGAATCAAGCTAGAAAAAAAAAAAAAGATTCAAACTTTAACAACAAAAACAGGGAACCCAAGCAGAACTTGACAAGATCATAATATTAAAAGACATTAGCGAATTACGAAGTGGAAAGGCTCATTTGGGTTTGGGAAAATTGAATTGAAAACTGATCAAAATTGAAATGGGTGTCCAAGAAAATGTGCAACATGAGATCATCAAAGAAAATAACAAAAAAAAAAGATGAAAGAATTGCATAAAGACGTAGTATGTTACCAACAGCTAAAAAATGGGGATCGGAATGCTAAGCGTGAAGCAGAAGACGCTTCTCTTCAGAAATCTTGATTCCGGTCGTCTCTGTTTCTCATTCGATTTTTACCATTCTATTAGCTGGATTTGTGATTTTACGTTTTCCGTTTAGTTCCATTCCATCGGACAAAATATAAACATGACTAAAAGAAATGTATTAAAAATTGTTAAATAACAAAATTTGTCAAAAAATCTTGTTAAGAAAATATATTTTTTAATAATTCTATTACCATTGTCAAAAAAAAAAATCTATTGCCATATATCATGAAAAATAATGAAAAACTGAGTGAGAATATTTTTTTTATTTTCCATAGTTATTTTTTTATCAATCCATAGTTATTTTTTAGGCTTAAATATATGCTACCCCCGGCAAATATACTCATTATCCATTTACCTCCTATAAAAATAAAACTCTTAAAAAAGACATTGCAAATAATAATTGTTTCTAGTTACCTGCAGGGGTAACCGTAAATGATTTATATTTTGCAGGGGGTAACTGTAAACGGTTTATACCCTATACACTTAACGTTGTCAACATAATTTAACAGCAGGGGTAACCGTAAACGGTTTATATTTGCAATGTCTTTTTTAAGAGTTTTATTTTTACGGTGGTAAATGAATAATGGGTATATTTGCAGGGAGTAACATATATTTAAACTTTTTTTAATATCTTTAATTCTTGCTTTGTTTTGAAAGAAATAATAGGGAAGGTTGGTTGAGAAAGAAATATGTGTTTTTTATTTGAATTTATTTATACATGAATAAGAGATGGAAAAATCTAATTAAATTTTTTATTGCAATTTTTATGGAATAATAGTTTACTCAATATTCACGTATCTGCCTTTATTTTTTTAAAATTAACATTGTTTAATATTAATATACAGGTGTTTTGATAGCCCATAACTAATGGTATGTTTTTACTAGTTTATAACATTTTTTAGACATTGCTTGAAGCGGCGTTTAAGCTTGAAGAATTTCAATTTTTGTTTTATTTTTACTCTTATTAATTTAATCATGTTCCTCAATTTTTCGATGAGCGAATATTTTAATGAAAATGTCTACATACAATATCACTTAGAACAACTGACAAATGCAAAAATTAAGTTGGATATCATGTTTCAAATTTAAATTCGAGTCCAGGACCTCGTAATTATGTGTATAAGTTTTATGTGACATTTTGTACTCTAAAACCAAATACAAACACCAATAGTGATGAGTACACATAAGAAAGTTGAGGAAACTTTTGACTAATGTTAGAAGACACAGGTGGAATATTGCCAATCCACCTATATGTCAAGCGTGCAACCAAGTCAGGGAAACACACATGTTCTTCGAGATTGTGTACATGATGCGCGTAGTTGGTTACAATTACCTCCTTCAAGCGAAATAACTACATTCTTTGAAGTTGAGGGAAACGACTGGGTGTTTCAAAACTTGACAGCTAACTTCAATTCGTATCGGGGACTTGCATGGATTGATACCTTCATGGTAGCCACATGGTTCTTATGGAGTTGGGGAACAAAGGCATTTTTGAAGAGAACTACATTTGGCCATACAGTGAGGTGGAGGCCATATGCAATTTTGTGGAGGAGATTTCCAAAAACAGGACCCTATACCATGCTACATACAAGCTCGAAACAACTCTAGTGCGATGGAGGCAACATGAAGAAGGGCGGATAAAACTCAACTCAAATGGAGCTAGTAGAGGCAAAGACAACCAAACTGGTTGCAGGAGTCTGTTATGAGACTCCACAGAGAATTGGGTGCTGGGATACACATGGAAGCTTGGCGTTTGCAATGTTATTCAAGCGGAGGCTTGCAGTGTGTGGATTAACGTCAACCTGGCACGGCAACGCGGGATCACCAAGTTGGTTGTAGAAAGTGATTCCAAAACACTGGTTGACATGTTATACAGCAATAGAGAGGATGATCGCAACCACCCCACACTGGTCAGACGTATTAGAAAGTTAATGGCTTGCAATTGGGAGACCAAAATCACTCACACGCGTCGGGAAGGAAACACTTGTGCGGATTGGCTTGCTGGTCACAGCTTGAGGAGCACCAGATTAGACATCATTATCCTAGAAGAGCCTCTTGAGGAGATTAATAGATTAATTATTGATGACATGATCGGGGTGCCTATGCCTCGAAACATTAGAACTCTCTATTAATTTGTTTTTCCTCGCTTAAAACCTTCTTCATTTACCAAAAAAAAGGTTATTTGTTATAACTTAGACGTTTGTCTGCTATAAATTAACTTATTAGTTTATTTGCTGTGTGTATAAAAAAGAATATTTTACAAATAAATACCAAAAACAATAAAACATATTCAAATCAGAGAGAAAAATTGGTTCTCGAATTCGTGTGTACGTGACATTGTTCTTTTGTCTATGAGTTTTTGACCCCGCTCCGGTGTCTAGGGGAAAGGGACCCTGGATAATTCGAAGTTCGGCCAGGAAGTAGTAAAGCCTGCCCTACTCCAATTTGTTTCATTGTCGGGGAAAGCCTGCCCGACTTCAATTTGTTTCATCGCCGGGGATCGAACTCGGGCACTAGCCGAGTTCACCCCTTTAGATAGAGTGCATTAACCACTTGTACTCGAGTTTGGAGATACGTGGCATTGTTTTATTATTATTTATTTTTGGTGCCAACCGAACGTAACTATAGAGACTAATCTCTCGAGTCGAGTAGGATCACAATGAACGTCAAAACTAAACTCTCCCTCAAGAGTTTTAACGCCATTGTGTTAGGATAATTAGTGAGGTAAACCATAGTTAAATCATTTTGGTTAGTCTAAACCACACTAGTTAGGCCTAACAGTTTCTGTTACTAGTGTTAGTTGAGTCTGTTTCACGATGTAACGGTTTTAGCTCTATAAGAGCAAATTCTCATTGAATGCAAACACAAGTTTGAGCCATTTTCTGTGTACAATCTAACAATTGGTACCAGAGCTCCGATTTGGGTCCTGGCTTGAACAAAGCGAGATCAAATTCTTCGAGTTTCAACAATGGCGACGACGACGAACGGCAACGGCGGTGAAAGTATCTTCATGCAACCATCGATTCCGCGTCTTGACAAGCATTACGAGCACTGGAGTATGCTTATGGAGAATTTTCTAAGATCAAAAGAATACTGGCAATTGATTGAAGATGGAATCAACGAACCAGGAGAAGGGGTGGTGCTATCCGAAGCACAATGCAAGAAATTGGATGAATCTAAACTCAAAGATCTCAAGGCGAAGAACTATCTGTTTCAAGCAATTGACAGGATCACGCTTGAGTCAATTTCAAGAAAAGATACATCGAAGGATATCTGGGAGTCTCTGAAGAAGAAATTCCAAGGGAATGCGAGAGCCAAGAGATCAACACTCAACGCATTGAGGAAAGATTTCGAGTCTTTGCAAATGAAATCAAGCGAAACAATTGTTGATTACATTCCCAGAGTTATGCAGATGGCGAACAAGATGAAGATTAATGGTGAGAATCTTCAAGATGTGGTAATTGTTGAAAAAATTATCAGGTCCCTCACTGAGAAGTACAACTATATTGTGTGTGCCATAGAAGAGTCAAAAGACACAGATCAGATGTCAATAGATGAACTTCAAAGTTCTCTAATTGTTCATGAACAGAAACTTCTCAGAACCAACAAAAACAATGGAGAAGAACAAGCTTTAAAGACTGCTACTCAAGAAAGAGGGAATGCGAATTCTAGTGCAAGAGGCAGAGGCAGCTTCAGAGGAAGAGGCGGAGGAAGAGGTAGGCAAAATAAAGAAACTGTGAATGTTACAAGTGTAAAAAACTGGGACATTACAGGAATGAATGTCCAGATTGGGACAAAGAAGCAAACTATGCAGAAGAAGAAGATGAGGATACAATGTTGCTAATGGCCACAATAGGATCAGATTCTGCAGAAGAAGAAGATGAGAATACAGTGTTGCTAGAAGAAGAAAGCAATGATGCAATGATGTTGATGACCACCTCTGAATTACAAGAACAGAAAGAAGGAATATGGTACATTGACTCTAATTACTCAAATCACATGATTCAAGATAATGACATAATGTTACTGATGGCAACAACAGATATGCAAAAGAAAAAGGAAGAGACGTGGTATTTGGACTCTGGATGCTCAAACCACATGAGTGGAAATAAAAGGTGGTTCACTGATCTTGATGAGAGTTTTAAGAAAACTGTGAGACTTGGCAATGACACCAGAATTGAAGTTGCAGGGAAAGGCAACATTAAAGTACAAGTAAATGGAATGAATCACATAATAACTGAGGTCTATTATGTACCTGAACTCAAGAACAATCTCTTGAGTATAGGTCAACTCCAAGAGAAAGGTCTAGCAGTATTATTTGATGATAACAAGTGCAAGATACATCATAAGAAAAAGGGCCTAATTTTGGAATCAAATATGGAGAATAACAGGATGTTCAAGTTGATTACTGAGCCAATGAACAAAATGATCTGTAGTGAAACTGAATGCCTTCAATCAACCACTGAAGATGATTCCTACACATGGCACTGCAGATATGGTCACTTAAGTCTCAAGGATTGAAGGAGTTAAAGGGTAAAGACATGGTGAAGGGCTTGCCACAACTAGCAGAAGAAATGAAAGTATGTGAAGACTGCTTAAAAGGAAAGCAACACAGAGACACAATGCCAAAAGGGAGTCAATGGAGAGCTGCAGAAAGATTGGAGCTCATACATTCAGACATTTGTGGACCTATAACTCCTGCCTCCAATAGCAGTAAAAGGTATTACTTGACCTTCATTGATGATTTCTCTAGAAAAAACTTGGATTTACCTATTAGAAGAAAAATCTCAAGCTTTTTCTAAGTTTAAATGCTTTAAAAGTATGGTAGAAAATGAAACTGGTCTAAAAATAAAATGCATGAGAACTGATAGAGGAGGAGAATACAATTCTGCTGAGTTTGATAGTTATTTCATAGATCAAGGAATCAAAAGGAAATTAACAACGGCCTACACCCCATAGCAAAATGGGGTGGTAGAGAGAAAAAATAGAACAATTATGAATATGGTAAGATCTATGTTGTGTGGAAAAGGAATGCCCAAGAGTATGTGGCCAGAGGCTGTGAATTGGACTGTGCATATATTGAACAGATCACCTACATCAGCAGTGAAAGACAAGACACCAGAGGAGGCCTGGAGCAAATGTAAACCCTCTGTGGCACACCTAAAGGTATTTGGATACATAGGTCATGTGCACATACCAGATGTAAAGAGAACCAAACTAGAGAACAAGAGCAAGAAATGTGTCTTCTTGGGCATCAGCGATGAGTCTAAGGGCTACAGACTGTATGATCCACAAGAAGGAAAAGTTGTCATTAGCAAAGATGTAGTTTTTGAAGAAAGTGAGTGCTGGGATTGGAGTAAGAGTCATGAGCAGGTGGTTACTGCTGATCTAGAATGGGGAGATTCAGGATTTGAATCAAACGGTGATGAAGGAAATGAAGATGAAGAAGCCCTTACAGAATTGAACACTGATGAAGAACAAGGTGAACAAAACAATGAAGATCACAATCAACCAAATGAGACAACAAATGAAATTGAGAATGTTAATGAAGGAAGAAATAGAAGACCATCTACTTGGCTTAGAGACTATGAAACTGGTGAGGGATTGTCAGAAGAAGAAATTGAATTAAACATGATCCAAAATGATCCCGATACCTATGAAGAAGCTGTGGAGACAAGCAATGGATGCTGAAATAGATTCAATTGTGAAAAATGAAACTTGGCAACTAACTGACTTACCAAAAGAAGAAAAAAGAATAGGAGTAAAGTGGATATATAAGACCAAATTAAATGAATTGGGCCAAGTAGACAAGTATAAAGCAAGATTGGTTGCCAAAGGATACTCTCAAAAACAAGGAATTGACTACACAGAGGTGTTTGCTCCTGTTAGCAGACTTGACACTATTAGAACTGTGATGGCTCTGGCTGCTCAAAAGGGTTGGACATTGTTCCAACTTGATGTCACACTGACTGAGAATGTGTATGTGGATCAACCAAAAGGCTATGAGAAGAAAGGAAGTGAACACAAAGTCTACAAATTGAAGAAGGCTCTCTATGGATTGAAGCAAGCTCCAAGGGCCTGGTTTAGCAGAATTGAAGCTTACTTTCTTCAACAAGGATTTGAAGCAAGTAAGAATGAACAGACACTGCTCATGAAGCAGAGAACATATGGTAAAATTCTAATTGTAAGTATATATGTAGATGATCTGATATATACTGGGAATGATACTGAAATGATGACTAGTTTCATGGATTCCATGAAGCAAGAATTTAGCATGACAGACCTGGGAAAAATGAGATATTTCCTAGTAATTGAAGTGGTCCAAACTGATGAGGGCATAGAAATATGTCAAAGAAAATATGCAACAGAAATTCTGGAAAGATTCAACATGTCTAGATGTAATCCAGTGAAGGTGCCAATGCAACATGGTTGCAAGCTTGTCAAAGCTGAACTTGGAGAAAAAGTTGACAGCACTCACTACAAACAACTAATTGGAAGTCTTATGTATATGACTTCCACTAGACCTGACATCATGTTTGCAGTGAGCATTATTAGCAGATTTATGAGTGCCCCTACTCAGTTACATTGGCAAGCATCCAAGAGAGTGTTGAGATATTTGCAAGGAACTCTCAATCTAGGAATTATGTACAAGAAGGGAGGGAACACTGAGCTAGTTGGCTATACGGATAGTGACTATGCTGGAGACTTAGAGGATAGAAAGAGCACATCTGGTTACATTTTTATGTTAAGTAATGGTGCAGTGACTTGGAGTTCAAGGAAGCAACCAATTGTAACCTTATCCTCCACTGAAGCAGAATTTGTAGCTGCTGGAGCAGCAGCTTGTCAAGCCATTTGGATGCAAAAAGTTCTTAAAGACTTAGGATTCATGCACAATGAGAGCATCACTTTAATGTGTGACAATACCTCAGCCATAAAACTCTCTAAAAATCCTATTTTGCATGGCAGGAGCAAACATATTGAGGTGAGATTTCACTATCTCAGGGACTTGGTCAAAGCTGGAGTTGTGGAATTGAAGCACTGTGGGACCAAGGATCAGCTTGCTGACTTGTTAACGAAGCCAGTCAACAGGGAAAGTTTTTTAAAGCTTAGAAACCAGCTTGGAGTTTGTGAAATGCCTATGACAGAATGATTGTGTTCATCTCAAGAAATTTGTGTCTGAATTGTTCTCTTGTCTGTAATTTTTCCGTTTTGTGAATTGTCTGTCATTCCTACTGATGGAAAGATATAAACTGATTTAGCAATTGTTGTATAGGAAATCAGTTTAAGGGAGGGTATGTTAGGATAATTAGTGAGGTAAACCATAGTTAAGTCATTTTGGTTAGTCTAAACCACACTAGTTAGGCCTAACAGTTTCTGTTACTAGTGTTAGTTAAGTCTGTTTCACGATGTAACAGTTTTAGCTCTATAAGAGCAAATTCTCGTTGAATGCAAACACAAGTTTGAGTCATTTTCTCTGTGTACAATCTAACACGTTGTATTCCCAAGACTGGATTCGAATCTTAAATCTTGGTTAATGTTGGATTTTTTGAAAAAATTTATAATAATAATAATACAACAGGCGGTGGCCGGTCTCTTACACATCTCGAACGTTTCTTTTCGTACTAAAAAAAAGGATTTATTTTCCTTATTTTTAATATTGGGGCGTTGTGCTAGTGTTGTTAATTCTGTTTTATCGGTTTGGGGGAACTGATGGTGATGGAGGAACACTGAGCTTCACAGCAGGAAGGAAGGCAAAATTGAGATGACGACGAGAATTGCGCTGAATTGTGGGCATTCAAGGTGGTTCTCCCCTCCTACTCCTACTCCTACTCCTACTCCTACCTCCAATAACTCCACATACTCTTATAAACTTCCTTCTTCTCTAATTATCTTTCCTTCTCGCCCTCCAAACTACTACGCTACTCATATGAATACCTTCCTCGTATCAGCTTCTTCAGCTCCTGCTGACTATTCCGGTATTTTCACTTCATTTCCCTCTTTATTTTATTAATTTTATATGTTTTGTTTGTGGTTCTTTTCATTTGTTCTTGCTTTCTTCTTTTATTTGATGTAAAGTATCAGCCACCACATAAGCCATCTTGTTTATGTTGCCTCTTAGAAGTAACATGCTAGGAGAAAAGAAAACAGAAATCAAATCTTTTAATTTGGGGATATTTTTATTATGGAAAAGTCATTGTTAATTTGTTATTAATGGGTTACTTATATTAGTACTTCCTTTGGAACAAATTCTGCAGAGCAGTTGTTGGATGTAGGATCAAAAAAGAAAAAGAACAAGAATGAATTAGTGGATCCAAAGCTTTTAGCTGATCCAGACAGTTATTTTTGTGACTACAAAGGAGTGGATATACACCACAAGATATATGAAGCTGAAACCATTGTTCAGGATCAGGCTTCTTCTTCTCATTCAATCAACAAGTTGGGTTTGCCTATGATTCTCTTACATGGATTTGGAGCCTCAGTTTTCTCTTGGAAAAAAGTTATGAAGCCTTTGGCAGAAGCTACCGGTTCAAAAGTTCTAGCTTTTGATAGGCCAGCCTTTGGACTAACATCAAGGGTAAATTTATCCAACCATCTTACTTCTGGAACACAAGATACAAAACCTCTCAATGTATATTCCATGGCATTTTCAGTGCTTGCTACCTTGTACTTCATTGATTCTTTGAAAGCCGAGAAAGCAATTTTAGTAGGGCACTCAGCTGGTTCACTTGTAGCGGTTAATACGTATTTCGAAGCTCCTGAACGGGTTGCTGCAATTATCCTAATTGCCCCTGCAATTTTTGCACCACTTACTACACCCAAAATTGTTAAAGAGAATCAATCAAGGCAAGAAAACCAAATGAAGGAAGATAAGAGTTCTTTTGGGAAAAATCCAATTTTTGGACTTTACAAGTTGCTGTCCAAGATTACAAAGTACATTGCTGTGGCAATAACAGAGATGATGAAGGGGATGATGGATATGCTCAACTCTTTGTATAGGAAAGTGGTATCAGTAATCCTGCGTTCTCCCCCTGCAATTATGCTGGTAATGAACTTGTTCATGACTAATGCAATACCAATCTTCATTCAAGTTAGATCGACTTGCTTATTCAATCATGATAATCTTCTCACTAAAATTGATGTTCTATATAGTTCCTTTTTGTCAATTTCCATAATTACCTGTGATGTAAATTTGAAGTACATATAGTGATCTTCCTAAGAAAAATTGGTTAGATTGTTTGTTCATTGCAGTTTCTAAATTTAGTTTAAGAGTTCAATTCTCAAGCCGATACCATCAATAGTTTGTCACGACCACTGGACTGATGGCCCTTTCTTCATATGGATCTCAGGTAAGAATGGCAATTGAGAAGTTTGGCACTGCTGCTGTTCGAAATGCATGGTATGACCCCAATCTGGTCTCTGAGCATGTCATTACTGGTTATACAACGGTAATCTCCCTGCAATTTCCTATTTTTCTATACTCTCGCTATTTCCTTTCTTTTATTTTCGTCACAATACTTAAATAGTTAGTGCTCACATGGATGTTAGCACTGAATGCAGCCTTTGAGGGTTAAAGATTGGGATAGAGCACTGGTGGAATTCACTGCTGCAATGCTTCTGGACGAGGAATCTAAAACCAAGCCACCACTTTCTAAAAGGCTTAAAGAAATATCATGTCCTGGTGATGTCTCTAACCCCATGACGTCTGTATTTATTTGCATTTTTTGTCTTCAAACTT
The DNA here is from genome assembly GCA_963573325.1 of Astragalus glycyphyllos. Classification (NCBI taxonomy): domain Eukaryota; kingdom Viridiplantae; phylum Streptophyta; class Magnoliopsida; order Fabales; family Fabaceae; genus Astragalus; species Astragalus glycyphyllos. The sequence continues at coordinate 82,559,967 of OY754307.1, read as the reverse complement.
TTCTCAGAATTTGGGTTGGGTTGGGTCTACCTCAATCCTACAAAAACCGGCTTGAGTTGAATCTTAAGCATAACTGGTGATAGTTGTTCAACTGTGCAGTTCTGATTGTAACTGGTGATAGTGATCGACTAGTCCCTTCATGGAATGCAGAGAGACTTTCACGAGTCATACCAGGAGCATCGCTTGAAGTAATTAAGCAATGTGGCCATCTACCACATGAAGAAAAAGTGGAGGAGTTTATTTCAATTGTTGAAAACTTCCTTAGGAACTTAGTAGGTGATTTGAGCGAGCAACATCTACAGCCCGTACTGTGAACTTTGTGCATCTCAGGATTCCCATTTTACTTCATAGAAGGTCCATATAATATAGGTACTACAGTGATAGATCAGATGAACAAAGATGTTTTCAGGGTGTATGATGCATACTCATTAAATTCATCAAGCATGAGATGATGAGACCAGCTAATGAAAAGCTTGGAAGTGGCAAAGTGCTGATAACCAACGACATAAACTTTATATCACTAATGCTAGCCTGCTATAGTACTTGAAGATAGCTTTTTTATGTTAACTTACTTGAATGATCTGTAAATACATTTATAGCATAGGCCATTGGGCTTAGCAATAGCATAGAGTTCGCAGATGCAACAGCTTACAGTTTGACAAGCAATCTCTAAATTATATATTCAGGTTTCTGGATATGGATAACTGCAGAGAGTGAATTTGATTATCAAACCATTCAGTTATCTTCATGCATTTTTTTTTTAAAAAAATGTACAACAAAACATATTTAAGGGCTTGTATCTCATGACGCTGCGGAACAACTTTTGGATGATCCTGATTTTGATATTAAGCTACATTTTCTTTTGAGCTAAAAGTATTAGCACAAACTATTGAAGATCAAATCCTGACAAGAAGTCTTCACCAAAAATTACAGCACCAGCTGCTAATGCCTCAGCACTTATTTCCTGTATAACATCTAGAGGCACCCTTTGACTGGGGGCTGCCCTGGATGATGATATATCTGTGAAGCTTGGAAGCAGGTCATCATTTATTGGGAGAAAAGTGGGAATATAGCCAACGTTAAACGGTGGCGGTGGTCGAGGAGGAGGGGAAGTTCTAGCTCTAGGTGATTGATAGCTTGGTCCAACTTCAGCAGGGTAGCTTGGTTCATCCACATATGGATCAGAATAGAATGTAGTGGACTAGTGGTGAATGGTACTGAATGAGAGCCTGTGGCATTTGTTTGTTCCCTATTTTCTGGCACATGGAGTGAAGCCTGAGGCTTCTTCTGCAGGTAGTCATGCCTTAATCCTCCCACTGCGGTCAATTGGTTTTCGTCGCCATGATCTAAGTACACTATTCCTTCTTTGCTACCTACCGAACCAACTTACACCATCAGATCATGATATGAGCTAGATAAAAGAAGAGAAACAAAATGAGATAGTTAATGCAGAAGGCAAATTAGTTTTTGGTAGGTTGTGAAATAATCACATACCTGTGTGGGAATTTGGCTCTTTCTTTTCTTCAGAAATACGAATCAAAATATCAATAAAACCTCTTGGTTGGCTGGATTTCTTCTTTCGCAATTGGTAGCTTCGAACTTCCTCTTGTCTTCTCTTGGACACCTCAGAAATCTTTGCCTGCTTGACAAGAAACTCTTTCAAGACCAACCTTTGCTGAGCCATGAAGTTTTTCCTTAAAGAGTATGGGGTCTATACTGTAAACTTCCACGTTCAGTGTCAAATCTTGGATGTTCGGTGTCGAGTCATCAACAGGAATGGCAAACTTGGTTCTCCAAACAGGATTTACATTCCCAGAATCATCGACTTTGGTGCAATATTTGCTGTTATCATCAATCCACCCAACAGCATACTAATGACGTTTCCAAAGTGAAGTTGAATGATGGAGTCCATGAGCAGATATCAAAGAGAACTCAACCCATATAGTTCCCATAGATGATGGTGTAGAGAAGAAATAACGGTCTCTTGTCTCCTTTAAGCTTCTTTAGACGAGGGTTACCTGGTAGGTAGAGGGAGAGGGAGAGGGAGAGAGAGAGAGAGAGAGAGAGAGAGAGAGAGAGAGAGAGAGAGAGAGAGAGAGAGAGAGAGAGAGAGAGAGAGAGAGAGAGAGAGAGAGAGAGTTTTGCAGTATTTTAAAGGCTTCTTTTCTTCGATATCAGGAAATTCTGATACCTAAGCTCACCCTTAAGCCATGTTGCCAACTTTGTTTTCCCTGTTGAGTGCACGCTTTGCTTTTTTTTTTTTTTTTTTATATGAATTATGAAAGACTAAATTGACAACATTTTGTATGAAAGATTAATTTAATCATAAAAATATTTAGAATACGTAAGAGATGACACTGTACAAAAAAGAAAAAACCTTCCAGAAGCCACAATTTTTATCACATTTACATTGAAACCATGGCTAAAAAATGTGCAGCCAACATTTTCCATGCTCAGTTGAATTTACATCTGCCAAGAATGACGAAAAATGGTAACGTTGAACATCTTCAAGTTGATCAGACAAGAATCTTGTTTTTGCTCATTGTGTATACAGTGAAGCTTAACTCTTTGAATTGTAATATTGTCTTTGATGATTTCTAGGGTTTTTCAGTAAGAGGTGGAACCAACAATAGCTTTCGGCCTGCGCGTGTAATGGTCTGTTCACCTTCCAGGTTTGTTGATGAAGCAGTTCTGGTGTACATCATGGTAGTAGAACCCAAAATGTCACCGCCAAATCCACACTCCTTAAAAAATAACCTGACAAAATGTGGAGAACATCAATTGCTGTTCACAAAGGAATAAAACTAGGCACTTCAGATGGGTAATGAACTACCTTTCATCCTCTGAGCATAGGGCTGCTATGTCATATATGTCTCTATTTGTAAGCATTCTGCAAAAGCAAGTGATTGTATTAAGGGTAAGTTTGTGTTACCGTTGCCAATGGAATTTGCACGAATTCCAATTCACAAAATGAAAATGCAGAACACACGCACGCTAAGACATTTGGAGATTATATGTCGATCTTTAACCAAATATAGGAAGGACCATCATTCTTTAATACTCAACACCTACAAGGTTTATGGATAGGATGTGTAGCAGCAGTCAAGCAAACCACACAATCTGCTGCAGTCAAGGAAAGTAGAATATTTTATTAAAATCGCCCAACGTCTTTTTTTCTTCATTGTCATCGATGCTGAAGGACTCGATAAATAAAGCCACAAATAAATGATACCGTAAGCTACTCAGTATTTTGTATTCTAAATACTATCATATTTGCAAATGAATCCATTTGTTTAGCTTTATCTCCTGCTTCCTCTCACAATTCAATTTTACCTTTTTTCCTTCAGTGCTATAACGTGTAAATTATACCAGTAAACACTTAAGCTTAATCAAGCAATTCCTTTTGAACGACGATTATTCCTGTGTTTCAGGAAAATAAGTTCTGACCCTGCTACAAGTTCTACTTTTTCCCATATGGGGTTATATCAAAGCTATATCCAATAGATGGTATTAGAACAAACTTGGCCATTTCACTGATATTTGTATACGGCCAAGGCTATTAGGGATGGGTTTTGAGGCGGTGAATGCCAAACCTTGGCGTCGACGACAGTGATGTCAGATGTGGGTTGTTTATTGAAGAGATGACGTGATATAATCGGGAGCATTGGATTAATAGAATGGTTTTCTTTCCTTGATGCAGCTGACTGCGTGGTTTGCTTGACTGCATGAAATCCAGATCCAAGGTTCATGGCAAAGAAAAGGAGAATGATCTAATCTTCACTTTTTACAATTTATAGTGTATAATCAAATTCAAATAAGCAATAATGCTACTACCAAAGTACCAATAGATTGATGTGATCAAACTAAAAGGCACACTCGCACGGATATCAAAACATAACTCTATACCAACAATTACGATATGACAAAAACTTCATGATTTGGGCTGAATCATCATCAATGCAGATTAACACAGAATCATCAAAGGGAGCCAAGTAACGATGCATACCTCACGATTTTCTTAACAATCATCTTTCCAATTCCCAATCTCCGCAGGGATGGTATAACCTGAGATACACTGAAGCAGATTGATCATGCACATTAACTAATTGGTTGAGCACGTGGGCAATTTAGAAAATATGAAAAGTTTAATTCTTTGTTTGTTTATTGTAAGAAAAATGTAGGCAAGTGTTACCATGACATCGTGAATAGAAGCAGTGAGACCACAATCGGAAACGGCACGGCCAAAGCCCACCAATAAATCGCGGGAAGGAGAAACTGGCGTGAAGAAATCAGTGACGGCCATGAATGGTTTGGAGAAAGCGTCACCCTCATTGCAAAAAACGTGGTGGGGTTTGCAGAAGACAGAGACAAGCAAGGCACTATGAGAAAGAGCAATACGGAGCTTGTTGATATCCACGGGTTCGTGGTTAGGGAATCTATGCCAAGAGTGGTTGGAAGTTGTACAGAGGTTTTGGAGACGTTGAGGATCGACGTGGCGTGGGTCGGTAGAAATGTAAAGTGGGAAAAGGGGTTTTAACAGCTTCTTCTCATTCTCATTCTTGAGCTGTGACTGTGACCTGCTTTTGTTGATTCTTCTCCTTACCCATTTCAATTCCATCGATTTTGACCCCAAAACTTCTGTTAAGGGTATGTGTGTGTACGCTCCCGTAACTCCATTTCCCACCATTTTTGTCTTGTCTGCAACCAACGACCACTTTCGATTCAATGGATAAAAGTATAAAACTTTAATGGAATGGAACGGGTATGTTAATCTGCTTCCACCTCCCCTTCGGTCTTCAATTATTATTTAAAAAATTGCAAGCAAAAAAATATATTATTATTTGAAAATAATAAGAGTAAAAGTACAACTTATCTTTTGACAAAAATAAATTTTTTTATAAACGGATTTCGATCATCTCCCTACATCTTCCTCCATCATCTTTATCTCTCACACACCGACACGCACCGGTGAAATTATGCAAAATTGTACTTGGGTCCTTTATGTTATTTTAAAATTCTTTTTCTCAAATTCATCATTTAAGTTTTTAAAGTTAGTGTCTTAGTGGTGTCACTCTTTTTTAAGTTTCATTTCTTTCTAGGTAAGAGAATTTAAGGTGTTAGTTGATGATGTGGTAGCCTATGTGGCTAGAGGCGGGTATCCACGGCCTTGGAATTGGTGCCCCACTCTTTTTTATATTTTGGACTTTTGGTGTTAAATTGATAGATATGTTAAATTTTGCCGTCATATAAAATAACATTTTGTCTCCGCTAAATGAAAACTTAGGCTATTAAAGGAGTTTTTTTCCTGTGAATTTTGTAAATAAGTAAATACATATTTGTATAAAAATGTATTTTTAGTGGTTGTCCACTCATATGCATAGATAGATATTTTTTTTTAAAAAAAATGAAAGAATACCTACAACGCTTTCAAAATAATAATACATATAGAGAACAATTATGACATATAGATGTTAAAGTACCTTTGAGTTTTTAATATACAATGATATATTTTTTGCAATATCCTATTTTTTTATTTATCGATAATAAGATAATTATACGTATTCTCTAAAGTAACTAAAAAACGTACAAACCAGCAAACAATCTATACGTATATACGATGCCCTATACGTTTACACAATATTCCTTTTCTTCTCTCTCACACAGACACACTCAACACAATATTCCTTTCCCTCTCTCTCACACGCTCCCTCTCCCTCTCTATTCTCTATTCAGAATTTCAATTTTCCTCCTCCTAAATCCCCTTCTTCTTCTGCCAATCAGACCCATCCCCTCCAACCTCCCTCATACTCCAACCATCACTGAAGGAGAAGCCATCGCCGGCGACAAGGGAGAAAGAAGAGCAGAAAGTCAAAACCGAAAGAGATGTAAGGGAGAAAAAGAAGATAGAGAAGAAGAAGAATGTAAAGAGAGATACTTAAACGCGGGGGAGAGAGAGAATGGCGATCCGCAGAGAGATGGAGGATCAAATCCACCGCCAACGTAAGGGGACGGGGCGTCGTCAATGGCTACACCGCACCGTCAGGGTAGTGCGACCCCAAAACGACGAGGAGCTCGCAGTGGTTCAGGCCAACTACGACAACAACATGGTGGAGCTTCTGGTGTGTCTATGTTGCTGTTTTTTCCCTCCATCTTCGGATTTCTTCATTTTGTAGTAACTTTTGGATCCGTTTAAGTTGCAGATAAAGGATGCTTCAACCTCAGATAAGATACTTGGTGTTGGTGCACACGTATGGTTCCAGTTTTCTTCTCTGTTTTGTATTTTTCTTTAATATATGGATGATTAGATCTAATGTAAAATTCTAGCTCAACCTTGCAGTTTTTACCTCATTTTTCGGTTCAGCGAATACTTATTGAGAAAGGCGTATTCCTCTGTTTTTTCCCCACTCATCAGTTACTGCATCTATGTTTCTCACTTTCTTGAAGGTACCAAAGAACTGGTATTAGCATTTGAAGGAAACAAACAAGTCCTCTATTTTCAAGGAACCAGTGGTTAAATGTTTTTCCCTTTTGATTTCTATACTTCTAGGATTTTTTTGAGAATATTGTGGTAACTATTTGTTACCTTTTTATCTTTTCTTTTCAGTTGGAGTGGTTAATGGATTACAAAGCAAGCACAGGAAAAAGCTCCATCCTCACACAAGGTAATCTGTATTTTCTTTAAAACCGTATAAGAATGACATAGATGATAGAACTACCTTGGAAAGCCAACGAATGTAAAAGTAAAAGGGCATAGACCAGCTATACCATCTTATAACTATCCTGGCATGCTTCAGAAGATAGACGGTTAAACATATGCTATTGTGAATATTCTAATCGTTTAACCTTACTTTATATTTTACATAATTATATAATAGTATCTTCCTTCATAATCAGGCCAAAAGAAATTGTTCCAACAAATTATTATTCTCTGTGAATAAAGTGCTGTTTATGTAATCTGTCATGAGAATTTCCAGTTGATGATTTTTTTATCTAAATTGGAGCCTATAAGCTCTCTACATTGACTTCCATACAAAATTTGAGGTTACTAAATTTATTTTCAGTCTTCAAATTTTTGGCAATCATATCATATGACTTGAGTATTTAACACTATTTAGCAAAGTGGTTTGCTGATTGCTTAAGATTTTCATGGATCTCAGTTTGGGAATTTAAAAGAAGCAAGCTATTTATATGAGCTAATTTAGCATTATTTTACATCAATAGGTCCCTGGATTTCGACCTGGAAAGAAGGTTCTTGAAAGTATTCTTACTGGTTATGTTGGGAGTAAAAATCTTCAAAAGGCTACTATTGAATCTATATTGAGAAGGACACTTTCACAATATATGGCATCGGTATGTCTGCAATATGGTTTCAATTTTCTCATTTTTGATGTCCTTATATTCTCTCTTGATGTTAGCCTTTTAGACAATTTTGTGTTCATTGTTTTGTAATTATAACTTTTAGTGGTCATTATTTGAAAACTGCTGCCAACAGTCATATTCATCATACTACAGAAATCTCATAATCTATTCTATAATGTTTTATAGGTTACTGGAAGGACTTTGCAGGATTCCGTACATATAACTACTAAGTTTTCCGATGGGTACATATAACTACTAAGTTTTCCGTTTCCTAGCTTTTATCTGTTGTAGCAAATATTCAGGTGATTTTTGTGCTAACCATTTCAGTAGTTTCCTGAGCCACCCATACATCCACCACTGATCGCACAATAATTTTACTGCACACACTCTTGCTATTCTTGAAGTATATTTCCATAAATTGGTACTCTTGAGATATATGCTTGGAAGTTACCATTTTCTCTCATTTGTAATTATTTGGCTTTGTTTTGGTTACAAGTAAAAGAGTGGTGCTATCAACCTTTTTAGGTTCTTTGCAGCAAGTGTTGTTGCTATCAACCTTTGAAGCAAGTTGGGGTATATTTGCCAACTCTAGTTTTTTCCCATGGTCAGTTGTATGTTGCTTTTTCTCGAGTCACCTCCAAACAAGGCTTAAAGATTCTAATCGCACACGATTCTACTGTTTCTCCATCAACCACTACAAATGTTGTCTACAACGAGGTCTTTCGGAATATAAAATAAATGCTTCACGTAATGACAATCTTCCTTCCTTCCCATTGTTACCAATCGTCTTACGTAGTAATCATTAAACTATTTACCCGTTATATGTCACCATAATACTTTTTGTTCATCATTAACTACCTACTCAGGCCCGTGCTCCCGGCACGGGTGAGAAACTAGTTTTCCTACTAATAACAATACACTACTTCCTCCTTGTAAACCTTAAAAAGGTTGTGTGGCTTCCAATGGTCGTGATTCCACCAAGAGGCAATCCAATAGTGATGAGACTAGATGATTGCGTGACTGCACCTAATCATGTTCCAAGGCATACACAACTTGATTGGGTGTGTGTATACACGATGAATTAAATAACTATAGCATATATTATTAAGAGTTTCACATCATATGTGATATGACCCGAAAAAGAGTATATCAATGGGAGGCATCCCTCATCTTACAAGCCGGTTTTGTAAGGTTGAGTTAAGTCCAAACCCAAATTCTAAAATATATAGCTATATACACCTTAATGAATATGAACATCTAAAGAAAAATAATTAAATTAAAGGAAGAAACTTCTATAAGGAAAGCCTTGGTTTTATATTTAAAAACAAAATTACACACAATATCAAATAGAAACCAAATGCTAGAACATTATTAAAGATTATTAACATGCCTGGACAACTACAATCAAATCTTCTGAATGAGAATATATACACCATTTCCTGGCTCTACAATCATTCTATATGCAGGAGAATGGCTATAACTAGGAGATAAGGAGAAGCTAAACTTGGAGATGATAAGAGCTAGCACAACCTTCAGCTGAACCATTGCAAAATTCTTCCCCACACACAAGCGAGTGCCCAATCCAAATGGCACAAACGCTTGCGGATACTTGCAAGCCTTAGAGACACCCTCACTAAACCTTTCTGGTTTAAATTCATTGGCATTTGGTCCCCATATTTCAGGATCTCTCTGCAGTGCTGGGATTAAAGTCCATAAACAAACTCCTTTAGGAACATTCAGATTTCCAATTTGAATATCTTCATATGCCTCCCTTGAAACAAAGGCTGCTGGTGGGTATAAACGTAACACTTCTTGAATCACCATAGTCACCTATAAGTAGTAATTAATGATAGTGAACAAAAATGGTCTATAATTGCCAAGTCCCGAAATCAAGTGAAATTTTCATCGTAAATTCTTATATTTGTGGAATTTAATTACTATGCACCCAACAATGCTATTGCCTAGAGATTTGATCATATCTCAGCAACATGTATGTGCAAGTATTTTAAAACATTAGATAATGCTATGACATGATACTATAGTAGAAAATAATTGGACGCATATGCAAAACTTTTACACCGGTAGAACACATTTGATGGTTAGGATTATCTTATCATATCCTGTTGGTTAAACAAGCACACATGATACGATAAATTTATCATATCATGTCTCCTTGTGTACAAACCATCAAACGGGCGCTTAGTGTATAGTTATTAGAAGAGAATGCTTCTCTCATAATGTGATATGTGCATGTTATGGGTAGCAATTAAGGGATAGCTTTTCAGAAGATAAATAATTGCATGTACCGTTTTCAAGAGGGGGAGAGAATCAGCATCTGGTATGCCATTGGGACAATGTTGAGCCACCTCAGTTCTTATACGACCTTGCCATTCAGGGTGTAAAGCAAGAAGCATCAAAGACCAAGAGGCTGCAACTGCAGTAGTTTCATGACCAGCAAAGTATATATTTTTGCAATTATCCACAATGAATCTCTTAGAAAAGTCCTTCCCCAAACTTTGATCACTCATGGCTGCTTCCAACAGTAACTGCATCAAATCTTTTTCTAATGAGCATGTCTCTGACTCTGAACATTCTCGCCTTCGTTCCTCCACTAATTCCCAGATCAGTGACTCTATCTCTTTCTCCAAACTGCTAATCTCAGTTTCTTTCTTTGTCCGAAATTTTAGTTTCTCGCTGTCATCAATTATCAATCAGATTTAGACTATAATGAAAATCATGGTTCTTTTATTACTTTTTAAATGTGCATGTGTATAGATACGGCTAGACACAGAAATGTTAATGTACTACTAGAATAACATCCAAGGTTATGTAGATTTTATAATAAAGCTAATGAGAAATTTAATTTTTTGTATCAACATTATATTATGATGATTATGATTGAGAGTACATTTCTTGTTGAACTTACAGGAAACTGCTTTGGCCAAAAAGGAAGCCATGTTTGGACATGATCTTCTGAATGCTTCTAAGCTTTGAGAAAACTTCCTTTCCCTTAGAATAAGAATGTCCAAAACAGACCCTTGAAATAACATCAGCTGATAAGCCCCTCAAATCAGCATCAACTTTAACTTCAGCTGTGACACCTCCTTGCTCCTCAATAAGTTGCTCCCATTTTAGTAGTAACGGTTGCGCTGACTCTATCATAAGGTCAACCATACCCTGCCACAATGCCATCAAATTCGCATATAATTAACTGTTCTTTTCAAGTAAGAAGGCTTTGTTTTTGCATTTTTTAAAACATATGTGTTCTTTTTATTTTATAAATATAATAATAAATACTTTTGTTTTTGACAAAAAGATATTTTGTTGTTGTTAGGTTTAAAGTTAGAATTTTAGTAACTTACCCTTGAATAGACATCACTAGTGCCTACCAAAAATCATTTCCTTTCTGTTTATTGAGAAAAACACAAGTCCCACATTGATTAGAGATATGGTCTCAATGTCTCAAAAGAGTTTATAAGTGTAATCTTCATCTTATAAGCCGGTTTTATGGAGTTGAGTTAGACCTAAACCACTTTCTAAGACTGTTCAACAAAAATCATGTACGCCTAGATTTATTATGTGGCTAGAAAAAAGTGATTTATTGAAAGTGAAAGCAAACTGGTGGAGTGACATCTTTTTCCCTGTATGAACTCATTTTCGTCCCCCACCACGGGGCCAAAATTCATCTTAGTTATTAGAAACACAATCAGTCAGAATCATGGAACGTGATAAACTCTTGTTTATCTTATCATGTGGGGCTAACTGCTATTCAGCAACAATATGATTATGCAGATAATGTTTAGCTAGCCTCTTCTACATATATTATTGAACATAGAAAGCTAAAAAATATAAAGACAAATTAAACAAATTGTTGTCTTTTTCTTCATGAAAAAAAAAATAATCAGTAATGTTGAAAGAAAAAATTATTTAAAAGAAGGGCACACAAATTTCACGGTCTAGAATAGTGCTAATTAATCAGTATTTCCCCTTAATTAATCTAAGATACAAAGTTGACATATAAACAAAAATGATTATTAATAGCTTAAAGTTTATACCTTAACTTTGTCCATGAAGAACTCAGCTGCTACAATTTTTCTCTGTTGTGCCCAACTATGTCCATTGGCTCTCAAAATGCCATTGCCAAGCATTGGTGCAAGTTTGTTTGTGACATAAGAAGGCTTGCCCAAATCCAAAGTAATACACTGGTTCATTTCTTTAACTAGATCTGGTTCGTTCACATAGAGATGTTGCTTCATTCCTGTGGAATAAGCGTACAGTAGACCTGCATATATATATATATATATATATATATATATATATATATATATATATATACAAAGAAATCATTGCATTTACGAGTAATAGAGTTAGTTAGCAACTATGCATAATTAATAAATAACTCGGTAATGTTAGAATATTTTATTCCAATATCATATATAATGGGCATATATTCTTTATTAATTATATTAGCTATTTATCAATTAGGAGCTTTGATTGATATGTGATCAAAATAAGTAAAAGGCTATATTGGATTTCTAATTATATAATTAATTAATTAATTATTATTGATATGGGCCCAATATGAGTGGATGTCAGTGATAGCCCATTAGAGGGATAATGGGAACCCTAATAGACTGTCACACTATAAGTAGGCTATGGTCCCCAATATACCGGACTAACCGCAACACACACGTTTACTCTCCTCTCCCCATCTGAAGAGAGTCTAAGGCACTAGGAGTCCCGGTTGAGGAAGAACCATAAAGCCAACGAGTAGCTGTTGCTCGTTTTCACTCACTCTTTCTTCTCAGGATTCGTTCTCCACTTCTTTGCTATGGATCCAGGTATTTATCTAATCCTTGATATATCAACATGTCGTAGATCCTAAGGTTATCAAGGTTATGGCTTTGTTCTTGATTATATAGAAGCATGCTTGTATGTCTTTGTTTTCCGCTATAGTATATTCGTGATTATAAGCATGTCTTGTAGATAGATTAATTCCTACAGATAACAGAATTACTGATTCAGTTGGTACATTTACACATGAAGTAAATTTAGGCAATTAACGAATCACTAATTGCTAGAGCCGTACTCAATGCTATAAGTCTATAAACATTTGCTAGCTGAAAGCAAATGTTGCTAACAAAGACCATGAGTATCAGATTTGGAATGGATAAAAACAGCTGTAAAAATTGGACTCTGAATATGTTGTCAAGTGTATTTCTAGTGCTTCGTCCGGTAGTTCTGAAGCGCGTAGTCTTGTTCGCCGTATTAGATAGTTGCTGGTTTTGGATTGGACGATTACTAATAAACATGTTTATAGGGAGGTAATAAGGTGTCTAACCAGTGAATCCATAAAATTTTAATTGTGGGGGCAAAAAAACAGCCTATAATATTTTTAAAAAAAAATATTGTAAATTTTTAAAAAATACATAATTTCATTACAGAGAAGTCCTAAAATACCTAAATTTCTACAAATTACATAGCTAAAAAAGTAAAATTGATACTTTAATGAAGTATAAGTGTCGATCCAATTTCAAAACAGTATAACAAATAGTACTATTTTAACAAATATAATATAATATTAGTTTACATAAATGTTGGGTGTTTGTACATAAGAGTCCTTTTATAACCGTTCTCTCTCTTATTTTATGCAGATCCCAATTGAAATATTGTGAGTTATTTATTGATAAAGTGATCATGTATAGTTATTTGTTTGACCCATTTAAAAACTTTTTTAAGGTGTTAGATCAGATGGATTGAGAGTGCTTATTATTACTAAGTTTTAAAATTTATAAAAAAAAAGCACTCAAAGAAAGGGTGCTTCATTGAGGTTGCTTGAATCTTTGCACTGCAACTTGATACTGACAGTTCGAAGAGGGATTCGGTGCTTTTAAAAATGGAAAAGGTAACATGTGTTTATGTTTCATCTTATCTCAATTTCGTCTCTCATCTTCGTCTCTAAAAAAATTTCAGCCTATGTTTGGTAGACATGAAAAGGAGGGAAATGAAAGAAAAGGTAGGAAAACACAAACTTCAAGAAGTTTTTCACAATTTGGTGTCAAAAGAATAGCGAGGGAAAGGAAAAAAAAGTGTGGGTCCCACTCCTAAAACTTTTCTTCTCAGTTTGGAGAGAAAACTTACACATACCAACCTTTTATAGTAAATCTACTATAATATCCCTATTTCTTTTATTAATTAAAAATAATTTTAAAATATAAAATAAATGTTTTAAATTTAAAAAAATTAATTTATTTTTTATTTGAAACAAATATTTTTAATTTATCTTGATTGCTAATAATATATTTATTTTCTATTTTTGACTATTGTTATTTTTTTAATATATCTCATTTATACTTAAGGGTACTTATGTCTTTTCATAAGTGTATGTCTTTCTTTCCTCTCATCTTTTCCTTTTATTTTCTCCCAAACCAAACCACTCAATAATTATCTTATTTTCCCTTCCTTTCTTTTCTCTTCTTTTCCTTTGTCTTTCTTTCATGTGCCAAACAAACCCTAAAGCAGGTATGAAGTATGAACTACTAAAGACATTGACTCCAAATCACATTTATTCATGTAGCATGTGGATTCCCCTTTAATCAAACATACAAGAAGGATAAAAATAATCCTTATGATAGTAACTAAAATAATAAAAAAAGAATAATCATCGATCACGAGTGTCCGATTGCAAGATTGATCATGAATTGTGCAATTACATCAAATCATTATGCAGAATTAAGAATATTTGAAAGAGTCAAATTATTTAAAAAGATTACAACGAATATATCCATCCTATCCTCTTCTCTTTTTGTCCTTCAATTCAATTATTAGATTAGATTTCAAAGTCAGGAGATAAAGATCCTAGCTAGGCACGCTTGCTTTTCCTCTTTCCATCTCAATCTAAATCTATTATCCACTTATCAAAATACCAATCCAGTGAGATGAGATGAAGACCAAACGAGGAATGTCCAAAAAGTGTGTTGTCATGTCTAAAGCACTAAATAGACGGACTTTTGAACACCCCCCCCCCCCCCCCTTCATCACTTTATTAGAAAGAAATGGAGTTTTCACTTTCAATCAATTTTAAGGCTAGGAAGGCAAATATCTTTATATTGGGTACAGAAACTTTATCGTCTTAAGAAAAATTTCAGAATCTATCTTTGGTTCAGAGGTTGGAGCCTTGGAGGGTTCACACTTGACAAGTTTGAGCCCTCTAACTACAAATTGGGCTGCCCATCTCAAGGCGGCTAAATAGGCCAAAGTGCAAAAAGCGGATTGGGTTGAGTCGATCGAGTTTTTTATTAAGTTGTTTTTGTAGACCAATCAAACTAAAAACATTGGGTCTGCGGGCCGACCGACTCCAATCCAAGTTTTAACAAAGAAAAACATAAAAAGTATTAAAAAAATGTATAAAGGCCTCGGCTTGATTCATGGACCAACTAGATTACGCCAAAATGGTTCTATTCTTAATGGAACTCAATTTGTTAAGCTAGAGTGCAAAAGGGAACTAGGTTGAGTTAGCCGAGTTTTCTATTAGGTTATGTTTTTTTAACTCAGCCTATCAAAAAAATTGGATCAGCAGAATGCCGAGCTCAATCCAATTTTTAACAGATAAAAAAAATGGTCGCAACTGGTTCATTGGCAACCTGGACTGGGCCAAAATGGTCTCGTTCTTTTTGAGTCTCTATTTTTTGAGTCCAACACATAATATTAGGCCATCGAGCCAACTCGTTGGGCTGAGCCAAAATTGTAATCTCTATCCCTAACCTTTGAACCATACATAGGCTCTACGTTTCTGCACCCGATATAAAGATTTTAGACTTCCTACATTTAAAGTTAATTCTAGGTAGTGTGGTTTTGAATTAGTTCTAAATAGAATAGATTTTGAATTTTGACCCTCAAAATCAACTTTATACAAACAAAGGAATAGACAAGAATTACTTTCTTATAAATTATTCAATCATAAATCACCAGAAGTTCAACTAATTTCTAACTAATTAAAATAATCAAATTGGTTAAAATGAATGTTTGCCAGCAGAAGCAAACAAACTAGATGCAATGAGGTATTCAAAGATGGAAGCAAGAATATAATAGAAGAAATGAAAGAGAATATACCGTATTGTTTCCTCCAGTGTTCAAAATATGGGAAGAGTGTTGCAGAGTAGTCATCATGTGCTAGAAACTGATCATCCTCACAGGTTGTGGTGGTGGAAGGCTTCACTAAGCTAGCCTGTGTTTTGATTCTCTGCATCTCAGGGAGATTCCCATGTAGAAAAGAAGGTGGAGGCCCTCTAACACCTTGCATTCTGAGCTTTCTTCTCACCCTTTGGGTGTTAAGCCACAGATTGCCATAAACATAAACAATCCAGCTGAAAATGGCCACAACAGCAACTGAAGAAACTACTTTCATCAGCGTACCCAGAAACACCTCCTCCATCGGTCGATCTCTTTGTTTGACGCTAATAATGAAGTGCTAGTGAACAAAGTATATAAAGTTTTCACAGCTCAGCACATAAGAAAAAACATATACATATATAATTTATTCAATCAATGGCTGATTGTTTTGTCCACTCCACTCCAGCAAAAGATTCTAAGAATGCGACAACGTATGCGTTCACTTGTAAAGTAGACACAGGAAACTATGAATATAAGGACAACAACATGCATGAATGTGTTTTTGAAGATTGGATGATATAATCCCAAATGGGATATTAACATTTGTTTATATATTAAATTAGAATTGTGTCCACCACGGAAATAGCCATTAGCTAATACAGTACATATTATAACTTTTAATTAACTCATACACTGCACACTGTACACTGTACACTGTACACTGTACACTGCAGGTACTATATATTCCTTTTTTTTAATATATAATAAAAAGGTACTATATATTCCTTTCAACTTTAAAAAGTAAATAAATAAATAAACAAAAGAGTTGGTTTGGACTATCTGACTAGGGTATTCATATCCAATAATTATTACAGTTTTTTTTTTTTAAGAAATGCCTAGGCTAGACTTAATATTAATATTAATATTAATATTGATCAAACTATACCATTTTTTGTTAAATTGTGAAACCGACACAAATAAGAAAATGTGACTAATCTGGTATCTAAGTATTTTAGTGACAGTACACATGTTAGTTGATGCCATGTCAATTTTTTCACTTTAAACTAATTAGTTGTTTTACAAAAATTGTAATTTATATTTACTGATTTGGTAAGGCGATATTGGTGCCTTTTTATTCTTGGGTATTTTATAATATGCCAAAAAAAAATTGTATTTGTTCGTGATACTTTTTCATACCTACATGTATTTTCCAAGAATTTAGGATTATTCTTGGATACTTTTTCAATTTGGTTAACATTAGAGAGTTTAATAAAATAGGGGGACGAAAATTACATTTAAGCCTAAATTAATTAAAAGTACATGGGGCTAGAGGCCCTGGATGCTGGAGGTATATGCCTCCCTCTGTCCTTGAGTATAAGACAGGATGTCACTGAATGCGTTTGTAAAACCTTTTTTTCGTGATTAGTTATCATACTCTTTTTAATTAACAATGATGATTTATTGTATTCACAAGGGAGGACAATTAAATAAAATAAAATTAAATAAGATGATTAAAAAGAGTTTAATTGTTACGCAATTCCATTGTAAAACATTTTATGTTTACGGTCAATCACAATTCATGATGGTATGAGTGATATCCAACGTAGTTATGATCTGAGACACTTATTTTTTGACCAAGAGAAACTTATGACATTTCATTAATAATCAAGTCACGAATACAGGTTGGACTACAATAAAAAAATTTGGAACTAGCAAATAACCTTGCCGCTCTAGCTAGAGTGTGGGCAACAAGGTTAGTTTGTCTCCGAATAAAACTCACCTTAAAGTTTTGTAAATTAACAAGAGAACTATAACAATGGCGCAATATAGAGCTAAACTCCGTTAAAGAACTACACAATCCTCGGATACCATCCACTACAGCCTTGCAATCGAGCTCGATGGTGACTCTTTGGACTCCCAATTCTTGTAACCAAGTGACTGCCATTAATAAACCAAGCGCCTCCGCTTCTTGAGGATATGGGTTGCCAACAAACTGTTGCGTTAAAAACACACTTAGAGCAAGTGTACTCTTTCGCAGAAGTAGTATAAAAGATTATCGTGTCCACAGGGATTAATTAACAAGTACACTTAAAATTATTTATTGTTTAGACGATCGAATAATTGAGTTGTAATTGAAAGAAATAAAAGTAAATAAATAACAAATAATAAACTACAAGATTTAATAAATGGAGAGAGGCCTAGGGTCGCGGTTTCACTTGCAAGTTTCGATTCTCCTATGTCTAATTTCACCTGAATTCCCTTATTTTATTTAATTACCAATCCCTTTACTAAAGCTATTAATCCGTTTGGTCATTCGCGATTAATATTCTTTTTCCTAACTTAACCCTAGTTTGGTCATGCTATAATTTAAATTTAAGAAAAGCATAAAGTACAAAAAGGTTGAATGATTGGAAGACTAAATTAAAGTTTGGTCATTCATTAATTATAGCCCCAATTATCCTATAGGTCCACCAACTAATTGCAGTTCGCTGATCAACTAATTGATTATAAACATGAAAAGGGTAGCTAATCCTAATTATGTGATAAAAACAATAGGACAATATTAATTGAAATAAAACTAGGAATTCAAAGTAAAAATTAAAACAGTCTCTAAACAAGCAAGATTCACCTAAGACCCTAGAAGAGGATTTAAGTATCCATAGTGTTCAATAACAGTGAAATAAAATTAAGAGTAATAAATTACAAAGATAAAAATAACCCGGAATAGACAGATTTCTGATCTTCGATATTTAGTCTTCTTTCCTTCTCCCTCTGCGTTGCCGTCAGTTCCAATTACGGTTGTTTCAGTAATAGTGTGCGGCTCTCCTCTGGTGTACGGCTTTTATATGTTGTGTTGTCGTCCCCTTAATTATTGTGCAAGCCTTTTTAATATTTGGATGCCTAGGGTTGTGGCTTTACTTTTTCTCCACGGCGCTCCCTTTCTTACTTCACACGCTGAATTCTTGTTGCTCACATATACTGCTTGAGTTAAATTCTCTTGGGCTTCTTTCTCCACTTTTGGGCCATGTGGTTTTGTTGTTGTTTTGGGCCACACATGTATGCACTTCTTTCTAAACCAACACTCACATTTATATATATATATATATATATATATATATATATAATATACATATAAATATACATATATAATATTAATAAAATATTATATACATATACCAATAATATATATTATTTGCATTTTTATCTTTCACTCTTTCCTATAAAATATAGAACAAATTTAGTTAGTAATTTATATGATAGATAATAATTGCTATAAAAATGACCCAAAAATATCCCTAAAAATGTACTAAATTAGAGTTTATCACAAACCAAACAGACTTTGCACGGACAAAAGCACCTGTTGCATCCCGGACACGCATACCAATACCATACCTACCATCATCAAACAAGGCGGCATCCACATTACACTTGACCTCGCCCTCAACCGGATAGGCCCAATGCTCCTCACGCACATGCTGTGGCTAGGCGCTACTATGAGCGTGCGCGCAAGACTTTCTTGCTTGCTGCCAATGATAAAGCAAGTCCAAAGCATTACTAATAGACAAACAAACGGGAATACTAGCATGCTCCCAAACCTTCTCATTCCTTCTCTTCCAAATGCACCAAAACATCATGGCAAAAGTCTTCCTGGCATTCTCATGAAGCTCAGCCAGGATCCTAAAAAAGCTATCCCGAAAACTAGCGCCTATATCAATCAAAGGAGAAATAAAGTTCCACAAACCACAGCTTCTCCAAACCGATTCAGCATGAGGACAATTAAAAAAAAATGGAACTCAGTCTCTTCGTCCGTATCACACATAGGACAATCACATGGACAAGGTATGTGACACCTATTTAAATTATAACGACAAGGAAGGACGTACCTGGCTACACGCCAAAGATGAATATTGACTTTGTTAGGTACCCGGAGTTTCCAAATGTGCATCCAATCACCAGCCACCCTCAAGCCCATTGTATCAAAGATCCCATTAGTCACCCCATAGTAAGCCGACTTTACCGAGTAGTGTCCGTCTCTACTAAGGTTCCAAAGCAATCCATCCTCCTCATGCCTTCTACGCAACAGCATCCCCAAAATTCTCCTTCTATCATCCTCATGAAATAATTGATTTAAGAGTGGAACATTCCACTCTCCATTGCTCTCGTGAAGGAAGTCTGCCACCACATAATGCTCCCTACCTTGGATAACCGGTGAAGACACATAAGGGCTGTCCCCACCCCTCACCCAAGGATCATTCCAAATGTTAATACGGGTACCATCTCCAATCCTCCATCTAGCTCCATACTTAACCACCACCTATGAAGCGTGGATGCTACGCCATACATAGCTGGAATTATGGCCCAAGCGAGCCCCCAAAAAGTCTCCATTCGGGAAATATTTAGCTTTGAAAACCCTTGTCACTATAGCATCTTGGTTGGTGCACAAGCGCCAACCTTGCTTCCCTAGCATTGCTAAGTTGAAACCGTGGAAGTGTCGAAACCCCATACCTCCAAACTCTTTCCGGATAGTAAGCTTATCCCATTTGAGCCAATTGATACCCCTTCTAGCACCACGATTAGAACCCCACCAAAAGGAGTTGATTATTCTCTCCATTTCCTCCCCCAAAGAAGTCGGGATTAGAAATGTACTCATACAATATGCAGGGATAGCTTGCGCCACTGACTTGACCAGCACCTCCCTACCTGCTTTTGAGAGATGTCTACCAGACCACTGATGAACCTTATGCCAAACTCTGTCCCTCAAGTAACTGAACAGCTGCTTTTTACTACGACCAATCATAGAAAGAAGGCCTAAATATTTACCGGTACCCAAGCATTTTGTCACACCCAAGTTCGCCACCACCTGTGCTTTGATCTCTGGGATAGTGTTTCTGCTAAAGAATATCTCTGACTTCTGAAGATTAATAGCCTGTCCTGAAGCCTTAGCATAAAGCTCCAGCACCTCCTTAAGATTCTTGCTCTCCCTGTCATCGGCCCTGCAAAACAAGAAACAATCATCTGCAAAGAGTAAATGTGTCAGGATAGGGGCTTCGCGACACACTTTGACTCCATAAAGGTCCCCTCTGGCCTCATATTTATTGAGTAGAGCGGTAAGACCTTCAGCACACAGAATAAAAAGGTAAGGTGACAGTGGGTCGATCACCCTGCCTAAGTCCTCTCCCCGGGGAAATTGAGCCAGCTTTTTCACCATTCATTAGCACATAGTAGTTAACCGTTTCAACACACATGGTCATCCACTGAATCCATTTATCATGAAAACCGAGTTTCTTCAGCACACATCGCATATATCCCCAGTCCACCCTATCATACGCCTTGCTTATGTCTATCTTCAACGCCACTTCCCCCACCTTACCCCGCACCTTACACTTCAAGTGATGAATAACTTCAATTGCTACCATGACATTGTCCAATATAGATCTCTTAGCAACAAAAGCCGATTGCACCTCCGAGACACACTTGTGAAGCACTTCACGCAATCTATTGGCCAACACTTTAGAAATAATTTTATAAATGACATTGCAAAGAGAAATGGGCCTGAGATCTCGCATATTAGTAGGATTATCAACCTTAGGGATTAACACTATATTGGCATCATTCAACATTGGAGGGAACTCACCATTAATAAGCCAAGAGACACCAGCATGAAACAATTCTTGCCCACAAAGATTCCAAAATCTCTTAAAGAAAGCTGGGTTCAATCCATCCGGACCGGGTGCCTTGTCCGAATGCATCTCAAATAAAGCTTGTTTGAATTCTCCAATCTCAAAGGGCGCAATCATATTTGCATTATCCCCTTCCCCAATTTTCGAGCTCAAACAATCAACCACCGGTGCATAGTCTCCCAAAGACCCCTCAAATAGAGACGCAAAATAATCATGAGCCACAATACCCAAATCATCCTGTGAGGTAGCCACAGACCCATCATTACAGACCAAGGATGAGATAGCATTCCTGCATCTCCTACTACTAGCCATAGCATGAAAAAATTTGAATTAGTATCACCATCCCGCAGCCAATGAACTTTAGCCCTTTGCTTCCAAAAGGCTTCTTCTTGAGAGAGTAGCAAACTCAGTCTAGTATTAACTTCTTTATACCGATTAATATCCTCCACATGCGTAGAACCCCTCAACACCTAAAGCTCCTCCCTACACCTCCGAATATCCACCCTATACCTCCCACGCAACTTCTTCCCCCAAGCATCAACGGCCATGGTACAATTTTCCACCTTCGACAAGAAATCCATCTCCCCACACCCCGTCCAACTATGGCTAACGATAGATGGGAGGTCCTCCTCTTCCAACCAAGCATTCTCAAAGCGAAAGGGCCTAGGCGCACCCCTTCCACTCCTCTCCCACAGTTGTAACCACAAAGGCGTATGATCCGACCTATCCGCAACTCCATTAATGAGACAAGAGTTAGGGAAAAGATCTAACCAATCTTGTGTAGCAAGAGCCCTATCCAATTTTTCTTCTTTGAAAGCATCCGTTCCTCTCCCCCTAGACCAAGCGAAAGGATGGCCCTGCATAGGAATATCAACAAGTAGACTATCTTGAATAGCTTCACGAAAACCACGAAGTAACCAAGGGGCCAGGTCCTTGCTACCCCGCTTTTCATCGTTTGACATAAGATCATTAAAGTCACCCATTATACACCAAGGTAGAGAATTATCACCAACAAGAGTTCTTAAAAGCTCCCAAGAATCACGTCTTCGACTCGTCTCCGGGAAACCATAGAAACCCGTAAACCTCCATGAAGGCCCATTGACGCAAGACACGTCAACATCAATAAAATTTGTAGAATAATTAGTAACCGTACAATCAAACGGATGCTTCCACATGACTGCCAAACCACCACTCCTACCCCTACAATCCACAGCAAAAGCAGAATCAAAACCAAGTCTGACACGAATCTCCTCTATTTTGTTTGCATGAAAGTTTCACATAGAAAAATCACGTCCGGTTGGTACGTCCGAACGAGGTCTCGAAGGGAAGGAACTGCTTGTGAGTGACCCAGGCCCAAGCAGTTCCAACTGATGAAACTCATTTCTCCTGGCAGGCCTGTCTGCCAGGTCCTGCCTATAAAAAAGTCACTGTACCATTATTGTTACCACTGTCACCAACTTCAGCTTGCACCATGTTGTTATCTACACACCCCACACTACCTTCACCCCCTACGTCCACATTCACGACCCCCTGTGTGTTTTCACGCATGCGTTTTCTATCCTTCTCCACTGCCACCTCAGCCTCCATATCATCAGTCGCTACTTGAGTTGGAACCGCCACATCAGCATGTTTTTGTTTTGAGAAAAGAATTGAAGGATCCTTAAAAATCTCCACCAAATTTGGAATCACATTAATACCTTGACTAGTACCTTCCTTTCCAGCCATTGACATATGAGGTATGGGTCCACCATTTGAATTCCCATTATTATGATTAGCATGAAAAGTGGATCCAATCCCATAATTTGTGCATGCATTGAATGATTGGTTTGGCGCCTGCCAAACCTGGTTCTCCTCTCTCAGCCACCTGCCGCCGCCACTACCACCCCCGCGTCTAACCTCCGCCCTAACCTCCGATCCCCACCCCGTGAACCATCATCATGAGTCATTTCGAAGAGTTTGTTGCAGTCACTCTCCGGATGCCCCAACAAAGCACAAAGATAACAAAAAATATCAAGTCTCTCATACTTGAGTACCACCTCCTTCGGCTCACCTCCTGGTTTCTTCAACTTCAGCTTCTTCATTAAAGGCCTCCTGACGTCCAGAAGAATCCTAACCCGCATAAACAATCTCCAAAAATCCGATGAATTCTTCGTGTCATACTCCAAGAACGTGCCTACAGTATTATTGATATGTTTTCCAATTGATTCTGACATGAAACCGATAGGGATATTATGGATCTGCACCCAAAACAGAATCTGAAATAGTGGCACCTCCACCAGTATCATGCCATCCGGGATCACACTCAGTATAAGAAGATTCTTATCGAACGACCATGGCCCTTGCTTGAGTACTTTCTGAAGATCCAATTGATGAAAGAATTGAAACAAAAAACCCCCCGGCCCTGCCTCGCGAATGTTCACACCCTACCTGGTCTCCATACTCCAGCCATCCTCTCCTTCATGATGTGCGACCTAATAGGCCTGTTGGTAAGGAAACGCCCTACTAGAGTAAGGGACGAATCAGCCCTAGCATGCTCTTCCTCCTCGCCCTCCACCTCCAACTCCACCGTATTAACCTCTTCCTCTGACTCCATGACCACGTGTGTTGAGAAACAAGTAAAACGAAACTCTGTGCTAAATGATAAGATCAAAGCTGGAACACTTCTCACAAGGGAGGAAACCCTAGAAAGAAAAATAAACACTTCTTTTAGATTACATGACAATTTATAATTTGTCGATTGTGTAAAACATTGATACACCTACAATGCATATATATATATATATATATATATATATATATATATATTAAATTTATTTAACAAAATATTTTCTTGTATTTTTATTTATTGTAAAAGCAATTACTGCAAGCTAATTAAATTTAATTAACCAATAAATGATGATCATGTGCTCTTTAAATAAACTTTAAAAAAAATGTGCTCTTTAATAAATCCTGATACTTTGGTCAAAAAAACCTTATACATTTTGTAAAAAAAGTCTTATACAAATTCACATTAATTTTTGGATCATCTATTTTTCCATATTTGTCAAAAAATATACATTCTTTTTCTATTTTGAAAGAAGAAAAAAATGTTTATGAGTTTGATTTTTTTTAATAAAAAAAGTGTATTTGAAAAAAGTATTAGGGATGCTTGTTAATTATTGAAACTAGACGGAACAATCTCTAAACAATAAATCTTGAGGACCTTCCAGCTCAGCTCTCCCGCCATTTTTTCTGCCAAACGCCGCCGTGTGGAGCCTCGTTGGATGTCAGCAGTGACTGGATGCCACATTGGTTCTTGTCTGATGGTAAATACTTGGAGAGATTTTGTTTCATCTACTTTTATTCAAGTGTATGTGTTTTTCTTCAATTCTCTCTTCCCAGATTTTTCTCTGCACACATTTTGTCACCTTTTACAGTCAAAGCTGCAGTCTGCAGACTGACACCTTGAAAAGACTGATCACACATATACCAATATCTCAGAAGAAAAAAAAGAAACTTTCTTTCTTTCTTCTCCTCTCACCATGTCTCTTTCGTTTTCCCTTTGTCACATTCCCCTTCCTCTTTCATCTACTTCTTCTTCCTTCTCTTTCCATTATTCCGCACAAATTGAAAGAAATAAATTGAAAATTACTGGAGAGAAAAAGAAGAATCAGATGTCGGTTGCAAAGCTGAGAAAAAATGAGAAATGGTAGAGAAATCAGAAAACCCTATCTATGCACTCTCTTCTCTTCTCAGTTCTCACACAATCTATCTCTCTATCTCCCATTTTCCCAACCTCACAAAAATGTTAATTCAGATGAGAAAGAAGTCGTGGTGGACTGAACAACAACAACAAGTAGACGCAGAAGAAGAGGAAGACGACGTCGTTTTAGAGGAGAACACAAGGTCACCACCACCACTACAAAGAGAAACAGATGAGAAAGAAGCCATGTTCAAGAAGCCAGTAACGCCAATAG
This sequence comes from Astragalus glycyphyllos, assembly GCA_963573325.1. Taxonomy (NCBI): domain Eukaryota; kingdom Viridiplantae; phylum Streptophyta; class Magnoliopsida; order Fabales; family Fabaceae; genus Astragalus; species Astragalus glycyphyllos. The sequence goes on along the minus strand of OY754307.1, from coordinate 82,534,859 downwards.
GGTTTTGGAAATTATGCTTGATTTAATGATTCAATTTTATTTTGATTTAAGAAGTTTTTTTTTAGGGTTTTTCTTATTGGAAATTGATTTTCTAATGTTGTTTTTGATTTGGGGATTTTTTTGTAGATGGGTCTTAGAATAGGGCAAGTTCAGAAATGGTGGGAAAAGGGGCTTCAACCAAACATGAGAGAGGTGACTTCAGCTGAAGATCATCTGGATTCTCTGTTAACTGCAGTGGATAAATTGGTCATTGTTGATTTCTTCTCTCCTGGTTGTGGTGGCTGCAAAGCACTTCATCCTAAGGTATTATTATTTTCCTATTTTTACACTTCTTTGTTCATAATTAATTGGTTATTGAATTGTGGTTCTAATGTTTCTTGGTTTTTTTTTTTTGTTATGGTATTTTTGACATTAATTTGTGCACCGTAAGCACAGCAAAGTAAAATAATTGTGGATTTTAGAGATTGTTAATTAACTATTTATTTTTTATTGGTGGTGAAGGTGTATCAAGTGGGTTCATGAAGCGTTTCCTCCAGGTGAAGGTGGCTCGGGGCTGGTTGTGATTTACGAGTAATGTGTGTGTGATTTTTTGGCACATGGAGCAGTATACGGATGATTTGCGCTATATCAATGTGTGGCTTGAATATGTGAGCTTTGAAATCTTAATCTTATTTTACACTATTGTTTGTTTGAAGGTTAACTATTCTTCTGGTTTCTCATTAATTATTTTTTTTTGCACGTTTTGCATAATTATATATAGAAAACATTGCCTAAGAACTATCCATTGTTTTGAGAAATTTAATTGATTTCTGAATAAGATTTGTATAATTTGTTTCAATGATCATATTGTTTTGTTGTGTTTTTCTTTTTCTTTAGGAGGTGTAAAAGAGGAACAGCTCACACCGTTTCCGACGACGCCACGCAGTGGGTGTTGTTCAGCTTCGTCAACGGCAATTCTGGTGGTGGTGAACGAATGCAAGTGGTAAGGATTTTAGTTGGTTCATTTTCATCAAAATCTTATTGTCCATGCCATCATTCACTACAAAAAAATTGGATATTAGCGAGGGAAATTTCCCTCGCAAAATGACCAAAAATCCCTCGCTAATGGTCATTTGCGAGGGACCAGTTCCCTCGCTAAATCCCTCCTCGCTAATGGGATTAGCGAGGGATTTTGAATCCCTCGCTAATTAGCGAGGGAAATTTCCCTCGCTAATTCCCTCGCTAATGTCTGTGCAAATTTCCAAATTTTAAAATTTGATTGGCTTGTTTTTTTTTATATTTATTATATTTTTTTTGAAGCTATTTATTATTATACTATTAATGAAAATTATATTATATTATATTATTAATTTTGTGGTTGTGTTGGTGGTGGTGGTGGTGGTGGAAGGTGGAGAGAAAGAGGAAAGAAATTCGTAGGTGGTGGTGGTGGTGGTTGTGTCGTGGGTGGTGGTGGTGGTGTGGTGTCGTGGGTGGTGGTGGTGGTTGTGTGGTGGTGGTGTGGTGGAAGAAGGTGGAGAGAAGAAGAAGGAAGGGGGAAATCGTGAGAGAGAGAGAGAGAGGAGAGGAAGAGGAAAGAAGGTGGTGGTGGTGGTTGTGTGGCGGTGGTCGTAGGTGGTGGTTGTTGTGTGGTGGTGGTGGTTGTTGTGTGGTAGTGGGTTAGTGTTTGTAGGTGAGAGAGAGAGAGTAGATGAAGAGGAAGGGAAGGGTGAAGAGGAGAGAAGAAGAGTGAGGGTGGTTGGTTGGTTGTGTGGTGGTGATGGTGATGGTGGTGGTGGTGGTGGTGGTGGAGAGTAGAGGAAGAGGAAGGGAAGAGGAATGGTGAAGAGGAGAGAAGAAGAGTGAGGGTGTGTTGAGTGAGAAAGAAGAGTGGTTGTGTGTTTGTGTGGTTGAAACGGATTTAAGGAAAAAAAAAAGTAAAAAAATTTGCGAGGGATTTTAATTCCCTCGCTAATAGTCACTTTAATTTGCGAGGGATTTAAAATTCCGTCGCTAAACTCCTTGATTTGCGTGAATTTGACTGAATTAGCGAGGGACCAATTCCCTCGCTAACCATTCCCTCGCTAACGGTCAGATTCACGTTAGCGAGGGACCAATTCCCTCGCTAACCACCTTGTTTTTTGTGCTAAAATTTTCAAATTCCCACCTCCACTTAGCGAGGGACCAGTCCCTCGCTAATGTTGAAAATTCCGTCGCTAACCATTAGCGAGGGACTGGTCCCTCACTAATTCTCTCGCTAATGTGAGTTTTAGCGAGGGAATCACATTCCCTCGCTAAAGTCAGTTTTAGCGAGGGAATGTTATTCCCTCGCTAATGTCCCTCGCAAATAAGCGTTTTTTTGGTAGTGATTGTTTGATTTCAGAATGTTCCAAGTTCTTCATATTTGTAAATGTGCATTTTATTTATGTCTCCTTCCTGTTTGATTAAGTGCCTTCTTCATGTTTCAAGGATATATTGTCTCACGGATGCATGGTCTTAGCTTTTGCGGCAACTTCAGGAATAGTTGCGGCAACTTCCGGAGCAGTTGCGATAACCTGTGGAGCATTAATAAGGTATCTATTCTTTTTTTACTGAATATAAGGTATCTATTATATGTTTTTAAGTTGTTTTTGTTGATTAACTGAACTCAAGCTTATAATGTAATTATATGTTTATTCTATTTGTTGGCTAATGTTGTTTTCTCAACTTTAAATTGATCAATGTGCAACCATTATTTTTTGAGCTTTCCTTCATTTTCAACTTTCAATTTTATGTTAGCTGTTAATTGTTAATGATTAATAGTAAATGAGAAAGCTGCATAGCCATTTGCATATTTCTCCAATTTCAATTTGGAGGTGAGTAGTTTTTCTTAATGTTTATTATTATGAAGTGTGTATTTATTTTATGAGGTTCATCTGAGAGGGCAGCAAAGGTAGATGATGAGGAGTAGCATTTATCTTTTGTAAAAATGGAAGATTTGGAGGAATGAGTGCTAGGATTAGTGTGCCTATTATTATGTTGTTAAAGCCAAAAATTTTACAGATTATTGCGTTGTTATTATTCTTGATTTTTTTAAAAAATTTTGATTTGCAGAGAAGTAATATCAACCACTCCTACATGTATGCCAAGTGAAGGCAATGGTCAAGGTAATATTGTTCTTAATGGATTTGATGAAGGATTGAAATTCTAATTTTAGTTTGAACTCTAGAATGATATGATAAACAGGTTATTATATTGGGAATTTAAATAGTTCACTTTCATTACTAGAGATTCCATTTTGTTGGGACTTTCATTTTGATGCAAATTATGGGTCTCAATTTTGATTAGTGAGTGATTATGTGATTATAGGTAGATTGTTTATTGAGGTTACATCTGCATCGAAGATTGCTTACATCTCTGAGGAATTGTGCATTGGATGCAGTATTTATGTTAAGGTATTGAAGATATTGTTTTGGTGGTGTTAAACCTTGCTTCTTATGATGAAGGGTTTATGTGATGAAGTTTCAAGTTAGAAAATTTCTATTCGCCATTACATGAATTTGCTCATTATAATTAATGTATAGTTTCTATTCACCATTACATTTATTCAGTTTCCAACTATTAATGTATTAAACAAAATCCTCTTTAATATGCAGCCATTTGCCAAGTGCTTCTATTTTTTGCTTTTAGCCTTTATTTGATTTGTATAGTAAATGCTAGCAGCATATGGTAGAGATAGTGGGATAGTAGCTTTAGTAAAGCTGAGAGGAATGATTGCAGAGGAGGATTTGACACTCTAATATGGACTTATAGAATAGTTTAGAGTGAGGGTTGAAAGTTGAAATGTTCTTTTGTAAATTCTATTTGGTTTCCTTTGACTTATAAATAATGTCATATAGATTGTTTTCAAATATCTTGTGACATTGTTCTATTTATCAATGTATAGTTGGATTTGATGAGTTGTATTTGGGTTCGTAATTGCGATGCAGGGAAGCTATAGTGACTTTGATTAAGAACCCGTCAAATCCTCCTCTGCAATCATTCCTCACTCTCTTTTTTGAGGCGCCCCTTCTTCTTTTGCTCTCCTTTAGGTATATTTACCTCATTGTTCTTTGAGTTTAGATCTGTTTTTGACTTTTCCATTATAGATTCCTTTATAGTTGGTTTTGTCAGCTGTGAAAAAACTGGTGTAGTTGATTCACAATGGACTTTCTTAATTAGCAAAAACTAAACATTAGGAAATCAGAAACCTCAAAGTCAGATTCAACTTCATAGGGAGAGAATAGTATAGTATGCAGTTCATTTATGTAGGTGAGTCACCTGCTCATTAGGAAAAGGTGCCTGAAGGGATTTGCAAAATGAGGTGCTCTATAGATGAACAAGTGGACAATGCTGGAGGGGAAGATGATGATATTCTAATTCCTGGGGTCTGACTCTATATCCTACTTCAGTTGATTTTGCATTTGGGGAATAAACTAAGCACCTATTCCATATTCTGTTCTCATACTCTGTTCTATTCCAACTTCTTTTGAACGAAGCAATCAATGACAGCTAAGAACATTGCATTCCATCTTTTTTCATCAACTTAGACATGGCTTTAGTAGTTTTGATTTATGTACCATTTCTTCTTAGCCAATGTATTTTTGTTTTAATTGCAATGAACGTATGGAGCTTGATATGAATAATTTTAACCTTCTCTAAATTCTTAATTTCTTATGCATGTATCAGGAAAGGAGATTTGTCGTTCTGGCATCCATTCCCTCTATTTTCTGGCTGGGGTATCTTTTCTATAGTTTGTGATAACATGTTACATGGTATCTTGGGAGGCTTCTGAGGTAAAGAATCAGCTTTTGTTATTTACCATATTTCTTATCAGGATTAACATTGTTGGTTTTTTAATGTGTAGTGAAATATAGGTTTGGGGATGAAGTTGAGTATCCAACTCCACCAAAAAAATTCAGACTGGGTCATGAACCAGCTCCAAACAATGCATTTGAATATCTTATTGGAGAGCACTACCTAAGACAGCTAGCTAGGGTTCCTACTATTTTTCACACGCTCTACAAAAGATCAACTAGGGGAGGATGTGGTCATAGGCAAATTGGTCTGTTTTCTGATTTTCTTTAGATGTTTTTTATTTTGATTGACTTCCCTATTCATATTAGGAAATAGTAACATGATTCATATTAGCAAATAGTAACGATTCATATGATTGGTTGCAGTTCATACCTGCTGATTTCTGCGAGCATATCATGCCTTTGGGTAAGTTTGAGGTCAAATTGGTGGGCACCTATAGGTACAGGTGGCTCTGTGTCATGAACAATGATCAACAAAATTCCCTGCTTTGTGGTTTGTAGGATGGGTGGTCTTCCTTTTGCACTGTCAAGATTCTCTCTGAAAAGGTGCTCTATTAAGCTTCAAGTTTCTGCTACGGATCACACTGTCTTCTTTTTTGAAAGAACCCGAAGATGTTCTCTATACATGTTTCTCTGTTTCATTTGGGGCCAATGTTTAACTGATCGTGACTTTTGTTTGTAGTTGCCCATTTCCCCTTCTCCCTTTTTTGTGTCCTTTCTCTCTTTCTTGGGTGGGGTACTCTTTTGACTATTGTATGGGAACTTGGTGTGGGGATTCAAGGGTGTTGAAATTCCCTTTAGGATGATGTATTTTCTCTTTGTACAATCTGAATTTAACAAATTCTCAACAAATTCCTATTCTTAATTTGTCCTTACATTAAAAAAACTATGAGAATTTGTACAATTTACAACTAATTTTACATGAATGCCATTTCAAGTGGTGATTTTTGTTTGAGTATAATCATGTTACATAACGCGATCAAGATACATTTTAAAAGGTCCTTTTAATTTGTTTGTATTTTCACAAAACTTCTTTCATATTGTAATCTAAACAATAAATTTTAGTATCACGAAGTTGGGCAAAGTGCTCACAATCCTATTATTATGTAATGACTTTATTTAGTGACATGTAGCTTGAAGACATTTTATCTTTGTTTTCTTATTTTGCTCTATCTTCAAACCTTTGTTGCAACTTTTATTGCTATGAGAATGTAATATTTAGACCTTTCGTGTTGCAATTTTTGTTTTTTATACCTCATATTTAGGGCTTTCGCCTTTCGGTCCCCGTGCACAGCACGGGTAACACGGCTAGTACTTAATAATTGTTTGTGTGTTGTATTACACCACTTGAAGGACAACGGCGGGATCGCGTATGATGAAAATAAACAATTCTTATTCGATTTTTTCTCACAGCTTTAGGGATTGTAGCGTGTTGGAAACCGAACTTTGGGGAATTCTTATTCGGTTTTTTTCTCACAGCCTTAGTTAAGAAAAGTCTCACTATGAGCACCAATTGTATTATTTTTGATGGGATTCCTCCATCTATTAGGAATTCTCTCGTTGTAAACTTGATGAGCCTTAGTTTGCCAAATGTTTAATGGTTTTTTTGTACCCCCACTACTGCACAATATACTCCCACATATATTTTTACTCCCATAATGCCCCTGCATAAAAATGAACCAACGGATTTATCTAACCCAAAGATAAATCCGTTTTTTGGGAAACATAAAACGGAAGCATGTTGCTGTTATGGGTAAATCCGTTTCTGGAAAAATAAGCCAACAGAATTACTGAAATCAAACATAAATCCGTTTTTAAAGTTTAGAAAGACGGAATTATAAACCCTATATTTACTTTCGTCTTTGTAATGAAACAATAACGGAATTACTTGTTACCAACGTAAATCCATTTTGTTATTTCTCAAAATGGAATTACATACCGAATATTTAAATCCGTTTTTATTTTTTGAACTAACAGATTTATCTATTTATTAGATAAATCCGTTTTGTTTTCTATTTATGTAAAAATTTTAATACTTGCATCAATGAAAATAAATGAGTATAAAATAGTTCAAATGGTCTAATATAATAAAGTAGTCTAAAATAGTTCAAATAGTACAATACAACAAAATAAAACAACAAACGACAATATAAATAAACCGTCATCCCAAAACTAATCACGAGCTGATATCAAACTCTCAACGTTAACATTTGGGACCAAACACCCATCGTCTCTTTGCTTCTCGTTGATGTTTTGAATATGTTGAATTTTTGGAGTCTTGAAAGTACCATCACTAGAATTGTAAATAAACAACGTTGACCAAAGCTCCAATAACACCTCTTCGTCCTTAGAAACATAAAATTCTCTAGCATTTCGAAATAGATTGTTACCGAATTGAGTAGCAAAATCTGTTGTGGGCACGCTGAACAATTTGGTCCAAGACTCCTTAACACCATACTCCTTCATGACCCAGATATCAACAAAATTGCTACAGTGAGTAATGATGGACAAACAATCTCTCGACACACTCAATGATATAGTATTGAAAACCACATACCCATAGTCCGACTGCAATACCGGATCACAAGACTCGTTCCCCAGATGAAGACAAAATATGACCTGTTGATGACCAGCATCATATGTTATCCAATTAACAGTTCCATTGACGATAATCCGGATAAATGAAAAGGGAAAGGGAATCATTGTTAAGGGAACTTCTGATCAATCTTTTTCCAAATATTGGTACCCAGTGTATAAACCTGAACTTCTGCTTCATAAAACAGCCTACACCCATCATAACACTATAGCAATAAACAACAACGACCTTGTATTTGTTAGTGAAATGATCATATCCAAAGCCATATACTGTGAAGCTTACTCTCTGGATGTGGATTTTATAAGTCCGACAGTAGGTTGAATTTTCTTATGGAAGGGTTCCATAAAAAGAGCAAAATTGTTATCAATGGCAATACAAATGATGCTATCGCAAAACCCAACAAGGTGATGGTAGGGATTCGGATTGTTGAGAGGGAGCTGAAGCTACATCAGGGGGCAGTCACCGCCGTTGTGAATACGAAGGAGGGGGTAATCCATGAGGCGTGAAGTGATAAGGTGATGGCGCTAGATTGACACATGAAGGTGTTGCTTGAAGAATTGGTTATTATACGGGATTAGGTATAACTAATCCTTACAGACACACTTGAGTTGCACGAGGTACTTAACGGATAGCCTACTCAGGATTTGCTCTAAGACCTCGACCGGAAGAGCCACTACAACAAAAAAATTAAAAACAAACAGACAAAACAGAAATAGGTAATTTCGAACAGGAGAAAACAAAATTACTTACTTTTGTTGAGCTTCAACGGATGTAGGTACTTCCGTTTAGCACAAAACAAAATTAGGTACTTCCGTTTATAGCGAAAACGCAACTCTCGCCAATGGATGCAAATGAAAAATTGTAAATGTTTTGGACTTTTGTAAAGTTTTAAGGGTATTTTGGTTAATTCACTCCCACCATGGGGTATATTGTGTAGTAGTGGGGGTAAAAAAAACCCGATGTTTAATTGATGATGTTGTTGGGTGTTTAACTCCAAATTCCACAAAAAAAAACACCACTTGAAGGACAATAGACGGTAAAAGAAAAAAATACAGATAGAGGAGAAGGAAAGATAGAAAAGAGAGATGAGAGGAAGGAGAGAGATGGGGGGACGCTGATTCATTGTAGTCAATAATGACTGCAGTCACAGTAGTTAGTGGTACCCAAAACCATTAGATTGACTCATCTTTAAATCCTGACAGTTGATTAATTTTTAATAAAAAAATAGAAAAATTTTTTGAAAAGAGAGAGAGACTCATGTGATTGCAGTCAATCAGCATCCGAGATGGGATGAGTGGAGAAAGAGGGGGCGTAGAGAGAGAGGAGAGAGAAACATTATAGATAGAAGAGAGGGAAAATAAGAGAAGAAAAACGGTAGACATAGAAGAGAAAAAATATTTATCTGAGTATAAAAGAAAAATGGTATTCTTATCAAAAAAATGGTATTTTGATATTTTTAAAATTTACAGAAAATTGTATTGTGAATTAATGAGGACAAACACTGTAAAAAAAATTAATGAGGACAAAAAATTGAATTCTTATTCACCCTTTGCGTTTTTTTTTCGGTACAAAATCAAACAAAAAACAATTAAAATTATCATATTCGGTTTTTTACTATCTCAAGTAGGTAGCTCAATTGGCGAGCTAAAAGATATCGAAGAAGTGCACCAAAAGACTGCAAATTCAAATTCAAATCTGTACCAAAATGTTGAATTGAAAAGAATTGAAATTTGGGCTGAATGGTTAATTCATCAGAGCAAAATTATTCGGATACGGACACCGTCACGTTTGCCTGTTTGGTTTATTTATATTTTATTTATATTTTCTAACAGCAGCTTTCAGTGAAAGAATTCCGAATGAATTCGGATTTTTGAAAACGGGATCGACGCCCATTGAATTGGTAAACTCCATTTCCATTCTTCTTCTTCGTCTTCGTCTTCCTCTCGTTCTTCACACTTACGCGGTAAGTTTCCACTTCGTTGATAAAACCCTAATTTCCATTTTTGTTGTTCGTTTCAGAACAGATGGGGCAGCTGCTGTTGTGAGGAAATGGAAAGTGGAAGGAGAATAACGGTGAGTCCGAGACCTTGTTGCGGCCGCAGAGTAGTTGCGAAGAAGAAGCCAGGTCGTGGTGGAGCAGTAGATGGCTTCGTTAACAGCGTCAAGAAGCTTCAGAGACGTGAAATCAGCTCCAAACGTGATCGTGCTTTTAGCATGACCGATGCTCAAGAGAGATTCCGGAATATCCGCTTGCAGGTCCCATTTCACTATCCATTTTTTCTTTTTTCCCGCTTCCCTCTCACTGTGAGTTACACGATTTAGTTAGATTAGGGCTCAAAAAAATTCCTGCTTGGATCCAACTTGAAACTCGTGTTTTCGTGCTACATATTATTATCGTAATATTGAAGCTACCGCAGAGTTGAAATTGGGAATTAATAAGTAGCGTAGTGTGAAACTGTGATTTTGTTTGTAGTGTGAAGAGTGAACTCGTTTGATTGAAATTAGTGATTCTAGATTGAGAGGTATATTTTGGTTGAAAATTTTGATTTCTAGATTACTGCTAATATATTAATTGTGTTATTTGTTGGTAGCAATTCCCCCACATTTGTGTGCAGTACGAAATTTGAAATTAGCGTAATTCTAGTTTTGTAATAATATGCTTGCTCTATTTTCTATCATTGATGTTGAAGACTTCTTTGTTCCTCCTTCTTTGATTGTGAGATGTGTGCTTAGCTATTAGTATGCTCATTTCCCCCCACTTGTGCTACATGTCTGATGGACTTATTTATAGGAAGAATATGATACACATGATCCAAAAGGGCCTTCGTCTGTGGTATTGCCATTTCTGAGAAAGAGGTCAAAGATTATTGAGATTGTAGCGGCACAGGACATTGTTTTTGCTCTTGCACAATCTGGTGTTTGTGCAGCATTTAGCCGAGGTAGTACTCGTAGCTGGTTATTTACTGTTCCGTTCTATTTGCGACTTATAATGGATATATTGTATATTTTACATGTTTCAACTGTTCTATGCAGAGACCAATCAAAGGATATGCTTTTTGAATGTTAGTCCGGATGAAGTTATAAGGAGTCTCTTTTATAACAAAAATAATGATTCGCTTATCACAGTTTCTGTCTATGCATCCGACAGTTACAGTTCCTTGAAATGCAGAAGCACAAGGATTGAGTATGTGTAGTAGATTTTTGTTGTTTTACAGCTCCTACCTTAACTACTCATACTCTACAAGAAAGGCTGAGAAAACTAAATGTTTGAACCCCTTCTTAAAATCTATTGTTCGGTTTGTAAAAAATTAAAAACTTGTAACTTGTTTTGTAGAACTGTTTTTTATTTTTAAAACTAAAAAATCAAAACTGATAATAGTTTTAAAAAATAATTTATAAAACAGTTTTTAAAAACTAAAAAACCAAGAAACATTCAAACAAGCCCCAAATCATTTTAGACACGCATCAACTAAAAGAAAAGAAGATAGCATTATTGAATTTCTAGGTTTTACTTGTCGAATTCGATGCTAAAATCTTTGTTTATGTTGTTCAGATACATAAGGAGGGGTAAACCAGATGCTGGCTTTGCTCTTTTTGAATCCGAGTCTCTGAAGTGGCCGGGTTTTGTAGAGTTTGATGATGTAAATGGGAAGGTACTCACATACTCTGCTCAGGATAGGTAAATATTTTACTGTTCCTGAAACTCTTTTACTAGCTAATTACATAGTAGTATATCAAGGATTCAAGGCTTCTTGGTAGTGATACTTGCCCTTTTTTTTTTTTTTAAATTTATTCTACAGCATATACAAGGTATTTGACCTGAAAAACTATACGATGCTGTACTCCATTTCTGATAAAAATGTCCAAGAGATTAAGATCAGGTAAGTTTTCTTGATGTGCTTGTGGATTTTGCTTTTACTTGTAGAATACTCTTTCATAGATGAGGTGTATAGTTGCCCGTGCCCAAATTTCTTAAATCATATCATATAATTATTTCTCTTTTTAACAATATCGGTTTTTTACTTTTTTAGTTTCTTTAGCGGTCATACTTTATTTACACACCTTTCCTCTTGTTTGATGATTTAATGTGATTAGTCCGGGGATCATGTTGCTAATTTTTGCTAAAGCAAGTAGCCATGTCCCGCTTAAAATCCTTTCAATAGAAGATGGGTCTGTTTTGAAGTCCTTCAACCATCTCCTTTATCGAAATAAGAAGGTGGATTTTATCGAACAATTCAACGAGAAGCTACTTGTCAAGCAAGAGAATGAAAACCTTCAAATTCTTGACGTAAGTAATTTTCTCTTATCATGCATTATATACACGGTTCTACAGCCAGATATCTGACTTCAACTTATTTTAGGTGCGGAGTTTTGAGCTAACAGAAGTTAGCAGAAGTGAATTTATGACACCTTCTGCATTTATTTTTCTATATGAGAACCAATTATTTCTAACATTTCGAAATCGGACCGTGGCTGTGTGGAACTTCCGTGGAGAGCTTGTCACTTCATTTGAAGATCACCTTTTGTGGCATCCTGATTGCAACACAAACAATATATACATAACCAGTGATCAGGATCTTATCATATCCTACTGCAAAGCCGATTCCGATGATTCTCTGTCCGAAGGAAATGGTACGTTTCCTGTTTTACCCCTTATCCCCCCCTTTGTAATAATACACCCTGTGTTAGACAATAGGGCGATGTTTTTGAAAATTGTAACTTTATCATCAAACCCGGAAGTTAATTTAGGTTCAGTTTGGATTAGCTTCCAGCATATAAGAGCATATAAGAGCCTTTCGGTTGAAATAAATATTTGATTAACGAACAAAGAACACTTAGAGGTGGTTATGAGGAAAGCAGATGACAGCTTTTATAATAGTTGAGATGCAGAATTCGTTTCAACTTAAGTAAGAAGTGGTTGGTTTGTAGATTCATAATCGTTGCAATTTGTAGGATTATTTGAATTTAAATTTCCTATATGTATTTATTGAAAAGTTTATTCTAACTGACTCTAGCTAAATGTTTCACGTTTTGACTTTATCTGTTCAAACATAAAACACAAAAGCAAATCACATTAACTATGAGTAGTTTGTAATATGTCTGTGAGCAATGTATTATGTATATCTTTTGCTGTAAGGAGCACTTGTTTTCAATACTGCACTACTAACACACTCTGCTTCTTTTATGCAGCTGGCTCCATCAATGTCAGCAACATTTTAACTGGCAAGTGTCTTGCCAAAATAAGAGCAAGCAATAGCTCTCCAATGGACGAAAATTGCAGTTGCAGTGACAATTCTTCAGGTGGCTGTTGTAATTCAAGGAAGCGAAAGCATGTCTCCAAAATGAGGAGCACGGTTGCGGAAGCCTTGGAAGATATTACTGCTCTATTCTATGACGAAGATCGCAATGAGATCTATACAGGAAATAGGCACGGTCTAGTTCATGTCTGGTCTAACTGATGCATTGGTTTAACTGTACAAGGTTGCCCTGTCTAGTTCATGTCTGGTCTAACTGATGCATTGTTTAAATGTACAAGGTTGCCATGTGTTTTCTTATTGGCTTTTCTTCATGGGTTACATTCGGGAGTTGTAAGTTGTAACACCATTAAGTGGTCTCAGTTTGCTTTTTCCTTGTCATGTATGTGCACGCCTTGGTTGAGTTTGTTCTGTAGTTGGTAACAAACCTGATTGGAGTGGTATGCTGGTAAATCAGAGGATGTTGCTTCTTTTGTAATATATATCTTTATATTATGGATTTGGAGAGACCACGATGGACTAAAATATGCGAACAATGCCAGCCCCTATCTCATCTACATCTTTTTCTAGGTTTTTCGCTTTGTGGCATATGGATAATTGGTTGGCACATGACATGGGCTGTAACTTATAATCGCCGCGATGCGAAATACGCGGTAAAGGTACAAAAGCATTCAATAATCAGTAGAGTGGTAGCTTTACGATTTGCCAACTTTCCTCTTTAAGTTTATGTACTCCATTTAATTCACTGTTCTGTTCTATTCGATCCTACAACTTTTCTTGTGGCTTCTTTTCTGCCAGTTGCCCTCGTCTCAGCAAAAGCTGACATTCAGGGTTTGGATCGTCTTAATTGAAAATTTTCTTAAATGGGATCTTAAGTCTTAACCATGGGGGGGTGGGGGTGGGGGTGGGAATTATTATGTAAAATTAATCTAGTAAAAATTGAACTCGAAGTAAAATGATTTATTTATTTTTATTTGAATAACCGTTAAATGTAAACAACCTTATTGTGGGTGTATGGTTTATTATCCGTGTGTACTTCAAAACACAGGTCTAATATCTTTTATTTTGGAAATCAGTGTAATTATACACTGGAAATTTGGATAATTGACCATTACTTTTTGAGAAATAGAAAGGATCTCAACCTAATAGTTATGGCATGAAGATGCAACCAAGTACTCCAAAAGCTAGTTGAAATGCGACATTAATGGTAGTTTAAAGCACTTTTTTGAAAGTTTGATCTGAATATTTTTGTTCAAATGGTCGAATTAATTAAGTATTTGATCCTTTTAGTAAAAAGGAGTTAGAAAACCAGACAACCATCAGGGGTTGTTCCAATGGTAATTGTGTTTGGATTCCACTTCAAGGTCTCGGGTTTGAATTTTGGGTGTGACAAAACCTCTTTTAGCGGCGGAGAACTGCACGGATCGGCAAAGCCAAAAAGCCAAGTATACATGTGGTCAGCTAGGCTCCCCCGTTGGTTAGAATTTTTTTTTGACAATTAAATTAACGGTTAGAGTTGGTATGGGCCAATTTTGTCCTTCCATTTTTATGTATTTTTTGTAGGTTTTACTGTAAAATTATTTGTGCTTCCATATATTATTACCTGTCTCGTTTTAAAATCATTGGTTTGGGGTTAAGAAATTGTTTATAATGATAATCAAATTGACAATAAATAAATGAATTGTAAAAAAAAAGAATGAATATGGAAAACCTTTTGCTATTTAATTTGTCCAGTTCGTCACAAGCGCATGTATGCAATAAAAAGACAAAAAAACATATTAACCAAACAAAACAGCGGACTCAAATATAAATAAAAAATAAAAAACTATATTTATGGGGAAAGTTGTTAGGCTTTGGCTTTTGTTGTGTAGAACATGAATTTAGGGGCATGCACGATCTACTCACGTAGATTATTGAAACTGGACAAGTTATCGAGTGAGAGAGTAGTACTCCTATATTATTAATTAATTAATCAATTAATCAATTAATTAATAGATAGAAATTACTCTCTCCCGGGTTCGATTCCCGTCTATGTCAAATAGGGTGTTGGCCAGCGAAATGATTAAGAGCCCCAAGTAGCAAGCGCAGATTAGTCCTTCGTTGACAGTGTTGGGACACTGCGCAGATCGTCCGCGAGGGTCCGATACCAAAAAAAAAAAGTAATTACTCTCTCTTCCAAAAAATTTATACTTTTACTTGTTACACACAATAAGGTACTATTGATTTTTTTGTCAAAAAAGAAAGGTACCATTGATTTTTGTAAGCTAAGTACTTTTTTTTTTATAAAATGAAACTTCATTATAATTCATTCATGTAATGATTTATAATACAATTGAGAATCTAGTCAAGGACTTTGAAGCTAGCATCAGAACAAAATGCTCTTATTAATGAGTGAAAGAATTGATTGATTCGATCTCTGATAAAATTTATCCTAAAGTTTGATAAGGGAAATTTTTTTCTCTTTCTTCTTTCAATTGTTTGACACATTTTCTTCTCTCTTTCTCTCTTCCCTTCCTATTCTCTCCTACCAAACACAATTTAGTATAAAATAATATTAAACTAATTCCCTCACTTTCTCTCTATCATATTTTTCTCCTAAACCATACAATAAAAATAATTCTCTCTTCTCTCCTTTCTCTTTGCTTTTTCTCCTGCTTCTACCAAAACACCCCTAGAATGCAACCCCTCTTTGTGATTATACATTGGTGAACCACATACAATCATTTATAGTATGGGGTGTTTGTTTCAAGTTAAGTAGAAGTACTCCTAGGAATAACATTCCCAGGAGCATAATGATAGAAATAATAATCCTTGACATCTTCTAAAAAAAGTGTTTGGTAAATTTTTAAACATTCCTAGGAATAAGGTAGTTATAGAAATTTAATTAAGGTTTACATATTCTTTCGGCCCCTGCAAATATACGCACAATCCAAATAGGCCCCTGTAAAAAAAAACTTTCAAATGACCCTTGCAAATATAAATTGTTTACGGTTAAGCCCATCGGTCAGTTTTCCATCCAAAAAAACTTTAAAATAATAATAAATGGCACGTGTCATCATCTCATTGGACCATTATGCCACGTGTCACTGAACGCCACGTCATCAACCCATGTCACCATGGACACATGGCACTGACATGTGCCATGTCAACAACCAATAAGTGCCACGTGGGACTAGTGTGGCAAAGTGTAGTATAGTATGTTACTAAAAAAACGTGAAATTTTGGGGAATATGAGTGTTGAACTCGCAACCCCCATGTTGCATAAAATTCCAATTACCACTACACTACATCGTCTTTTGTGTACAACTAGTTTCAATGCCCGTCCGATGGACGGGGGACCTAGCATTGACACAATTGCATGTGTCTAATATAGTTGAAATATAGGATGTTGTGTAGATGGAGTGGAAGTGTAGGAAAATAGGATGGAGTGCCATAGTATCGACTCAACTACATGAGTTTAAGATACTCGAAATATAGGATGTTGTATAGATGGACAGGAAGCCCAGAATTAACATAATAAAATATAAGATTGTGGATAGAGTAGTGTTGGAATATAAAGTAGTGTTGGAATATAAAGTTTTGAAGATCATGTTAGTTAATACATTAGTTAATTGGTGGAGTTGTTCAAAAAGTCTTTTTTTTGATACATGGAGAAACTTATGATGAAAGGCTTTCCTTCAATTAATTAATTAAGAAATAAAATATTGCCATTGATATGGTTTGATTGGATATCATGCTACACATTCATCAAGTGAAATCCATTAATCTACACATTCATCAATCACTATATGAACATTCATGTTAACCAACCAAATTAACAACTCTAATTAGACCAGAAATTAGATATTGATGGTGTTCTTTCACAAAAGCCAACCATTCCTTTCCAATTAAATATTTTTCTTCCCTTGAACGTGGAGCAGTACGAATAGAGCAGTCATAAGTCTTCTTAGCTGCATTATCATGGAGAGTGATTGATTGCATTGAATCCGGTATATGCCTCCCAATGCTTTTGGGGAAGTGCTGGCGTTACACCATTAAAAATGCAACGTGATAAGTTAAGTAAGAAAGCTTACAACAATGAAAAGTAAATTGAGCAAAATAAGAAAACTAACCATCACACGAGATTTGTTGCACACGTGGTTGACATGCAAAGACAAAGAAGAAGTTTGTACATTTATTAACGCTGCATGATTGGGTAAGAATTGTTGAAGTTCCACCATTGAGATGAATCCACGATGGTAGATGATTGTTGAAGTAAGAAAGAAACAAATGGCAACTGAAGAGACATGTGTCGAGCATGTAAGGAGAAAGGAAGAGAATGTAAGAAAGAAGAAGAGAAAGGTAATTTATTAGATAAGTAAATGAAGCAGAGAAAAGAAAAAACAAAGCACTTGGCAAGCAGAGAACAAAAAAGCAGGGGTGCATTTATTATATAAGGAAAAAAGAAGCATATGGCAAGCATGCAACAATGAAGTAGAGAAAAGGATTGAAAAATGGATCATAACAAACAAACCAAATGGCAATCATGCAAACATTAAAGAAAAACTCATGAAATAAGAAATCCTTCAAAAGCTCATCAGTAAGTTACTTATATAAATAAAGATCAACAGAATAGTTACAAACCCAAATTACAGTTCAAGAATTTCAAGAGACCATACCAATGACACCAGATGCATCATCTCCATCAATTTTGGTCTAACTGACGCAAACTTAATCCTTTCTTTGTTAACTTAATCCTTTCTTTGTTAATCATTTCTTTGTGAATCCTGCATAATTGAAAGTTAAGAAGATCATAGCACAAAATTAAAACAATAATGATATTTAAAATGAAAAAGAATCATCTGCTGTCAATGGCAACTTCATAGCTCACATAATCAGTTTCTCTTCAAATTCATTGCCAAGAACACACCCAGTTCAATTTCAGCAGAGTATATATTCACTATTACAATGGAAAAAGTTACCTTAAATATTGGTAAAAACAACTCCGTCAACAAACTCTAATGGAGAATTAGTATCAGTTAATTATGTCTCAATTGTTCTGCACATTGAGCATCAAAAGTGGTGGTTAACTTTGCTATAACTATAAACAACTCAGTCAATGTAAAATGAAATAGCAATTAGATACATTATCTTACTTTTGCAATGGTAGAATAATATGTTCTTCTGCCCCACTTTCCAGTTTTCTCTAGAGGTAAGCTTTTGTTATGGTTTCAATCCACATCAAAAATATCCATCGCCAATTGCTTCATGTTAATACTGACACCAAAAGTCTAAGGGCAAAACAACCATAAGCAATTAAATTATCCAAACGTTTAATCAAGCAACATATTAGGAGCAACTCAAATAAATTCAATCACTAACCCAATAAAATTCTCTATCACTAATTCTATGGCTTTGCATAACTCCTGCATGCATCAACATCTGAAATATCCACTCACAGCAAAAATGCGAAAAGAGAAAAAGGATCAAATAAATAACAATTAGCAAATCAAACCAAATAAATAGCAATTAGCAAATTAAAATTAAAATATCAATTACATATGCAAGAGACCTTAAAAATATCCAGCCGTAGCAAAAGGCTAAGAGGAGCAGAAACTAGAGAGATGAACAAACCTGTGCAATGTGATTCCTTTGCAAGTTGTAGCTGTTGTGTGTAACACCCGGCTAGCGGAACGGCGGAGCAACCGGTGAGCTGCTACGTGCATGCGGAACGGTGGAGAAAGCGTCCCCTGATTTGGATGAAATTGAAACAAAATTGAAATGAAATCAAAACAAAAATCGAAGCGAAACGGAATTAAAATGAAATCGAAACGCAAAGCAATTAAACGAATCATATGTTTCGTTGTTGTTGTTGTTGTCGTTGAACAACCAAATCTGGGGTTTTTGAAATTCATTGAAAGATTTGTTTGCCAAACAACACTAAATCTGTGAAGAAATAAGAGTAGGAGAACGAAAAAAGAAGAAAAACAAAGAGACAAAACGAAACCTGTTCGCTAAAAACGCCACTGCCGGCGGTTGTACCCACCGCCGGAACCGCCTGCTGCACTTTTTCACATGAACTAAATCCTTGATCATTGCATACTGCATATAAAACATAAAGAATGTAACAAAATAACAAAATTTTGATTTAATCGACAACAAAAACAACGCACAAGAGCAAGTGATTACACTACAAAGCTTCTCAACTCTTGAGTTTAACTTTCTTACAATTCTCATTCTCAAAAGGCTCCATGTTTGTCTCCCTTTCCATTCTTCCACTTCTTCCTAAGTGAAAGCTGAGAAAATGAAGAGAAAAAAGAAAAGCCCAAAATCCTGGAAAACAAAAAGTTTAGCAAGCAAAATCATGTGAGTTAAAATATTGCCACACCAAACATGGTAAGAATTTGTAAAAGGTGAAGGGGGAATAAGAGAAACTCTCACAGTCACCACCACACCTTAACCACCAACACCGTCGCTCACCCAAAATCGCCGCCGCAACAACCGCCGTGTCCTCCCCCTCTCACCAGCGCACCACCCCCTTGGTCATCGCTCACCCAAAATCGCCACACATGGATTTTGAACGTGACATGTGTCCATGGTGACATAGGATGATAACGTGACATAATGGTCCAATGAGATGATGACACGTGACATTTATTATTATCTTACTCCTAGAAATTCTCATGTTTAGAAATAATTTTTTACAAAGTTGTAACAAACATGAGAATGAATTTCGAAGAATCTTAGTTGTAGACTTGAAACAAATGCATTGCAAGTATCTTCAATTTTTTATATATATATACAATTACTCTATATTCCGAGACTTTAAAATATTCAATATATATATATATATATATAATGCTATATTTTTAAAAATTTGTAAGTTGTATATTGAGTATTTAAAAATATTATTATTTAGAAAAAAATAAAAGTTCAAGTGTAGAACAAATTGAAGGGAGTAGTACAGTAATAGATTAAAAAAGTAGAGTACAAAAATTGAGGGGGAGGAACATGTTTATGTGTGTGTACTGGAAACCCCAGATGCACGCACGCGTGTTACGCATTTGGTTGCGTTGCGGTGAGAAATTGTCGTTTATACTGATTTTCTCAATCCAATCTCTGTCAACCTTGATTTGCCTCCCTCCTCACCTGTTCAAATTAACACCCACGTTCATACTCATTTAAATTATTAATTATCCTCATCAACCAATGCAAAAAAAATAGACCCTAAATAAATGCTCTCCATATATATTAAGATTAAAAAAAAAAGGAAAGTAAAGTTGTTTTATTGTTTTCTTTCATTGAAAGAAGGGAAAAGAAAAGAAAAAACCGAGAGAATAAAAGTAGTCGGAGGGAGCGTGAGAATCACGCGTTTAGTAGTACAAAAGATATTCGTTGGTTATGCGGTGAGAATGAGGGTGAAGATGGTGGTGGTGGTGGTGTAACGTGTTGTTCATTAACCTCCTTCGAGGTCCACTTTCTCACTCATTCAAATTTGACGCAGTTGCTAATTTCTCTCACTCTCAGAGTCTCAGTCTTTCCAAGATCTCTCTCTGACATAAACAGTGAAACTCGTTTTCAGATCTTCCTTGTTAGTTAAAGAGGTGAGAGCAACTTCCAATTCTCATTCTGCTTCTGTACATTTCTCTTGCTCGCTCTTCTTTCGTATTCTGTTACCATTGGATTTGGATTTGTTTTCCCTCGTTTTGACCGTTTTTGAAGATTCGAAGATTTCGTTCCTTATCCACTTCACTGCAATTTACTCGTTCTGTGATTTTTTTTGTTTCGTTTTTAATAGAGACTTGCTAGATCTGACTTCAATGCACTAATTTCTAGTTATTTCTTTTTTTTTCTTGATCTGGATATTACTTTCCTATTCCAACTCCATCCCGTTTTATTTTCTCGTTGAACCTTCGTTTTTGGGGTTTTTTGCGCCCTTTTTTTTTAATCTGAATGAGCATTTTTGTATTTTCTTTTGCGCATAGCAATGATGCAACTAGAAGAGCTTGCTGATAATAAGCGATTCATGTTTGAAGAAACATTTCATTTATTTTTTTCTGTTGTTTGTAATTTCTTTACAGCTTATATGAATTGTATATTATTGTGTTTAAATTTGGACTGTATTTAACTTGTTGCTTAATTTATCTGCATTTCGATTTTGTATGGTTGAACTTTTTTTTATTTGTATTTTCCGATGATAAATTTTGATCTGGTTGCATGGATATTATGGATGCTGATTAGTTCGCACTGGTGGCCATTTGTTAATGGGATTTGGATTAAACAAATTTTGGGTTACATTTTGCATGTAGTTTGTCTTAACACTATTTTACTTTCAGGTTTAAGTTCCTTTGTTATTCATCTTAAATTTTGGAAATGGAGGATGCAATTGATGGTGGTGCACCTTTGGATTATGCTTCAATTAAAGTTTTTCCAAATCAAAGCAGGTAAGCATCCCTCTGAGACTAATGTGGAGTTAGAATTGAGCCTCATACGAGCTTTCCTGAATGTGAATGTTTTACACTTTATCTGATTTTACATATTTCTCTCCATGGTGGTTGCATAGGTATGAGGCATATGTCTTCAAGGGGAAACAATCTGAGAAAGTGGCAGCTGGACATTTGGAACATCTATTGCCACATTTACCTGAAATGAATGATTTGTGTGCTAAAGGATTCAATGCAAACTTAGATCTTAAATTACCAAAAGATCTGCATGGTGCTAAATGGTTTTCAAAATTAACTGTAATAAGGTTTATATCAAAGAGTGGCTTATTCTTTATTCTTCATTGCGTTTTACATCTGGGAAAATCTTACTAGCTTTGATACTATTTTTCCTCAGGTTCCTGAATTTTGTTAGTTCACCAGATTTGATAAATGTCATCAATTCTATCATGGATGAGATGTCTCAGCTGGAGGATTCCATCAAATTTCATGCTTCTTTATATGGGAAGGTGATAGTCTGTCTTTCAATAAATCAAAACGGGATGTATTTAGTTTTTGATTGTTAGTTATCTTTTGAAATCAGGCTCGTCAAGATTATGTTGGCAAATTCATTCACTCTATTACCCATTCAATTTCAATTATCCGGTTTTTTCTTGAATACATTACATCATATTTCAATTAACAATTTTTTCATATGAACAGCCTGAAGTTAGCAGTGTGTCATCCGATGCTTCAAAGTATGTTCTTGTGACTATAAAATTGCATTTATCATATATATATATATATATATATATATTGGCTGCACCCACTACTAAACTTTCTGAAAATATGCTGACAGGAATGAATTGTTACAAGCAATGGATCTAAGACTTACAGCTTTGAGCAGCAAGTTATCTGAAACAATTAACAAGGCTATAGATGCAAACTGCTCCCCTGAAGATATTACTTATTTAGTTAAATTCTCCCAACATTTTGGTGCCACTAATTTAGAGTAAGTTTCAAACTTTTATTGATTCTCTCTCAGACTGTGTGATAGCAAGTACAAGATTGTGCTTATTTGTTTTTCTCTTGCTAAGATGTTAAACTCGTTTTCCCTTCACTGTGTTTATGTTCTCAGGCGTTCTTTGTGCAAGTTTATTGAACTAAACCAAAAGAGCCAGAATGTCGATCCCCTGAACAATGAACCTACCATGATCACAGGTGATGTAAGTCATGTGATGCACAATGATACAAGCAGGGATGTGAAAGACCTGCAGATATCCAAACCATTACATTCAGATGCACCAGTTAAGTATGGTGTTTCACCAGCTAAAGTTGCTCAAGTTGAAAGACATAGTTCAACAGAAAGTGGGGAATCATCTGATTCAAGTGATGGGGATCAAACATCTGCTGAGCGAAGTCGTTCTCTAGTAAGATCCTTAACACCGAGAAGGTCAGCATCCCCAATGCGAAGGGTACAAATTGGAAGAGCTGGACCTCGCAAAGCCGCTGCATTAACTATTAAGAGTCTTAATTTCTTTCCTGCCAGAGAGAGGTCAATAGCTTATGGAGATGCTGCTGAAAATGGTTTTGAGGGGGGAGTATCAGAACAACCTTATAAGAAGTCCGAAATTGAAGTAAGGAGGATAACTGTGCAAGATGCCATCAGTCTTTTTGAAAGTAAACAGCGGGATCAATCTGATGATATTCAAAAGAGAAAGTCATTAGTAGATGTGTCTGTTGGTACAAATAAGTCTGTCTTGAGAAGATGGAGTTCAGGTATGGGGGAGACCTCTGTTCAAGGCCAGCCAGAATACGTTCCTGAAGATTCTACTCCAGTGACTTCCAATGAAATCATACATGCCGAGAGTCCCAAGACTTCTGAAGACGAAATGGTGTCTGATTTTATTTCTGAACGTCACAATGAAAGCGAGATCCCTGATTGCAATATAAAACCAGAAAGCCAGGAAAATGTAGAGTCTTATACTGTAGATAATAAAGAAACCAATCCGAAAGTAAGAGAGGAATTCGTCAAAAAGGTGGCAGCCTCAGCAGAATGGAATCAAAGAAAGCAAGCAGAGTTCAACCAAATTCTGAAAAAAATGGTTGAAAGTAAGCCTGTTATGTTTGGAAAGTCCCAGCCCAGTAGAAACCAGAATATGTTATTTGAGCAGAGAGGGCAGTCTTATGATCATTATAAGGAGAAAAGGGATGCAAAACTCCGAGGAGTGAAGGCTGGAAAACGAGTAGAAAAAGAAGCACAATTTCAAGAAATACCGCAATTGCATGATAAGAAGGGTGAAATGTCCAAAAATTTAAGTGCAACTAAAAAAAATGCTACAAAGTTGCCTAAAAAATCACTTACAAAAACAACTCAACCTGCAAATTCTCCAAAGGAAACCCCTAAACCTTCCGTTCCTAAAAAGACGCCATCTAGATCACCATCAATGCCTGCTACGCGTAAGTCTTGGTCAGCGACACCTTCACCAAGAGCTGCAGGGACATCCCCTGCTGCTCGTGGTGGAGTTTCATCTGCTAGCACCACCCCAACACGTCGGAAGCCAGTGTCAACAACCTCTGTCCCCCAACCAAACCCACAAAGAGAAAAATCTCAGCAGCGAAGCAGAAATGAGAAAGAAATTCAGACTAGTAATGCGAGGAACCTCAAAAACACAAACGAGAAGAAGCAGACTGGTGTTCCGAATAAAAGCAACGGAATCAAAGCAAAAGTGACATCAGGTTGTGGGGAAGCTATTCCTTCAAAGACTAGCTTAGGTAACAAAGGATTGAAGAAAAGTAGTGTAGTTCCATTGGAATCAAAACCATTTCTTCGGAAGGGTTCTCGAATGGGGCATGGTACTGGTGATCTTAACAAGAAAAAAAGTCCTCCTAAACTGGACAAATCTTGCAGAGACAGTGAAGATGTTATTGAAGATCAAGAAGGTGAATTGGTTGTCAATGCTTCTGACTTGGTCAGTCGGCAATCAGATGGTGAAACTATGACACCCAGTCATCAGAGTGCTGCTACAGAACCGGATCCTCAGAATGAGATAAATAACCATTTGCTATGTGGTGAGACAGAAAACTTAGACCGAGATCCTACTGCTGGTGTCTTAACATATGTAGAAGAATCTTCGTTGAATACAGGAAATGGAGAAGAATCAACCATATCACCTTCAGCCTGGGTGGAGACACAAGAGGATATGGAGCTTCCCAAAACATTTGAGGATAGCACATTTCAACCTGCATCTCTGGTCAATGCAGCCCCAGTGGGATCAACTAGTCCCCGTGTTCGCCATTCTCTATCACAGATGCTTCAAGAAGAAATTAGTGAACCTGACATTGGCGAGTGGGGAAATGCTGAGAATCCTCCTACCATGATATACCAAAAAGATGCTCCCAAAGGTCTGAAAAGACTTTTGAAATTTGCTCGGAAGAACAAAGGTGATACAGGTTCCACGGGCTGGTCTAGCCCATCCGTTTTTTCTGAAGGAGAGGATGATGGCGAGGAATTTAAAAATTCTAATAAAAGGAACGCTGAAAATCTACTGAGAAAGGCTGCACTCAATGCGAAAAGCTACGGACAACCGAAAAGTTCAGTACACGAAGGATATGAATATTTAGGTACTTGTAAAACTATCTAGTACCCCCGCGCACACGTGTTTTGTTCTTCTCTTGCTGCCTTTCTGTTTTAATTTATTTTATCACTCTCTAAATCCTGATACCTGTGCTCATCTTCATGTCTTATGCTGAAACTCTTTCCATTGCCTCGTATGGTTGCACTGCGACTCTTAGTTAAACCAGTAATGTTCTACTTGTTTGGTACTTGATTTTAGCTGGAGTCTTCATGTTTCAGTTATTTCAGGCATATTTTGGTTAATTTCCGAAAATTCTTAACTATAGCATCTTTGGTACTAGGAACTCAATAGAGACTGAAAGTGAGAAAGATAATAATATCCTAATTTCATGCTAGTTTCCTCGTGTCAATATTCTCATCCTTTATGGATTTCTGCCATGCAGCAAGCATAGATGATGGCAAGGGTTCTAACAAGATGCAAGGCAGCCGCGATTCAGGTACTGGTCCAGCCACAAGAGGTCAGTCTTCACTCACGACTGACTACTAAGAGTTGTAAAAATGATTTTAGTGCCATGGAACTATACATTTGTTTTTTGACAAATGGTGATTCTTGCTAATTCCTTCATGTTTCTTTCTGCATGTTCATATTTCAGGGTCAAGGTCATTCTTTTCTCTTTCAGCCTTTAGGGGGAGCAAGCCTTGAGTCAAATATTCATTAAAGCTACGGGGAACTCTAAGATCATTCGACTAAGCCATCATCCCATGTCAGGATTAACTTGGAGTTGCCCCTATTTTTGCATGTCTTTGCATCAACGAATGCTAAATCGGGAACATTTCCAGCGGATGAACGATAGTTCTGAAATGTAGTGGGGTTGACGGAATGTTGTAAATTCATTAAAGCTATACTACTTATTTCTTTGCCTAAAATTATCATTCATATCATCCGGCCTCCATCCCTAGAAATTTTTTGTATGGCTGGATTCTTTATGTTGTCAACATTCATTTGGTCGTTTGGTGTTGTCACTTCCTAATATTGATCATTGTAGATAACTAATTATAATTGTCAGTCCTTTTTTAAATTGTTTATAGCTTGCATCCGTGACCTTTTTAGTTGAGACTATTGAAGAGACTTGGCTGTTGGAAAATAATTTAAAAAAAACAAATGTAAGATCAGTTGGCTAGGATTGGAGCTTGATAAAAAAGAATTGTGCCAGGGGTAGGCGAAAGAATCGTTGTTCAGCCCTTGTGCCCAAAAAAAATAGATGTCTAATGTTCTTTAGGTTTTTTTTCCCCTACCCCCACCACATGCATCTATACCCCACATAATTTGATAAACCGAAAATACTCCCCATGAAAAAATTCCAAATGGATTTATCTCCCTATGAGGTAAATCCGTTTTGAATTTTTTTTGAAACGAATTTATCTCCCTATGAGGTAAATCCGTTGAACTCAATTTTTTGGGGGGTATTATTGGGTTTTCAATTTTTGTGGGGTATAACCTCAAAGGGTGGGTGTAAATCTGCTTTGAATTTTTTTCGAAACGGATTTATCTCCCTATAAATCCGCTTTGAAAAAATGCAAAGCTGATTTACCTCATAGGGAGATAAATCCGTTGGACTCAATTGTTTGGGGGGTATTATTGGATTTTAAATTTTTGTGAGGATATAACCTCAAAGGGTGGGGATAGAAAAAAAAAATCCTGTTCTTTAATAACTAAAATTTATGAATTTATGAGGAGATGGAATTTATGAATTACGCTTCTTGGTTAGGTTAGCCAATTGGGGGGACATTCTCATGGCACCCCCCCCCCCCCCCCCCCACATATTTAAATGACTAAAATATCCCTAAGATTAAAAAGTTTCTTCCTCACCCTTCTACATCTTACTCAATACTCTCCCCCCAACCTCCATCTCTTCACCATCCACCTCCAAGCCATACTCCTTCACCCTACCTATCGTCCACCTTCAGAAGTTGACAAAACATCATTTTAGCAAGCTTGTTTTCTCTCATACCATTCACCATTCTTGAACAAGAACATTGTTCTCGTTCTTTTTTACTAGACGTGTATTTTTTTATGTCTTATACATGTGGCCACGTGGGTACTTTTGTACCGGACAGTCTCGGTGCTAAGATACCAGACACGTATTTGATTTATCTTATACACAAATGGTACCAAAGTATCGAAACTACCTGGTACTAAGGTACCAATTGTGAATTTCTTTTTTTTTTTTTGCAAAAAACAAGGAGAGAAGGGGCGAGATGATTATGGTTGTGGTCGTGAGAGGGAGAAGGAGAAGAGAAAGGGAATGGGAAAGTGAAGGAATGAGAGGGGAGAACTGGAGAAGTAAGCGGAGGAGCGAGAAAAAATTGTCAGCCTTGGTCAGGTGCGTTCAAGGCTCTTGCGGCTTTTAGATGATTTTTGACCACTATATGGTGCAAAGATGGAAACCGGAGTTTAGGCCCTTTGAAGATACGTTTACGATTATCGTGTAGACAACATGCGCAAGGAAGCTATGGAGGAACCATATTAACAGAATGGTGATATTTGCATGAACTTGTATTGATCCCTGAAAAAAAAATTGTGTTCTTTTAGTTCCTGTTATTACACGAATTCTTTGTCCTGATAGTTAACAAAGTTTAATTTTTCCCCCCTCCCCATTAAACTTAGGCATCACCCAAAAGTGCAGAAGAGCTAAGGTTGAGTCATATGTTTGAATCTCTACTCCCAGTAATGCAAAAAAGCTTGACCTGGACTTGTTAAATCTCTCTTTAACACAAAAATAACATAACCCCCCTCCCGCAGATAATTGGGCATCATAAATATCAATTCGCGGACTGTAGATGGGTACGCTTTTAAGTCACCATATTGTGTTCTAGAGCGTGATCTGCTATTCACCTTTGCCGAAGGATTTATCTTGTCAGATACAGCCCAGAAGCGTCTCAGCAGTTAAAGAGCATATTGGAAATCCATAACCATGTTCAAGTTCCAACAGTCTCTGCATTGTTCCCGCCTGAGACAAGCACAATTAACAACGATCGGTTTTATAGAGCAACCTTTTTTTGGCGTGGGTGAAACCCACACCCTGTTCCACATATTACTTTAAGTAGACCTTAATTCCATACCCCACAAACACAACACAACGCTTTTAGTGTCCCAGCTACCAAATGAGCTATACACAATGCCTGTACCCTGCATTTGTAGGGAGAAAAACAAAATGAAAATCTTTACGAATAAAACTACTGAGCAAACATATTGAAGTCCAAGAAAGAATATGAATATGTGAAAAATCCTTCTAATCATTCAATCATCGGTGATGAGCACAACTCATTTCATATAGCTTTCCATCCCCAATCTCAATTTCAACACCCTGAGAACTTTCCAACCATATGCAGAAAATATCATTACCAAATCACATGATCTCCTAACTTTACTTCTCTTAGGTTTACTGCTTACTAATTTTCATGAATCTAGATTATGAAAGAAAACATGTCTCAGTTGAGAACCAAAGGTACGACAGCAAAAGTAAATCTTGGTACCCCTTCTCACTAAGGATTAAATTCCATCCACATAGATTTCGAGACAATCTTTCAAATATATCTACCGATTGAATTTAACTAATCATCAACAAAACACACATCTCTCTGTAAGAGAGAGCAGTTCGAGAACGCACCTAGTATTAGCAATTCAAAGACTGCATCTTATCAATCCACACCAAGTATTGACTGCTGAGCTGCTTGGATGGGATTTAAGTAACCTTTCTTTTGTTGACTATTACTGTAGATCGTTCATATAAATGACCTTCCATTTAAGCTGTGATTGATGAGTTTTCCGATCATTTTATAGCTTACTTTGCTGGAAAATCCTTTGAATAGACAGCTTCACTGAAAATTCTAAATTTCTCTCCTAAGGTACTGGAGATAAGGAAAGACCAAGTCTGCATGAAGTCCATAATAATGTGAGAAGATACCACCTATTCGACTTATGCTGTCCACAGCACTATCATCACCCAAGCAAAGTTGGATGGATGAAAGCTTTACAAGTTCATAAGCTATAACAATATCATCAGGATCATATAGCTTCTCCAGAATCTGCCACAGATAACACAATGAATCACTTGAGACCTTACTTGTATAGAAAGAGATACTAGCAAATAAAAAATCACAATAAATAAACTTCTAATCCCCCACCCCTTTTTTGCTTTTGCAGAGTTGCAGAAACAAGCCAAACTATAAGATAGTGAGCTTATGAATAAAAGTTTTACCCGAATAGATGTTTTACAATGATCCACAGCTAATTGTAATTCTCCTACTGAACAAAAAGCCTGGGCAAGGTTGTCTTCTGCCTGCATGCAGCAGATCACGTAAAGGAAAATGGAAGTTAAACCGTGATATTTAAAACACGAGACCTTGTTCATTTATCACAGCCCATGCCCTTCAATAGAGGTCACACACAAAGGGGAAGACTCACACGTGAACATTGTATTGAGAGCAGCCCATGCATACCATCCAATCATTAAATGTGTGTTTGGATATTTCGTGTTCAAGAAAGCTTTTAACCAAGCTTCAGGAGATTTTGGAAGAAAAAGTTATTTCAAACAAACACGTTAATTATGTGATTTTATCATGTAATGTAATCATGCATACCATGTTTGAGATCAATCAAAATTTCATAGGTATGTAATCCATTAATCCAAAAAAGTTATTACATAGTAGAATGAAGTAATTATATGAAGTATCAATAATTTCAAATTTTTTGAGAACTTTAGTCCCTGTCTATATCACGATGGCTTTCAATTTATGTGATTAAATTCAATGTTAACGAAGTTATCAAACAGTGTCAGCAATCCAATACATGCACTTGGATTGATCCCCCCTCTCTCCCAAAAGACAAATACAGTTAGAGTATTAGAAAAACTGTACTTAGGATGGAAGACTTCAAGTGAGGAGCCTTAAACTCACCTCTGCAATAAGCTTATTGTACGCATGCAAATTTGATCTCAGCAAATGAAGAGATCTCGAAGCATCTGAAATAGAAGTATTTGAAATTTCTTTTGACAGTATTGCATCCTGCAACCTGCATTTCAGGGTGTCAAGTGTCCAAAACTAAGCAGCCATCTGATTAAATTTTCGGAGTAAAAAAGAAAGCTGTACTTCAGATGCTGTTATTAGGATCCAAATTGAACAGTGAATACCTTTTTATGCATATTAAGGCTTTATCAACTGTGGCACGTGAAGACTCCAAATCACAGTAAGAACCACATTTCAAACAGTATCCAGGTTGAATATGAATAGAGGCATCATTTTGGTTGAATGAATGAAGAAATACTTCATAAATGTCACCCTTCTTGCCAACCTGAAAGTGATGGATTTTAAAGGGAGAAAATAGCTCAAACACAAGACCATGTATTCAAGCTCCCAACCTCTAAACAACTTATGTGACAGCAAGGAAATGCTAAATCACTCAACTCTACATACATTTAAAATGTAGAGAAGCAGTAATTAAGTATCTACAAATTTCTCTAAAAATGGCTTACTTTGTCATCGATAGGGAAGTGCTCCATTTTCTGCTTTTCACAGTCAAGCACTCTGCTTTCCAAGACTGCGCCAAAACAATTTGGATTGACACAATGAAAAGCATTGATGACAATGTCAGACAGATTGACTTCTGAACAACCGGTACATTGACAATGAAATGCATATTCATCTTGGAGAAAATTTTGGCGATCTATACAACCCCACAATCCAACCTGCAAAACGGAAATTTAGAACTGTATCTGTATATTGAACAATTGAACAAGGTGTTTATACAGCAGACTAGACACTTGAAAGCCCGATGAAACCATCTTTTTTTACATGTTTTGCCTTTTTTTTGGATGTTGAGGGGGAAAGCAGCTGAATATTCTGAACCATATGTCGTACAAATGCAAATTACAATTCCTGTAATTGGGGAGGTTTGCTAAAAGCTCATGCTTCAAAATGGTTAGTAAGCCAAGCATGGGGTTCAATGCTACTCATGAGAGCCTATGGAAGAGTGAGTTCATTTTAACAGTATCATTTCTTTTATCCTTTGTTTTTATTTTTTGACGGGGGTGACTTCATTTTTTCCAATGGGGGGACCAGTAGTGGCAAGAATCTTTTATTAGTGGGCTTGGGCTTGTACTAGTAGTTGCAACATCAATGACTGACCTAATTCTTTGCATAAAAAAGTTTCTGCTTTATACCATAATGCACGCCATATCAGCCTAATATCATAATGTTTCGAGCATCATGTTATCCTATCCTAGCAAAAGTACCCCTCAATGCCATCATTAACCGCGGGAAATTCATGATCCTCCCTTTCTTTCTTAAGCTTTTGGAATTGGTTTCTTGACAAGGCAACAGGGCCTCTTCTATTAAGTTGTCAAGAATACGATCCATGTGACCCAACCCTAACTGATTAAAATTTCTCTTGATAAAACATTGGTTATCAAGCATTCCTAAAGCTTGTTCCGTTAAAGAATAGTTTTTTTTGTCTCAACCATGCCTCCTCGCACAAATACTCTTTGTGCTTGAGGCATAGATAAAACAAGACCTGGCAAATTTTGTACTGAAATATTAATTCAAAAAGTATAGACGTTCAAAACTCAAATGGCTAAAATAAAAAACTGACAGGTAACAAGAATTAAAGCTGTTAATTACTGAAAAGAAGATACCTGTGGACCATAAGACAATTCCAGCTGACACCCAGATGCTACAACTTTTGTGGTTCGTAAATAGAGCGTGCGTGAAAGAAAATATGCATGAATATTTGGTTCACAAGAATGGTTGAATAAACTGCCGGATTTATAAATAGCTTTACCCACTCTGACCTAAGAGAAATAACAGAATATAGATCAAAACCACCAAGGATATCACGGAGGAAAAATGGCCATCACCAACAATGTCCAAACTATCGTAGCAGGACGTGCATAGTAAAATGTGTAAATACAGAACAAGCAAAAAATGAACCAAAGAAAGAAAAATGCTGCAATAAAATATGTGCAGCAAAACATGCACCTGTTCCACATTACTAGTTAAATGTACACTGGACTGAAATGGAAATCCTCCAGATTGATCTGATAGTCCACGAGTGTCTATTGATCTTAAACGAACAACAGTCATACAATTCACTTTAATTTGAGAAATTATTATGACAACCTGTATTGACAAAAGAAGATAAAAACTGATCATGATTCAATGAGAAAATATCAAAATAAATTGTTTTCTTCAGAAAATTCTTGCCCTACCATAGTGTATAAATATTCTGCCACACAAGGTGTAAGATGATTAAGTTATGAACAGTACAAATAGACACATCCATCCATCCACACACACACAAACACAAAAACAGAGGAGGGTCGAAATAACCTGTGATATAGAGACTCTGTCGATGGAAAACATAGTTCCAAAGGTGTGTTTAAGACAATATAACAATACAATGGCATATATGTGTGAATCAAATTTGCTTTCACATGGCATATGTTGGTAACAATGAGAAAGCTCCTGCACAGGAAGGATAGAAGCTCTAAGCATCCAGCTACTCATTAAGTTACAATGACACAATCAGCTGAACAGAATAGCTGCATGCAATTAAAACATACCAGCTTTTCCACAAAACTTGTAATATCTCTAGGTGAGCTCTTCGACAAAAACCTTGTCAGTATTCGGCCAACCAACACTATCTCAGATGGAAGTACAGAAGGCCAATTTACCCCTCGACATTCGTATTTATGTTCCATAACACCGTCAATCTCTTGTTCACAAACTTTGTATTGAATAACTTCAGCAGCATATTCTCCAAGATCACTTGGTAAGTTTTTAAGAATGCCATTGTCTTCTGAGTAAATCCTAAACATTTTCCCGCCTGCTCGTATCTGGCATTGGTGGGAGCAATACAATGGCATGGAACATGATATACAAGGAACTCTATCAGCAGGTAGGTCATTCAAACAATAATGGCAATGAGTTTCCTGGCACTGCTTTAATATTATCTGGAAAAAAACACTATCAAGTTAAACAAAAACATTGGTCTCAAGAAGACTGCAGATTCATGTTTATTAGCTATGGACAACAAAAATCATGTTCTTATTTGCTTACAGAATAGATAATATAATAAGCAATTCGTATTCTTATAGTAAATATAGATAACAAGTATGAATTTGCTTTCTTATTAATTAGGTTTATAATTATAACTCTGAAATCTGAACTGTTGACAAAAGTTCCATGAGAGTTTAGGATTCTGCAGTTCTCTGAAATGGAGATCATGTATTTTTTAGATGGATTGTTTAACATTTCTGCAGCAATCCATGGTATTATTAAGAAAGAAATAAAAAGAGTACAACCACACGTAACTCTTTGTTCTTCTAATTTAATCAACCAACTCACTGAACTTGTACAATCGTGTAAAGCACACCTTTCTACTTTTCCATTTTAGTTAAAATCATTGTGCACGTGACATGCATATGATGTTTAAAATAAACTTAATATTACAAAGAAAATAGTTGTTTCTTACTGTAGCATACGGTTCTTCGGCATGGACCAAAGAACCTGGTGAAATATCACATGATGACACCATGCCTCGTCCTTTATTAGGGATGGAGACACACTGTAGCTTTATTTGGGGCATCTCACCTGCCACAGATGTACTGTACTATCTTAATATCTCAACAAGAGAGAAAAATTAAAATTGTCCTTTCAGTATTATAATTTATATGCAACGATAATAGTAATACTATGGTGCAGAAGAACTTGAATAGCAAGTAGGGAAAACAAAATGCAACCTACAAGGCTACAATTGTTTTTGAACACATTTCCATATTAGAAATCTTAGATTGAAGTTCTCTAGCTTACCGCAACTGGCAGTTGTTTAGAGGTAAAAATTAGAGAACACGTAATACTACAACAGCTCTCACCTTTTAAGTACCTTGAGTCCATCATACAAAATAATTGGGAGGTACAGAGAATCCAAGGAAGGCGAATGAAATGGAGGAATGCTTTGGGTGTGAACTGTGATAGAAAAGTGTCATTCAATCTTAAAAGGGAACTTTTACCGTACAGTTATACGAATTGCAATGTTGGTTGAGAGCCAACGTGAAAATAATGTCGGTGGAAGAGAGGTCATACAAGAAAATATGAGATTAGGAATACAATTATTAGAAAGAAAATTGGAATAGCTTCCATTGGACAAAAGATGCTAGAATCTCGTCTTAGGTGGTAGGACATGTGTGGATAAAATCCATAAAAGCATTGATAAAGACGATTGACCAGATAAAGAAAAGCCTAATACATAGGGGTTTAGAAAGACCGCAAAAGAACATAGGGCCGAATAATTGAGAAAGATTTAGAAGGTATGTGGTCTATCATTGAACCTTGTACATGATAGGGAAGTATGGTGTTGCCCAATCCATATTATTGACTGCACTTAATGGAATAAGGCTTGTAATTATTGTTATTGATGTGAATCAATTCCGTATTTGGGAAAAACAGCTTATTTGTTTAGTAAGTGATGAAGGGACTATGACCAATCTACAAATAGTCATTAGTTGGATGTTTAGAAAGGAATAACATTTTGAGTAACATACAAGGACTGTGTATTTTTCACCTCTCTTCCTTCTTTAACTTCTCTCTATCCTTGTTTCTCATTCTAGCTACTATGGCAATACTGAAAAACCAGTTTCCAAAAGGCATCCAACCTTTAGTTTCTTTTCTATTTGTATTTTGACCCAACAAAAACCTCAATCAAACAATAGCATGAGAGAGTAAGAAATGAAGGGTAAACAATGTAAGGCCAATTCAAACATTTGCACACATCTCATTCCAGCCAGGAGCGAGATGGATAAAGTTAGGTCCTCTTAATGTATTGCAAGTGACTTTTTGAAGGCTCTTCAGGGATGGCAAAGCAATATGTAGAGAGGAAGGAAGTCGCGTGTCGCGTGTTTAAATAAAAACAGGGGACTTTCAAGGGGAAGTGCAAATCTATACCTACTCCAGAACAGTAAGTTGTTCTCCCCAGTCCATACGAGCTGTGCCTGTGCATAGTTTAATTCTACAAGGAAGAGGGCGTGCTGGCTAAGTTTCTTGGAGTTGATAACTGCACCGAGGATGCTTTCATTTTCTAGTCTTTTGTGTTCAAAACTATCCTCTCACGTTTAATTTGGGCAACTCTTTTCCCTTGCAGGTTTCCAAGACTAAATTGACATTTCAAGCTCTAAACCTACATAAATATTTCACTCCTTCATCCGCAACCCTATAAATACCTACTATAGGCTGGTCTCCGTATGTGCCTTGCATCAACATATTCTTTCAAGGATTGAGTACATTATGGTTGTATGTGAGACTGATATATGATTATTTATGTGTCTCTAGGACAGAAGAAAAAAAAAATGTAAGTAATAAGCAGACCATAGGATATAATGCATTCAGAATGCAAGATGTTACTTTAAACATACTTCAATGCTATTAGCATAACAAATGTGCACTCAACAAAGCCCTGACAATTTTCTAGTTGCTGGAGTTTGCAGCTTAAGTTGCTAGCAAGGAATGCTTCTTACCCGCTGTATCCAAGCTGTTCTCCTTATGTTGCGGCTGTACTACTGTACTTGTGCTTTTGCATTGGTCTAAAATAATTTTCAGCTCACTTTCTATTTGTCTCTTCCCACCTATTGATGATTCGACACTCTTAGCCACATTTAGGTCACAGATCGCATCTCTATAATTTTCCAAGGAAGCATTTGCCTTTCCTCTCCTATACCATGCCTGAAGCCAAAAAAATAAATTTATCAAAGGATAAGCACAGTAGCAAACTACAACAACATTGCTACTAAAAAACCTAAAAAGTCAATTGTGTCACAACAGAGACAGATCATTAGGACTAGGAAGCAAAGAATGTAAAAATACACATTATTTCAAATCATCAAGTTTGTAAGTGAAGTCCCAAGACATCCCAAATAAATTTGCACATATCACAATGAGGCAAAGGGAAGAGAAAACCAATTGTTTTGTTTTGATAACTTAACCCATATATAGACACATACACACAAACATAAACGCAGATATGTCTGTGAAATAGTGAGTATTTCCATCAGGCAGTAGAGTAAGGGGAAAAAAGCTAATGGTATTTCTATAACTACTCATGAATGACTTAATCCACAAACATTTATTTCATCTATCAGAACAACCCTGATGCACACACACAGAGATAGACATATGCGCGTGGGTGTGGGTGTGTTTCTATCCCTTAAGTGCCTTAATCTACAAACATTTATTGAACATACAAAAACAAACCCGATACAAATACAAGAATTTCATCCCTTTTTATAATGGTATGTAACTACATAAAACAAATAAATTATGAATAGAAAAAGGTAACTGAAGCAAATTCCACCTTTGTGTAGCTTGGACAAATCTGAAGAGCTCGACTGCAGTCTCGCAAACATTCTACTAAAAGACTCATTTTCTGCCGGACACACACAAAAGCATAAATGGAAATTACTTCAAGCCTTGTGTTTCATAAAAGTGTGAGTGAGTGTTGTTGGGGAATAACATTAAAATGGAACTTACATGCAATACAGTAGCTCGATTGATATACAATGTTGCAATCAGATTATTTTCCAAGTCACCAGCCTCAAAAGGAGCCTTGCGCAACGCCTATATTTCAATTACAAAAAGAGGGCAAGTAAGGAACAGTTATAAATAAAGATTGATTATTATCCCCGAATTTGTGAGAGGAGCGGTTGAAATCAAGTTGACTGTTTAATCCTATATAGATACATTGACCGTCTGTCATTAGAGTTTGGAGTGAAGGGTAAAAATAGGAAGAAATTAGGAAACCAAAAAGGTAGTTATCTAAGGAGATTTCCATTTGGTTTATACATGAGAAATGGCAGTAATACGTTATGTAACATATTCTAACAAATTCTATCATTGTGTGACTATTGAATTTCAAGCAGGTTCTACTAAATAGAGTGGACCTGGGCTATTCAGTTGACTGCATAAAATTCACTTAACCAAATGAAAGGTCGGTCCCCCAACAAAATGAATCCTCTCATGTTAAAATCTCATAACCCAGTCATGCAGAAAAGAACTGTTTTTATCTCCCTTCGTGAACATCCAAAAAGTGGGAAAATATCAAAAATTTATGAATACTAATACTAAGAAGAGACATACACAAAATATTCAAGGTCGTGTGAAATCTTAAGACTTGCAGGTCTCATCTTCTTCCCACTATAACTATTCCTAACTTGGACGGATTGATAAATATTAAAACCCTAAAAAAGCTTACCATTCCCAGTCTCCATTTACAAAACAGAAAAGGCAGAGCAATTATCAGCACCAAATAAATTCAACAATGAAGGATAGCACATTTCAATCAATCAATTCATCAAAAGAAAATGTTATTAAGAAAAATCAGAAACACCTGAGTATAACAATCCAAAGCCTTCAAATAATCATTGTTGGAGAAGCAGTGATTGCCAAGCTGCTTGGATTTCAAAGCAGCGTCCTTGCTCTTGCCGCACATAGCATAGCTTGGGTCCGCGAGCTCAGTCACCATCTGAAAACCACCAAAAGAGTCAGAGAGAAAGAAATTAGGGATTGGTTTGCTTGGTTGGAATGGGTGAAGGTTTATTACTTGATGAAATGGCTCGAAATGAAGATAGAAGTCATGTAGAGAAGAACATGTGCTGCTAAGACTTTCTACAGTGCTCTCCTCGATCATTCGCTTCAGTCCCTCTGGAATCGCAGCTTTCAGAATCTCCATATTCTTCTTCTGCAGAACTACACCAGTAATTCAGTGAAGCAACACAACTACGCAACGCTGTTTCTTCCTTTCGGTTTGCTCTTCCTTTTTCCTTTTTTTTCCTTTCTTTATGTTTCTTTAACCTTTGCATGTAAAACGACCTGTCGTTTAAATGAGGAAGTAACTAAATACACCCGTTTTTGCTAACACGCACCTCGCTTAATGTTTTTGTCTACCTTTTTAGCTACCAACTACAAGTTAAAATAATTGGTAAAGTATCACCTTCTCTCCTATTTCGTCTTTAAGTTATAAAAATATAATAAATAGTCATTAGATTATTCTAATTTCATCAATTTAGTCCACAAGCTGTTCACTATCTCTCATATTTAGAAAATGTTCAGTATCTTACTCGAGTCTGGTAGTGCCATGATGGTAAGCCAGGTAGTGCTCTGCGCAAGGGTTGTACCTACAATGACACTCCAACACTCAAGTCAGCAGTGTGGAAGTCAATGTGAGGTAGAGAAGGAATGTGTACCTGATGGAGTCAACATGAGATTTTTATAGGCGTTGACTAGGTTGAGGCGCGCTGAGGTGCATAGATAGTGGGGTTAGATCTGCGTTGTTGGATGCAGGCGCATGATCTCCACTAAGCCTGGGCGCACGGATCGCCAATGTGGCGTCAAGGTAAGGTGCTTAGATCGAAGTGTGTTGGTGCCCGATTTGGAACTCAGTGCGAAACTGAAAGTAACTAAGGGACTAAATTGATGAGTTTAGAATAGTTTAAGGACTATTTGTTATAATTTTTATAATTTAGAGACCACATAGGAGAGATGGTGATAGTTTAGGTACCAAACTAGTAGGATACCCGTGCATACGCACGGGTGCTGTCGTGATCTTTTTATGAATGAACTTAGACAGAATTTAAATAGTTTGAATATTACCCCGTGAAAATAAAGACAAATTTAAAGAGATAAAAAAGGAGTCTCAAATAAAAAATAGATAAATATTAAAATCTAAAAGTGTAAAAGTATCATTTAAAAATAATCTGTGCATTTATCCCGTGTTTTTTTATATATCAATATTGCTATCCCGTGTTTTTTTATATATCAATGCATCATTGTAGTTATTCCGTGTTTTTTATATATCGGTCAGTTATCCCGTGTTTTTTTATATATCAGTGCAGTTATCTCATAGTTTCAATTGATTATTTTAGTTGATTAGTATATAATAACAAATAGTAGATTATCAATAACAAATATTTATCCTGTGTTTTTTATATATCAGTGACAATTATTTGTCCTTTTTTAGGTATTAGTGACAAATATTTGTCAAGTGTATTTTAAATATTAATCAGTAGTTTAAATAGTCATTAAGTCTTTTTGATTTTTTAGAAAGTATGTTATAGTTGTCTTCAAACCTTATAATTACCAAAGACAAATATTAATATCGTGTTTTTATATATCATAACAGTTATCCCGTGTTTTTTTATATATTAGTGCAGTTATCTCGTAGTTTCATTTGATTATTTTAGTTGATTAGTAGATAGTAGATTATCAATAAGAAATGTTTGTTATATATATTAATCAGTAGTTTAAATAGTAATTAATTCTTCTTGTTTTTTAGATAGTAGGTTTCAGTAGTCTTCAAAATTTTTAATTATCAATGACAAATATTAATCCCGTGTTTTTTTAAATATCAGTATTGTTATCCCGTGTTTTTTATATATCAATGCATCATTGCAGTTATCCCGTATTTTTTATATATCGGTGTAGTTATCCCGTGTTTTTTATATATTAGTGCAGTTATTTTATAGTTTCAATTGATTATTTTAGTTGATTAGTATATTAGATTATCAATAACAAATATTTATCCCGTGCTTTTTTATATCAGTGACAATTATTTGTCCTTTTTTACGTATTAGTGACAAATATTTGTCACGTGTGTTTTAAATATTAATCAGTAGTTTAAATAGTCATTAAGTCTTTTTGTTTTTTAGAAAGTATGTTTATAGTTGTCTTCAAACCTTATAATTACCAAAGGCAAATATTAATCTCGTGTTTTTATATATCAGTGCAGTTATCCCGTGTTTTTTTTTTATATATTAGTGCAGTTATCTCGTAGTTTCATTTGATTATTTTAGTTGATTAGTAGATTATAGTAGATAGTAAAAGATAGATAGTAGATTATCAATAAGAAATATTTGTTTTATATATTAATTAGTAGTTTAAATAGTAATTAAGTCTTATTGTTTTTTAGATAGTAGGTTTCAGTAGTCTTCAAAAATTTTAATTATCAATGACAAATATTAATCCCGTGCTTTTTTATATATCAATGCAGTTATCCCGTATTTTCTTACATATCATTGCAATTATCTCGTACTTTCAATTGATTATTTTAGTTGATTAGTAGATTATAGTAGATAATAAATATAGATAGTAGATTATCAATAAGAAATATTTATTTTAAATATTAATTAGTAGTTTAAATAGTCATGAAGCCTTATTGTTTTTATTGACAGAAGCCTTCTTGTTTTTTAAATAGTAGGCTTATCAATGACAAATATTAATCCTGTGTTTTTTATATAGTAGTCTTCAAAAAATATGGAACAAATATTTGTCACTAATTTTTTATAGTAGTTTTTTAATTTTATGATTTTTAATGACAAAAAATAATTGTCCTTGTATGGATATGTGTGAAAAATATTTAAATTTTAGTCCAATTATCATTGTATCCTTTCTCATTAAATAAAGCTACCTAGGTGTCAAATAAAGTGAGAGGCTAAAGTTGGAATTTTAAGTTTAGTTTATTAGTAAATAGATATTAGATTAGATTAGATAGATAATAATAATAATAATAATAATAATAATAATAGATTTGTGAGGGAAAGAGAAAACAAAAAAGAGTTGGGAAAAGTGAAATTGGGAAAAGTGAAAAGTTGGAAAGAGTCAAAAGTTTGATCCATAAATTGACATTAGTATCCTTTAGCTTTGTATTAGGTAGTACATGTGTCAATTAAAGGTGAGGGCTAATTTTGGAAGTTCAATGGTGATGTTTTTAATTATATAGATATAGATATAGATAGATATTAGATTGAGGGTTTACTCAATAATTTTAAGCAAAATGATGTAAAACAAGAGACAACATAATAATATAAGATGGAAAAAGATAAATGAGTGAGAAAGTAAATGAAGAGCTAGAGAAATATAGGGATCTTAAATTAAAAAAATCTCTTTCCATCCTTTTTCTTCCAAAATGCTTTTCTCCAAAATTTATTACGATTTACTTTGTAACAAAGATGAGAATAGTCATTTTCTTTGTATACTAAAAAAACATGAAAATAGTCTTTTTGACAATAACATGAGAATAGTAATTCTTAAAGATAATCTTTCTCAAACTTATACCGTGATTTTCTAAGAATATTAATCATAGACATGAACAAATAATCACTCATATTCTTCTTAACATATTAAACTAACAAATTTTAAAAAGTACAAATTGAAAATGTATTCAAAAAGTAAATAGTTGTTTGAGGAAGTATAAGTTCATACTTTTTCGCTGATCTATTAGTTAGTATTATTATCTATTAATTGTATGCGGCTTGTCACACTTTGCCGCCAACTTCAGCAAATTTTTGGAGCAAACGTGAAAAAAAAATGGCACTTCTATTTGGTTTGTAAATGTATTACTCCCTCCGTTCCTGATCTTTGGTACTCTTGGCCTTTTGTTTTTGTTCCAAAATAATGGTACTTTTAAAAACCCAATGTACAATTTACCTAATTTTTCCTAATATACCCTCTATATTTATTTATCCTTTTAGAGTTCCAACGCATGAATTAATTGTCCCAAGACTATTTTACTTTAACTTCAATTATCCCAATACAACTACAAGTGGGGCATTTTAGTACTTAAACAACACAAAATAATGGTACCTTAATATGTGTGTAACAAGGCAAAAGTACCAAAGATTAGGAACGGAGGGAGAGTACGTGTTTGGCTTTTGATATTCCAACCGGTTTATATGTTTTTTCCCCAGTTGCCACGTTATTAATGTTGGTGTTGATTTTTTAGGTTCCAGAAAATAAACCCTTAAATCATCACCCAATAAAATTTCATCTTCTTTTCCTTACCATTCACTATATCTTACACCTTTCAATTTCCTCTTCTTTTGCAATTCTTCCCCAAACTTTTATCGGTTTAGTTTCTACTTTCTTCATTCATTCACAATTGTTTGATTTTTTTTTTTTGCTTTATGGTGTTTACTCTCCAAAATGATTTCTTCTTTCTCTTACTTTTGGTATTTGATTTTTTTATCCCTGGTTTTTGGGTTGGTGTTGCTCTCAGCGGTTGCTACCTAAGGTGGATTGCGTCTCGTCTTCGTCGCGCTTGCCTTGGAATCCACATTGTTATTGAGGTAAGTCTTTTCACATAGGCGTTCAAACTCTATAAATGTTAGTTCATGTTTATCATTATTAATAATTTCCAGGTAATAGTGATGGAAATACACTGGTGAAATGCATTCTAATTTGTTCGGTTTAGTTGTTGCTTTGCCTCTATATTATTGGTTGGATTTGAAGGATGTATTGGTAAAAGTAAAAAATAGCCAACTTCATCGATTTATTTCTCGAGTTTGGATACTTGAACAAGGTGTTTGATCAAATTACAAAGAGGGTCAGTTGAAACTTGAAATTGAAAGATATTGACTTCTGTTTGTCATCGTTGAGTATAACAACTTATTAATCTAAACTTCTTTTTGACAATGAATTTTTTTTCAGGAGGATTGGGTAGGCTCAAGTATGAAACTAGAACCAATATTTATAGAGCAAAGAGCATAACTTATAAATACTTTTTGGCAACAACTTCGGATAGCAAATCTGGTGATGTAGTTGGGTAATTAGTAGCATCATCTTCATCTTGGCTGGCTTACTTTGCTTCTGCCCTCTTCAAGCTTTCACAAGTTTTTCTCTTGATCTGTACTTTTCTCCTCATAACTCAACCTCTTCTTTTACTAAATTTGATGCAATGTAGATAACAGTTGAGAAACCATTGCGGTAGATATGTAGAAGATAGATAAAAACAAGGGAGCAAATAGAGCCATCCATGAGAGTGAGAGTGTACTTTTCAATAAGCACATACAATAAAGCATTTGATTATAATACAAGAGAGACGGGAATTGAAAGCATTTGATTAGAAAACAAGAGAGACATGAATTGAAAAAAGCTTATTAG
Source organism: Astragalus glycyphyllos (assembly GCA_963573325.1). Classification (NCBI taxonomy): domain Eukaryota; kingdom Viridiplantae; phylum Streptophyta; class Magnoliopsida; order Fabales; family Fabaceae; genus Astragalus; species Astragalus glycyphyllos. The sequence goes on along the minus strand of OY754307.1, from coordinate 82,492,242 downwards.
TTTATGAGCCCTGGTCAAAAAGTAATTATCTGTCTAAACTCTAAAGAGGAAAAAATGAAAATAATGATAATGATGATGTGCACAAAAGACTGGAGTTAAATTTGACAGACTTGACTTTACTAATTTATTATTTTCTTTTTTATGAAAGCTGAAGTGGAATTTGATAGATAGAACATGTTCATGTTTTTCCCTATTAAGCTGAGAAGATGGGTATGTGTCAAATGTGTTACTGAGTGATGCTGAGGATGATGGCAAAATCATTTGTGGGTTTATTCTGTCATTTTCTAACTTGCCACATGATGCAGATAAATGTAGAGTGGGCATTCATCCATGTCACAGGTTCATATTAACTCCATTAACCCCAATAGTAATAATTGATGTTTCAAAAATGTAACGAATTTAATTTTATGTTATTCTATTCTGGCAAACATCATTCTCTGTCTGCGTTTTAAATTTCAAATGTTAAGGGTCATACCATTTGGCTCTCTTGCAGTGAGCAATTGGCACTAACTTTTTTTGCGCATTGAATTGGTGCTGCATTTGCTCGAGTTGTTTATCTACATATTGAACAAGCTGAAAGGATGCAATGAAGTATAGTTGTTGGAGGGCACTCTGAAGTGGGAAGCAGAATGTTGAATCCGAACATGAATTACAATTTACTTATCTTAGAATTGAGGTTTTATTGGATTCTTTGATTATGACTTTAAATATTCTAATTGATTCTTTCATTATGCCTTTAAATGTTCACACGATTTTAGCTATATTCCTAATGATTCTGTCCTGCTTCATTCAATGAAAGGTTTGGTTTCCCATCTATTTTACTGGAATGAATAGGCTTGGCTCGATCCTTTGAATATATCATTAGGGATATCATTGTAAATGTTGAGATTAAGAAGGGTATTGCAGCTGAAAATATCAACGCAACATATTTTTTTTGTGTTGGTTGATTATTTATATTCCATTTTTTTCTTTAATTTACAGTAATGCTTCTTGCACCACCAATTGACTTGCTCCCTTTGTGAAGATCCTAGATGAAGAGTCTGGTAACCAAACACTCATCATATTAACAGTTAATATCTAAGAGCAAGAACTAAATTGTAGGCTCAAAGCCACTTAGGGTAGTGTAGGCATTATATTATCTACGAGCAAGAACTAAATTGTAGGCTCAAAGCCATAACAGGAGATCAGGTACAAGATCAACCTCAATTTAATGTTACTTTTACTAATTTGTGATGCTTTATTAAATCTTCCAACTAAAATGTATAAGAAGTTATATAAAGATATGTCATTTGTAGATACTTCACATAGGGGTCTTCTGTATTCTTAGCAAATTCTTTCTCCTTTCCCTATTTGTATTAGTATCATAGGAGTTGGTCTTGAATTATTCCATACTTGCTAACATAATATAATGTTGACAATTGTAGGTGAAGTGCGAAGAGTGACTTATAAATCTGATTATCAAGTGAGGTAATGGAATGTAGAAGCCACTGATTCATAGTTCAGCAGGTGATTGGAAACCATAACATTTGTCCACACAAACGCGAATGCATTTAGAGAAGTAGTGCAAAGGTTAACAGGTCCCTCAGAATCAAAAGATGGAGATCAAGCAACAAAGGTTGTTGCTGCCACACCATCAAACGATGTGAAAAAAACAACTTCAAAGCTCAATGAGAGATGGAAATGCATGCGACCAAAATTGGAGATTGTTAAACCAACTTTTCATTATAAAAATGGTGCATGTTTATCACCCTCTTCTAAGTCAGGAAATTATACTAGCTACCCTTCAACTAATCTTCTTCCAAGTCCCACTACCCCTTCAACGATGTTCTCTCGATTAACTCTTTTGGTTCAGAGTTTGGATAGTTTGAGGTATTGGGTTATCTGAAATAGGTACGAACCAATAATATTCGTCCACTAGCATATGCTACCTTTGGACATGGGGTCGACTCATTACTCCAATTCCTACATTGGACTTTCTCTATACATTGGACTTTCTCTATATTTTTTTTTTTGCTTTCAGTTTTTTTCTTTTTTGTTTCTTTTTTTTTTCTTTTCTTCTTTTTTTTCTTTCAATTTTTTGTTCAGTTTTTTTTTGTTTTTACTTCTTTTATATTTTGAAGAGTACTTTACGGTCTCGAGAAAAATTAGATGTTTAAATATGTAAATTTTGGTCTTCAATAATTGATTCATTGAAAAAGTAATTAATTTCATGAAAAAATAGGTAAAGTGAGATGTCAAAAAGTGTGTTTTGGTGTACTTGATGGTATAAAAAAACTATTTTGTAACGAAATGCATAAAGTGAAATGTCAAGTTGTATGTTTTGAAGTACTTTGGGATTCAAAAAAATTTAACTCTTCAAAGAAGTTTTTTCGTAAATAACCGGTGAGGTAAAAAAAATAAGTTTGTGAAAATATGCGTTAAGTGGGATGGTGACAGTGTATTTTGGGGTACTTTAGGGTCCCGAAAAATTTTAATTTAATTTTCGTTTACAAAAATTTCAGTCACGTTTACAACACATCCCTCAATCGTACTTTTTCAACTTTCTTTAGGTGCTTCTAATTTACTGGTAATTTCCATCCAACTCTGCACGATTCCATGTGTTTCACTTTCTATTTGTGTTTTCTTCTTTATTTTGGTCATTTCGCACCAAACGGGTATTTAAATCATTCTTTAATTGGTTTTTATATTTTTATATTTTTATCTTTCTTTATAATTCGAGTACAACGTTGTTACATTGAATCCTGAGAGAACTTCAGTCATATTACATAGAACCTTCCTCATCTTCTTATTTTGGGGTACTTTAGGGTCCCGAAATTTTTTAAAATGTTTAAATATGTGAAGTTTGTTCCTCAATAACCTTTTGTTTTTAATTTTATAATCTTATTATTTAATTTATAGTCTTAATTTAATTTTTATTTACGTAAACTTTAGTCACATTTACAATAGGTCCCTCAATCGTACTCTTTCAACTTTCTATAGGTGCTTCTATTTTATTTGTAATTTCCATCCAACCCTACACAATACCACGTGTTTCACTTTCTATTTGTGTTTTCTTCTATATTTTGGTCATTTCGCACCAACGGGTATTTAAACCATTCTTTAGTTGGTGTTTATATTTTTATATTTCTTTAAAATTCGAGTACAACATTGCTGCATTGACTTCTGTGGGAACTTCAGCCACACTTACAATACAACCTTCATGATCTTCTTTCAACGAGAACTTCAGTCGCATTTACAATAAAATCTTCAAAATCTTTTTCAATTTTGTATAACTACTCCTATTTTATCATGGATTTCCTTCAACCATGCTTGATATCCAGCGTGTTTCATTTTTTAATTGTGTTGTCTTTTTTTTTTTCTAATTATGGGTTAATTTTTTATTTACATTTGATGAATGTGGATTATGTTATTAAATTTTTTTAGACCTTCTGATTTTATCAAAGGTTAATGTTCTTTTTAAAATTTATAATCTTTTTATTAAAATTTATATTTATAATTTAATTTTTATTCACCGTTATTAGATTTTATATTTTGCACATGCACTAACACCATTTGCCCAATGGCATAGGTTACCCTGGGGCCCGGGAGTCGATCCCGTGCTCCTGATTTTGATTCTCACAGTTGACAAACTCAGTGCTGACCAGTGCAAAATTTTCATTCAAGCACAATGAGATATTAGTCTTTCGAAAAAATTTAATTACTCGATATACGATAGAATTTAGCCAACCCCGTGCGGGAATTGCCGCACTTTTTTTTTTTAACTTTAGTTTTTTTTCTTTTTCTTTTTCTTTTTTTTTGTTTTGTCCTCTTTTTTATTTTAATGTTTTCCATTTTTTCATTTTTAATATTTTAACGAGTACTCTACGGTCTCGAAAATTTTTAGATGTTTAAATATGCGAATTTTGTTTCTCAATTATCGATTTGGTGAAAACAAAATTAATTTCATGACAAAATACATAAAATGAGATGCTAAACAGTGTGCTTTGGTATACTTGATGGTGAAAAAATATTTTTTTAACAAAATACGTAAAGTACGATGTTAACCAGTGTGTGTTGAGGCACTTTAGGATTCAGAAAAAAATTAGCTATTCAAACACCCGAAGTTTTTTCCTCAATAACTGGTTTGGTCAAAAAAATAATAATAGATTTGTGACAAAATAGGTAAAGTGTGATGCCAACATTGAATTTTGGGGTACTTTAGGGTCCAGAACAAATTTTATATGTTCAGAATCTTTAGATACGTGAAGTTTGTTTCTCAACAACCTGTTTGACGAAAAATAAAAAAAATACGTGACAAAATACGTAAAATTTGATGCCAAACAATTTGTTGAGGTACTTTAGGATTCAAATTTTTTTACATGTTCGGATACACAAAGCTCATTCCAAAAACCCGTTTGGTGGAAAAATTTTGTGACAAAATATGTAGTGCGATACTAAATAGTGTTTCTATGTGCTTCTATTTTATTCAAATATGCGAACTTCTTTCTTCAAAAATAGTTTCAACTTTGTATATGTGCTTCTATTTTATTGGTGGTTTTAAATCAAACTTTGCATGATACTTATACGTACGTGTTTCACTTTCTAATTATGTTGTCTTATTTTCTCTTTAATTATGTGTTAAGTTTTTATATTTACATTTGATAAATATAGATAACGTTATTAAAGTTTTTTAAACTTTTTCTTCTAATTGTCTATGGATTTTCAATTTCAATGTATTTGTTGTTATTAATATTCTTTACGTTTTTTTTCTTATTATCTATGGATGTTGAATTTCAATGTCTTTGTTAATGTTTCTTTTTAATTTTATAATATTTTTATTTAATTTATAGTTTTTTAATTTAATTTTTATTTACGGGAATTTCGGTCACGTTTACAATAGATCCCCTCATCGCCCTCTTTCAACTTTCTATTGGTGATTCTATTTTATTTGTGGTTTTCATCTAACCATGCACGATACCCACGTGTTTCACTTTCTATTTGTGTTGTCTTTTTTATTTTTGTCTTTTCGCATCAAACGATATTAAAAACATACTTTAATTGGTGTTTAAATTTTTATTTCCTTTCAACGGGAACTTCAGCCACATTTATAATACAATCTCCACCATCTTCTTTCAACTTTGTATAACCGCTCCTATTTTATCATGAGTTTTCATACAACCATGCATGATACCCACGTGTTTTAGTTTTTAATTGTGTTGTCTTCTTTTCTTTCTTATTATGGGCTAAGTTTTTATATTTACATTTGATAAATATGGATTATGTTATTAAAAGTTTTAGACATTTTCTTCCCATTATCTATGAATGTTTAATTTCAACATTTTTTGTCAATATTCTTTTTAAATTTTATAATCTTCTTATTTAATTTATAGCTATAATTTAATTTCAATCCACAACTATTTGACTATATATTTTACAAACCAACATCATTGGTCCACTGGCATAAGCTACCTTGGGACACGGGATCGACTTAGTGCTCTCGAGTTTGATTCCTGCAATGGACAGCAAAATGTTGTCTTGAATGATTGGTTTATTAAAGAGGTTTTCGGTTTTCCCGTTCCGATTTTACTTTAATTTTGTTAACTAAAAATTAGTCAACCCCGTGCGTAGCACGGGTCAGACGGCTAGTTAATATATGATTAAAGGTCCATTTTAGTCCCCGGTAGTTTTTTGACAGGACAAATTAATCTCTGACAATTTTTTGGGATAAATAAGTCTCTAATATTTTTAAAATAGGCAAAAAATTGTCAGGACTTAAATGGGTTGGGTCTTTACTCTAAATATATTTATAGAAAAAATAACATTTTTTTTTCAAACAGCAAGTGTTTTTTAAAACCGGCTCAGATTTGCAGCATTTGCTGGTTGGACCTAGATAACCTTTTCCCAAGTATTTGCTTTTGACCTAGATAACCTTATTGGACAAAAAAAACTAGTTAACATTTTCCCAAGTGGTTGGTTGGTTTGCAAACCGGCTGGTGATGAAGGGAGGAAATAAAATAAAAAATAACAAAAATAAGGCTCATTGTCAAAACTCAAAAAAAACAAATATGCCAAAAAAATAAATAAGCCTATATTATATTAAACTTCATTTCTATTTAACCAAATATGCCAAAAAAACTTCTTTTTTTCTATTATATCTATGGTTTCTTACAACTGTCCCTATATGCATAGTCTTTTACCGAATCGGATAAATAGCGGCACCACGTAACGTAAGAGAAATATATTGGGCTTATAAGCTAAAACTAAAACAATAACAAAAAACTGTTTTAGTTCAAACAGTTATAGTTTTGTGGTTTATATTAAATAGGGTAGTTACAAGTAGTTGCAAAAGTTGTTACAACAAAAAGTTTAGTATTTGTGGCTGAAATTCAACAGCCAATTTCAGCCACATCCAGACAAAGCTATAAATGTACATATGTAGTGTAAATTATTTCTTACATTCAATACAATCAGTTTTCAGTTTTAAGTCTTGGTGTTTTTTTGTATTCCAATCTTCTCTCCCTTCTTCTCTGTATCTTCTTTCAACAGTTGGTTGAAGAAAAACCTCACACAAAGAAAGAAAAATAAACTGAGTTAGAGTTTGTATTTCTAGTGTGTGAAATAGAAAGGAGCAATCAGTGAGAGATAGTGAGGAATATACCTTGCAACTGTGAGAATTCTGTGCTTGTGTTATTGAAGATTCTGGTTGTTATTTCACAAGTGGTGAAATCACTCACAGTTTCATAATCACATCACAAAACATACAAACAAGAAAAAAAACAAGAGGAAATTAGTGTTTTACAAAGAGTTGTTGTAAAACAGAGAAGAAATCACAAGTGGTGATTTGTATACCTTCGGTTGTGTTTGTGGAGGCCTCAACCAACAGATACAGCAACGTTTATTACATGCAAGTGAAGCAATAAAAAAGTCAGATTCGCAAGCAAGCTTTAGGTTTTCGGAAACAGTAAAATCGAAGATCAAGGTTTCTTCAATACTCAGAATTAGACACCAAGACCAGAGGGGTTTTGGTCGCAAGCCTCACGCGACCCATTGTCTGAAGAATCAGAAGTGAAATCGTGTGGAATTGCTGAGTTTTGGTTTTTGGGTTTCGGTGAAGAGGAAAAAGGAAGAAGAGAAACGGGAAGAAGAAAGAAAGAACACGAAGGAGAGAGAAGGAATCCGAGAGTGAAGAAGATTTCATTTTTCTAATTGGAACCGGGTAATCCAAGTGGGCTTGGGTTAGTTGTGTTGTTGGGCCTGTGAATTATTATTCACACCACCCATTTTGTTGTGCACACCCCTGCAATTAAGGAAACAATTAAAGAGTTAAAAAATCAACATGGTGTCTTAGAGCTTAAAATCCTAGGGACGTATTTCTATTCTCTTCTTGTATTTCTTTAAGTTTCTTTAATTTCTTTTTACCGGTTAAAATCCTGTACAGTGTGAAACTGTACAGTTGTGTTCTAATCTGTGTATGTAAGTGTTTACAGAAAAAATATGTCAATTACTGAAAATCTAGACGCACATGTTCCCAAATTAAATGGGAAGAATTATGATACATGGGCACTACAAATGAAAGCGGTTCTTGGATGTCACGGTGTTCTAAGAATGGTCAAGAATGGTCTTGAACCACTACCAGAAGATGCCACTGTTGCCCAAACAAATTTGTTCAACGAAAATGAACAAAAAGATTTCAAAGCATTGATGCTAATTCACAGGGGCTGTGATGAAGCGAATTTCGATAGAATTAGGAAGTGTGAGACTTCTAAACAGGCATGGGATGCCTTAGACAAGTACTATTGTGGCGCAGCTCCCATCAAGGAAGAGAAACTGCAGGCCTTAAGGGCACAATATGAAAGTCTCAAAATGAAACAAGGGGAAACAGTTACTGACTACTTCATCGGAGTGAAGAAAATCATTAATGAAATGGCACTTCTTGGTGAAACACTGGAGGAGAAGTGGGTGTGCAAGAAGATCTTAAGAAACATGACAAAAAAGTTCTTTGTGGTGACTAACACCATAGAAGAAACAACTCAAGTTGATGACTTGAAGGTTGAAGAACTTCAAGCAAAACTTGAAGCCAAGGAGGTAAGAATTGGTCTCCTAGATGGTGAAGAAGAGGAAGAAGATCAAGCTATGTTTGCGGCCAAGTCCAAAGGAAAGAAGGGCAACAAACAACCAGCCAAAGATTGGTCAAAGGGTAAGGGAGGTAAGCCTAAAGCTAAAGGTGATAATTCTAAGAAAAATAACTCAAAGAAAGATAAGTCAAAAGTTCAATGTTATAGGTGTGATAATTTTGGACACTATGCAACTAAATGTCCAACAAGGAAGAATACTAAGTCTAAGGATTCTGAGCTTGAGGCCAATGTGGCCAAGGAAGACTCAGATTCTGATGAGCCTGTTGCTTTTAGTATGATTACTGAATTGGATGAATTAGATGAACCTATAACTAAACCTACTATATCTAGTATTAGAATTGTGGAAAACCCAGAGTATGTTGCTTTGGTTGTAGTTGATAGTAATGGTAATACTATCACAGAATTATGGTATTTGGATTCTGCTTGTTCTAATCATCTTACAGGTAACAAAGACTGGTTGGTTGACTTTGATCCAACTAAAAGAACAACAATCAGATGTGCTAGTGATGAATCTTTAAAGGCAGCAGGTATGGGAAACATTGTTTTCACTAAAGAGGATGGCCAGGTTGTGGTAATCCATGAAGTGTACTATGTTCATTGTCTTAGGTGCAATTTAATCAGTTTAGGGCAATTAGTTGAAAAAGCGTTTTCAATTGTAATGAAAAACCTTAAACTGAAAGTTTTTGACACTAAAGATAGGTTGATCCTAACATCTGTTTTGTCTAAGAATAGAACCTTCAAAACCAGTATTAGCACTACTCAAGCAGAATGCTTAAGTGCCATCACTGATTTTGATAGTTCCATTTGGCACAAAAGTTTGGGGCATTTGAACTACAAAAGCCTAAGCAATCTAAGTTCTAAAAATCTAGTAGTTGGACTACCTAAGATTGAAATACCTAAGACTACTTGTACCACATGTTTGGTTGGTAAACAACCTAGGAAGATGTTTAAGACAGAATTACCACAAAGGTCTAAACATCTTCTTCAAGTTGTTTACACAGATATTTGTGGTCCTTTTGATGTGATTTCAAATGGAGGAAACAAATACTTTCTGTCATTCATTGATGAATTCTCAAGGAAGATGTGGATCTACCTAATCAAGACTAAAGATGAAGCCTTAGCAAAATTCAAAGAATTCAAGGCTATGGCAGAGAAGCAAAGTGGTAAGGTTTTAAAAATTTTAAGATCTGATGGTGGAGGTGAGTATACCTCAAATAATTTTGAAACCTATTGTACTACACAAGGCATAATTCATGAAGTTACTTCTCCCTATACCCCACAACACAATGGGGTAGCAGAGAGAGGAAACATGACAGTTTTAGACATGGCAAGGAGCATGATAAAATTGAAAAGTGTGCCTAAATGTTTATGGGGTGAGGCAGTCATGACTGCTACTTATCTACTCAATAGATGCCCCACTAAAAGGTTAGAGGACAAAGTACCTGAGGAGGTGTGGACTGGGGAGAAGCCTAGTGTGAGTCACCTAAGGGTCTTTGGGTCTCTATGTTATGGTCACATTCCGGATGCTAAGAGGAAGAAGTTAGAGGACAAAAGCAAGCCTTTGATACTAGTGGGATATCACCCTACTGGTACTTATAGGTTGTTTAATCCTATAACTAGCAAGTTAGAGGTGTCAAGAGATGTGACTATACTTGAAGATGAGATGTGGGATTGGGACAAAAGTGAACCGGTGGGTTCAAATGATCCTATTATCCTAGATGAAGTAACAACAGATACTTTGGTTGGTCATCACTATGAAAGTGATGAAGAGAATGAAGTTGGAGGACCTGAACTACCTGAGGCGGAACTTGTACAGCCTGAAAATGAACCAGATTCACCTGAATCAGTTCATGAGCAACCTGTACAAGAGACCCTACCCAGGCAAGAAAGGTTAAGGCAACCTCCAAGGAGATTGGTTGACTATGATGTGATTCAAGATGATGAAGTGAATGATGATGGTGACATCATACACTTTGCAATGATTGCTGATTCAGAACCAATTGATTACTTAGAGGCTCTAAGTAAGAAAGAATGGAAAGATGCAATGGTTGAGGAATTGCAATCCATTGAGAAAAATAATACTTGCACTACAAAAAAATCAGGGATTAGCGAGGGAAATTTCCCTCGCAAACTGACCAAAATCCCTCGCTAATGGTCATTTGCGAGGGAATTAGCGAGGGACCGGTTCCCTCGCTAATACCTTCCTCGCTAATTGCGAGGGAATTTGAATCCCTCGCTAATTAGCGAGGGACATTTCCCTCGCTAATTCCCTCGCTAATGTTGCCTCAAAATTTGTGCAAATTTTCAAATTCTGACTGACACGTGTCTTAATTTAAATGGTTTGTTTTTTATATTTATTATTATGTTATTTTTAAAATCAGTTTTTTATTATAATATATTATTAATTTTGTGGTTGTTGTTGTGGTGGTGGTGGTGGTGGTGAAAGGTGGAGAGAAAGAGGAAAGAAATTCGTAGGTGGTGGTGGTGGTCTCGTGGGTGGTGGTGGTGTGGTGGTGGTGGAAGAAGGTGGAGAAAAGAAGAGTGAAAGTGGAAATTGTGTAAGAGAGAGAGAGAGAGAAGAGAGGAAGAGGAAAGAAGGTGGTGGTGGTGGTGGTGTCGCGAGTGGTGGTGGTTGTTGTGTGGTGGTTGTGTGGTGGTGGTTGTTGTTGTGTGGTGGTGGGTTAGGGTTTATAGGTGAGAGAGATAGAGTAGAGGAAGAGGAAGGGAAGGGTGAAGAGGAGAGAAGAAGAGTGAGGGTGGTTGGTTGGTTGTGTGGTGGTGATGGTGATGGTGGTGGTGGTGGAGAGTAGAGGAAGGGAAGAGGAAGGGTGAAGAGGAGAGAAGAAGAGTGAGAAAGAAGAGTGAGTGAGTGAGTGACAGATTTAAGTAAAAAAAATTAAAATTTGCGAGGGAACTGTTTTCCGTCGCTAAAAACCACTTTAATTAGCGAGGGATTTTAATTCCCTCGCTAATTCCGTCGCTAATTTCCTTGATTCGCGTGAATTTGACTGAATTTTCCCTCCAAACAATTAGCGACGGAAATTTTTCAAATTCCCTCGCTAAATCCCTCGCTAACGGTCAAATTTTCAAATTCCCTCGCTAATTCCCTCGCTAATGTCAGTTTTAGCGAGGGAATCACATTCCCTCGCTAATTCCCTCGCTAAAGTCAGTTTTAGCGAGGGAATGTTATTCCCTTGCTAATGTCCCTCGCAAATAAGCGTTTTTTTTTGTAGTGTTGGTCCTTAACCACTTTACCTAAAGGCAAGAAAGCCATTAGTGTAAAATGGGTGTTCAAGGTCAAGTTGGATCCTAATGGAAAGGTTGTGAAGTATAAGGCTAGGCTTGTTGCAAGAGGCTTCCAACAAAAGGAAGGGATTGACTATACAGAAGTTTTTTCTCCTGTAGCTAGGCATGAAACCATTAGATTGGTCACTGCCTTAGCTTGCAGCAGAAAATGGGAGTTGTTTCACATGGATGTGAAATCATCTTTCTTAAATGGGCCACTAGAGGAAACTGTGTACATAGCACAGCCTCCTGGGTTCATTAAGAAAGTCAAGGAGTCTTATGTATACCACTTACATAAGGCTTTGTATGGTTTAAAGCAGGCACCAAGGGCCTGGAATAAAAGAATTGATGCATTTTTTATTGAGAATGGTTTCACTAGATGCACATCAGAGTATGATGTGTATATCAAAGGTGACATACATTCCTACCTCTTGATTGTGTGCCTCTATGTGGATGATTTGTTGCTCACAGGGAGTTGTTCCAAGGAACTTTAGAAGTTCAAACTATCCATGAAGGATGAGTTTGAGATGACTGACTTAGGAAAACTAACCTATTTTTTGGGTTTAGAATTTCTAAGAGTTGAGGAAGGGGTCATACTTCACCAAAGAAAGTATGCCAAGGAAGTGTTGGCTAGGTTTGACCTTGCAAACTGTAACTCAGCCTCCAATCCTGCTGAGGGGAACTTAAGTAGAAAGGACGAGAGTGAGGACGGTGACACTGACCCCACCTATTATAGATAAATAATTGGCTCTTTAAGATATCTATGCCATAGTAGGCCGGATATCTTATTTGCTACCGGAATGGCAAGCAGATTTATGAATTCTCCGAAACAAATTCATCTAAATGCTGCTAAAAGGATCCTTAGATATATTAAGGGTACTTTAAATTTTGGTTTACTATATAATTTTCCTATTGGTAAATCTGTTTTGCTAGGTTTTTGCGACTCGAATTGGTGTGGAGATAAGATTGATAAGAGGAGCACTTCCGGATACCTATTTCTATTTCAAGGAGCACTTATCTCATGGAGTTCTAAGAAGCAAGCAATTGTTGCTCTATCTTCATGTGAGGCAGAATATGTATCTGCCTGCCATGCTGCCACACAAGTAGCTTGGCTTGAAACTTTGCTAAAGGAACTTAACATAGAGATAACAGAGGCACCTAAGCTCTATATGGATAACAAGTCGGCTATTAACTTAGCTAGGAACCCTATTTCACATGGAAGGACAAAGCATATCAAGACGAGATACCACTATCTTAGGGATCAAGTCTCAAAAGGAAAGCTATTGCTAGATTATTGCTCAACTAAGGAGCAAGTGGCCGATATCTTCACTAAAGCACTCAAGGGTGAGGTATTTACCAAACTAATAAGGCAACTAGGTGTCATTACTTTTGAGTCTTAAAGGTAATGACTTAAAACTATATTCTGGGGACTTGTCCAGGAAAGTCTTTTTCTAATACTCTACAGGGGGTTGTCCAGGAAAATGGGTTTCGGTGAAGAGGAAAAAGGAAGAAGAGAAACGGGAAGAAGAAAGAAAGAACGCGAAGGAGAGAGAAGGAATCCGAGAGTGAAGAAGATTTCATTTTTCTAATTGGAACTGGGTAATCCAAGTGGGCTTGGGTTAGTTGTGTTGTTGGGCCTGTGAATTGTTATTCACACCACCCATTTTGTTGTGCACACCCTGCAATTAAGGAAACAATTAAAGGGTTAAAAAATCAACAGAACATTGGTATTATCAGAATTTTCACCATGTATTTATTCAAATCCCAGAAAAACTAACAACATATCCTAAACATCTTCGAATACATTAGTTACATGTTTAAAGTACTTTCCGCATATATATTATAGGCAAAATATCACCTGGGGTCCCTTAACTTATTTTCTGTTTTCGATTAGGTCCCTTATGTTTTCATTATAACGAATAGGTCCCTTATGTTTTAAAATCATTGCATCTATATCCTTTTTAACGTTTTCTGATTAACTCCGTTTAACAGTCTTTTGTTTGACCATTTGACTGCTGAGGTGTATGCCTACGTGGCTATAAACACTACTTGAGTCATTTTTTTAATTAATTTTTATTAACCCTCTTCTTCAACTTCTTCCCATATTCTTCATCTTCCTCTCAGCCGTTCCTGCCCAGATCTTCTTCCTATACTCACATCACAACCATACAAATTCATTTAAAAATAATAGATTTTGGAAATCAAATAATAGAAAGAAATATCTCAAGACCCATGGATATTTCCAGATCCTATTACCATGGATCCCCAAAACCCCATTAGCAAAAATGTTCCATTTTTAACAGAGCAAAGATATTTCCAGATCCTATAACTTCGATGTGGTTTTGCGATGGGATTCTTGTGATGTGGTTTTGTATTTCTGATTCAAAAACTTGTGATTTTTTAAGATGTAAATCTGTTAGACCACATGTGTTGGGGTTTACCCACTTGTTCGACTATAAACCTGTATGGAAGGATTGATATTTTACAAAAAACAGAGACTACTTTTAGATTTCAGATCTGATTTTCTATTTTGATTTTGTGCAACAACAACAACAATTAATTCTGGGTATTTGTGTTATTGGTGAACAAGATGAACAAAACAATTGGTTCTGGGTATTTGTGTTGCCTGCAAAACTAGGCTCAACGAAGAAGATGAACGATAAGAATCGAATTGCAACCCATGTCTTCTTCTTCCTTCTCTCTCACGTTGAAGAAGATGAACAATAATCAATTTTTATATTTTTAGTTAAAAATAATTAAAGAATAATGAATCAGCTGCCACATAAGCATAAATATCTTATGTGGCATGTTAAGTCAACAGTCAAACAGCCACATCAGTCACTGGTTGACGGAGTTAGTGTCAAAACGTTAAATGGGACTAGGGTACAACGTTTTTTAAAGTTAAGGGACCTATTCGTTACCTCGAAAAGTTAAGGGACTTAAATGAAAACAGAAAATAAATTAAGGGACTCTGGATGTATTTTGCCTATATTATATTATAGAATCAATTAAGAATCTTTGGCGTTAGATGAGAAAGAACGAATGCATGATCTCATAAAATTTGCTTTTTTTTGAGAGAGAATCTCATAAAGTTAGTTATTCACATATATAATTAGCTAGTTAGTTATATCCGTAAGACCTAATTCAATTGGTAAATACCAAAATTGTTAGGCTGGATATCATGTCTTAGATTTGAACTCAGGACTTCACAGTTGTGTGTGTGAGTTTCTAGTGACACTTGTCACTCCGTCTATAAACCAAAAAAAATATATAATTAGTTATCCTGATTTATGAAGAAAAATGTAAGTTTAACTCTTCTTTTATATTGTCCCCGAAAAATGTAGCCTAATATTGGTAAGGTTGTGAAAATTTTGGAGTTTGGTTTGGCAAAACTTCACTTCTTTCCTCCTCATTCTTTACCGTCGACTATTTGTAAATTTTGTACTAAGGACCAAAGAAGACTATTTTTTAAAATATTCTTTGACAAGACTTTTTTTATATTAATATTCATAAATTTAATATAATCTCACTTATATATTTAAGATATATATATATATATAAAAGAGATAAATAAAGTTTTTACAATATAAAAATTAGGTTAGAATCTAATCAACGTGCATATATATTTTTTATGTGTTTTGATCTATTTTGATGAGACCAAACAAATTAGTATAAAATATCAGTGTAAAGTGAATGGTTAGCCTCAAGGGGCAGAATATATCGTGCTTTGGCCTAATTCTTTTTCTTATGATCGATTCGACCTCAGATCAAAAAGATATATCTTTATTCTATTTTTATCTCTTCAACAAGTTTAGTAATGAGCGTAACGTCCCTATTGTTCCGATGGAGAGAAGAACCCATGATTAGCTTTTCAGAAAATTTCAAAACGAAAAATTTCAACGAAAGTCAGTGTTAAATGATAATGATTACAATTATAGCCATTGCGGCCGTCACGTGGAAACAAGGATGTTCGAATCGCGAGATCCAGGAGTTAATGATGTTCTAACAGTTACGAAATGGGGGATCTATGTTCGTATCTAGGGTGGAGGCCGAGGGTTTCTCTTGTTGATCGAGTGCTAGGAGCCTTAGACTAAATGATCAGCCTCTTGGTGTGATAGAGGTATAGTTGGGCCTTCCAAGATACTGATCGATCTGGTTAGGAACAATATGTAATCAATAATAATGCGTCTTTGTGCTCTAGCTATAAGAGTTCGAAAATGGAAAAAAGAAAGAAGATGAAAAAGTACAAGTCTCATAGATATATTAATTCAGGGTATAGTTCTAATTAGGGTTAAGAGAGCTAGAATGAATCGGCCCGTTCAACTGGTTGAACCAAAAACCAACTAGTCTTGCAGTTGGTTTAACCTCAATTGGATCGGAGTCCGATTGAATCGGAATGTACCACTTTGAACCTCTAATTGAATCAAGATGAACCGTTTGGAATAATTATTAATTTAGGTTTTTTATTTTTTCCTAAAAATTTAATATTTTTTTATTAGTCATCTAGTTCAACAATGGTTGAACCGCGAGTGAACTAATTGAACTATGACTCGAAGATATTGCCGGTTTGATCTCTGTTCGATTTTAAAAACATTAGTTCTAATGAAAAAACATTAAAGGATTTAAATAAGAAAACAATTATGACCAGAAAAACAATTTAGGCATATATAGGCGGCTTTGGTAGTTAGTGCATGTCCTTTTATTCTGTCTATATATCGCACCCGTCAGCAGTTTTGTGAACATCGATCAAACAAGTGAATTAAACCAAGAATACAGAGCCATTTATAATACTAGTTTTAAGTTGAAAGTAATCTCTTGAAGGCATATTCTTCTCCCATTCCTATCATGAATAATTGAATTTACAGAATCATCAATATATATAAGCTACTAATTAATTATGTACCTAGCTATATTCATATCATTGCACGTATATTGTTGCCAATGGCTCCCAGAAAAAGACCTCGAAAGGTTTTGCAAATGGTGGATATTGCAGAAGAAGATGGTCATCATGAAGATGATGAGTTGAAGAAGAACGTGGTCAGAGCTTTGCCATTCTTTACACTCTTGAGCTATGCTGACTTAGTTGATTGGATTCTAATGGGTTTAGGAGCTCTAGGTTCAGTTGTGCATGGTATGGCACTCCCTGTTGGGTATTTGTTGTTAGGAAAAGCTCTTAATGCTTTTGGGAACAATATTAATGACACAGATGCTATGGTTCGTGCTCTTAAAAAGGTACGTTTAGTAGTTTTTTGGCACAAAAAAGGTACGTATTATTACCCTGCCACAAGAATATGTTAAGTAGTTTGGTATGGATTATGGGTAATATTATCTCTAACATCAAATGGTATGAAACAGCACAGTGACACACACTGCTAATTAAGTATTTCTTGCTTCAAAACTGAAACTTGTTATGCATGCATGATACATGCAAAGTCATTTTCTAATTTTGGTTTTGATTATGTCGTTGTGTTTTTGTTAATTTCAATGTGAATGTTTAAATCACATTATGAAAAATGAACAAAAACTTAAGTATGTTAATTAAAAAATATAGTACTAGAAAAATGCAACTGATGATCAAAACTAAAGAGAGAGAGAGAGAGAGAAATTATATCCGTTTTCGGTTCACTCATAGCTAAATTTGGTTAGAGACAAATTTCATATTTTGTTCTCTAAATTTTTGTTGTTAATCTAATTTTTTTTCAGTAGTAAATGAAAGTAAAAAGGGTTCTTCTAATAACAACACTCTTTTGACATGTTCTTCCTAACACTTTAGTTTATTCTTAAATTTTAGTAGAAATTTGACTTGAATAAACTAATATCGGTTCAGGTTATTCCATTTGTGTGGTACATGGCCATCGCCACTTTTCCTGCTGGGGTACTTGGTATGTTTTTTCTTTCATCCTTATCAATAAATTACATCTTGTTTTACAAAAGATGAATAATAAAGGTAATTAGAATTATTGAACTTGATTACCGACCGCCCTCAAGAGTTTATATACAAATAGTGAATATGTTTGTGTAAGGCATAACACAACTGGCAAGACCTAGGGTTTTTTGAGTGTATAAGATTATGAGTAATGTTTGTCACTCTATTTCGGCACCAAAAAAAATAGAAACTGTGAATGCAAGTGAAAGAAGGAAAAACAGAGTAACTTCCCTAACTAATCGTAGCTTAATTAAATACACGTCAATAACTTACTTAACTACTTGCAAATAGTCAATTTGGATCGACTTATTTGGGTTTATCTACTAACATAAACACTTGTGAAACAATTTGGAAGAACTTATAGTAACCGCTTATGACATGTTCAGAAGCTATTTTCAGCTAATTTCTATAAGCTCTCCATGATAGCTTATAGAAATAACTTATAGCTTATGAAAAAATAGTTTAACATTATTTTATCTTCTATTATAAAATAGTTTATGCATAAGTTCTTATGATGTAAATGTTTATGCTATAAACGCTTAATTAAATTGTTTATCCAATTTACAACTATTACCCAATACTGTCATCTGAATTAAGTTCGAATCCTTACGAAGTTTCATTGCCCTGACCACGTTTAAAATCATGCAGAGATTGGTTGTTGGATGTATACAAGTGAAAGACAGTTATCACGTCTAAGATTAGCATATTTAAGAGCAGTCCTTAGCCAAGAGATAGGGGCTTTTGATACAGAATTAACAAGTGGAAAAGTCATTACTGGAATTAGCAAGCACATGAGTGTCATACAAGATGCCATTGGTGAAAAGGTCAGCAAATAAATCAATGTCACAAGTTTCCTCTTTCTTTTATTACCACTTCTTCTTCACCACCTTTTATGACTGAACCTTTCTTTCTCACAGTTGGGTCACTTCACTTCTAGCTGTGCAACTTTCTTCGCTGGAATTGTTATTGCTGCCATATGCTGTTGGGAAGTGGCACTTCTATGTTTAGTAGTTGTCCCACTTATTCTTATGATCGGGGCTACTTACACCAAGAAAATGAACAACATATCAACCACTAAATTGTTTTACCATTCTGAAGCTACATCTATGATAGAGCAGGTATATAAATATACACAACTCAGTCTTCAAAATCAATAATACTTCTAGTCTAGTGTCACATGAATATATATCATGTGACCTAACTTATTCAACTTAATGTTAAATCTCAGCCCATTTTAACAAGCTTTGACATTGATATTTCAGACAATATCACAAATAAAAACAGTATATGCTTTTGTTGGAGAGAGTCTAGCAATAAAATCCTTCACAGAAAACATGGATAAACAGTACGTCGTAAGCAAAGGGGAGGCACTTGTGAAGGGAGTTGGAACAGGAATGTTTCAAACTGTAAGTTTCTGTTCTTGGGCTCTGATTATTTGGGTTGGAGCTGTTGTGGTCAGGGCTGGGAGAGCAAAAGGAGGAGATATAATAGCTGCAGTGATGAGTATTCTTTTTGGTGCTATGTAAGGAAGCAACAAACTTCAGGCTAGTTTTAGAATATATACAAAGGTTTATAATACAGTAACAAAATTTTCTCTGTGAATTGCAGATCTATCACATATGCAGCACCAGACATGCAAATATTCAATCAGGCAAAAGCTGCAGGATATGAGGTCTTCCAAGTGATCCAAAGAAAACCACTAATAAATAATGAATCAAAAGGTGAGATGCCTAGGAAGATTAAAGGTGATATTGAGCTACGAGATGTTTATTTTTCCTACCCGTCACGGCCAGAGAAACCTATCCTTCAAGGACTGTCGTTGTCCATTCCAAGAGGAAAGACAGTAGCATTGGTTGGTAGCAGTGGGTGTGGAAAGAGCACTGTTATTTCTCTAATAACCAGGTTTTATGACCCCACAAGAGGTTAGTTAAGTTGGTTTTTTGCTTTTCTTCTCTTACTTTCTCTATTTTATCAACTGGTTAATGCTCATGTTCTTTTTCTTTGCCAGTAAACAAACTATATAAATGCAAGCAAATATTTGTAAATACAAGATTAGATGGTAGTGATATAAAAAAGGCTCTAAAGGACTGATATTGCATTAAAATCAATAGTATTGTAGAAATTGATTGTGTATTCTTGAAAGCAAATCAACGCTGTCAAACCTGACATTGTTTATAACATTCCAGGAGAAATTTTTATTGACCGCCGCAGTATCAAAGATCTTGATTTGAATTTTCTTCGAAGTAATATAGGGGCTGTTTCCCAAGAACCATCACTCTTTGCAGGCACCATTAAGGATAACTTGAAATTGGGAAAAATGGATGCAAGTGATGAAGAGGTTCAGGCAGCAGCAGTGATGTCCAATGCACACACTTTCATATCACAGCTGCCTAATCAATACCTAACTGAGGTGAGCTGCTCAATCTAGAAAGTCACTTTTTTAAGCTTAATTGTGCCTTACTTGAATTTTCCTTTTATTGTATTAATTTATACATTGATCATACTCTGATCCTGTTTTATTATGGCATACTAGACTACTAGTATAGTTTAACTAGAAATAATTGATAGGAAGAAGATAAAGAAGTAACATAAATATATAGCTAAAATGAGACGAGAAACATGTGAAAATCTCAAGCTTACCTCTGTGATTCTGATCAGAATTCCTTTCTATTTTGTGGTTTGGCAAAGGAAACACATTCTTTAATGTAGGCTGTCGTCTTAAAATTAAGGGCTGTTGGTTCTATGCAGTATTCTAATCTTAATATAAAAATTAAACTTATTTTCCAATAATTTACTATCCAGCACATACATACACGAAGCTTCACATAATTTTGTATTCTCTTCTTCATATTCAAACTTCAAAGCCACCAACAAAAAATAAGAGTGCAGGTCTCCCTCATGACTCGTGAGAGCATACAGTATAACATTTTACTGCTAATGTACAAATAAAATATTGAAAATATGATTTACAAACATATCTGCTGTCAGTCAGATTACCATGTACACATAAATGAGAAACATGATTTGCTCTCGGAGGAATATAGCTGAAAGTTGTGCATTTTAAAAGTTCTTCTGGCTGCATATGTGATAGACCACTGAAGACTTACTCTAGGAGAAATAAGCCTAGAAATGAAACTGTTAATTAACTAGGTTATTTAGGTTAATTAGTTGACAGTTAGGTAGTTACTGTCATAAGTTGTTATGACAGTTAGTAAGTAGTTAGTAGTAGCTGTCATAGGTTTGTTATGACAGTTATTAGGTAGTTAGGGACCTTTCCAGCTCTGACCCTCTAGGATTATTATAAAAGAGGGGGTTAAGACTTAGGGGGTCATCTTTGGATTAATTGAGTAGAGTTGCTGGGTGAAGCCAGCAGAGGTGCTAGTGCATCTATGTAATTGTTTCTGTTTCTGTGAATTCAATAAAATAACACTCAAGAGATAAGCTGGCCACTGCCCCAGCCCTCTTGAGTTTCTGTAACAGAATTCATTGTTAGCAGGAGGCTAACAATTTGGTCCGACCTGCCGGATCGTGAAGATGACAAAGCCAACCACACGTGGAGACTCTGATCTTGCAGCATTAGAGAAGAAAGTGGATGAGAAACTCCATGGGGTGACCAATGACATCGAAGAGATCAAGAATCACATGAAGAAAGCGGATGATCGTTTTAATGAAATAATGAAGGCCATACAGAACCTTCAGAAGGAGAAAGAACCAACAAGAACCATCAAGAACACCAAGAAGGGCGCAACAGATGAACCAGAGGCGATTCCCATACCAGAAGAAGTCAAAATGGAACCAAAACTTGGCTGGGTGAAAAGGGTGGAGCTCCCCACCTCCCCGCCGTGAGAACCTCTGTTTCTCGTGTGGAGGACCTTACACACCTGGACACAAATGTGCTGAAAGTAGTTTACGGGTTGTAATATTGGGCACCGAAGAAGAGATGGACGATGAGAAAGAGGTTAAAAGGGTAGAAGAGGACCCAGAAGAGGATACGAGTTCTGATGAGGAAGAACTACAGGAGATTGAACTGTCACATATGTCCACGAAGGGCCTGACCCAGCCACGCACCATGAAACTCATCGCCATCATCAATGGGGTGATGATTCTCGTGCTAATTGACAGTGGGGCAACTCACAATTTCATTTCCAAGGAATTAGTAGAGAAATTGGGACTTGATATAGAGAAGAAGGGAGTATACAATGTGAGACTGGGGGATGGCAATAGGAAGAAAACTATGGGGAAGTGCAAGGGGGTGAAGGTGCAAATTGGGGACTACCACTGTACAATTAACACTGATATTTGAATTAGGGGGAGTTGACTTAATTTTGGGAGTCTCTTGGCTAGCCACCTTAGGGGATGTACAGGCCAATTGGAAGGATTTGACTATGCAATTTCAAACACCTCAAGGGCCTGTGACCATAAGAAGGGACCCTGGCTTGAGCAAATCAATCATTTCTCCCCAGCAACTACTGAAGTTGAGTGAAATTGAAGGAATGGCTACCATTTGGAATGCTCCTCACTACTATGAACAAGCAACTTGTAATCTGAGAAATGCAGAGGGAGAGGAGAGGCATCAGGACCTCACACAGTTACTGGACAACTTCCAGCAGGTATTTCAGAAGCCAAAAGGGCTGCCTCCAACACGTGAGGTAGATCACAGGATACCTATCAAGAAGGGAACTGAGCCTGTGAATGTCAGGCCATACAGGTATCCCCACCTGCAGAAGAATGAAATAGAGAGAGAGGTCGGTGAGATGCTGAAAGTTGGAATAATCAGGCCAAGTAATAGCCCTTACCCCAGTCCTGTCATCTTGGTCAGAAAGAAGGATAAAAGCTGGAGATTCTGTGTTAACTACGGGGCCCTTAACAAAGCAACTATTCCTGACAAGTTTCCCATCCCTGTTATAGAGGAATTACTGGATGAGCTACATGGAGCACGCTTCTTTTCTAAAATTGACCTCAGAGCAGGGTACCATCAAATACGGATGAATGAAGAGGACATCCACAAGACTGCTTTCAGGACACATCAAGGACACTACAAGTCCTTGGTGATGCCCTTTGGCCTTACCAATGCCCCGGCCACTTTCCAAAGCCTCATGAACTCTACACTACAGCCCTATCTCAGAAAATTTGTGCTAGTTTTCTTTGACGATATTGTAATTTACACCAATACATGGGAGGAACACTTGGACCATTTGAGGCAAGTCTTACATACTATGACACAACATCAGTTGTATGCCAACTTAAAAAAGTGTGAATTTGGCAAGGAAGAGGTACAATACCTAGGGCATATCATTAGCAGACTAGGGGTGGCCATGGACTCTCAAAAGGTTGAAGCAATCATGAAGTAGTCCATTCCTAAATCTATCAAAGCTCTAAGGGGATTCCTAGGGCTCACTGGGTACTACAGGAGGTTTATACACAATTATGGTCACTTAGCTAGACCCCTCACACAATTACTGAAGAAGGGACAGTTTGAGTGGACCCAACACAGCACTCATGCCTTCCAGCAACTACAACAAGCAGTAACAACAGCCCCTGTGTTGACCATGCCTGACTTTGACCAGACTTTCAGCATTGAATGTGATTCCTCAGGATTAGGCATTGGAGCAGTGCTGACTCAGAACAAAAAACCCATTGCTTACTTCAGTAAGGCTTTGTCTGATCAAAGTCTCACCAAATCCACATATGAGAAGGAATTAATGGCATTGGTGCTTGCTATCCAACACTGGAGACCCTATTTGTTAGGGAGGAAATTCATGGTTTATACAGACCATAAGAGTTTAAAATTTCTGCTTGAACAGAGAATTGTCTCACAAAATCAACAAAATTGGGTGGCCAAGCTACTTGGGTATGACTTCGAAATAGTATACAAGAAAGGGACCACCAATAGGGCTGCTGATGCCCTCTCAAGGAAGTTTGAGGAGACAGAGTTGCAGGTCATTAGCAGACCATTTTGGCAAGACACTACCACTATTGATGAAGAAGTTCAACAAGATGTAGTACTAAAGAAGATCAGGACGGAGCTAGAGGCAAACCCTGACTCCAATGGCCATTACACATTGGAACAAGACAGACTATACTACAAAGGAAGGCTAGTTATCTCTGCTCAATCCAAATGGATCCCAATCTTACTAGAGGAGTATCACTCAACCCCCACAGGAGGTCATTCAGGAGTTTTTAGGACCTACAGGAGGATAGCACAGTCTATCTATTGGATTGGAATGAAGGCTGCTGTCACTAATCATGTAGCTGCATGTCAAGTGTGTCAAAGGAGTAAGTATCTAGCATGTTCCCCAGCTGGGCTCTTACAACCCCTACCCATACCTAATGCTATTTGGGAAGAAATTAGCATGGACTTCATCACTCACCTACCTAAGATAAAAGGGTATGATGTTATACTAGTGGTGGTAGATAGGTTGAGTAAATACAGTCACTTCATTCCAATTAAACACCCTTATACTGCAAAATCTCTGGCTGGAATTTTTGTTAAAGAGATAGTGAAGCATCGTGGTATCCCTCTGTCCATTGTCAGTGACAGGGACCCTACCTTTCTCAGTTTCTTTTGGCAGGAGCTTTTTAAGTTGCAGGGGACAAAACTGAAAATGAGTACTGCTTATCACCCTCAATCTGATGGACAGACTGAGGTGTTAAACAGGATCCTGGAGACCTACTTGAGGTGTTTCTGTGCAGAACAACCCAAAGGTTGGTTGAAATTTTTACCATGGGCAGAGTACTAGTATAATACCAGTTATCAAAAATCTGCTAAAACCACTCCTTTTGAAGTAGTATACGGGCGTCCTCCTCCTTCCATTGCTAGGTATGTGCCAGGAGAAACATTGGTGGAGGCAGTGGCTCAGGATCTGATCTCCAGGGATGAAGCACTCAAACAATTGAAGACTCACTTACAGCATGCTCAGGAACAAATGAGCAAGCATGCAAATACTCATAGGAGGTCATCAAACATCAAGGTTGGTGACAAGGTGTTCCTGAAAATCAGGCCACATAGACAACACTCTATGGCCACTCAGCTGCATCCTAAACTATCAGCACGATACTATGGACCATTCACAGTCATCAAACAGATAGGACCAGTAGCATTCAAGCTCCAGCTACCTCTCACAGCACGTATACACCCTGTATTCCACGTGTCACAACTAAAACTGGCAGTGGGAAATCACCCAGTGGAGGAACAACTACCTGAGGGGCTTCAGCTGCCAGCAACCAGCTACACTCCTGAGCAAATCCTGGATAGAAGAACAGCAATGGTACTTGGGCAACCTACAGAGCAGATCCTGGTCAAGTGGAAGGAACAACCAAGAGAAGAAGCAACCTGGGAAGAGGTGAAGACTATGAGACAACAATTTCCAGATATCAACCTTGAGGACAAGGCTGTTCCTAAGGGGGATGGAGTTGATAGACCACTGAAGACTTACTCTAGGAGAAATAAGCCTAGAAATGAAACTGTTAATTAACTAGGTTATCTAGGTTAATTAGTTGACAGTTAGGTAGTTACTGTCATAAGTTGTTATGCCAGTTAGTAAGTAGTTAGTAGTAGCTGTCATAGGTTTGTTATGACAATTATTAGGTAGTTAGGGACCTTTCCAGCTCTGACCCTCAAGGATTATTATAAAACAGGGGGTTAAGACTTAGGGGGTCATTTTTGGATTAATTGAGTAGAGTTGCTGGGTGAAGCCAGCAGAGGTGCTAGTGCATCTGTGTAATTGTTTCTGTTTTTGTGAATTCAATAAAATAACACTCGAGATAAGCTGGCCACTGCCCCAGCCCTCTTGAGTTTCTGTAACAGAATTCATTGTTAGCAGGAGGCTAACAATATGTTTTTTCATTCATAACATTAATGGGCCCAAATGCGTGCCTGACATGCCAGGTAGGACAAAGGGGCGTCCAAGTATCAGGAGGTCAGAAACAGAGAATTGCAATTGCAAGAGCCATTCTGAAAAATCCTCCCATTCTTTTGCTTGATGAGGCCACTAGTGCCCTTGATTCAGAGTCAGAAAAGCTGGTTCAAGAAGCACTAGAGACAGCTATGCAGGGAAGGACTGTCATCTTGATTGCACACAGGCTCTCAACAGTTATAAATGCAGATATGATTGCTGTGGTCGAAAATGGACAAGTTGTAGAGACAGGAACACACCAGAGTTTGTTAGACACGAGCAAATTCTATAGTACGTTATTCAGCATGCAGAACCTTGAATCAGTTCCCAAATTGAGGTAAGTAGCCACTTAATGACTTAATGTTCATTTTTTAACTATATATATCTTGAAAAGAACTCTAACCAGTCATAAATGTCGAATGGACAGAACTACAACTTCCAAAATTAAAAGTGCCCACCAAGAAGATAATACTGATGAAACTAGACCAACACCGGAGACACAGAGAGAGGTCCAAAGAGATCTTACAGAGCATTCTGAACCGAAGGAACGGGACAAGACAAGCACAAGAGAAAGAAATATATTTTTCCGAATTTGGTTTGATTTAAAAAAGAGAGAGCTGGTGAAGATTGCGATTGGCTCGTTTGCAGCAGCTTTTTCTGGCATCTCAAAGCCATTTTTTGGATTTTACATCATCACCATTGGAGTAGAATATTTCAAAGACGATGCAGAACGGAAAGTTGGAGTTTTCTCAGCCATCTTCTCCGGAATAGGGTTGCTTTCATTATTTAGCCACACCATCCAGCATTACTTTTTTGGAGTGATTGGAGAAAAGGCCATGGGAAATTTCAGACGGGCTCTATATTCAGGTATCAGATATTCTCTACTAGAATTTCCACACATTCACCTAACTTATCTTTCATTGAAGAAAAAAAACTGCTGCGGGCTAAAAACCCTACATCAATGCATCATATACATAAAATACCAATATGATTTAACAAACATCGATCAATAATTATTTCAACTTTTACAGGTGTGCTTCATAATGAAGTAGGCTGGTTTGACAAACCTGAGAACACTGTTGGTTCATTAACTTCACGCATTATCAGTGACACTGCCATGGTCAAGATCATAATTGCTGATCGCATGTCCGTGATTGTGCAATGTGTTTCCTCCATACTTATAGCAACAGGTGTTAGCATGTATGTCAACTGGAGAATGGCTTTGGTAGCTTGGGCTGTGATGCCGTGTCACTTCATAGGTGGCCTCATCCAAGCCAAGTCTGCCAAAGGATTTTCTGGTGACTACTCTGCTGCACATTCTGAGCTTGTTGCTCTTGCATCTGAGTCGACAACCAACATAAGGACTATTGCATCATTTTGTCATGAAGAACAAGTGCTGAAGAAAGCCAAAATATCTCAAGACATTCCAAAGAAAAAGTACAGGAAAGAAAGCATCAAATATGGCATTATTCAAGGCTTCTCCCTTTGCTTGTGGAACATTGCACATGCTGTTGCTTTGTGGTACACAACAATACTGGTTGATAGACGTCAAGCCAGCTTTAAAGATGGAATAAGAGCATACCAAATATTTTCTCTCACAGTTCCTTCTATCACAGAATTATACACATTGATCCCAACTGTTATCACTGCTATTAATATACTAACCCCAGCATTCAAAACCCTTGACCGTAAAAGTGAAATCGAACCAGATAAACCAGATGACTCAAAATCTGAGAGGATCCAAGGAAATGTCGAATTTGAAAATGTAAGATTCAAGTACCCTTCAAGACCTGCAGTCACTGTTCTTGACAATTTCAGTTTACAAATTGAAGCTGGATTGAAGGTGGCTTTTGTAGGACCAAGTGGCGCTGGAAAATCTTCTGTTTTGGCCCTTTTACTAAGATTTTACGATCCATTGGTGGGAAAGGTATTAATTGATGGGAAAGACTTACGGGAATATAATCTAAGATGGTTAAGGACACAAATAGGGCTGGTACAACAAGAGCCGCTGCTTTTTAACTGCTCAATTAGAGACAATATTTGCTATGGAAATA
Source organism: Astragalus glycyphyllos (assembly GCA_963573325.1). Lineage (NCBI taxonomy): Eukaryota > Viridiplantae > Streptophyta > Magnoliopsida > Fabales > Fabaceae > Astragalus > Astragalus glycyphyllos. Next base: position 82,464,968 of record OY754307.1, on the reverse strand, counting down.
ATGGGGCTTCTGAAAGTGAAATAGTGGAGGTAGCCAGAGAAGCAAATATACATGAATTTGTTAGTAATCTACCAAATGGATATAACACTGTTGTTGGAGAAAAAGGATGCCAGCTTTCAGGAGGGCAAAAGCAAAGAATGGCCATTGCAAGAACCTTACTAAAGAAGCCAGTAATATTACTGCTTGATGAAGCGACAAGTGCTCTTGATGCCGAGTCTGAGAGGATTATAGTAAATGCTATAAAAGCAATGAATCTGAAGGAAGACAGTGGCATGTGTTCAAGAACCACGCAGATCACAATAGCTCATAGACTCTCCACAGTCATTAACTCTGATACCATAATCGTCATGGATAAAGGTAAAATTGTAGAGACAGGCTCCCACTCAACCCTAATATCAGTGGATGTGGGACTTTATTCAAGGTTATTCAGATTACAGAGCTTTGACGAAACTTCATAGGTTTATAGTTCTACATACCATGAAAAGCACCTGTATCATTTCAAAAAACTAGTTTCTTCTTAAATATCTCCTCTAATGTAATGAAGTTACAGTCAGAATAAATGTCTGGATTTAGCAAAGTACTTTATATGGTTGTCTATAATTCAAGGAAGACACTATCAATTGTCTTGAGCTTTTCCATCTCCTCATCACAAGCAATTCCGGGATCAACATAACACAACTGAAATAAAAACAAGTTACGAGACCATCAAGCATGCATGTTTATTGATATAATGCAATTCTAATTTTTTGTTAAATAAAAGAATTAATACCTCATACCTGGTATTTTGGTTTCTTCAGTGTACTCTTCCCCTTTTTTATGAGTTCTTGCCATCCAGCTTTCTGCCTTAGTGATCTTTCAAGAGTAGCTGTGCTCTGTAATGATGAATTACAATGTTTGAACCTTGAAAGGAATCGAAGGATGCATAACCATTACACAATATGCAGCTTTTTAATGTGTGTGAGTGAAACAGAGAGGAATATAGCTACTTCCAAGTTCTAACTATTGATTAAATAAATAAAATTTAGAGCTTAGAAGCTTATACTAGTTTAAAAAATACAAGCAGGCAAAACCATAGAAGTAAGGATTATAAGTATCTTAATTCTGATACACTACTTCATATCTTGATTCTGGTGTGCATGCCAATCAAAAGTAATGTAAAATAAAAAACCTGATAAAAAAACTGAAACAGACCAATGAGAGGTAAAACTCAAAACCAGTTATTTTTAATGTATATAAAATTAAAAGAGAAGAAGAGGCAAATATTGAAGAGCAAACAATAGAAAAAGGAAATTAAGAAGCAAAGTTTTTCACAATTTCCTGGATTCCAACTGATGCCAAACAATAAGAACAACTGACAAGAAATTCTATTCAAGTAATCTATTGCATTTGACGGCTTTCTCTGCCTTGGGTCTTCTCTGTTCTTAATGTTTCATGTATGGACACTTATTCTCCATGAGTAAAAGAATGATGAGTCCGAGCTATCTGTTCATGAAGCATGAGTTTTGAATCATCACTCTATTTTTAAAATTTAAAAGACCATTATCTTTGCAAAACAAAACATTGTCTTTGAATTCTCATAATAGTTGAGAAGACTTATTTTTTCACTACATCCATACTTTTTTCCTTTAGTTTGTTGCCATACCGCTACAAAGACACTCGTGTATATGCAATTTCTCAAAGTCATTGAATTTACAACCAAGAAAACAGATATTAACAACAAAAAATGAAGTTGACAATGCAGACAAATTACGTGAGACGGATCCAAAACTAGGAGATTATGCTGTAGACTTCCATTCTGTTCATGTTTGGCTTGAATTCCAACTATTGCTCTTGAGTGACCATCATGTTGAAAATACAAGGGCCTGTCTAAGTAAACTTTCAAAAATTAAAACAAGAAACAAAATTCTTCGTGTGGTTAAAACATGTGTATCTAAAAAGTACTCACGTTTTTTCACTGATCACACAATGTTGTTGACCAAATTGGATTGAGCTTTTATCAGAAAAGTGATTCCACACAAAATCTAAGAGAACTTGATGAGCCTCATTTTTTTTGGCTTCTACCATCTTATCATTACTTGCTTTATCTACGGTGTTTTCAACACTTATACCTGGGACAGATTGGGATTCCTTAGGACCAAAATCGACTACTCTTGCGCGAAGAGCAAAGGAACGCAAGAGAGCAGCGCACTCTGTAGTTCCTATCCATTTTTTTGAACCATAAACAACATGATCAAATTGAGCAGCTCCAGGGGCATCAAAACCCTTTTCCCAAGCAATCTCAAGCCATCTCTGCAGTGACAGGATATCAGGAACAAATCCCGAACCACCAAACAAAACTTCTCTTGCTTCAGGTCTTTGCGCTATTAAGTGAGAGCTGAGCATTTGAATATTACGCCATCCACAACCCCATCCAGCATCCTCAGACTCAAGGCTCTGGAAATGATCAACATAACCTGACAAAATGCTTTGTGAATTCTTAGTTTCAGACTCCAAACAGTTTTTCAACAAGGTCATCAAACCATCTTCAACTTTGTAAAACTCGCTCCTTGTCTGTAAAGCAATTAAGCAAGCGATATTTTCATCCATTTTGCCTTCCCTTTTATCTCTACTAGTCTCACCACCATACAATAGTTACCATCTCCATAAATTGTTCCTTACCGCGAGCCACTGACTACTTGTTCACTCTGCAAAATGTAATGTAAAGCGCAAATCAAATAGCTTATATATGTCTCACATCCAAATATGCAGAAAATTTTCCTCTATTTTAGAATATGCATTACATGTCAATACTTGCAATTTAAAAATAAAAGGTAAAAGGGAAGGGGGAAAAACATAGGAGAATATATGCATGTGGGAATTAGGATTTAGCAGAAAATTGTTAAGAATAGTAACTAAAAGGTCTAAATGCATTTTTGGTCCATGTAGATTCTCAGTAATGAGTGTTTTGGATTCTTGTATTTTTAATTACTTAATTCAAATTCTGGTATTTTCCAATCAAGTAAATTTGGTCCCAAGGTAAACGCTCCGTTCAATTTTTTCCACTTCGATGGAACTTTAGTGGTAATTTCCAATTTATCGTTGCAATAATTGTAATCGAAGTCAAAAAATTGTGATCCATGGCAATGAATGACACATAAATGTTGTGAATTGTGATCCAGATAAGCATATTCTGTTAGCAATTGAATGACACATAAATGTTGGGACCAAACTAGATTGATTAGAAAAGTACATATACTTGATTTAGCGATTAAAGCTGTAAAATACCAAAAAAAAACAAAAGAAAAAAAGAAAGAACCAAAATCACACATTGATATAACTAAGACCAATAATGCAATCCAGCTAAAGATAAAACAAACCGAAAAAGGAACTTCCTAAAAAATAAGCAAAGCTTCATAGTCGTATAGGGATAGTGAAAACGAGAAAGAGAGAAAAGTGATGGGAATACCGGAAGAGACTGAAGAGTTGAATCCGGAGAAAGAGGATTCAGTTGATAATCAGCGTCTCCGAGATCATGAAAATGAGCGTTGCATTGGCTGCATTTGCAAAATCATATTCATACATCGATATCAAACGGTGAAGACGCAAAAAGAAAAGAAAGAAAGAAAGGGACACACACGCACGCGCATACCACACATGTAAGGGGCAACTGGTCCCTGAATCCGATTCCATGCCGCCCCTTTCCTATCACTGTAGTATTTTTCAATTGTACTATAATTTTATTTTTTATTTGTGGCACAAAACTGTCAACGTTTGCTATCACACACGCATGGTGATTGATGAAATGTTAATCTTTGTTAATGGATATACTAAAGAGTTTTATTTATATACACATAGTGTATAAATTTTTACGACTATAGCCAATCAAACTTCGTAGAATAGTTTATTATATATTGACTAATTTTTTTATGCAAATCTATTGACTAATTTGTCTTTAACTTATACGCATACTTTGTGTATAAATTAAGTCATGTCTTAAAATATGGCAACTCATTAAATATAGATTGTTTTGTCAAAAGAAGTATCGATTGAACTTTTTTTTTGACACCATCGATTGAACTTTATTAGTAACTATGATTTTGAACATTCCTGATTAATTATAAACACCTAAATTACGGTTAAAAGTCATGATTAATAAAGTTTAAATTCTTGTGTAAAAAAATAGTTTAAATTCGTAGTTAATGAAATTCAGTTGATACTTAATGAACTTGTAAATTGAGAACCCATCTGATTGTTTATTTTTATTTCAGATGAAACCGAACAATAACTCAAATCTTTCTTAACTAGATTTTTACCCAACTCGTTATGAGACTTATTCTCAAGTAAACGTAAATTACCTTATAATAAACATTTTAAAAAATTTACTAATTTTCTTGTCAAAAAAAAATTTACTAATTTCAAATATCAAAACCAATATTTAGGTACCATAAGATACTAGTACCTAACAACAAGCTTAATACCACTTGTAACAAAAACGAGCTTAATACCAAAAGAAATATACCATTTGATCCTATTTATAACAAAATTTTGTAGTTTTGATTATTCGAATAAATGATGTATTTGTTTTATAAAAATTTACTTCTCAAATAATATGTAATAATTCAAAGACTTTTTGTTTCCTTCTAGCTGAAGCAAACCAAATCTAAATAAAAAATACTTGGTTTCCTTTCGAAAAGTATATATCACCTTTCTTCACAAAATATTTAGAGTTAAATATGTTTTTGGTCTTTATAAAATTTGAGTTTTTTTGTTTTAGTCACTCATAAAATTTTCATCAACTTTTGGCTTCTATAAAATTTGGTTTTTTTTTTCACTTTTAATCCCTCATGACTTTTAATAGCGCTTTAAGACTTTTAATAGTGATTATAAAAAGTTAAAAAATACTATTAAAAGTCATAAAGCATTATTAAATGTTATGAGAACTAAAAGCAAAAAAACCTAGATTTAGTAAGACTAAAAGCTGGTAAAAATCTTCTAAAGACTAAAAACAAAAAACACAAATTTTATAAAGACAAAACATATTTAGCCTATTATCTCTCTTTTTCTTTTGGTAAACTAAGGTATCATCCATGACGACTAGAGAGACTAATCCTTTAAAGCATCTAAGATCCATTTAAAGAGTTCAAGTCTCAAAACAAATATTTTTCCTTCGAGGTATATTATTTTTTTGGTAAAAGCCTATTATCTCCCTTTTAATAGGAGTATATTGAATAATTAATTTTATCCGAAACCGACAAATTCCACGAGGAAAAAAAGAAAGCAAAGCAAATGCGTCATCAAGTTGAACGGGGTTCAAAAATCAATACTACTGCAGGTAAAAGCAAGGTTCATTGAACCTAGACACACCTGATTATGATCTATTTATACCCACGTCGCAACACCACATAACACATCCCAAAAAACAATTTAAAGTTCTTCTTCTTCCTTCCACCGCATCTCAGTTATCTCCAAATATAGAACTTTATTTAATTTAATTTAGTGCGAAAATCTTTTTATTTCACCGACGATGATGGCAAAGATTGGCACCGGCGGGAAACAGGAGAGTAAGAATGCGGCGGCGGAGAGAGAACTAAAGAAGAGAAACGAAGAGCTGGAGAAAGCATTAAGAGAGAGCAAGGAGAGGGAGGAGCAAATGAGACGGCAGCTAGAGAGCGCGTCTGAAAGGCTGCGCGTGGCTGAGGAAGCCGAAGAGAGGCTCTGTTCACAGCTCGGTGAGCTAGAGGCGGAAGCCGTATATCAAGCGCGTGACTATCACGATCGCATCGTCTCCCTCATGGACCAACTGTCACGCGCGCAGATCCTCCTCCATAAGGCCGGTGCTACCTCCATTTCCGTCCCTTCCTCTTCATAATATTTTACTTTTCTGTAAACGATTGCCTTGTAATAAATTTTGTATGTGCAGAGCAAGGAATCATCATTATATGATTCATATTATAGTTAGCGTGGATTGAATCCCTGTTTGTTGTAATATTTTTGGTTTGGTTAAAAGGATACTATTAAGAACATTATGCTTGATTGGTTTGAGAATTTCAAGACGCCTGTTTACGTTCTTTGGTTTTTTTTTTCGTTCTGTGAATTTTCTTGCGATTCCATATGACTTTTTTTAACTGCCTCATTTTCAAACGTGATAATAGTCAACACGATTATTTGATTAAAGAATAAGAAGGTTTTGCGTGAGAGGTAATGATCTTTGACATTAGCGAGTCTTAATTTGTTTTGTTCAGATCGGTCTCATTCATATTCTTTACGTGTTTCTAACGTCAAACTTGCTCTGATACGAAACAATTACCTGTATGCGATTTCAACGTAGGGATGTCAACTGGGCGGGCACGGGTATCAACTACCCACTACCCGCCCCGTTTAGGATTAATTGGACTTGGACCCGCCCCAGACCCGCACGGATACCTGTTTAACGGGTCTTAAATGGGTATTGTTTCTTAACGGGTACCCACAGGTACCCACATATATTTGTATTATTAATAAATAAAAATTAAAATAAACAAGTTCATTTTAGCAACATGTTTAACAAAGTTTAAGATTCAGAAACAGATTCATTAAAATTCAGAAAAATTCATTAAAAAAATTCAAGAAGTTAGCCTTCTTAATTTAAGAAAAATTCAGAAACTTAGTTTAGAAACATAGTTTAAGATTCATTAAAAAGCCTCCCTCAATCCTAATGGAAGAAACAAAAATTACTAGTTTTCAGTACAAACAAAAATTATTAGTTTCCAGAAGTTAGCCTTCTTAATTTTTTTTTAAATAATCTAGTCCAAGACAGATAATATTCACGAAATAATAAAATTTAGCATGGATCCTCTTACATACTATGATATACTATTAAGCATAAACTGATTGTCGAGATAACACTCCATCAAGATTGAATTAAATAGAGGGATATACTTTAGGGTGTGAGTGAGTGAGAGAAAATTTAGGGTTTCTATTACTAGCTATATATATGAGGGTATTTAGGTATATTTTGTCACGGGTTCGGGTACCCGCGGGTACGGGTACTTCGTTACCCGGCTCCGCCCCGTTTACTAACGGGTAGTTTGACTATCCGTTTATTAGACCGATGGGTACTCGTTTGACTACCCGCCCCTGACCCGTCGCGTGTTTTACCCACGGGTACCCGCGAGTCCGGGTATTTTTGCCACCCCTATTTCAACGTGTTAATACTTTCTTTGATATAAAAACAAACAACCTGTTAAAATTCAAACCTAACTCGACCCATTCCCATGGCAATTCGTTCATGCTACGTTTTTATTACTATTTTTCTGTTTCTCAGAAGAACTAATAATGTATGCTATGTCTCGCTTCCTCGTGAGATTATATACATCAATAAAATATGGTTTTGTTTGGTAAAAAAAATAAAATACTCTATACGTGATAGAATATAAACAAAAGTTGGTCAAAAAGTTGATGTATATTCAAAATATAAATCAAATACATCAACTTCTGTTTATCAATTTTTATTTATATTTTGTAACGGTGTACTATCTCTACATCCTTGCCACTTTTTTATAGAAATTGTTTAGTGTGGGAAGATCTCCTGCGTAGTGGTAGTGCCAATGATTTGGGAGTTGTAACAAATGATGAGTCGACGCGTGGAAGAATATTCCTCGCTTTGTGATATCATGTGATCTACATCTACCCAAAGAGGCAAGGATGTAATAGGACCCTCTTCAGCAATGAGCACCGCAGAAAGGTGGCGAACAAAGTAGAATGTTTATTGAGCAATGCTGCTGGAAGTGGAGAATCGGTCCCCATCGTTGCGCTTGCTTGTTGTTTTACCCTTTTTTTTCCTGATTTTTGTACACCCATCCTTTTCATTTGAATAGAGTTTTATTTATATACACATGAAGTATAGACTTTTACAACCAAAATCAATCATACTTTATAAAATAATTAGTTATCAATTGATTAATTTATTTTTATAATTGGTAGATAGCGTAAAACATTTATACACTTATTGTATATATAAATTAAACTCATACTAAAATACTATTTCAACACGTCTTTTTCTCAAAAAAATTCTTATATTACATTTATCGTTTATTCTTCTATTTTTGTTGTATAAAAAAATCTATTTCCTAAAGTGTCATTGATGATAAAACCATTATTTCTTAGAAACAAAATGAAGCATGGAAAAATAAATTTTCAAATAATTTAGAGTGTAATTTTGAATAATTTTATCAAATAAAATAAAATAAATAGGATGAATTTAGGTATATTTTACTTATTTTTAGGAAAGTTAATTTAAATTTATTAAATACAACTGAGGTACTATAGTTTTTTATTCTATATTATCTTTATTTTGGTTTGGTCCATTTTTATATTTTATTTTAAAATAATCCCTTAAAAGTAAGAGATAGTTTCTGTTTATTTACAGAGTGGCGACATTAACACAAGTTTTGCAAAATAAGATGTATATATTGGAATAATAGTTACGTCTCGGTTGATAAATACTAATATTTTTGTTGTGGATGATAAATTGGGGTCCAAACGAAGGATAACGTTTGTGCGATGTATAGTTTTGCAGAGAAGCACACTTGCCTGCTTGCATCGATGGTAACCAGTAAGTAACTAGCTAGCAAACAAAGGGTCCAATGATCACTACTACTTACCCCACATCATCACATGTACATGGCGTCACGTCAAGCACTTGCCGACAACGCCAATATACGTTACCGAATCGCAGTAATGATCTTTCTTGTGTTTAAGACTTTAAGTTTGCAACTTGCATGTTCCCCCTTTCCTTCCTGTTTTTTTTTTATGATATTGTCTTCGGGTTACAAAGAGAGAAAAACACAATAAAAATGGTAGATCCTACTATTAAATTTGTTATAATACTTAATTTTTGGTCCTACCATCATTATTGTGACCTTTTTATCTCTAAATAGAACTCTCCATGTCTTAAAAGAAATTGAGGGGATCTAACCCTTGGAAAGCCTTTTCATATATTGATTTTATTTTTAATAGATATTTTTAGGACATGGTATACGAAGGAGATCAGAGTTAAATTCTTGGAAACTAAGATTTTCTCATTCATTTAACAATTAACAACTAACATTATATATAAAAAAAAAAAACATTTTCGTAACCTAAAAGCACAAATAATTCCGGCAATTTGCAAGTTGATCAAACTAGTATAGTTTGAGAATTAGATTACATTTTTGATATATTCTTTTTCTAATTACCAATTTGGTGTAAACAGTAGGTGCAATCCGGGATTTCTTTATTCTTTTAAAGCTTTTTAATTAAATCGTGGATCCATTTCATGAGGTGCTTCTAGTGAGGGAGCAAATCAAATCCATCACCGGTGAACCACTAAAATTGACCGTTAGATATTGTCTAAAATGCAATGAGTGGTTAAGATTGAGTCAACTTGTATTAAATCTCAACCGTTGATGAATTTTTTTGCTACATCTTACAGTCATATTAAATGGTTCAACAGTGAGAGATTTGATTTGTTCCCACACCTTAGAAGCACCCTCATGACGTAGGAACATTTTTTTTTAAAAAAAAGTATTAACACAAACTCATTAGTCATCATTGAGAATTTTCTCTGGGTACACAAATGGTCCATACTAATGCATTACACAGTCCTAGAATCTGATAAAATTTTAGCCGAAGCCTATCTTGATATAATAAATTTTATCTATTAATTTATTTTCACAAAATTTATTTAATTGATCATAGATTAAAACGTACAATTAATTGTGTGATATTAGGAGAAATTTACAGATTATATGTATTTTTTATTACTATTATATGTATTTTACCCTATAAACAAGTGCTTGAAAAAAATGCCTACCATCAAGTGAGAGTTTCACGAAACTAAATTAATCGATTAAACTTAATATTATATCATAATGGACTACTAAGGTTAAAAGTTGGGTTGTTTAAAAAGTCATTTGCATGGAAACGCATAAGAGGGAAGGATATATTCCATCTCATCCTACTACTTGCCCCACTTTTGTACACCATTCACCGGTTCGCTTTGCACACTTTCATAAATGTGCACAAAAATCAATATCAATTATATATTCGGGTGCTTCTAGGATGAGAGAAAGAGAATCAACCTATTTTCACTTCTAAGAAAGAGAATCTATCCCACAAAGATGCTAGAACTTCTCTCATTTCAAGTTAACAAATTCATGTTCCCATAGCTTACTTTCACCTCATTTACGTTTCATGGCAACCCAAATAACTGATTAATTAACCAAATTTTATCAAGTAGTACACTGAGACAACAATGGAACAGAAGGCATAATAAACAAAAATGACAAAATTCATTCGCAGCACAAACTCCCTATACTATTATGCTTTTCACCACTTAAGTTCGGAAGTAGGGAACAATGCATGTCTGTTAATTCCGCCTTCCTCGCTTCTCTTTGAGATCTTGGTCCCTGGATCCAGAGTTTAGCATTTAAGAGTACGAAAAGCCGGGGAAAGGTATTATGTGACAACACACAAAATAATTCCCTACCTTTGAATATGGTCAAGAATCAAAAGCCTGGGTCCAGGAGGAATTTTCACGTCTCTGAGAGCGCTGAAAAACAAAACAGAAAAACAAAGGACCTCCATTCAATACACGGAAAACAAAATAAGAGAAGGTTTCACTGACACAGTAAATTAAACTTCATACCTGTCTGTGAGTAAAGGCAGAGTGTTGTCTGATAATAAGCCTTTCTTAAAATTCTTTTCGTAATTCTGAAGACCAAGGTTGTGCAACATGCTTCTTGTTTTGGCATAGTGAATATCTTCAGCAGGGGGTTGAGAAAACTTTTGTCCCAACTGCATGATAAATGAATATACTGGGTTAAGGAGATGCCGAATTACAAACCTGCATTACACATAAAACAGGAATCTAGACAAGCACATCTCACTTGGACATGACCAATAAGTAACGTCCAAAAATTTGATCCCTAGGTAACAGAAGCCAAAAGAATATCCAAAAATTTGTTCATACAAGATATCAATCAACAAGCATTAACTGTGTTATGTGCAACGTAGGCCTTTTTGAAGACAAGGCCGGGCCGGTTTGAGAGTTTGTATGGCTTGTAAAGCCTATTTTGTAACGAGGCTTTCAAGTAAGTCATAAGAAGAGTACCCCTAAAAATTTATAGGCATAAATACTATATATAAGCCAACATGCTTAATCTTTAAATAGATAAATAAGTATAAGGAGTGTGTTTGAACTACTTTCAGAAGTTATTCTAAAGAGCTCCGCTGGCACTAAAACACCACCCCCAAGTAAGTTAGTGCTTGTTGTTGCAGCTTGTTGTATCAGGTGCTAATGTGTGGGTACTTTGTATCTATTGAGCAAAGACTGGTAGCAATTCTGAAAACATATCTCGAGAGCGCCCTAAAACACTCATGGTATCACTATGAATATACAAACAAAAAATAAGCTAAAAACAGCTTATGCACATATCAATATCATCGGCAATTTTCTTATGCTCTTCCAAACAGTTTTCTAAATGTTATAAGATAAGCTTAAATAAGTTCTTCCAAATGCACCCAGCATCTTAAATATTACATTGGGAATTTTATATTATATAATTAGTGACAAAAAAATATTATATTCTTAATATTTACTTAAATACACTGAACTGTTAGACTTGAAAGAAATTTTGCATAGCTTTATATATGAGTTCTTTAGCTAAATAGACTTTTACAAGAGTCATAGCCAAGTTTATTTAGTAAATAAACATGACCTGACCTACATCAGATATAGGCTAGCCTCTAGGCCCCGATGGGTGGCAAGGGCATTTTCGATTCCCAATGCAGCAATGATTGTTAATTAGTTATCACTAACTAAATGTCGGTACAAATTAATTTCTGGTCTACAAAGCTGTCTAAAAGATACATATTTTCATGCTCACCTGGAAAAGTCCACCTTGAACAAGTGCAAAGAACAGTCCAGAAGTGACTGCATTTGCTGCTTGATTTGGTCCACCCATGCCACTTACCAATGAAAACATGGCTCCAGAACCAAAAGCTGCTGCCATGCTGCATGAAAATAAGTTAAATGACTATCAAAATCATAAGTGCTATAAGAAAGCGTGAGGGTTATAATAAGGACATAGCCAATCAAAATACTTAGCAGACCATTATGTGATAGGCATGGTAATGATAAATATAAGAAAGTGCACGAATGAAAGAAGAAAGGTAATTGGGGGGTCTACGGTCGATCATGTTGTAGGGGATCAAAACCCTAATAACTAACTAATCATGAGAAGTAGTGGAAGTGACACCTGAGCTGACATGGCAGGAGCTGTGCGGCGTGAGGAGAGAGAATTGGAGGGAATATACGCAAGTCAGGTTGTTGGAGGAAGGCATTCTGGAATTGGCTTGGCAATTAGGAGAGATAAGGCCTCTACGGAGCCTAAGTTACTGTTCTACTGTTTTCCAGATTTCATATTGTAAATCAAGTAGAATTCTCACTGATTCTACATTGTTTTCCCTCATTTGAATCAATATATTAGTTCTGCTGAGTTAGCAGAACCATTTTCACCCTAATTACTGAATTGAACCTATCATTATGAGATACGAAATTAACAAAAGCTGATGGGGGGGAATATATTCAGTCACGTGTGACCCTTAAGCACCACGAACCATTTCATATACTCTAGTTACAATATGTTCGTAAGATTTTCATAATGCTGGCATCAGAAAGACCTTCAAAGACATCATCTATGTTTTCCCTTCAACAACTTTTGACTAAAAGTTTGAAATTTCAAAGACACTACAACATATGTCATTACATCTTTTACATTATTTTAAAAAATATTTCCATACCACAAGTGTATTGAAATTTTGGATGATAATATTAATGGTAACCAAACCGACAACACAAATCAAATAAAACAGTGGACATAATTATTGCACAATGATCCCACATTATCATAATTTAAAGGCCCGTATAGGCAATCTGTCCCCTCCCATAGATTTTCGCTCTGTATTACAAAATATCCTAGAATGTATTGATGGAATCTGATGACCTTGAGTATGATAACTGAACTTTTAGAAGACGTTTCTGTATTTCGTAGTATCTCTTCAATTTTCCCCTTATATTTAAGGTTATTAGTCTTATTCTATTAGTGGTTTGGGCTTGTACTAGTAGTAATTGACCTAAATAATTTATACCATTCTTTTTTCGAGTTTTTAATTTTGATCTCTCTCTTCTATCTTCCCTAAATTTATGACACATAACTTTGGTCAATTGTAGACAAAGTTTCACATTAATTTCCTCCATTTTTCAATTTTCAGAATTGGTGCTTTGATTTGTTGCAACTTGAAAGAAATAACACTACACAACCTTAGTTGTTCTTGGCGTCAAAGTATATTTTAAGAAATAACCGATGTATGTTATAGACTTATACTGATTTATCTTGGACAGCTTTACATAGATTGGACAAAATAAAGAATAGATAAACACACACCCAGAAAGAAAGAAAAAAAGAAACAAAACTGAAAAGTGATTGTACAATTCTTTAAACAAGTAAAACTGGTATATATATATGGCAAAAAAAAGGGAGACTAAGCACTTATAATGTCATCTTTTAGAAAAATCATCAATTTTTCAAATTTATCCTGCCTAGCTCTAAAGCACAGACAAGACAAAACCGTATCCAAAATCATATAACAATTTGTCAAGTATCTGACTTGAAAGTTGGGAATATGAAACTAGAAAAATTTTCCCACGCTCCATTAGGAGAAAGAGAAACAGGGAGAGAAAATTAGACAAATAGAATTTAAAATTGTGAGTAAAAGAAGGCTAATTCATGTATGAAAATTCAAACTGTTAAGGCTATTGCCTCCTCCTCCTCTTTACATAAACTCTCAAAGGATATTTCAAGATTTCTCTCCAGCAGTTTATGCAATTTTTGTATGGCTTACACAACTAAAAGAAATATATACCTCAACCAGAAGGTAAAAAATAGGATCATAACTAACGAGGGAAACTACATATATATTAATTCTTTGTATTATCTTTTCCTATCCAAATTATATTTTCTTCCATTGAAAAAAAATACACGAAGAATATCAATCCCAGTGATTCCACAAAAGCACACTTCACAAAATTGTAGGAAAAGAAATCAAAGAGCTAACAAGGCTTCTTTGAATTAAGAGATTGACAAATTGCCAATAGTATGAAGAATGCCAGAAGGTAGCAATACAATACAAGCAATCATACATAGTGGTAGCATGATGTTACTTTCCTTCTTATGTCCAAACAAAAAACTATTTCCACTGCATCTTTATATCGTACATATAATTTAGAGTTGGTTATATGACAGAAGAAATACATATAATTTAAAAAGGAAAAAAGGATAAGAGCTAGGTCATGAAATCTCACCTGGACTGAACATCTTCCTTTCCCCTTATCCTTTTCAAGACACAGGAAATACCAGCATTCACTCCAGTCATGACAGCAAAGTTGCGTGCTTGAACTAGAGGACCTCCAGCAAGAGCCTATAATAATAGCAATAATTCAAATATAATCACGCCCGTTACAAGAAAATATTATCGAATTTCATTTCATATGATATAAGCAAGAAACCCTAAAATTTCCAATTCAATTAGTATTGGTAAAAATAGGGCGTCGAACTACTGCAAGTAAGAGATAGAGAGAGGAGTGAAACCTGGGCTTGCTGGAGAGAGGCCATAGCCTGAGGGTTAAGAGGAGTGTTAGGGGGAGGAGTAGGAAAAGCCGAGGGAGCATCGGCGGTGAGAGTACCCATGAAAGCACCGATAGCGGCGCCTTGTGCAGCGCTGGTGGTGGTGACAACGGCGGCTTCGACGGCAATAGACTGTTTAGAGAGCCAAAGCTTGAAACCACTCTCTAATTCCTTGAAGCGAATTTGGAATTGCTCAATGGGGTTTTGAAGTTGCTGAGGCAACCCCCTCACCACCATTGCTCCTAGCCCTTCTTGCTTCCCTTGTTGCATTTTCAACGCCGCTACGCAATGAACTCGGATGATTGTAAGAGATACTTTTGTTTTGATAATGTTTCGTTTACTTTCACTTTCACCCTTTTATAATTATCACTTGAATAATATTCGAGGAAGAAAATAAAAAAATAAGTCACCTCTAGACGGCCTTTTCAACTGGAAGTCGAAGCGGTGCCAGTTTTGTACACTACTCACACCGGTTCGCTTTGCACTTTCATTAATTTTTTTTTTGTGAGAAAAAGGGGGGTTAAAACCCCACACGACAGAACTAATTACATAATAATTTGGCCTTCTCTATCCTCATTAACAAACAATTAGATAGAAGAAGGGGTAATTTCGTAAATAACAAAATTACAATTCATAAATAAGCTGTTTCTGGCCAAGGTGTCAGCTGCATAGTTGAAGTCTCTTGGTAAATAGGACCACCTCACATTGAAATTGTCACCCACCACCAAGTCTTTGATGCCATCAATAATGGGAGAGAGAGAAGAGTCAATTGAACCAACACCAATTAAGCTCTCCACAGCAGCCAAGGAGTCACTCTCAACTACAAGCCTCGTGAAACCCCTGCTCACTACCAGATCCACTCCTTGCAAAATTGCTCTCAATTCAGCCTCCAAAACAGAGCAAGGATGAAGAATTGCAGCAAAACCGAAGAGGAAATTTCTTGAATGATCACGAACCAGACCACCGCAATCTGCTTTCAAACCATCCGTTGAAGTCATCGATGCATCCACACAAACCGAGACCCAGTTCACCGGAGGAGCACCCTAGTCACACGCAGTCGGATCGACTCTGTTTCTAGAGATCGGATCCCGGCATTTTGTAAGGGCAGCACTTTGAATTGAGGCTTGAACCAGATTATTTACTTTACATAGCAAGGATCGAAAAGAAACACTCTTGTTGGAGAAGATATAATCGTTTCTGGCGTGCCAAATATTGTTCAGAACAAAGCCAAAGGTAAGTACCCAATTATGCAGATGCATACACTTCTTTTTGTTTCAAATTAGATTCTAACCAAGAGTACCAATTGTTGTTGCCGAAGAACATAGGATCAAGAGGGATCTGCAAGCAATTCCACAGTATATTGATTCTATTGCAATCACGAAAGGTATGTAGCAGAGTTTCTTCATAACCTCCACAAATTGGGCATAGAGAGTGATCTGACATGTGACGTCTAAACCTTTCAGCATTTGTGAGAAGAATTTCATGGAGAGCTTTCCACAAGAACAAGCGAACACGTTCAGGACCCGCCCATTTCCAAGCGAGGTCATAGTTACAGACAGAGGAATTTAGAGAAGGATTTTTCACAGCACGGTAGGCAGAGCTAGAGGAGAACATACCATCGGTGCTGGGCTTCCAAGAAAAGCTATCCTCTGGATCGACAACACGGGGAGTGGGCAGCATTGCAATTTGATTAACAAATTGCTCAGGTAAGAATTCTTGTAAAACTGGAATATCCCAATTCCCATTAGCATTAACAAAATCACTTATTCTTCTTTGAGCTAGGTTCTCATTTAGAGGTTGAATAATATTTTCAATAAGAGAATTCTCATTGTAATTCCAACAATCCTCCCACAGCCTTATGGTCTCACCATTACCGAGTTGCCATCTCAAATTACTTCGGAAAGTATTCCAATTTGAGCATATGCCTTTCCAAAAGTTTGAACCTGCCCTTTTGGAGTCAATTCTAGGAAAACTATAGGGACCGGTTTTGTATTTAGCACGCACAATAGTCTTCCAGAGAGTATTAGGAGCAGAGCAAAGGTTCCTTGAAGCCTTCATCATGTAAGTGGTATTGAGATCTCTCATAGATCTCAGACCCAGCCCCCTTCCTTTTTGGGTTGACAAATTTTAGCCCAACTAATGGGGTGAAATTTCCTCTGGCCTGTATCTTCTCCCCAAATAAAACCCCTACAAATCTTATCAATATCATCACACACTCCTTTTGGAATGATACAAGATTGCATGACATAGGAAGGAAGAGCTTGAAGCACAGATTTTGTAAGTGTCAATCTTCCTGCCAAAGATAAATTCTTAGCTTTCCAAGAGCTCAACCTCTGATTAAGTTTCTCAAACACAAAATTTAACGACTCCTTATTCACCCTCTTGTGAAAAATGGGGATACCCAAGTACTTCCCAATATCACTAGTACTTTGGAATCCGAGTTTCTCTCTAATAGACACCCTAGTAGCATAGGGAACATTATTAGAGAGGAATATTCTAGTCTTATCAAGACTCACCTTCTGCCCAGAACAGTCACAGAACATTTTGAGAATTCTATTAATCACCTCTGCTTGCTTCTCAGTAGCATCAGCAAAAAGAAGGAGATCATCCGCAAAGGCCAAGTGAGATATAGGGGGGCACCTGTTAGTAATTTTAATGGGCCTCCAATGATTCGCATCAACAGCACCTTGAATCAAGTGAAATAACCTCTCTAGACACAGGACAAATAAGTAAGGGGATAGAGGATCACCTTGCCTTATTCCTCTAGAGGGAGAGAATTCTTCAAGGACTTCACCATTCCAAAGAAGTTGCATAGAAGGAGTAGAAATGCAGAACCAGATAAGGTTAATAATCTTCTCAGGCAGACTAATATCCATTAGAGTGTCTTTTATAAAGGACCAACTCAATCTATCACAAGCCTTTTCAAGATCCACTTTGATTGCCAACCAACCTTTAGCTCCCTTCTTAGATCTCATGGAGTGGAAGATCTCCCGAGCCACAATAATATTGTCCCGGCCCTGTCTTTTGGGGACAAAGGCACACTGGGCAGGACCTATGAGTTTGTCAAGATGAGGTCTCAATCTAGCAGCCACCAATTTAGTAATTGTCTTGTAAGACACATTACAAAGGCCAATTGGCCTGAAATTTTTCATAGAAGAAACGTGCTCCACTTTGGGGATAAGAGTGAGGAAAGTTTTATTTATCTCAGCAACTCTCCAAGGTTCATCAAAGATGTTCTTAATCAAATTACACAAAGATGGGCCAACAATATCCCATTGGCTTTGATAAAAGAGAGCTTGGAAACCATCGGGGCCAGGAGCTTTAAAAGCCACAAAACTCTTTATAGTGCAAAGGATCTCCTCATTTGATATGTTCCTAGCCATAGATTGCATAGAGATCTCCTCAAGCCTAGGAAAACAGTTAGTGATAGGGAAAGGCAATAGATCACCATTACCATTGAAGAGGTTCCTATAAAAATTTGTAGCAATCTGCTCAAGCTCATGAGGATCAGAAATCCACAAACCATCTTCGCTTTGGAGAGAGGTAATGTGATTCCTCCTTCTTCTAATAGTAGCAACACCATGAAAATACCTAGTATTCCTATCACCAAACTCCAGCCACTTTGCACGAGACTTTTGATACCAAAGAATCTCCTCTTGCACAAGCACTTCTTCATATTGTTTCCAAACATCCTTCTGAGCAAGAAAAAGTTGTTGGTTCCAATTCCTAGAGATTTTTTTGTCAATCTGATTAATCTCCTCTCTCAACCTCTTTTTCCTTCTAAAAATGTGCCCAAAAGTATTTTTGTTCCATTCAGATAAGGCAACTTGGACATCAAGAATCTGTTGAAAAAAGAGGGGATCAGCCGGTTCCCAAGCATTCTTAATGATAGATTCGCAATCTTTATGAGTGAGCCTGGCAGCTTCAAAACGGAAAGGTCTTCTGTGTCTATTAATTCTATTCACAGCTTCAAATTTCATCAAAAGGGGCCTGTGATCAGATTTATAGAAGGGGAGATGATGAATTTCAACTTCATTAAATCTTAATCTCCAACTTAGATTCACTAAGACACGATCAAGACGCTTTCTGGTGCCATCTCCCTCCCAAGTGAAAGGGTCACCAACAAAACCAGCATCAATTAACTCACAATTATTAATAGTATCAATAAAGCCTTGTTCAATTCTCAAAGGATTCTTGAGAGGAGGCCCAATCCTTTCATGGGCTTGAGTAATTGCATTAAGATCTCCCATGATAGCCCATGGAACAGAAATACCTGTAGAAATATCATTAAGTTGGCTCCACAAGTCTTGTCTTTTAGTATAATGTGGAGAGCCATAGCAAACAGTTAAATACCAATATGGATTGTCCCTAAAGGAGACTTTCATATGAATAAGCTGAGATGAGGTAGTTAAAATCTGAACATTCCAATCATTAGAATTCCAAAGACACCAAATGCCACCAGATTGACCACGGGCGTCAATAATAAAGGATTTATCCGATCCACACTTTTTAGCTATCCTACTAGCAACCGAACCAGCTGTATGAGTTTCCATAAGCATAATCAAGGAGCAACAAAATTCTCTCCTAATATCCTTAATTAGGCCAGAGAATCCTTTGGCTCCAGTACCCCTACAGTTCCATGAAATAACATTCATTGAGAAGGTTTGGAGGGGTGGGGTACTATAACCCCTGAGACATCCATAGGAGAGCTCATACATGATGAAGCATCTCCAGTATTCATATAGTCCACATTGGCAATATTGATATTATCATCAATAGGTTTTAAATCAATCTTCTGAGGAAGGAAAGTGTGTTCAATATGCGCCAGAATGTTTCTTTTTTCCTCTTCACTCATATATCTCATATACTCAAGAACAGCATTATCCCTTTCTCTAGCTTTTTGCTTCATCAAATCCTTCTCTGATGAATTGTTTTCAGTGGTAATAACCACGTTTTCCTTATGTATCACAGGAGCAGTGGCTTTGGAGATAGATGGCTGCACTTTTGGGCTTTTTTCCACTGGTTTGTGCATAGCTTTTTGCTGCTTATTTACAGCAGGTAAGACAGATTTGGTACCACCTTTAGCAGGCTGTTGCTTATTCTTTCGGTTTCTAACCTTCACAACAGAAGTTTTATGAGGTAAGTTGTCTACCAAATCATCATGAGAAGATCTCTTTTTGCTTGTTGTAAGTTCAGAATTTTCTCCTTCTTGTTGCAGGACATCAAACCGAGTGTTTGAACCTTTCGAAGTGTTATATTTGAAACCCCCTGCATTTGCATTTGATCTCTCCTTTTGCTGACTTTCAGTTTGTCTCTGAGGCATCTTCCTCTGTGTCTTCTTTGGTATATTCCATGGGCCAAATCCCAAGTCTTTCTCTTCACCAGTAGGTTGTTGATCAGCCACAGAAATAATAGGATTAGCAATAGGTACGCTAATTATAGCCATCTCAGAATTTTGTGGAACAGATTTATCGTTTGATTGGTTGGCAGGAACATTATCTGGTTTAGTCTTAGGATCTTGACCCATGAACTCCCGACATTGATCTTTCTTATGCCCATATTTCCCACAACGAAAGCATATAGAGTGCAAGCCTTCATATTCTAGAACTAATCTTTCACCTCTAAACACCACATGGGAGGGTAGTTGTCTCTCAAGATCAATCTCCACACAAATTCTTGCAAATCTCCCCCTATCATGAAGAGCAGTGCGCCTATCAACTTTGAGCATAGTACCAATTTTAGAACCAATCCTCTTAAGGAAGACATCATTGCACAACTCAAGAGGCAACCTAGGTATACGCACCCAAACAACAATTTTGGGTGTCAAAGAAGCTGAGAATGAAAATAAAGGTCTCCAACGTTGGACTATAAGATAGTGATCTGCTATCTTCCAAGGTCCATCGAAAAGGGCATGTCTATAGTCTTCTTGAGAAGAAAGTCTTACCAAGAAGTATCCCTCAGCCATGTCCGTGACCTTGATAGGGCCAAGCTTGGTCCATTCTCTTTGAAGTTTTGTATCCATTTGTTTGAAGTTTACCCGTTTCCCTAGCACCTTCACAATGAGAGTGTTGCGCCATGCTTTACACCATTTCGAGAACTCCTCCTCAGTGCACGATATTTCTGGTTCAGAGTCATAAGTCTTAGTCTCAGGCGAGCCATTCATCGAATCCTCAGAGTACCATTTGTTTTCAGGGAAGTCTTCTTCACACTCTCCCCATATTTCATCATCGCTAGCATTTTCCCCAAAAGCATTGAGTAGTTTCTCTTTGTAAGACAGCTGATTTTCTTCCATCATTTGATCACTATTGTTTGATTCAGTTTCATTAGGGCCGGTTAACCGTGGCTTTCATCTTCTTCTTACTTCTTTGCAGATTATCTAACTCTTCAGAGGATGGCGTGGAACCACCAGTAGCAACTAGCTCCGAAACCCTAGCAGACATTTTTTTTGATGACTTCCAGTTTTAATTCAAAGGAGAAAAATTTGCACTTTCATTAATGTGCACAAACATCTATATCGATTATATAAAATTCCCAAAAAAAGGATTTATACTTAAATATATAAAGTAAAAAATGACCACATAAATAAAAATAGTTTATAAAAATGATAATCAATCTCTATTCAACAAAAAAAAAATGATAATCAAGCCTAAAAAGTAAAAATGAATTTTCACTGTTATGAAAGAGAATTTTTTTAATTTATTTGGTAAATTTTATTTATTTTTTCTTAAGATTTTTTTAGTCTGGTTTTTGACAAATTTAGTCTTTCTAAAATCAATATATTCCTAAGTCCCATATTTTTTTAAATTGGATTTATTGTCTTTGGAATTTATGATTTTTTCACTTTTGATTTGAGAATCTGAGGTACAAAAATACAATAAAAAAGGGTCTAAAACACAATATTTCAATTTTAGAAGGAATAAATTTGTCAATAAATGTTGAGGAACCAAATTATTTTTTAGCTACCCATGAGGATTATTTTCGCCGAACTAATAAAAATTTGGGAACTAAAATCGCAATATAACCTCATTTATACATAATTCATATTCAATTAGTAACGTCTTTTTTTACATTTAATATTTTAATTTTAACTATTTTTCCATGCTTTTGACCTCCTCTTAAAGGGACTTGCGGGGATTCAAACTCATGACTTTTGAGATACGACACTCTGTCATGCTCTTCAGATGCGTCAATCTTAATTTTTGTTCTAACTATTTATGTTTGGCAAAAATGCACTTTTGGTCATTTATGCTTCACCAAAATCTCAATTTGGTCATTTATGTTTTCTCCCTCAATTTGATCCTTTATATTTCAAATATGTGTCAAAGTAGTCTTTTTTAACTTTACGTCCACTAATGTTAATGAATGGTTAACACATGACATCGCTTCTTTAGTTGGCATTAGTGATCGGGAGAAAATGTAGACGTTCAAACTGAAATTTTGGTGAAGCAAAAATGACCAAAATGCACTTTTTCCAAAAAGAAAATAATCTTCTTCCCCAAACCCTACCACCCCTCTCACTCTCGCTCCATCGCGACCTCTCCCTCTCCCTCTCCTCACTGCCCATTTCCCTCCTTGTGCCTTCTCTCTCATCCCTCGGTTCCTCTACTATTTTCTCTTCTTGCCCTTAATCTTCATCCCCGAGTTGAAAATTTAGGGTAGCATAAGATGCACGGATTGATTAAAGTTTTATTTAAATCACATTAGGTTGAAAGTTTTCGCTCTATAAGCTTTAACTCTTGGGTCCAAACCCTAATTTTTCAATTAGGGGATGAAGATAAATTTCAATTGAATGCCATATTATCCTAGTGATGTAGCTCAGCTGGTTAGAGTTTGGGACTCATTTCGCCGACACTTGAGTCGAACCCAACATGATGCACTCATAATCCTCATTTTCCTCTATATGTGACCATTGTACCAACCATTTGAATAAAACAAAAACAAAAACAATGCAAGAAAAATGATATGGTATCAAACTCTCTCTAGATATTCTTCTTCAAGATAATAAGGAGACTTCATAGGAAGCACAAAGAAGAAAAAGACACATTTTCACTTTCAACAATGTTTGTAATACAAGATGGAATATAATAATGAAAACATACAAGATGTATGCCTTAGGCTGTATCTAAAAAGTAAAAATCACAATTTAGAAAATCGAATCGGACTAATTGATTCGACCAATCGAACTTGGAACCAATCATGTATCAGTCCACCTTGTCAGGAAAATCGATTTGTGCCAAAATAGGTGGAATCTGTCAAAAGTTTGTGAGTACTAGCCAAAAAGTAGTGGGGGTAAACGAGTTTGAAAAAAAAAGATTTTTTTGTTTGAAATTTAAAAATAAAACTTTTATATATTCAAATAAAAGTCTAATGTTAAGTTATAAAAACACAAATACATAGATTTTTATTATTTACCTTTTAGTTAATATTTTGTCATAATAAATACACATATATATAGTTATTTTATCTTTCTTTGTAATATGATTATATTTTAAGTTTATCACTCAAGATAACATATAATATTAAAAATATAAATTTAATGTTACTAATTTGACCATGATTCAAAAACGATTGAATGATGGAATCTTGAACTAGTTTCTTTACCGGTTTAATGACATATCTGATTTTCTAAACATCACAAAAAGATAAGGAAAATGACCTAAGTTTTGTCTCAAGTTTAACAGTAAAATATTTAATTCTTATTGGATATAATTTTTTTTAACAGAAGTTAAATTTTTAATGGATAACATTAGTTTTGCATGTTACTATTTATCTATCAATAAAAAATGTTATATTAATGAGTTGTGAGTTGTGAGTTGTGACTAAGAAAGAAAGTGAATGTTGTCACAAAAAAGAAAGTGAATAAGATGACTTGTCGTTTGCAGCTGGAAGATGCAGCACACGATTTGGGCTCCGCGGCCCAATAGAAAAGTTCCCGCTCTCGATCGACAGGCATTTCCCTCTTCCCTCCCTCCCTTCGCGGTAAAGTAAAGGTAATCGCACGCAGGTACAGACACTGCAATGAATTCCATGTTATGATTCTGCAACTGATTCCGTTTCTTCGAAACTTGAGAGTCTAATCTAGTTAGTTCACGACCTTTACACTATAATTAAGATTGCTTTGCTTGTGCCCACAACTTGTTTGATAATTTGCTTCACTCACTTCCGTTTACATATTTGTAAACTCTTTTTTCTTTCAGGGATCAAATTAGCTTTCTCATTTCGCCAAAATGAGCAGTTCCGGGGACAGCTCTCCAGATTGGTTACGTTCTTTTCAGGTATCAGGATAATTCGATAATTGCACGTCTTTGTGCTCAACTGCAAGATTCAATTCGTTCACACAATCTCGCTCTTTCAATTACCCCTTTTTGATCTTTTCATTTTCTATACACTTCAATAATTACTCGTTTTCCAGTTGCACTGATCTTAAGTGCAATGGGCACACCATGCTTTATTTATTGCTGCTTAAGATCTCCCTACTACTCATCGGCAAATTATATATTTTGCATTTCCCTAGGTGCCGACTCATTCGCCGGTGACACTGTCCTCTGATTCTGAGTCTTTACATGATGGTGGTAGCTTTTCAAATGAAGATAAAATTGATGATGAAGGGTCATCTCCAAAGTCACCAGAGCTTTCAAAGTTCAACAAGAACAATAATACTGCTGTCGACGGAAGCCCTGTCAAGTATTCATCTAGAAGAAAGAAATTGGACCAGCAAAAGGAGAAAGATGGTACACTTTATATTTGTTGTGTTTGAGTTCTCTCATCATGACTACGTGGAATAGATTTAGTTTTTTATTTCAAATTGAGTTATAAGATTTGAGAATGATTGTACATTTTGATTCTTCAGCGTGTTTCTATTATGTCCTTGCTTATGATAATCCAGGAAAGAAGGAGGAAAAGAAGACCTTGGACGAATCAAACGCCGACAAGCAAGTAGAGCATAAAGTAAGAGTCAGTGTCATCACCTCTTTTATTGTTAGGTGGTATTCATAGATTTCGGGAAATGAAACACATTTGTGTGCTTTGACATATTCTGATCCATCCCGACTCCAGAATTCTCTCACTGTTTAACCTATTTTCATTTTGCACCTTTTATAAAAACGAGTAATTAGTCTGCTACTTATACTGTGATTACTGATAATATAATATGTTTTGGTGCAGGAATCTATTCGTTCAATTTGGACACTGTCGTCAGATTCCGAGTCATGCGGTGATCTTTGCCCCAAAGCTGAAGATGATGTTGATCAGGTGGAAACTTCTCAGCACCAAAAATCTCAATCCCCTGGTGAAGGACGTGTCCTTGACCATGATGGAAAGTCTCCATCCAAAAAGGCTTCACAAGGAAAGTCTTTGCAGAAACAAATGGATCTGAAAGGTTCCACACCAGTAAAAGGGAAGAAAGCAAAAGGCAGTACAAAGGGGAAAGGTGTGAAATGGTTAATTTTGAACTTTTAGGAAAAAAAATGCAAGATTTTGCTCCATCCATGCATATGGATGTGAAATAGGGATTTCCTTACTATTTTGTGCATGTAGTGTCCGGAAATGGGACAGGTGGTGATGAAGATGCTGAAATTGAAGTAGAAGAAACTTTTGAAAAGCCTGTTGGACCAAATGTAAGAATGATATTATTATAATGATCGCCTGTAAATGTTTCACAGCATCCCCATGACTTTGAATTTTGTATAAGTAATAACTATCAAAGGCCACATTGACTCAATATCTAGTCTGGCATTCTGAGTTGTGCTTGCTATTCGTTGCAGGTTTCCTCCTCCTCAATGTTGCCTTTGATGCTTTCTGAGAAAGTTCATCGCACAAAGGTCAGGTGGAAACTATATATTGCAGATTTCCCTGCTATAGTTTGTTTTAATATTTGTATGGGTCATGTTTAATTACAACTACAGGGGCAACCAAAGGAGCAACAGGGGTTTCACTTTTTAGAAACAGGTGGAATTTTGTGAGAAGAAAAGTTGCTAGCTTGCTTTATAGTTTTGTTTTGAGTCTATATACAAGTGATGTATTGTAACTTTTTTTTTTTTGTAAAAATCACATCTGTTCTATTACTTTTGGTTTTCCTTATTCATGAAAAAGGAAATGAGCCCATGAAAAATTGCTTCTCTGTTTTGCAGGCGCTTATTGAGTGTCAAGGTGACTCCATAGATCTGAGTGGTGATATGGGAGCTGTAGGCCGGATTATTATTTCAGATTCCCCATCTGGGGATCAAGAAATGTGCTTAGATTTGAAAGGTATTTCAGTGCAGATATTTTCTGATTAACAAAAAAATAATAAGTCTGTTATTTTGTATAATATATATATATATATATATATATATATATATATATATGTTTGTGTAAGATATAAACTATAAAGACACAACACAAGCATATATATCTTGTTGATAACACTGTAGGCTGTAGCATGTATACATGCAGAACCATAATACAGCTTAGCTATTTTAAGTGCTATTCTGATTGTTACGTATTGAGTTTTCATGGAACATTGAAACAGCTGACCTTGTGCTACAGGTTCTTAAAAAAGGGCGTCTCCGACTCATATTCATCATATCTTAGCTTTTTACTTTTTACTTTTTTATATAAATATTGATTTCTTCTCTAAGTTCTATGCTGTTCTAAAACTTGTAATCTGTCCATTATAATCTTCCTTTTTCCAAGTTATTGATTAGTACTTTTGTTTGATAGTAGCAACATGTATCTGATTGTTCAAATTTTAATATTCTTTTCAGGAACAATATACAAAACATCTATAGTCCCTTGCCGAACATTTTGCGTTGTACGTCATCTTGGATTTAATCTACAATTAACATCAAGACCTTGAAAGTTTTTATCTGGATAATAGCCTTGTGACTAGTTACTTCTATGTTTTAGATATCATAACTTTCATACATTGTTTTCATGTTAGCTTCTTGTTTTTTCAGGTTAGCTTCGGCCAGTCAGAGGCAAAGGTCTGTTGTTATCTAAATTTTGCCTATTTCTTCGCTTATTCTCTTTATGAAAATTGTTTACATGTATGTATTTACTACTTTACAAAGGTGGTAAAGATTGAATCTTGATTACATATTTATTCTCAGATATGGGCTGCAATTGGTAACTAACCTGTAATTTATTCTCAGATTGAGGCCGTCATGAATGACTTCATACAGCTGAAACCACATTCTAATGTTTATGAAGCTGAAACTATGGTTGAAGGTTATTTTCACCCGACAACAGTTAACTGGGGTTTTTGTTTCTGGTAGTGTTGCCTTTACATTATGCAAAAATTCCTTAGCTGACATCCATTATTTTCTTATGCGAAGGGACATTGGATGGTTTCTCTTTTGATTCTGATGAGGAAGCTGGCAAGACACACAAAGCCACCCACCAAACTGATCAAAACGAGCATGCTGAGGAGCAGACTCATGGTAACTCCAAAGGGAAGGCTGAGAAAACAACAGTAAGTTTCCTGTAGCTGCTTTTGTTTTTAGATGTGTTCTTAATAATTGAAAATGCTGTGGCGTCTATAAGCATAGTTGCTGAAAATCTGGATGCAGGGTGCTGAAAAGAAAAGAGGTAGAAGCACAGGAAAATCACAGCCAAAGGTGGTAAAGAAAAAAGCTCAGAATTCCAAGAGGGCAAATACCAAAAAATGAGGCAAAGAAATAGTGAATAATTTCTTGTATATATCATGAACTAAAATAGCCGAGCTCCGAGTACATGCTGAATCACTTTGCCCTTGACAGAGATGGTTAATTGGTAATAGTAGAGCAGCTTCTGTTATAGTTCTTACCCAACACTGAGTAGAAGAATTGAGAGCCGTGGTCTACTGAACGAGTTATTTTCAATTCCTTATTATGTTCCTTATTTTCATGCCTGTTTCTAGATACTACTCATTGCAGTTTCTTTTTCAGCGAATATTATATCACCTATTTGTTATATTTTCTTTGAATTTATCTGTATTAGCTGGCTATTATTATCTTAAAGGGCCGCTTTGTTCATTAATTTTTGTAGAACCTGTTGTACAGAATTTGAGATAATGAATTCGAGGGTTTGTATGTTCCTGCTTACATTGCATATGACTGGCTATTTCCTTCCAAACAATTATTTTATAAGATTTATTAGCTTCAAACTTGTTGGAGCTTTGAAAGATAATTTTTCTGAATTATTTGTTTCCGGAGGGTTATTCAAATGTAATATTCTAGCTGTTCATCGTTTCAACCTCATTAGGTGCCTTGTTTTGGTCTCCCCTCCTTTCAAAATTTCTCATGAAACTCTTCAGACATTATATCACTGGTTGAGTCTTACATAAGTCCGTAAAGACCACCACAAAGAAGGACTGACGCTGGAAAGGGTATTCGTCGAGGAAGCGACTTGCTAATGCTTCTGATAGGGCTGTCTACTTGGTGGAGGAGATGCACGATTTGGTTTTTTCATCATGTAGTGTAATGTAAAATGTTAGTTGTAGGCTAGTTTTCTTGAACGTATGGCAATGAAAGAGGCGATAAAAGCGGTAAGAAATTGGGATCTGATTTATAGTAATGCACATTGGGTCGAAAAACGTCATATTCATAAGCTTTGCAAGTGAAAGTGCCACAAATGCATAGCTATAAGGCCTTGAGCAAGCTCTCTTGAAAATGGTCTGAATAGTATTAAGGTTGGCATGTATTTGGGTTGACAGATTCTCCACTGCAGCAGCAGCAGCAGCACATATCCGACTTAATACATCGCAAGCACCACTATACCTTATTACTCCTTGGTATCTATCAGGAGGCCATATAGTATTGGGGCAGTTGTTGGTTACGGTGAATGTGTTAGAAAGAGTTGGAAAAGAATGTAAGATATTAAGGGAGCTGGGGAGCTTCCCGGATGCCTATGTTGACATTTTCAAGGGTTATAATTGGTAATGTAGGCTGAGTCTTAGGGGGAAACAGGGGGGTTGATGTCCAAGGGCGGTGGCGGATCTTGAACAAAACGTCAGGGAGGGCCGCTCATGAAACCATTTATTCATAATTTCTAATTCTAATATAAAAGATGTGATAATATTAAAAATATGAATAAAATGTATACTCTAAAAAATATAGAAAATACCATACATGAATATATATATATATATATATATATATATATATATATATATATATATATATATATATATTACTATAGTTGCATATCACAGTAAAAAAAATATTTTTAATTTGACCAAAAGTAAAAAAAAGTTATGCATAAAAAACATATTTTGCTTATATATTATATATTTGTAATTATAGTTCCAACAACATCTAGTGGCTTATTGGTAAAGTGTTGGTGATTTGTTCACCGGTGAATATCTTTTTGGCAAAAATGATAGTACAACATAACAACCACCAGGTCCAGGGGTGGTTTTAAAAGAGACAAAACAGAAAAATGTAGAAAACATTTCTACTGGGAATCGAAGTTGTAACCACTTAAAAAACAATGAACAGTTTAACTATGCCAGGACATCGCATTTGTTATATTTGCGCAACGTTTATATATATTTTGTTGTTGATATCTAAAAATAGGGGTATTATAGTAATTTCACATTATATTTTAGGGCGGGCCGTGGCCCTCCCCAGCCCTAACAAAGAACCGCCCCTGGCCAAGGGAATGGTCAATGGCCCCAAGATTTGTGATTTATAAGGACTGTGTGTGGTCAGTTATGCATTAAAAATCGACCAAGTTGTTACGTTGCTTTGATGAATTTTTCAATGACGAGGCCAACTTGAATTTCTTTTGATGTGAATGGCCTCACTTGGAAGCAATTCTTTGCTTTTGTTGTTGAGTGAAAATTGTACAAATCTGGAATTCTATGTGACCCGCTGATCAGAACTCTAAGACTAAAACACCTAGGATACCCAAAAAAAGTGACTTAAGATTCCTCCTAAATAGAATAAAATTATAAGACTACCAAATAGCAAATGGGACTGGCATATTTAACTAGTGGGTAACGAGTAGAGTTGTTTGGTATAACGTCTCATTTTTTTTTTGGCATTTTTGCCCTTTTTATTTTTCTTAAATTCCTTTTGTCATTTTACATTTATCATTAATTGAATATGTCCTTTTATGTCCTTTACATTTATTAGCTAATTTAACCCCTAATTTTACCAAAGACATCATTTGCTATCAATTAGCTTATCCGCTAGTTCATCTGCTATCCGTTACTTTTTACCACACAGAGCCTTAAACAACGCTTGGACTGTGACATCGGTGACCGTGAGCTGATTAGCACCTAACACAATTAGATTGTTAACACCAATACAGCTCAACAATTGGAAACAAAATCCAAATTTACTAAAAAGATATTGGTAGAATATTTGTTCCTGTTTCTATAGAGGAAAAATTGCAATAAC
Source organism: Astragalus glycyphyllos (assembly GCA_963573325.1). Classification (NCBI taxonomy): domain Eukaryota; kingdom Viridiplantae; phylum Streptophyta; class Magnoliopsida; order Fabales; family Fabaceae; genus Astragalus; species Astragalus glycyphyllos. The sequence continues at coordinate 82,434,922 of OY754307.1, read as the reverse complement.
AAAAGCAAAACTTGAAAATTCTCATTCTGCAAAATCGAGACCAACAAGGTAACAAACCATATTCCCAATCGAGAGAACGATCCTAACAAAATCTAAGGTGGTCCTTGCTAGTGGGACACAAACTTCTGCATATAGAACAAAAGCACAAGTGCACAACATCTGACAAAAAAGATCATTAAGACTGAGGTCTAACTTTCAATCCTGCAATATATGTACAGGAAATTATATGCAGATTTCACAGACACCTTTGCTTGAGTATTCCCTTACAGGTCCCCTTTAAATTTTTTGGGGCTGGAAGAAAGTGATTTTTTAGCAGAACCATGAACGGATAGATTGTGATCACAAATCCGAATATTTCATAAATGATAATTTGAGGACTTTACAATGCAGTTGTTGATGGGTTTCTAAAATATAGATGTCACTACCAAGTACCAACACAATCTTTAAATAAATTGTGGGCGCTCTAAATAACCTCTCTGTCTAATTGTATACTCTCGTTATATAAAATCTTCAACAAGAGGCTGATAGAACAGTTTGTATGCCTCCATAACTTCCAAATACCACATTGATTCACGGTCGGGAGATGCCGATAAATCAACAATCTTGTGAACCTTGATCATGGGAGGCTCTGCAGCATGTGCAAGGTACCCACCAACTACCATAACATACATCCCAGGTTTCCATTGACAGAGGCGAAACTCGCCTGAGAGAGAGAGCTCAATGATGCCTGTACCGTCATCCAAAAGCAGAGCGCTTTCAACATCGGAGGTGGACACCAGAATGCCCTGCAACCAAACACGTTTGAAAAGGATGCCACCGAGGGTGAAGCCATTTTGAGACGACACTTCTCGAACATGTTTCAGCTGGGAGCATAAAAGCTTCAACGCAGCCAAAGTGTAATCCATCACTCTCTGTTTTTCAATGCGAATGGTGAAGCCGGGTCCCTTTTATTTGTTCAATCAAACACTGTCTACAGGTAAGAGACGATAGAGCGGAAAGTAAACTAAACAGGGTCTTCAATTTCTAAATTGGAATTGAGCATCTGAACTATCTTTTCCTCGATTCTTTTTACATCCTCTCCTCTCCAGATCACCTGTTCAGTCTCGTGAAACTTTACAGCCCCATAAATGTCATCGCAACTAGACTTCAGCCGAGGCAAACTTGAGCATAAGTAGCAATGTTTAAACCTGCGTCACAAATAAGAACACGCACATCAATATTTCATCTACTAACAAAAAACAATTCTATATTATATGGTACTCAGTATTGCAATATAAATGTTGAGACCGCTCCTTCATAGCACATGCTTGAAAACCTGCATATAAGTTACATTAAACTTGGACAGCACAGCCATTAGTCAAATCATGAAAAGAAAATAGAATGATAAAACTGATGAAAATGTGGACTAAGAACTATCTTATATTTGTTGAGTCTGCAACAGAACTAGGAAGAGTTAGGCAGAAAAACTAGAAAACATATAAAAACTGTGTTCATAAGAGGAACCATAGAGAACCTGAGCTTCTGGAAACAACCCGGAATAGAACTATCAGCCTAAGAGTCAACATTGATAGTTGTGTGCTGTTCTAATGGAATTTCAGGGAAACAAAAGAAGCAAAATGATACAACTCAATATCAGTAGCATTGGCGATGAGTAGCCAATGTTGGAATAGCACGCCCCCTGACTATAGTAACACTAGAAACACTTAACAGGTAACAGACAGCTAGATAAGGTTTACAATTAAGTACAATGCTGATACACAGCACCATTCGGGTCCTAAATAAAATTCAGCCATCATAAAGGTTAAAGAAATGGATAAGTAGCCTGCTTCAATACAATAGTCTGGTCATTGCCCACTAAGGTTAGCAAGAAACTGAAGTCAATTCAGATTACATATACATCTGAATACTAAATAAAGCCTGCTCAAATCCCCATTATAGTTCAGCTACATTAACCACTACATTACATTAATATCAGAAATATGGAGTTCCAACAATAGCTGGATGGACATACATTGTGTCCACCAGTAAAAGAACCATAATTGTTCAAGTTCTGTTATTCATACTCATCTGATAGAAGAAAGGAAAAAGTAAAAGGGCGGGAGAAATGAGAGTCTTTTCAGTTATATAATCTATATCTAGCTCATATCCATGCCATCTCCAACTTGGCTGCAGATAGGACTGACAGCAGAAAAAGATCTCTCAAAAGGAGAAGGATGGGATTGCGCATCCCGCCTACGCTTAAATCCGCAGCCATCAGTAGGTGAATTATCTGCATCAAGCTTTCTTCGAACACCTCTCACCGCTTGTTCCTCCACCTGTGTAAGGGGAAAAATCTGACCACTAGCTCGACAAAGGGAGCTATGGTTGTCATACAGAATTCTCTGGTTACAGTTTTTATCACAGATGTGAGTCAGCCCAGTTAGCTTGCAGCGATACATGTTTCCACAAACATGTTCATTTTCACACTTCCAGTCGCAATTATGAACAGGAATCAGACCATCTCGGCCCAAAATACTCGACAGATAAATAACATTTGCAGGACCTGCAACCAAAGATTTTCCATATACCTCCATTCTTTCGGTGGAAACAGTAACTCCTAAGTAAATCTCGTACACTCCAAATTCAACACCTAGTCTGCAGGGCCCACCACAACAACACAGATTTCAGTCAAACTCAACAACACTTACTTTCTACTAGAAAAATTAAGAACCGACACTCTTCTAAAGGACCTCTAAATAATATCTTATTCCCAATCACAAAGTCCTAACTACGTGAGAAACCCTAATTACACGGGACCAGCCACAAAAGTTAACAGTGGCATACCATCCATAGCCAGAAACTGAATTACGCAAACGAAATGAGAATATATTACATAATAAATCGAGAATCTAATTCAAACAGCTCAAACAAAATTACATTTAACTACCCATCCACACTCGTCGAAAAGCGGTTATTCTAAGCATACATCACAATCACATGCAACAGATCTGAACAGAGGCAGATTTGAAATTCCCAAACAACATATAACACGACAATTAAAACACGGGCTTTGTTAGCAATGAAACGCCCAAATTCTCCTACGAAGAAAACCTTACATCGAAATTGCTTTACACATGCATTCGATTCTAACGACGCGCAGAAGGAAAAAGAGAAGGGAAAGAAAACTTACACGCTCTTCAGCTAAGTGAAGCCCAAAAACAGATTCTTCCTCCACCACGCGGCCACAGGACCTACAAAAACAAAATGAGAAACCACAAAAATATAACCAGAGCACTCTCTCTCTCTCTCTCTCTTTGTGCGCAGCGTAGCGGAAGGAGTGGGTATATTTATAGATAGTTGACGCTGGAAACGTGACTTTACACATGTGGGGCCGTTGAATCCCACATAGGACAAAACACACGCAAATGTAATTGCCACCGAAATGCACGTCAAATTACACCCAAATGTAATTTCGCTCCACCTCACCTACATTTTTGGATAAACTACTGGATTTGCTTAAAGATTAGTAATCCATCCACTTCCTAATCTTTGATACTTTTGATATGTTACACACAAATTAATGTATCATTAATTTGTGTTAATTAAGTACTAAAATACCCCATTTATAGTTGTCTTAGGATAATTGAAGTCTAAAATAAAATAGTGTTGAAACTCTAAAAGACTCAATAAATATAAGGGTGTATTTAGAAAATTTTGGTGAATTATATATTGGGTTTCTAAAAGTACTAATATTTTGAAATAAAAATAGAAGATCAAAAGTACCAAAAATTAATAGGGACTAATTTTTTTCAAAACAAAAAGTTTAAAAATCGTTTGTCACGTGTTTCCCAACGGTCTCACTCTTGGCTGGCGTAGCTTTCGGGAAAAAAGGTCATGGCACAATTAAAAAAAAATTCCAAAATAATGCACTTTTTTAATTATTTACCAAAGTAGCACACTTTTTTTTAATTGAGAAGTCGTCGCCCCCCAAACCGACTTCTCAACGTGATTTTAAAAAAAAAATTGATTTTTTCAGTTGAGAAGTCGTCACCCCCCAAACCGACTTCTCAACGTGATTTTAAAAAAAATTGATTTTTTCAGTTGAGAAGTCGTCACCCCCCCAAACCGACTTCTCAACGTGATTTTTCAAAAATTTGGTTTTTTCCAGTTGAGAAGTCGTCACCCCCCATAACGACTTCTCAACGTGTTTTTTAAAAATTTGGTTTTTTTCAGTTTAGAAGTCGTCACCCCCATAACGACTTCTCAACGTGTTTTTTTAAAAATTTGGTTTTTTTCAGTTGAGAAGTCGTCACCCCCATAACGACTTCTCAACAGGTTTTTTTTTAAAAAAATTCAATTTTAATAATAATACCAATTATAATTTATAATTTATTTTAATAATAATACCAATTTATATAAAATGAAAATTAATTAAAAATTTTGTATTTATTTTAATAATTTGCAACATATTTATTTATTAAAAAAGTAAATATGTAACACTAAATATAATTGAAACATTTATTTTAATTCATCAAATAAACTCATTTATTAAATTATATATTAAAAATGATTACAAGAGTTGTACAATTAAATTGAATGACAAAGTTTTATTGTCCTAGATGGTGCCCAGTCCCACAACGTGGCGGTCGACGGTTACGATGTGGACGTCGTGCTGGTATTTCTTGTTCAGTGGGGGCAGGTGCAGGGGCAGGTGGTTGTTCATATTGGTACCCTGTTGATGAACTAGGTCCTGCCTGGTCGGGGTTCCATGTTGGTCCAGATTCCAAAATAGATTGATAATATCTATATGGTTCCGGCGTATTATAATCGGGACTAAGCAAAGGACCTAAAAAATCCTGGTCGTAAGAAGCCGTAGAATACCTATGATGATCTTGGACTAGCGTGTATTCTACTGACTGGTTGGCCGCCTCGTAATGTTGATATGTTGGTGGGAAGGAGACGGAGTGGCGGTGAGGCATAGGCTCTTCGCTCTGTTCAAAAGTTGGCCGAGTAGGTGTTGCATGTCGACTACGGCTGCAATGTTGAGATTGACTTGTTTGCCTAGTTGGTGCTTCTTCTCGATCATTCACTGCACCACTACCACGTGGGTCCATTAGTTGTTGGTTGATAGAAAGATATAACTTAGAATTTGTTGTTAGCCACATCATATATTCTTGTGTGTTGATGGGCTTTCCCTGTAATGACTGGCCAATAAGAACTCCTTGTTCTTTATCATTCCAGGACTGAATAAATCGACCATGCCTTACTAGCCAGTCTTCATCCGCATTTCCTCGCATGTCGAGGTCATGCAATTTGTCCAAATTCTCGGGTCGAATGGGTATATCTTGCACGAGGCCAAACTGCATTTTCACTCTATCTGTTTGGTGCCATTCTACAATTTGGAAACAGACCAACGCCGTTTTTGCACTCCATATTGTACTGTCTTGGAATGCGGTTGATGGCAGATTGAGTTGAATTTCCTGATACGGCAACCACTTAAACCGGAAAAAAATTAAGTGAGTAACGAGCTATTATGCATCGTTTACAAAATTTGACATAACGAAAATTAATTATACGTACCTCAGCTAGTGTCATCTGGTCTATCCTTGACCTGATGTCAACAAGGGTACAAGGAGTATTGGTGAAGTTTAGACCCCTTTGAACCCATCTATAGAAACAATAAAACGGTATTCACTTAATTTTTACGGTAAAAATAATAAACACGTGTCAAAAAAATTTAAACTACGGTAAAAATACTAAACACGTGTCAAAAAAATTTAAACTACGGTAAAAATACTAAACACGTGTCAAAAAAATTTAAATTACCTTAAAAATACTAAACACGTGTCAAAAAAATTTAAACTACGGTAAAAATACTAAACACGTGTTAAAAAAATTTAAACTACGGTAAAAATACTAAACACGTGTCAAAAAAATTTAAACAACCTTAAAAATACTAAACACGTGTCAAAAAAATTTAAACTACGGTAAAAATACTAAACACGTGTCAAAAATTAAAATAGTTAGTATTCATAAAATTACCACAACACTTTGTTTACCTTGTTGCTAGTGGATACTCAACAACACGGCTTACTTGTGGGGCTAGAAACGGCATGCGATACCAAACCCATGATTGTAAAAGCAAAGTACATCCACCCATGGAATTTGAGGACGGTGCAGAAGCTCTACACATTTCTCTGTACAAGTTCGCTAGACATGCCGAACCCCAACTGTATTGTGAAACTTCTTCAATGTTTTCCAATAGGGGTAGGTACTTCAAGTGAACTCGATTTGATGATTTATCTGGGAGTATATACCCCCCAATCAACCGCAGCATGTACGCTCTGCAGTGGGGTTCCACTACTTCTTTGTGGGCACGTTGGGGAATATCGGTAAATTCCTCCTCGAGCCACTTCAGCTTGACTTCGTTCCCCTTCTTTTGATCATCTGTCGGTATTTTACCCAAGAGTTTCTCGCATAGGTCATCATATTCATGTCGTGTCCTTCCTAATCCCGAAACAGTGTATCCGTCGACGGTTAGACCCAATTGTAACGCTATACATCCTGGAGAGTTATTGTGCACTCTCCTATTGGAAGATGAAACGTGTGTGTTTCTGGTCTCCAGCGCTCGACCATTGCCGTCACCAAGGAAGGATCTATTTTGAATTTTCCAAGAGTTGCAACATTTAGAAACCCAGCTTGAATTAAGTAGTCCCTAATCTGCAGATCTGGAGTTTCAATGGTAAAATTTTTGTGTGTTTTAATTGTATCATTAATGGGTTGAGAAGACCTATGAATATGTTGTTTTCTCAGTAAAGCCATATGGAATTTGTGAGAACAATGATTTTTGATGAGAATGTAGTCGATGAAGTTTTTGATGAAGAATTGATGAAGTATATGGAATTTGGAGGTTGGGTGACTTTTGTGAGGAGAAAAGGTGATGAATTTGTAGGATGAGTGCCTTGAAGAATTGATGAAGAATGGTTAAATGATTCATAGGATTGATGAATTTGTAGGAGGGATAATTCAATTATTTTTGTGCATGTTCATTTTGGAGAATGACATATTCGGTGGGGTGCCTTCTATCAACTTCCATCAATTTTGTTGGTGGGGTGCCTTATCAACTTCCATCAATTTTGTAGGTGGGGTGCCTTGTCTATCACCTTCCATCAATTTTTTTATCTATTAGCATTTGGTGTGGTTCCATTATATTCGTAGGATTGATGAATTGGTATATCTTGGAGGGGTCTACTAAGATTTAATGAATTCATTTATTGGAGACAAGGCCACATGGATAGAGTGCAAGTCAAAAATTCTTCTCATGAAGAAGAAGAAAATAAGCATGACATTATTGAAATATTGTCAATTTTTACCATGACATTATAAGCCTAAAAAATGACTTTTTATAATTTTTAGATCAATTTTTACCATTTTTATTAAATATTAAAAAAATACTCTTACGTAAAATGTGTTCTCAAACATCCCATGTTGCATTTGGAACTAGTACGGTACCAAAATACCAAACTAGTTTGATACTTTAATACGGGACCAGTTCGGTACTAGTACCGAACTTATATTTTGATGTAAAATACAAGTTCCAAACTTCTCTCTTATCATTTCTGTCATGCTTCTTTCTCTCTTTCATTTCATTCCAATTCCAAACTTCTCCTCCTTATTTTTATTGTTACTGTCAACCTCTTTCATTTAATTGTTTGTCGATCTTGAAATTTTGAAGCAGGATTGGATCGATATGAAGAGAAATTAAAAGAAAAAGAAGAGAGCAGAAGTGAAGGGGAAGGGAACACATTACAGTACACAAAATTAAAACAAAAACATAGAAAGTGAAGGGAAAGATGTACGGTACATAAAATTATTTAATGGTTTGACTGAAACGTAATATACTACAATATTGTGTGGTTCTGAACATGTTCAGAACTTTGGTTTAGGCTCGGTTCTAAAGTTTGGAACCTGTTATGGTGAGTCTTTTGACCATATACACTCATTCTTTTACATCTATTCGCACCACACAAAGGCCCAATATCAAAGGGCTCAATCCAAACATCAAGGGCTCAGATCGAATCGCAAGATCGGACGGTCCTAATTCGTTGAGACAAACCCTACCACACTCTATAAATACAACATTCATTGCCTCATTAATGGTAAGCATTCTCACATTTATTACTTTGCTAAGACTACTCCACTGACTTTAGCATCGGAGTGACTTTGCAGGTACAACACCAGCTAGGATCGGATACGGTCATTGACTAAGGACATCAACCACTAACTGCCTCGGACCACCCTTCAAGGTCGGAAGTACAGTGCAGAACATTGGCGACCACAGTAGGAGGTCTCAAACCAAGATCTTCTCCCCTCACCTTGATCAATGACGACTCGAAATCTTCGTTCGAAGGCAAACAGCCTCGCGGCAGGTATCCCCCCCGAGCCGATCCTGAGACCGGTCATCCCTCACTTGGCCGAACCTCAGCCAACCCCGGAAGGATTCGTACAAAACCTTCCAGACTCCACTCAGGCACAAGTTCAAAATCAAATTCCGAACTTCGTTTTGGTCACCGGAAGCTCCTCAAGGAACCATGTACCTCCTCAAACTCCACTTTCTGTCCCGGCCGATGCTGTCCAACAGCTCGTCCTACTGCTGAACCGACATGAAGCGGCAAACCAAGAGAGGAGTTACCGATTTACGGATCTTGAAGGACAGGTGGCGGAGCTCCGGGCCCGGAATATTCCGGATCAGGTCTCACCCGACCCGGATTCCCCCGAAAGAAGAAATCCGGCCCGAAAGCGCCACCGATCTCCACCCAGAAGACGACATTACCATCGCTCTCCTCCTCATCGGCTCGGAAGAAATGTTTCCCGTTCGCCTCCAACCGGAGTGTACGTCGGAAGGGAAGAGGCTGATTATTCACCCCGAGTTCATTCTTCTATGGCATCCTCTTCTCCTATGCAAAGATCGAGGAGTAGAGAATATTCACCTCGAGGATATCGCCCTCATGACCGCACGTACTCGCACCATCGGTACCGATTTTCGCCACGGGCTCAAACGACCAAGCGCAAAGGCCCTTTTACGGAAAAGATCGACAGCTACCCGGTACCCAGATATCTCGAAAAACCACCAGAAGGCTTGAAGACCTATGACGGGACAGGCGACCCGGACAGACATTTAAGTTATTTTGACACAGTAATGCAGTATCGGAACGTTCCCGTAGAAATGAAATGCCGAATTTTCCCCCTAACGTTGGAAAAAATAGCCTCAGAATGGTTTGAGACCCTTAAATCAAACACAATCTCCTCCTGGGACCACCTGGCCAAATTATTCTCAGCTAATTTTTCCTGATTTCTGCGAAAATTTCTCGAAGGTCTTTTACGTGGGTGTTTTCCTGTTCACTTTTTGCAATCATGTCGTCAATATAGACTTCAACGGTCTTGCTTATCTGTCTTTGGAATACTTTGTTCATCATTCTCTGATAAGTGGCGCCAGCGTTTTTTAAACCGAATGGCATAACTCGGTAGGCGAAGTTACCTTGGTCCGTCATAAATGCAATTTTTTCTTGATCGGGAGGAAACATGGCGATCTGATTGTAACCGGAATATGCGTCCATAAAAGAAAGTAGGCGAAAACCCGAGGCATTATCGACGAGGCGATCAATACTTGGGACAGGAAAGGCGTCTTTCGAACAAGCTTTGTTTAGGTCGGTATAATCGATGCACATATGCCATTTACCGTTGCTCTTTTTAACTAGTACTGGGTTTGACAACCAAGTCGTGTATTTGACCTCTGTTATGAAGTTCGCTTTGATCAAATCTTCAACAGTTTTTGCGGCGGCCATGGCCTTCTCTCCACTCTGCGCTCGTCTCCTTTGGGCGACCCATTTTGCTTCCGGATTAACAGCGAGCTGGTGACATGCGACTTCTGGCGGGATTCCGGGCATGTCTTTTGCCGACCAAGCAAAAAGATCAGCATGATCTTTTAAACACTGAGTGAGTTTGATTTTTACCTCTTCGGATAGGTCTGCTCCAATTTTCACTGTTCTAGTAGGGTCGTCTCCGAGCTGTACTTCGATGGATTCCCCATCAGGCTCGGGTATTCTCATTTTCTTTTTGAGTTCTTTGGCCAACTCATCATCATCTTCCTCTTCCGAGCTGTCTGGGTCGTATCTTGCATCCAAATCAGTTAAGTTGATTTCGGCGGATCTTCTTGTAACTTCTTCTTTTTTGGTTATCGCAGGTGGAATCCCTTCCTTATCTTGAGTCTTTTTTTCTGCTTTTGTCCACAGGAAGAAACATCTTGAGGCGGATTCAAGATCCGAGTTTAAGGTTACTGCTCCGAGCCTTCCCAAAGTCGGTCTTCCAATGATACAGTTGTAGATTGATTCACACGGTAGGATGAGGAACTTTGTTTTGATAATCCTTACCAAGGGTTCTTCACCGTAGGAAACCATCATTTTCAGGTGTCCAAGAGGTTTAGTCCGAGATCCATTGAATCCTGATAGTGCGAATCCTTGGTAAGGAGCGATGTTTTCTTTATCGATTCCCATTCTTTCCACGAGGTCGAGAAAAATGATGTCTGAAGAACTTCCCTGATCGACCAAAATCGTTCTAATCTCCTTATTGGCGATTACCGCCGTGACAAGGAGTGGTACGTGTTTGTTGGGCTTCCCATCTAGAAGGTCTTCATCTCTAAAAGACAAAGGAGGTCGGTTTGAAGGTGTTTGTGCGACCGAGGTGGAGGCTATATTGAGTAACTCTTTCCATTTTCGTTTCATTGTTTTCCCGGATTCTTCGTGGGCAAAACCTCCTGCGATCATCATCATTACGGACCGTCCTTTTGATTTCCTCGAATCAAGTTCGTCGTCGTCGGATTCAGCTTTGATTTTCCCCCTTGCTTTGGGTTCCTGTTCCCGTTCATCTTTAATCTCGCCAGCTTGACGCCCAGGTTTGTTTACATAGCTGGCTAGTTTTCCCCTTTTAATCATATCCTCAATGTCATCTTTCAAGGCGTTGCAGTGGTTGGTGTCGTGACCGTTACTCCGATGATATCGACAGTATTTATTAGAATGTTGGCCCGGTCTGTGGGTGAGTGGTTTTGGGAATTTTTCGTCTCTAAATTCCGTGTTCCAGCATTCACCTAAAAGTTGAGCCTGAGTGACATTGAGCTCGGTATAAAATTGATGACGATTCCGAGGTCGGGGGTCCCTGTTGCCTCTGCCGTCGTTCTTTTGATCTCTTTCATTTTGGGGTCTAGATGGTTCGGTCAGTGGTGGTTTTTTACCAGTCATGGCGCTTTCTTCTTCATTGATTAAAGCATTGGGATAGCCGGAGGAAATCTTGGAGGTTTTCTGGCTCCCATGTGTTTATGTGTTTTTTGAACAGGCTTCCGGGGTGCAACCCCATCCCCATGAAGTAAACTCGGAAGGCATCATCGAGGTTCCGAACTTGGACTGCTTCCTTGTTAAATCTTTCTATATATTGTCTTAAAGATTCAGAGTTCTCTTGGATGATATATGGACGCTAAGACATTTTTGTTTTTTGGTTTGCTTTTGAAGTCTATCTTGACGACATGATTGCAAAAAGTGAATAGGAAAACACCCACGTAAAAGACCTTCGAGAAATTTTCGCAGAAATCAAGAAAAATAGCATGAGACTAAATCCGGAAAAATGCACTTTTGGTGTCCAAGCTGGAAAGTTCCTCGATTTCTACTTAACAGAGAGGGGAATTGAAGCAAACCCTGACAAATGTCGATCCGTGACTGAAATGCTAACTCCGACTTCCAAAAAAGAGGTCCAAAAACTCAACGGTATGATCGTCGCTTTATCCCGATTCCTATCAAATGCGGCATTTAAATCTCTCCCATTATTCAAACTTTTGAAAAAAGAAAAGGAGGAGGGAGAAGGAGAATTCAACTGGACAAACGAGCAAGACGAAGCCTTGCAACAACTTAAAAAAGCGCTTTCAAAACCGCCCATCCTAACTCGCCCATGCGAGGGAGAAACTCTATACTTATACCTATCAATCTCGGAGGAAGCTTTAGGCGCCGTACTCATCCGGGAAACACAGACCGGTCAAAGTCCCATTTTCTTTGTAAGCAAAGCTCTCCAGGGACCCGAATGCAGGTATCAGCAAATAGAAAAGATTGCCCTCGCCTTAGTCGTTGCAGCTCGACGCCTCCGACCATATTTTATGGCTCACCAGATAGTCGTACACACCAACTATCCAATAAGACAGATTCTACACCGACCCGACCTTGCCGGAAGAATGATTAAATGGGCAGTAGAGCTCTCCGAGTTTGGAATTAAGTACGAGTCTCGTACGACAATGAAGGCCCAAGTCCTAGCAGATTTTGTAGCAGAAATGATTCCCGCTGATCCTGTTAACGACATCTGGACTTTACACGTTGATGGGTGATAACTCTATTTTATATAGAGTTATTTACGTTTCTAAATCTAAATTATTGTAAGAAGCTCAGTAATTAAATAGTGTTAAATAAAGATTCACAATAGAAATCAGCATTTTTGAATATGGAACTCATCATCATTGATTATCATGATTTGTGGTATTTTATGTGTTTGTTCAAATGCTGCAGCAATCATTGCACCTGCAATAGGTCAAGCAACCATTGCACCTGCAATACAGGAAACAGAAGTTCAAATAGAGAGCAGACACATTGCACCTACAATGATGCCAACAACCATTGCACCTGCAATGACCACAACACAGAATGCTCCTGCACTATGATGATGACGTCAGCATGTCAAGTTGCAAGTGCAAGTTGTGCAAGTGGATGGTTACAGCGTCAAGTTCAGACCCCTTGGACAACAAGTTGTAACTTTTTAAGTACACTTGTCCACACCTCATTGGACCACTCTTCATAGTTGGTGGGACTTCTAATCATGCTTTTTGAAGGCAAGTGGAAAAGTAACCATAGTTCAGCTTGGTGACCAAGGCAAACTCACTTCATGGAGCCTATAAATACATCCCCTCTTCTCCATTCAAAAAATACATCTTAGAATATCACTAGTTATCATATTCTCTCCATCTCCATAATTTAGTAGATAGTTTTATTTTATTTTTAAGTTAGAAGTACTCAACAAAGCTTGAAAGAAGGAAAGAAAGTGACAACTTCTTCCTTCTCTTCTCGTGGAGTTCTTGTTGGTGTTTTCCATTGTTGAGAGGTGTTCTCCTCAACATAAGCTAGGTAGAAAATGCAAAGGATCTTCATGTGTGTAATTCCTATCTCATCTCATTTCCTTTGTATTTTCCTTCTTATAAACATGTCTCATTCTGTTTATATGTGCCTAATTATGTTAAGTATGAACTAAACTCTTTATGGTTGGAATACCTTAACTTTGTAATGAAACTTTGATTAGTTATTATGTTATATTGATGTTCTTGCAATTTAGTTCTTGTGCTATAATTCTTTCAAACTTATTTTAAGATTGATCACTTAGAATAAGTAGGATCATAAATACATAAATGGTTTGTGATTTGAACTCAAGAACTAATATGGATAAGTGTTTTAATAAGAGAAAACTTTGTTAAAACCATGCTAAGACTTAGACATAAGATAGCATAGTCCATAGGGTGAATCTGTAAGGGTTTAAAAGACAATGGTGAACTTATTTAGGGCTTAGACATAAGACTTATAACGAAACCCTGAAGATAGTTGCAGAAATGCACAAGTCATTTTATACAGCATCCATTGCAGGTGCAATCATTGCAGAAGCAATGATTGCAGGTGCAATGATTGCAGGTGCAATGATTGCATGAGCATCATATGTAACATAATGCTTTCAAAGTGAATTTACTTAGAAAAGAGTATTTCAACCATCTCTCTCAATTGAAACACAACATCTTTTACTTGCTTTAATTTACATTCTGTTTGCATACACCATCCTCACATCAACTTAATTTTATTTTACTTTCCTTTTATCATTAGCATTACTATTATTTTAAACTCTTTAAAAATTAATCCAATCCCTGTGGGTACGATCTCTAGTTATCAATATATTACTTGTTTAGACTGTGTATACTTGCACATCCTTTTCACACCAACAATGGGTCTTCCAACCCCAAAGGAAGCGGCGCAGGTTTAATGTTGGAAAGCCCGGATAAAGTGATCATTGAAGTCTCCCTTACCTTCGCTTTCCAAACAACTAACAATCAAGCAGAATACGAGGCTTGCATCGCAGGTCTACGATTGGCAATTGACCTACGAGCCACTCAGGTCAATCTCTACACAGATTCACTCTTGGTCGTTTCACAAATAAACAATCAATTTGAGACCAAGGATCCGACCCTGCAGAAATACCAACTTCGAATACAAGAGTTACTCGCACAATTCAAAACAGCCGAGGTAAAGCACGTCCCCAGATCCGAGAATCAGAGGGCGGATATCCTATCAAAACTCGCCAGCACCAAGGTCCCCGGTAATCATCGGACGATCATCCAAGAATTACTCAGAAGACCTAGTATCTCTCTTGATCCGACTTGTATTTCTACAATTTGTTCCTTTGAGGAGTGCCAAAGTTGGACCACTCCAATATTGGAGTACATCAAAACAGGAATCGAGCCTCTAGACTCGGCTGAAGCGAAAATCGTCAGAAGAAAAGCCTCGGCCTTCTCAGTCATAGATAATACGTTACACAGAAGGAGCCTCACCTCACCATTATTAAAATGCATCGAAGGGGAGCAAGTGCATTCCGTCCTAGCCGAAATTCATGAAGGAATATGTGGACAACATCTTGGCGCCCGTTCCCTAACTCGAAAGGCCCTACGCACAGGATATTATTGGCCGACCATGGAAGGCGATGCTAAGAACCACGTAAAGAAGTGCAAAAAATGCCAAATCCACGCCAATGTTTACATCGCCCCACCAATCGAACTCCGAAGTCTATCCTCGACATGGCCCTTTGCACAATGGGGAATAGATCTCCTAGGTCCATTCTCAACTGCTCCAGGCCAAAACAAATTTCTCATAGTGGCTGTTGATTATTTTACCATCACTGCAAGGAACTGCATAAGATTTTTCAAAAAGAACATCATGAGTAGATTTGGGATCCCCGAAATAGTTATTACTAATAATGGAACTCAGTTCGCCGACAAAGGTTTCAGGAAAATGATGTCCGACTTTAAAATCAAGCATCGTTTCACGTCAGTAGAGCACCCGCAAACCAACGGTCAAGTAGAAGCAGCCAACAAGATACTCCTTAATGGTTTGAGAAAACGACTGGACGACGCCAAAGGAAATTGGGTAGAAGAACTCCCATATGTTCTCTGGGCTTACAGGACCACCCCTCAAAGCTCTACAGGAGAAACGCCTTTCCGGCTCTCTTATGGCAGCGAGGCGGTCATCCCAGTGGAAGTCGGCGAGTTAAGTTGGAGAGCAACAAATCCCAAAACTCCTACGGAAAACTACCAAGCTTTGAAAGAAGACCTCGATCTCATCGACGAAGATCGAGGACAAGCCACGCTTCGAGAAGCCATCATCAAACAAAGAGTTGCGACCCGATACAATGCCAAGGTCGTCCCCAGAGATTTTGAATCCGGCGACTTAGTCCTTCGAAGAGCCAACGTGGGTTTGAAAAATGCTTCACAAGGAAAGTTAGCACCCAATTGGGAAGGACCTTACTGTGTTAAAAGTAAGACCGGTACGGGGGCTTTCAAATTGGAAACACTTGGCAGAAAGGAGATCCTCCGAACTTGGAACGCCACAAAGTTAAAGAGCTATTACATTTAAGGACACGACTGTTTTGCGTGTGCCAATTTAGTGTAACGGTAGTTACTACCACTATAAATCTACGAACTCCTTTAGAATAACTACTTAGACCGATCTTACGAGATTTCTCAACAGGTCTTCTCTAATCGTTTGAGAGCTCCTCTCAAACCTTTTTAATACCTACGAGATCTCCATACGTGACCAAAGCAGTCACAACCCTTAGGGGCGAGTTCAATCCGGGCCGAGTCCTGGTAAACTGCCCCAAAGGTTCGAAAGGTCCTTTAAGGATTTTTCCTTAAATCGATCATTGGCCTTAGTAGCCAAGAACTCTAATGGAAAAGTTAAATCTGGGCCATGTCCTGGCAAACTGTCCTTAGGCCCGATCTTACGAGATTTCTCAACAGATCTTCTCTAATCGTTTGAGAGCTCCTCTCAAACCTTTTTAATACCTACGTTCCACACTTAAATCTTTTTGATCTTATCAAAAATTATAAGGTACGAACTTATCTTTTTGATCTTATCAAAAATTATAAACAGGTCAAGACTATGGAAAATGACAATTACGGCGACGAGAAGATAAGCCATTCAAGGAATCAAGTTTACATAAAGAAAATTAAATTCATTACAACCATCTCGGATACGGCCGAGGCCTCAAGTTTTATAAATAAAGACTAAAAACTAATACGACTTGACAAAGTTCCGAGCTTATGCATGATTCTCTGTATAAACCCAGAACTCTTACAAAACTGGATCTGGAAATAAATCAGGCAGACTTGGGGTGAACCACGGTCTTCACATTGGTCTTGATGTCGACTTTCAAAATCTGATCACCCTCAATCTCATGATCCACGTTCAAGACGGTCTTGTCAAAGGTAAGGGAAGGATACACAAGCGTGATCTGACTGAGTGCGAGATCAAAACCATCCCCCGCCATTTCAAGAGCAAGATCAGTTGCTGTCTGCGCTTCCTTCTTAGACTTCACCAGTTCAGCACGGACTTGGGCGAGCTCTTTCTCCAAAGCCGCATGACGATCTTCCGAGGTTGAACTAGTCTTGGTTTTGTTCTCCTCAAATTTCTGCAAAGACTTTATCAGCTCTTGAATCCGACCCTCCAGCTTTCGTATTGTTTCCTCATCCTTCTTTTTCTCATCCTCAAGCTCTCTGATCCGATCGTTCAGCTGCTTAATACGAGCGTTATCATCCTCGATTTGCATCTTGGCAGAATTATGGGACTTTTCAAGATCGTCCGCATAAGCCTTCAGCGTCTTCAAGTCACTAAGAGTATTGCCAAGGACTTTGTTCTTTTCGGCCAACTCTCTCAGAGCATTAAACAGCTTAGCACGCTCGGTAGTTACCAACTCTGTAACGAGCAAAAATGAGCAAAAATTGAAGTCAAAAACATAGGTAACAATATAACAAACGAGCTATTAAAAGAACGACCTTACCTTCGTGACGACGTTCCAACTCCGCCTTCTGCAACTTGGTAACATCAGCCAAATGAACAAAAAGCTTCGCAGCCGCACTAACAGGATCAGTTAAGTATTCCTCCACGTTTTTTTTTCATAAAAGTCGCATCCACAGGAACAGGGGTTACTTTCTTAGAAGATTTATGCTTCCTGGAAGACTTAGAATCGCCTTGCATCACCCCTTTCTTCTTTTTATCCTCGACTTGCCGGGCTACTTTTGGCTGCTTAGTAGAGGTTCCCTCATCAACTGGTTTTCTCTTGCGGAATTGAAGATCTCCCCCAGGATCCTCCAGGTTTTCCTCATGGACGGTCCTGATGGGGGAAACATGAATGGCAGCACTAAGGTCGGGAACACTTTGCGGAACCCCTTGATTTGCAGACTCGCCTTCCACAGCACCCAGGTTCTGTAGCGCCATTCTTTTCATCATAGCAATCCTATTCCCTGCCATAGTATCTAAAAACAAAAAGCAACAGGACGGGTCAATATACTTAACAAAAGATAAAGTGAAGAAAGACAAATCATATCTTGAAATATTCAAAGACGACCCTACCTAGAACCCTCATAACCTTTGTTTTGGTGGCACACTTAACCATACGATCGGCAGGAATACCTCAGTATTTATGTTTGGTATAAGGAACTTGGGCGGAAATAAACAACAGTATATCTCTGGTCAGAATGTCGGCACGACGCAGGTGAGACTCACCAATATGGTAGGATCCTGGAGATCGGTTATAATGTCCAAGACCCCAGCCTATAGGAAACTTGGTAGACTCCAAGGTACGCCCATCCTGGCCGAACTTCCCCACATGGTCAATTGCTTCACCATTAACTGGCTCCACGAAATAGAAGAGCTCTTTCCATCTTCCCTTCAGCGAATCTGAGTAAGCCCGGAAAATCTTAGCACCTCTTCTAGATCGAAGGCTCACATGCTCCGGAGCATTCCCTTCATCACCTTTTTCATAATTCCTGTTTACCTCGAACAAATGTAAGAACAGATCGGCTAACACTGGACGATCAAGCGTGAGGCACATCAATTCGAATTCTCGGAGAAATGCCCAACCGTTGGGATGAAGTTGTGATGGTGCCAAATCCAACCTCACCAAGACAGTTTGTTGAAGGTTAGTAAAAGGAGGTCGGATGTGCATATCCGACACCAGCACATCATACATGACAAATTTCAAAGACCCTGGCCATGTCGCAGCATGCTCATCCGATTTCATACCTTCAACGTTCCAAAGTCGACCCCGAATGGATAATTTGTTTACAATAACACTCATATCCTCTCCAGCTTCATAAAGAGACTTGGTTTCGGTAACAGAAGATGCAACCCAGTTGAGAATACGAGGAACGTTCACATCATAAGGCATAGGAAGATCGATTCTTCCAGGACCGGTACTGGAGTAACCATCAGTCAAAGCAATAGAACGATCGCCATGATCGGCATTTCTGTCCTTTCCAACCTCATCATTCCTTTCTTGCGGATAGTCCTGCCAATCCTCAACTCCTTCGACGGATCTTTTGCCTTTATCAACCTCGGGATCTGTGTGGCTTTCTTCCCATGTCTCGGTAGTTGACCCGGAATCCGACTCTGAACCTTCCACCTCCTGGGTATTTGACGACCCTTGTTCATCATCGGATTGAGTTTTTTCAGAGGAATCCGACTCCACCATAACCACATCGGCCTGGTTATCTTTCGCGCCGACAATAACCACGTCCTCAGAAGATTGCTTTCCACCATCAGGTTCGTTAGTAATATCCTTAGGAGAACGATGATTGACCTCAAGATCGTCCTCCGCTTGTTCGCTGTTTGGAGCAGAATCAGGATGGTCTCGGACTTCGGGAATAACGGGGGCGCCTCCAGAACGACGACCTTCAACACTCTCTCCTCCAGAAGCCATCACCTTTCCTAATAGCGGGGGCTGCTGCGAAATTTGCCTACGGGTTTGTTTGGTAATTGCCAGTTTAAATACCTACAGGAATGGGGGCATAAGGAAGTCAGGACTAACGACCTAACGGGTCCATGCCGAGTTTGAAACCCTGCCTGACGACCCCCACCCTGGAACGAATAAACAAATTGGGGCCGAGTACAACTTAAAAAGAGACGGGGACGAGACTGGCTTGAGAAATCAAAAAGAACAGCAAAACAGTTAAACAAGAATTAGAACTAACCTCGCCCAAAAGAAGAAGCTTTTGCCGATATTCTCTTGCGAAACTCAAGCACTTGAACCCACTGGAATGGAGAAACTCTAGCCACTATCTCCCAAATCAACAAACTCAAGATCAGAAGTCAAGATCGATATGCAGAGCAAATTGAAAATCAGGAGTAAATGGAGGGAGTTGAACCCCTATTTATAATGGGCCTCATAGAACTGGATTGAGCCTAAGTCGAATCGACGCATCCCAACAATAGTCTTCAAAGCACGCGCACGCCTACCAAAGCGTCACCATCATTAGCCACCATTGGGAAACGTGTTCTGACAGGTGCAATAAATACAATAGCGCGAAAAACGAAACGTCACCTTTAAAAATGTTACAACGGTCGAATCAATGTTACAAAGCAGGCTCATCTTCGGTAAATCTTTCATCGGTGAGTCCCTTGTTCATCAAACATCGGACAGTTAAGCTCGCCTTCCCATCTCATCGCAACATCTGAAGAGTTACAGCTCGTTTGGAGGTCGGTAAAAACACATCATAATCTCGTCAACAAGTCAAGATCGCCTCTAAGACGACCAGACTTGGGGGGCAACTGTTATGGTGAGTCTTTTGACCATATGCACCCCCTTCTTTCACATCTATTCGCACCACACAAAGGCCCAATATCAAAGGGCCCAATCCAAACATCAAGGGCTCAGATCGAATCGCAAGATCGGACGGTCCTAATTCGTTGAGACAAACCCCACCACACTCTATAAATACAACATTCATTGCCTCATTAATGGTAAGCATTCTCACATTTATTACTTTGCTAAGACTACTCCACTGACTTTAGCATCGGAGTGACTTTGCAGGTACAACACCAGCTAGGATCGGATACGGTCATTGACTAAGGACATCAACCACTAACTGCCTCGGATCACCCTTCAAGGTCGGAAGTACAGTGCAGAACAGAACCTTTTAAAAATTGAAAAGTGGAGGTGACTGTCAAGACATAAGACCCGGTACTTTGGTTCTGAATACGGATCCAAAGTTCCGAAATTGCATAATCCTAGAAAAAAAAGCAACGTGTGCATTTCACTAATTTAGTCTTTTCACACGATTTGGAGGTGTCCAATGAGTAGCTGGGGGATTGTATGAAATAGGACCCTTTCATTCATGTGATTTCCTTTTCCTTCATGTGGATAATAATCATATAACTTAATTTTTAGTCTATATGATTTCTTTTTCGACAACAATTTTAGTAAAAATGAAGATAGTTTTCTTTACTGAAAAAATGAAGATAGTATAATACTAATGGTAAAATGACAGGATTCGTAAGGCAGCTCAACTGGCAAATGCCGAATTTGTTAAGCTGAATATCATATACTGGGTTTGAACCCGAGACCTCACAATTGTGTGCGTTAGTTTCCAGTGGTAATTGTCACTTCGTTTACAAACAAAAAAAAGGATATATACATGGACTCGGGAGGCGTAAATAACACAATTGATGAGAGTGGGCTTGCTGTTCAGCCCACTAACGCCATTGCTGCAAGGCCTCAACGCACTAAGAAGGCTCTTACTAAGTTTCAGGATCATATTATTTACAAATGAGTTTGCATTCCTTTTATTCTATGTATTCCTTTTAATTCAACTTGTTCCTAAAAGTTGTGACTCAACAGAGTTGGTTAGGATTGCATTGTTGTAGAATTTAGTGAGTTTTCTGTTATGACTCTTCTATAAGCTGTACATTGCCATTTTGGCTGTGGATTATCAATCAAGCATATTTTGAAATCACTTTCTCTCTTTCCTATGCATTAGGAAGCATACCCAGTCCTCAAAATCTGAGTGCTAACATTGGTGCTTTCATTGTGTGTGTACTCCCTCTCTTATGAGTACTTCTCTCCCTCCTCCCTCTCCTGATCGGCTTGGCGAGATTGTCCGCCAACTCGCCACCCTCACTTCTCAGTTCGAAGTGGTTCAGAAACACCTTGATTATCCTGCATTTCCCACACCGTCATCACCTCGTACTGCTGTCGAATCCTCCAATCGTTCCCAATTGAAGCTTGACGTTCCCCATTTCAATGGCACCGATGCTCATGGTTGGATATTCAATACTTCCCAAATTTTCACTTATCATCAGACGCCGGAAGTGGGGCGCATAACCATCGCTTCCTTTTATCTCGACGGCGCAGCGTTGGTTTAGTACCGATGGATGTACTGTAACCGCCAAATTATTTCCTGGGCACAATTCCTTCGTGCGTTCTAAACTCGCTTTGCTCCCATCGCCTTAGACGATCCACGCAGTAACTTGTTTAAACTCACCAGTCATCGATGGTGGCTTCTTAACTCGCCGAATTTGAGGCATTCGCCAATCACTTAGAAGGCCTCTCTTAGGCGGATCTCCTCAGTTGCTTCATCTCCGGTTTGAAGAGTGATGTCTGGCGCGAGGTAGTGGCTCAACAACCCACGACGATTTCCCAAGTGGCTGACCTTGCTTGTTTAAAAGAAGATAAGTTTCAGGATCTCGCTTGTGCTTCCCACGCTCGCCCTATACCTTCGTGGCAATCGTCTTCCACCTTACGCCCATTTGTGAAAGGTGCTGCTGACACTACGCCACCGACCAAGTCTCCAACTAGATTGCTCCTCACTCCACCGGCGAAAACCTGTTTTCGTCACCTCTCCGATTCAAAGTCAGATGAACGCTGAGAGAAGGGTTTATGCTTCAATTGCAATCAGAAATGGTCCCGTCAACACAAATGTTAAGCGCGTATTTTTTTAATGGTTGCTAATGACGACGATTTCTCTAATTTAATAGGTGCACTAGAAATTGCAGCAGCGAAATTGGAATCTAACGGTGATCCTCCGGCGCAGTGCAAGCAACGTAGCTCTGCGTCCATGCTCTTTCCGATGACCATAAAGTTTTGTACTTTTCCAGTTCTCTTTGTAACTAAAAAAAAAGTTTTGCACTTGGGGATTTTAAAAGTGAATTAACAAATTCATCCAAATAAGTTGAGGATAGGTTTCAGATGAATGGTTTGCGCGATTCAAAATTCGTTTGTTTGTTCTGTATCACCAAATCACATGGGAGAATTAATGTATTTAGCGAACTAGCTTGAGTTGGTTGGTGTGGATGTTAAGGTCCACGAATCTTTAGATTTGTGTTCCTGTGGTAAACCTATAATATCCAGTTGTGCAGGATCTATTTATTTTTTGTTTTGGACTAGTGGTTTGAGATAAATATTAGACACCCAATATTTTTTAAAATAAAGCCCTATTAATTCTACTACTTGCACATTTCACACCCAACTCATTGCTCATAGCCTCAAACATCTACACACAGATCCCTCAATTTTACTCCCAGCTCATTTTTCTACTTCTCAAAGCAAAGAACACTACTTTTTCGGCATCTCAGTTATTTTAATGGTTCAATTTTCACTAGTAGAGGAACAAATATTGTTACAAGAAGGGCAAATAAAAAAAAAATAGAGGGTGACAAAAAACAAGCAATCAAATATGCAGCCGGCCAGAGTCGGCTTGATCCTTCCATGCACTACTTGACAAAAGAAAAACAAGATAGCAAAACGACAAATATAGGATTCAATATAATCTTTTATGAACTGATAATGAGTTAGTATATACTAGTCAATACGCATCATGAAAGTTAAACGTTGACAACAAAAATGAAGTAAGCTCCAGTAGTTGAGTGGGCCATTTGTTCAGCAAGATCCCTATACTTGTCGCTACATTGGTCTTACGGTGACCCTAATTGTGTTGTGGATGAGTGAATAACTGAATCCAGTGCATATCCACACGGGATTCATTGAACTGGATAATGTATATGTATTGATAAAACAATAAGAGTAATGTATATAGTATATACTTTCAATTATGTCTTGAATTCACTATCCTTTTAAATGTAGGTGAATCGTATTACCACCTTTTAGTTAAAAAACTATTTTTTTTATTACATGCTTTGGTTAATTATATGAACATCTAATAAAAAAATAGAAGGAGAAAGCCAATAGCTCACAAAAAGTAGAAATGTAAATGTGTAACTACCAACTAATAGTCTAATATTATGGACCTTTTTTTTTAAACATTTCTGACTATCTAGAGTGCCCCAACAATTTTAATGAAAAATTAATCACCGCTTATGCTTAAGAGTAAATTTCAAAATGACCAACAGAGTTTGTTCACTTTTCCTTTAGACCCTTGTCTATCATAAAAAAAAGAGAGGAAGATAATCACTTTCTAATATATTCCTATGCACAACTTCAACTCTCTCGCCGATCCCACAGTGGAGAGACTAGAGAGATCTGAAAGGTGATGACGAAGACACTGAAAGGCAAAGAGATCTGAAAGATAGGGTATGGGTAGATCATAGTAATAATTTGAGAGACTTTTGATCTAGAGTGAATAGTTTTGGTCCACCATGGACCACTTGGGGGTGTTACCTCATCACTGCCATAACCATATTTTAGACCACTAAAGTAATATTTATTTTTTTGAAGAAAACTAAAGTAATATTTTTCATTGCTTATATTCAAGATCGAAGGCAATAATGCAATTTAGTACAAAATTTTTGCATTGTTCTGAACTAAAAATAAATTCAAATTACTAAAATGGTTTCGAAAAAGGAAGCTTAAAAAAAATTCTGTGCGACATGTTTGACACAACAATTTCTACCACACCTAAAGTATTGTGCTCTATCTCCACTTAATTATAAGCACAAATATTTACTTTTTTTTTTGTGCAAATTGGATATCATCTATAAACGACGATAGAGATTAATCACTTAAATTGGGTATAACCACAATGAACGACAAAACAAAAAACATCTACTTTAATACTTTTTTTTTGGACAAATACTTCCATACTTGTTGAGAATTGTTGTTAAGTTCATATAATTATATTGATTTTATGCAAGAAAATTACATTTAATGAATAAACCAACCGCAATTATAATGACGCTCTCCACACAACATTAACAAATTAATTTACGGATGTTTTTTTGGCATAATAAATTAAATATGGGTAAACTAGTTGATATTTTGCTGATAATTTTATCCACCAAACTAAGTTTATTTTTTGCTTATGATTTTTTTTGTTCAGATCATTGTTGACTACCCACGAAGTTGTCTAACATTGTCAACTAAATACTACTCCATCCATTTCTGATCTTTGGTACTTTTGGCCTTTTATTTTTGTTCCAAAACAATGGTACTTTTAAAAACCCAATGTACAATTCACCTAATTTTTCCTAATATACCCTCTATATTTATTTATCCTTTTAGAGTTTCAATGCATGAATTAATTGTCCCAATACTATTTTACTTTAACTTCAATTATCCCAATACAATTACAAGTGGGGCATTTTAGTACTTAAACAACACAAATTAATGGTACCTTAATATGTGTGTAACAAACCAAAAGTACCAAAAATTAGGAGCAGGGAGTAATCTCTGCTCATGTTTAGAAACAAATATCGTAATAGTCAACACAAAATTTATCACTGCAAAAACCGAACTTGAAAGCATTAGGTTGACGCACCATATTCCATGCAGCTCAAACCACTATGCCAAAGGTGTTTTCTTGACTTATAATTGAGTTGTGAGTAATAATTAAATTTTCTAAAAATAAATAAACCCTCTTTATACCGTCACTAAATTTTAGTGAACAAAAAACTCTCAAACAGAAAAAGAGCAAAGAATGCGGATTAATCTTGGCGTGGATTAGCATTATTACATTAGAATAGATTGACAACAAATGACAGAGCATTGACTCCAAAATTATGATTAGATGATGGCATTTACGTAAGGTCACATATTTTATTATTGCTGAAAACAAACATTTTTTCTTTGGCGTCATTCTTGAGCTCTTGTCCTTAAAAATCAATTTCCACCCTCAATTCTCCATCTCTCTCTCTCTCTCTCTCATCATCATCATTATTCATTAACCCTTCACACTTCTTCAGAGAGAGCGAGAGAGGTTTTTCAGCTATTGTGAATTGGGAAATGGGTACCACTGAATATGAAGAAGAATCAGGAACCCAATTTCCCTCAAACACAAAAACTTCATCATCTCTTTTAAGGTACAATTCACCTCTTGCTCAAATTATTTTAATCGGATTAGTATGTTTTTGTTGTCCCGGCATGTTCAATGCTCTCTCAGGAATGGGTGGTGGTGGTCAAGTCAACGCTACAGCTTCAAATAACGCCCTAACCGCTCTCTACATAACCTTTGCCATTTTCGGAATCCTAGGTGGTGGCATCTACAACATCCTCGGACCTCATCTCACACTTTTCGCAGGTTGTTCCACTTATGTCCTTTACGCAGGTTCTTTCCTTTACTACAATCATTACCAACACCAAGCTTTCGCTATCGTTGCCGGCGGCATTCTCGGCGTCGGAGCAGGACTCTTATGGGCTGCACAAGGAGCTATTATGACTTCTTACCCTCCGGTTAACCGTAAAGGAACTTACATTTCAATTTTCTGGAGTATTTTCAATATGGGTGGTGTTATTGGTGGTTTAATTCCATTTATTCTTAATTACCATCGTGGTGAAGATGCTGTTACTGTTAACGATGGAACTTACATTGGCTTTATGGCGTTTATGTCACTAGGGGCAATTTTGTCTTTAACTATATTGCCAGCTAGTAAGGTTGTTCGTGATGATGGTACTAGGTGTGCGAATGTTTTGTATTCTAATGTGGCTACTGAGTCGGTGGAGATTCTGAAGCTGTTTTATAATTGGAAGATGCTTCTTATGATACCTGCTTCTTGGTCTAGTAATTTCTTTTACACTTATCAGTTCAATCATGTGAATAAAACGCAGTTTAGTTTGAGAACTAGAGGGTTGAATAATGTGTTTTATTGGGGAGCACAGATGTTGGGTTCAATTGGGATTGGGTATGTTATGGATTTTAGTTTTAAGAGTAGAAGGAAGAGGGGTATTGTTGGAATTGTTACTGTTGCTGTTCTTGGATCTGCTATATGGATTGGTGCACTTGCTAATCAGATTAAACATCGAGAGGGTACAATCTTGGATTTTAAGGATTCGGGTTCTGCCTTTGCTGGTCCTTTTGTCTTGTATTTTTCTTTTGGGTTGTTGGATGCTATGTTTCAAAGTATGGTTTATTGGTCTATTGGAGCCCTTGCAAATGACTCTGAGATTCTTAGCAGGTAATAGTTAATTATTAATTATTCAATTTATAATAGTTAGTTTGAGTTATTAGTTAATATTATATTGATTGGTGATCTTATATATAGTTGAAATTGTTTGTATTTGAACAGGTACACTGGATTCTATAAAGGGATACAGAGTGCTGGTGCTGCAGTTGCATGGCAAATTGATAACCACAATGTGTCTCCAATGGCGCAGTTGATTGTGAATTGGGTGCTTACTACAGTGAGCTATCCGTTACTGTTGGTTTTGATGGTTTTGGCTGTGAAAGAAGAGAATAAGGCAGAAGAGGAACCCGTTAAACAAGTTGCTCCTTCAGCTGATAATGGCTCTTCCCAATGACAATTATCATTAGAGGTTGTTCCTTTGGAAGCTCACAATGGCTCTGCTACATGACAAATTTTAGTATCAGAAAATGAAAAAGAATCCTTTGTCTTCATTTTGTTGTCGTTTATTTTTCATCGTTACCCATGTGTAATGGTTTCACATTTATATTTAAAACTCCTCGGGGTGATGAGTGATTAGTGAATGATGCACAACACGACACAACTCAAGGATGGCAAAAATAGTTGACTGTGTTTAATTAATGATTTGTCAGATCCAATGCTATTTTGTAACTATCATGTCATGTGTCATTAGTTGCTTGTCAAAAAAATGTGTCATTAATTAGAGTAGTTTATTACTTCCTCGGTTTTTTTACTATTGCGGGCTACCTTGAAGTCTCCCAACATTTTTAATGAAAGATTGATCTCTGTTTGTGTTTAATATCAAATTTCGCACGTGCCAACATCGAGTTTTTCTACTGCGGAAATCGAACACGAAAGCATAGGATCAACTCTCGTGTTTCAGGGTAGATTATGCCACTGAATCAACTGTGTTAAAAGCCGCGTATTACTTCCTAAGTTATTAATTGGTATTTTAGCTTTTAATTTTTTCAAAACAATGATTCTTTAAAAACTCAATATATACCAACATCGTGCAACACACGTGGTAGATATTTGAGCTCCTTAATCATCTGATCAAGAGTTCGATCCCCAACCAATACGTATGAAAAAATCATTTATCTCGAGAGATTAGTCTCTACAGATGTGCGCCAGAAATATTATATATCAGATACATTAATTATTAAACAAACCTAAAACTACAATTTTTTATATGAATAAGACCAAAAGGTACTTACAAATAATTAATACATATGAGAGTATTTTGGTACTTGCACAAATTAATTATCCCTTAAGAAAATGAAAGAAAATAATTGCTAGTGTCTTTCATGAATTCAAATGGATTGCTTTAATTGATTCTATTTTGTTCAGCCCAACATCATATGGTTTTAAGCGAAAGAGTTATGCTCAAACTAAATTTCATGAACCAAACAATATTGGCTTTGTGGCTTAATCTACCCTAAAATACGGGTAGTCAATTTGGTACTCGTGGGTTTGATTCCAATAGTGAATAAACTTGGTATTAGCTAGTGCGAAATTTGATCATAAGCATGAGCGGTGATTAATATTTGGTTGAAAGCGTTGTGACATTCAGTTGGTAGCCAATAGGGGTGGGAATAAGCTGGGCCGAGCATGGCTTTGTATGGATTAGGCCTGGCATGCGTTGAAAATTTGTCATAGGCCCATTTTTCAAGTCTAGTTTAAAGTCTATTTGACTATTTTTTTAAGAAGGTCTACAACATTTCGAAGGTGTGAGCTTTTTGTAAATAGACTAACAATCTAATAGGTCAATAAACCATTCAAATTTGAGATATGACAAAATCTTTTAGGGAAATATCTTTATATGACATCCTATTTAAATTCTATTTTATAAAAATAAATTCTACTATGTCAAAAACTGATTTGATTAATATGTTTAATGAAAACATTTTTATATGACAATTCGTGCACGTTGCATTGACTGGGAAACTGTCCAAATATTTACATTAAAAAAGAACAGAAATAAGAGTTTGAATTATTCCTTCATTTTAAAGAACATAAATTCTATTATAATAAAAAAATGAGAGGAATTTTATAAGTATTCGTTAATTCATTATTTATTATATTTAGCCTGCACAACACTGATGGATTTCATTATGGCTAACAAAAACAAGAAAACAAAAGGTTTACACATAAGTGTTACAATAAAATAATTATTCTATTTCTGAAATAATGCTCCAAGAAGTGAAACAATAAAGATATGAATTAGAAATCCTCCGGGCTTGTTACAACTCCCTAGAGCACACGTTGAATTCGATTTGGCTCAAGATAATTAGAATGTGACATTCTGAATGTCATTTAGAGGGTCACAAGAGGTTCCTCCTTTTTCTCCTCTGCTTTTGGTTCCTCAACCGGTGCTTTCTCCGTGGCCTCGATGGTAGCCACGGCGGCCTCCTCTGGCTTGGCTTCCACGGCCTCCGCATTAGACTCAGGGAGCTCTTCTGTCTTCACGTCACCTCCTTCCTGGGTTTTCTCCTGCCCATACAAACCCACCAACCAAATGTTATTAGTTAAGTTTTTTTGACAAGTTAGTTAAGTTTCAAAATCTAAATTGAGATACTTAAATTTTTTAATCATGAATGGAATTTTACTATTCAAAATTGCAATTCATGCCATATTCTATATCAAAACGAATCGAGATTCATGATGCCAATTTGTCTAAGATAGATACATAACCAATTCGCTTTAGTTAAGTTTCAATTTTGTCAAGATCAAGACGCGACTCACAAGTTGTTTGCGAGTCGTATATATTGATCCCAACAATAAAAGATACAAGTTGCATATATTACTAAATACTTTTTTTGTATGCAAACTGAGTATTCTCGACGCGCAACTGCAGAAACTGATCTTACAAGTCGAGTAGGAGGATCACAATTGACCACAATTGGGTACTAATGTCCATAGTTTTTTAATTGAAAGATAAAACAGCAACACGACTATTTAAGTTGCGTTGTGTCACGTCATTTAAGTGGTGTGGTGAAATGAAAAAGAGAGGAAAGGAAAAAAGAACCTGCGCGACAGCCTCGTTCTCAACATTCTTTGGTGAGGTGGGGGTCTCAACTGGGGCTTCTTCCCCTTCATTCAAGGCAAGATCCTTAGGACTGCTCACACAACCTCCCATTATTCAATATAGATGTTATATCAAGGAGGAGGTGGTGTGGGTGTGGGTGCGGTGGAGGGGAAAAATTAACACCAAAGAAACTATTACCAGCGCTGAGGGTGAGACAGTGAATATTGGACAAAAGGTGGCATATATATAGCAATATTGAGGTTTGAACTTTATAAGGAGCATTTTTCGGGTTTGCATTAGAAATAGCCTGGCATAGTGGGTGTTTTTGGGGCCAATTGATATGCGATTATTTCGCATGCTTTGATGGTTGTTGAGTTAGTTAATTAATTATCAGTTAGCATCACCTTTAATTTGTTGTCTCTCTTTGTTTCATTCCTGTATATTGTAAGGTTGGGTTTGTGGCAGCTGGATGTGTTTTCTTTGTGGGCTACAATTATACAAGGACTGCTTGCATCAACTTTTGTCCCAAAATTAGGCATATTCAAGTACAATTAGTAACAAATTGTTATAAGTTGTTAAACAAAATACAAAAAAAAAAAACACATCCTTTTACAAATGTATATTATATATATCGTGTTTGTTTAGGTTACGAATGTGTATATAGTCTGTTTTTTTTGAAGGGTTCAAAGATTGTTTTTGATCCAATTAAAATTTTAAATGAACAGCCGTGATTTTCTCCAAATTTCAACATTATTAGTTGCTTTTTGAGAAATTGATCAAATGATTTTTTTTTTTGGCAAAAGATCAAATGATTATATTTTCTCTCATCACATTTTTGCCTAAATGAATGTAAAATAGATGAATATGTTTTTAGAAAATCCAAATCAAAGACGACACTCTTAAAAAAAATTGACAATCAAATGGAAAGACACACTCTTAATTATTAAGAAAGGTACGTAAAAAATAAAAAATATATAGTGTAAATGGAGGGAAAGGAAGAAGAAAATAAAAAGCTTAGTAGCAGAAAAGCCCCCCAACCTCCATTACAGTTACGATATTTTTTGGAAATTTCCATCTTTCTGTGTTCCCATTTCTTTCTCTTCATACAAAGGTTTTTCTCCCTCAATAAAAAATCCCCATTCAATTCAAGAAAACATACTCCATTGGAAGGATTCTCCAATTCAGCAGGCGAGGCGAGCTTTACAGAAAGCGTAAAGCTCGTCCCTCTCCGATCAATATATCATGGCCAGAATCTACAGAGCCACGAGATATTCTGCCGTATTAATCGTCGTTCTCTGCATTTTGCCTTCGGTGCTGGTTTCCGAAGACGTGTCCTCATCGATCATCAGATTACCGTCCGAAGTCGCCAGCGAAGGTCAGAACGTGTGCGCGGTGGCAGCGGCGTCAGCGTGTCCTGTTAAGTGCTTCCGGACGGACCCCGTTTGCGGCGTGGACGGCGTGACATACTGGTGCGGGTGTGCAGAAGCTGCATGCGCCGGTGCAAAAGTAGCGAAAATGGGATTCTGTGAAGTGGGGAATGCCTCTCACCCTCTCTCTGCTCAGGCACTCCTTCTCGTCCATATCGTCTGGCTCATTCTCCTCGCTTTTTCTGTTTTCTTTGGTCTTTTCTAAGAATATATATATGAGTGAGAGATTTTTGGCGATTTGTTCTCTATTGATTGTTTTAATTTCTTAGAGAACGCTATCAGAATCAAGTGACTGTTGATGGCTTTGTTCAACTATTCCAAGCTCCACCTAATAATAATCAAGTGATTGGACTTCAAGTAAATTTACAATGTAGGGCACACAAGATGGATTTGAACCAATTAACTACAGAAAACATTCCAATTATAAAGCATTTTGTCACCAAAATGGTTACTCTAGCATGTACTGATGCATTCAAATCAACCTGTTGGAAAATAATTTCATTCCAACACAAACGTAATATCAAATTTAATTTTTTTTAGAATAAATCAAATCAGCACTACTTGTGTAAAGTAAAAAAGGCACCGCACGAACAACTTATCTACCTTTTAAAAAGTTCTGCTAAGGAAGAAAACATGCGCAGTATGGATATACATGAGAGAAGGTAGAATATTTTCGTTTCTTTTCATTTCTTCCTCCCCATAATTTCTCAGTTTGGAAGAAAGATGGTTATTGTCTTAGTCATGACATAAACTATGCGTATCCAATGATCAATGCTAGAACAACTAACAATAAAAATAAAGTCCAATCAAACTCTTTGCCCCCCTCTCCGAACTCATTTTTCACTATATCATCCATACACCAAAAATCAAATGAATTCAGCAGAATTGAAAGTTCTGTAAAAATGAAAGACTAATCCCTTTTTTGGGGGCCCTGAAGTGAAAATCCAGAGTTTCCAGAATGATCTGGTGTGGAGCCGCCCTGAAGTGAAAATCCAGATTTTCCATGGTGATCTGAGGTTCCTTTAGTTGTAGTCGCGGTTGTGGAGCTCCGGTCTTTGACCTCAACAGCGGAATCATTTCCGTTTCCTTGGCCTTCTATTGCATGGGGTGTGGTCCCACTGGGAACATTACCAATCAGGCTTTTATACATTGTCAGGGCTTGAGCCATCATGTTTGCAGGATTGGATGCAGAGCTAGGAAGCAACATTGTTGTACCCTGAGGCGAAAAAAGAACAAATGTAAAACAAAATTCAAAATGAATAAATTGTGAAATGTATAAAACTATAAATTGCATACCAATGAGCGTGTAGGTTATTACCTCTTTAGCTATGTTACTGAAAGCTTGAATATATTGCTCTGCTATCCTTAAACTTGCTGCCTGCAAACCAAATGAAAATATGAACTCCTTCCTTATTATGAGACTCAATAAAAAAAGGGCAAGTGTGCAAATTTATAGGAACTTTATATACAAAAGTCACCACTTCTATTTTTTAGCTTCAGTCATCACACAAACTAAACATAATAAACCCCTCTTCCTGGTTTAACACGTGGACTAGTATTGGCAAACTTGATTACCTTGATTTTACAAAATTAATTTTGATTAAAGTGAAATTGAAGAGAGGTGACTTGCGCTTGGAAACTTGCATCTCAAAAGTATGTTTATGGAAATTAATTTGACATACAAACAATAGAACTCTAAGCATAAGAAGTTTGCGTTTCTACTTTCTTTTTGGCCAACACATTGTAAAATCTATATGAAAAGCTACAAAAAAAAAATTAAAGATACAAACAAAAATTTAAACAGAAAAAACTGAATAACCTCACCTCTGCTCCTCCATTTTCTTTTAGGGATTGTGACACATGAGCAAGTCCTTCTGCTGTTGCTCTTGCTTTGGCAATGATGGCCTCAGCCTCACCTGAAATAGAAAGGCGTTACTTATTAAGGTTTTGAAGATATCAAAGGGGAAGTGATAATATAGTAAGGGAACATCATTCAAGCTCATCAGATGTGGTTTCTTCCAAAAACAACTGACAGATGAAGAAAACAGCTGACGACAACATGAACATGATAAATTAAACACCAAATTTATGGTGGCATTTTACAATAGAACACAAGTTTGAAATAGTAATCAAGTAAGAATGGTCCAATCCATAACTTCTTGCTACCTCTCATTGTATATGTAAGAAACATTTGACAAAACCATCAAGACCAAGGGATGTATTGAAATGGATTAATTTCAATCAATGATGCTATAGTTTTAATTTTTCCCAACAAATACCCCTGGTACCAAGTGGATCAACGACAAAGAAACAATTAATGACTTAACATGGTATTAAGAGGCTTAAAAAAACATAAAAAATAAAGGTAAATATGGAATTGAGTAATTAATGTGGTTGAAAATCAGACGTTGTTTCTTATATTTAGGACCAAAGAAAACAATCCATTTTGTTTCTTATATGTAGGACCGGAGGTAGTATCATCTTGTCACGCAGAAAATTATCCATTTCATAAGAGAATATACATATGAGCACACTGGAAAATAACAAGTTTGGAATCAAATAGAGTTGGCACATCAAGTCACATCAAAGCTATCTTGAAGAATTAATATTGTTACTAAATTGGAAGTTGGAAGTGGTAATTAACCTATGGCTCTGTTAACTTGATCCATCCTAGCTGCTTCTGATGCCAGGATTACCGAACTCTTCTTTCCATCAGCAATGTTTATGTGGGCCTGCCTTTCTCCTGTTTAACACTACAGGTCATTAATGCCAATAAAAATAGAAATTAAAAACTTGACTGACATGACATGACATGTGATGGAATAACAAACTGATTACCTTCAGACTCAAGAATTTGAGCTCTCTTTTTTCGTTCTGCTTCAGCTTGCATCTCCATAGCTGCTCTGACTCCACGGGGAGGAGAGATATCCCCTATAGAAAAACATCCACAAAAGAAATTACACAAATTGTCCAGTAAAATATAAAGGAAAATCATTCATAAATTGACAATAACTCACTGATTTCGTATCGAAGGCACTCAAGACCCCAACTTTTTGCAGCCACGTTAATGGATTCCTGCAACAATTTTGTTCACAATTGAACTAACCATTATTAAATTTGGACAAATTTGAAAGTTCTTCTGTTTTATATTTGGTGCATTATAAAGAAAAAAAGAGGTTGACTCCTAAGGAAGAGCACACCCATTGCAGTTGAATCATATTTGTTATCTACTGTCATTATTATATTCTAACACCTAGTCACCAAGCAGATTTAGAAACTGTGTCCTAGTTATTATTTCATTTCATATTCATATTAGAAACTGTGTCCTAGCGAGGAATTTGTGGAAAACGAGAGTGAGGGGAAACAAAAAAGAAAACGATGTGGTTGCTAGGCAAGGTTTTACTGCTGGTCAAGTTAGCATCTTTTGGAGAATCCTTCCAAGCTTTGGAAGAATGTATTGTTTCTATACTAACTGCCATAGTAAGACATTCACCTTCATGTGCTAAGGCGGTTCTGAAGTGCGAAAAACTTACTCAAACAATTGTGCAAAGATTGACTTACTATCAACAATTTAGAAATTCAATCCTTTACGAAAAACAATCTATAAAACTCTTGAAGGTCTTAGCTTGGTTAGACCGGAAAACTTGTTTAGCTTACAATGAATGGAAATTTTCATGGCATGAGTTGAAATTCATATCATGGGCTCTTTAGAGTGCTAGAAAGGGTGACAATGGGGATGCCGGTTATAAACCTAGAAGGTTGAAGGAACTAAAGAGAAGAGAGAAACCAAGAGTCTGTAAAACTGTGAAATATAAATCTGAATACAATATACAAGGGGTTGGGTATTTTTATGTGAAGTAACCTAACTGATTGGGTAACCAGTTGGTTGCTTCTGAGTTCTGAGCTAGCTTCTGTAACAGAAACTGTCCTAACCTTGTGCTCACTGTGTACAATACACTAGCATAATATAATACAATTAATCTATGTATTAATTCATAATGTCCTCCTCAAGTCCAAGGGGTTGGTTTAGTGCTGCCTTGGCTACTACCTTAAGCTTGTCCCTTCGTAAAAGAAACCTGAGAGGGGAAAGGGCATGGTAAGGAGATCCACATTCTGATCACTGGCAGGGATGTGCCGTACAATTAAGCTCTTGTTTAGGACTTTCTCAACGAAAAAGAATATGTCTAGCTCCATATGCATTGTCCTGGCAGGCAGGACAAGGTTATGAGAGTGTGCATTTGTCTCGAGTTATCTGTTAGGACCCGTAAATAAATAGGAAGCATAGGAGGGAACGAGTGGGTGTGATGTAGGGGATCGTAGCCTAGGGAGTAAATTGGGTGATTCAGTTGTAACCAATTGCTGACTTGGCAATTGGGAGGAAAGGATGTGAGTATGGAGAGCACTATCAAGTGAGAGTGAGGGAATGGAATAGGAAGGCTGGAATTAGTTTTGAACTTGGGAGAGAATCGGCACTTTCGAATTGCATATAGTTATCTTTTCTGTTATTTTCCTTCATTTTCTGCATTTGTATTTCCAGAATTCAGGATCTGCTATCTCTTGGATACAGACCTGATTTTCAGTATTTATACAGAGTTTTCCTTTGATACTTTCAATGGATACTGGTACCTATCATTATCAAAATACATAATAGGAGTTTGAAATGGAACCCACAATTCTGCTAACAATAATTGGACCCAAAAAACTTCAGAGTCAGTATTAGTAAGCTTCTATACTCAGCCTTGAAGTGGACTTTGGGTCATCTGGATATGCACCCCAATCAGTATCTAAGAAGGCAGCTAAGGACAGTAGTTGTGTAGGGTATGTTGGTTGAAGGAGGAGTCCATGGTGTGGGGTTCCTTTGAGATAACGGAGTATGCATTTTACTGCTTTCCAATTTGTCCCGTGTATTACTCTATAATGCCATCAGCCTACAGGAAGCTATGTCATGTATCATGGCTTCTAGAATTTGTCCTGGAGAATGGGCTTGAGTTGACCAAATATTGGCATTTAGAAGTTTGAGTTGCCTATTGGGAAAAATGTGGAAGAGATGCTGGAAATGAATCTTTTATGAAGGAACTATTTTGTTTAAGACAGAAAGGCGGTGTTGTTTTGGGAGAGAATGGAGCAGACTCTACGATGTTTGGTCCTAGGGTAGAAGGTACCAGATAAAGAAGTGCAGATTGAGGTGGGTGAGTCAAGACACTAGCTTCCAAAGCAATTATTAGGAGACATGGCTATCCCAGGCATGCTCCTAGCTTTAGGCCCTTGTTTTCATGATCGCAAGAGCAACGATACAGTAAGTCGAGTCGAGTTACATTCTTCAAAGGGGCACAAACACATATGGTTTGCAATACTTGGATATGCCACACTGGCCTAATAATTGCTTTGGCTGCAAGTGTCTTAACTCGCTCACTTCAACAAAGGTAGACAGGAGCGCGCTCCGGAGCGTAGGAGCGTACGCTCCTACGAACCCATGACAGCCCAGCGTTCCCGTTCAAACACAGAAACACAAATGACACAGGAGCGTAAGGAGCGTTTGCAAGAGCGGAAAAGAGCGTAGGAGCGCACAGGAGCGCCGTGGAGCGCTGGGTCGGGTCCGCTCCTCTCCAACGCGGGTTGTTTAAGTAATTTCCGGGTTTCGGGTCGGGTTGCGGCGCAAATGCAGATCTGCCGCGTTTCAGATCGTGGAGAAGATGAAGGAATAGGGTTTTTCAAGCGAATTTACTACCTCGCACTTGCTTTTAAAGATGAAATGACTTTCCAGCCCTTATTATTTGTCTTCACTTTAACGTTTATGTTCTCCATGTTTTATAAACGGGTGTGTTGTTTCTTTACTCTTTTTTTTGACATATCATTCTTTTTTATTTGACGTTGGGTCTTTTTATTTTTTACTTATTTTTATTTTTGACTTCAATCTTTTATTTTATTGTAATTTTGTAACTATAATTATAATATATATTATACATTATTATAATTATAGTTATAATTGTAATAATACATATACAAACACAACTGAAAATATGCATATATACACTAGCTGGACAATTTCATAGGAACTACGTTTCGTGCTACGAACCCGTGCTTTACGAACCTATGACCCATCACCGTTCCTACCTAGGATTACGAACTTGTCTACCTTGCTTCAACCTGCACTTCTTTATCCGGTTAAAAAAACCAGCTCGGTCAGCAGAAGTTGTTCATATCATATCTGAAGCAGTTCCTTGGATGATGGGTCAAATGTGCAACTAATAATGTTGGACACTCAAGCCAGACCTTGGATGACGGGTCGGGATGAGCAATACTGGAAGGCCTGATCTAGAACACGTGCTTAGGCAATTTGTAAAACTAAGGGATTGGTTGGTTTTTTGTGAAGAAGGCTGACAAGATAATTGTAGGTGTAGAGTGTAAACATATTGCTTATGCCATCAAGATTTGAGCCATGTGCATCAAACCTATGCCATGAATTATGGAACAGTTCCTGTTGTACATTGTAGTCACAAGTCAGTTTCCTTATCTCAACCTTGGGAACAAAGTTGTTTTCCAAGGGGAAGATAGTGTTAGGATACCGTGTTTGGTCTAAGCACAACAAATGGGCTGGGCAGGGAAGTTATAGAAGAGTTGCTGATTTGGCAGTTAGTGAGTAAGCAACATGATTATAGTGGGGAAGGAGAATGGAGGAGAGTATGAATCTTTATCTTTTTAGTTAAGACCTAGAGGTTGACAAAGAGAGAATCATCTCTTCTCTGAAGGAGCTTAGCTTTGGACAATAGGAATATTCATGCTTCTGCAATCTCTTCATTTCAAAAATAATGCACACTTCATTTCCATAACTGAGTAGTTTTTTCCGCAATTAATTGCTACTGTTATTTATGGTTCCTATCATAGTTGAAAGTTAACAATAGTAGAATTCGGGGCGTAGAGGAAAAGGGGGAGAGTTAGATAGGAAACCCATGTAGAAGTGCTGCTAGATGAGGGGTGTTAATGGGAGAAATAGCAAATTGTGTTTTAGAAGTTGTTTTGGGGAGGCTGAGAGGGCATCTCTCTTTCACTCTTTGTAAGGTCTTAGTCCTGTGAGGGTAGTTCTGAGAACTGTTCCGGATGGTCTTTTTTTTCCCCTGGTATAGCCACTGCTCTATAATATTACTGATGCACGCATCATTCAGCAAACTTTATTATGAAGTTGAGATTAATTACTAAATTACACCCGGTGGTTTCCTATCCTTTGTGCTTCTTTTTCTTCTTGGTGATCTAAGAGACTAAATAAATTTATTAAAGTCAAGTTGTTGAAATGTTATCTTGATCCCATCCAAGGCACCAATTGATCCCATGTTATCATCAGTTAAGGACTTAAAGCGACATTACATTTGATAACATGAGTAAATGAGCCAATATCACACAATGAACCCAAACTTAACAAATTCTAATCACTCTTTTCTTTTTCCCCTTATTATTATATAATTAGATTCAGACAGGACTATTAAAATTAGGAGTTAGACAAAATACCCTCACTCCGTTTCGACCAACGATAGTTTTAAGTATGACTTGAAACTAAAGTAGCTAAGATTTCTAATTGAATAAGTAAAGAGGCGGGGTTGAACTAGTTCTAAAATGAATTGAATTTAAGGAACTAAACTCACCACAGTTCTAAAATGACTTGAATTTAAGGAACTAAACTCACCACAATCTTTTCATTGAGCGTGTCCCTTTCCGCAAAGGTCTTGTCTAGGGTAATCTTACCAAGTTCACTACGCATAGTTGTTTGTGCGAGCTGAATTACGGCGTAAATGGGATTCTCAACCCCATAAGAGGCCAGCTTAGGATCAACAATCTAATAAAGAAAAAATCGAACCGATGTTAAAAAATCATCATAAAGACTAATTAACAAAAATTAGAGAAAGAACAATAAATACACACATGAACAAAAATTAGAGAATGAACAATAAATACACCTTAACATAAAGCACACCATCGATAAGAATTGTGACATTATCCTTCGTGATAGCAGACTGGTCAGGAATACTAATAGCCTCTTCCTTCAGTGAATGCACATACGCAATCCGATCGACGATTGGAATCAGAAAATGGATTCCAGAAGGTAGAGTCTTAACATACTTTCCGAATCGTTCGATAACAAACGCCCTCTTCTCGGGCACAATCCGAATTCCCCAATTCACAGGAGGAACAATATCATAACTCCTAATCAAGAGTTCAATACAAATAAATGAATTAAACCAATTGTTTCTTTCTAATGAAATCTAGTAAGTGGCAATAAAATTGATATTAACCTGGAGATAGGATCGCGACCGCCGCTAATATAGCGGACGGAGGAGAATCGAGAGGGGACGGAAGAGGAGTGGCTAGTAGATGCCAAGGACTGGGTAAAATAACGAAGTGCGGTTCTACTCGAATTGCTTCTCAAAATACTCGCCATTTTCTTGCTTTCTACTTCTCTGCAACTGCGACTATAACACCCCTTCTTTCGTGTTCATCAATTCTCTTCGGTTGCTTTTACTCCAAAAGCCCTATTAAAATTAGGGGTGGCAATTTCAACCTGCAAGTGGGATTCGCGCGGGATTGTCCCATTTAGGCCACGTGGGCATGGGCGGGGAATCTTTCCTCGTGGGGACGGAGATGGGGAGAAAATCCCCCCGCAGTCAATTTGAGGATGGGACGGGGTTCATATTTCCCGCCCTGCAGGGACCGTCCCCGAATATATAATAAATATTATTATTATATATATCTTATATTTTAAGTTATAGATTTTTCAGTCTTTTAATATGTGATTTTAAATAAAAATATTAATAAAATATTAAATTGTGCTAATTTTTATATTTTTATTCTCACCTTTATACTTTTTAAATATTAAAATATCAAATTAAGACTAAATTTTATAATTTTTTTATATTTAATGTTAAACTTTTGTTTTTTAGTCTTATTTTTATACATTTTTTCAGTTTTATTATACATTAATTTTAATTTTTGCTAACTTTAAATGAATTTTTTGGGTCCCTGCGGGGACCGTGGGGATCCGTGGGGATGAGAATGGGGAGAAAAACTCCCCCGAAGCGGGGAATGGGGATGGGGATGGGGGACAATATGGGAGGTGGAGGTGGGGGTGGGGAGCGGGGAAGTACTCCCCGGTCCCGCCCCGCCCCATTGCCATCCCTAATTAAAACCTCTTCCCATTTTTACTTTTTCCTATTTGCATTTTGGCTTTTTTTTACCCCCTCCTTATCACCCATACCCCCATAATTGCCATTTGGACCAAAATGCCCCTAATTTAAAAAAAACATTTTTTTTACATTTTTCCGGATTTAGGGTAAATTGGGGGTAAAGTTCGGAATTTTCCGGATTTATCTACATTTTTTCCAAATTTACACGTATTTTCAGAATACAATTTAAAAAAATGTATTCCGAATTTACAAGTAAATTCGGAAATTTTCATACCCCCATTCCGAATTTACGTGTAAATTCGGAAAATTTAAGAAAAACATTTTTTTAAAAAGAAAATAGGGGTATTTTGGTCCAAAAACGATTTATGGAGGTATGGGTGATAAAAAGGAGGTAAAAAAAAAGCCATTGCATTTTTTGTCCTTTCCTATTTGCACATCTAATAATTCATTAAAAAATATAGTTCACTTTTCATAAATAACTAGGGTTAAGCCTGTGCGTTGCACGGGCTTATTTAAAATGATTAGTTTATAATATGGTTTATTTTTATTATATTGTTTTAAAAAAATTGTATTTAATTTATTTATTCTCTCTTTTTTTGGTCGAGACCAGAGTATACACCGCCGAACGCAGTGACTAATCCCCTCTGTATTTAATATATTTATTCTCTCTAATACATGAAGAATATAATATAATTTCTTTCTACGCAATATAATATAAATGATTAGGTAAAAAATAATTTAATTGATTTATTTTCTCTAATACATGAAAAAACTCGACCTATCCTATTTTATCTATCTACTAAAGAAAATGAACCATAAACAATGGATAGCATCAAATAGGAGAGGTATTTTTATTTATTTTTTACATTAAAAGGAGATTTTTTTTTAAATTTGTTAAAAAAATTAATCTTTAACGTACCATTTCATATTAAATAATAAACTTTTTACTCAAATAATTTGTCATATAAATAGCAAGTGAAATTAGAAATTTACGGTTCGATTTTTCTTATTTACTATTGCATTTTGGATTTTTAATAATTGTTACCATTCTATACTTTTGGTGATTGATTTTTGGAACTCAGTCTACCTTGCAAGTAGGGCTTTTGGTTGATCTTAGGTTATATTCAAGTGACTTACGTAATATATCCACCTTTTCCCCGACATGAGGATATTTGATAGTAGCTTTTTTTGGAGTGTCAATTGTAGAGTACCGCATTTGTTCATAATTACATGCATAGTTTTTTTTGAAAAAAAGATCAGTACTCCAACAAATTAAAATTAAAACTGGCCAAAATTCCATAAAGAAATGTAATGTCTTCTTTAGATTTTTAGAGATTTTGAGTAGTACTTTATTAGCAGTAACAACTTAAGAAGGTACTATTGTGTTCCCATTGATATTTGTTCAAATTATTACTTTTTATTACACAAACAATAACGATATTGCAAACAATTGCGAACATACAGTCATCTTATTCACTTCAGTTAATTGCTTCTCCATTTATATTTATATTTTTCCTGTCTATGTACAATAATTAAATATAAGATGAAAGTTCGACATTCTTCAAGCGAATAGAAAAATTAGCATTTAAGTAAAACCTATCACTTGTTGGAGTGGTAGTAGTAGAAATACACATTTACAATTCTTGAAGCATATCCTTGAAATTTGAAATTAATGACAGCAAATACATACAACCTCTATTTCCAGCCCATGATTTTATTTACACCAATAGATTCTTCAACACAAACTAATTTTGATTCTAAAGTAAAATTTTCAATAATATATTTCACACATAATTTATTGGTAGGATAAATAAATAAAAAACCATGTTAGTACCATAATACAACAACGTAACAACATCTGTGAACATAAATGTTCAAAAAAACCCAATTCCACAAATATATATTTCTAATTCAACAAATTCTTTTGGAAAGTCATTTTTTTCGACATTGTCCGACTCATCCTTAGATTGCATCATTGCAACCTGAAATGATAAAAAATTTACTTTGATTAGTTTTATATCTTCAAACCTATACTGCATTAGAATTTTTCGTTCAATTTACCTTAATCTTCTTCTCTTTTTGTGGTTGAGAAATGTGTGTAAATTGTCGTCAATGTTCTTGTTTTTCATAGAGATGACACCATTGTGTACAGCTAGCAGCCATGACTTTTAGTTGAGAGGACAAAAATATAGTGCTGAAAAGTATGAGTGAGTAGGTAGGATTTATAAAGTGAGTAGGAATGTGACTTTTAGAGTCTTATGTTTAATGATTAGTAGTGGTGATATAATATTAATCATTATATATTTCATTATTTATCATTATTTTTTATACCTAATGAGAATGAAAATTGTGTTTATAATATTGAAAAAAAATATTACTTGTATAATCATATTCGATTACATCCATCTTTTTGAATTCTTGCAAAATCAGTATGGCGAAGCAAAACATGTAATAATAAATACGTACAATCCAAACACTATAAATTATGAAGAGTTAATTAACGCATATTTTTTAGTATTTAGAATCAAAATAACAATCATTGTGCTATTACAAATGAAATACACGCATTTCCAATGCAACAAAAGTAAGAGTTAAAAAAAAGTAAAAACTACAAATTAAATAATTTTAAAGATAGAGAAATTTATGAAAAGAGACAAATGAGAAATTACCATATCATTTATATAATCATCATCTATTGCATCAATATTATAAACAGGGAAGAGTGTACACTCATCTTCAAGAATTAGAAAAAAAGAGAGCACAA
The DNA here is from genome assembly GCA_963573325.1 of Astragalus glycyphyllos. NCBI lineage: Eukaryota > Viridiplantae > Streptophyta > Magnoliopsida > Fabales > Fabaceae > Astragalus > Astragalus glycyphyllos. Next base: position 82,392,071 of record OY754307.1, on the reverse strand, counting down.
TGTCTTAACAAAGTGTGTTTCTAACATTTTTTTTCCTTTGATGATAAAACTCTATTAGTAATTGAAGGTGTACATTATTCCAAGAAGAGATAGTTGTTTCTTTTGATGAGTTCACGAAACTTGAAATGAAAAGGAAAATGAAAAGATTATAACCATCCTATATTGAAAAGTAACTAAAGTATTTATTGCTAATCAAAATAATTTAGAGACACCAAAAGGCAACAAAAATAAAAACATGAACTAATGAATTATTAGTAATCAATTTGAAATTCACCTTATAGCCTATTAACTACTTGAACTAATAAATATAAAAAAAAAAATCGTTACATTTCATTGGGGAAGTGAAATCATCACACCTATGCAATTTCTTTTATTTGACCAATGCATATTTCAATCATCTTTAATCCTAAAAAAATATTTTAAGGTAGAATAAATAAAAACAATAGATAAATTATTTTAAAAAATGGTCGACTTTTCCTAATATTGTGGCTTTTATATTATATTACACTATACTATATTATATTACATCACTTTACATTTTACGTAAACTGGTATCTATTATGATTAATTTTTATGTTTCCATAAGAAAATATCATTTTCATATCAATATAAAAATAGTTAAATAATATTTCACTAAGAGCGTCATTTAATAAGTTTGTGACAACTATGTTCTTTCATTAAAAATAAAGGCTTCTTAATGTGTAAATTTTAAATTAATATTATAGTAGATAAAATTCATGAGAAGCATTGTGGACGCTCTATTGTGATTTCCTTTACGTATATATATAGAGAAATTTATAAAAAGAGACATAAGTGAAACTATCATAGATTTGTATACTCATTATCTATTGCAGCCATTTTTTGGTATCCTTGCAAAGTGAATAGGATGAAGCATAATCTGTAAAAAAAAATACTAAATACTATAAACAGGGAAGAGTTTACACTCATCTTCAAGAATTAGAACAAAAAAGGTGAGCACAATGTCTTGACAAAGTGTGGTTGAAGGAGATCTACATATGCATCGTGTTTCTAACTTTTTTTCCTTTGATGATAAAACTCTATAAGTAATTGAAGGTGTACTCCATTCCGAGAATAGATAGTTGTTTCCTCTGATTGAATACATGAAATTTGAAATGAAAGACTGGATGTTTGTTTTCTAGTCGTAAAGATAAGTGATGCAAAAAATGAAATAAAAATCAGATGACCTCTCTTCTTTCATTTGGACATTTATAGTAAAAAAATTTAAGGATTCATAAATGGATTTAAACTCAAGATTTAAAATCAAGGAAAATGAAAAGATTGTAACCAATCTATATTAAAAACTAACTAAAATAATTATTACTAATCATAATAATTTAGAGACACCTAAAAAGGCAACAGTTAAGCTAACTCAACTTTAATTTTTTTTACATAGGCAACGATTGATATCAAGGTGGTAGACATTACTAAAAACCAATTGAAATTAAAACCCAAAATGTCTAATAATTACTAATAAAAAGGAAAATTTAAAATTAAATGACAAAGGAATCACTCATTTTACGATTTTCTTTTTTTCTTTTAAAAGACATTAATTTAAAATTAAAGAATAATAATAGTATAGATGAATACTGAAACAGATGAAAATCAATTGTAAAATTGAATAGGCATAGATAAGATATTTTGAATGTTACTATATACACATGTTCGGCAAATAAATATCATATATTTAAAATTTATTTAATATTATATTCACAAATAAATAGCAAATGCAATTTAAATGGTATAAGTGCTAAAGTAAAACTGTTACTATAAATTTAATTATACATTTAAAATAGAATTTGAGAGATCCTTTACAATAGTGCTCAAAAAGAACAAGTCTCCTTTACTATATATATATATATATATATATATATATATATATATATATATATAATACAATTAAGAATAAACTATTTGAGGAATCCTACAATTGTCATCACCTAATTGGTTCTTTTGCCATTTAAAACCATCAATTATGCATTAAGTGCACTTTATAGCCTATATGGTAATCTATATCTATATCTATATAAAATACAATTAAGATTAAGATAAAATACAATTAAGAATAAACTATTTGAGGAATCCTACAATTGTCATCACCTAATTGGTTCTTTTGCCATCTAAAACGTCCAACTCACCATAACTAATCCTATGTGTCAAACTCCTATAGGCATTCCACAAGATCATTTTTTGCTAACTCAATTGATTAAGAATAAATCAAACAAGGAAGAAAAAAATCGTACCAAATTTGAACCATCAATTATGCATTAAGTGCACTTTATAGCCTATATGGTAGTAAATAATTACATTAATAGAAAATTATACCTATATAGAATTTCAGTTTTTTTTTTTTGAAATTCTAATTCTAACTTTATTTTTGACACAATAATTCTAACTTTCTTTTGGTCAATTCTTTTTTAACTTTCTTACACATTTATCAAAAACAGTAATACAATAATTTGCACATGGTATTTCCTACTGTATGCACTGATATTTTTCCAATTGTTCACATATACCAATTTTCCTCCAACTTTAATAATGATTAAAAAATAAATCATAACACACAAAATAAGAATCTATACCTATATCTATACAATTGTTAATAAACTATTTTAGAAAAACTAAATTTGTCACACACCTATCGGATCCTCAGGAAAAAAAAACGGCATGTCAGCCTCATTTTGTCTAATTGTCTGTTTTTTATTGGTTCCTCTTGAAAATACTATCCGACCAGTTTTAATAAAAATAATTCAACAAAAATAAAATAAAATCACCACACCATTTAATTGAACTTTCGCGCATAAAGTCTCTTTTTTCCCCTTCCATTTCAATATGTTAATATGATTTGAAAAATAATTTGTGTAATTAAAATTTTCAAATCTGACACATGCATCTCTTTTTATCTCATTCTCAACTCTCAATTTTTCAACATCTACCGGCGTCTCTCTACTTCTGTCATGGATATAAAAGATGGTCACATCAAAAACCGTCAGAAGACCTTTAACTTCGTTTATTAGGCTATTTATCTCCTTTGTGGCCACCATCATTGTGTCTCATGTCAACCAGGCCATGGCGAGTGGTGCAACCACATAAACACGAAACTATAAATTGACAAACCTATAAGGAGGAGACAATGTTCTAATTGAGATGATGGGGCAACTTGAAATGTGGGAGAAGTGCTCAGTGAAGAGGTAAGACCCACAGTTTCCACTTTGATGGTAGGGAAACGGGTGACCTCGATCTTTCTTCTTGGTTGAGTAGTGTTCGGCCGAGCCTCTGAGAATACCAGTCAATCCGGTTGGAAACAATATTATATATTATGAATTATGAGTTATGAATATTATATTATACATACAATACATTAAATAAAAATTAAATTATATATTATGAATAAAAATTCACTAATAAAATTTAAATAAGTTATATGATTGTGAAATGCTTTGTAGGGTTATTTTGTCATTTTACAAATATACACTATTGTTTTCTCTCACTTTCCTTTCACTTCCACTCCTAACAAACAATTAAAAAACTAAATATAATGTTCCTTACACTATGTTTGAGCACAATTGTTCCTTACACCATGTTTGAGCACGGGTTACATATCTGATTCCCAAAATTAATTTTTTAATCGCATTTGAACAATATAATGTTCCTTACACCATGTTTGAGCACAATATGGTTTATGAAGACACCTATTAAATATAATTACCAATGAAGGAAAGGTAAAAAATCAGTAATCCTTAAAATTATAAATAATTAATATTATATACACATATTATGAGTATTAAAATATATTAATAGTGACTTAACAAAAATAAATAATTTACTATCTTTACTATATTTTTTTTATTATTCATCACCATGAAAAAGGTATCACCGAAGAATAGCGTATAAATAAATAAAATGTTATTATACATAGAAAAATTCAATGACCCAAACCAATATAAAATATACAATTAAATCAAAATTATAAAATAAACACATCATTAAACAAACTAAACAAATAAAAAATCAACAAATATCAAATAGACATATTAGGAATGTTATTGTTGCAATTAATTTTGCATTTTTTTCAAATTTCAAATTCAAATTATTAAATAAATTCACATTCAAATTTTAAATTTGAATGAAAAAAATCAATCATGATACATATTATTTTTTTGACAACATGATACATATTTTGAAACCTGAATAACAATTCATTGTATGATTTTAAAATTTAAATTTGAAATTAATATTTTGTCTTCTCTCTTAGCTATTTAAGTTGAGGAATTAGTGTTTCACTCTTGCAAAAGGATCCACCATTCTGGTGATTGTGGCATGGAGGAGAAATCAATATCATTGAGGGGCGAATAGAAAAGCAACTAGCCAGTGGTCTTTTCAACAAGCCCTCCACCATCTCCTCCAAAATTAAATTACCCTACTACTTTTATTCTGCCTGTTAGGTTCAATAAGTTTGTTATCTGATGTGTCAAGGATCTATATTTTTTCACATTGTTCGCAAGATATAGTCTTATTATTTGTAACACTTTGCATATAATGAATATTACATTTTTCATCGAAACATTCTATATATTTATTTCCTTTCAAATTTTTATTTAAGTAGATATTTTAAACCAAAATTGCTTCCCGTGCATCGCACGGGTTACATACTAGTTTATTTATAAAAAGTAGATGTTTATAAATTCATAATTAAAAAAAAATTATATTGATTCAAAAAATTGAGATGGAGAGAGAGGGAGGATCAAAATTGAAATTGAAAGGGGAGAGGAAATAGTTGTTTTGGACCTCGTGAAAATGAGAATATATGTGAATAATTGTATTAAATAGACAACTTTACCCTCAAATGTGGTGGTGTGGCAAAACAATTGCAATGTGTAAAATAGAAATTTTAGTATTAGGTTGTAATGACACATTCATATGATAATAGTAACGATATTTATAAAGTTATAATATAAAAAGAGTTGTACCATTTCATCCATGAGATACATTGTAAAGTGAGTGTTGATAGAATTATTAGCACTACTTTACTCCAAGATCCCTTCAAAAAAGCTTATTTGTTTTCATGTATCTCTCTACCTACCAAAGGTCCTTCCTCTAATGAGGAATCACATTCCAGCTTTGAAAAAAGGCGTCACGTTCTGTTTATGGAGAGCATGGGTAGGGATAGGGATGTGCATCAACGATGCAAAGCTTCAGTTGAAGAAGAAATGTCTGAGTACTGATGGTGCAACAGTTTATCCCTTGATGGTGCAAGGTGCAAGGTCATTAAAAGACAATAAAAATTATTTTTCGAACACGAGGATAACGACTTTATTTTGTAATTTGGGTTCACCTAGGTTACGGTTTGTCCACCAAAGTAATCAAGTCAAAATGACTTAAACGCCGGTGCCAGAATTGAAAGGTGACTCACTAAAATACAAAGTAAAAATTGCCCTTTATTATTTCTAGTGGGCTTTTATGCAATATCAGTTGAATTAACTGAAACAAGTAGCCACAAAAAATCTAGGCCACACAAATTTTTAGGGACAAAATCAATGGCATTTAAGAGACTTTGGTACCATACACAAAAAGGTAAATTTGTGTAAATTAAAAACCACCAGTGGTAAATAGCCTATTGAGCTGTGAGATGAGTGATTATTGAGGAGATGGTATTTATCTTAGTACTACTTTGTTAAAAATTGATTATTGTGAACTCAAGGTTCCTGTCCCTTTGACTTTTAGTCATTTGTAGTGAAAGACTTGACCTTATTGAGTAAGCTGCTAGAATTTTTTTGATAAAAACTGCTAGAAATTTTAGTTGGAAACTACTCCTTTTAGAATCTAATACAAGGAAAAAAAATTGTAATTAATCTCCTATGAAAGACATGTCTATAATTCACTCCATGTCACATCCTACATAGCTTGTAACCGAAAAAACAGGAGGCAGCTTGCTCTGCTCAACCTAGCCTTTTTCAATCTCTCTAGCATTTTCCTCTGTGACCTCCTTTTGGTGGGAGTAAAATCCGTCACTTAATTTATAACTGCAAACGCAGGGGGCATCATTTCAAAGGCGCAACTAAACACATTGGCACACTCAGTTGGCTAGAGACATCCAACATTGATGAAGCTTTCATTGCTAATTTCCCCACCTGAATGACTATAGTATCACCTAATACGGCTATCCCCATCACCAATACTTAGTTTCTCAAGTGCGATTGGTGGAGAAAGAAACAAGGATTTAAGGTAGACGAGGGATCGATAGAATGGCACCTTGAACAACCAATCCCAAATGGGGAATGGAACCCTTTCACATAGAAGGGGAATGATCCATGTAATGGGAGCTTCGGGGCGTAGATCTAACCCCAAATCTACATGAATGTCGAGAAGCAAAATAGGCTGGATATTTTAGCACATGTCAAATGTGACCAAAGTATTCTATAACTCTTGCTATGACTACTAGGGCTCCATCAAATCAAACCCACATAATGAGGAACACGGAAGTGCTTAATCACTAATCAAAACTCAAAAAAGTTAACTAATTTGGTTGGCCTAAGCAGTGAAATATGAGGAAAAGGGAAGAGACTAATAACTAATCAAATCTCAAAAGAAAATTGCTGGTAGTGAAAACAGCGGAAAAGCTAGGAGACTTTTCAAATTCCAAAAACAAAATTTCTTGCTCCAAATAACAGAAAATTGAATGGCAACTTATATTTCAGAAGCTGTCTTTGATTTGAGTAGATCTTTGCACAAATTATGTTAGTGTGTTTGCACTGCAGTGGCAGTGCATGTATACCCAAACTCAGTTTCCATACAACCTTTGCTACTCCTCCATTGACCAACAATGGAATTAGAATTTGTGCTATCAGACTTCCAACAGCAGTACAACACACCCTTAACATTTAATCACCCAATAATTCAGTTACTTTCCGGTGCTGAGCTAGAACAATATGCTAAGCAGCTAGAATAAGAGGCAGCAATGAATATAAAAGTATGAAAGCAATGATTTTAAATAACATCTTCCCAAACAAAAACTTTGATAACAAAATATCCAATCTCAACAATCTAATAAAAATTGTCTTCAAATACTGGCCACAAAACAGTAAGCAAACCATACAGTAGAGAAGCTTGAATCAAACTACAAAATCGATATGCCTGTTTTCAGTTCTCTTCTTGTATTGTTCCCCTCTCACTAACATAAATACCATCAAGGAACTTCCTGATATCCTTATTCTTCACATGGCATTTCTGTTGCAACATAAACAAAAAATAAACTTACAAATCTATTCAAAAACAATTTAAACAAAGATAATACATATGTGGAAAGACAGAGAAAAACCATTACCTGGTTAATGAGGGCACAGGATCGAGAAACAAGCTCAATGTCGTTTCCATCCAATACTAACTCATCCTTCACCTTCTCAGATCGAACAATGGTAACCCCATCAAGCAAGTCAACTTTCCTCACCTAAAATAAGATTATCATATCCGAACACAGATGACAATTCTAATCAGATTTTCACAGTAAAGTATTTGATACAGGTAAATCATAAACTACTTAACCAGCTAACAAAACGAATGAGAAATAGTACAATTTAATTTGACATTAGTAAATGTCTATCAACTATATCAATCATGACAAAATGATCTTTTACGAATTGAAGGTAAACTGGGGTTAACAAAACGAATTAGAAATTAAATAATCTAAATTGATTTCATTAAATGTCTAACAACTAACAAAATGATCTATTTTGAAAGAAAACTAGGGTTAACAAAATTGCAGAAATCGAAGAGATAAAAAAATGAATGTATGAAAGTGAATACCTTCTTTTCACCGAGAAAGTTTCGGATCTCGATGGCCTTGGCGTCATTGGTAATGCTAGCGTTAATCGGAAAATGAGCATACACAAACCTCATTTTGTAACGGTATCCCTTAGTGACACCAGTGATGAGGTTCTCAACGTGGCTGAGAGCGGTTCGGATGGCGGCGGAGGTTTTGCGAGAGCCGAACCAAGCATCGATCTTAAGCTTTTTGCTGCCGTCCTCATCGGTGATGAGATCGAAATCAAGGTTGAGATGCTTGAAATCACGAACGAGTTTGCCGCGAGGACCTTCAACTTCGATAACCTTGGCGTGAACCTTGATGGTGACGCCGTCAGGAATATCCATAGTCTCGGAAGAAAGGATGGTCTTCATTTTTGCTGCTAACGAAAACTCTCACACTCTCTGCCTCCTTCTCTAACCTAAGTGAGTCTCTGTTCAGAATTTACAAAACCCTAAAAACCATATATACGCATGTGGTTCCCTGCTGCGACGCTGTTGGGCTGGTTTTGGGCTTCAACTTCTTCTTCTTTTTTTGAGGCCCAATCGAACGTTTTCTCTTTTTGCACCCATCTTCTTTTTCTTGTTACATTCTAATGCTAAATCTTATTCTTAAAATATGCATATATAGAATGTAAATTTTGTGAATTTACATTTATCCATAAGTAGGAATTCATAAGTGAGATTATTAAATTTCGGATACATCTATCCAAAAGCATATTGTGTGGTGCAAAATAATTTGCAATTTGGTCCCTAGGAACTTTTAGATAAATCCATGAATTTTTAAATAATTTGCAATTTGGTCCATGTGATCAGAAACTTGAGTACAAAATATAAAAAAATTAGGGTCTAATTACAAACTATTTAAACATTACGTTAAAATATAGGGACATAATTACAAATTGTTTAAAAGTTCATGGACTCAATTACATTTTTTGTAGTTTTTTTTTTATAAATCGAGTATCCTCTGCGCGCAACTGCATAGACTAATCTCTCGAGCCGGATAGGATCACAATGGGCCCTCCCTCAAGAGATTTAACATTGTTGTATACCCAAGGTTGGATTCGAACGTAGGACCTTGGTTAAGTTGGAAGAGACCATATCACCTCATTTAATTGCTCTTGCTCATTTTTTGTAGTTCAATGGCCTATTTGAAATTTTCTAATTAGTTTGGGGACTAATGAAGTAATTAACCAATAGAATAGATATGTAATTGTATTTTCCTAGCAAACTTGATACCAAAGAAAGGCTAAACTTGAAATTTTCTAATTAGTTTGGGGACTAATTAAGTAACTAATAATCTTTATTCTTGGTACTTGATTCCTTGAATCTGTAGTTTCTTTCTTTTCCTTTTGTTTATTGTAATTCATCCAAAAAAACATAACCTTAACTAGGGGAAAGACGGGGCCCTGCGGGCCCGTCTTTCATGTGTTGGTGGGTTGATGGGTGGTTATAGAAGTAATAGATAAATAATATATAAATAATAAATAATAATATCATGAAATAGTGTTAGTGGGTAGTTATAAGGGTATTTTGGTCAGAAAAATCTGACACCAAAAAAATGAATTCCCTTTATATATAGGTATAGATAATAGATAAATAATATATAAATAATAAATAATAATAACATGAAATAGTGTTAGTGGGTAGTTATAAGGGTATTTTGGTCAGAAAAATCTGACACCAAAAAAATGAATTCCCTTTATATATAGGTGAGGTGGTATAGATAGATAATAATAAATTAATAAAATATAATAATAAATTAATAAAATAGAGATAGAAGGAGATGGAAAGGAGTGGAGGGTAAAATTGGTTAAGGCGAAACAATCGCATGATGAATGTGACGTGTATCTATTTTCCATTGAGCAGTTAAGTGCGGTGGTGAAAAGCTATATATCGAAGGGGGACAACGTTTGCTATTATCGGCGTTGTGTCTCTCTGCCTCTGTACTCTTTTCTCAATCACCGCAGGGGGACAACGTTCCGTTACAAACATACATACATTCTTCCTTAACTAACATTTCAGATTTGAACCCTCTCTTCAGCTTCAATTGCGGTTACTTTCCAAAAAGCAACAAAAGTCAATAGATGAAAATTAATAAAAAAAAAGCTACCACTGTCTCTGGACAAGGATAACCAAACGACGCTTTTGAGAGGAAATTGCGCGAATAGAAGATAACTTTTATTATTATTGTCATTGTCATTGTCATTGTGATCAACATCTTTACGTTGTTGTATATAAAAGGAATGTGGATTTTGATGTAGAATGAGAACGGGTAAGTGGGCAAAAAGTATGGGAAGGATTTCAAGAATTGGAAGTTTTGCAATTTCTTCTTCCATGACGGAAAAACAACAACAACCTTGCATTACCTGCACTACTTTTAACATTCTTGCTCCTATATACAAGCGCATCGATGATGAGGTTTTTCTCCTTTTCCATTCCCTTCTAATTTTTCTTCCTTTGCATGGTAACTTTCCGGAAGGATAACCTAAAAAATGATTGAAAACAGGACCCAAGTTGTCGTGAGAGCGACTATAGAGCATATTGGTTGGCCAGGAATCATAGGATATTGGATTGGTTGTTGAATGAAAGGTCTTCCATTATTTGTCTTCAGGTTTATTTCTGTTTATGATTAAGTACTTATATTCATATCATATCTTATTATTTTCTTCATGACATTGAGATTCTAAATTTGGCCAAAGGTTAATTAATATAATGTTGAGTTTGTGCAGGAGTTTTGGGTTGGAAATGAAGAGCTTGTTAATTTGTATGAGAAGAGACTAAGTGATGCTGGTTATGATAGTTTCAAGCTTGGAAGGACTAACAACCGTGGAGATGGTATGCACGTTCTCCCTCAATTACAAAAATACCCCTCTTGATTGTCATTCTGTTATCACAAATAATTACTGTTTTTTTTCCTATGAAGACTTTAGGGGTTCCTAATTGTATTTGGCAAATGAGACAATTAGGAATCATATGTACTTTGGTTTTGGAATTGCATGTGAGTATAAGATAAGACAAGATGAAAATTCTGATATAGTGTTTCCCCTTGGTTCTATAGGTCTTCTGATAGCAGTGCAAAAGGAATACTTTAACATTCTTAATTATAAGGAGTTACATTTCAATGACTGTGGTGATCGTGTAGCTCAGCTGTTACATGTTGAACTAGCTTTTCCATTTTCACAGCGGCGAAACAGTGATGATATAAGGCAGGAAATTCTGATTGTCAACACTCATCTGCTATTTCCTCATGATGCAACACTATCTCTTGTACGACTTCAACAGGTATATAAGCACTTGCTAATTATTAGGCTTGATGTTGAACTTAGACATAAATTCACTTTACACATGCCTTAATATTTTCTTTTTGTTGCAGGTCTATAAAATACTTCAATATGTAGAATCTTATCAGAATGATTTCCAACTCAAACCAATGCCAATCATGCTATGCGGGTAAATTTCGCGTATTTTTTTTATAAATACTTAACATTGAAGATTGTTATATTTACAAATTTTTATTAATCAGTGACTGGAATGGAAGCAAACGGGGGCATGTTTACAAGTTCCTGAGGTCTCAGGGTTTTGTATCATCGTATGATACAGCACATCAGTATACTGATGCAGAAGCTGACAAGGTTATATATCTAGCATAATGCCTCTAGGAATTTTCTGCATCAATTCAATCATTGGTACTTATTTAGCATTATTATGTCAATGCAGTGGGTTAGTCATCGCAATCATAGGGGAAATATATGTGCTGTTGATTTTATTTGGCTTCTAAATCCTGACAAGTATCGCAAATTACTAAAAGCAAGTTGGAGTGAAGCAGTGTTTGGCATGTTCAAGGTAGTCATATAACATTTGGTCTCTACACTCAGCTATGCATATTATCATTAACATCTTTGCTAGGATTTTAACATGTACAGTGTTGGGCGACATGTTTTTCCTATAGATTTAACATTACTTTCCATTTACCATAACGAGCATTTGGCAAATAAGTTAATAAGACAGGGTTTTCAATTTTGGACAAGGATCCTGATTTTTGTATAACAGAATTGCCACTGACAACAATTTTCTCAATTATTTTCAGTATCTATTGCGGAGAGCTTCACTGACAGAGAGTGTTGCATTTGCCTTTCTAAAGGCTGATAATGAAGATTGTATTACATATTCTGGTTTCTGTGAAGCACTTCGACAGGTATGGTGCGGTTAATAACTTTGATGAGCACCCTAAAAGTTCATTTAAAGCACATGCTTATTGTGAAATCTAGGTGATTTATAAGAGGTTTTTTCTTTCATTATGTGCAGCTCAATTTAATTGGTCATTGCCATGGATTGTGTGAGGATGAGATAAAGGACTTGTGGATCCAAGCTGATATAGATGGAAACGGTGTTCTTGATTACAAAGAATTCTTGGTAAGTGTTTCACATGAAACTGTGTAAATATCAATAGATCAGACAAGAAAATATTCCGAAGTCATGAAAAAAAATTCAGTAAAAATTGTACTCATGCACCTAATGACTAGTAGTCATGAGTGTAAATATGAAATCCAAATGCATATGTCCATAAGGCATATAGTAGTGTGCTGATGACAACATATTATATGGAGTTAGTGTACATGATAATCATTATTATAGTTTCAATGTCATTAGACATAAACATGTTAACTAATAATCATAGAAACTATTTCTGGCAATTGTCATTTAATCAGAAGAGATCCAGCAGGAAAAATGTAATTGTCTCAAGTAGGTAAGTTCGGTTTGTGGGCTGAGGCACGAAAAGAGTTTTAAGCAAAAAGTTCAGGATTCAAATTCTGGAAACTAACTATTCCCCTCCCCCCTAACTTATAAACCACTAACATTTTCCAATAGAAAAAATAAGAACAAGTTAACCTGTATAGACATAATTACAAGAAATGTCGTTCTAGAAGGTAAAATTTTTCTGGATTGAGTGGAAGTTGAAGTTTATTTTTATTGTTTTGAGCAATGTCTTTGTTTGATCTATTTACCTAATATCAGCTAGATAAGCTCGACTACTTAGAGGTGAAATTCCATTTTTCATTGTGCTATGCTTCTTTTGCTAAATTATGGTCTTGATATTATGCTATAGCAGCAGCAAATATGGAATTCAACAGTTTTAGATCAAAGAGATGACAGAAAGGAGGAGGATGGTTCAAATGATGTTCAAGAACAAACAATTGGTTTTAGTGTGAAAAATGCAGTTCTATTCCCTCCAGAAGTAGAGAAAGGTAGATGGCCTGAAGACTATTCCCTTTCTGATCATGCGCGACTCACCGTAGTTTTCTCGCCAATTAGAATGCCATGCTCCCAGATGATTTGCTAACACAACACAATGCTTGTTTTTTGCCGCTCTAGCTTAGGATTTTAGAATTAAGAAGACTTGTGTACATATATAGATGCCACATCACATGAATGGGTGAAGCAGTGGAAACGAGTAAGGAAAGACTCAAGAGTTCTTTTCTGGGGAGATTTTAAACACCCTTGTGTTGTGATCACTGCATTATCATTATTCCTGATGATGGAATTTGCAGTGAGCAACACTCGTGACCAAGTTTTTTTCCCAATTATTTGTTGTCTAGTCAAAGATTAGGCAAAAGATAAGAAAGAATATTGATCTGTATAGTTGTTTTGTTATAGGTGTTAGGCATCAAACCATTTTGTAGCTTGGTAAGATGCACCTCTAGCTAGAGCTTCTTTAAATAGATGAGAATTTAGATCACATTGTCATCATTGTATAATATCTTGTATCATATTACACTCTTGACAGAGATGTGACAAATTCAAAATGTATAAAGCTGGATTAAATTGTTTGTCTAAGAACTACAGATTGTCATTTTACATTAACATAGTACCAACTGTCATAAAAACTTGTTTTCATTCTCTAAAGGAATGTAACTTTAGTTCAAATTGTGGGTTATTCTAACTACTGATATTAATATGTAAGGCCTAGCATAACTAATTGATAGACTATATATTCTATGTGGTTTGCCGAGATCGAACTTAAGATCCTTATTTTGTGTATGTAAGTTTATGGGTGATACTTGTCACTTTGTCTGCAGACAAAAAAATGTCGCTATTAATAGACTCTTTTGGCTAACAGTCACCACTAACCACAAACATGTTAAGAATGGGAAATACAAATGTCGATGAAACTCTTGACTAATGACTTGGCAAGTCATTTTTCAAGATTGAATTCATTTTTGGTTAAATTACTAGTTTTGGCAAGTTGATTTTTCTTTTATTTGCAAAATTTAGTGGTTGAGAAAATAAAGATGTGTGTTGGTACTTGGTAGCCATATCAAGTTATATTCTTTCCCAAGTGAAAGAGGCCAACTGATATGATGAACTTCCTGCCACCAAAGTTGAGATTAAGCCTCATCTCTGGTCACATGCAATCCATGGTTTACGTACCTTTATTAAAGAGTATTAGTAAAGTTAATTAGACCTGATCCTTTAAAGATAGTATTATTAAAATATAAGCAATGGGGCTTTTAGGAAATTGCAAGAGTTAAAAAGGAAGTAAAGGTTATCTAAAGTATTCAATATATAATGTTCTTTTCCAATCCTTAAAAGGTGTGTTTGCGGCTGATATTTCCTTTCACTTTGAGTGAAGAGAATAATGAGATATGCACACTTGTAACTTGTAAGTAATCCAGGATCTACAGCGGGATTATGTCCTTACCTTTTTTTGGTAAACAAGGTATCCACTACACGCACAACTGCAAAGACTAATTCCCCGAGGTATTGAGATTCGTTTAAGACGCATGCATCTTGTCAAATAATTCGTTTATGGCGAGCTTGAGGAGGTGGTTCTCTTACTTTTCTTTTTTCCCCGTCTTTCGGCCGGCACGTGAGACGAGATGCGATCATCCTCATATTTGCATTTCACCATATTTTATGCAACAAATATAAAATATTACTTTCTTTTCACAAATACCATGAAAAATGTATGTGGGAGTGGGAGTGGGAGTGGGAGGCATAAACTAAAAAATATTGAAGTACTAGATAATTCAATTAAATGGATTATAAGAATATTCGTGAAACTAGACCCACACTCGTGCTACGCACGGGCTGCCTTTTTTAACATTATTGCAATAATACTTTGAAAATATTGGAAACAAACTTTGTTGACATTATGCTTAGAGTTAAATATGTTATTGAGCACTTTTAGTTCCTACATTATTTGTTATTTGTATTTTTAGTCCCTGCCTTTAGTTTCCACTAACGGAGATGACGTGACAGTGATACTATTCATGTGGCTATTTTTATTGTGACGGCACGTCCCAGTTATTGTCACTGATCCGTCTCAATTGTACATATTGGAAAATAAAAAACGTTAAAAAAACAGATTGAATTGAAGAACACTAATCCTCTTTCTCACTCTCACTTCTCAACACTCTCTGTTTCCATCAGCCGCATCTTCCTCACCAGCAGGCTTCTCATCAACCAGTTTGTCTCATTATTTATTTCTAGAGAATTTCATTTGTTGGAATTAATTATTTTTATTCAAAATATAAATTTAACAATTCGTTAATCCAATTATAAAGAGTTTTAAAAAAAAACACTAAACAACAAAAGTAATTTTACTTTTTTTTGACAATAACAGTAATTTTACTTGTAAAATTAAAATAGTGTTTTAAAATTTCTACTGATCGACCAAATCAGGATACTGAGTCACTAAACTAATGGTCGATCAAGAGATTGATAATTCACCTCTACCTTAGAACGTGTATGTTTACAATCTAGATTTTTAGACTTGGATTAAAGACCCATTTATTTATCTTAACACTACTTAAATTTGTGGGGTGTTAATGTAATTTCATTTTTAAAATTTAATGGTTGAGAATTTCTATAATTTTTGTTTATAAATTTGAATAATAAATCTTGGTGTGGTGGTAATAAATCTTGGACTAAGAACCCATTTATTTTTTGTTTATAAACTATCAATTAAAAACAACACCTAATATTTGTTCTTTTTTTTTGGTACATCACCTAATATTTGTTCTTTTCCAACATAAATTATTTTTGTATCCAACTTACATCATTTGGTGTTAAAAAACTGAAATCATTAATTAATTTCCTTTTAATATAATACCTAATTCATTATTTCATTTTTTATACTGACATCTAAATTGATTAAAAAAGGCCAAAAACTTTGAAAAAGGGGGTGCCATATGCAGATATGTGGGGGTGCAAGTATGGCTTGTGATTAAAAAAGGTTAACTAAAAAAATTAAAAAAGAAAAATGGAATAATAAAGAAAGGGAGTTTAAAAGCTGAGGAAAAAAAGAAAGAGAAAGATCCGGAGAGAGAAGGACGAAATTGAGAACGAAAGGGGGAGCGGTGGTGATGGCGGTTCAGGTGGCGGTGCTGTAGTTCGTCGGAGGGAGTTGCGGTGGAGGTTTTGCCACAGTGAAGGAGATGGGGTGAGATGATGGTGGTGATGGCGGTGGAGAGAGAGAGGTTTCGAGGAGAGCGAAAATGATCAAGGGAGAGATGACACAGGGTGAGAGTCCGAGAGAGATGAGAGGGTTTTACTAAGGTAGTGCCGTAGTGGTGACAGTGGCTGTCGGAGCCGAGGGTGGTTCTCTCCTACATCTTCATTCTGCGTCTTTTTTTTCTCTTTGTTTAATTTTTTTCAGATCTGAGTTTTTTGTCTCCTCTATTTTTTTATTCATTCTCTCTGTGTTTGTACACTACTGCATTTGTTTTGAATTTTCTCTACTCTTAATATTTTCTTGTTGAGTAATATTCACTTCTCTAGGAAAAACCAGTGGTTTGGGTTCCACATTTTAACCTCTCCCTTTCGGTTTCTCTACTCTAATCTTCCCTATTTTTTCATATATGTTTCTGGATCTTCCTTGGTTTTGTTTTTATGTTTGTATAATTATTTGTATTTGAATCAGCAAAAAAATGTGTATAGTATTTCTATTTGCAATGGACTCGAATATTAGAGATTTTACAGGAAAGGAAAATGACACGAAAGAGGAGACCTGAGAGAGAATAGAAGGTTATTAATTAATTTTAGAAAAGTAATAAAGTTTATCCAAAAAAAGAAAAATTAATAAAGGTTTGTTAGTAACTTTTCAGAATGACATGACACAACCTGCACACATTATTATTCAAATTCACTATTCACTCTACAATTGAAAAGAAATGTGTTCACAAGGGCAAACGTGAATCACACTCAATCCTTCTTTCTCCAATTCTCCTAACTAAACCAACAAACAAACCAAAAACATAGAAGTGAAAATGTTCAAAATTTAAATGGCAGAGAAACAATGAAAAAACTGGCGCCAACATGAAATCTCATTGGCTCCAATGGGTGAAAAAAAATGGCGGATTAACACAATTTCGGCACCCAACAACTTTTATAAGTAAAGATACTATTATTTGTTCAATGTGAAGTTGTATATACCCATGTTCTACCGTTATGGGTATATATATAATCTATGGGATACCATCATTTTGAACGTCTCAACTATTAGCGATTCTTGGACCACGATCCCATGCAGTTGGAAAAAACTGCAAGGTCCACCATTTGTCCTAAAAAGGACGAGAGAGAGAGAGAGAGAGAGAGAGATTTTAGGACATAAAAAGTCAAAAAAAGAACCACCTAAATAACACTTCAAATTCGGGGACTCCACTTTCTCATGGACTAGATCTCCCTAAATTCAAAGTTTTACATTTTCATATGAAAAAAAGTTTTTTACATTCTCGTAAAAAAAGCATTTTACATTCTTTTTCTTTTTTTTTATAATACAATATATATCCCATGCGCATAACTGCAGACACTAATCTCTATTGAGATTCATTTAATTAAGGGGTTGACCTCTCCTACTAAGTATTTTTCCATAGGGATCGATAAGGGATCGAACCAAACACAAGTATCAACCACTTGTGTTATACCATGTTGGTTATTCTTTTCACGTGGGGTAAAATGTGATGAGAAATAATATATAGAAAAGATTGTGAATTTAAAAATAAATAAATAAGTAATACCCTTCAGTTTAGTCTTTAAGGAGTTGAAAGCAACATTTTAATATAACATTTTTGTATTTTTTGACTCATTAACCACTACTCTTAATTGGATAGAGTGATTAAATTTCTTAATCACAAATTTTTTATTTAATTATAGTAACTAAGTAAAAGTAATGGATAAACATTATAAACCTACCCAAGAGCACTTGGATAAGATTGTAGGGCTCTCTTCCAACTTTACCAAGATATTGGGTTCGAATCCAGACTTGGGCGTGCAACAGTGTTAAATCTCTTGAAGGAGAGCTTTGGCCCTCATTGCCGTCTTACCTGACTCGAAAGGTTAGTCTCTACAATCACGCGTAGAAGATACCTAATTTATAAAAATAAAAATATTATGGGTACGTTTGATTTGCTAAACAATAAGGGACTGGACAAGACAATTCTAGTTGTACCCTGTTTGATTTGAAAACTGTTCATAATACTGAAAAAAATGAGGGCAAGAGACTGGACAAAGACCTAAATATATGTACCTCACAAAACCACAGTACAGCTTCCTAATCACTAAAAAAAGTACTAAAATATTATTTTTATTTCCTATTCAATAATTTTTTCTCTCCTCTACTCTCACTCCCCCCCCCCCCCTCTCTCTCCCCCTATCCCATTCTTCTATCATTTTTTCTACCTCTCTAATATTTTCTCATCTCATGACCTATCTCCTTCATCTCCCTTTCTCTCCCCCTCTCTACCTCCCATCTCTTTTGTATCTTCTCATCTCACGAACTCTCTCCCTCATCTCTCTCTCTCTCTCTCTCTATCTCTTCCATCTTCTCCATCGTACATTTTTCTTTATAATTTTGTAGTTACATTATAATAGATGCTATATAAAATCATTATAAACATTAGAAAGAGAATTATAATAAAATTTACATTTTTTTGCTTGTGTTTTCCATTGTTCAGCAAACAATGTACTGGACAAAAGCTTGTCCAGTGCTGTCATGTAAAATACTGTCCAGTCCAGTACTGTCGTATTTGCAAATCAAACGAACCCTATAAACCTAACTTTCGAGCCATTAAGCTTGCGTCTTGTTTTTCCTTTCCATCACCAGAAGCACGTCGTGCTCCTTATTTGCTGTGAAAATCCATAAACATTACATGCTAGTAGGGGTGTGAATAGGCTGGGCCGAGCCAGCCTTTGCTTGGCCTGGGCCTAGCCTGCATTGAAAATGTTGGGCCCGAGCTTGGCCTATGGCCAGTGATAGGTCGACTTTTGAGGCATTGACTGACCTTTTGGAAAATCTGACGAGGCCTGTAAGTCTGTTTAAAAGCCTATTTCACCAAAAAAGAAAATTACGAAAGTCTACGACCTTTGAGTAGTGTAGACTTTGTAAATAGACAAACAAGATAATCGGTCAATGAAATTAAGATCTAATTCAAGATCTAACAAAAACATTTAGAGAACTTCTTTATAGGACATTTTATTTAATTTTTATTTTATAATAATACTTTTAAATATATATGTTAAAAATTGATGTAGGTCATCATTTTGAATAAACATAAAATGCAAGAAAATTTATAAGTTAAACAAAGTAGAAAATTTATTATAATAATAGTAGTAATAAAAGATATTATTAATATTTATTTAAATAGGCCGGCTGGTAGGCCTAAAAAGTTTTTTCGACGACCTGTAGCCAGGCCTTTTTACCTTAACAGGCTTTTAAAAAAGCTTTGATCTATTTAGAAAAAAGTCTGGTCTGGCCTGGACCCGATGTAGGCTGGCCTGACCTATTTTCACTCCTACATGCTAACTTTTACCTTGCTGTAAAATTATTATTATCGTGAGAATCATGCCGCTCGTCCAAACACAGACTAAAACATGCATATTTTGTGACGGAATATAAACGGATATTTAAACCCTCTATTTTTTAACTCATTGAATTTTAATTTATATGGTAAAATGAGATACTTAATGAAAAAATATCAATTTTAGATATTTTATCTATAATTTAGCATAACCACATGTGTATAATGTACGAACTGCTGCCACTTTTTTAACTAAAAAATGGCTGCTTTTAATTGATAAAAATTTATATTCAGAATCCTATGAACTATCACTGCCGCGGTGCGTCACCTAAATCGCTTTTTCCTTTATAGAGCCTCCTCCCAGTCCCACCAAACCAAAGGCCATCCATCACTAGATAAATAAATATATATTGTCAAAAAAAAAAACTAGATAAACAAATGTATAACGTAAAATCTAATCTAATATCTATTTAATCAAACAAACAACTTACAAATAAACAATTTACAAAAAGACTATTTTAGACATCTTTATTTTTTGACACATCACCACTCAATTTCTTATTTTTTCAAATTTTTTTCTCACTCCTACTTTTTCCCTACTTTCTCATACTTTTTTATCAAATTTCAAAATGCTAATCAAACCTACCCACTTTATTTTTCCACTATCAACTATAATCTACTAATCAACTAAAATAATCAATTGAAACTACGAGATAACTGCACTGATATATAAAAAAACACGGGATAACTGTACTGATATATAAAAAACACCAAATTGATATCTAAAAAAAAGGAAGACTTAATGACTATTTAAACTACTGATTAATATTTAAAACACATGTCACAAATATTTGTCACTAATACCTATAAAAGGACAAATAATTGTAACAGATAAATAATAAAACACAGGATAAATATATCTTATTGATAATCTACTATCTATCTAATATCTATTTATATAATCTAATCTAATCTAATATCTATTTATACAAACAAACCACGCTTAAATTATTACCTAAACAAGTCTCCCTATTTACTTGACAACTAATCTAACTAAGGGCAACATTGTAATTTACTATCACATTTTTTTAAATTTCTTCTCCCAATGCACGTTCTTCTCATTCCCCCTTTTTTTTCAACTTTCTCCTTTTTTTTCAAATTTCAAAATTCAAATCAAACCCACCCACTTTCTTTTCCCACTATCTACTATAATCTGCTGATCAACTAAAATAATAAATTTGCTTATCTAAAAAAACTAAAATAATCAATTGAAACTACGAGATAACTGCATTAATATATAAAAAAACACAGGATAACTTCACTGATATATAAAAAACATGAGATTAATATCTAAAAAAAGAAAACTTAATAACTATTTAAACTAGTGATTAATATTTAAAACACATGTGACATTCTTGTTCCCATTTTGTTTTCAACTTTCTCCTTTTTTTTCCAAGATTAGAAATTCAAATCAAACTCACCCACTTTCTTTTCCCATTATCTACTATAATCTACTGATCAACTAAAATAATCAATTTGCTTATCTAAAAAAACTAAAATAATCAACTGGAACTACGAGATATACTGCACTAATATATAAAAAAACACGGGATAACTTCACTGATATATAAAAAACACGAGATTAATATCTAAAAAATGAAAACTTAATGACTATATAAACTACTAATTAATATTTAAAACACATATGATAAATATTTGTCACTAATACCTAAAAAGGGACAAATAATTGTCACAGATATATAATAAAACACGGGATAAATATTTTCTATTGATAATCTACTATCTAACTTTTACTATCTACTATAATCTACTAATCAACTAAAATAATTAATTGAAACTACGAGATAACTGCACTAATATATAAAAAAAACACGGGATAACTTCACTGATATATAAAAAAACACGATATTAATATCTAAAAATTGAAAACTTAATGACTATTTAAACTACTGATTAATATTTAAAACACTTGTCACAAATATTTGTCACTAATACCTAAAAAAGGACAAATAATTGTCACAGATATATAATAAAATACAGGATAATTTTTTTTTATTGATAATCGACTATCTATCTTTTACTATCTACTATAATCTAGTAATCAACTAAACTAATCAATTAAAACTACGAGATAACTGCACTGATATATAACACGGGATAACTGAACTGATATATAAAAAACACGAGATTAATATCTAAAAAAATAAGAAGACTTAACGACTATTTGAACTACTGATTAATATTTAAAACACATGTGACAAATATTTGTCACTAATACCGAAAAAAGGACAAATAATTGTCATCTAATCTATCTAATATCTATTTATCTATTTATACAAACAAACTACACTTAAATTTCCCAAACAAGCGATATTTATTTGACAACTCAACTAACTAATGACAACATTGTAATTTAATATATCATTTTTTCAAATTTCTTTTCCCAATGCACTTTCTTCTCACTCCCACTTTTTTTCTACTTTCTCCTACCTTTTTTTTTCAAATTTCAAAATTCAAACCAAACCTACCCATTGTCTACAATAATATACTAATCAACTAAAATAATCATTTGAAACAACGAGATAACTGCATTGATATATAAAAAACACGGAATAACTGAAATGATATATAAAAAACACGAGATTATTATCTAAAAAAACAAGAAGACTTAACGACTATTTAAACTACTGATTAATATTTAAAACTCACGTGACAAATATTTGTCACTGATACCCAAAAAAGGACAAATAATTGTCATTGATAGGTAATAAAACACAGGATAAGTATTTCTTATTGATAATCTACTATCTATTTTTTACTATCTCTATAATCTACTAATCAACTAAAATAATCAATTGAAACTATGAGATAACTGCACTGACATATAAAAAACACGGGATAACTACACTGATATATAAAAAAATACAGGATAACTGCAGTGATATATATAAAAACATAGAATAGCTGCCTTGATATATAAAAAAACACGGGATAAAAACACTGATATATAAAAATACTTCACTGGTATATAAAATACACCGGATAAATGCACAGATTGTTTTAAATGATACTTTTACGTTTTTAGATTTTAATATTTATCTATTTTTTATTTGAGACTCCTTTTTTATCTATTTAAAATTTGTCTTTTTTTTACGGGATAGTATTCAGACTATTTAAACTATGTCTAAGTTCATTCATAAAAAACGCGACGGCACCCGTGCGTATTCACGGGTATCCTACTAGTATCTCAATAACAGAAATCATAGCCTAAATACTTAATATTTGTTATAGTAAGTAGAAAAGTAGGAAATGATAGAATTATAGAAGGATAGTGCATAACAGAGCATAGAGAAGCAGTCAGAAAAAATTAAGTAGTAAAAGAATGAACAAAAATATATTTAAAAAATTGTATAAAAAAAGGTAAATGTATTAATTCAAGAATAAGATAAAAACATCAGCTAACAAAAATATACTACGTCATAAGTAAACTGTAAAAGTACCTTACTTCATAATTGGTTTATAAATTAAATGAATTCAATTTTTTTGTTGTAGAAAGATTAAGTACATCCTCCAAAAAGGAATTTCTTCATTTAATTGAGTAGAGTATATTCAAAATTATACACAAATAAAAAAATATAGATAGACCGGTTGTACAATCATTTTTTTTGTTTTCAAAAAAAATACAATCGTTTTCTTAGTCAGCAAGTAAAATGAGGGCTCCATAGGATGGCACGTGACGGAGGGTCATTGGCGGGACAACACGTCCTTTCTGACCAAACGTCTCAAAATTTTAATTCCCATTTACTACCCCTCAGCTCTGCCTTACGCTCAACTCAACGCTTAGGAGATACAGTGGCATGATAGTAGTTTCGCGGGAAAACGAGGGTAGGAAATCGTACACGGTATATACGAGGGATTTAAACACGGCTACGTGATGAAGTGGGAACGAGTCACTACATTGTCACTGAAACAAAACAAACTTGCTGGCTGGGTAGTGCCAAGAGAAAAGAGAAAAAAAGATAAAAGAGAAAAGAAGAAAAAGCTATAGGCTATCACACTCTCTGAATTATTCAATTGATTCTCTGTTTCTGCTTCCTTTCATTTCTTTATCTTTATAATTTGATCCAAGGGTCCATTCAAAGCCTTTTTTCTCCTTTCAAAAAATAAAAATATAATTTCATTTTGTGTGTATGGGTTCGGCTGACTCGCGTGGTGAAGAGATGGCGGTGTTATCACTGAATTCACTGCCTTTAGGGTTCCGATTCAGACCTACCGACGAGGAACTCATCGATTACTACCTCCGACAAAAGATCAACGGTAATGGTGACGAGGTTTGGGTTATCCGAGAAATTGATGTCTGCAAATTGGAACCCTGGGACATGCCTGGTATTTCTTTCTCTCTCTCTAACCTTTTCAAATCTTTATCTCTTGTTGATTTGGTAAAGTTGAAAATCCTAGCTTCTATGTTTACACTGTTAATATAGTGTAGCTGTTTTTTTCTTTTTCCTTTTCCTTTTCATGTTGTTGATTTTTGATTACTTGGTTAATGTGTGTTGTAGATTTGTCAGTGGTACGGAATAAGGATCCAGAGTGGTTCTTCTTCTGTCCACAGGATCGTAAGTATCCAAATGGACATCGTTTGAACAGAGCAACGAATCATGGTTATTGGAAAGCAACGGGAAAAGATCGTAAAATTAAGTCTGGTACCATCTTGATTGGTATGAAGAAGACTTTGGTCTTCTACAGTGGTCGTGCACCTAAAGGGAAGAGAACCAATTGGGTTATGCATGAATATCGCCCCACTCTCCAGGAGCTTGATGGTACCAACCCAGGGCAGGTCCATTCTCTTCTCGTAACTCCTATTTTTTTATTAATAGTTAATTACCATAGCACTGTTGCAATTTGCAACCTATGATGAAGCGTGGACACGGACACCAGACACGAAACACTTAGACACCGGTTTCAATTTGAAAATACAAGTAATTGAAGTATCGGTGTCAGTATGTGTCGGACACCAAACACGTTTTCAACTGGAAGTGTTAGTGAGTTTGCAACTTGGTAAGGAATTATATAAAGATGATAACAACTGCTATATTGTAAATTGGTTTTTTTTGGTTTGTATATCAGAATCCATATGTTCTCTGTCGATTGTTTAAGAAAAACGACGAGAGCCTTGAAGTTTCAAACTGTGATGAAGTGGTGGAGCAGACTACTTCAACTACTATGGCTGCTAATTACTCTCCAGAAGAAATACAATCTGATGCAGCTCTTATTGCAGTATCCACATCACAGGTTACAGAAGATGATAAGCGCCAGACAGTTATCCCTGAGATATCCGAGGAAACAATATCCAATGTTATAACCTCGGTTGATTGCCATAGTGATGGATATGATGCTCATGATGCCCAAAATCAAATTGTAAAACTGCCTGCAGAGGTTAGATGAATTAACTCATAATTCGTTATTAGTAGTTATCAGTGGTTGGCAATTGTAAGACATATAAACTGCCTATCTATCTTAAAATTATGAGAGTTGGATTGGAGCTACTTAAAGTAAAGTTAATAACAGTTATAGAACTAGAGTCATTTGTATTATATGTATATATTTATTTCTTTTAGCGAACTCGCCCTCCCTACTTTGATTTTACATGCATTGGATCTATTGATTTAGTAACTAAAAAACTTTACATTTCCTGCAGGAGGTTCAGCCATTGAACTTTGAGATATGTAATAACCCAAGAATCAATCAATTAGACTTTGAGATGCGTTATGACCCAATAAACGATCTATTAGACGACAAACTATTTTCCCCGGTACTGGTGCATATGCCACCAGAATTTCACTATGAAGCAAACAATGAATCTGATGGTCGATTTGGGCTTCAATATGGTACAAATGAGATAAGTATTTCAGACTTTTTAAATTCCGATGTCAATTGGGATCAAATTTCCTATGATGAGTCCTGTAATCAATATCAAAACTTCCCCTTGCTCAATGTTAAAGACAATGGATCAGGCAGTGACACCGATGTTGAAGTAGCCAATATGGGGGTAAGTAACAGCTCTAATAACATGCATTTATTTCCTAACAATTTAACAGAATTTTGTTGTGTCTCCTTTATGATGTCAGTCTTATTGTATGTGGCAGTGTCTGCAAGGTGCTTATCCTGAGGAGGCAATTGACAGAAAGATTCCTTTTGGGACACCACCAGAATTTTGCAGCACCATGGGCATCTCCTTTGATCATAGTGGTGGTGACCAGAAAAGCAATGTTGCACTATTACCAAACAATTCCCAGATGGCTTTTCCATCGGATGTTAATATTGGTCAAGTGTACAATGTAGTGAATGATTATGGACAACCAAGAAACTACAATACTCTTATTGGTGGTGAAAATGGAATCGTAAGAAGGACTCGAGCAGCACCAGTCGAACAGCCGATGACAAACGTGATGCAAGGTACTGCAGAAAGGAGACTTCGTTTGTTAAAAACTACACGCGATTCAAATGGGATGGCGGAAGATGGGAGTTGTGCACAAGAACAGCATAATTCAAAACCAATCATTGCAGCGGTAAGAAATTCTTTTATTTTGCTTGCATAGAAAGAGGTTGTTTCTGCATGTTTTGTGACTTGTGAGGTTTGTTTTTTTGCAGGAGAAAAAAGCTGCAGAAAATCATGCTGATGATGAGAGTGCTACTTGTACTATTTATGTAAATAAGCAGCAGAAGATTTCTCAACAAGTTACAAATGCAGGTTCCAACTTGCGGTTAAAAGATTTCTTATTGCGTGGAAGGGTGCCTTACATATCAAAGGCTTCCTCGAATTGCACCATGTGGTCTTCTGTTTTTGTAGTTTCTGCCTCTGTACTGGTTTTATCAGTGGCCTTTACTAACTTATGGGGATATCTTAAATTTTGAGTTGCTAGCAGATAATTCCTTTCCTTTGTTTGTAATTTGCCTCCATTTCTTTTTGAGGGGGAGGCAAGTAGGGTTGATTGTGTTAGTTGGTTTTTTTTACAATATTTCTTAGTTTTGTAGATAACTTAATGTGTGTGTGCATATAAAGTATGTAGACTCTGTTCTTGTAACATTAGATGAAACATTTTCACCGTTTTCAATTTTTTTCTAGCGCTACATTTTGCCACACCCAATAATCGAACTCGAGACCTTGGATAGGATCTGAACTTAGTCTCTACATTTCATATCAATACAAGAATGAATACCAAATCTAATTCAATAGATTGATTTTGCGGCATGAATGCGAGTGTGAATCCTCTTTTGAAAATCCATCAAAAGGATGTGGAAACCGTAAAAAAAGTGAAGAAGATGCTTTGTTCATGATTTTTCTTGTAACTACCAAAAAATTATTGTGGCAATGGAAAATGTGTTTATGGAAGGAAAGAATGTTGAAGTAAAAATGCATAGCAATCGGTAAACTAAAAATATAATGACAAATAAACAAGATCATTAATTTATCAATTACGGTTAATAATTGAAGCAAAAAATTGACAGTAGAGAATAGAGAATCATAATTTAATTCTGTGAAAAAAACAATAAAAATAATTTAATTTAATTTTTGAGTCAACGAATGGCCTGGAAGTTAGAACTTAGAAGCGACAAAAAGAAAGGATTGGGAGTGTTGAGATAGAGAAGAGTTGCCATTTGTATGGATGGCACTGAAGGCAGCCATTCATGTGCTTTTTGTGTTTCTATCATGTGCCTTGGTGAGTTATTGTGAGGAGGATGATCATCGTGGGTATGGCAAAGAGATTCTAAGTGCAGCCAAGAAGGAAAATGATTGGTTGGTTTCAGTAAGAAGGGAGATTCATGAGCATCCTGAACTAGCTTTCCAAGAGTACAACACAAGTGCTGTTATCCGTAGAGAACTTGATATTCTTGGTATATCTTATATATACCCAGTTGCTAAAACTGGTGTAGTTGCTCAACTTGGCTCTGCTTCTCCTCCTATCATCGCTCTTCGTGCTGATATAGATGCACTCCCCTTGCAGGTAACAACCTTATCTAACTGCTCCTTAATTTATTTAGTTTAGATAAAAATACTAAAATATGAGGGTATCACGGGGAAAAGGAAAACTACTATAAAAAGGCAAGAAATAATCTCCACAATTGATATAACTTGTCAGAAAATTTGCAATAATACATCTTATTGAAAAGGCAAATCCACTAATAAAGAAATCAACAATAACATATAATTACAGCTTTCTTCCAATACCAGTATCACTATCAGAGTGAGCAAACCAAATTAAATTGGACTGTTCAATAAATACTCCACCGAAATTAAATTGCTTGGGAAGAAAAATGATAGAATCTGCAGAGAAAATGAAATCTGATGAATCCAAATTGAAAAACCCTTTAATCTGTAGAGAAAAATGGAATCTTATGCAAAGTCAATAAGAAGAATAGATTAGAGCACGGTAATGGATATACCTTGGTACCAGAAAAGGGAGTGAAATTAAAAAGGGTAACAGTAGAAATGGATATACCTTAGGAAAATATCTTTAATCTGATGTTTGTTGGTGATGCTTTGCTTGATTAGGAGCTTGTTGAGTGGGAACATAAGAGCAAAATTGATGGCAGAATGCATGCCTGTGGACACGATGCTCATGCCACAATGCTTCTTGGAGCTGCAAAATTGCTTCATCAGAGGCGACATCAACTTCAGGTTCTTTTTTAAATTCCCAGTCTTGGCTTATTTTCAATTCTTGTGAGGAAACGTGTTATAAATAAAACCACTTGGCATGGCTGTTTCATGATTAAAGTTTTATGGAAATTTAACTACTAACAATTTATTATTCCTAAATGGATTAATAGTTGTCCAAAGCATGGTGATGAAGCGATGGAAAGAATCATTATTGTTCTAGGATTAATTCCCCTTTCTATATATATATGTGTTCCAAGTTCAGCTTAATATTCTACATCATTCCTTTCTCTTTTTGTCACATTTTTAAGTATCCCGGATCCAGCACACAATTGTTCATTGAATCCCATATTTCCTGTATGATCCTTCCATAAGGTATTTGTATCTCAGGCTCTCAGCCTCACTAGAGAAATATTTAATCTTCCACAGTCTCTAGGCTTTGCCTTTGGTCACTCTACTTCACATCCAAGGTTTTTTATTTTATTTTATTTTATTTTTTTATTTTTTATTTTTTTAAAAGTCTGCCACCGCTATCTCAACCATGACATCATGGTATTTAGTGTCACCACAACCGCAACACAACCTTAATTTAGGCTACATCAACCACATTTTGATGGCGGAAGAAAGTCCATCATCTTGTGTGGTGTGCGGCAATTTGGTCTTTGTTTGTGGCAGCTGAGGAATAGAATCATTTTCAGGAATGGGGTAGCAAATTGTGATGAAACTGTGGAGCATATAAAATATAAAGCTAATTTCTTGGCGCTGGTTTATTAATAGAGTGGGGAAGAATTCTGGACTTAGAGCTGCGAACTGGTGGTGCTGCCCTGTTGGTTGCCTTGACACAGTGTGAGTTCGTTTGAGACAGGATGCTGTTATGTATTTTCTGTCATTAGTTGCTAAGTTGCTAGTATATAGATGCTGCAGTAGTGCATTGTTGATGCTGTCACGGTTGCCTTGGACTAGTTTATTTATAAACAGCCTTGTAGTTTGTGGTGTAACATCTTTGTAGCAGGTACCATCAGTGTCCCGGGAAAAAGATTCAGAGTCCCGTGGGTTTTGCTGAGTTGTTCTCTTGTATATGGGGTAACTATGTTGGTAGCCATTTGTGGCTTGTTGCTGCTATATCAGCAATACACATGTAACTGCTCTAGGCGCCTATCACATCTTGTGCCTTGTGCTGCCAATTATTAACAAATTCCTTTGTTTATCCAAAAAAACAACACTTCTCTGCAATATGGTACTTCCCCATGTAATGTAGGTGATACTTGTTGCGACCCCAAAGTCTCATCTGGTTCTTAAGTTATATCTGTTCTTCTTAAGCATGTCTGTATTCTGCCTTAAATACCATTTGTAAAAATGGAACTGCATCCACAATAAAAGGTTTAGACTTTAGCCAAAGTAAAATTGCATATAGTAACTAATAGAGTTACTATATTGTGGATGCAGCTTACTATATTTTCAGCTTTTTGTTGCTTTCGGGTAAAATAAGCCAAATAGTAATCTAGATACCATATTAGCTATTGAATTGTCTTTTGCCTGGTATTGAAGCGCATGTTCAAAAAGATGTAAGTAGATGGTTTCTTCTGATTGTGTTTTTAAGGTTCCGACACATGCGTAACTACTGAAAACTGTCCCCCTACTCTTTGGTATTAAAGGGAACTGTGAGACTTATTTTCCAACCTGCTGAGGAGGGAGCTAAAGGTGCCTCAGAAGTGATAAAAGAAGGTGCTCTTCAAGATGTAGAAGCAATTTTCGCTGTTCATATTGATGCTACGACACCTACTGGAGCCATAGCATCGATTCCAGGGCCATTTACAGCTGCTGGATGCATCTTTGAGGCAAAAATTGTTGGAATAGGTGGTCATGCTGCATCACCCCACGAAACTGTGGATCCACTGCTGGCTACTTCATTTGCAATATTGGCACTTCAGCAGCTTGTCTCAAGGGAAGTTGATCCTCTTCACAGTCAAGTATGTGCTACTTTCTCTCAATTTTGACTTTCACAAGAAGATTTATCCATAGCATTAATTGTTGCAACAAATTTGAATGATAAACTTCCCAAAATATTGGTTAAGTCCATTCTTGTGGATGTTTCTTCATGCATCATCTTTTCTTCTTTGGAACTGGTTGTGTTATATGACAGCTGATAATCATATATTGGCCACAGGTGCTATCAATTACTTATGTCAAAGGTGGGAATGCATTAAATGTGATCCCATCCTATGTTAAATTCGGTGGTACTCTAAGGAGCCAGACAACTGAAAGCATGCACCATTTCAGAGAGCGATTAAAAGCGGTATAATGATGACCGGTGTAGTCGTGTAGATATTGAAGGACAAATTTTGTTTAGCTTATGTTGTTAAATAATACTTGCAGGTTATTGAAGGACAGGCAGCTGTGCATAGATGTAATGCATCTGTTGATTTTAAAGAAAAGGACTTCACACCATATCCTGCTGTTGTCAATGACAAAGATTTACATCTGCATGTGGAAAAAGTTGGCCAACTTCTGCTTGGTCCAGACAATGTCCATGCAGCCAAGAAAGTGATGGCAGGTGAAGACTTTGCATATTATCAAGAAGTGATTCCTGGAATATTGTTTTCCATTGGAATCAGAAATGAGAAAGTGGGATCAATTCACTCCCCACACTCCCCTTTTTTCTTTCTTGATGAGCAAGTTCTTTCAATTGGAGCAGCTTTGCACACTGCCGTTGCTGAGTTGTATTTAAAGGAGCACAGTGTTCAGTAAAATTTGTTTCATTATTGCTATGCATGCATTGAAGGCACTGTATATTCAAGGAACATGCATATTTCTCCTCATATAATTGCCAATTTGCCATGCTATCAAAAGAAGCGACCACACGCAGCGTAAACTAAGTAATTAGAGTGTCATATCATTGTAGTAACTAGGGTTTTTTGTTTCTTCGGGAAGGTTTTTAACAAAATGGTTTGAAATAATTCAAATTTGGAGGGTTTTGGAGGGGCTCCAAAAATAAACTAGGAAAGGGGTTTTGAGGTGTTTAGAGGGATAATTTTTCTCACCATCACTAAAGAATTTACGCTAGTAGCTTCATGCCCTCCCCTCCAAACTCCCAAACACACCCTAAGTGTTTAAGGCAAAATCACTCTAAGTAAGGGTGGCCTAGTTGTAGCAACATTCATTGTGAACTAGAATAAACATACCTGCATAATATTCTCTTAACTCTCTCCTCACTCTATATTGCGTATAACAGCTATTTTTTACAAAGCAATGATAGCGAGATCCTTCGGTCAATGACCTTATGCTTAAACGCACACACAACATCTAGCGTATCAAAAGAGAAGCAATGTCTTCTTGCTAGTTGCTAATGTATATTCCCGGAAAAATATTTTCAATTTATGGTCAACACAATCCAAATCCCCCTTTTGTGTTTCAAGCACCTTCAATATTTGAATACGTTCGCACACGTCCATCACCATCTACAAGTGTCACAATATAAGATTTTAATTTGTTGTGTTCTAGAAATGTTGTAAAAAAATAGGAAGGAAATTATGAACTATACACACTTGTAGATACTTCAATTGCATCAATAATTTGGCTTGAGTAACCATGATCATTAGTGAGAACACGTTCGGTTTCTAGTCAACAATGTGCTTTGGGGTTGTTTGAGTACTCTTGCAACATAAGAAGATAGAGGATAAAACACATATCTACAGGCTACAACAATGTTTGTTCAAAATAAATTGGGGGTGTTTAAAGAAGAGGATGGAGTTGAGGAAACCACCTGTTATGGTATTCGTGGACTGCCTACTGGCTCAGTCAAAAAGGGGAGAGAAAAAGTGTCTTCTCTACACAACCGTTAAAAATATCTGTCAAAGTTTTCCTGACAAGTAATTATTACAAGCTAACGGGTAAAAAATACAAATACATGAAAAGGGTTTCCAAGTCACTTTCCCAAGCTGCACAATTATCATGCTTGTGCATATATATATATATATATATATATATATATATATATATATATATATATATATATGATCCGACACCTCAAAATATGATCCTTCTATCATTTTTGTACCACTAATTCACTATGGGCTCCTTTGATGTAGCCGTAAATGAATCGATACGACGATCATTAACTAGTATGATTCATGCGTTTTCTCCAAACCTATCACGCTTTTCGACTTGTGGCCTCTATTTGGATGAACATTGTAACCGAAAATTGGATAATAGGGAGAATGAACATAATACTCTAGCTCAAGCCAGCAAATGTAATGGAATGAATACCCTTCAATGGTTGATGAGCTGAAAGGAATAAAAGACAAATATAGAGAGAAGTTTGTATTAATTTGTAATGGTTGGTTGCTTCACTCAATGCAGATATAAATATAACAAACTAGTCATTGACAATATTCGAATAATCTAGAGCATGGTAAGTCACACAACAAAAGAAAAACATAAAGCAAAGATCGAAATAAACCTACTAGCTATTTATTCCGCGTCACAAACATTTTTTTCAATATCAAGGTAACTCTACTCTTTTTGTAGACCGCAACTTTAGCACAGTCAAACTCAGAGTAACAACATGTGAGTATTTTGCAATTGGAAAATTTGGAGAAGGAACTTTGTGAAATTAAAGTGGATTACAATGTTCAATGGAGGAAGAAAGATTGATTGAAAAAAAAAGCAGAAGAGGAGAGGAAAAATAAATAACTTCCGTTAGTTAATTTGAGCCCATATTTGAAATGTGGTTGTAGTTACTAATTACACTACAACAACACTAATATTAGTTTAATCAAATCACATTTTTTAAGGAAATGAGTGACTAATATTTTTTTTGACTTGTGCTAGGCCATCACTCCAAATCTTTTATGCCACCCCAGTTAACTGCAGATAAACATGATCACAATTCGAATTAGTACCAACTACTAATGTCAATATATATGACACTATTTTTTTGTTGAAAAATGTTGTATCCAATGCACATGCACAAACAGAATCTGGTCAATATATATTGCAAAAATGTTGTAGTTACTAATTATACAAAATGTTGTATCCAATACACTATTACTTATTTTAGCCTACATAGTACATTTAGTGCTTTTCTAATTGCTTAGGAATTTAAATAATTCTGTAGTTACTTAAAAAATGGACATTAAAATTGGTGATAAGATTCAGAATAGCTACTAGGTGCCCACATGAAAGATCCACCATACCTAGGTAGTAAGGTAAGGTAATTCACTCCAAGTTGTCCGAATGAACTACTACACTTTACACACATGCCATGCACGTAATGACAGAATGACAACTCAGCACACTCATCAAAAATCTAATGGTCGGTGGACAATGGCAGTATTGTCATTTTCAAATCTGTCTTTTTCTCTCTTTCCATACATACATGGCCTTTAACGTCCCTCTTTGTTGTCTATAAATCTAACATCCATGTTCCGTTTGCTTTCCCTCTTTTCTACGATCAACCTTCAAGTTTGAAAAGAGTTCTAAAAGAAATATTAAACTAAGTGATTCTTAGTGGCACTACATGTGCTTTGGTCTCTAATAAAAATAATTTTGTGTAGCTTTATATGCTAATAATCACACACACTCCACCAATTATATATTCCATCCATTTCTTATGACATAACTGTCTTCTCGTCTCTATATTTGCTAACTCTCTTCATCTCAACAGAATAGTAATTTGACTTGCCAATCTCTATTCATATAGAAAATGGGTGAGGAAGTAAAACAGGTGAGTCCTTTTTTTTCCATTCTAAATATTCCTCTGTAACAGAATATACAAGCAAAATGTATCAACGAAAGTTGATGTATTTGGTCCAAATTTGATTCGTTTTTTTCTTTTTTTTATGTAGGAGCCACCCAAGGCTGAATCCAAGCCAGAGGAGGTGCCAGGAGAGGAGAAGAAAGAAGAAAAACAAGAGGAAAAGGCTATAGAGGAGAAGAAAGAGATTAAGCCACCAGCTCCATGTGTGTTGTTTGTAGACTTGCATTGTGTGGGATGTGCTAAGAAAATTGAAAAAACAATTATGAAAATAAGAGGAGTTGAGGGAGTTGTGATTGATATGGTTAAAAATGAAGTGATCATAAAGGGAATAGTGGAGCCTCAAGCAATTTGCAACATTATTACAAAGAAAACTAAGAGAATAGCTAAAGTTATATCTCCATTGCCTAGTAGAAGGAGAACCTATACCAGAAGTTGTTGCTTCTCAGGTATCATCACAGAATCTTCTTTTTTGGTGATTTATTACCTAATAAAAGAAAAGCTAAATTATATCTAGATAGTTATAATGAATAATTAATATTTGGTTGTTTTTCCAGGTTAGTGAACCAGTTACTGTGGAACTTAACATAAACATGCACTGTGAGGCCTGTGCTGACCAACTCAAGGGGAAGATACTCAAAATGAGAGGTAACACTTATTTTCCTCTTCACTTCAATGTTTCCTCGGAAATTAATTTGAACCTAACGTGCTAAAAATGGAGCCATGGTTTCTTCAATGGTTAAATTTTGTAGAGCGATGAGCAAGAGACGAGTTATACTTGTCGCTTATTACTCGGGTCTAAATTTTTATAGTGTCATTTTTTAAACTTAAATCCATTTTTAGACTCGAACAAACTTGTATGTTCTTAGAGTTAAAGTAAGACTGAGTCTATTTAAGACGAGATCGACTTACCCCGAAGAACAATTGAAATAAAATTATAAGGTGATCACTCAAGTATGACTAAAAGTTAGAAGTGATAAATTGATTTTTTTTTAGTATTTTATCATGTGTTCAAACTCGTAAATTTTGGTCTGACCAATTATTTAGACCTAACTCATTTCTTATTAAAAAAACACAATGCTCTACTGGTTAAATGAGACTAGACGAGTGTTAGAATTAGTACTTGTCTTGCTCACCCTAGTGTCAATATAGGTTTATGATTGTGACAAACCAACTCAAGGAACCATATAACAAGAGAATATTTTTTAAAAGTGGATCCCATCCCATAAAGGATGATTGTGACTTGGCATGTTTTTGTTAAAATTGGTTGTCAATACTCAATTGTGTGATTTATAGGATCCATGTCATGTCGTGCATCAGATTGCACTTCAAAAGGAAGAATACGATGACTTGATTTCTCTTAATTACAAATACAACTAAAAAGGCTACCTAATTTGAAAAACTATTACCTAACCAACTTTCAATGCTTTTTACACGAAGAAGCTAATCATGCGTTATACATGAATGGTAGTAGTCATGCATATATCGTGCCTAAAAATCAAGGTCGTTTACGCTAAATATACTAATATGTAATTAATGTGAAAAAATGTGTTTGTTAATCATAGGAGTTCAAACAGCAGTGACAGAATTTAGCACAGGGAAGGTTATTGTGACGGGGACCATGGATACAAACAAGCTAGTGGATTATGTCTATAGACGCACCAAAAAGCAAGCCAAAATAGTTCCCCAACCAGAACCTGAAAATAAAGAAGTGGTAGAAGAGGCTAAACCTGAAGAAAAGAAAGAAGAAAATGAAGAAAAGAAAGAAGAGGGTGGTGATAAAGAGAAGGATGGTGAAGATAGTGATGAGAATTATGGAATGGAGCTTAATCATAACTTCGATGAAGAAGAAAGAATGAAGAGAATGATGTACTATTACCAGCCACTTTATGTGGCTAAACCTCTTTAGTGATGAAAATCCCAATGCATGTTGCATTTCATAAAATTGATTAAAACATTGCATTCATAGGATCAAATTAGTTATTTCTTGATATATCGTTCAGTCTTTTTATTTATGTACGATATATTCTTACATAATCATATATAGTTATTGTAATGTGTGCATCCTCACGTATTTTCTTTTACTTTTATTTTGGGTTTGGACTTGGTTATTCAATTTGATGTTGGCTACAATAATTCTTGTTTAGTTCTATAGGTTGATGATAACTATTATGTAAATGAGGCTGATGACATAAATAAATAGCAGAAAAACCCATAAATAAAGGGAGAAAGGCAGTTTGACTGTGTCCAAGAGCCCACACAAATAATGCATACAAATATATATGACGGGCAGACACTCATCCACACTATTTATACCATAGGTGATAAAAATAGAGGAAATGTGTAAGTGGTGTGAGAAAAATGAGAGAGATAAAGAGAAAAAGAGGTGTTGAATGAGTGTTTAAATTTATGTTATTATGAACTTTAAACTCATGATAAATGATCACAAAGAAAGGAATGTGGAAACTGATGGTTTGAAGGCTCATTTTGTCGGTGCTGCTCAACTATCTTCCGGATAACTATCTCTAATAATAGGTCGGAATGGTGGGGAAGGAGGCCCCCCTGCAAATTTTCCTTAAAAGTTTTACCAAGTGCCGACTCAGATATATATTTTTAACTTCTCAAAACAACTTAGTACATCAAGAAAGTTAAACTTTTAAATCAATTTTTTTTTTTTATTAAAAAAAACTCTTTGAAACAAACTTCTAAGGAATACACCACATTTCTTTCAAATTTTAAAAACTTAACAACTTTCATTTGAAAAAATTGGTCTATAAACTATATAATTTCGATAGATAGTTCCTAAATTATTTTTTTTTATCAAAATCAATGACAAATTATATAATAAACTAGCCCCATATCCCGTGTGATGTACGGGGTTGGCTAAATTCTTTCGTGTAAATGAGTAATAAATTTTTTACCGCTTTTTTAAAGCGTACAGAGAGCTTGTCCACTGCGGGAATTGAACTCGGGAGCATCGAGTCGACCCTATATCCAATTGTAGCTTGTACCAGTGGACCAACGGTGTTGGTTTGTAAAATATATAGTCAAATAACTGTGAATAAAAATTAAATTATAACTATAAATTAAATAAGAATATTATAAAATTAAAAAAGAATATTAACAAAGACGATGAAATTAAACATCCATAGATAATAGGAAGAAAATGTCTAAAAATTTTAATAACATAATCCATAATTATCAAATGTAAATATAAAAACTTAACCCATAATTAGAAAGGAAAGAATACAACACACTTAGAAAGTGAAATATGTTTGTATCATGTAGGGTTGGATGAAAATCACCAATAAAATAGAAGCAGCTATACAAAGTTGAAAAAAGATGATGGGGTTGTACTGTAAATGTGGCTGAAGTTCCTACGTGAGTAAATGTTGCAACGCGGTACACGAATATAGAAAGTTGGAAGAATATTAACAATGACGTTGAAATTAAAACATTAATAGATAAAAGGGAGAAAAAGCCTAAATAAAATAATTAAACATTTCATATTTATCAAATGTAAATATTAAAACTTAACCCATAATTAGAAAGAAAATAATACAACACAATTAGAAATTGAAACACGTGGATATCATGTAGGGTTGGATGAAAATCACCAATAAAATAGAAGCAAACTATACAAAGTTGAAAAAAGATGATGGGAGTTTTTCTGTAAATGTGGCTGAAGTTACCGCAAATATAAATGATTCAACGTGGTACTCGAATATAGAAAATTGAAAGAATATGATGTGATGTTCTTTTGTAAATGTGGTTGAAGTTTTCGTGAATAAAAATTAAATTATAACTATAAAGCACTTTACGTATCTTGTCAAGATTTTTTCACCAATCCAGCTATCGAGGAACATACTTTGTGTATTTGAATAATTAAAATGTATTCTGAACCATAAAGTAGACCAAATCACACTGTTTAGCATATCACTTTATGCATGTTGTCATAAAATTAAATCTTTTTTTTCCATCCAATCGATTATTGAAGAATAAACTTCATATATTTGAACATCTAAAATATTTCGAGACCGTAAAGTACTCTTTAAAATATAAAAAAGAAAAAAAGGTAGAACTTTATTAAAACATAAAAGAAGAAAAAATGAAACAAACTAAAAAACAATAAGAAGAAAAAGAAAACAAAAAAAAAAACCAAAGGAAAAAAAGGCATTCGGTGCCTAAGGCTGCCAAGCCGCTTTAGATTTAAAGATATTATTATAAAGTTTATTCTAAATTTATCAAATTATTTCCTTTTTTGTCAAAAAAAATCAAATAGTTCCTTAAATACTCTTAAAATAGGGGGGAGAGAGAGGGAGAGTCATAATTAAGAACTAATTTAATGAATTTAAAATAGTTTTGGAATAGTTTATTCTTTTTCTATAGAGACCAACTTAATGATTTATATATGGGGACTAAATTGAGTCTTTATTCAACTTGGATTAGATTTTTTTTTACAAAAATTGGTTTAGATGATGATGATAACGGAAAGTACATTTGATTTCCGAACGTTTATGTATTTTTTTTCCTAATAAAATAAAGATGAGTTCTTCTGGGCTTTTAGCCCACTTTATTATTCCAAAAAAGAATGAGTCCTACTGTGACTAGGATTTATTAAATAGGTATAAATTGAAAAGGCCAAACCGAAAATTAGTAGAGACCACACTCACACAAGCCTCACTTTGCATTCTGTTTTCGCTTTCAGGTACCATTCCGAATTTTCTTAGGTTAAGCAATTTCAATAATCGCCTAATCAATAATCACCTTCTATTACGATTCTCTCACCAATTCTTCTTTCAATTCCCTTTCCTTAATTTACACGCTTTCGTTTTTTATCTCTTAATTGTGTTAATTTTCGTATATGATGAACAGATCTTTCAATTAACGAAGTTCATCAACAATGGAGGGTTTTGAGTCACATAACAATTGGATGTATAATCACACGTTACCTCCTTCAAATTTATCAGCTTTTGCTGCACCGTTTACCGTTAATCGAGGTGATAATTCGGCTCCGTTTATGGATTTAGCAGATACTTTGTCTCCAAACCCTAATCACTTCCCTGCTAATA
This sequence comes from Astragalus glycyphyllos, assembly GCA_963573325.1. Classification (NCBI taxonomy): domain Eukaryota; kingdom Viridiplantae; phylum Streptophyta; class Magnoliopsida; order Fabales; family Fabaceae; genus Astragalus; species Astragalus glycyphyllos. The sequence continues at coordinate 82,352,948 of OY754307.1, read as the reverse complement.
CTCGATCTTATGAATACACTTTCTTTCCCGATCCTAAAACAAAATTGGATTCTCCAACACCACCTTCAAACCCTTACGCGTTCAGTTATTGTGGTTCGAAAGTTTCAGACCCTCGTGGTTCTCAAATTCCTCATATGGGTCAATGTTCTAATACCACAAAATCGAGTCTTGCTGAAGTGAATCACTATTTGCCTTCATATGTTTCTCCTGTGGTGAATGATCACAATTCTTCATTACCATCTGTGATACCTAATCAATGGTCTTCTTTTACTCGTTTTACAACCTTGGGTGGGTCACCTCTTGGTGATTATGCTGATGAGTTACCTGAATTAGGGTTTGATGGTAAAAGTCCTAATCAGTTTGCTGCATTCAACCGTGATAAAGGAAAAAGTGTGGGAATTGGGACCAGTTTCTCCTCAAATCAAACAAATGTTGCTGGTTCTGTGGTGGAAGAAAGTTTGAACCTAGGTACGTTTTCCCTTGTTTTTGTATTTTTTTTTTTAAAAAATTAGTTCATTGTAGATGTGTTCTATTTCCCGCTTCATGTTATGTTTTTTTTAACTCAAGTGGATTTTGATTTTGAAGGTGTTTCAATATCAAAATTGCCCTGCAATTCTCTTATAGTTGTATTTGTATTACGATGATGATAATTAATCAAAGCAGAGAGAGTTTCTGATAAATTGAACAGCTTATTAATCTGAATGCAATACACTACATGGACAAAACCACTGTCATCAGATTAACCTCATAATAGGGGATGCTTTAATGAGAATTGAGACTGAACAGTGTGTTTGGGATGAGCACGCCTGAAGAAGGGAACAAATTAATGGAACACTAGTTTATATGCAATTTTTTTCTTCCCGTCAGCCGATCATTTTTACAGTATTGCAAATTGATTTTTCGAACTTCTAATGAAGCTTTTGTCTCCAATTGAAATGTTATCATTGGAAAATATTTTTCAATTTAAGCTTTCTTTCAAACCGGTAAGATATCAATGGTCTCATTTGTTTCTAATTAAAACAATAATTGAAAAATGTGCTTAAAGTAACAATAAACTTAAATAAGGAAAGCAATAGTTTATTTGAATGATGTCAAGTGGAAAATCAGATCTTCATGATTTCATGTTTGTCAGAAATAAATGTTTTTTTAAATGCAGGATATCATCAAGATATAAAGGACAATAATGGTGGGGTTCTACGTATGACTGATTGGGAGATAAATAGCGTACCAAGTGCGGATCAGTTAGATGATAAGTCTTGCTGGTGGCCGTCTGTCAAACCATCACAAGTTGAATTTTCAGTGACATCTATCCAACAACCAGCTTCATTGTCTCTAGAAACTCATCACGAGGTTCCGTTGGAACTGGCTGTGAATTCAGGGAACCATCAATTTTCATTCACTGGTGCATATGACTTAGACTCAAGGCAGCAAGATAAACCATCAAGAGTTGATACAGTTTCTTCAACACCTATGATGGTGTCAGCTGCTGATTTGATAAATCACAATAGTGAAGCATATGAAAATCTTGGACACAATAATTTCTATAATATAAAGGAGGCTTATCCCATGCCTAGTCTTGGAACTGCCGGTTGCTTTGATTTAGGTCATCTCCGCATGCATCTAGAGAGGAATGAGCCTTCTTCATCAAATAACACAATGATTTCAGACAGGAATGTTTCAATGGATGCTGTGGATTATATACACAAAGCAAGGCATGGATTTGAAAATCATCATCTTAATCTAGATAATTTAAGCTTGAGACTCGGTGCTACTGAGGATGCCAATTCTATCGAGAAATCTTTTATGTATGGCGATATGTGTAATCCTGCTGTGGATTCGCCTTGCTGGAAGGGAGCTCCTACTACTTGCTTTTCTCATTATGAAGCTCTTGAGGCTTTACCTCCAGAACATGTGCACAAAAATGTAGAGTGCTTTGGTTCTGCTATTCAGGAGGCTCAGAATTTTCTGCCTGATAGAGAAAGTAATGTCAAAAAGTCATATGATAGGTCAAACCGGTGTCAAATGGACATTGGAAATGTTGATGAAGAAACAAGTTCAGCATCTTCCCGCAGGAAATTTTTAGAAACAAAGTTTGGATCTGCAGATTGCAATTCCGATGGTGCAGTGAATGCTGAGCATTTTCAGTCTGAGCCAAGCTGTGATTATGGGCTTCATTATCGTGAAGATGTCACCAAAATGAAGGAAAGCAGTGTACCACCAACCAAACCAATTGATTGTGAGTCTGGATATTCTCATGATGAACATCAAGTTATAAAAGAAAACAAATTGGTCTCTCAAAAGTCTCATACTTTGTGCATAGGTGGTACAGATGCTGGATGCAATGAGAATAAATGCTCGGAATCTGGCACACCTCTTAGTGCAGAACATGTCCTGTCTTCGCCTTCTTCAGTAGCAAATGCACCTACTACACCTGATGAATCGGCTGGGAAATCAAGTGTCCAAATGCTGGTTGATGCAATGCAAAATATGTCGGAATTGCTTCTTAATCATTGCTTAAATGATGATACCTGTGAACTGAAAGAGCGAGATTGTGATGTCCTTAGAAATGTGATCAGTAATCTCAATTTATGTGTTTTGAAGAATGCTGAAGAAATTATTCCTGCTCAAGAATGTCTTCTCCATCAGCTAGAAACTTCTAAATGCGCTGGGGAACAATGTGAGCTTCAACAGGTATGTTCTTATTTCTTCTATTCAATAGTAATGTGCAGCTCTGCAAGAGATATGAAACGCTTTTTTTTTTGTGTTGCTGAAAAACTGAGTTTAACAAAAACTTAAATTCATTTTTTTCCATTCATTTAGGGGTAAAAGACGAAAACTAGTTTTATGTGTTTTCTTATGATGTTTTTCGGCTAAAAGTGGATTATAATATAACTCAGAGTGCTTTGGTATATAAAATTAAAAATAGTGAAATTGAGAGAATCAAAAGAGAATAATGTTTTCATTACAGTGCTAAACTAGTAAACTTGCTGGAATCGGGAAGAGAGAAGAATGCTTTCATTACTATATAGGTGCTGTCCTTTTAAGACAGATTGTGAATTAATTTTGTGGGTATCCAGTTCATTTCTTTTTCAAATCTATTTATGTATATCTATTTTGCTAATTGTAAATTTGTCGTTTCTGTGCAAGGAATGCGGTCTATATGTCGTAATACTATGTAGTAACATTCAACCACATCTTTCGACTTTAAGTTAAACACAAGGATAAATCTCAACTAGCGGAAATAGATAACTAAGGCTAAACTTACTTATATTACGAAATCTAATACAAAAGAGATGTGTGTAGCTAGCTATAGACAATGCAATGTAATAATTCGTATATTTCATAGTATTTTTTTTTTGGTGGATTTATACTTCATAGTATGTTTGGACAATATTGTTTACCATTTTTTAGAAGGAAAAACAGGGACAGGCTTTTTGGTTTTTTTGGTTCCATGATATGGAAGGAGACAGTATTATTTTATATGATTTTTAAATTATTAGCCTTCATTACCTACGCAAGTTCTTCAAATGTTTTCTTAGAATGTGCATTTAAAGGGGCCCCAGTCGATTAAGACAGGACCAGAGAGCTCTGAGGCTGAATGTGAGGGATACTTACATTTTGGATCTGGGAAACCTCATCGGATATCTTTAGATGCCATTTCCCTAAGGGGTGATGCAGAAACGACAAAGGCAGAGAAGATGACTAAGGTGTTTTAATATTTCATGCAGTGTTACTTATTTCTCTTTCTGGCAAATTACGGTGGAACTGAACAAATTAATTTTATTGGTGTACTTCTAATTTATAGGCTCTAAAGAAGATTCTTAGTGAGAATTTTGATGGTGATGGTGATGAGGCAACAGAGTCTCAGACTGCATTATATAAGAATCTATGGCTCGATGCTGAAGCTGCACTATGTTCTGTCAATTACAGAGCTCGCTATAATCAAATGAAGATTGAAATGGGTAAACACTCAGACAAGCAAAGAGGTTCACATTATTCTTAATAATCTCAGTATGATTCCTTTTTCTCACTCAGTTTTCGTTTAAATTAGTGTTCTGCTTTTGTGTCTTATATAATGCTGTAGGCATGGAGGGGCAATCAAAAGATGAGGTTATTCCTAGTTTAAGCAAAAGTCAGAGTTCTGCAACAGAAGTGCACAATAATCCACACTCTGATTCTTCTGCTCAGAATTTGCCAGTCTTAGATGCTACCAATCCAAATGCTGGGTTCAAATTTTCTATCAATATAAACGAGCCTAATCCATTGAAGTCTGAAGGAGAGGGTAGACAAGACCTGAATAGTTTTATCCAGAAGGATACTGTTTCTGGCTCAAACAAGGAGGCGGCTGGAAATGATGAGGCTTCTGTGATGGCCAGGTACCGTGTTCTCACAGCCCGGGACAATCCTATTGATTTGGAGAAACCATCAGAGGTAGCAGAAAAGTTAGCAGATGGAGAAATAGATAATCAAAACAAGGTTATTTTCTGCCAAGATTCTCCTATTTATGGAAATAACGAGGCTGATTATGAAGCATCTGTTTTGGCTAGATTTGATGTTCTTAAAGCCCGGGTTGAAGGTTTAAGTTCTCTATATTCAGAAGAGAAATGGTTAGATGGTGCTGGATCTTCTGGCAAAGAAATAGAGGACACAATAATCAATGAAAATGCATCAGAGGGTAAAAATTTAGATGCCCATCTCAATTCTCACACTGATGTGGACAAGTCAATCTCAAAGGAAGTTGATCTGGATTTGTATGTTCAAGAAATTGAGGCTGGCAGAGCCTACGAGTTTTCAGCGCCTAATTATTACTCCGATGGCTGTACATCAGACTGGGAGCACATTTAGAAGAGGAGCTTGTAGTGCTTGAAACCGCTGGAGTTGGATTATATGACTGAATAAATAATGTTCATGCAGCAGAGTTTCTCTATTTTCTCTATCAGACATACATATTGCAGAATTTTCTTTTCCTTTTCTTTTCTGTTGGTACAATTGCATGTTTTTCTTTATCAGACGTAGTATTTAGTTTGCCGTGCTTGTATATAACTCCGTTTTATTACTTTATATTATCCGTGCTTACTCAATCAATTGCTTGTGTAGATAATGTCACCGAATTGTAATGACTAAACCATTTAGTCTTTTCAATGAAGCATTCGGGTTCTCAGAGAATCCAAATCTGTTTTCCTCTGAGAAAACATTGGTATTGTTTCATGTGCTAAGTTGCTATTAGGTTTTGCTTGGGAGAATCGGAAGATGATGGCAAATCTATTCTTTAATTATTTTTTGAGGTTGCGGCAGGGCCGTAAAAATATGGAGGAATGAACTGATGGACAATTTATGAGTCCATTATTTTTCAATATCAATACTATAGTAGAACTTGTCCTCATAATGGAGTAATAATCTTTTCATTGAGGGTGCCCCTTTCCGCATTCCTTTATCTTTTCATTGAGGGTGTCACTTTTAAAACAAGAATTCAATAAAAACAAAATTAATTAAACTAATCGATGAAGTAGTTAGTTGGAATGAAATTTATACTAACTTGGAGGTAGGATTGTCGCTGCTGTAGTGTACATAAGAGAGCTGATAGGGCTTTAAAGAGGTGTGGGGGTTGAAGCTGGTACATGCTAATGAGTTAACATTGTAGTGTTTTTCTTCCTAATTTGTATCTCAAGATGCTTGCCATCCTTTTTCCTCAAAATGCTGCTGCCAAAATTTACGTTTTAACAGTCGCTGCTAGTAAGCCTTGTAAAAACCCCTTTGCATTCCTTTTTTCACCATCGGTCGCTGCTAGTAAGCCACGCTGGTATTTTTCTACACACAAACACAAGGGACCAATTTAGAACGGTAAATACATAAGGACTATAAATATAACTTAGCCTTAGCCCTTAGTTATTTTACTATGATTTGTATTCTTCAAAAAAAGCATACTATAATTTGATAGATTTTTATTGTATTTTAATTAAGTTATGATGCTCTTTTTATTTTTTGTTGTTCACGATTAAAATGCGAATGATAGATGCTAGCTAGTACGGGTACTTAAATATCTAGAGAGTACATGAACTAAATTGTTGCTCAATCATGTTAGCGACAATACTATATTTTTACATATTGGTATTGAAGTGGCCACTACGGTAGTTAACAAAAGGTTCCCATTGTAATCCCTAGTTGCATATATAAGAAGTTTCATTGCTTTTTAGTGAGTCTCATTGCTTGTTTTTGTTGAACGAGGAGGCATGGATAGATTAATTTATCTTCTATACTAATACACTATAGTTTGTGCATTAGGTAGCGAGTCTTTGGTGCTACTACAAATGTGCGTGCTTTAGGTATTGTTTTTGTTGGACTAATATAAATTTTCTTCATATAAAATTTCCACAAATTTTATATTATGAAGATAAAACAAGAGAAAATTATATGATCCAAACATCGACAGTCCTTTAAGGTTTAGGTCATCATCGCAATCCACCTAATCCAATTATTAAAAACTAATTAACTCATGAAAAATAGTGGCTTTGAACATAAAACTACTCTTAAAATGTGACATTGTGAAATTATCCAATATATTTAATTCTTAATCCGAAAATCATTTTTTTTTCCAATGCAAGCCTTCTTTTCCCGGACTCTAACAAAGTTGCTGTAACAACTAACGTGTAGACCCTGGCCATGCACATTATCTAACACAATTTTTGGGTCTATTATATTTACAAACTTACTCAACTTTAACAACTAATTTGGATTTTCTTACATAAGTCAACTGAGATGTATCAGCACCTCAAACCTTAAGTGGCATTATCAGAACAATAATAATACTATGATCTAACTTTATCTTCTTGTCCTTTCTTATAGCAACCAAATCACTTACTCTCTTGATGTTCCAGCATATTACCTTATCACATGGCATGTAGTATAGAATAGTCACCTTAATCACTGCCTCTCAACGTATAAATAGACCACGATTATGTCATAAGCTTACATAAAACAGACACAATATTTCAGAGAAAATGAATCCAAAAAAACTTAGTTGTCTAATTATAGTTTCGGTTATATATTTGATGAGTCAAAGTGCTCACTCTGAGCTGCAGTTTGGGTATTACAGCGATTCATGTAGCATGGCTGAGTTCATTGTAAAAGATGAGGTCAGAAAAGCTTATACTAAAAATCCTGGAATTGCTGCTGGGCTTGTAAGAATGCATTTTCATGATTGCTTTATCAGAGTAAGTCATAACATGAAGTTATTTAGCTTTTATTTATTGCATGTGTTATCAGCTCATTAGTAGTGATTCACCTCACTTCCTCAAAGTTACCAAGTATTACGATAATGGTCGCAATCAAGATTTTAAATTGCAGTCGCAAAGACTTTAAAACCATAGCTTACAACCTAACCTTAATCGTAGCTGGTATCATCTTAGGGCCGAAGAAAGACTAACTACGATGCCATTGACTTTAATCGCATTGTTGATTTCAGGGGTGTGATGCATCAGTACTTCTTGACTCTACTACCTCAAATACAGCAGAGAAGGACTCTCCAGCTAATAAACCAAGTCTCCGAGGGTTTGAAGTTATTGATAATGCCAAGGCTAAACTTGAAGCAGTGTGCAAAGAAACTGTTTCATGTGCTGACATAATTGCATTTGCAGCAAGGGATAGTGTGGAGCTAGTAAGTTTATCTACTTTGTGGCAAAGACATTTGAATATAAGTTTATTTCAAAATGACCCTACATCAATATCTTTCCTCACTTGATGCAGGCCGAAGGGCTTGGCTATGATGTTCCAGCAGGAAGAAGAGATGGAAAAATATCACTAGCTTCTGATACAAAAACAGATTTACCTCCACCAACTTTCAATGTTAACCAACTCACTCAACTGTTTGCAAAGAAGGGGTTAACACAAGAAGAAATGGTCACTCTCTCTGGTAGGAGTTTCAACATAACTCTTTTACATGGTTTCGTTGTAAGTTATAATAACTTTTACATTGGTAAATAACATATACTTTTTTGTATGCAGGAGCACACACTATTGGCCGGTCTCATTGCACAGCATTCAGCAACAGATTATACAATTTCAGTAGCACTACAAAGCAAGATCCAAGTTTAGATCCCTCATATGCAGCATATTTGAAGAGGAAATGTCCAAAAGGAAACACAAACCAAAACTTGGTGGTACCAATGGACCCCTCTAGCCCAGGAACTGCTGATGTAGGGTACTATATTGATATATTGGCGAATCGAGGACTATTCACATCTGATCAAACTCTCTTGAGTAACACTAGAACAGCTAGCCATGTGAATCAAAATGCTAGAAACCCTTATCTGTGGGCGAGCAAATTTGCGGACGCGATTGTGAAGATGGGTCAAATTGGTGTCTTGACAGATAATGCTGGAGAGATTAGAACAAATTGCAGGGTTGTAAATAGCTAGATATTGTGTTGAAGGATTGAAGTACCTGCAGCAGTAAGGATTTTACAAAATCTATGGCGTGGCGTGTTTCATCTTGTTTGCATGCTTAATTACAAAGTGTACAACTTTGCTTCGGTTTCTTTTCTTTTTGCATAATTGCAATTCGTCTGTTGGTCCCTTTACATTTCTTGAAATAGACAGCTTGTCATGTGCAACAAGTGTATATCAGAATCAATTTCCACTTCTTTAATTGAAGCAAAAAATAGAGATCATAGAAGACAATTATAAATATCAGTAAAGTAACCAAAATAATAGTATGATCATTGACCACAAAATTCAGAACGCAACAAAAATTATAAGGTAAACCAAGTCACAAGGACCGTAGATAATTTTGACTACAATATCTCAAGGATGGCACTAGTTCACAAATCATCCCCAAAAATAACAAATACAAATAAAGCTAAGTGGTTAGTTCCATGATGGCAGCAACAATGTCTCCGTTGTGAGTCTTAAGAGCCTTGACGGCCTTGCTTCTTGTTACTCCTGCCTGTGTCATGACGAGATCAATGTCATGGGGTTCCACACCAGTTTCATCAACCACCTCTTCTTCCTCCTCAGGCGGTGCTAATGCAGCGGCAGCACATTGATCTTGTTTTGACACTACAGAACTCAACTCTGGCACCCTAAACTGTTGAGCAGCTTGCGTCTGCAACTGAGAGCTCAGGTCCTCTATTTTTGCCTCCCCAAATATGATGTAAGTCTCGGAATTTGGACTCTTGAAGACATCGGGTTTTGAGATGAAAAATAGAATCTAAGGTAGAAAATGATTTGGTTAGGAGACCCATCTACCATGGAGACCAATAAAGAACAATATAAATAAAGAATACACCATCTATTCTACTTGTCTCCCAAGTAACTGAAAAAGGTAGGCCATAACATTTTGTCACACCCGTTCTATTAGTCCTTGCTATTATATATCAGCATAATATTTTTACGACCATATCAACAAGACATGAAGGACCAATGAGATGGATTGTACAAAATATTAGGAATTAGCAGGATGGACGTTACAATCATTAGGGGCCACGAAGTATGAAAGATGTCATAAAGTTTAGGGATGAAATTAGTGGTTTGCTCTATCAATAAATGACTCACATTCTTTGTTCTCTTGATTGTGACCCTACTAACGCCAATGACAGGTTTCAGTCCAAGCTTCAGCATCGCTTTTCGGCTCTTCTTCTCACTTCTGCTTTGCTTCGAACCGTCAGTAGCACCTGCATCTCAAAGTCCAATGAAACAAATCAACAGATAAATCAGAGGGCATATGGCATTACATAGTAAACTCATCGAAAGAATTCATCATCGAAAGAGAAAACCCAACATTAAATAAATATGGTAAGCACAGAAGCATTAGATTAACATAGTAAACTCATCGAGTTCATTGTCTACATAAAGAATCTCTGCAATTATAATGGTGGTCTCTAACAAGGAAAAAAAGTTACGATTATAAGATACAAAGAACAATAACGCTATCATCAAACATACACATGTTGTGATAATTCAATAGTAATTTCGACATGTGGAACAATCTAATCTAAGGGGAAAAAATCCAATAAACAGTGTTAATAATAGCACAATTAATTAATTAATTAAAAACACCAAAAATGAATAACGCTTCTATGTTTAAACACAAAAATGAAATTAAAAAGTAGAAAAAAGAGGAGACCTTGAGCGCCGTCTTCCTCGTCATCGTCTTCATCATCAGCGTCATCTGCTTCGTCTTTATCGTCGACGTCTTCAATAATAGGAGCATCATCTTCCTGAGGGGAAAAAACAAATCATAGAAAGAAATAAGAGAGGGAAACAAATCATAGAATAGAAATGGAATGAGATGAGATGAGATGGAAATGGGGCAACCTGTGGGAGGGGTTTCTTCTTGAGAGTTGTTTCTTCGACGGAGGGAAGTTGTTGGTCGGCGGCTACGGCTACGGCGTCGGCGGATGCGTCAATAACGGGACCTGGAGACATGGCTGACGGAAATGCTTTTTTTCGCTCTGAAAACACTCAACACACTGTGTATGCAGTAGCCCGATCGATAGGGATGAACAAGAATGATTCAATTCAAATAAGAACATTCATCCATTCATTGCTTAATCATTCGCCTTCTCAAGGGCTTCGCATTACTTAGGCCATTAAATCTTTCGGGCCCATTTACCACCTATCATTCATTCTAACACCCCCCTACACCGATTAACCACACCCCATATTTTCTGAGATGAGTATGTATTTAATGAACTATATACTTTCAAGTGTAAGTTATACTTATTCGTTTATCTTTTTGTCCAGAAATCGAACCTGATATTGTGTTGATGGGGTACCTGCACACACTACGACGCCCAAGTCAGCTCATAGAACTTAGGTGTGAGGTATGAATGAATGCGTACATGTATCAATGATTGTTGAGCTATTTATAAGCATCCTTGATGATGATCACGTTGTCTTACACTATTGGATTATGGCGTGCAATCTCAGCCCTTGATGTCCAGGTCGCACGGATAGGGATCCAAACCTCAAGCTGCGCATACAAGCCACATTGATCTGGACCGTGTTTGTGACGCGAACGGATCTTGGCCATCAATCTGTATTTGGCACGAATCATCGCCTTAGTTAGCCTCCAAGATGGTTCTACTAACCGGGATTGAGTCACTACTCGACCCGGAGCACTTTTCATTTCCATCAACTTTGGTATATGATGATAAAATTAATTTAGGACCAAGTAAACATATTAAAGCCACGTAGCATGATCTATTTTAGAAGGTGAGCATTAGTTCGTAAGGCCTAGTACAATTGACGAAACTGACATTGTTAGGCTGCCCATTTTTTTTGCTACCCAAGTCCGAACTTGGGATTTTCACTTTGGGTATAAAAAATTACGGGTAGTACTTGTCACTTTCTATGTAGACCAAGAAAAAAAGAGTGCCATACAATATTAGGTACCTCACTCACATAGTTATTCCTTTCACTACCGTAAACAATAGTAGGTATTTCCTATAGCAAACTTACTCTTTATTGTATACATATTTTTAAAATATATGTACACTTGGTATTTTGGGTAAGTACAAAAATATGTATGCCACTGCTAGTTAGCGCAATCATAAACATCTTAAAAAAAATTCGTCATTTTGGGAAAAAACTGGGGGTGTGGCTAATTAGTGTAGGGGTGTTAATAATGATACTGTTACTCTATCATGGCCCAATTTCACAACACTATATAAAAGTTTAAAAAAAATTTAAAAAAAGTTCGATTGGGTGAGGGATCAAATTAAATTCATCACTGGTGAACAACTAAAATTGACTGTAGTATATACCAACATGGTATTACACAAGTGGTAGGTATTTGGGCTCCTTTCAAGGGTTCGATCATTGGCCGATGCGTATGGAAAAATACCTGATGGAGAGGTCAACCCCTTAAATGGATTTCAGTATTTCGGGGAATTAATCTCTGCAGTTGCGCGGATATCTTGCTTTACCAAAAAAAAATTTTGACAGTAAGATTTTGTGCAAAATGAGTGGGTTAGGATTGAATCAACTAGTATTAAATATCAAACCTTGATGATTTTTTATACTACATCCTACGGTCGTATTTAATAGTTCATTGGCGAGGGATTTGATTTCCTCTCTCACACTAGAAGCACCCATTTCTTTAAAGTTTTTTTTAAAAAAATTATGATACAATTTCAAATTGTTTTTATTAAAACATTTTTTTAACAATTTGGATAACTTTTTTCGAAGGAAACCTATCGGATTAGGTGTTCTTAAATCTCAGCTCAGATGATGTTGTTCAAAAGATGATGGTTTGGAGTGGAAGTGCATTTGGGCAACACATCGTTCCTTTCTATGACAATGGACGAACCGTCAAGAGCATGATGCAAATTATGTTATACCTTGATTCCCCTCTAGAGTAATCCTCCAATACCAATATGCTAACCTTTAAAGGTCTTCTCCACAGGGAAGCACGGTAAGCAAGACAGTGTCAATGTTAAGTGGCTTCCTCTAGCCCCTGGGTGTGTCCGTATTAATACGGATATCGCATCCAAATGTGCTGGCGCAACAAATACAAGGAGTGGCTTGGAGACTTCGCTCGACCTATTGGGCCACTAGTGCCTACATGCAATGTTATAGGGCACTTGGGAGGATCTTTCACTTGCTGCTAGGAGAGGTTATTCCGAGTAGAAAAGGGTTTAAAAAAGAATAACACTACTCTAAACAAACAAGTTATCATAATGTTACTTGGAAATTTTTAAGAAACATAGAATGCAACAAAAATATGAGGAAAACGGTAACCCTAGACATATAGACGCTTGATATGGTGATATGGTCCGACTACAGTGACTTAAGGAAGGAACTGGTAACAAAATTATTCCACAAAAAAGATACAGACAGAACACAACCAATTAAGTAGTGAGCTCCATGATTGCACCAACAATGTCCCCATTGTGAGTCTTGAGAGCCTTGACGGCCTTGCTCCTAGTCACTCCTGCTTGTGTCATCACCAAATCAATGTCGTGGGGCTCCACACCGGTTTCATCGACCACCTCCTCTTCCTCCTCAGGCTGTGCTCCAGAAGCTGTGGCACCTTGATCTTGTTTTGCAATTACAGATCCCATATCTGGCATTCTGAACTGCTGAGCAGCTTGTGTCTGCAACTGAGAACTCAAGTCCTCTATTTTTGCCTCCCCGAAAATCACGTAGGTCTCAGAATTTGGACTCTTGAATACATCAGGTTTTGAGATGAAAAAAAGAATCTGAGGCAGAAAATAATTTTGTTAGAATAGACACAACATACCTTCTACATAAAACACGGCAATATCAGTAACAACTAACATTTTTGGTTCTCTTGATTGTGACCCTACTAACGCCAGTGACAGGTTTTAGTCCAAGCTTCAGCATTGCTTTTCGACTCTTCTTCTCACTTCTGCTTTGCTTTGAACCATCGGCACCAACTGTACATCAAAGTCCAATAAAACAGCTTTATCAACTATATCAACAGTAGCATGCCAAACAAATGTGATTCAATATAAGTATACAACAGACGAAATTCAAGTGCGCAAATACATAGTTAGTTTGGCTAGGTAAAGCCCTTTAATCCTAAAATTTGCTAGTTATTTACTTGCCAATATCACAACTACTAAAGTGCACAGTGTATTTTCACCCAATCATGAAAGCTCCAATACAAGATTCATAAGCACAGAAAGGCAATAACTGAATATAGTTAGGATATGAAAATGACCCTCAACAAAAAAGTGCCCCAAACATTATAGTAGCGGTATAAGAGCGAACTCAGTGAGGAAAATCGGTGTTCAAATTCCGAGACTACAAAGTTGTCATCACCCTTGGTAAATGAGGCACTGCTGATTCCGTAGGTAGTATCTCCTTTCTGTGTCTGGTTTAGGCAAAGCATCTGCCTTAAGTACCTAATTGGTTGTAACGAAAAATTGAAAACTTAAAATGCCAATAATCAGGACTGGTTAAACAGTGAAGTGGAAGGGGTAAAATGGTAAAGCTTTGGGACTCAACTTCAACCAGCTTATGAACTAGCAGAACGAAAAATATGTTTGGATTTTCTTTGACTTTCATACTTGCGTAATTAACTTACCTGGAAAATTGATGCAAGGTAGTAGTAAAATATTTTACAGATATATACTTGAGCTAATTTAAACATTGGTTTACAGAAAAATGTACCCTTTTGGCGTACCTCATCTCAGGGATTAGAAAACATTAAATATCATAGAACCACTTGCTAAATTCACCTTTGCTAAAATTCTTAGAGATGAATTGAGTGAACATGTTACCAAATACCAACCAAAGACAGAACAACACACACATGATTAATTTGAACATCATCAACATTTGAACTTAACAAACCTACCTATCCAGCCATACGGCATAAACGCCAATCAATAAAGTGACTGCAAATTCAAACTTTTGCAAAGGTTCTTTTAATTCCTTTTGTGTCCTACTAGTAGATATGCAGACAATCAATGTGTCTCTGAGGTTAAGGCCGAAAGTGCTAGGCCCACATGAAGATAAAGTTTTACTTTATCATAAACATTAGCAGTAAGTAAACAATTTCCATTTCTATATACGAAAACTCATGGTTACAGATGCCACAGTAGCTCAGTCATGATAAGATTCATAGAGCTATGTGTTAGTAAACAAGTAAATTAGATCTCATGGGTAAATACAGAACTATACTCAAACCCTAGGAGAAAGCATCAACAATAGGAAATCAATATGTCAACCATAACACAGACAATTACTAAATATCCATTTTATTAGATTAGACGTAAAGAAAATAAAAAGATAGCGAAAGGAAAGACCTTGAGCACCGTCTTCGTCCTTGTCATCGTCTTCATCATCATCGTCATCCTCTTCATCGTCGTCTTCATCTTTGTCATCATCCTTCACGTCCTCAACAATGGGAGCATCATCCTCCTGAAGAAAAAAACAGCATAATAGGCCCAAATGAGAAACCGAGCGAAAACACAGCATACACGAATCGAATCCAGGAAACTCATACAGAAAACACAGTTGAATGAATCGAGCGTAAAATGATAGTAACAATAAATAATAAATAAGAACCTGAGGTTGGGGTTTCTTCTTGGGGATAGTGTCTTCGACGGAGGAAATTAGTTGCTCAGTTTGGGGCTCAGTGACGGTATCAACAACGGGACCTGGAGACATGGTTTTGAGTAGTGAGGGATTTGGGGTTTCACTCGGCGGAGAAGGTGATTGATTACTACGTATACAGAAAGATAATAGATAGATAGATAGATAGATAGATAGAGGGAATGGAAAGGGATAACACTCATTGCTACTTATTCCACCTCAATACAACAAGACAAGGGTTTTCACTTTTCTTGGGCCATTCATTTTTGGGCCCAGCTCCCCATCCCCATAGGCCCATACTTCATATAACCCGCCTCTATTCACTAGACACCCTTAACCCTCAAATATTCTCAAAATACCCTCACATGAGAACGTGCTTCCAAACACCCCACGCTGATTTTTAACGGGTTCGGAACTAAACTTTCGAATCGGTTCGAAAGTTTAGCTCCGAACCTGTTAAAAATCTTGCAAATGGGGGTGTCTGCTTGATTCGGAAGTTTAGTTCCGACCCTTCGTAATCCCTGGAAAAAAAAGATGTTTCATTAATGGAATTTTCGTATTTTCGCGTGGTTTGGGGATATCCATTGAGTAGCTGGAGGGTTGTACGAAGTATGACCCTCCCTATAATCCATTTTCTCTCACTCTTCACACACACTTTAAAATCTCTCACTCCCCACACACACTCGAGTGTATATAGAGAGTGAGGGAGTGTAAAGTGGGAGTCGGAACAGAATCGTCTCCCTTTTTACAGTAGTGATATTCGGTATAAAACTTTTTTTAAGAAATATCAGAATAGTAGCCCTAATAATACTTCTTGTGGGGGGTACGGGTGTAAAAGTAAGCTTTACAATTTTTCGCCCTTGTGGGGAATGAGCCAACCTTCATTGGCAAATAAGCTAAAAATATAATTAACTTTTTTTTATTTAGTTTAAAATTTAAATGAAAAATTTTAAAACTAGAATTATGTTTTTTTTTTGTCGAGAGAAACCAGAAGAGTATCCACTGCCCAATGCAGTGACTAGAATTATGTGTTTTACCACATATTGTATAGATGAAATTTTTAATCTGTAAAAAAAAATGTACCAAACTTAGAAATCAGTCCATTCATACTAGGGGTTAGTGCAATCTTTTTCATCACTTGTGTACATGTGAAAATAATAAGAAAACATTAAATTTTGTTTTTAAAACTTACATTCTCTTTTTTACTTGACTCTTTATACACTAGTCCTTGAAAATTGTCAATTTAATTTCTAATATTTTGTGAAATTCATCTTTAGTTCGTATAAGTGGTAAAAGATAAATAAAACTTTAAAAACTACATTGATTTATTTCACAAAATTTAAAGACTGCTTAATATTTTCACATACTTTAAGGACAAAGTACGAAAGAGTGTTAGTTTATACAATAAACTAAAGTTTTATTATCACTTTTTTAACAACAAAATATTTATTATTGAAAACGTGCGAAATTTAAAAATTAAAAGCTAAGGGGAGCGATTTGTAAAAAAAAAGAAGTGAAAGGGATCGAAAATGGATTATTTCAGTATTAAAAAGAGGAGAAATGTTAAAAAGCATGAAACCAAAAATTGTAAAGCTTACTTTTACACCCGTACCCCCCACAAGAAGTATTTGGTGGGTGATCTGTAAGTACTCTGTAAGCGCTCAAAGAGTCGTGAGGCCTACCCTGACTATGGTGAGCCCCGGAGCCCAACTCACCTAAACTTGTTGTAACCAAAAAAATAATTTTTAGCTTATTTATTTCGTTATCTTCAAAAAAGCTTATTTATTTTGTTTTGTACGTGATCTTCTTCCCTCAATCATATTTTAGACTAATTCATCTCCTTATCAACAATGATTGGTCTAAGCGGTAACTGGGATCTAATCTCACTCAAAGATCTCGGGTTCGAATCTTGGGTGTGGGGAGGGAAGAACCACATGGACTGAGAAAGTCTCGGGTTCGAATCTTTGATAACCTATCATAGGAATAAGAAGCCAAACAACTGAGAAGGCAATTATGATCATATTGAAATACAATTTTGAGGGTGACACTTGTTTGTGCCTTTACAAATTTCAAAATAATGCAATATTTTTTTTGGTTTATTTATATGAAATGGCAAACAAACACCACACACACTACCACTGGTCACACTCGGGAGCCGACGTCCCTATGTCGTTGAAATTGTCAAAGCAACTAAATGTGAAGAAAGTTGTATTTATGTTCCCTCGAGGGGACTAGTTGAGATGTGACCATGCAAATGCAACATATCAATTAGAATTTTTTTAACATACACTGGATACAAGTTATGTCATCTTCCACTATATCTATCTGTTATGTTACTTTGATAGGATTGAGCCAAAAGATAATGCAATACTTGATCTATGGAATGATAATTTAACAAAGATGTCAAATAATAACTTGACATAAATACAGGGTAGAATAAAGTAAGGATACACAAAAGGTAGTTGACCATAAGTTAGTTAGCAATTATACACAGTAGGCAAGTAACTGTCACTCTGTCAATGTCTATTCAATTCAAGATGATCATAACTGCCATCTTAGAGGAGGGATTGGGTGCCTTTAGGGCGAGAAAGACACCTATACCTTTAGGTAATTGAGTCTATCTTCAATTGCCGTTTTTGAAGAATGATGACTCACTGCACTAGTATTTTCAATAACATTTGTATTACTCTGACTTTTGAGAATTGAAAAATAAAGAGTCTCTCAGCTGCACTAGTCTTTTCCTTCTTATCATTTCATATATAATTCAGTTTCTGTCATTGAAAAAAAAAGCATATCGACACAGACTCAATAACCTCTACACTTTGTTATAATTTGCTTGGAATGAAATAAAGTGTTCCATGGAAATAGTTGTGAAAAAGGAACTAATTTCTATATATAACAGCTCATGCTCAAAATGCTGAACATTCATTCCTCTCTGAAATCCAAAAAAGAAGTCATCTATATCAATTCAAGGTGCCACATGCCTTTTTGTACATAATATTTGGCTACTGTTGTCTCATTCCAAGTCTCTCTTAGCATGAATTTGACATTTCAACGACGAACTTGTTTCACAGCTCTCCTCATTTCCTTCCAAAAACCAACATTCTCTGCATTGCAATGGCAGGTCCAAGACTTACATGGTGCAGCCGAATCACAAACAAAACAATAGCACTGCATTCAATCAAAGATTATTGTTACACAAAGTCATCAATAAAAGGAGAAAATACACAAGACTTACACACTTATATAACATAGCAAGTTTCAATACCTTTTCACAATAGCTCTCATGAGGTGTACTCTTGAATGGAAATTTCAAACAGAGATTTCTTGAGTGAGGGTAATCCCTAAGTGCAATCTGTAACACGTTTAAAAGAGTTAAACTTCAGAACAGAAAACACTATTTTGAAAAATGGGTTTCCATCAAAATCAAAACTTTGAAACATATAAAATTTTTGGGAATGGGGGGGGGGGGGGGGGGGGGGGTGGGTTTGTATTCGTAATTTTTACCTTGCCCTTTTCCCCGACAAAGCAGATATCATCGGAATCGTGTTGGTGGTGGTGAGGTTTAGCAGAATCATGAACCAAGGGGGGAATGGAATCGGAAGGATCGAAACCTAGGATGAAGCAATCATCAGTTTCCTCGAAACGTCTCATGTCGTCGATTTTTTTCAGACATGCAATAACCCTGACGGGGCTTTCTTCATTTGGTGATTGTGAGAAAGGAGCTTTGCGTTTCAATTTGCTGACCGGTGACATGTTTCGTTCTTCTTCGACACCGATACTCAGGTGAGGTGCGTAAATCCAGAGCAGTGGAAGAGAAGGGTTAGTGAAAATACCAATTTTTCGTTTGAAATATGATCATGGGCTTCGGCCCTCTTCAATCTACAAGAAAAAACAATATATGACCGTTAGAGCTTCCTATTTTTCTTAAAAAAAATAATTTTTTGAAATATTTCAACACTTTTAAAAGGATAATCAAATCCAAAAATAAAATAAAAAACACCAAATCAAACTCATTTAAAGTGATACATTCCAAACTATTTAATTCTTACAACATACATTACTAGTGTAAAAATCTAAACAAATTGCATCTTGTGATTTTAACTAATCATCCGATATACATAGTCGCTTGGTGCTTTGGTTCGAGTGATCGAGATCGTAGGTTTGTTTTTAAAATTCAGAGTTTAAAAACTACTAAAGATTGGTTTGAACTGATTCAAATTTGGCAGAAAAATAAAACAATCTAACCAAATAAGTCAATTTAAATTGGATTATGGATAGATTCAAATTTGTACAAAACACTAAACACCCTTGGAGATACGAGATGAAAACATAAAAAATCAAGAAAACTTTTGACTCTACCAACACCCTTGATTGTATAAAATAACTAAAATACCCTTCAAGCAAAATCCAAATTTTGAAAACTACTATTCTTCAATGTGCCTTATATGAACTCAGTTATGCACGTATGTGAACTGGATTCGCATACGTTCAGAAATAAGTTGTGCACTTAAGTGAAATCAGTTCACATACGATTATGTAAACTAAGTCTTGATATGTTCGAAAATAAGCTATTCATAGTTGAATTGAGTTCACATAAGCAGGAAAATAAGTAATGAACCCACACGAACTCACTTCACGTACTCGTGTGAATTGAGGTGACATATGTTTAGAAATAAGTTATGCACATATATAATTTCAGTTCACAATGTTGTGTGAATTGAGTTCACTTGCACATAAAAATAAGCAATACATCTATGAGAACTCAATTCACATACATTTATGTATGTAAATTGAGCTCACATACGTTCAGAAATAATTTGTGCATGTATGTGCACTCAATTCACATAAGCATAGAAATAAGTAGTTTGTATAAAAATAAGTTTTGCGATCTCGCTTAACATAAACGTACCAGAACTAAGTTCACCTACGTTTGTGTGAGCTCTGTTTACGAAGTGTATATAGAGTAGAGGGAGAAGAAATTAAAAATTAGGGATATTTTTGTGTTTAAATTTTTTAATTTTAATTAAGGGGTGTTGACAACCTCAATGAGGATCCATACTCAAATTTGTTTCTCACCATATGGGAAAGAAAATCGACAAACAAGGAGGAAAGCATTAAAGGAACAAAATATCTCTACTTTTCTTTTTAGCTTGATTGTTTTTAGGAACATTTATATAATTTAAAAGCTATTTTTTCTTTCCACTCATCTTTTTTTTCTACTTTCACTTTCGCTCCAACCAAACAACTAAAAATCATCTCATTTTCTAATTTGTTTTTTTTCCTTCTCTTTTTCTCCCTTCCATTCCTTTCCCTCCCTTTCCAGTTCTCTTCTTTCAAGCATAGTATAACACTTTGGAGTTGGGGACTGGGAGATTGTGAATTCAAATCCATGCCTCTTATTGTTGATTTTTAAAAAAAATTGATTGAAATTTGTTAAGAAAAATGTTAATGAAATTTTATGAATCTTTTTTTATACGGAAATTATATGATTCTTTATTATTTAATTTTTGTAGAGAAACCTCAATTTTATACAACTTGAGTCTTGGGAGAAACCTTCAATGTTTATAAAAAGGTATACTTATAAAACAACCATTCGAATATTTGAAAGTGTGAAGAGTTGTCACACTAATGCCTTAGTATACTGAAATTGCAAATTACTCCCCAAAGTGCCAATCTATAATACCTCTCATACTCCGAGTGTATAACTAAAGTGCCAATGCTTAATTTGAAATGTATGATATGATATAACTATAAGCAATAAAAAATTTGATTGAGTTCATTTTCCTTTTATCTGTGTTCTTGGCACCATCTGTGTGTGCTCGTGAGTTTACACACAATTACATGTGCTTGGTTGTTAGAGTGAAAACATGTGACTTGTTCCAACACAATTGTCCTTAACTACAAAATACATGGTCTTTGCAATGGTCATGTACTAGAGTATACCCAAAATGCAAAATTCCAATTAAACTTCCCGTGCCCCATTCCCAATTCCCATCCATATATACCATTCATACAAGTTCGTAGCAACATACAACATGTCTATTATTACTAATCAGTGAGCCTTTTCTATAGTGCCAACTAAAAGTTTGTTCCCATCCCTCATGTTCTTCCAGTAAAAAGAGCCATCTGCATCACAGTGTGGATTTTTAGCATCGGTCCAGCACTTACAAGGAGCAGCTAAATCGCATACATAGCAGTAACACTGTATTCAATAAAACAGATTAATTCAGATGCAGTGCAAGGTAGATAGATATGAACAAAATAACCCGAATGAGATAAATAGACTTCAACTTCCATTACCAACCATTTCACAGTAGCTCTTATGAGGTGTAGTGGTGAACGGAAATTTTAGACACAGATGTCTTGAATGCGGGTAATCTCTACATGCTACCTACATAACTTGTCAAAAATAATATATTCATCAGAAGAACAACTCAGTGCATGACATTGTTCATTACATTAACAACAAAATAGGTTAAAGGAGTGACCATGATCTTATTTTTAATTCTATTATTAGAACTAAGCTAAAACCCATTCATTCATTCATAAATAATACATAGAAGCAAAAGAATGCATTTTGTTAAATACTTATTCTGAGCAGAATACTTAAAAATGAAAACTTTTATATTCTATTCCTCTAACCAAACATGCCCTCAAGCAGCAGAGTGTGAAGAACAACAAGCCAGCAACAATAAATAACAGCGGTGGGAGACATTACAAAAAATAATAGAAGAAAGTATAAAATAGAGAGAATGGAAGTTGTATTTACCGGACCCTTTTCAGCAACAACGGAAACATCATCGTCGTGCTCAGTCTTGTCGTCCAATGAAAGTGTTGATAGGTCAAGGGATTCAAATGGGTCGAAGTCTAAGATGAAGCATTCCTCGGTTTCCTCGAAACGTTTTACGTCTTCTTTTCTTTTCAAACAAACCACTGCCCTAATTGGGGTCTCCTCTTTTGGGGAAGAAAGGACACAACTTTTCTTAAATTCATCACTCTCTTCTGCCATTTTTCACCCTTGCTTATTGCTTCAGTTAACTGTTTGGCTTCCAAGAAATTAATTTCCTCAACAAATTCCTGAGCACATGCAAACTTTAAATCCAAATTTGGGATTTCCCCTTGACCTTTCGCGTTCCCTCACTTATGAATTTTAAGGCTCTTTTTTTGTCACGTTACGCCTTTTTATTTAGCCCCATTTTGACAGTGTTAAAAACAAACGCCCGGAGATTTTACTATTGGGGCAATGTTACTATTTGCAACCATTTTTTCCAATACACCCCACGAATAAATAAATTTAGTCTCTAAAGCATCGCTTTTTCTCATATTTAATCCCTAAATTATGAAAATATGTTAAAAAAAGTCCTTGAATTTTTTCTTAGTGCATTATTTTAGTCCTTATGCGGCAAATTTAAAGGACTAAATAGTTTAATAATTAACTTCTAAAATGCAAAAAGTATCATTAACTTAACGCTGCATTTTCTATTCTAAGATCCTCATGAGACTTATGATGTGTGAAATATTTATTATAAGATGCTCGATAGTACTCACACTATCAATTTTACTCTCTTTCAATGAGAGTAGCATACTTCTCGACTTAACCGTGTTCTTTGTCGTATAGTCAAATAAAGTCACATTTTTTCCATTTAATCGACCTACATATGGGAGACATACTAATATTTCTACGATCTCTTGGTTATCACACCCTACATTCACCGTCTATCCTTTACCATTTTTTAGAGACTCGCCTTGTAATTCAAATCTACACTTACATTTTTAGATTTCTAGTATCTAAATTTAAAATGAGACCTAAAATTTTTGTCATCTATTCACACACAAAGTTCCAAAGTTCCACCAAGGTACAATCTAATTCCCTTAGACGTGAGGAGTATGAACATCTAATTTCACTGTTTCAAAGTTCTAAGGTTGATACTGTTCATTCCTTGAACTCAATTAATCAAGTAAGTAATGCATAATTCAATAACACAATTAAACCCCTTATGTCACACAGAAGCAAACTAGGAAATTCTTGAATTTTAGACTAAGGATCCACTAACCAGGTATGTATCCTATTTTCCAACCATCATACCATTAATCCAATTGCTAGCAAATTGTGCAATGGCAATTGAATTGAACCACCCCCCTCTAATAGTGTAAATTTTGACTTGTGACATTTCAAATTGAGTCACCATCCAGTCATATCATCCAACAACTTTGTAAAAAACGTTCATACATTAATTAAAAACAATAAAAATGTCATATGTCGTAGTTGCCATCATGCTACACAATACAAATTACCATTCCATCACAGTCTTACACACCTAAACCTCATGTTCTCTTCCATCTAGAATGAGAGAAAACAACAAACTACTCCATCCGTCTCATATTAAGTGTCTTATTTATCATTTTTCTTTGTCTCAAATTATCTGTCATTTTAAAATCTCAATACAATATTTATTATTAATTTCCAACAATACACTTAGTTAATTTGTGTCCGATTGCAACTCAGCAGTATGAATTGTATTACCAATATGCACGAATTCTCTTTGTAGGTCCCTGGTGGTTGTTGAGTGGGGTCCAACACTACAAATGAATGGACCATACACACCAACCAAACTCTTTCTTTCTCCATTGTTTTATGCCTATATAGCCACCCACTAAGTACACTTGAATTCCCACAAAATACACCTCCAGTCCCACTAATCACACCACCACAATCAAACCTACAATTCCATTCTCATCAAACCATGGGTTCAACAGGTGAGACTCAAATAACACCAACACATGTTTCTGATGAAGAAGCAAACCTATTTGCCATGCAACTAGCTAGTGCCTCTGTTCTCCCTATGGTTCTAAAATCAGCCCTTGAACTTGACCTCTTAGAAATCATAGCTAAGGGTGGTTCTGGAGCTCAGCTTTCCCCAAACGACATAGCTTCTCAACTCCCAACAAATAATCCTGATGCACCAACCATGCTTGATCGCATGTTGCGTCTCTTGGCTTGTTATAATATCCTTACTTGCTCTCTTCGTACTCTTCAAGATGGAAAGGTTGAGAGACTTTATGGTCTTGCACCTGTTGCTAAGTACTTGATTAAGAATGAAGATGGTGTTTCTATTTCTGCTCTTAACCTCATGAATCAAGATAAAGTACTCATGGAAAGCTGGTATTTCCCTATTTCTTTTACCTTTTTTTCTTCTTAGTTCTCTGTTTTGTTGGGGCTAAGAACTCCACGTAAGTATCCACTAGAGGCATGTGGTTGATAATTTTTCCAGTTTTACAACTTTTTTTGGTTACAAACTCTTATATCGTAGAAAATACTTTTTTAAAAAAATTGCAGAGGAAGGAAATTTTATTAATCAAAGTGGCACTGAGACTCATTTTATAATTGTCCCCTTTGAGAATATATATAAGACTAAGCTTTTATCATTGAGCTAGCAACTCAAGTCTCGTTGAAAATACTTTTAATGTGGGATAAATAGAAAAGAAGGAAAGGATGAAAGAGCTTTCGGTGGGACTCTTTTTATTGAGAGTGGAAAATTAGTATAAAGGAATTATTATTAAGGTCAAGCTCAATGTATCAATACATAAATGAATATGAGAATTTGTCCAAAACAAAATTAGAATCTCTCATTCATTATTCCGTGCAGCATAGAGGCAAATTTAGAGAATGTGAGAATTAGTTCAAAACAAAAATTGTACAAGAGATTTTATAAAACATAACATATTTATTAGGGAAGAATTGTCAAGTTATGTGTAAGCTTATGTATTGACAACTATATAAAAAATCTTTTATAATGTGACAGAGTGTTTGTTTTTTATAATGTAAATTCTTCATGTGTTTTTTATACATTTTAGATGAATGGTGGGGAATATTTAGTTTTTACGAGAATAGAAAATATTATATAGTTTTCAAAAATATGTTGAAGCATATTTAGTGCTTATCAAATATATATTTGAAACAATGCTTTCTTACCATCTCTTTATTTTTTTAGGCAAAGGTTAACTATTAGTAATAGTAATTAGTTAAGGTAAGAGAAATGTTAGTTTCATGATTTGAATCTTTAACACTCTTCTTTAAACTCTTTCATGTTTCTTAATTCACTAATTGAACTGGCTTCTCAGCACAATCATTAAAATAAATCACATGATATTGGAAGGAAACATTTCGTTAATATATGAAAATTTTTTATGACTAGCATTTTTTCTAAATAATGCTATTTAGTACAAATAAATATTTGTACCAAAAAATATAAGAATCAACAGGTGTAAAGTTTTTAAAGAATAAAGATACAACCAACTCACCGTTAAGCAGAAAAGGCAAAGGTATAGACCAACCACACTAATATTAGATTATTTCTTACCTTTCATTTTGTACTAAACAATATTTTCTTTTTTCTGACAATACTTTTATGACTAGCATAGCATGTAGTTTTTTGTTATAATCCTTGCGCTTGTTAGACAATGAACACGTGTTAATCGTTAATTGGCTATTCTGAATGAAGTGGTATAAGACTTGGAACTAGATATATCAAAGTTTTTTTTTTTTTGACATCAAAGATGGTAAGAGTAGGTTGAACCACTTTGATTATAGGGATGACTATAATGAAAAGATAACCGGGACACCCTACTGATTGTGAGTGGTCACCAATATTTCAGCATTTTCGCATTTCACCTACCACCAATGGAGTGTGAACCAGTCTTCTTGTAAAGCTTCTAATAAACAAATACTTGCAGTATGAACAACTAGACAATTCTGTACGTAATACTAGTCCAAGTTGTTTGTCAACACTCGAGGCTTTTTTGTTTTTCTGTAAATGTCAATAATATGGTCGGAGTAGTTGAACCAACTTAGCCATTTTAATTACGATGGCTTTGCTAATTGATCATATAAGTTATTCTTATTACAATTCCGACCATGATATAACATATCATAAAATATGTTTGACTTTATCTCAACCACCTTAAAATTAATTTATACTATGATTTTTTATTGGTTGATGGTGTAAAAAAATTTACACCATTTATGTACACACCCTTATAATTGTGGTATTGTAGGTACTACCTGAAAGATGCAGTCCTTGATGGGGGAATTCCATTTAACAAGGCTTATGGAATGACAGCTTTTGATTACCATGGTACAGATCCAAGGTTTAACAAGGTTTTCAACAAGGGAATGGCTGATCACTCTACCATCACAATGAGGAAAATTCTTGAAACCTACATAGGTTTTGAGGGTCTTAAATCTCTCGTTGATGTAGGTGGTGGCACAGGAGCCGTAATCAACATGATCGTCTCAAAATATCCCACTATTAAAGGCATTAATTTTGATTTGCCCCATGTCATTGAAGATGCCCCATCTTATCCAGGTACAAAGCTTATGAGTAGAACTTATCACTTTATTTAAAGAGAACGATATATATACTTCTTCTAGTACCTATTATAACATTGGTTCGGTATAAAATTAACATTAATGTATGGTATAGGAGTGGAGCATGTTGGTGGAGACATGTTTGTGAGTATTCCAAAAGCAGATGCCGTTTTCATGAAGGTACATTTTATAATCTGAAAATCCCTTAACTTTCTTACCTACTCTAACACTTATTTTAACATTAATATTTCTTCATATACATCTAGTGGATTTGTCATGATTGGAGTGATGAACACTGCTCAAAGTTTTTGAAGAACTGCTACGAAGCACTTCCAAACAATGGAAAAGTGATTGTGGCAGAATGCATTCTTCCAGTGGCACCAGACTCAAGCTTGGCCACAAAAGGTGTGGTTCACATTGATGTGATCATGTTGGCTCACAATCCAGGTGGGAAAGAGAGAACTGAGAAAGAGTTTGAGGCTCTTGCCAAGGGTGCTGGATTCCAAGGCTTCCGAGTCCATTGCTCTGCTTTCAACACATACATTATGGAATTTCTTAAGAGGGTTTAAGTTCTTTTGGCGTGTTTTGCATCTAATATTTGAGATTTTTCATTGTGCTGCTATGTATACTTACGAAAGCTTTCACGGAAATATGTAATTTGCTTTTCAACACAGTAGGAAAATAATAATAATAATAATAATAATAATAATAATAATGAGAATGTTTGTTTTGTAACAAACTACAAATTTCAATAAGCAAATACATCAACATTAAAAACAGATAAGCAATAAAGAATTGGAAATAAACCTTTATTATCCATTATTTTGGTTGTTACCAATCATCATATCTGAAAGGTTATTTGTTCTTGAAAAGTTCCAAACAGTGTTCTTGGTCCAAGTTCCTACTCCAGAATTTGTCATAGTATTCTGCATATGTAAATCCTCTATAAACAGCTCCAGATCCATCTTCTGTAAGTGGTTTTGCAGGGGATATCAATGCCTCATTATCTGGACAAAGAAATGAAGCCACAGAGAGCCTGGGCTTGTCAACATTAACGATAGCCCGGTGCCAGACACTTTTATAAAGCCCGTTACTTAAAGCCTGCAATCACCCAAGAGCAACATAAAAAGTAGGGGTGTTCAAAACCGAACCAAACCAATAGAAAACCACAAATCAAACCGAACCAAACCGAAAACCGCAAAAAACCGCTTTTTATTGGTTTTTTTCGGTTTGTTTTATTACTACACCGCGCGGTTCGGTTCGGTTTGCGGTTTTGATTACAGAAACCGAACCGAACCAAACTAAACCGCAAAATCATATATATGCAATTTTTTGTTCCAACTAGTTATTATGCCTACTTATTTCCTACCAAACAAAACAGCAAAATCATATATTATGAGATTTTTTTTTGCACCGAATGAAATTAATTGGAACTTCCATTATATAGTATCCTTTTCTAAACCATCACATATGATATGAGACATATTAAAGGAACCTGGTCTTTCTGTTGATAAAACATTTTTTTGACACAACCGGTTGATAAAACATATATATCACATCTTTTATTATATATATGAAATAAGTGTTGCAATTTTGTTTGGCTTTGTGCTGGAGAATTAGTTGAGCAATTTTGTTTAACTATCTTTTGTATCGTCAAAAACCGAACCAATCCAAACCGCATTGGTTTGGTTTGGTTTGGTTTGGCTTTTCTTTTGAAAGCCAACCGAACCAAACCAAACCGCATCTATTTTAATCTTGCGATTCGGTTCACTTTTTTGCTCAAAACTGAACCAACCCGCACCGCGAACACCCCTAATAAAAAGTGCTAAAACAACACATTTTAAAATAAAATAAAAAAAGTTAGAGAAATGTTATTGACCTCCAAATTTGAAGCCACGTGACTTAAATAACCCTAACCTTAAAAAACCCAAACCACCCCCTTCCTATCAGTATTGCAATTTTGCCTTTTAACATTGGTTAAAAATGACTTTTTTTGACAAAGGTTAAAAATGATTTTTAACATTTCTTATTTCCCACCATGTTTTAGAGTCACGTCTCTTCCCATCCTCAACCCTCAATTCCCTATTCGTGAAACTTGATTTTTGCCTTTACAAACGGCCTGAGAACAACAATCTAGAAACACTTGGAAACAAGTTTTTGACAACTTCAAAAACTCGTATGCCAAATTTTAATAAAAGAATGAGTGGTTAAAAACATAGAAAATGACCCTATGTTTGGATGAAATACTTTTAGGGGGTAATGTAATTTTTGCGAGGATTTGAAATATTTTAAATTCAAAATTTTGAACTAAAATATTCTAATTTCTCTCAAAATTTACATTCCCCCCTAAAAATACCCTATCCAAACACTCTCGAGAGTTGCTTTATTTACACATTATGCTAAAGATATAAAATTTGAGATAATGCAGAAATAAATTTTTTGGAGCAAATGAAAATATAGGGGAAAAAATTAATGTTCACAAGTGCGTTAGGAAGCTGGGAGACGAGAGGAGACAGTGGTGGCCGACATAGGAGATTGTGGGGTTAGGGATATGGGTAAAAAAATCCATAATGTACTTTTCATTTTCATTCCAGATTTATGTATTAATACATAAATTCGAAATGGAAAAATACATAATATAAAAATTCGGAAACATTTTAAAAAGAAAGTCTGGAATTAAATTTAAATGGTAAATCCAGAATATAATTTATTTTTTTGATATTCTGAGTTAAATTTGGTGTATTTTAGTAATGATAAAATTGGGATAACACAAATAAAAGTTGGGTATAAAAAACAAGGGCCTATGTTTTGAGAGCTTAGTTCAACAAACCCAATCATGTTGACAAAAAAGCCCAATCACGAAGCTAATATCTACACCCCCTTCAAAGAAAAATTAATAAGCTTGCATATATTAAGAATAATATGAAGAGTAGTTGTTACCTGCAATTGATCGCCTATGTTAATAACAAAGGCGTCAGGGTGGGGATTAACAGCAAGCCACTTGCCATCTTTAAGAACTTGAAGGCCAGCAACCTGAAGATCTTGGAGCAAAATTGTAAGTGCATTTGGATCTGTGTGTCCTGGTAACCCATAAGTAAGTTCTGGTTCTGGGCATGGTGGATAGAAGTTCACTGCCATGTGTTGTCCTTGTTCTCCCAATACATTTTTTATGTAATCCTTTTCTAGGCCCAAACTCTCTGATATGTATTCCTGTATTCTAAACCCTAATTCCCTTACTTCTTTGCAGTAATTTGTCACTGTTTCCCTGCCAATTCCAAATAAAGTGTCCTATCAATAAAATGGGAAGCTCATTGCTAACCAAGACATACACACATCTATAGTAGTAGGAGTCTTTGTTGACTTGACCTCAAATTTCTTTATCCAAGCTCGACTTGACTTGAGACTTGGTCTTTGTTGATAAATAAAATATCTCTTTTGCGTTTGAAAAAAAACCCTTTATCCAAGCATATTTTGCTAAAAAAGTTGTAAGGTTATGCAAATTTTAGTAGTGGAAAAAACTCCCCATACATCTAATCTCACAATTTTTCTCTTATTTTTACTTTCTATATTTTTCCGCACCCTCTCTTCTTTAAACCTGTTAGAGACTCAATGTTAGAGTAAAAATATTCTTTCAGGTGTGAGTGTAAATACAATAAAAGTCTTTAAAGTAATCTATCTTTTTACTATCTATTTATACCATTAACCTACTACAAAAATATCAATCTTACTCTTTTCCCAACTAAATAATTTTAGAATATTTATGTAATTTCACTTTTTCACTTTTTCAAACTTTTTCATTTTTTCAAACTTTTTAACTCTCTCACACATATTATTTCAAACTTTTTCGCCCTCTCTCTCTCTCTCTCTCTCTCTCACTTTTTTCAAAATTTTCTAACTTTATCTCATTTTTCTGTTTTTCACAATATATCTACTTTTAATTTCATCTACATGTCTCCTTCATTTTTTTTAATGTTCTATTTTTCTCTGTCAATAAATTTTATTTAGTCTCTACGGGATATATTACAATTTGTAAAATTCGAAACTTTACTACAATTTTGTTTTCTAATCTCTAAAGGAAATATTACTTATCACACTCTCTCATATATTTTTTCAATCTTTCTCACACCTTTTTTCACTCTCTCCTCCTCTTTCTTCCTCTAACTCTATCTCATTTTTCGACTTTTCACAATATATCTACTTTAATTTCATCTACATGTCTCCTTCATTTTTAACATTCAGTTTTTCTCTGTCAATAAGTTTTATTTAGTCTCTACGAAAAATATTACAATTTGTAAAATTTGAAACATTACTACGATTTTGTTTCCTAATCTCAACAGGAAATATTACTTATCACTTTCTCATATATATTTTCAAAAAATTTCAATCTTTATCACACATTTTTTACTCTCTCCTCCTATTTCTTCCTCTAACTCTATCTCATTTTTCTAGTTTTCACAATATATCTACTTTAATTTTATCTACATGTCTCCTTCATTTTTAGTATTACATTTTTCTCTACCAATAAGCTTTATTTGGTCTCTACATGAAATATTACAATTTTGTTTTCTAATCTCTACAGAAAATATTACATATTGCTGGTAAGTGTTCATGGGGTAATGTTCGGACTAACTCAATTACAATTTGAAATTTTTTATTTATCTACTTTAAATTAGTCTTGATTTTCATGGGCTAATATTCAGATTAATTAAATTATATCTAAATCTATTAACAAAAATAACACGACAACACTCGTATATATGCACTCTCTTATACTCTTATTTTTTATCCTAAACACGACATTCTCCATTGGTTGATACGAAATTTGATCCTAAACACGAACGAGTACTCTTATCTATAAAATTAATACTTCAGCTACATTCTCTCTCTTATTTTTTTGACAACTCTCTTATTTTATTTTGAAAATATTAAAAAAGGGAAACATCTTAGCTGTAGGGAAACTAGGGTAGGGACAGGATCACAAGAATCAGATCTGATGATTAATCAATCAATTAAATAGGTTACGTCAACACGGAAATATCTAGTGACATCACCGCCCAACCAAAACCATTGTTTCCCAACAAATAGAAATGTTTGAAAGCCCACTAATTTCCATCCCTTAAATAATTTTTAATAGAGTTAAACGTGGCTAGAACTCTTATACTTTATTATAGACGTAAACTGAGACGTGGGGAAAAGGTCTTCTTAAAATATTTGAAAATTTTCACCCTTTCAAATTGAATTCAATAGCCTAGTTTATTTTTTAAGGATTTTTGGCTACTTACGGATTGTCTCAATGCTTTTTATAAAAATTAATATTCGTTCGTGTTTAGGATCAAATTTCGTACTGACCAATATTGAGTTTGTTCATATCTTCTGTGAGGCTAATCAGGTTCTAGATAGTTTAGCTAATGGAGCATGTACTATGGGTGATGATTTTGTTGTTTTTACTCACCCTTAGACACAAAAGTGTTAGTTGATGTTGATGTAATAGGAGTCTCTACTCCTAGATTGATTACCATGTAATTCTTTTCCGGGCTTTAAGCCCATTTTAATCTCAAAAAAAAAACATCGAGTTTGTTCACTGCGGGAATCAAACCCAAGAGCACCGAATCGACCTCTGTGTCTCAAGGTAAATTAAGCCACACTGGGTTAACACTGTTGGTTTCAATAGCCCAAATTCTAATAAGTGATTTAGAATACTAAATTTTTACTTAGTTCCCTTTTTTTTTGATAGGCTTTTACTTAGTTCCCTAAATTTTTTTCTTAACAAGACCATATAGGAAAGGAAAAATATATAAAATTCTATTTACTTCACATCATAAAATTTAGTGAAAGTTTGAACCCAACATGTTGAATACTACCCCTGGTCCACAAAATAATAAAGTAAAATCTGTTTTTTGTTAGTTCAAAATATAAGAAACAAGCTCCATTTTTAAGATGTATTTAATGTTCAATCTCAACTTTATCTTTATTTAAGTGATGTAATTAAAGAAGATGTCATTGTTAAGGATTTAATGAAAATGATAATTTTGAAAATAAGTTAACGTGTGAGTTTGTTTCTTATATTTTGGGGTGGATGTAGTAGAAGCCTAATTATGCTCTATTAAGCCAACATTCTTTTCCCCTGCATAAGCAAGCCAAATACTCCCTTATATATAAAATTAAAACAGAAAGCATACCGCAAATGTCAAGCAAGTTAAGTTTAATCTCCTATGGAAGACTTAAGTTTACATATAAAATTTGAATTTTATACCAATTCATATATGTGCTTACCATTCTGCCTTCCTCCCAGTTCTACCATACTCCTAAACCACAAATCTCTCTCTTATTAAGTTATTATTACAAAAATTGTCAAGTTCCCCAAGAAAAATGAATACCACGGAATTAGAAGATGCATGTGCATTATTGAATAGTTCGAGCATATAATATTTGTTTTAAATTTATTTGTAAAAAAAATAGAGTTGTCAAGCATGAACCTCTTTCTTATAACTCATTCACGCCCCTTAACTTAATATCCATCTTTAATAACAACATTTTTGATCTTACGTCGGTTTTTTATTAACGTGTTATTTTATGCTTTAAGTTGTAGTCGTGTTTGGTTTTATTTGTACAACGGTTGGTGGAGTAACTTGTACTCCTCTTAATATATTTCTCTACTTAAACAATTTAAAAATATAGCCATGATTTTCATGTGACTCTACGGAAAAATTAACTAAAATTAATAATTTTACACCAAAAATTAAGAACTAAGATAACTTTTTTTAGAAATATACAAATTTTAAACTAAATAAATTTATTAGTAAAAAAAACTAAATAAAATTATTTGATTTAAAATGATTTATTTTAAATTAAGTTTTGGACCTGCTATGTTATTGGTGTGCAGTATCTACTGATTTTGCCGGTGACTAATATATACATGAGAATCTGGTTCTCATCTTTCAACGGAATTTTGACATATCTAATATTCGAATCCAAGACCTTAGAGTGAAATCAGAACCTAGTTACTACTTGAACCAAATGATCGTTGGTTCTAACCCAAAAAAGAAAAGAATGTGTATATTTTTTTTCCATAGAAAAGGTTACTAAAACAATTTGTACAGCAAAGATTATAATGATGTCATAATTTATTTATTTGTTGTTAATAATAATGTCACAAAGATTCTTTGATAGAATGAAAATAAACATGTGACACGTGATGACATAGTGAGACCAAGTCAGCGACACTTTCTTTCCCACTGAAAAAAGATGTATGGCTAAAAGAGGTGGATAGAAGAAGAAGAAGACTTACTTGAAAGAAGGTGGGTTAGAAGGCCATTCAGGTGCATACTTCTCCAATGGATAGCAATGGAGTCTAAGGTAATCTCTCCAGTTATGTACCTCTTCTTTCTTCACATTAAAACTTGTAGACAGTCTCATTGTCTTTGTAGGATCATCTGAATATAACTTCAGCTTCTCCTCCACTGGCAAATTGAAGAATTCATGTGCAACTTCTGCTGTTTCCTTCAATGCTTCTAGAGACACCCCGTGATTAATTACCTGTTCAATAAATTAAAAAAATATACACTTTATTTATTCTCCCAAAGCTAAGACAATTTGTACTTAAACTTTTTTTTTTGTTACAAAAAGAGAATCAAATTGTACTTAATTAATAAGGAGTTAATAGTCCAAATTAATAATTATAGTGAATAGTAAAATATTTGTATTTAAGTCATTGTTCATCTATATCATTGAGAATACTTTTTATCATAGTCTACATGAAGTATTATATAAAAAATAATGAAAATAAAAAAAAATGAGAAAATGTTGAAACATGGGAGTGGACCTGGAAAAAACCGAAGGACTTGCAAGCTTCACCAATTTGTTGCACAATCTGGGTTCTATTGGAAGAACCCAAGTCGATGATAGGAACATCTTGAAACTCAGATACTTCAGAAAGACGAGGTCTTTCGGATTCGGGTCGGACGTAACTGTCGGGTAATTTTGAATGCTTGAAACCCGAAGAAAGAACTTTGGTGTCCATTTATATATGTCTAGTTCGGGTATATTGAAAGCTAGCTAGCTAGCTAGGTAGGGAAAATACAAAGAAAGAAAGAAGAATGAAAAACGACACGAAGAAAGAAAAACGAGAACCGCCCAAAATACAGAATTTGGCAAACTGACCGACTAGCTACCAGGAAGAATGCGCGTCTGAGTAGTGTGACATAGCATGCATTTTTATATATAAAGAAATGGAGGTGGGTCAACTTTATTTTACTTAGACCTTGAAATAGACTCGTAATCTTATTGGTTAGTGGTTTTAATTTCATATTTCTTCAAAATGTAATCATTAATTAACTTATTGATTTAGTTTATTTTTCATTGATCATGATTTAGTTTCCTTAATTACTCCATTTTTTTTGGTAAAATGGGTTGGTCTCCACTGCGCGCAACTGTAGAAACTAATCCGTCGAGTCAAGTATAGGACCACAATGGACGATAAAGTTCTTAACTTTGTCCTATTCCTAATGTTAGATTCGAACTTAAGTTGGAAGATACTCATATCATCTCATTCAAGCGGTTTTTGAGTAATTACTCCATCTTTTTTAGTTCTTAGAAAAATTAGGTAACCATTAATTTTGATCCTTACAACTTTATATATATCATTAATTATAAAATCTAGAATGATTGTTTCCTGTGTGATCCTTACAACTTATACAACTTTATATAAAAAAATTGGATTATGTCATTAATTACAAAATCTCGAATGATTACTTACTTTTTATTTATAAACTTAAGATTTTGTATTTAATGAGAAAATTTGGATGATTTAGGTAATTGTAATGATTTTCTTATTTCTTACATTTACCAAGAATGAAATTCCAGCGCAATTAAGTTAGTTAACTATGACTTTGCTAATCATAGCTACAATAAGTGAAATTTACTTTCTAGTATTGTTTTAAAAGACTTCAGTCATAACTTATGTGTTCCCTATTAACATTTTCGATTTCTTACCGTGAGAAATTTTCTTTCCCTCTTGAACGATTTCCTCACATCGACTTCCACCCGGATACACATAAGCAATTACCAAAATTTTGAACTGTTCTTTGGATCATATGACTTACCAATAAAATTACCTAATGCAGTTCCTACATCCAGAGTCATACAACCAATAGGTAAGTCACGTACCTGAACCCAAAAGTAAGCATGGTATACCGGAACCTGTGTCAGAGCCATACCCACACCCAGTTTACATAGAATGAGAAGATGACCAATGTTCCAAGGCCCCTCTTGAAACACCTTAGCAAAAGTCCTGTACATGAAAGAACTGAAAAAGAAACATGTTAAACCCTACCTCTCTGAATGGGATGCCCTTCATTGGTTGCCACACCGATGCAAGCCTCTCCTTCATCATCAGAATACAGATGGCCTTCGTTGTAAGGAATCGACCAACTAGAAACATCAATTCATCTAGTTGAGCGTCAGGGTTGGGGGGCGCTGGACGTGAATGCCTTCATCATCCTCATCATACAGGCGGAGACAACTGATAGTCGCATTCACGTCGACACAAAAGAAGGATAAGAACCTTCTCACACAAAGAGAAAACAGAAGTATCTCTAAAACTAGAGAAGCAAGAAGCAGGACAACCATCGCGCTAGAAGATGCACAGCGACAACGAAACCTCACCCAAGAACTACAGAAGGAAACTGAAAAGGTAAAGCCCAGAAACCACAAGGAAAAGTGCATGCAAGGGCCTGAGCCGCAAGACTCGGAAACTTGAAAACACAAAGCAGTGTAGCCGCCTTGCAGGAAATTTAAAAAAGAAACACAAGAAACCAAAGACGGCAACAATGAAGTTTTTAGAAATTTAGGGTTTACCACATCTCACAAGGATAGAAAGCGCAAGCGCAAACTGTCTCACAAGGATAGAAAGCGCAAGCACAGACTGTCTCACGAGGAGAGAAACTCTTTACTATATAGTTAATTAGTTACCATGAAATAATTCTTTGGTAGTTGATTATTTAAGGGGATCTTAAATATTTAACTTACAGTTTTCTTAATAAGTTTTTTTTTACAATGCATTCATTTATGCATCATCGTTCCTTTTTTCTGTGTAATCGCATCTATCACAGTTATGTATACCTGTGTCTTGAGTATGACTTACGGTACTAAAAAAATCTTTAGTAATTCTTACTAAAGGGGTATATAGGTAACTTATCTAATAATTAAAATATGGTTAATCAATATCCCTATTTTCTGGAGTTATTTTTGGCTAAAACTTCGCTTCAGATACGGTAACAAAATCAAAACGTTACTATCACGCTGTTACTATCACGCTTCAAACTTTCGTTCCATCTCTCTCGTATTTTCTGAAACGAATCCATCACCGAAACAAATTCATCTCTCTTTCGTTCCTGCTAAAGCACCTCTCGTTTCATCTTTTATCAAAAAGATTCTGGGTGTTTTTTTTCATACAAAAAAAATCGTTCATTAACCACAGATTTGTACCACAATGGTTAAATGTCACTAACCACAAATGTGCCTCGCAATGGTTCGTGGCAACTAACCACAGATATGCATAAATGTGGTTAGATGTCAATGGTTAGATGTCACTAACCACAAATGTGCATAGCAATCGTTAGTGACCACTAACCACATATATGCATAACTGTGGTTAGATGCCAATGGTTAGATGTCATTAACCACACATATGCATATCAATGGTTAGTGGCCACTAACCACAGATATGCATAACTGTGGTTAGATGCCAAACTAACTACAGTTGTAGTTAGTTTGGCATAACAATGGTTAAGTGCAGCAACCAGCCTTTTGCATAAGAAGAAGAAGAAGAAGAAATCAACCTGCATAATGAGACATCAATGACGAAAAGGAAGAGCGTGCTTCAATGGTATGGTTCAACGGTGTCTGTTTTTGCATCAACGGTGTGCGTCGCGGCCTATTTCCTTGCATGAGTACTTTTTGTGACTTCCTTTACGTGATGCAATGGCGTGCAAAGAAGAGGAACGTGGAAAAGAGAAGAAGAGCGTGAAGAAGAAGAAGAACATGAAAAAAAAAAAGAACGTGAAAAAAAAAAAGGAAGCGTGAAAGAGAAGAACGTGAAAACAAATATTCTGATTTAGTTTTGTAACTGTCCTTAAAAAATAGGAGCTGATTTAATGGTTAATTTAATTTAATAGTAAGTGTTACTAAGGAAAAAACTTAGTAACATAAACCAAAGCCACCCATCCTATAGGAAGCGCTTTACCTGGTATTTTACACATAAGAAGAAAAATGCACAAATGAAAGAAAAAAAAGTTAAGAAATGCAAAATAGATAAGAATGAATTGAAAGTGATGTTCAATGTAACTTTTATTATTCTTTTTCATTTGTACTCCTGTTAATGATGACAACTTTTTTCATTTAATAAAATATTCACATTTTTCTATGTAGAGAGATAAATGGTTAATTGCTAAATTGGATAACATTTTTTAAAAAATCTAGACTTCTAATCATTTTCTTTAAAAAATGTGCCAAAACCTT
This sequence comes from Astragalus glycyphyllos, assembly GCA_963573325.1. NCBI lineage: Eukaryota > Viridiplantae > Streptophyta > Magnoliopsida > Fabales > Fabaceae > Astragalus > Astragalus glycyphyllos. The sequence continues at coordinate 82,314,998 of OY754307.1, read as the reverse complement.
AAACTACATACGATTTGGAACGGAGGGAGTAATATATTAAGAATCAATCGCATTTCACATTGTAGGACATGTTCAACTCGTGCGTGGCTTGCACTATACATGGCGTATAGTTTGGTTTGAAGACTCACAACTCACAAGCACTAATCAGCAGAATCCGGCCACTGCATGTGTGTGTTTTGTCAAGGTCAGTTACATGGTTCTCATCTTTTAGACGGCTAAGGAAAGTTACATTGAATATGAATATCATCCATGTGCGAGTACAAAATTGTGGGGTCGCTTAGTGGATATTTTTCCCCCTTTGTCTAGTTAGGATTTGTTTATTTTAGATTTTTATTATTACCTAAATTTTGGGTTAGGAGATGATGTCCCGATCTAAGACAATAAAATCTTCAAGGAGATTAGTGGAGATTTGAATTTGAACTCGAGACCTCCTAGATGCAGATCCTATATGCTCCACTAGACCAACCCTCTGAGGTTTGTTTATTTTAGATTTGTTTTCTTTAAAAAAAAATGGAGGATGAGTGATGAACCATGACGACTAACGACCAAACAAACTAAAGATGGAGGATGGGCGACGAATCATGGCGTCTAGCGACTAGACAAACAAAAGTTGTGGGATGAGCGAGCTGCAAGCCACCAACTATGTTGTTTCTGAATCAAGGGGATGAGCGAAAGCTGCGCCCTTTTGAATTTGGGGTTTCTTTTAGGGTTTGGTTAGAAGCTAGATGGAATTGGGAGCTAAGAAATCACTTTGCGGAAAACCAAAGATGGAAAGTTTTAGGATTTATTGAAAATAAATCAGGAAGAGCCCTAGGGGCGCAATATGGGATTTTGATTCCCGTCGGTTGTATTGGTTTACTGGCGGTTTTAAACTGATGGTAAATGCCGGATTTAAAACACAACTTCATCTCTATATCCTATGCGGCTTGTTTTTTCCTTTACAGTCTCGAAAAATATTAGATTTTTAAATTATACACAATATCCTACGGACAATTTTAGTGGTTATTCGGTGAGACATTTAATTTGCTCCCTCACCCTAGAAGCACGCTTTGGTTTTTACTTCAGTTTCTTTCTTCTTTTATATTTTAATGTTTTGTATTTCTTTTTATATATTTCAAGGGGCACTTTATAGTTTTGAAAAATTTTAGATGTTTAAATATGCAAATTTTGTTGTTGAATAATTGATTTGTGAAAAAAAAATTGTTGCCAAAATACGTAGAGCGATATGATAAACAATGTGTTTTGATGTACTTGGTGGTGAAAATAAAATTATTTTGTAACAAAATGCGTAAAGTTTAAGTGGTATGTTTTATATACTTTAGGATTAAGGAAAAATTTTAACTCTTCAAATACTAGAAGTTTCTTCGTAAATAACCGGTTTGAAAAATAATAATAAATTTGTGACAAAATATGTAGAGTGCGATACTGACAGTATATTTTGTGGTACTCTAGCGGCCCGAAAAAATTTAGATGTTCAAATACGCGAAATTCTTTACTGAATAACCTGTTTGATGAAAAAAAATTGTGACAAAATACATAAAGTTTGATGCTAGACATTGTGTTTTGGGGTATTTTAGGAACAAAAAAAATTACATGTGCAAAGTGGTGTTTTCTTCTTTATTTTGATAATTTCACACAGAGTATGACAAGCATACTTAAATTGGTGTTTATTTTAAAATCAAACTCGGCATGATACCTATGTACGTGTTTCACTTTCTAATTATGTTATCTTTTATCTTTAATTATTAGTTAAGTTTTTATATTACTGATTAATATAGATAACATTATTAAAAAAATAGACTTTTTCTCTTATTATTTGTGGATGTTCAATTCCAATGTCTGTGTTAAAGTTTTTTTAAATTTTATAATATTGCTATTTAATTTATATTTATAATTTAAATTTTTTCGTGGGAACTTTGGTCTCATTTACAAAAAAGACTCCTCAAAAGAAAAAATTCTCTGTCTCTATTTGTAAAAGATATAAAAGACGTATAAAAAATGACAAAAATAATTTACTTTTTTTTGACAATAAACAAAAATAATTTACTTGAAAATGACATATATAAGTATATAATTTACTAAAAATACTTAAAAAAAAAAAGTTGATTCAGCTGTAACTTTGATTGTGTATTTGTGTATGCATATGTCACTGATTTTACGTCAACACATGACGATAGTGTGGCGTTACAGAAGACAAAGTCCACCCACCTCTATGATTCCACGCCCCAAGACAGCATCTTATGATTACAATCAATCAAGTATAGTTGTAATAAATTTATGATCGTACACTCCACGATTACAAACAGTTTCTACTCGCAAAAAATGAAGTTTTAATTTAATATTAAAGTTGAGGCCTTGTTTCAACAATCTTATGAAAATTCAAGGAGGATGTACCAGCTATCCTTTGAATTCCAATACTACCGTTATCAAGATCACTCCATTGTTAACCGAACAAGAGGTGGGGAATATGTTAGAGTGGGAATATGCATCCTAACATATTCCCACCTCTATTTTTCGTCAAAAAAATAACAATTGTTAATCTACTTAAAAAATATGCATCCCTCAAAAGTTATAGGGTCTTGTAAAAAATTGTTAATCTACTATATTACTTTTTACAAAACTCTATAACTTTTGAGGGATACATATTTTTGTAAGTAGATTAACAATTTTTTTTGACGAAAAATAGACTAACAAGATAATTAATAGGCTAAAAGGTAAATTAGAACTTAATTTCATTGACCTACTACGAACCACTTTTCTTTCCCAACCTTCACCCATAATCACATTTCAAGCTCAGAAACCAAAACCCTAAAAACTCAAAGATTCCTATCTTGCGGTGGATTAAAGTAGCACACAAGCGAACGATATCCTTGACTTATCAAAAAAAAAAGTGATCGATATCCTTTATTCCAAGCAAACAAGACCTATCACGAACCACTTCCATTCCGTAAGAGACCGCCAAACCCTGACCTGCCAGGACTGCCAATGCTGCTACCATCCACATTCAGAACGATTGTATCATCCTTAGAAGGGTGCGAACAAACCATCCGACGAGGAGAGTCTGCTAAAGTAGCACCCCTATAGCACTTTAGAACGAGACATGCCAAATTATGAATTGATAACTTCAGAGCATAACTATTAACAGTTTCCCCAACCATGACTGAAGTGTTTCTAGCACGCCAGTGGCTCCAAACAGCTGCTAAGAAAACATGCAGATTATTGCCCCTGATACCAACCTTAAACCACTCCTTTGCATCGTCATGCTAAAAGAAGGAGACCAAATCAAAACCAAGAGCCAACTACACACTTTTAGAAATAATACAATCTCTTAAACATTGATGCACTGATTCTTAAGTGACGACGCCACATCGCTGGTAGGTAGCGCTAGGCGGCATTCCAAGGTGATGAAGCATAGATGCAGTTGGGATTGCATCATGACACATAGTCCAAACCAAAATATAGGTACTCACTTTTCAATTTTTCATTCTCCATAATGGGAGTAACTATTAAATATTAAATTCCAACTAAAATTTGGGTTCATTTTGTGTCGTGTATTCGATTCTAGCAAGCCATTTCAGGTAGAGGCAGTTGGCATAGTTGGACATTTTAGTGCCCGGACCTGATGTAATGGTTGACATTTTAACTTTGTTAATTAGATTCATGGTAGTGTGGAGTTGTTATTACGACGGTACTGTGTAGATTAGTTGAGATAAACAATCTTTCATGCAGTGTTATTGATTTTGAAGTAGATCAATCGATCTAATGAGAATCGATGGCATGGCCAATCCATACTATGTAAATTAATAACTAAGAGTAATCTTTCACGCATTACTTTTGCACTATTCTTGCTTTTCGTTTTTGTAACGAAACATTGTTTATTCTATTTATATTGGCTCGATCTATTTATTTTGTTGTTAAAAAAACTTTTTTTTTTATATATATTTTTTCTTAGTACCCAAGAGCCCTTGATAAGATGGTAGAGATTTTTCTCAGCTCAACTAAGGTTCTAAATTCTTTAACCAAAAAAAAAACTAAAGTTCTAAGTTTGAATCCATCATTGAGTAAATCTTTTGAGGAAGAGTTTTGCCGTCAATGTAATCCTACTCAACTCAAAAAATTAGTCTCTAGATTTACTCAGAGTATATACAAAAAACTAGTAATCCACCAGCATTAAACTCATTGAAACTGGTGGGTCATAGATTCTAATTTAGTTAGAGTGGTTTTATTTGAGGCCTTTACAATTAGGAAGGTGGTACTGGTACCTGTCTCGTCAATTCTGGCATACAATTACCACAACTCTAACACCCTTGCTCCTTGCGTGCAGGACTTTTCAAAAAGAAGAGTATTAGGAAGAAGAAGGTCAAGTATAGTGACAAAGGAAGGAAGGTAGTTGAAAGTTAAATAGCATCACCTAGCATGGCTATGTGCATTGCTGCTTAATTGTCCATTTTCCAACCATCTATTCTATTCCATACAGTCCTTCATTAACTCCTACTTCCCTCTCCTCTCGTCTTTTTCTCACCTAACTTTTCATTTTCACCTTCTCCCTACACACAAACCACCACACCGCAACCCTTAATCCATCGCCAAAATGGACAATTCCACCCAAGAATCTCACCTCCGATCCGAAAACTCCGTCACATACGATTCCCCTTATCCTCTTTACGCCATGTCCTTCTCTCCCAATTCTCAACGCATCGCAGTTGGAAGTTTCATTGAAGAATACACCAACCGTGTCGATATCCTTTCCTTCAACCCCGAAACCCTCTCCATAAAACCCCAACCTTCACTTTCCTTTGATCACCCTTACCCACCCACCAAACTCATGTTCCATCCCGCCACCAATTCTTCTCTCCACAAAACCTCCTCCGACCTCCTCGCCACCTCCGGCGACTACCTCCGTCTCTGGGAAGTCCGTGAAAATTCTGTCGAACCAATTTCCCTCTTCAATAACAGCAAAACTAGCGAATTTTGCGCTCCTCTCACTTCCTTTGACTGGAACGACATCGAACCTAAACGAATCGGCACTTCCAGCATCGATACCACGTGTACCATCTGGGATATCGAAAGAGGCGTCGTTGAAACGCAACTAATTGCTCACGATAAAGAGGTTTACGATATCGCTTGGGGAGAATCTAGAGTTTTCGCTTCTGTTTCCGCTGATGGTTCTGTTAGGATATTTGATTTGAGAGACAAGGAACATTCCACAATTATCTATGAGAGTCCACAACCAGATACACCTTTGCTTCGTTTGGCTTGGAACAAGAATGATTTGAGGTACATGGCAACTATTTTGATGGATAGTAATAAAGTTGTGATTTTGGATATTAGATCACCAACTACACCTGTAGCTGAATTAGAGAGACATCGTGCTGGTGTTAATGCTATTGCTTGGGCTCCTAGAAGTTCTAAACATATTTGTTCTGCTGCTGATGATGCGAGTGCTCTTATTTGGGAATTGCCTACTGTTGCTGGTCCAAATGGGATTGATCCAATTTCTATGTATTCTGCTGGTTGTGAAATTAATCAGTTGCAGTGGCCTGCTGCTCATCCTGATTGGATTGCTGTTGCTTTTGCAAATAAGATGCAGCTTTTGAGGGTTTGATTTTCAATTCAGGTGAGAAGATAACATAACACACTTATAGTGATGTAAAATCAATTGTGGATTCTTTGTGTTGTGTTGAGGTAACAGATGAATCTAGTCTAACTTCATTGTGTACTAGATAGGGTCACTTGGTACTCTGATAGTTGGGGAAAATTAGTTTACCTTCCTGTTTTATTTATAGCGAAATTGATGTTGAATATGTTTGTTGAAGATGGAATTGGACAATTTGATTTTGTAATTGCTGGCACCATCTGCATGATATTCGCCTATTAGTATTAGGTAAACCTGAAAGTTTATTGTCCTTTTATTGTTATTTAATGGGATACACTCTTCCCAGTGGTATGTATGTACAGTAGTTTTGATCATCTGCTTGACACCTCCGTTGCTTTTTGAAGAAAACCATTTATATGCAGGAGTAGTGGCATGCAGTTACTGCTTATTTACAAACCTTTGTTAATGCCTTTATAAAGTCCTTGGCATTTATGTAAGTCATTTACTCAAAGAAGCACAGTAGCATTTAAGTTTATAGGAAAATTGTGTCCAGGATTGTAAGACTTGCCAGTTGCTATGTTGTATAGAACTGAATATTGTTGGGAGGTGAAAAATCATCAAGAAAGTAAACTTTATTTTGCAGAAATGAAATATTATGATGGATGAGTGGTCACACAGAATAATTAGAAATGGTGATCTCGTTTTAGGTGGTTTGAGTATATGTGGAGAAGATACAAGGTTGGCGAGTAGTCCAATAGTAAGAGGCCGAGTGGAAGACCAAAGAAAACTATAGAACAAACCATTACAAGAATGTAACAGGCAAATGGTGTTTTGTAGCATTGGTTGATATAACCAATCTCACCCAGTGAGAAAAGGCAAAGGCTTGGTGGTTTATGTTTCTGTATTCACTCAGAGAAGCATGATCTTTTATATTACATTATTACTCAGTATTAATCTTAGTTCTGAAGTATAAGAGTATGACATTCTTAGGCTTACAGTTTTGAATTTATTAGTGTAAACTGAAGATCAGCTTCAACAATTGCATTGTTAACTTTGAAACTCCATCCAAAAACTCGTTCTCACATTATAATATGCCATTTGTTGAGGTATGTTTGGTATTGCTTTTCAGTGTGCTGTTCTGCATTTCAAAGGAACACAATGTTTGGTGGCTTTGGCATTTTTGTTTTTGTTAAGAATTATTAACTCAAGCTTTCGTTTGGAGCAATCTTATAGACAAGTTTCAGAATTTTGTATTTTATTACACTCCTGACTTAATTCTTCTCTTAGCATCACTTATCATATATAATAGTATTAGTTATGTATTTTCTTTCTATTCAACTCCCTCTGAATGCTCTTCTTCCTCGTCCTCGGCATTGATTTTCTGTTGAATGTTTCATTAGTCTCTAGACCACTTGCTACGGTCTTCAAATTTTATACTCCAAAATCCAAATAGTGCGGTTTACATGAATCAGTCACATAACCTTAAAACACCCCATCCTGAAGGCTAATAATAAACTCAATTCTTGGTACTTTAAGTAGTTCCATACTTACAATTTACCACCCCCTTTGAATTGGCTTGCTATATTAATATTTGAGACGTGCATATAAGTTTGTTTTGCTTTCTGCTATTTGTACAATACTGATAATGATATAAAACTACTCTTGAAGTAAGACTACTCTTGACCAAGATGAATGTAATCTATAAGTACTTGTAGTTTCTCGTTTCTCTTTGGCTGTTGTTTAATCTGCTACTGAGTGGCTGGATCGCTAAAGTATATTTTGGAAGCATACTTATTCAGAACTGCCCTTCGTTGTTTAGCTTATTGGTTTCTTAGTATTGGTTCGAAAGTTCTTAAATATTTTACTTGCACGAACTTGCCTTGTATGACTAAATAAGAATGTTGCCTTTATTATGAAGGATGTCTGTGTTTTTAAAGAAAGTACTGCTGCTGTCTTGCTGATATGTTTCCTCCAGGCCAGTGATAGAAATCTACTGTATTTGTTTACTGATAGACATTGTTCTGAGATATTTAACTGTTCGAATTTTCTTTTTTAGGAGTCGTGCAGCCTTAAATTGATTAAGGTTAGGTTACAAGACAGATAAATATATTCTTCACAGAATCATCTAATAACTTGATAGGATATATGATTAGTTGCAGTTAAGTAAATAAACTCCTAAAAGAATTGCAACTAGCTATATATTCTATGACCCCGAGGTGATAGTATCTCGGGTACTTAAAGTAGAATGGTGGGAACTTCATAAGTGACATGTGGAAAGTACATAAAATTTGTTTGTTAATTCAAGCCGGGTGGGGTCTACCTTTTTTTTTAGCAAACAAAAGGAAAGAAGCCAAAAAAATCTCATTAAACCCTTTTGATGTTGAAAAACATCGAGAAGGAAAAAAAGTACTTCTCTCTTAATTTATTAAAAAAAATGAGAAAAAAGAAGAAGACAGAAGATAGACTAAGGGGAGGACTAGACCAAAACCCTTGACAAGAAAAGAAGCAAAATCATAGCAGCAATAAGGAGCCCTAATTTAAAGACCTCCTAAAACAAGCCCTCAAAAGTTGAGGCCGAATGTAATTGCTCCCCTCAAAATTTAAAATTTAAAATTTTATTTTGACCTCGTAACTATACTATTTTACATCCCGTGCCCCAAATAGTCAATATGGTCTTTAGGGGTGTGCATGGTGTTCAATACCGTGTCTCCGACCTTGGAGGGGGATCCGAGATAGTTGATAGGTAAAGTTCTTAATCTGTAGTAGTCCAATTCGAGGTGGGGTGTGGTACCTGCAAAGACAGTCTGACGCTCAAGTCAGGGAGGTAGTCAATCACAGGTATATCTTAGAGAGATTGTTTACTATTAATGAAGCATTAAATGAGTATTTATAGAGTTTGGTGGTGTTTGACCTAACGAATCCGGACAGTCTGATCATGTGCTGTGATCTTGGCCATTGATGGGTGGATTTGCTTTTTGATATGGGCCTCTTTGGCAATGGGCCTGTTTAGTCGAAGGAAACAAGGGCCCAAACCATAACACATGGTACAAAAACCATCCCACATCACACCATACCATTTTCAATATTTTCAATCCATTTTTAATGGTATGGTGTGGCGTGGGATGGTTTTTGTACCATGCACACCCCTAGTGTGAGGAGAGGGAGAAGATGGAAGGGGAGAGAGAGTTAGGCGCATAGAAAAAATAAAAAGCAAATTAAATATTTAAGTGTTTTATTTATGACCGTTGATCATCATTCATTGCAATGGAGGGATGAGATTCATTCACATTATGATATGCAGTTTTTTTATCAGGGAGACAATCTATTCCCGTTTATATCTGTAAGATGGGCCTTTTAGTATATGTACTTAGGGACTTTTTAGTAATTGTATTGGATTAGTTAGTGAATTGTTTAGTAAAACAGTTAGTGAGTTAGGTAAGCTGTTAGTGGCTAACTAACTTTGAAATTGTAATCGGATATACGTCAATTTGACTTCATTGAATAACACAATTCACATTTCTCTGATTTCTTGCCTTACATTTGGCATCAGAGCTCCACCAGTTGGGGCCTGATTTTCTGATCAGAATCGCAATTCCTGCAAACAGAGATGACGAACACGACGGCAAACGGTGGCGACGGAACGCACGTTCAACCTGCAATACCCAAATACGACGGCCACTATGAGCACTGGAGCATACTCATGGAGAACTTCCTTCGATCCAAGGAATACTGGCAACTCATCGAGAAGGGAATTGAACAACATGCACCAGGAGCAGTGTTGACGGACGCAGAACAGAAGAAGATTGAAGAATTGAAGCTCAAGGACCTGAAAACCAAAAATTACTTGTTTCAGGCCATTGATCGTGCAACGCTTGAGACGATTCTGGTGAAGGATACCGCAAGGGACATTTGGGAATCTTTAAAGAAGAAATGTCAAGGTAATGCAAGAGTTAAGCGTTCAACCTTAAACGCTTTGAGGAAAGACTTCGAATCACTTGAGATGAAGATAAGTGAAATGATTACTGAGTATGTTGCTAGGGTGATGACGATCGCGAACAAGATGCGAATCAATGGAGAAAAAATGGAAGATGTGGTGATCGTTGAAAAGATTCTCAGATCTTTAACTGAGAAATTCCTCCACGTCGTATGCACAATTGAAGAATCAAGAGACACTGACAAAATGTCAGTTGATGAATTGCAAAGCTCTCTGGTGGTTCACGAACAAAAGATCGTGAAATTTAGCAAGGCACATGGAGAAGAACAAGCATTGAAGGTGGCGACACAAGAAAGGGGTGAATCTTGGTCAAGAACCAGAGGCAGAGGAAATTCATTCAGAGGTAGAGGAAGGGGTAGAGCAAGACAACCACTGGAGACAATAGAATGTTACAAGTGCAAGAAGCTTGGTCACTACAGAAGTGACTGCCCAGAATGGGAGAAGGAGGCCAATTTTGCTGAATTTGATGACAAAGAACCAATGCTGTTAATGATGATGGCAGAAATTCCAGAGAAACACAAAGAAGAGATGTGGTTCCTTGATTCTGGTTGTTCAAACCATATGACAGGTAACAAGAATTGGTTTATTGAGTTAGATGAATCCTTTAGACAAGTTGTGAGACTTGGAAACAATACTAGAATGATAGTTGCTGGTAAAGGCAAGATCAAGATGAAGGTTAATGACACTACCTTCATAGTATCTGATGTGTTTTATGTACCAGAACTTAAAAACAATTTGCTGAGTTTAGGACAATTCCATGAGAAGGGACTTACAATTCTATTTCAGGCTAATAGTTGTAGGATTTATCATCCACAAAAGGGACTGTTGTTTGAGTCCAAGATGACCACAAACAGGATGTTCAAGTTAATAACTCCACCTACAAATGATACAAGAAACATTGATGATACATGTCTTTATGCCACTGAAGAAGATGTCACTCACTTATGGCACTGCAGATACGGGCACTTGGGGATGAAAAGGTTAAAATTGCTAAAAAATAAAGACATGGTTACAGGATTGCCTGAACTAACTGATGAGAAAAGAATCTGCACAGATTGCTTGAAGGGTAAGCAACACAGAGAAGCAATTCCTAAGAAGGCTCAATGGAGGGCAACAGAAAAACTGGAGCTCATTCATATGGACATTTGTGGTCCAATTTCTCCAATATCCAACAGCAGTAAAAGGTACTTCCTATGCCTAATAGATGATTATTCTAGGAGGCTTTGGTGTATTTGTTAGTAGAGAAGTCTGAAGCTTTCCATCATTTTAAGTGTTTTAAAACCTTGGTAGAAAAGGAGTCTGGTGTAAAAATTAAATGTGTTAGAAGTGACAGGGGAGGAGAATTCATATCCTCTGAGTATAACCAATTCTGTGAAGAAAATGGAATTAAGAGACATTTGACTACACCATACACACCTCAACAGAATGGAGTTGTAGAAAGGAAGAATAGGACTATAATGAATATGGTAAGATCATCTCAAAGTGACAAAAACATACTTAAAACCTTTTGGCCAGAGGCTGTTAACTGGGCAGTATATGTGCTCAATAGATCACCAACAGTAGCAGTGAAAAATAAGACTCCTGAAGAAGTTTGGAGTGGACAAAAACCATCTGTGTCACATTTTAGAGTGTTTGGGTGTTTGAGTCATGTCCACATACCTGATGCAAGAAGAAGTAAACTAGAAGACAAAAGTGTTGCATGTGTTTTACTTGGTATGTCTAGTGAGTCAAAGGGATATAGATTGTATGATCCAACTGCTAAAAGAATTATTGTGAGCAGGGATATCAAATTTGAAGAAGACAAACAGTGGAACTGGAGTGAAAGTCACAAGGAAGAGATGGCAACGGACCTTGACTGGGGAGAAGTTGTGCCTGAAGAAGAAGAAGAAGTGAGTGAATCCAATGATGATGAAGAAGCAGCACCAAACACTGATACAACAGATGTCACTGACACTCAGGAGACTGACACAACAGACAGTGAGAATGACAATAATGACCCACATCAAGGCTTGAATGAGGAAGCAAGAACTAGAACCAGAAGACCATCAGTTTGGTTGAACGATTTTGACTCTGGTGAAGGACTCTCTAGTGATGAACAGGATGCATTCATGGTATTAACTGATGGTGATCCTGAGAACTTTGAAACAGCAGTGAAAAGCAGCAAGTGGAGACAGGCTATGGATGAATAAATTGCATCCATAGAAAGAAATGAAACATGGGAATTAGTTGACTTACCAAAGGGGTCCAAGAAGATTGGTGTTAAGTGGGTTTACAAAACCAAACACAATGAACTTGGTCAAGTTGACAAGTTCAAAGCAAGACTTGTGGCAAAGGGGTACTCTCAACAATAAGGAATAGATTACACTGAAGTATATGCTCCTGTAAGTAGAATGGACACTATAAGAACAGTGATAGCACTTGTGCACAGAAAGGTTAGAGTCTTTACCAACTAGATGTGAAGTCAGCTTTCCTCTATGGAAAGCTAATTGAGGAGGTGTTTGTTGAGCAACCTAAAGGCTACATAAAGCAAGGATCAGAGGAGAAAGTATACAGGCTACATAAGGCTTTATATGGTCTAAAACAAGCACCTAGAGCTTGGTTTAGTCGTATTGAAGCATACTTCATGCAACAAGGCTTCACTGCCAGCAAAAGTGAACAAACCTTGTTCTTAAAGTATGGGAAAAATGGAGAGATTTTGATCATTAGTTTGTATGTGGACGACTTGATATATACTGGAAACAGTGAGGAGCTGATGAATGAATTTAAAAGCTCCATGAAAAGAGAATTCTCTATGACAGACTTGGGAAAGATGAGATACTTCTTGGGTATTGAAGTTACTCAAACTGATGAAGGGATACACATTGGCCAGAAGAAATACATTGGAGATGTCTTAAAGAGATTTGAAATGGCAAACTGTAACTCAGTGAGAGTCCCAATGACACCAGGAACAAAGCTCAGCAAAGACTCAGAAGGAGACAAGGTTGATAGTACACTATACAAACAACTGGTTGGTAGCTTAATGTATGCTACTGCCACCAGACCTGATATTGCTCATTCTGTGAGCCTTGTAAGCAGGTACATGGTGCTCCTACCCAAATTCACTGGCTTGCTTGCAAAAGAATCCTCAGATATTTGCAAGGAACAATGGATTATGGAATCAAGTATCAGAAAGAGGGAGATGCAGGATTAGTTGGGTACTGTGACTCTGATTATGTAGGGAACATTGATGACAGAAAGAGTACAACAGGCTATGCATTTGTCATGAGCAAAGGAGCAGTTGCTTAGGCTAGTAAGAAGCAACAAATTGTGACACTAAGCAGCACTGAGGCAGAGTTTGTTGCAGCTGGTGCTGCAGCAACTCAAGCAGTGTGGATAAGGAAAATACTAGGAGAGATTGGACAGACCACTGATGAATGTATAAGGATTAAATGTGACAATAGTTCAGCTATCAAGTTGACTAAAAATCCAATAATGCATGGTCGTAGTAAGCATATAGAGGTAAGGTACCACTATATCAGAGAACTGGTCAGTAAAGGGACAGTGTCAATGGAGTTTTGTGGCACCAAGGATCAATTAACTGATCTACTTACAAAGCCACTGAATGCTGAGAGCTTCTGCAAATTCAGAGAACAGCTTGGAGTATGCAAGCTTGGAGATTGACAAACTCTGACTTTAAACCAATCGCCTATATGATTAGAGGTGATTAGTTTAAGGGAGGGAATGTAAGATGGGCCTTTTAGTAAATGTACTTAAGGGCTTTTTAGTAATTGTACTGGATTAGTTAGTGAATTGTTTAGTAAAACAGTTAGTGAGTTAGTTAAGCTGTTAGTGGCTAACTAACTTTGAAATTGTAATCGGATATAAGTCAATTTGACTTCATTGAATAACACAATTCACATTTCTCTGATTTCTTGCCTTAGAATATCCATCCATTTTTTAAATGTGTGGTTTTTTCGCTTTTCAAGAAAACTCTACGTATATAGCTTGATTCAAACAATACCAACGTGTTTGTTTTTCTTTCGTTTTTCCTTCATTTGTAGAATTTGTTATAAGTAATCCGATAATAAAATGATTTTTTTAAAGCAAAAGAAAGGGATATGGAGCCTCGTTAAAACCTTGTGCTGCAAAACCCTCCTTAGGGAAAAAGCAACAAGAAGGAAAGAGTACACCCCCCCCCCCCCCCCCCCCAAAAAAAATTTATTGATAAAAAAGAGAAAATGAACAAAAAAAATGGGGGGACTAGACCAATACCCATGAGCACAAAGATCGTAATAGCTGAAAAGAAATAAAACCAAACCTATAGAGATGTGCACAGACATCACTCTAATGACTCTGATCCCAACCAGGTTGACACCAAAGTCATTAACTATCATTTGCAACACACAAAAAATAGGAGGCAAAACAAGAATCCAATCCATCGAAGCAAGGATTGAAGTAATAAAACCTGTAGTTAGGCATACCTAACCTATTCCTGAAAAAGTCCTCAGCAATGAAGCTCGGGATGAGATTCCACCAAGTGATCCATGGTCCTGGATATGCCCCAATTCAGACACCAATTTGAGGATAAGTTGTTGTTCTAACACAAAATAAAAAATTAAAATTATTCTGCGATAGTCTTTTGCACTATCGGTGATTGAAGCAATGGTAACCACACAGAGACACAGCAGCGTTAGAGTGAATGAAGCGGAGAGAAGCCACGTAATTAAGAAAGACAAGTCACCGCCGAAGCCACTGTTATTGTGAAGCAGAAAATAGAGCAAGATAGAATATAAACCAGAATCCGAATTTCTCCTTCTCATCTCATCACATCACAAACAATTCCACACAAACAAACACCTCTTAATTATTATTCCCTTTGACCTCTTTTCATCCGGTCATGGACATAATCACCACCATAGACGCACTTCAACCCCACCATAACCATCGCGGTTGAAATGTCCCCACCGCCACAGCCACTAACCAATCTTCTTTCTCAACCCAACCTCCCTTCCTTACCCGATCTCTTTCTAACCGCCCTCTCCGTCTGTTTCCTCTTCACCTCCTCCCGCTCCCACACCACCACCACCTCCTCCTGCCCCTTCCTCTCTCTCCCTCTAAATCCTCGCCGCTTCCTCAAACTCCCCGCCATGTCCCACACAACCACCTCATCATTATTATCATCATCCAACAACAAGAATAATCGCCGCCACAATTTCGCTTCCCCAAAATCCCTCTCTGAATGGTTGAAACCTCGCCTACCCTCCGATTCCTTCGCCTCATGGGGCGTTAAACCCGGCACCAAAAACGTTCACAACCTCTGGCTAGAAATCGCCCAAGGCGAAACCTCCCTCGAAGACTCCACCCCTCCGATTCGAACCGTTCAGGTCGCTATAGTTCGTGTCACCGGAAAAGACGGTAAAGTCTTGGTTGAATCGCACCAGGAGTTATCAGACGGTAACGTGAGGAAACGAGGTCGACCGTTGTCGGAGAAGATGAAGCCCGGTGAGGATCCGGAATCTGCTGCCGTTAGGGCGATTAGGGAAGAGCTTGGATCTGTAATTGGTGCACCGGAAATTGAGGTGGGTAATATAGTGACGATTGATCCGAATTCTTATGAGATGAGGGTGGAGGAGCGTAGTTCAGGGTCGTATCCGGGTTTACCAGGTTGTTACGTTTTGCATACGTTGAATGCCACGGTTGAGGGTTTGCCGGAGGGTGATTTTTGCACATATGAGGTTGATGAGTACGCTGATTCTGATGACAAGAAAGTTGCAAACCAGGCTGTTTCTGTCAAGAAACATTTTTGGACATGGGTTAGTGCTGATTCCATACAACCTTGAATGATGTGGTTTTTTTTCCTTCTTTTATCTTTGGGGTTTAAAGTTAAACTGACTTTTTTTTAGGGATTGGGGGATGCTTATGCTATTCTCGATGTTAGTTTATTTATACATATGAATAGTGGTAGTAACAGTTTTTGTACTTTGTATATCATTTTGGATTTCTGGGAGAATAAGTTGAATTGGGATATAGATTTTTACACTGGTGGGTGGGGAGTCAAGCTGATACTTATAGTTGATGTTAATAAAGCCATTGCCACTGCTATAGAATAGAATTTGCTATGTTCTCTGAAATAATAATAATGTTGCATTAGCTGCTTGTTTTGGTTGTTTACATGATATTTCATGATTTCATTTGCTTAGCTGTTTTCATTTCTAAGTATGTTAGTTGTGACTACCATTCCATGGATACTGAATCGCTTCTTGCTCCAATTTAAGAATCTCTGAAATTGAATTTCCTAGTGTATGTATTGACAAAATTTGACATGGTTTGCACTTTGCATAACAAATTCTAACCGGCCCAACAAAATCAAACCGGAATTGCTTAGATTTGGATTCTCAAGAAACTCAGGGAAATGGTGGACACACTAGTGCACAAATGGGTGGGTACTTGCAAATGTATTAACCCAAGTCTATGAACCCTAGAGAGGAGTGAATTGGGTTTTTGAGAATTCTGACTAATTGTTTGACTTCTTGAAAGTGTTTATAGATCTTTACGAAATCCTTTGAATATTGAATCAAGAATTAATGAGTTCTAGATGCAATAGGATTGAGAATGACATCTATGCCCTAATAAAATATGAAATACTATAGCATATGCATAAACCCTAAAACAAAATCTAAAAATTCAAAAACAGAATTAAAGGAGGTTGGGTTAGAAGAATTGCACTTGATGTATATTGATTTGATCACATTCACCACACTTGCGATCTACACTACGCCTAGTCCCAAGGCAAGTATTGCTTGAGACTCTCAAGATTTCCTACACCAACAACTCTCTTCAATAGAATTAGGATACCCTTCACTAGTCAACACATCTAGATTTCCTTGAAGATACCTCACTCACTAATCTCACGAACACAGGGACTACACCACAAAAGTTAAAAAACATTGGTGAATAGTAAGAGACTCTTTAAACAGACTAAATATTAGAGTTGATACACAACGAATCTCTCAAAGATACAAAATAAAGCTTTGAATGGATTCCTCTTTGAATGAATGATCTAATGAACTTAGAAAGCCTATTATAGATTACCCAAATGGGATCAATGAAAGCAAAGGTTTTGAAATTGTATAACTGTCAAAAACTAGCCGTTCAACTATTTTCTTGCTGATGTGAATCGGTTTAGTCCAAAGTTTTCAAGCCCTGATGTCTTTATCTTCAACTTCCATGGCTTCTAGACTTCATTACATTTGTTGTTTTCATTCACTCTTATTGAACTTTTGTTTTGTCTTCATCAAAACTCCATACACTCTTTGTTTCCATGGAGGTTTGCATTCACATTCTCCTTAACTTGTTGAGCTTTTGAGACAACTACTTCTTAGAACACTGGGATCTCTTTGGATTAGCTTTCGCTTAATGTGTGCATCCTTTCTTTACCTTCCTCACATTGAGTAGGCCTAGGGTGTGTTTGGGAGTTTGGAGGGGACGGCTTATGACTAATAGTAGAAATTTATTATTGATATGGATAAGAATTCATTCTTCCTTAAACCCCTTTTTTAGTTTATTATAGAGTTCTTCCAAAACTCTCCAAATTTGAAGGAGGGAACTTGCAAGATAGACTAAGAGAGGGGTTTGAGGGATAATTTTCTCCATATCAATTAAGAACTATCACTATTAGTCATAAAAAAAAACCATGTATAGAATTTTCAGCGGAAAAACCATTAAAAGCTCATGAAAAACAATCACTCTCAATTGTTCACAAAAAAAAAACGGTTTAAATATGTTTTTTGCCTCTGCAAATATAGCTGTTTTTCAAACAAGTCCTTACAATTTTCTTTTTAAAAAAGTCTCTGCAAAATAACTTTTTTTAAATCTATCCTTCTGTTGGTGATCCGTTACAAAAATAGCTTATGTGGCTGACAAAATACTGATGTGGCAAATTTAAGCCCATTAAACGTTGACACATCGTTATTTTTATTTTCATTTAATTTTAAAAGATGAGTGGATAAATTCTGAAATTGAAATTAGGGTTCTTTTGTTTCCATCTTCACAACGCCTCTTCATTCATCTTCACCATCTACACCCATGGCTTCTTCTTCCTCTCTACCGAAACCACCACAATCATGACTCTATCTCCTTTGTTTTGTTCTCGAATCGGCCCCCACCACCACGCGGTTTCCTTCTTGTGTCACCCTCTTCTCTATTTCTTTTTTTTGTTGATTTTTTCCTTCTATTTCTCGCGAGAAGGATGAAGAGGGAATGAGGATGAGTGGTTTGAAGTTTATGGGTTTGTGCTTTGGAGTTAATGGTTTGATTTGGGGTTCTTCACGTTGGAATACCCACTACACATGAAATACTCACATATTTGCACAAATTCGGAGCAAATAAAGTCAAAACAATCTATTAACCAGTATGAGTCTTTCTGCACCAGGAGGATGAGAAGATGAAGATGAGAAATTTTGGGGGATCATAAACAAACAACAAGCAAATTAAAAATGTGTCACCTTGCAATTTGTGGTTGTTTTTGCGCATTGTTTATGACTTTCAAATCCAGTTCAGACTTAAGTGGTTGGAGCTTTATAGTTTGCTTCTATCTTAAGTGGTTAAGCATCAAGTTTTAACAATCTGGTCTTATTTATTCTCACAACAAAAAAAAAACATCTGGTCTTATTTATTTAAGCATTGCAAGCTCTAGCCTTACATAGTGGTTAAGCAAATTTGTTTTTGTTAAATGTAAAGAGCCTTGAGTAGCTGAGTTGTTTTTGTTTAATGGTTAAGCTTTATTTTGGGAATCAGTGTTTGTTCCGAGAATTGTTTTTTTTTTATTCTTTTGAGGCTGTGGTGTCGTTGGATGACAACTAAAGGTTAATGACTTCCAGCAACAATGTATATTGAGTTGCTGCTCTCTTGATTGTTATGTTTTCTCTTTCAAAGGATATATTGTTATCAGTTGCTCATGTGAAGAAATTGGAAGATGGAGATAAAAAATTCTGGGAGATGAAAGCGAGCGAGAGATTGGCAAGAGAGATCTGAGAGAGAGGGGGAGAGGTAAGAGAGATTTGAGTAATTTTAGGAATTAATCTTGGCAGCAAATTTAAATAAAATAAAAATAGAAAGTAATGACATGTAAACTAAAAAAAGACTTGGTCAATGTCAACAAGTAATTTTGTTAGCCACACACTAACAGAAAGTTAACAGAAGGGCATATTTAAAACAAAAATATTTTGTAGGGACGTATTTAAAAAAGAAAAATTTGCAGAGACTTATTTGAAAAATAGTTATATTTGGTTACACAATTACAATTATGAAGTATATCTACGCATATTTATCTATTTTTTAATAATAAACATAATTATTTTCTCCATTATTGCCTCTTGGCAATTTCAATGTAATTAATTATAAGGAAAACATGGCATTCTTCCACACATGATATAATATTGGCTTATAAAATTATTAGTCAACTAAAAAATAACAAATTTGACCTCCATGTTAAATCAGATTGTAGATGTCTCTATTTGTACTTCCAAACGGCAACGCCCCTACGGTAGGAAAAATTATTTTCTCTTGTAGATTTGTAATCCAGATGAGGTGGCTTTTAAGTTGCACAAATTGAAGTTTTAGTGTATTGTGCCCAAATCCATTTTTACTAGGTGTAGCAGGTTTCCAACTTCTACATCCGGTTATTGCATTTATATAAGACCCTCCCAAAAACTTTAATATACACAATAAAGTCCCACCCATTTTCGTTAGCTACAATAAGGCTGACACACAGACACAGTACCAAAACAAATAAGGCTGACACATTTCTTTGTTTTTTTATTTTACCTTTATTTGATACAAATTTGACCTGGAACTTGAAACTGAAGAGAGAAGGAGGCTTCATCATCCTGGTTATTTTAGCTTCCGAAGAAAATGAAGAACATTAATTACCTTCCATTATTCCAGTTCTAGCGCTGCCAGATGAGTTTTTAAGTAAAGGTATTGGTCTTGATGTTTCAGTTTACAGGGCATTGGTAAGAAAATTATGCAAGTTAGAAAGGATTGAATGTTAAAGGGCCTGTCTTCATCATTTCACTTTTCATTAGAACTAGAAAAGTTAGAGATTTGGGCATTTGATCTCCTCATGGGCTTCGCAATAATGGCCTATATGAATTGCTCTATTATTAAAAACGTTTTTCCAGCTAATTCTACCCAAATTCCTCCTTCTATATCAGGTTACTTAAAAATATTAAACCGATCAAAAAATGATCACAGTTATATCTTCATGTAAGTTGCAAATAATTATGCTAATCATACAACATTTTTGATTCTATTGTCATTATAAAACCTAATATCAGTAACTTATCTCTTATATATATATGTGGCTTGTCATGCCACTTCAAATTGGCTCCAAACTTTTTTTTTTCTTTCCTTTTTTTCCTTTTTTCCATTTTTTCTCTTTTTCCTTTTTCTTCTTTTATATTTTAAAGTTTTACTTTTTTTCTTCGTTTTTTCCCTTCTTCCATTTTGGTTTCAGTTTTTTTTTTCTACTTTTATATTTTAAAATTTTGTATTTTTTCTTTTTTATATTTTAAGGGGTATTTTACAGTCTCGAAAAATTTTAGATGTTTAAATATGCAAAAAAAAATTCTTCAATAATCCATTTTGTGAGAAAAAGATTTAATTTCATTACAAAATATGTAACGAGATGCTAAACAGTGTGTTTTGGTGTACTTGGGCAAAAAAATTATTTTGTACAAAAATGCGTAAAGTGAAATGTTAAGCAGTATGTTTTAGGGTACTTTAGGATTCATAAAAAAATTTAACTCTTCAAATACCAAAAATTTCTTCGAAAGTAAACGGATTAGTAAAAAATAATAATAAGTTTGTGACAAAATACGTAAAGTGAGATGCTAAACAGCATGTTTTGGTGTACTTATGGTGGAAAAAAAATATTTTGTACCAAAATACGTGTGAAATGTTAAGCAGTATGTTTTGCGGTACTTTAGAATTCATAAAAAAAAATTCTTCAAATACCAGAAGTTTCTTCGTAAGTAAACTGTTTGGTTAAAAAGAATAATAAGTTTGTGACAAAATACGTAAAGTGAGATGCTAAACAGTGTGCTTTAGTGTACTTGATTGTGAAAAAAAATCATTTTGTACCAAAATGCTTAAAGTGAAATGTTAAATAGTATGTTTTGGGGTACTTTAGGATTCATCAAAACTTTTTAAGTCATCAAATACCAGAAGTATCTTTGTAAATAACCGGTTTGGTAAAAAATAATAATAAGTTTGTGATAAAATACGTAAAGTGTGATGCTGACGATGTATTTTGGGATACTTTAGGGTCCCAAATTTTTTTTAGATGTTCAAATACGCGAAGTTCGTTCCTCAATAACATGTTTGATGAAAAAGCAAAAAAATATTAGTGACAAAATAGGTTCCAGAAAAATGTTTACATGTTCAAATTGGTGTTTTCTTCTTTATTTTGATAATTTCGCACAAGCGAGTATTAGAAGCATACTTAAATTGGTGTTTAGTTTTAAATCAGACTCTTTATGATACCTACATACATGTTTCACTTGCTATTTGTGTTGTCTTATTTTCTTTTTCATTATGGGTTAGGTTTTTATATTTCTGATAAATATAGATAACATTATTAAAACTTTTTATATTTTTTCTTCTTCTTATTATTTGTGAATTTTCAATTCCAATGTCTTTGTTAAAGTTTATTTTTAATTTTATAATATTGTTATTTAATTTATATTTAAAAGTTAACTTTTTTCCATGGGAACTTCGGTCTCATTTACAATAGAACTCCCCAACATTTTCTTACAATTTTGTATAGGTGTTTTTATTTTAATGGTGATTTTTATTTAACCTTGCATGATGTATTGATGTACTTCTTCCGGACTTGATTATAAGCAAAAATAATTACTTTTACACATATTAAGAATAGTAGTTTTATGCATTTAATTTTCTTGGATTCATGGAAAAAATAAATACATTTACTAAACTATTTCTAATTAATAGTCATCTTCTCACAATATTAATGTTTTTTTGGTAAAAAAAGGAGTTGATTTAATACATTTATATCCATCGATACTAGCTCACCCCGTGCATCGCACGGGAGTGATACACATATATTTCAACCAACTATGTATAAGCTACTAGCTAACATTACTTTCAACTTTCTATAGGTGGTGCTATTTTATTGGTGATTTTCATCTAACCCTGCACGTTACCCACGTGTTTCACTTTCTATTTGTGTTGTCTTCTTTATTTTTGTCATTTCGCATCAAACGGTATTAAAAACATACTTTAACTGGTGTTTAAATTTTTATCTTCTTTCAACGGGAACTTCAGCCACATTTATAATACAACCTCCACCATCTTCTTTCAACTTTATATAACTGCTCCTATTTTATCATGAGTTTTCATACAACCATGCATGATACCCACGTGTTTTAGTTTTTAATTGTGTTGTCTTCTTTTCTTTCTTATCATGGGCTAAGTTTTTATATTTACATTTGATAAATATGGATTATGTTATTAAAAGCTTTAGACATTTTCTTCCCATTATCTATGGATGTTTAATTTCAACGTTTTTTGTCAATATTCTTTTTAAATTTTATAATCTTCTTATTTAATTTATAGCTATAATTTAATTTCAATCCACAATTATTTGACTATATATTTTACAAACCAACATCATTGGTCCACTAGCATAAGCTACCCTGGGATACGGGGTCGACTTAGTGCTCCCAAGTTTGATTCCTGCGGTGGACAGAAAACTGTTGTCTTGAATGATTGGTTTATTAAAGAAGGTTTCCCTTTCCGGTTTTACTTTAGTTTTACTTAAAAGGGCTAGTATTACTTAAAAGGGCTATCAAAGTGCTTTTTTTTGACAAATTAATATGGCCAAATTAATGTTTATATAAGGATTTAATGAAAATTTTGTTCCTAGCCCACCAAATAATTATGCTTGTCATACAACATTTTTGTTTATAGTAGGAATTAATGAAATTTTTTATTTCTTGTCAATTGAAATCAAAATACTATTCAAATGTGGCCATCAAAGCCTGCAACCTGAGGTTGAAAATGACACTCAGAAAACGACAAAATACTTGGCCAACAATTTTATACTAACAAAATGAGCCTTTTAATGCAATTATAATAATAAAAGAGTACCTACTGGTATAATATGTTCCCCACATTCATCTCGACCATCCAAATTTTTTCACACAAAATCAATGGTGATTTGCTTCCTTGGGCACAATACACAAAAACATCAATTTGTGCAACTTAAAAGCCACCTCCAGATGATCTACTTGGATGATTTTCACGAAGGGATCTCAAAAGTGTGGCACGTAAGTGTCTCAATAAATGACTTATTTCCCAAACTTTCAGAATAAGATAAAACTTCTCAAAATATTTCTCAAACCAGAGTATTCGAAATATTCATATTTCAAAATTGATTTCACACTATGGTTAGCATAGCATATGCCTGTAAAAGAGTATTTCATCTCATAAATTTAATTATTTGGTTGAGCTTTTTGGGAAACATAATAATTTGGCTATGCTTTAAACTTATTTTTATTTACTTTTTCACTTTCATTTTTGCATGCTTTAATGTGTAAATTAGTGTTTGAGGAAATTTTCCTTAATTATTGTTAGAACCTAAATTATCATTTGTAACAAAATATAAACAAACAAGTTTACGTATTTGGTCTAAATTTAAATAAAATAGGCAAACACAAAGACTTTTTGCTTATATTTTGTAACGGAAGAAACAACACATTTGATTCTCTTTTAATGTGTGTTTCTAGTGTCCTCATGCCCTCATAAAAAATAAGCAACTAGTGCCCTATGTTAAGCTCATGAAGTCCTCCGATCGGTGAGTACCTAACTCAATTGCGTATATACAAATAATGAACGAGGAGTTAGGGTTTGGAGTTGGAGATAGTAGAAGCAAGTTGTATATGTCATAATAATAATAATAATAATAATAATAATAATAATATGCACTCAACTTTTTGACAAAATTGTTTGATGCCTTTTACACGGTAGAACAGATGCCATGTGCAGCCTAGCTCATGGATCATGTAGTGGGTTTATTTTTGGCCTTAAGCCAATACACCTTTTTTCTTGTTCCTCGTCTCTGGCGGCATTGATAATATGTTTTGTACACTACACACAGCCTCTGTACCTCTCTAACAAACATCACATGCCTCTGTACCTCTCTAACAAACATCCAACGCAGCTGTACCTGTAGTATTTTATTGTTTGAATATCTGAAAATATGATAAAATGAAATAGTAATCAATATTTTGAAAACTAAATTAGTTATTGAATTGATGAAGACACTTATTCAAGGTTTAACGGCTTCAACTGTAATCAATAATTAAATCTGTATTTTTAATATGATATCTTATATTAAGAGATGAACTTAATTAAGATAACATTAAATTATAAATTGATATAAAAAAATAATTATGATCTAAAAATATGTTATATAAATAATATAATATAAATTTATGTGAAGAAAATGAGTTAGTAGAATAAATAATAAAAATTTATGTATATTTGTATTTGACTAAAGAAATATATTTTTTTGACTATCTAAAGAATTTATTATATATACTTTTTTTACTAAAGAAATAAAAAATCTATAGTATCTGTAATTTGTTACATTGATTATTGCTTCCAAGTGCTTAAAGTCTTAATTTAAACACACTAGTTTATTTTATTATTACTATATTAAAATTTCTCATTCTTATGTTTAATTTTTTTTTGTCTTATTGTATTTCAATTCAACTTTGCAGATACTAGTAATAAATATGTTTTCGGTCTTGGTCAATTAAATTTGTTTTGGTCTGTCATGGTTAATTAAAAGATTCCTGCAATCCTTCGTACATAGCAGGCACACCTAGCTCTCATACAAGTCTCTAGCCAGCCAGCTGCACACAACAAACAAATTGAAACACACTCACACTCTATAAAGAGGAGGAGGAGGAGGGGGGGTAATATGAAGAAGGGAGAAACAGAAGCAAAAATTAAAGAGGAGAAAACACAAAATGTGAAGAGAGATAGCAAGAGAAAAGAGAAACACTATACAGTGAGAAAGAAAGAAAAAAGGTTAAATTATACCAGAGGTCCTTTAAGTTATTTAATTGTAATAAGTTGGTCCTTTGAGTTTTTTTCATACCACTTAGGTCATTCAAGTTATTTTATTGTAACAAGTTGGTCCTTTAAGTTTTTTTGTACCATTTAGATCCTCTAAGTTATTTAATTGTAACAATTTGGGGCTGAAAAATGTAAGTTATTTGGAGTTTAAAAGTTACAATTAAATAACTTAAATAACTAACTTGTTACAATTGAATAACTTAAAGGACCTAAGTGGTACGAAAAAAACTTAAAGGACCAACTTGTTACAATAAAATAACTTAAAGGACCTAAGTGGTACGAAAAAAACTTAAAGGACAAACTTATTACAATTAAATAACTTAAAGGACCTCTGGTGTAATTATCCCAAGAAAAAAATAGCAACCAAGAATAAGAGAGTCAAAGAGAAGAAACTAACATTCTTCCTCCCACCAAAACACTGTGAGATATGTTGCGCCACCGGCAACCACCAAAGGGTGTTTCCCTCCTTCTCCCTCTCAATTGCAGTTTGGACGATGTCGTCTCGCTCTTGATGTCTCTTAGGGGAAGCCAAGGCAGCGCTTCATTGCAAATCAAAGATTTTCTTTACCTCACATGTAAGACACAAGCTCGTCTCCAAACTCTTCAGATAGAAATAGAAAATCTGATTCAAACGGGAGACGAGTTGTGTTTTACACGCAAGGTAATAAAAAAAATATTAATATTTTGAACTCCGTTTTGTGACACGTTTTCTTCTCTTGTTGGAACACGTTTTCTGTATACCTATATAAATAGGCTTGATATAATAATTTTAGTTAACCTTTCTTATTTGTATCATTTTACTTTTATCAATATAAGAGTCATTTGAAGCTTTTTCCTCTTATCTTCCATGAATATCATGTTCTTGAACACTTCCATTAATAGATAACACCTCTTGCCTAAGATTGAAATCTTCATTCCATTCTTAATTTATCAATATCAACAAACATCCTTATTGTTACCATCATTTTTTAACAATCATTTTTCGTTTCATTTCACATGTATACACTTTGACTAATACATAACTTGATCAATTAACTTTTTTTATTCAATGAAAGGTAAGTTACCATGTCAGAACTGTGGTCTTAAATAATTAACATAATGATTTTTGTAGAATAGTTGTTTATCTGTGCTCGATTCACATGTAAAGAAATCAGAAGCCCGCAATGGGGTACCCAAATAATGTTACTTGGAGACTTTTAAATTTCTCAGGGTAGACTAGTTAAAGTTACTTTTTTATAAAGATTTTCTGTTTTTTGGTTTGTTTCCTAAAGCTAAAGACTTTCTATTAAAAAAAAAACTAAAGACTTTCTATGTATGTAGGACAAATTTTGCCATGATGTTTTTCTCTGTTCAATGTGAAACAGAGCTTCCTCTGTTTGAAGGTCAAGCCCCACGCGATTAGGCTTATTGAACACACATTCTTGTGTGAAATAAACCAACTCCTTATCGGTTGAGTCAATATTCATTGTCTGTTCTACTATAATTTTATATTAGAGGAGTAATATATCGAGAGGAAATTTATGATCTTACTTTAGTCATAAAATTCGATGCGTGAACTAAAGATGCTGTTTAATCAAATGCTGAAAATTATAAGGGAAAGTGTTTTAACTATATCCACTTCCTAATTCCCCTTCTCTTAGCATTCTCCAGTATATTCGTTTGAGCTATGCATGGCCAAACTAATCTTTTGGGTATTATTTTGCTCAAAAACAAGAAAAAAAGGTAAGCAGATTCATGGAATCATTCATTATTACCAAAAGTTACATTAAAGTATATCATATATGATTTTTAAGGATGAGGAATTAACATGTAACATCTTAGAATTCTCCAAACAAGGCATCACATTTTCCACCCTGTTGTTTCACTTCTTTCTGCCAGGAATCTCGTCTACATATTCCTTAATCAAAGTGTTTATTTTCTTCGTATCCACAATATAACCAAAGAATTGAAACAAGGTATCTACTCATGCATCCACTCACATCAGGGACGGATTTACTTGTTTACTTGCAGCCTAGCTCATGGATCATGTAGTGGGTGTATTTTTGGCCTTAAGCCAATATACCCTTTTTTCTTGTTCCTCACCTTTGGTGGCATTGATAATAATATGTTTTGTACACTCCTACACACAGCACAAACATCCTCCCCATGCCTACGTACCTCTCTAACAAACATCCAACACCTCTGTACCTGTAGTATTTTATTGTTTGAATATTCTGAAAATATCATAAAATGAAATAGTAATCAATGTTCTGAAAACTAGATTGGTCATTGAATTGATAAAGACACTTATTCAAGGTTTAACTGGTTCAACTGTAATCAATAATTAAATCTGTATTTTTAATATGATATCTTATATTAAGAGATAAACTTAGGATAATATTAAATTATAAATTGTTATAAAAAAATAATTATAATCTAAAAATATGTTATAAAAATAATTTTAATATAGATTTTATGTGAAGAAAATTAGTTAGTAGAATAAATAATAAAAATCTATGTAAATGTATTTGACTAAAGAAATAAATTTTTTTGACTATCTAAAGAATTTATTATATATACTTTTTTTACTAAAGAAATAAAAAATCTATAGTATATATAATTTGTTACATTGATTATTGCTTCCAAGTGCTTAAAGCCTTAATTTAAATACACTAGTTTATTATTACTAGGGGAAAGACGGGCCCTCCGGACCTGTCTTTCATGTGTTGGTGTATTGGTATGTTAGTGGGTGGTTATTATTTTTTTTGACGAGAGAATGATTTCATTAAGAAGCTAAATCAGCTGCAACAAATGAAACAATACAAGGAGGGCATTCCTCAATCCAAACTGAATCAGTCGAAACTAAAGCAAACTTAGCTAAGTGGTGTGCTGGAAAATTAGCAGTTCTTCTAACATGTTGTAACATAAAAGCACTAAATGAACTAATAATCCTATGACAATCATTAATCAACAAACCAAAGTAGGAGTGATCAGAAGTGGCTCCTTGCACTCCTCGAATCACATTGAGTGAATCACCTTCAACCTCAATTTCAAAAAAACCCATATCCAACGCAAATTGGAGTGCTAATTTCATTCCCATTGCCTCAACAGCATCAGCGTCAGATAAGGCTTCAAAATTCCATGTGGCAACTGCTAATACAAACCCATCCCCATCTCTGATAATAGCGCCTACGCCCCATTTTTCGTTCATAGGGCCAGCAGCATCAAGTTAACCTTATACGGCATCCGAGATGGAGGATTCCAGGAAGACGGTGAGGTTGGCACATGAGGAGGAGAGGATGTAACCTGAGTATTCAACAAAGTCTTGTGTTCTTCAACAGTGCACGAAGCCTTTTTAACCATTACATCAATTGGAATAAAATTATTCTCAAAGCGAGACTTATTACGTGCATGCCAAATACTTAAGCATAAAGACAAAACATAAGCAGTGACCTCAGGTGATGAGTGCAATATAGTATAATGAAGCCATGAGGTGAAAGAAGTATCAACATGATCAAACCGAGCACCAAGAGGAGAATGGAACCAAACCTGTTTAGCCCACATACAATCTTTGAACACATGATCGATATCCTCTTCAGCCATCCCACACTTGGGACAAAACGGCTCTAACATTAAGCCTCTACTAATTAAATGCTTCTTTGTTGGGAGACTTGCATGTAGGATCCTCCATGCCAAGTGCACATGTTTTGGCATTGTTTGGATTCTCCATAGTTTTGACCATACTTCAGGTTCCCGTTGCTGGTGAGACATGTGAGAGGAATCATATTCCTCCCACCTTTTAATGCAATGATAAGCACTCTTGACAGAAAATATACCTTTCTTGTTGGGACCCCAGATCAACTGGTCCATCTGATTAGAGTTTGGGAGAGGGAGCTGAAGAATCTGCATAGCTTCAAAAGGCAAAAAAGTTTCATTAATTAGCAGAGAATTCCATGTACCTAGATCATGTAGAATCAGCTGGGAAACTTGGGCGAGTTCCGATTGAGGCGGTTTTGGAGTCCAGATCTTGTAACCATTTTGCATTGGTAGCCAGTTATCCTCCCAAATGTCAATATAAAGCCCAGTTCCGACTCTCCACAAACAGGCCCGCTTGAGAATCCACAAGGCTTCATGAATACTTCTCCAAGTGTAGTTTGGGCGATGGCCTAACTGTGACTTGAGGAAGTTGCCACGGGGAAAATAGCGAGCTTTTAGGCATTTGGATAGAAGAGAATCAGGATTTGATAAGATTCGCCAACCCTGCTTAGCAAGTAATGCAAGATTAAAAGCTTTGAGGCTTCTAAACCCCAAACCACCTCTTGATTTCGGCTGACAACATTTGTTCCAATTGATCCAGTGACATTTTTTCTTCTCTCCTTTGTTGTATCCCCACCAAAACTGTCTAATCAAAGTCTCAATGTGATCACATAAGCCTGTGGGAAGGAGGAAACAACTCATAACATATGTGGGAATAGATTGTGCCACTGATTTGATGAGGATTTCTCGCCCTGCTGATGAGAGACATTTCTCCTTCCAACCTTTCAACTTCTTCCAAACTCGATCTTGAACAAAATCAAATACCTGTTGCTTCGATCTTCCAACAAAGGAAGGAAGACCCAAATATTTAGATGGGGTCTCCACAGCCTTAAAGGGAATCCATCCTTGGAACTCAATTTTTCTATTATCAGGAACATTTCAGCTGAAAGAGATCTCTAACTTGTCAAGATTAACAAATTGGCCTGAAGAATCTTGGTATAGTTGGAGAATGTTTAAGATAGACCTTGCATTAGATTCATTGGCTCTACAGAAAAGTAGGCTGTCATCTGCAAAAAATAGGTAAGATAACACAGGAGCTCCTCTAGCAATCTGAATACCATGGAGAGCATTGTTCTCATGTGCCTTTTTGATAAGACCTGAAAAAACTTCTGCACACAAGATGAACAAGTAAGGTGATAGGGGATCTCCCTGTCTCAATCCTCTTTGAGGGGTGAACGCTTGGCAAGGTCCACCATTCAAAAGGACTGAGAAAGAGACAGTAGATATACCATTCATGATTAGGGAGACCCAGTGCTGGGGAAAGCCCATGCTAACCATAACTGCCTTAAGGAAAGACCATTCAATTCTATCATAGGCTTTAGACATGTCCAGTTTCAGACCCACAAAACCATGTGGGTGGTTATTATTATTATTAGAATTAGAAATAGAAATGTGTTGGGTGTTAGTGAGTAGTTATCTTTACAATAAGAGCATTTTGGTCAGAAAAATATGACACCAAAATGTCAGTTTTTTTTTAGAATCCCCTTTATTAATAGTTATAGATTATTATTATTATTATTATTATTATTGTTATTATTATTATTTGTTATTATTAGGTAAATTCTACCATACCCATCCAGAATTGGGTGGGTACGATACCTTCTAGGCAAATTTAGGCAAAATACTCATTTTTTTTCTATTTAAATATTTTAAAATAAAAATAAATGTTGAACCAATTTTGCCTAGTTTTGCCTAGAAGGTATGACTACAAAAAACAGGCTATTTATGTTATTTTGATTCGGATATTATGTTGTTTTGATTCGTATTTTATGTTGATTCGGATTTATGTTATGTTGATTTGGATTTTAATTAAAACTGTTTTAGCTATTTTAAACAGGTATAAAAGCAGGTTTATCAAAAAAGAAAATTAAAAACAGTTAGGAATTAGTGAGGGAATTAGCGAGGGAATAGTGGACGTGTGGCTGTCAGAATTTGGCCACGTGTTTTTGATCATTAGCGAGGGATTTGAATCTCTCGCTAAAGATTTAAATTTCCTCGCTAATGAACTGGCCCCTCGCAAATGCCTATTAGCGAGGGATTGGGGTCAGTTTGCGAGGTAAATTTCTCTCGCTAATCCATGATTTTTTTTAGTGCCACCCAACTATGGATGGGTATGAGAGTAATCACCTTATTATTATTGTTTCTCATTCTTATGTTTAATTTTTTTTGTCTTATTGTATTTCAATTCAATGTTGCTCAGGCTTTGTATTGTAGTGGTAGGTTAGCCTCAAGCCAAATTACCATTCAACTTGATTTTACCAAATTGTACAGCTCCAAGCATAGCACACACTCATACAGTCATTCCAGCTAGCAATGGTAATTGTAATTTTGGCATCTTTTATTTCACAGCCTGTCACTGGGTTTTGTTTTTCTGTTTTTATCTTAGTAATCGTTTGTGCTTTAAATTCTGTGTTATGATATGCCATTTTACTTCTAATATTTGAGCAAAAGGAATGATGAGCAGGAGTTGCCTTATTGCCCATTAGTTACTTTAGTCCGATGTAATCAATGTATTAAACTGATCTTAATCCGTACTTAAAACCAATAATCTTTTCGAACATTTCAAATGTCATACTTTCCAGTTTTTAAGAAACTTTCTTAGACGCCACAAATCACAATTACAAAATTGAAAAACAAGTATAAATGAAAAAGAAGATAGCATCTTCTTATTGGAGGCTTGGAGCTAAAAGTTAAAAACTCTTTAATCATAATTTCCCTTTCTTTCACCAACATCACAGCTCCAACTAGGGGTGGACACATTAGCAACCCACCCGAACACGTACTACCCGACAGTGAAAACTGTCATTTCGGCTGTGTCAGCGGAAACCGAAACCGACCAACTATGACACATCGGTTCCAAATGGGTTCAAATGGGCAGGCTCGGACCTCCAGACTGCATCCATCAATAACTGAACCCGACCGCTGGTAAGCTATCAACAAAAGTTATCAGTAACTTTAAATATGATGACTACTGAGCAAAGGACATGACTACTGAATAAAGTTTATTGGCAGGTGAGCTACTTTATCAGTTTATCGAGACAAACAATTTTTTACTTTAAAACCAAAGCCAATTAAATAATCTACACGGCACACACACGTGACACATCCACTTAGTCTACTTTTTCTGAATTATTTTTTATTTAACAAATAACAATATTCCCTTTCTACAGTGTAAAGTAGTAGTACTCCTACTAATTAATAAAACACATATGGTCGTCTTCTTCATGGGTCGTCTTCTTCCTCTGTATTCTGTTTCACCGATCTTCCAAGCTTCTTTCTCACCGCCAGACAATTTTTTTCTCCGAATGCTACAAAAGCTTCAAACCGAAAATATCCACCCGCCGGACCCGCCACCCGCCGGAACCGACGTTGAAAACGGTCGGAAGCGGATGTTATTTCTCTTGCTCGGTTTTCAATCGGATGCACCTCCGACGGCCCGAATCCGGCCGTAACCGACCGATGTCCACCCCTAGCTCCAACAGCAGGCACACCACATGAATCTTTTTTATTTTCAAAAAACCCTATTCTAAACAACCCACAAATACAATCACCACCGTACATACCGATACCCGCTCTGCAACCCTTCGTACATAGCAGGCACGCCTAATGTTGCTTAAAAACGTGAACGTTCTTTTGTGCAAGTGTACACAATCGTAACAAGTAATATAATGAAAGTAGAGATCGTTCCCACGAGGATTAATTTGCCAAACAAGAGTTTAATCAAAGTAACAATTAGTGATTTTAGTAACAAAAGTAAATGACACACAATTGGTTGGGTAACAAGTAACAAACAACTAAAAAGGTATTAGGGTAGTGGAAATCAGATTTGGGACAAGTTGAGATGCAATACTTCAATAAATCCATTAAAATGCTCAAAATGCTATGTTAAGTGCTGCAGCACTAGGTGCTGCCGCAATTGTGCATTATGTCTAATGCTTAACATTAGGCTTTAGTCGCCCCAAATTATGTCTAATTCGGCAGAGATTATTTCCCTAGGCTACTGGAGAACAAGCAGCATTACACCTAAGTGTTTTACCTCATGGCTTATGCCTCTCCTATGTCTAGGACTCAAGCAAGGAACAACTATATGTCTATAGTGCAACATACCATGTTATCTTGTGAGATATATATACAAACCATGTCTGTGAATGTATATCTACTTAGATTAGACGGCCAATCCTAATCTAAGATGGAAATAGTAAAAACACACAAGATCAAGTGCTCAACACAATAACACAAGCATTAAGAACAAATTAACTTCATTAAATTCATAATAGCATCCCAACTACAGAGGTTTAGCTCATATTGAGCTTACACAACATTACAACTAAACTAAACATCAAGGGAAGTAGGAATTTCATACTAAAACCCGAGAAGAAAAGTTCAGCTACAAGTCTTGATACTGAGACAGCTTCAATGGTGATCCACCAAGCAATTCCAGCTCTCAAAATGTAGCTCCTTCGAAGATGAAGTAGATCTAACGTTGCTGCAGCAATCAATATCCCAGCAATTGATTCTAAGTAACAATGGAGGCACGAAAACTTGAGGCTATGTCTATACCTCAGGAATTCGGCTTAACCTAATTCTGGGGGTGAGTGCGTTTATATAGGGAAGGCCTTGGGATGAGAGAAACCCTAAATAGTGGAGGCACATTTTGTCCTTTTCAAGGCACAATGTCCTTTTTGCCCAAAACCCTAGGTCATTCAAGCATCACCAATGATTGGCACGCACACCCACGCATGACACACGCTGACAGCTGTCCTTGCCTTGATTTCCGTGTTTCTTGCTACATTCTCTCTCATGTTGCGTAAAATGGCAATGCTGCCACAACAGGTGCTGCAGCAATTAAACACACATATTAAACCACAATTGGGCACAAAAGTGCCCATTAATAACATAATTAAGTTTGCACCTTTAATTATTCTAAACTAACATATTTACAACATAATTCACTCAATTGCTTGAGAATTAACCATGATTTAAGCTTGAAATAAGAGATAATAACAATCATATTCGATTGTTATCACCTAACTCCCGTGACCCGTCCACGCCCCTAGCCAGCCAGCTGTACTCAACAAACAAATTGAAACACAAAATCACACTCTATAAAGAAGGGCGAGGGTAATATGGAGAAGGGAGAATCAGAAAGAGAGGAGAAATCATAAAATGTGAAGAGTAGAGTTGGAGGGAAGGGGACAAGACAACAAGCGAAAAGAGAAAAAAATACGAGAGAATAACAGAGAAAAAAAATGAAACTGAGAATAAGAGAGTTAGAGAGAAGAAACTAACCTTCTTCATCCTTTAAGGTTCATATAACCACCAAAACATATATAAGATATGCTCTGCCAACGAAAACCAACCACTGCACAAGGGTGTATCTCCCTTCTCTCTCACACACGGTTTGGACGATATCATCCCTTCGGATTAGCCAAGGAGTACTTTGCTGTAGAGAAAATATTTTCTTTATCTCGCATGTAAGACACAAGTTCGTTTCCAAACTCTTCAAATAGAACTAGAAAAGTTGATTAAAACCAGAGACGAGTTGCGTATTACATGCGAGGTAATAAAGAAGATAGAAAAATTTGAAAAAAAGATTTGAACAGTTTGGAAACGAGCTTGTGTCTTACCGAGATAAGTTTTGTTTACCATTTCGTTTTTGTCCTACATTGAAAAGGGATGGAGTTGACGATAAGACAATATTTTCAGCAATGAAGATAGTGGCTCTCAACGACTTCAAGACCAAAATGAAAAAGTCATTGATAAGGGACACGGTTAAT
The DNA here is from genome assembly GCA_963573325.1 of Astragalus glycyphyllos. NCBI lineage: Eukaryota > Viridiplantae > Streptophyta > Magnoliopsida > Fabales > Fabaceae > Astragalus > Astragalus glycyphyllos. The sequence continues at coordinate 82,280,692 of OY754307.1, read as the reverse complement.
ATATTCAAATTCAAAATATGGATCTCCTGGTAATCCTCCTACAATGTATTCTCATGGTGGTGTTGATCCTCCTAATTCTAGTGCAGTTCATTGGTCTTGGAGCTGACGACGAGATACTTTCAGCAATAATCTTATCTTATCTTGAAGTCTTGGAGTTTATCTTATCTTATCCCCAGGAAACTCTCGGTGTCTCTTCACACAAGCACACTTGCAAAAGATTTGAAAAGATAGGAGGAGTTTGTGTGTTACATAAGTGACATTTTTGTTCTCAATGATGTTAGTTTTGAGTTAGAATTAGGGTTAGGCATGAGGAGTTGTAAGCACCTTTTTAATCTTTTTGTATAATTTCTTTAGAATATGAGTTTAATTTGATTTGCGTAGCTTTATTCACTGCATTGTAACTCGCAAATCGCAAAGAAAGAAACGGGAAATCGTGAGTTGAATAATATACCAGAAAAAGAAGAAAGATTGAGATAGAGGAATGATTAGAGAATAGGAAATTGGAAACGAAACAAGGATGGAATTATGGATTTTTATAAAAATTCATTATAATTTTCTTATGTAAAGTTACTTTTGGATAAATTTTTCTCTCTACTAACAAAAGTTTATGGATGCGTCACTATATACAAATAATGAATGAGGAATAGGGGTTTAGACTTTAGAGTTGGAGATCGTAGAAGCAACACTATGAAATAAACTTTTTGACAAAATTATTTGATACTACCTTTTACACAATAGAGCAAGTGAAGTTGAAATTTCAGGTTCGTCTATAACCAAGGTACTGCCAATACATTAATGGGAAGCGAGCGACTTTGATGTACTTAAAAAAGCATTCCATATTAATTTTTCAAACTAATCTACCCAACAGCACTTTGAAATTGCTTGTTCTTAACCAAAAAACCAGCAACCAATTATTGGGTACCCATTTCCTCAACATCAATATACACTGTTTTTGATCAAGTTTGATAGAATTTTAGTCTCATTTATAATTATTATTTAAACTAAACGTGGAGTAAGTTAGATTCCTTTTCACTAACCTCTTTTAGTCCTGCTTCGTATTAGAGATATTGTTAGTTAGTAGTTAGGGAAATTGTTAGTAGTTAGTGTATGCCTATATAAATAGGTTTGATGTAATCATTTTAGTTAACTTTTCTCATTTGTATCACTTTTACTTTAATCAATATAAGAGTCATTTGAAGCTTTTCTCTCTTATCTTCCATGAATATCATGTTTTTGAAAACTTCCATTAATAGATAACACCTCTTGCCTAAGATTGAAATCTTCATTCCATTCATAATTTATCAATATCAATAATATCATTATTGTTACCATGTATACACTTTTTTTAACAATCATTCTTCATTTCAGTTCACATGTATACACTTTGACTAATACATAACTCGATCAATTAACTTTTTTTATTCGATGAAAGGTAAGTTACCATGTCAGAACTTTGGTCTTAAATAATTAACATAATGATTTTTGTAGAATAGTTGTTTATCTGTGCAGGAAATCAGAAGCCCACAATGGGGTACCCAAATAAGGTTACTTGGAGACTTTTAAATTTCTCAGGGTAGACTAGTTAAAGTTACTTTTTATAAAGATTTTCTGTTTTGGTTGGTTTCCTAAAGCTAAAGGGTGACTTTGTGTATTAAAGATCCTATGTGGGACAAATATTTTCCATGATGTTTCTCTATGCTCAATGTGAAAGAGAGCTTCCTCTGTTTGAAGGCTAGCATTTGTGTTTCAATCACGCCCTGATTAGGCCTATTGAAATTGTTACTAATTTATTTTCTTGATTTATATACAGACATCCGTTTGGACTTTTTTTTACAAATTCATAAAAAAATCTTGAAAAAGGTTACCTGACTTTATATTAGTTGTTTCATATAGTCTATAATTTTATATTAGAGGAGTAATATGTCAAGAGAGAGGGTCTGATCTTAAATTAATCATATAATTCGATGCCTTAATTTTTCTGGGTTTACACTTGTGCATCTGATCTCAAGTATACACAAACCACCACCTAGCTAATTGAATACAGTAGGTACTAAAGATGCTGTTTAGTCAAAATGCTGTAAATCAGAAGGGAAAGTGTTTTAACTATGTCCATCTCTTAGCATTCTCCAGTATATTCGTTAGAGCCATGCATGACCAAAATAATCTCTTGGCTATTATTTTGCTCAAAAACAATAAAAAAGAATGTAAACAGATTCATGGAATCATTCAATGTTACCAAAAGTTACATTAAAGTATATCATATATGATTCTTAAAGATGAGAAATTAACATGTAAAATGTTAAAATTCTCCAAACAAAACAACACATTTTCCACCCTGTTGTTTCACTTCTTTCTGCCAAGAATCTCGCCTACATATTCCTTAATCAAAGTGTTTATTTTCCTCAATCTACTCATGCATCCACTCACAAAAGATATGAGACAATCAAATCCATCCCTCAGCTCCTTTTCATTTTACCCCGTTACTCTCTACCATCACATGCAGACCAAAAATCAGTTTAGATAAAAGCCAAAGAGATAACATTAACTATCTAATTAAAATTCATTCTTTTTCATTTTCACTCACTAGTTGTAAGTGAGTACTTTTGGTCCTATATCAATCATATATTATATTATTTACAAATCACATAGTGGCTGCAAAATACTTTTAATACAAAGCCAAGCCAACCAATATCTGAAAACAAAGAAAAACTTGACCAAGAACTCCCTCTCATATTAAATATACTTTCTCTGATTCCATATATAAGAGAAAAATGCAGTTTTGGATTCATTGAAAATCTGATCTATACATCAATTATTCAATGAATCTAAAACTGTATTTTTCTCTTATATATCAGACAAGAGAGAGTATAGTAAGATTATATGAAAGTTAATATGCAGAATTCAAATTGTGGTAGAACACTGAGCTCCTTGCTTTGAAGTGAGAGGAGCACCACTGAAAGAAGGTAATCCAAAGGCCATAACAGAAACACAATTAACATTAAACCTATAACGTCCAGAGACCCAAGTTCCAACTTTCCAACGAAGTTTTCCATTAGCTTTAAGATTTAAAACTAGTCTTCCAGAAGTTTGATCACGACCTATTTCATAGCCAAGAGAAGGAGCAACAGGTAACCTATTTCCTACCAAAGAGGCTGATAAGAGATTACTCTCTTGCTTGTCTTGGTAAAAAGGAGGAATAAAGGAATCACCTGTTATTTGTTGACCCTTGTAAGTTGCATAAACAAAAAGCTCATCATAGTAAATGGAGACTTTCTGGTTTGGGTTATTGGAGAGGAGAGTGAGTGTGATTGAGGAATTGAGGTATGGTCCTGAGAGGTTTAATTGGTATATATCGACTTGTTTGAGGGAGAATTGAGGTTTGGATGGGTGGAGGAGGAGATAGATAAGAAGTATTAGTAATAGGATTGTGGTGAAAAAAACTGAGAATGAAAAGAAGATTTTCTTGTAGTTTCTCTCAATTTTTAGTGCTTGCTTTGTAGCACAATGTTTTGGAGATTTTATTGTTATTTGAGACATTTGCAAATGAGAGGGGTAGAGAAAGAGAGAGTTTGTTGAAAGTTGAAACTTGAAAGGAGGGATGTTTACAACGTTAAGGAAGAGAAGGGTGGGGTGGGTTATAAGGAGAGGAAAAAGCAGCAATTATTATGTCTTGTATCATGCTTTTGACTGCCACCTCTATGCCACTCCTTGTGGTGATTAGATTAGCATATAATTGAGGAAGTTAACTAAAATGGTAAGGTAAACCGATAATTAAAAGTCTTGTGCCGGAACAGCCGTGCATTTAGTAGAATTGGACCGTCCAATCTTGACCAAACGGTCTAAATCTACTAAATGCAGGACTGTCCCAAGATGGCGACTGCAGAGTATCTAAATTCTTGAAAATCCTAGCATGTCTTGAGTCTAGAGCAAAACACCACAAATAAATGATACGTAAACACTAAGAACTAGACACCCGAGAATGCGAGTTGACGTCGCAACGCTCATCTCCCACCCTAAGAGTTTGTACGGATGACTTGAAAAATTATGGTAAGTTAAACTGTAAAATCAGCTGAAAAAACATGTTTCTATATCAAAAAAAATTAATCAAGAAAAATGTGAAAATGGATGTAAAATCCATAAATTAAAAAGGAAAATGCCCTTTGAAGATTCGTGCATGCACTTTGAGACACATAAAATGGCCAATATTTTATATTTTATATGTTTTACATCCATTTTGCACTTTGCAGGTAATTGGGTGAATCTGAACCAGTTGACCCTACACCAATATTTCTTCACTTTCAAAACAAAAAATGCTTTTTTTCCTTTTGCAAAGAATTACAGAGCAAAATAAAGTTTAGTTTAGGTGGGACAAGCTTTGAACTCTTCCCTGAAAATAAATTGTCACGTTACATTAGATATATTCATAGTTGAAAAAAGCTAAGAACAGGAAAAGGTTCACACATGAACTGTAGAAAGCTAAGAATGTAACATACAGTAGCTATGTTAATGTTACAGGCATTTACGGTTGTTATCACATTACTCCCTTTCTCGCCTGTTAAATGTTTGGTCGTTTTCAAATGTTTGAGTAGATTAAGACTACCATATCATACAACACACAAACAACCAAAATTGGGGCTATAATTGTCCACCCCAATCCAACTTTTCCTTTTTCCTGCAACTTGCTGCACAAAAGCTTACTGAAATTTTAATGAAAATAAAAAGTAATACAAACTTTGTTTGGCAATTTTAAGCGAAAATTGAATGGAAAGTAGCCAAACAAAAAACATTAATGTAAAAATTGAATTGTAGTATTGAACCCGTAACCTACTTGAAAATTAGCAGTAGAAAAAATTGGAAGTGTTTTAATTTCTCAGGGAACTAACATTACCAATCAATTTTTTCTTAGTTTGCATGTAACTAGTGGTGATTATCAGCTGTCATAAGAGTAGCTAGACACGTGGCACTGGCACAAGAAGGTTCATCCGTGATAAGTGGGTCCCCACAAAACAATGTCACGTACATTTGATGTTCTGTGATATACTACTTATCTAAGATAACGATATTTTGGGATATGCAAAATATAAATGATAGTATATACTACAATCTGATACTGCCACGATAACGATTATTGATTATTGAAGGAAAGGGATGCAACTCTTTTCTAAGTTATAAAATGGGTGATTATTGGAAAAGAAAAGCAAAAGCAACGCTTTTAAATGAGGCGTAGGGGAGAGGAGGTAGAGTAAATAACACTCTTCATGATTGGAATTGGAGATATTGTGGTGTAAATGGCCTAGTGGTGTGGTATGGCATGCTCTTCTCCCTTGGGCACGTTGTAATTTTGGTTTCATAACAACAAAAAAATCAATAGAGTGAGCAGTAAAAGGAGGGAACATGTAGAATCTATGAAATGGCTTTTTGGAAACCTGCTATTGAAATTATTGTTATTATGTGATGATTTCTTGGACTTAAATGTGTTTTAGGCTTCTAGCTTAGTAGCTTTTTAAGTTGAGTTAAGGTCCCACTTCCAACATGATTGATTTTCCACTTGTGGGACCATCCTCAGTTTAATCTTTATTGATTAGCTAAAAAATAATTAATTAAGCAGAGGAGAGGAGAGGAGAGGATTACCATGAGATGTTTGATCATGCATTGCATAGTAAGAGGTAATGGTGGAGTGGTGGACCATTGTAGTGAGGGTTATAGATAGCACTAGTAACAACTAACAGAGACGTTTGGCATTAAAAGTTCCTTTTTTAAGTTATTATTGAGAAAGTTTATGACCCCATAACTTAGTGGTTTCTCCTCTTCTCACCTTTATAATTATCTCAATTCAGATTATTGTTTTTTATTAGAGATTATGTTGATTCTTTGAATCAATGTATGTTGGGTTAACTGTAGTGTATTGTGAAAACACAAGCAAAGTAAAGAGGCTTCAAATTTGGTTGTTGAGAAGTACAAGCAATGAAAAGGGAAGTGACTTATTTGCACTTCAGACAACTTTTTGGCATTATCATTTCCAGAATGCAAAGGGGTCCCGTGATTGGTTTGGAGTGTATGTATTTGGCTACTTGCATTTGTCCATTTTTGAAGAAAGAATGTAATCTGTTTAATTTCTTCACATATTTTATCCACAAACTTAATGATGAAGGGAGCTTATGCTTTCATTTCAGCAATTCTGGAACACAAGTTAAGTCCAAAATTTTCAACTACCCAATTCAATAAAACAGAAAGGATTCACAGTAAGTCATTTACATTTTCCAAATTGTTTAGAAGATGGACAAATTTCAATTATATTGTCTATTTTAAAAAGTAGTTTCTTTTGAAAAAGGAACTCTACTTTTATTAAAAAATTGAAAATCTCATCTTCAACACAAACTTCAAAATAAATTGGCAAAGCATTAAAAAGGCAGATGGTGTCCCTCTCGTTTTCTTATTTTTGCTTTGGGGGTGAAAGTGGGAAGGGAATCATTTTCGGAACTCTTTTAAGAAAAGTTTGCTTCAGAAACCTGTAACCACGTTTGGGTTAAACAAAACTTTTTAGAAGGCACAAATTTTCAAGAAAAACAAAACAAAACATTAACTCATTGCTGTAATAAAACAAATCATAATGTTATGGTATTTACAAGAGGCTCCCATATTACACGCCTAATCAATTCCTACAAAATAATTAAATAACGAGACAAGAAAGTCTCTAATCTCTATAAAACTGCATAAAATTACAACTATATATCTGGTTAATAGATATATTATATATATCAAGATCTTAGAGGAAAGGCAAGTCAAAAAATTGGCCTAAGAAAGCATGTACAGATAAAGTGGGTCTGGTATTTAAGGTTTAAAGAAAACAAAATTTTGAAGTTACTAAACTAACAATACATGCTCTCCTCTCCAGAGTCATAAATCTTCTAATGATTGTATTCATTGCAATCTTTATCTGCAGCAAGAGAATCAGATTGTAATTGACGGACAAATTGTCCTTTCACTCTTGGACGCTGCTCTGCTAGTTTCTTCCTGCTCTCATATCGAACCTATTAAAAAGTATAAACATACGTTAGCGCCTTTTCAAAACAATAATGGTCATGCAAGTACAAGGTCATAATCAAATTGATAGTGATATACCTTTTTCTCAAAACATCTCTCTTTCCGTTTCAAGCGGAACTTGTAAAGAGCTGCTTCTCTTTGGATAGATCGATGCGAATGTCCACTGTTTGTGCGGTCTTCATTCTTACCCTCTGAAGCTGCCCTGAAAGTGGCAACTTGATCAACATTGCTGCTACTTCCACAATTGCTTCCATAACCAATGCTGTTAAAATGGCTTGCATTTCCATTACAGAAACTACTCGATGTACTTTGATCATTTGTTGGATAATTAAATCCTCGCTCTTCTGCATGTTCCGATTTGTGTTCCTGTGTGTACACAACTTGGTTTGAGGTGCTGTTTCCGTTTGGTTGCTCTGACCGATTTTCTTGTATATTTGACTGATAAAATGCATCTCTTTGAAAGTTTGGTTCAAGGAGCACAAATGAACTAGGCATTGATGGTGGATCTGATTGTGTACGAATCATTGGAGGAAGTACAGAACCGTAGGTCATGCGTAGATCCTTGAGCCTTACACCTTTTACAGGAATTGGGAGAGAATGTTGTTGATGGAAGTGTGAAGTTGCGAGTTCAGGTTCTTTTGATTGGGCTGTAGTTGGAGAGATAATACCTCTTTGCATACTTGGTATTGAACTCTCCGAGTTACATCCAGTTGCCATATGAGAGACAACTTTCTCAGAGTTTGTTTGTTGTTCTCTTTGTTGATCAGAGAAGTTAATTACTACTGCAGGTGACGCTTGTAATTGCCGGTTGGTATACCTACATGAGAATTCATTTCCGTGATAAGCATACGAAATTCAACAAGGCCAGTAAGTTAATGAGGGAACAAGACAGAATTCATAAACTTAATAGCTTCTTCCTCATCCAAAATAAGCAAAAAATCATGTACTCAACACTCCTTTTACAAATAAAAAGGGATTTTAGCATTTACCGTTTGAAAGCTGAAGCATTAGAATGCATGATGGTGTGCCTTTCTTCAGTGAGTTCCTTCTCACAGCTACTGGGATGACAGCTTCTCAGAGAAAGGTCCAATTGCGGAGAAAAGTCAAACTCGCTTGTGCAATTAACTGTTGAACTTTTGAGACTGCAGTTTGGAGGATTATGAAATGCTCCAATCAAGTCAATAGCTTCCTTAGAAGAGTTAATTTGAACACAGTGATTGTCATTAGCCTCACCATTGATGCTAGCACTCTGAAAATGCTCTGGACCATCACCATCCTTGGCATTAATTGTGCTTGTCTCACCATTTTTGCAGATAGCCACAGTTAATCCTAAACAAAAGTTTGTTCAATTTTCAGATATTCTTCTTTGTTGAGTAGAACAAAAGATTATTGCACTGAGGGACGGAAATTTACCTTGAGCATGACCATCACGTGTGATCAATGTCGAGCCCAAATGAAACTCTCGTGTCTTTGTTCCACTTGAATATGCTTCACCACATTTCAGTGGAGAAAATTCATGCACATTATCGACCAGGCCACTCTCAGCTTCCATGTTGGGCTTTGTACAAGAACTCTGCAACAGATAGCAAACATATAGTTATAAACTATCTAGCCAACCCAAACTGAAAACCAGTTTCGTTTAAATATGAAAGGCTTATGAAATTTACTTCACCGTGCCTGTTATTTATCCCTTGTTCACAACTATCTTCACCTAACTGCAACAATATAGAAAAAAATGTAGAAAACTAACCTGCGCATCACTTCCTTTCTCAATTAATTCCTTATTTCTCTGAATGCAAGCAGCATCACCACCAGAACGATTACTAGCAGCATTGTTTTCAGCAGTCGCTTCAACCTTCTGTTGGGCGTCACTCTCATCTTGAGGACCATTTATGGCAGCGGTTGCCTGCTGACAGAGTAAATAATTCATAAATTTAAAGTTCAATCATTTTTGTGAAAGAGCATTCAAGAGAAATAATGAGAGAGCAGTAGTCCTACTGATTGTGATTGTCTTCTCCAAACATGCTGCCACAAATTCCTCAGTTCATTTTTCCTAAGGGGCTTAACAAGATAGTCAACAGCACCTCCCAACATGCATTTGTATACTGTGTTAATTGAATCGTGCGAGGACATCACTGGAAAAGGATTAAAAAAACGATGAATAATTAATCGAAGGATTAAATAAAGTGGAAAAATTCAGCAAACAGGTAGAAGATTTATCAATGATATCATACTTATGACAGGGATGCTTTTGCAAATCTCATGCTCCATAATTAGTGTGAGAAGTGCATAGCCAGATATGGATGGCAAATCCACTTCTGTAAGTATTAGATCGAAACTGCCTGGCCTTCCCTTGAGTATTTCCCATGCCTTCAAGCCATCAGGAACAGCAGCAACTACTCAAAAAAACAGATCAACCAAGAATAAGTAGATACTAAAAAATCTTTTAAGACAGATAAACATTGAAAGTAGTTGTATGATCATGTCTATGGGCTTAATAACCAAGAACCTTATCTAAAGGTGTATCAGTTCCTTAGACATTCATTGAACCCAAATCCCCATCATCTACCAGTATAGGTTTTCTCTTTTTCATTTTTTTCATTAGGAAAAGTTTATTAGACATACTAAAAACAAAATTATTGTTGCCTGTAATTTATGCACACAAATTTTCTTTTCCATCCATTGGTTATTTTTCTTATTAAGTCGTCAAAATCTATGAGTCTGTCAACTGTTGGTAGTACACACTTGATATTTCAATAAATTTATGGCTTAAAATTGCAGGATATCCCAATTTGCGCGATTCGATCTTGGAGGACCAAAATGAGACGTGAAATCAAAAGTACAATTTAACCTAAATTTATAGGTCAACCCTTTCTAAAATTGGGAGGCTGTACACTTCTATTTTACTAGTAGCTTTTTTCCCTTTTCCTTTAACCATTACCTAGTCATACCTCAAGGTAAACAGATATTTACGGTCAATCAAATTAAAGGTTTCAGCCATTAAAATCGGAACCATAACATAAGAAAAAGAAGAACAAACTGATCTCAACAACTCATAAACGTGAAAGTTGGAAATTCTTGCATCAAAACCAAAAAATAAGAAATACCAGGGAAATTGAAACATTGACCCTTGACCAAAAAAGAAACAAACAAGTCCAGACACTTAACTCACGAAAAATGAATAAAAATAAACAACAATCTCCTACCATAGCTTGAAAACACGAATTCAGAGAACAAGACCAAAGAACACCAAAAACAAAAGAAAATAAACAAATTTATAAACAAGAAAATCGTGAAATGAAAGGAAAGAGAAGTTAATTACCTTTATAGCTGCATTTTCTGAGAAGCGCTGCTATAATTTGCCTAGTGGAGTCATCAGCTTCAACTAAGAGCACTCTCAAAACCATTTTGGGCAAGAACTTTTCCCACCTCATAAGCCCTTTCAATTCACCTCCTCTACTTTCAGTTCCACTCTCTTCCTTCTCAATTCCCAATAATTTCTCACCACTCATAACTACCTCACCCATGTTTCTCAACTTTAGTACCTGGAATCAACGTATAGCATCAGAATCTTCTTCTTAGGTAGTTCCAGAAAACCAAAACCAAAACCAAAAAACCTCGGCACACAATATCCAAAATATCTCAATTTTAGAGAGTGAAAATAAAAGGCATCAGAAAAGAAAAAGTCCTTATATGGACTATGGAAGGGTAGACACTGTAACTTAACAGTATTACATCTAACGGTTTAGAATGAGACACCAAATATAACCGCCTTCTCATCCAACGGCCAAACAAAATATCCTCGAACCTAAAAATATCTAGAGACATAGAGACGCTGGCCCGCATGGTCCACGTCATCAATTAGATCTGATTTTTTTTTCGACCAAAGATCTAAAGCGAAATACCCATTGGGGTTCTCGTGGTTGGTGTTAGTCTGGTGGATATTATTTCACCTTCTTTCTTTCTTTCTTTTCTTTTTTATTATTATTCTTTTTCTTTGGTTATAATTTTCTCTTTGCTTCCGGTTCCGTCCAAACCCAAAATATCAAAATATGCTTCCTATTGCCAGCAACGGGATATTTTTTTTTGTGGGACAATTAGCAGTCATTGGGGCCCATTTGGAGAAAGATATTGAGATTTTAAACCAAAACCCAAAGATATTTTTGAGTGCTTTGAGGCTGGCCACGAATCCATGGACGAAGCTGAGACACGTGGCACGTTCATTGGGGATGTCTCGTTTTGTGGCTTTGAAATCGTCGAGTGCTTATCTACGCAAGAGTGATCCCACTCACACGCGTGGGTGGGAGGCTGTGTTTGTTACTCGCCCCCTTTTTGGGCACTAACAAGAAGACTGAGAGAGCGTGGGTCTTCGATGTGGAGTGAAGAGCGTGGGGAGGTGCGGTAAGAAAAAATTAACGTAGGTGCACCTTGCGACTTCTCATTCGCTACCATAAGAGAGACCACTCATCCGATGATTAAGTATTTTAAATAGTCGTAATCTACTCCAATCTCCGAATTCCGTCACTAATCTACAAATGCTTTTTGATTTTGTCCCAACTTAAGTTATTTTATTATGAGTGGGGGTCAATTCTTTTGTTTTGTTTCAGGTTAATCATAACCGTCAATAATCAATATTCTATGAAAACATTTGTTTAACAAAACACTAAACCAGCTTCAGAAAAAACAAAACATCAAACAGCTCTTTTGGTCTCATGTTATGTGTACAGTGTGAAATGTTTGTTTAACTCAAAGCTATTATTATTTTGTTCATCTCCCATGGGTAAAGGAGCGAGATGACCGAACCCAGAAATTGTTCATCCAAATTTCAAATCCCTAATATCCAGCACCTCCAAACCTATCAGACCAACATCCAAAAAGTTGAATTAACAAAACCCTCCCTCCTTCTACCCTTCTGAACAAACTCTTCAAACCAAAAAGTTGCATTAACAAAAAATCTTTCAATTTATTGATGTTGGGGTAGAAGGGCACACAATCGCAAATTATTTCAAACATTTTTGCACAATCTCTTACGCTCTTTTTGAGGGCGCAATGGAACAATCAGTATACAATTTAATTTCATCATGTAACTCAAGTACTCCGGTAGCCACAAAACATGAAACTTGGCGAGACATATTGCAAGGACTGAAATCAAAAGACCCCATATTTGTAAGGATTAAAAACATATTTAAACCTTATTTTTTGAGTGACTCTAACTAAATCTGTCTTGCAAGCTATGCCTACTTATGTTATGCAAACTTGTGTTCTTCCTAGAGGTACATGCGATGAAATTGACAAGATCTGCAGACATTTTATTTTGGGGGGGGGGGGGGGGGGGGGGGGGGGGGGGGGGGGCCTGAATTGAGATCTACAAGAGCCACTAATACTGCTTTTCTCATGAAGGGTTTATGGAACTTTTGCTCTGATCCTGGTGCTCTCTGGAGTTCTGTTATCAGGAATAAGTACAAGTGTGGCTGGAGATCTTTCCCTAAGATTGACACGAAGAGGAAGGGTTCTAATTACTGGAATGGACTTGCTAATATTTGGGGTGAATTCAGAAATAAACTGGTGTGGACTGTTGGTAATGGTGAAGATGTGAGATTTTGGTTGGATAGATGGCTTCCTAACAGGGACATTTTGGCTAATTCTGCTTCATTCACTATCACTGATGATGATTCAACTCTCCCTATAAGTCATTACCTTAACTATATTGGAGAGTGGAATTGGAGCCTTATGGAGAATATTCTGCCTATGGAGGTGATTCGAGCTATAAATCAGTACACTCCACCTTCTATACTCAATCATGATGACTTTAGATAGGGGCAACTCCGGATGGGAGTTTTACTATGAAATCAGCGTATTTATCCCTACTTTCTCACCAGGGGATCAATTCTAGCAATAGTTTTAAATTAATCTGGAAGTGGAAAGGTAATGAAAGGATTCGTACCTTTTTGTGGAAATTGAATCACCAAGCTGTTCTTACTAACGTGGAGAGGCAGAGGAGGATGATGGCTTCTGATAGTAGCTGCCCCGTGTGTGGCTGTGATGATGAGACCCTCTTTCACCGTTTTAGGGACTGTCCTAGTAGTCTTGCGGTGTGGAATGGATTCAGAATTAGGAATCAAAACCAGTTCTTTAGCATCATGAATTGGAATGATTGGTTGAATGTTAATTTAAAGAAAGGGAATGGAAGGAACGAATAGATGAACTGGAGTACCTTGTTTGGTGTCACCCTTGATTTGATATGGCGCAATCGTAACGAGCTAGTTTTCTCCCAAAAATCAAGCTCTGCTTACGGTACCAGATGCAAAATACGATCTCAAACCGATTGGATTGTGAATTGTTCTCTTAGAAGTCACGATCTCCAAGCTCAAGGTTCAGGGGATGAAATGGTGGCTGTTGAGAGATGGAATCCTCCTTTGGCCGGATTCTGGAAGCTTAACTGTGACGGATCGGTGAGAGATTGTGGTAGATCTGCTGGTTGTGGGGGTGTTCTGAGGAATTCGCAGGGAGAATTTGTCATCGCCTTCACCCGTAAGATTCGTGCGTGGGATACTCTTGAAGCTGAGCTCTCTGGTGTCTTCTTCGGCCTTCGTCTTGCGTGGAACAGGGGATTGAATCGCGTTACTGTGGAAATGGACTCTCAAGAAGCGTTTGGTTTGATCACCGGAGAGCGTCGGATCAATCATCGGCTCCACTTGCTGCTGGATCAAATCCATGCAATTGGTGATGATGACTTTGAAGTGAATTGGTGCTGTGTTGGTCGCGAATTGAATGAAGCTGCAGATAGATTGACAAAGGAAAGTCACTCAATTATTGTTTCTGATGTAATTTACCATTCTGCCTCTGGCTTTTTAGCTAAATTACTGCTTGTAGACAAGAATGGACCTATTGGTCCCAATGCAATGATTTAATCTCTCTAGGCCTTTAGGCTTCATTTTCCACCAAAAAAAAAAAGGAAAGATTTCGAATTCAAATTCAGGTAATTATAAAAAAAAAGTTTACCTAATCATATCGACTTTGTCAAATGTGTTGGGTCATCCATATAATTAGCAGCGGATCCAAGACCTTAGGATCACAGGGGTGCGACAAAATTATTATCAAATTTATTGGTTCACATTAGGCTAAGAGCAACCATACAAGTGAATTGGACACCACATCATAACCCAAAACCTTAAAGCATTGGATTTACGCGCTCTCTCGCTTTTATAGTGCTCAACACTCACTTTTCCATCTGAGATTCTTACTCACACTTGAACATAAACAACAAAATCTTAGGAACTACTTAAGGTGCAAAATCTAATCTTAGAGGGGCCAGACTAAAAATTATATAAAAGGTGCACCTCCTAAATAATGGATAGGTCTGCATATTCATGCAACACTTATGTATATTTTAGTACCAGACTATACTCTTGAGACATACTTATATGTTATTTAAATGAGTTAAACTTTCTCTAAACATTTTCATGTAACTTGAATCGGTGTCAAAGATTTTTTAAAATTTTTTGATTTTGTCAATTTGCCATTTTTTTATATGAACACGCTGTTTAGTCTAGGTACTTTTCTGTTAGTATTTGTTTGAAGGGAGGGTTTTGGAGGTGAGTGGAAAGCTTATTCTTCAATTTTAAAATCTTAGTTGTCTAGTTCAATTTTATGAAGAGGAGGGGAGCAAAATTGCACCTAGGGTAATTGTAGCTCCCCTCCAAAAGTGAAGAGATCTGGAGGGGAGAGAGTATCTTTTTTTTTGTTACAAGAGGGTATCAATTTAATATTTGGACTTTAATATCTTTTTATTTAATGTGATTTTAGTTATTTCAAGAGTGAAAATTTTAATTTTACATTTTCCCTCCATTGAAATAACTTGATCCAAACACAAAAGTTCTTTAAAATCTCTCTCTTCCCTTTTTCTCTATTTTTAATTTTGTACCACCCTTCCTCTCTTCTTTTTTTTTGTCAATACCCTTCCTCTCTTCTTTTCTTTTTGGTTAAAGCGATTTGATTTATAGAACGGGGCCAGCCCCAAACCAAAGCACCCAGAGGGTTACAACAAGTGGATTCAACTCCAAACTTACAGAAACCAACACAAATGGGACTTTCACTAAAAGCCCAAGAGCACAAACCGGGTTTCGGATCACCCAAAACCAAACCGAATCAAATTAGTTACAAACTTAAATGCTACCATAATTGACTAACCAGTCAGAAGTAGCATCAACCCTAAAAAGGAAAAAAAAACCTAAACACACTCCAGAAACGCCGCTGAGCTCCACGCAAAACCACCCTCCACATAGCAGCTTCCATGTTAGCAGAACCGGACCGGTCATCGAGCCGGCCAAGGCACGTGATCACTTGTTCTTTGGTCGGGCTGGCGGGTCTTTGGTCGGACCGCATGAGCCGGTCTATATTAAATAAATTCAAAAATTATAATATATACTAAGAAAGTATTTGTATTTATAATTGTAATTAAGTAAAATGATAAAATATTTAAATTTAATAATAAATAAAATATCTGCTTCAAAAAAAATTATAAATATATTGTCTTGCATACATTTATTAATAAAAATATATCTATGTAAAGGCTAAATATAAAAATTGTGAAATATTAAAAAGTGAAATATGTTATATAATATATGAAAGGAAGAAATTAACAACAATTGTCTTGTGGGGCAATGGTAGTTTGAGTTGTTGATCACCAAATGTTCCTAGGTTCGATACCCACCATTGACATTTTTAAACTAAAAAAAAGTTTTAAAAATCTGTAAAACCCGGTCGGACTGGTTGGTTTGATACCCATCTTTGACATTTTTAAACATAACGCACCTGGTATTTGACTGCCACCATTATTTTTGTTTAAATTTATATATTCTGAGAGACTAGCCTCATCTTACACCAAGTTGACATTAAATTCACATAAAAATTTTGGAGAACATTTCTCTATAAGCAAAATGTTGCTACTTTTTATAGGGAAGAATTAAAATTAGGGAAAGCACACCCTATAAGAAAACCACTACCAACTTCTTGAAGATCTATGAGAAGATCTACCATGAGTGTCGGTTGTCCGAACTTTGTTTTAACTTAGGATCGACTAGTTGTTGGACTTTTGATTCCTTTTTTCTTCGAGCGGTTTCATTGAAGAATGAACTTTGCTCCTTAGTTATTGATTCTCTAACTCCTCAAAAAGTATTATATTATATGAGAAGGGATGTTATGGTTTACCTAATGACTAACTTAAGCTAATAATGCGAGTAAATGAACTGTACGGTCTACATATATACGCATGGTCTCTGTCGACCACTACTACTAGCCTACAACTTAACCACTGTTGCACCGACTAAGATCAACGTACAATAATACAAAATACGCCATAAAATCTAGGAGTGTCGATCCACAATATCTTCGCTCCTAATTCTGTGGCGCTTCTGTCACCCTAGAAGCACCCTATTTTTTGACAAGAAAAAAGAAAATATAATTTAATCGCTTTTTATTTTTTAGGCAAAATTACACCATAGGACATTTAAGTTATTTATTTGTAACAAGTTGGCCCTTTAAGTTTTTTTCGTAACAAATAGACCCTTTAAGTTACCTAACGTTGACACCGCTGGCCCTTTTAGTAAAATGTCATATCGTTGATTACATCAAAATACACAAAAATATGATTGGTTGCATCAAAATACATAAGCTAGAGTAATCACAATATACAAAGTAGCATTACATCAAAATACATAAGCTAGAGTAATCACTAAAAGAGCCTATTTGTTACAAACAAAAAAAACTTAGTCAACTTGTTACAAATAAATAACTTAAAGGTCCTATTGTGTAATTTTACCTATTTTTTATATTAAATTTTATAATTTAATACTAAACTATACTCCCTCCGTCTCATATTAAGTGTCCTGTTTGCCATTTTTCTTTGTCTCAAATTATCTGTCACTTTAGAATCCGAATACAACATTTATTATTACTTTCCAACAATACCCTTACTTTAGAATATCAATAACCGTGCGTTTGCACCAACCAAAAAAAGTGTAAGGGTGTTTTAGTCCTACCACATTTTTTTACCATAAAATTTAGCATATCCAATCATTTTCTTAATACCCACGCATAACCTTAAACGACACTTAATATGAGATGGAGGGAGTATTACTTATATTTGAAAAATAAAGGCAAAACTACTCCCGAGGTCCCTTAACTTATTTTTTGGTATCAAATCAGTCCCTTAACTTTTTTTTGTAACGACTTAGTCCCTTAACTTTTAAAAAGACAGCAATGTAGTCCCATTTAACGTTTTTTTGTTAACTCCGTTTAACAGTAATTGATGTGGATATTTCACTGCTTAGGTGGCATGCCAGGTAGGAAAAATTAATTAATCCAACGTGTCCCTTCTCTCTCCCTCTTAGAAAACCCTAGATCTTAAAAACCTCCATTGTTGTTCTCCATTGTTTTGATCTGAACATCTCATCTTTCATCTCTAACACTCTCTTATCATCATCAGCGTTTCTCTGTGAGCTTGAAAACCAACGACTCTAGTTAATCCCATGGCCTCAGGCAGTAACAGCTCCAACTCAAGAAGCCTCAGATCTGTTTCAAGTGGATCTCGCCCAGTTGTTGAAGGACCTAAATGTCGTTGTGGATCTAGTACAATAGTTCGTGTTGTGAAGAAAGAAGGCCCTAACCATGGCAGATTGTTCTGGGGTTGCAGGCATTTTGTGGTGAGGAAGATGAAGTTTATGTGTTTTACTGTATTAACATTTAGGTCCCTTAACTTTTTAATAGGTATCAAATCAGTCCCTTAAGTTTTTAATTAGTATCAAATTAATCCCTTATGTGTTTCTGATTTAGGCCCAAGGCATTCAAATTGGATGCAACTATCACATGTGGTATGAAGAATACGATATTGAGCTTCGGGAAAAGAATATGGAACTTCGTGAAAAAGATATGGAGCTAAGTTCATTGAGGAAGGCTTTGGTTGAAATGCATGAACACCACAAAGCAACAAAAGACCAAATAAAAGTGGTAGTTATCACATGCTTAGTATTAGGAGTGATATGTGCAATGGTGATTTTCATATTGTTGACTACTAGGAATTAGGGAAACAGAATGATGTTATGTATGATTGTCTAGGTAACTGGTTTTCATGATGAATGCAATGACTTTTTTTTTTTCAATTGCTTTCAAGTCTTAGCTTACCAAAATGGTAATAACATAACCTTATAGCTTACCAAAAAGAATAGAACCTGTTCATAACAGATACAAATAATTGAGCTTGTTCAAAAAGAATTTTAAACAAAATGCCACATTTCCATTACTGATAATTGAACAGCCTGTTCACAAAAACTGGACACCTAAACCATAACCAAAACAAGTGGCAATTTGAGATGTTCCAAAATATCCAAAGCATTGTCATCAAAGTTTCCAAAATATTGGCAAAACATAGCCATCAAAGTATTAAAAAACAAAGCAACTTAAGTTATGAAATTACATAACATATATTCCTAATTTTTCCAAGGCTTTCTAATTGGCAACTTGGGCCATAATGTTGCTTGAGAGGTGGAATGTGTGAGGTAGGTTCTGGATGCTCTCTTTGTTGTAGCAGTTGAAGTAGCAGTGGGACGAGGCTGCCTTGGACTTGCAGCAGTAGTAGGGTGCTGCCTTGGATTTGCAGCAGTAGCAGTGGGTTGTGTTTGAGATAGGGAAGCTGTTTGTGGTTGAATTGGTGTTTGGGTAGGTGTTTGGGCAGGTGTTTGAGTTGTGGAAGCATTTTGGGACTGTGATTGACTTGTGGGAGGTGGTTGTGCTTTGCATGAAGCCCTGTTATGGCCAAATTGCTTGCACTTACTACACTTATTTTGTAAGCCCTTCCTGTCAAGTTTTTGGGAATCAGTTCTCTTCTCATCTGCATCCTTTCTTCTTGATCTTTTTGGTCTACCTGGAGGTCTTCTCAATGCCTAGACATATTCAGACCAGAATTTGAATCATATTTAATTCATAATTAAATACCTGCACAACCAATGCCTAGACAACTCTCTCTCTTTCTCAAGCCCACTCTTTATCCTTGGGAGAACATCACCATTGTAACTCTCAATCTTCTTTCAGTTTGTAGCCCACCTCTCCATCAAGTACTCTCTGATTTCCTCTAGCATAGTCACAATAGGCTTCTGCCTTGGTCCAAGATCACACTATTAAAAGTTTCTGACATGTTGTTGACTAACACATCACACTTTGAATTTCCACTGAATCTTGATTTGCTCCAAAATCTTGGTGGAATCTTCATAAGTTCCTTGTATGCAGGTTCATTGATCCTCCTCATCTCTCTCATCTCCCTCTCCCATGCTTGCGGATAGGTTGATTTCGCAGCTTTCCACATAATGTCTTTCAATTGCTTTCCAGGATGTTTTTTTCTGAAGTTTTTATACAAATGTCTCACGCAGAACCGTTGCTCGACACCAGGTAAAAGTTCATCCATGGCAGGTAAAAGTCCCTGTTAATCATAAACAGTTTTAAATGGCAGCATATCTATTAAAAAATTAAAAGTATACTAAACAATCTCATACCTTCTGTTGATCAGACATGAATGTGTACTTCTTGCATACTTGAGGACCTCCCAAATCATTAACCAATAGATGAAGAAACCAAGACCAAGAGTCCTTTGTCTCTCCTTCAACCACGACCATTGCTATGGGCAACATTTGATCATTTGGATCTCTTCCTACAGCTGCAAGTAACTGTCCTCCATAATAGCCCTTGAGAAAACAACCATCTAGGTCAATTATAGGCCTGCACTTCAAGAAACTCTGCCTGCATCCATCAAGGCCCATGTACAATCTTTGAAAGCTTGGTAACAACGGCCTGTATATAATTTTCTCTTCAATAGGCTGCATTTGGTCAGTTGCTTCTACATTCAACTTGATAGTACTATTAGGATTAGACCTTAACAATTCATGACAATAATCATAAAGCCTTTTATATTGTTGTTTGAAAGATCCATCAACCATGTCAACAGCAGCCCTTCTTGCCCTGCTGGCCTTGCACTTGGTTACCCCTTGAATCCATTTTTCATGAGCCTTGTTGCAAATATCATCCAGCTTAACCTTTGGATTATCTCTTACAGTGGCATATAATTTTTTCCCCAACCAACCAGAACTCATAAATTTGACCCTATATTCTCTACTGCAGGAATGTCTGTCTATGATCTTCCTCACCTACCAAGTCTCTTCACGTGATAACTTGGCACAATAAATTAACCATTCACAACCATCTTTACAACCAACTCTGATTCTTCTCTTATCATTCTTTATGTACCTAAGATCCCTTCCATTATGGATTGCATAAGTGATCACAGCATCCCTAAATTCATCACTAGTTGAGAACAAAGTCCCCAGTACCCATTTGAAATCTTCCATACTCTTTGGCATCACAAAACTTGGAAATTTAACTCTAGAACCACCTTCATCACTAGACTCCCCTGAATTTTCAGTCTCAAGTTCTTCAGACATGTATTCTTCATCAGATAATCCCCTATCACACCTTTTATTCTGCACCTTCTTACCAATATTCATGTCATCTTCATCAGAAGCTGGAATTTCATAATTTTCATTCAAATCAGGTTCTACAATTTGTTTTTTAGGCCTCCCTCTTTTTCTACTACTAGATCCTCTCTTATTTCTCTTTTTAGGAGGATCTGGTACCACAGTGCCCTCAACTTCAACTGTATTTGCATCCAGATTTGGGGGTTGCTCAAATCCATCATTCTCTCCAATCTCATCATCAGAGTCATTGAATCTAACTTTCTGGACACTCTCATCGCTTTCATTTCCTTCTCCTTCCTCTGTTTCAGCTATAGGATGTGTTTGGGGATGTGTTTGGGCTGTAGGATCAGTTTAGGGATGTGTTTGGGCTGTAGGTTCAGGTTGGGGATCATTGTGAGCTGTAGTTTCAGTTTGGGGATCATTGTGGGCTACAGGATCATTTTGAGGTTCATTGTGGGCTGTATTTTCAATTTGGGGATGTGTTTGGGCAATATGATCATTTTTAGTGAGGTCAACTAACAATTCAGGGTTGAAATCAGGTTGGGCAGCAGCATCAAAATTGATATCATCAATTGGTTCAGGTTGTGATACAGGATGTACAAGATACAAATCTACCTTTTCATTGGACTTAGCCCATTTTACCATTTCCATGGCCCCATGGTCATCTTTGAGTAGTTTCATTACCCCATTAACTTGGTACCACATACTTACTACTTCTAGAAAACCCATATCCTTAACTATGTCTTTAATCTCAAAATAACTCCATCTATCCGCATCACACTCCCAATTTGCAACTAACCCTTCATAAGTGCTACCCACAAACTGACCACAATGGTGTATATCAACCTTAAAAGCATCCATATTAATCTGTAAATTTACCAAAATACCCACACTTATGTATTTGTAACTTTATCAAATAAAAAGCTGCATTGAATTCAACAATTCCACTCACAGATTAAACAAACAGATTCAACACTTAGAGTCTTAGTCAAAGAATAATAGAATACATGTTGGGACCACAAAAATCTAACCCCACATGGAAATCGTACCCCACATAAACCCATAACCCCATATAAAGCCAGAACCCCACATAAAACCATACAAATCTGACAAACAAACATCAAGACCCCACCAATACACCACCTTTCAACACATCCAACAGACAAACCCTAATAAAAAAGGGAACTCAACGAAAATTTCACCAAAACTCGAATTAATAAGAGATGAAGGCTTACCTTTTGATGTTATCCAAACCAGAAGATTCGATTTGACGAAATCAACGAACGAACGAAAACGTAGTCACTCTCGTAGTCACTGTAGTAAATGAACGAAACCCTAGTCGTAGACACCGTCGTTCTCAACTGCTGCTGCTTCGTCTTCGTCGTGCTCAAACGAACTAGAGATTGAGAGAAAGAAACCCTAGGTTTCTCGCTTCTGGTTTCGCTGCTTCTGCTTCTCACTTTCGCATTTCATTTCTTTTTTTGGGAGAAAATGGAGTTTCTTGAGTGAGAGAGAAACGAAGAAGGAAAACAATGACCCCCAATCTCATTAACCTACGTGGCATTCCTAGTCACTAGTTTAATAGACACGTCAGCCACTGTTAAACGGAGTTAACAAAAAAACGTTAAATGAGACTACGTTGCTGTCTTTTTAAAAGTTAAGGGATTAAATCGTTACAAAAAAAAAGTTAAGAGACTGATTTGATACCAAAAAATAAGTTAAGGGACCTCGGGAGTAGTTTTGCCAAAAATAAAATATTTGAATTTTATTTTGCTGTGGATAAAGTGGGAGTGGGGTGGAGATATAATGACCCGCGTGTGACACGGTTGAACATTCATCGTCATCCAAGAAGAAGAAAAAGCCAACCGTTATTTAACGCCGTGACTCGCACATTCATGATCGTCATCCTCTTTACATTGATTAAATCTTCATCCATTTGCATATTATTGTTGTCACTCAAATAACAATGGCCACTAACATCAACTTCAACTTCAACTTCAACTTCAACTTCCACCCTACACTTTCCCCCCATTATTCCCCCACACGCTGTGTACTCCCACCATCCCACTTGTCCACCACATTCTTTGGCACACCCGCACGCCTCAAATTCAAACATGCTTCCAATGCCACCGCACCCACAACCAAACGCAGCGTTTCACTCTCCGTTCGAATGTCATGGGAGGGTCCACTCTCTTCCGTCAAATTAATCATACAGGGTAGAAATATGGAGGTACTTACTCTATTATTATTATTATTATTGTTAGCAAACCCCCAATTCACCCCTTTTCTAATTTTGATTTACATAATCTGTGTTGGTGTTCAGCTGAGTGATGCGGTGAAGCAGCATGTGGAAGAGAAAGTGGGGAGGGCAGTTGAGAAGCATAGCCACCTAGTGAGAGAGGTTGATGTCAGGCTATCTACTCGTGGTGGAGGAGACTTTGGCCGAGGACCTAGGACACGTAAATGTGAGGTCTGTCTCACTACTCACCCTACTTTTGCATTTTCAATTTTCTATTTTTGGTAACCTAGGAATCGTCAAGTGTAAGTAGGTATCTCGTTGATGCCAGCTAATTGACATCCGAGTTAAGAAGCCCGTATACTTAGTATGACATTGATACGCTCATGCGGGGATACGAGAATTTTTTAAAAGTCAAGATACAAATCAGCCAAGATACGTATATAAGTAGTCGAAATATGACTATCACAATGTAGAAAAAAATTAGTTTGCAATCATAACATGTGCATATCGAAGATATATCGTATTAAAGTGAGAATCATATATTTAGTAGGTAAAATACGTATCGAAGATATTTTTGAGAAGCATCGAAAAGTATCGGGTGGATATCGTATCGGATACATATCAGACGGGCACGATACGTCTCCATTTTTTAAGTATCCGGGTTTCATAGCATCAGAGTATAAGAATGAGGTTTAAAGTCCGAAATTTGAAAACTAACATTTCTCTTTCTCTTGAGAATGAAACACTAACATTTGCAATAATTATTACAGGTAGGTTCATTTAATTAGTTGATTTCGGTTTGAATTAGGTGACGTTGTTTACAAAGAGGCATGGAGTAGTGCGAGCTGAGGAAGGTGCAGAAACTACTTATGGGAGTATAGATTTGGTGTCCTCAATCATTCAGAGAAAGTTGAGGAAGATTAAGGAAAAGGAGACAGATCATGGTCGCCACATGAAGGGATCCAATAGGTTGAAGTTTAGGGAGGCTGTGTTGCCTATACCCTCTGATGATGAGGATGAAATTCAAATACCCCCACAGACAGAGAAGGAGGAAGAGGAGGAATTTATTGAAGAGGTTGGTACATACATTCTACATACAGAATAGAAGAATTGCAATTCGTTGTTTGAAAGTAGATTTACTCTCTTGTGCTATCTATCTGTTGATTGATATATTATTACTTACCACATAATGATGTTGTTCTTTTGTCATTTATATTCCTTACTCGAGTTGTGAGCTTCTTTTACAGGTTGTTCGGACAAAATACTTCGACATGCCTCCATTAACTGTGTCTGAAGCAATTGATCAGCTGGAAAATGTTGATCATGACTTTTATGCTTTTAGAAATGAAGAAACTGGTGAGTAAATTGCTTTTTGGTTATCTTTCATTTGGCCTTGTTTCTCCCATTCCCCTGTTAAAATACAAAGAAAGTATCAATAATCTATTTTGGAACTAAATGTACTTCAGGGGTGATTAATATCATATACAAAAGAAAAGAAGGGGGTTATGGACTCATTATACCCAAAGGAGATGGCGGAGCAGATACATTGGAGTCCGTGGTGGTTGAAGCAGCTAAAGAACCCTCTGTGAAAGAATGAAAGGCACTCGTGAAAAATGTTTTTGTAAGAAGTAAGAACAGTAGAGCTTGTACATGATTAGCGGATAATAATGGTAATTTCTTTGGAGCCAAAGTGCATATGCACTTTCAATGGAGACCCTGGCATTTCAAGAGCACTAAGTTTTAAAGTATCAAGTATAATGTACACTTGGATAACCAGTGATTGTAAATTGAAAGAGATGCACCATTTCGCGTGCTGCACATAACTTCCATAATGCACCTTTTTCCTCTAACAATGCCATCTGCTGTCTTTCATCATTGGTTTTATCATGTCATGTGTCGTGTTTATTGCTTTTCCAGATAATACCACGAAATTTTAATCTTCTACACTTAAGTCCTTCATTTGACTAGCAAATTTTATTGTGTTGATTAGGTCAATGTTTTTTTACCAAGAGATATCCATGCCTAGATTTGCAATCAAACAAGAGTTTTCTAGTTAGAAGTCTTCTTGACGAAGGGTGTAACTGGATAAAGTCACCGGGTTTGTGATAGGTAAAGCTTACTTTGTTTGTAGGTTGATTATGGAGTTATTTTGGAGAAATAATGGAATGTTGCCTGTAAATAAATAAATAAAGGAATTGAGAATGGTCATTTGAGAAATTTAGGGTCTTCTGGCAATGGAAGGTGTAGGCAGACCCTTGAAGCTCTGCCATTGTTCTCATTCTGTAATCAAGGGGTTCTCCCCAATTTCCCTGTACTAAGATGCCAGTTTCTATCAGTTTGTCTTTAATGTATCTGGTTTTACTGCTAAACTCTGGTTCTTCATGTAGAACTAAAAATTATTATCTGGTTGTGATGCTTATAATTATGCCAAAGTCGAGGACCTACAACAGCCTTCAAATTTGAGTTGGCTGGTCTGTCATTTGTGACGGTACTAATTATGGTTGTTGAGTTTCTAAGGGATGGAATGGTTGTGGAAGGAGTTTCCTCGGTTCCCCTTTGGCATATGCTGGCCCCTCAGACACGTTCTTTCTTTTTTCTCTAAAGAGCATTTGAGTACATAGGTACTTAAAAGAACATTTACTATGATAGATTCTTCTGGTGAATAACTGAATATTTAGGCAATTAAGGAACTTTCAATTTCACCTGTTTACTATTGCTGATTTAAGACTTGAGAGCAGGAGTATTTGAGAGTATTACAGGGATGCCCAGGAGTTCTCGACCCAGTAGTAAAAACAGCAGCATCCTGTGAAAAATCACCAAAAGATTGCTGTTAATATAAACCTGAAGTTGGCATCTCTGCCTGCTGCATTAGTATATTTATTTTTTCCTTAGTACGGTTGTATACCTTAACCACTGGCGAGTTATTTTTTATCGGTCGAACTCCAAATTATTTAGGGCCCTTTCCCTTAGACACCGGAGCAGGGTCAAAGACCTCTAAACAAAACCAAAAAAAAATCTTATTTGAAGCTATAGTAATATATTTGTCAATGATTCTTAGATGGAAGCCTTAGAGTTGCAATAATACTATGATGTAAAGATTACATTAGTAGAATGCTGACTTCATTCTTGCATTCAATGCTATATACAAATGCATATTTACCTAGGGATTTAGCAGTTCTTGTGCCTCAGGGTAGACCACCAGGGCAAAGCCTGCAAATTATCTTGTAAATCAACAGTATTCTCAATCATCGATTGAACAGTTGATGGAGACAAATCCAACTGTAGCAACCAAAATTCCCAGCTGAATAACTCACTCTATATTTCTAAGTTCAACAAGAAGATTTGTATAATTGCATGAGCTCCTGCATAGCCAGTACAACCCAAGGCAGCCTCCTTTTTAGCACAATCCCTCCAAGACCTGCATGTCCCAATGACCAAAGATGGAGTGACCAAGCTCGAGTTAAAACTCTAAAGCCGACTATATCATGAAGTGTGTATATGATTACTTGAAATTCCATGGTATTAGTATGAGGTATACCAACAAGTACCCAAAAGAGCACTTTCGAAAAGCATTATTGGACACTTGATCAGGTTGCCAAATGTAAGGATCCAAGTTTTTTGGTCGAGACTAGGGTATCCACCGACGAACGCAGTGACTAATCCCCTCACTGGATTGGAGACACCTCGAAGGGTGGGACAGCTGGCCCAGAGATTTAAAGCTGCTTCATACCCAATGCGAGGATCGAACCCTCGACACTTGGTTAAGGGAGGATGATCCCCAACCGCTCAACCACACCCCCTGGAATAGAACGGGGGGAAAATGCAGCCTGAGCTTAACTAATGTTGTGTCGTAACAGTTTCTTTAAAATGTAAATTGAACAATTAATATATTGACAGGGAGAGAAACTAGCAACAAATAAATACAAGCGAGCCAAAATCCTGGATGACAAATACCTTTTTTTATAAGGCTAGGTGTTTTCAACAGCAGATACCTTTTTTTATAAGGCCCGAACTCTTTTTAATTTGATTACTCTATCGATTCACTTAATAGTGAAGGAAACAACATGGCATCATATGGATAAAAAACAAAACGAATATCTTTCATTTCTTCAAGGAAACCAATTTGTGGGGTTTGAATATTCACATCACAAGCAGCAAATATTTGTAGCCACTGATGGTGAAAAATAAGGCATTTTCACAAGAAAATTGTTACTTCTTGGACATCATTGCTTTCATGGCTACAATTGCATGTTCTTCTACTTGATTGTAGCCGGTCCCACTATATTTTTTTTTCTTGTTACCACCTAAGTAACTAGTGGGAGTAAAACTAATGCACATGGAAAAGGGAAACAGATTAACTTGTTCACCCTTATTTCAATTCAGATCTTACAACAGAGGTTTTTTTCGTTTGCCAGTGAATGTCTCACTGGAAACAGTTAAAAGCTTATTGAGAGACATTTGTTCCCCCCTTATACCCTTCTTTATTTCATACCTATGCTTAATTCTGTCATCAAACTTATAACCAAGAAATGCAGGAAAATCCAGTAACTCCTGAATGTCGCGGTTCATCTCCTCTATCAAGTACGTCATCTTTTTCTCTAGAGAAGCATGATTATACTGCAGTATCTGTGGATGCTTCTTGCTCATAGCAAAAATGTCTTCACACGAAAGCCCATAACTCAAGAATAAACTCATAACCTTTTGCATGTTCTCACAGCTTATCCTAGTAGAAGACCCAATCGCCATTGCCAAGTCTCTCGTCCTATATTTATATCCAATCTTCACCAGCAACACAAGCTTATAGGCAAGATTCTCGCGGAACGATATACTCAAAAACACGGGTGCTTTGATCAAGAATTTGAATATATCGCCGGAGTCTAACCCGCATTCCTTGAGAAACTGTATCCTGGGACGCAGTTTCCTCTCTCTGCTACTAGTAAAGATTGCTGGAAAAACTAATATGATCCTAAAAATTTGTTGGTCATCTAGGCCTGCAAAAGACCTGAGGAACTGTACATGTTCCTCTACATGTTCCACACTATAATTCAGGATAATGGGAAACCTTTGCAGCACTTTCCCAGTGCCATCCTCATCTCCTCCACTAAGCTCGGTCAGAACTCTGATTCTTGGAACCAGCTGATTATCCAAATCCTGGTTGAGTATTGCAGGGTGGTTAATAATTAAACGAATACCACCAAAGGGTTCTAAGAAAGCTATGATTTTTTCAATTTCATCTAATGACCTGTGACACAATGCCTTTGACAAATTCACTTTGTTGAGCACGCGAACAATCTTGTCAACGGGAACTCCACGGTCTACAAGCAGTTGAACCTTCTGAGGAAAACTTGCCAATAACTTTGGTTCATTAGCAGATAAAAGACGCTTCAACTTTGATGGCTCAATCTGTCCTTGTAATTCACCTCTCAAAAAGCTCAACAATGGTTCAATTTCCATAGCTGTTAGCACAGTTGGGCGCTCCGCAACCAATTGATTCATGGTAACAAAATCCAACCCAAGAGACTGTAAAGAAAGAAGCCGAGCGCGCAATGAATCCACTGATATGGAGGTAAGTTCAGGAGCATTATGCAAGAGAACTTTGGTTTCTTCAAAGCCAATCCCCATTCCTTGAAACAAAGAGAAAAACATCCCTGAAATGAAAGAAAACGAAACACGCGTGCATTGGGGTTATAATTAAGAGAGATAGACTAATGCTTTTTAGGTGTTTGATAATTTGACTCTGAGAAGTTATTTACCGAATTCAGCAGAGTCGACATATTCTGTATGGCTACTGCAGCGGCAACGGAAAAACGCATGAATGGAGCGTCGGAAACGGAAATGGGAACACTCCTGGTTCGGTGGTTGTGATTTGATGAGTGAGATAGAAGGTTGAGTTTGAAGGTGAGGATAAGAGGTTGAAGATGAGCGGAGGGAGGGTTGAAGTTGAAGGGAATGAGAAGGGTTTATTAGTGGGTATGGATGAAACGTTATTGAAGAAGAAGAACATGAACATGGTGGATTTGAGTAAAGAGCAAGTGCTAGCGCCATTTCTGCAACAAGAAGAGATGCTGTGCTGCACGTACGGCTTTTGTAGACTATTGGATTGGGTATGTTAATGTTACGTAGAGCGGAAACTGTTGTGCAAATGTGTTACACTCTTGTTAAAGTTGGTCTTATTCTTCTCACCCAAAAAAAAAGAGTTTTGTTATACAATCCAAAAAAAAAAAAGAGGGGGTCTTATTCATTGAAAAATAGTAAAAGTTTTTAGTAAATAAAAGAAATCTTTCGTAATTCGTAATGGAGTCTTTTATAAATAAAAAATCTGAAAATGACAAGTTAAATCTAAAGAAAATTTTCAATAATAATCTAGGTGTTTACAAAAATAATAACATGATCGGCGGGTGGGGTGTCGTTGATTCACTCTAATATAAGGAAGAAAATGATTAATTCTGAAGCTATGTACCCTCTTTGCAAGCTGCCGAAGAGAACAAATAACATCTATTTTTTGATTTTTTTTTTGGTGGTGACATCTATCTTTTGATTGCCCAAAGGTGAAAGCATTTTGGACTTATAGTGGGTTGCTGCAGTACTTGATATTAGTCAAGCAAGTGAAGCATAAGGAGTGTCAAAGCAAATTTTTTGATAGTTAGTGGCATTTGTCTCCCTCATGAAGCATAAGCAATGAGACTCAAGTGTGCAATTGAATGGTTGAGAGAATTGGGTCTTCAAACTGTAGTCATTGAGCTGAATTGTTTACCAGTGGTAAATGGCGTGAAAGGAACCAATAATCACAACACGAATCTAGGAGTTATTCTTTTTTCTTGTAATATGTTGCTATCAAATTGTCAAAGCTATAAGATTAACTATATTGGGAGATAAACAAATCTCATTTCTCATACTCTTGCAAGGGCGTCAAGGTTTTATGCTCGGTTCAATATTTTAGATTTCAAGCTAACCTGTAGTGAAACAATTATCTTTTTTTTTGAAGTTAAAAGGTTTCATTCATTAGCAAATAGAATCAGCAATACAATCATTCTGAAACACATGAGTTTGGACATTTCCAACCCAGAACCTACAGTAATATCTAAAAGATAAGACCACCCAAGCATAATGGCACACCACTTAGAAAGATCAGAAACTATGGGAACATAAACAAACCAATCACAAAGATCTAACAACCAAATTATCAGCAACTTCCGGCCATAGACATTGGCAATCAATGAGTGAGAATCCACGGTCTTTCTCTCAATCCAGTTACGGATGATTTTTTTTACCCTTGCAAGCACATTTCGACTATTGTTGGTCTCTAGATTAACCACTTTTCCCCCATGTCTCGGAATTGGTTGATAGAAGGAGAGAGAGAGAGCATTGCGATAGTTGTCTGCCACATAATCTTTAACCCTCTCAATGAAATGCCAACCTGCACAAAATAACCTCTCGCAAAAGCAGGGCCTTGGCGGTTTTGGAGGTGGCCGAATGGGTGTCGGAGCCAGCGAAGGGGAAACAACCATAGAGGATCTAAGGCTTAGAGGATTAGCACGAAACACAGATTGTAACAGACCCTTAGCACAACACGGTGGAGGCTCTGCCGGCAGACGCAAGCCCCAGGGAGATGAAAATTCCACAGAATTCATTGGAGAAAGGATAACTCCAGTGAGTGAGCAAATCCCTAAATGTAGGTACCAGCGGCGGATCGGGGGGGACGGTGAAGAGGGGGTGGGGGGAACGATGAAGGAGGTTCATGGCAGAGAGACAGAAGGGGTTTTGGGAGTTGATGTGGGAAGGTTTCAGTGAGGGTGAGAGTGCGATGGAGAGGGAGGGGTTTGGGTTTCAAGCAGGGATGGGTTACGGTGGGGGAGAGGGAAAAACGGTGGAGGAGAACGGTGGCCAACCCCAAACGGCGGGGAGGAGCAGAGCCTCCATGGTGGAGGGGAGAGCCTCTATGAAAGAGGGGCAAGCCTCCATGAAGGATGGGCAAACCTCCACTAACCCTAGGGTTGGGAGGAGAGAGGATGGTTTTAGAGAGAAGTGGGAGCTTCTCTCTCATCCCAGGAAACAATTATCTTGAAGTGAAATGCGCTAAGCGTTTTTGTGTCAAAAAATATAATAATAACAAGATCTATAGTGACCGTGAACTCCTGAAGCTTCAACGTTCTCAACGGTCTATGTCATAGTCTTAGTCTCCGAAAGCAATGCTCTAACAAAATTTGAAATCCTAGTGAATAATATATCATTCAAAAGTGAGTATTGTTTCCAAACAGCGTAGGAATTTAGAAAAATCGACTATGACACCTGTATATTTCCAAAATAATATTAAAGATAACAACTCAATTAAAAAAATTATATTAAAAGAGATAATTATAATTCATACAACAACTCTTAATCATCCAAATACCCACATTCCAATCTCAATAATCATTCAAGCCACCTCAAAGCATGAATGAAGTAGGTTCTCAGCTATGTGATTTAGAATGCTTTAATTACAAGCCAGTCAATAAGAGAGTCAATGTTGGTGGAGTTTTTGCATGAGATCATGAAGCAGCAAACTTCTCTGTCAATGATTGATTTCAAATCCATTTGGTCAGTCAAAGCTTGTTTAGACAAAGCTCCTGGTTTGTCAATCTTGTTCCCCAACACCAACAAAGGGATACCACTTAATGATGGCTTGCTCAACAAATCATGGAGTTCACTTCTTGATATGCTTAGGTTATCTTGATCAGCAGCATCAACAACATAAACAATAGCATAAACCATACGACAGTAACGTTCCCATATGCTACGGAACCTAGGTTGTCCTCCAAGATCCCATAACTTTATTGTAACATTGCCTTTTGTTACTTTCTTCATATTGAATCCCATAGTGGGAATCATGTCCTCGCTATATCCATCAGTAGCAATAACATTTACAAGGGAAGTTTTTCCAGCATCATGAAGGCCTATTAGAGATAATTCCATTTCCTGCTTGGAGAAAAGACTGCGTAGCCAATTTAGAAAAGCTTCCCACAGTGCCATTGCTTTCTGTTCTACTCAATATCTGATCAGAAAATTATTCAAAGAAACAAATCAGATTGACGATTCACCTTTCTTTCACACACCAGCTTGCTGGGTATTTTTGATTATAAGAGAAGAGAGATATGAGATTTTGAATATGAGATTGGTAAAATTTTAGTGATTATGATGGGATATAAAAAAGTAGTAACTCTTGATCCCTAATTATATGGATATAAGACTCCTAATCAAATCGAAAAGCTAGGAAACAAACCTATAAGTAAGGAAACTAACTCTAGAAGATATTTTAAAATAACGTACTAATCCTATAAAATAAATTTAAGATAATATAAAGATATGATTTCCCTAAAGCATAGCATAAAAATCAAATTGTAGTTTTTAGTCATCCAACTCAACAATAAAAATCACTCAAATAACATTTATTCAAGAATACAAGTTTACTCAAAGCACCAGATAAATAAAGTTCATGTGGAAACTCGTATTTTGTAAAATCCTTAATTTAGTAGAATTAGGTTTTCGTCAAAATGTATCGTACCAAATCAAATGTGAGTTATTAGCCTATTTGGTTCCTAAAAATTCAAGAAAGTTCAATTTAGTCTCTAGCTTTTCCATTACTCCTATTTTGTCGGTCATTTTGCAAATGTGTATCAAGTTAGTCTGAGTGAAGATATCATCTTAAACATAGAGGATTTTGTTACCCTGTCACTTGCTATATTCTGATATGGTTTTGGTCTTGCATTCTGATATTTGGTTGTATTCGTGGGAACCAAATTGATAACAAGTTATATAATGGTTGATATGTAGTAATAAAAGTTGAGGACCAAAGTGGTTATGCTTTTTGTATTGTCATATATGGTTCTGTTTCTATATGGCATTCAACCCTACTTATTTTAATTATAGTATAGTGATAACTTCTCTTTGAGTACCGAATGATGCATCAATAGATTGCAATTACATAAACTTAGCTGAAGCAAATTAACGTACAATTACATAAACTTTACACAAACTACATTTAGAACTCTAAACGAATCTTAAACCGAGCTCTTTCTAAGATGGAATAGTTATTTTGTTTGATAAATGTCACTGGAAGGAAGACCAGAAGTGTCACCATCAAATAGCACAAGCGAATCATTGCTTGTAGCAGCCAACTTAAAAATTCAAGTAAATGATTTTTAAATACTGGAATTATTGCTTGGTTGGTTCTCTTAACTTTCGTTAGACTTTGTCGTCCCTCATTTTTTTTCTTTTACTAGGCAATGCTTTTTTATTAAAATGACAATAGATGGGATATCCTTTCTTTATTTTTAGTAACACCTGGAAAAATGAACCTGCAAGGTGTTATGGTATATTTTTAGTCATTGAAAAACAGAAATTATTTGAAGAGGAGAGATGAATGGAAAAGATCGATCCATCTGGACATCCTTGTGTCTAGCCAAATCAATACCCTTCCATCCGTAAGGCCTAACTCAATTGGCAAATGCCGAAATTGTTAGGCCGAATATCATGTCCCAGATTTGAACCCGAGACCTCACATTTGTGTGCGTGAGTTTCTAGTGGTATTTGCCACTTCGTCTACAAACCAAAAAAAAAAAAATCAATACCCTTCCATTTCCTAGCCAAAATCTCGTCCATCCATATTTGTTAACATTAAATCAACCGCTTGTGTATAGTACACAAGTAATTCTACTTGTGCATATGAAGTGACACCTTGCATATATATGCTTCACAACTTGAAAAACATGGTTCAGCATAACACATATTTATCAGCAAATCTGTATGCTAAAAAAATGCAAACATCGTAGTTAAATAATAACAAAACTAAATAATATCAAGGACAAATTGGGATTAATTTTACAATATCTATTGTCAAATCAGTTCCCTAACAACACAAAGCATAAATCAACATCAGCTGGCAGAATGGTGATCCTAAAACAAGCTGACCTTCAAGGACAGAATTCAGATATTTATAATTTTGCCAGATATAAGAATATTGAAATATAACAAACTGTATTTCTTTAAGCGCATGGAAAACTCATGCTGAATTGCAACAAAGTGTGTAAAAACTTATGTGAAAAGTATACAGTGAATAATTTGTCCTGGAATGTAATGTGATAAGGAACAAATGAAGTGTAAGAGGGGTTAGTCGAATATACAATGACTAGCTAGTATAGAAAGAGTGACATGTATGTGAGCATATATCCACTTTGAATTTACTATGAACAGCTTAAAGTAGAAGGAAAATGAAAGCTGGGCTGCACATAGGGGTTGATCTTCACGGGACAGTGAGAAGCTTGTACATAACACCATAACAGAGTTTCCTTGTAGTAAAATCTATCATCACCGTATTATTACGTTCTTCCATTCCGGCTTTTCATTTTACTTCTGACTGTGGGTGGTGTTTAGCCAGCAGCAGTAGTATGTAGTTGAAGAGAATTTATCATTGTACTTCTACAGTTCTACTTGAGAAAAAAGGGAATAGAAGTGACACTAGCATATCTTCTAGTCAGTCTCAACAAATGAGAATTAGGACTACCTCAATAAAATTAAAAGGGATGAAGTTAAATGTATTTTTTTTCCTTGTATTTTCGTGTCCTTCTAATTAAGTAGCAGAAGAAGACGAATGAAAAGTGGTAAACAAAGCCTGCCATAAAAGAAACACTCTGACCCAAGTGGTAACACAGTCCTTATAAAGGATTTACTCAAGATCAGGAACCTCAATATACAGAAAGCTATTAAAAAATCCCATTAGTTTTTGGTTGGCACCCTATTAGATGTAATAAATTATAAATATACACGATTTACCTATGTCAGCACTCAGCACACAAGCTCCTAAGCATCTAAATAGCACATAAAATTGAACTTGACATTTCTTATATTGGAACCCAAGTAAAGTAATCATAACTATCATGATATATTAGACTTGAATAACTTACAAAAGTTATGTTTTTGAGCACAGAAAGTGCTGTAAACTGTAAAAGCAAAGATTAGATAATGTAAGTGAACAAGGGAAACAAATCAGATATCAATAGTAATAGTAATGAAAAGTATGATCATTTTATAGCAACTGTTAACCTTAGGGAGTTTAAATCACAAATCAGAACAGGAAATTCCATGGTTATATCTCAAACAAGCCTAAAAAAGAAAACTATAGGTTAAATAGTGAACCCCTGGTAGAAAGGTTTATGCAGTAGAGAGTGAATTTCTAAATCCTAATCACATGCAATTGATCATAATAAACGGCAAGGAAACTAAAGATGTTTCCATATTGCACTAATAGTCGTAAATTATATTGTATGTTATCATATCTAAGTCGACCTTTCATAGGTGAGATGGTGAAAGTGAAAGCATCATAAACAGTTAAACAAACGATTATAAACTCCCACCAACAGAATTCTTGAATAGGAAAGGGTGCAATTTGCCGAAACCAACATAAAATATAAAGTTACCAGCATTTTCCCAGCATGAAATAACGACCATAACAGCAACACCCAATATAGAAACACCAAAAATGAAGACAATGGTGGCGTTTCTCATATATAGTATGTGTAACACAATTCAAAGATTATACTTTTACAGAGCGCTGGTAAGGGCATGAATTATAAATAATTTTCCAAGTTTAAACCAATGTAAAAAAAAAAAAGTTGAACGATCGAAGCAACAATTTTGTAGAAGAAAAGAAACGCAAAAAGCGTACGTTTACATGGAGATCCCAATTCCATTCACATCAAGCTCGTGAGTCGCTTTGCTCTTCTTCTTGGCCAAAAACTTCGACTTCGGTTTCCTTTCTCTGACTTTCCAAACGCTATTTTTTCTGAAGACGAATTTATCTACCTTCCAACCGGGACAACTCGTGTCAATCACCGTCACCTCACTTCTCGTGAAACCCTTCAAGTCTTCCGCATCTTCGCCATCATTTTCCTCCGCCTCGTTGCCGCGATATTCTTCTACCACAACCGCATCGCCGCCGTTAACGGTAGGTACGGGGGCGGGGGAATTGGCGCTGTTGGTGGCTGGAGAAGCGAGGAAGAATTTAGGGTTGGCTTGCTTTCTGGGACATTTTTTGGAAGTTAGGGTGAGGGTGGCGCCGTTGAAAAGTTCGGCGAGAATCGCAGCCATTGGTCGGTCATGGGTCTCAGTTGGACGGTTATTGGCCGGTTTGGTGGGCCGGACCAGAGGGGAATGGGAATGGGAATGGGAATGGGTGCTGAGCTGGAGGAGGAAGGAGTCAAGGTCAAGGTCGTCGCCGGTGGGGATGCCTTTGTTTGACCGGAGGCGGTCGAGCCAATTTGAACCGGATTTACCGGTTCGAGTGGAACAGATCATGGTGTGTGGTCGGAGAAAGTAGATGGACGGAACTGGAGCCGGAAAAATTGAAACTTATTACTCAATGGAGTGAATATGGCAAAGGGGAATAGGCGCGTGCGTCGCTCGTCGGTGAGGCCACGTGGTTGACAAGAATGACTGAGACTGGGTTTGAAATTCAAACGCTGTCACTAATCAACAATCTTGATTCATTGCACATACCCATCACACATACCCATCACACACCACTGCTAGAAGTGGACGGCAAATTAAAAATCTCAAATAATTCAATGCAATAGTTAATAAAGGTTTGACAAATATATAGTTAATGATTTACTAATGAACATAAGTTGCCTTCAAAAAAGGAAGTTAGTAAAGTATAGTCAAAAGTAACCATATTTGTACAAATATTTAGCTTTTATTCTATTCATTTTGAAAATCATATTTATCATGATTTACTATTGAATGTCAGTATAAACAATGTTTACAGCTCAAACTAACAGTTAGGGGTGTGCAAGACTCATCCCAACCTTAAGACCCGTCTCGTCTTCGTCCCACTAAACTCGTAAAATATCGGGTTTGTTCGGATCTAAGATCGGATTAGGGTCTAAACAATTGGCCCGAGCAAAATTTAGGGACGGGTTAGGGTTAGGTATAACCCGTCCCTTACTCACTCCTCACTCTAATTTTTCTCTATTACATTGGTAATAAGACTTTTATAAATAAAATATCAATTTGAAATCGATGTTAGTTTAAGTAGAAACATTAATGTAAAGTAATATTGTAAAAGACATATTTTAAGTTTGAATACATGATAAAATACTAAAAAGATTCAATTTATCACTTCTAACTTATAGTCATACTTGAGTGATCACCTTATAATTTTGTTTTAATTGTCCTTCGGGCCAACCCGGTCTTGTCCTAAATAGACCCGATCTTATTTTGTCCCTAAGAACATCGGGTCTATTCGGGTCTAAGGACGGGTTAGGGTCTAAGAAATGACCCTATATAAATTTAGGACCGGGTAAGGGACAAGTGTAACCCGTCCCAACCCGTCCTTTACTCACCCCTACTAGCAGTTACGCGCATCCAGTCCTTGGGGCAAAAGTGAGGCTTATGAAGAGAGGTACACTTTTTTTATTCTCATATCTCATATGACTTCCGGTCTTTGACTTGGGCACAATGATGGATCTAGAAATTTTGATCAGTGGGGGCAAAAATTATATCTATAAAAAATTAAATATGGCAAAAATTATCATTGGATTGTTCAAAAATTTGAAGACACTTTAACATCTATAATTATAATTGTTATTTTCTCATTTTTTAACACTATAAAAAAATACCCCTTTATGCATCTAACTAGTAAACTAGACAATCATTTTGTTCTGTACAGTGTTGTCTTCCGGGTAGATCTAAGACTGCAGTTGGCAATATTTCTGTTGGGTCGGATCCCAGTGTTTTGAACTCAAGGGGGTACCTGCAAAGCCATTTCGACGCTCTTGTCAGTACTGAGAATTGTAGAGAGTGCAGGAAAAATGAGTAATGTGTATCTTTGTGAAATAGATGGGTTGGTATTTATAGGCATTATGTCAGACTCTTGTCTGTTGCATCGGTCGGATGCATCTGAGTCATTGATGTGTCGTTGATGTGTGATATACAAGGTCTTGGATATGGATTCTATAACTATTGGGCTGATCCGGGTCCAGTTAGCTGAGTGGGCCTTGTGGGCCAGTCCATAACACATTTAAAAATTTATTTTTCATACAAATGTGCATTTAATTATTCACAAAATTCAAAATTCATATGAGAAAACTCCTTTCGTAGTCTAAATTTCCATTAAAGAGGGCAAGACATTATTTTAAGTGGGGGCTAAATTTAACATATTTTATAATTTAATACCAAAAAAAGAGTGGAGGAAAAGTACCCCCAATATATATCTTAGCCTTGTATCCGTCCATGCTTTGGCCTCGAAGTGTCATTCCAAGTACCACCCCCAATTTGAGCTCTAACGAACGACATTAACAAGAGTGCCATGCCATGCCAACTATTCAAGTCAGACTTCCTGAGCTCGGATAAGGTACGGATAAATCATGACATATATTCATATAGAAAATTAAACATAGAGAAATGACGATATTGAGGGATGCACTTATTTTTTAATATACAAAAAAAGATTAAATATGTTTGTGGTTGTATAAAATTTGAAAATCTTTTAGTTCCTGCAAAATTTTTACCCTCCTTTTAGTCACCAAAATTTTCTCAATCAACAATTTTGGTCCCTCACTATTGACTGCCTTAGCAATTTCAGCGACATAGGGACGTCGGTTCTCAGGTGTTCTAAGCAGTTGTAGTTTGTGTATATGCTTGGTGTTTATTTATCATTCATCTAAGTAAACAAAAAGAAATTCACGTTTTGTTGGAAAACAAATATCCACATGGCAAGCGCCAAGTGGATATTTTTAGTTTGCTGACACCTACTACATGTATTGCCACGTATTAGTGGACGTATTTTTAAACCCTAACCTCTCCATCTCCAAATCCCAAATCTCAAAACAACTCCATCAATAAATCCCACCAATAGTGGAGGTATTCCATTCTTCTATTTCTTCACCTCTTAGAACGGTCCGTTATTTTGTTGTCAAAAAGAACAGTCCCTTATTCTTTATATTTTACTTTCACAAAAGTATATTTTGCTTTTCTTATAAAAATCATTTATTTTGCTTCGAGTCCCAACAAGAAAATACTTTGGATTCTTGATGGAAAACTACTTTTATTATTTACATATTGTTCATAGTTATATGGTAGAACATACTTTTTATAGGTAAATATATCTAATTATAATATAACTTCATAAAATATGCAAATTACTTTATTATATAATTATAAAACCATTCGTTACTAGCAACACGATGCAACCCATACTATACATAGGTATACGAC